>CM051835.1:17242500-18442500 GCA_028451465.1 Erethizon dorsatum
TGAAATAAACCTTTCCTCCTTTAACTTTGGGTAGCTGGTGTTTCATCTCAGCAAGGAGAAAAGTAAATAAGACACAACACCACACTGCCCACATACATATACATTCACCTACTGTATGGTCAAGTTGGATTTGACTCTGTTGTCTCTATCTCATTCTTCAAGATCAAGTCTTGCGTGGTTTTGACCTTTGAAGTTCAGCAGCCAAGCCTCGCATGACAGGACAGAGAGATAAATACATGGTAAATGATGCTGGTCACTTTGCCAGCCGTCCCACTTTGGGAAGCTCTTGGGCTTCACAGTGGCCATGAGATTGGAAAGATCAGCCTGGAATCCTCTCAGCTGCTCTTAACTGAGCAGGCTCTGATGGCTTCAGCATCTCGCCACACTGAATGTGCACCCAGTGTTTAACGATGCACTTTTCAGACAACATGGCCCCCAAGTCAAGCCATGCACCTCACCTGGTGCTGGACCCAAGAAGCCTTTATAAGGGGAACTGATTATAAGTGATTTTCACCTAACACCTGAGTATTTTGTGACTCATTGGTATGTTTTCGCCTCTGCCTACCTCTGCTCATCCTCTCTTATATGGATCATCCCTTATCTACCTCTCTGTGAGTCCAAATCCAACCCAAACTTCAGTGCTCAACTCAGAGGTGGCCTCCTCCTGTAAACTGTCTTTCATTCCCTGAGTAATAACTCTAATCTCTCAGTTCCCATTAAAACCTCTTTTTTGCCATATGATTGTAATTATCTTATTTCATGGGTCTCTGGATAGGTCTTTTATCCACCTCTTAATCCCATACTGGACAGCTCTTGAGAGCAAAGATCTTGCCTTATAATTTCTTCCTTTCAAAGTTCTGTGAATTAAATGAGAAAATCAAAGGGCCCACGTGATGGATGGCAAATATAGTATGTGCTCAGTAGATGCCAATTCCTTTCCCCCCTTACACATCCTGTTCCCCAAGAGCATCTTGCAAATTCTCTCAAATATTGTAGCTGCCTAATAAATGTTGAACACATGAAGCTATATATATAAATGCTAGTATTTCAAATCCTTTTCTAAGGTCAATGAATAGACTTCTGACATTTTCATTTTTCTCCCTCTGTTCCTGAATTTGTAGGTTCATAAAGATTATTTCTGTCCCATGCCTCTGAAGCTAAAAGAACGTTGTGACACTGGGGGCATGTGGCAGGGGGCCAACAACATCACCCCATAGTCAGCCCAGAAGCAGTCATCTCAGGCCTCTGGAGCAGGTTGGACAGTCACACAGCAGCCAGATCAACCTTCAAGCTAGTTAACTAATATAGTCTTTATAAAGAAATAGTGTATGGTGATTCCTGATTTTAGAACTCATCTCATGTTATTTTATTAATTTCTAATATGTTCATGTTCCTGTAACACGTATGTAATGCATGTGGACATATCATTTTTCTTAGGAAATTTAAATCCTCAGAAGTTAAACCCAACAAGCATACAAGTGTTTACATAGACCTGATGCTGTATGTTATTAGGAGCTAAAAGAATTCTAGATGTTTCTGAGAGGAAGTAGCAGAGGACAGATTTAAGGAGATCCTTCCTTTCTCCCTACTCCTGTTGCCACAAGACCTATGCATTTGAAAGGAATAGGAAAAGCCCCAAAACTGCATCAGTGGGCTGGTCACTCTAGAGTCATTCAGCTGAATCTCTGGATGGAGCAGGCCCCGACCTCAGCTTTGGGTTACCCTTGTTTACATTAACAGAAAGAAAAGAGCCCGAGACCCCCCTGGCAGAGGACTGATTTCACACACATTTCCCCCAGATTCCTATTGGCTTGGCTGGAAACCACATATTAAAACCCACCAATCTTTCCACTCGAGCCTGATGAAAGCTTCAACAGAAACAGCTGCACTTCACATGTGGTTTAAGTTAGTATCTTATCCCGATGGTTTAACTCTAGCTGGATGGGCTGTTTTTTAATATTCACAATCTTCTTTTGTTTCACATTAAGAGTATGTCTTTCATTGCTCGCCAGAACTGAGGAATACAATGACGCTAGTAGTAGTTCATTTTTGAGATGTCTGAAATAATTGTTTGTATTGTGCGTTATTCAGTACACGCTGTGTGTGAGCGATTTCAGAAGCAGAGGAAAGTGTTAAACAACCCGAACACAAATCTTACTAGATGTGTGTGGAATGTTTTCCTATTAAAAACACAAAGCCACATACTAATGGTTCAAATTTAGCTTCTAAATCTCAGAGCTCACTGAGGCAAGCAACACGGCAAGTTCATTGTTTTCTTTCCTCAGGTGGATCTCAAAGCCATCCCATCCTTCTGCACATAGGAAAGTTTAACCAATATGTGGGTAATTTCACACACACACACACCACACACATATGTGTACACACACATACACACACACTCTTCATATCCATACTGGGCATGTTTAACTTTTAGAGCTCATAGAAATCATGCAGTTCTGCTTTCTCCAGCAAAATGCATGCATTCCAGCAGTTTTTAGGCTCCCAGTTCTTCCTCACAAATGCAATGTCATCTAAGGGCATCTTACTACATGATGTCATTGTTTACACAACCGTGAGTTTGAGGTGCTGGGAATAGTCTGCAGGTTTCTGTTTGTCCTAGCATTTGTCTTTTAAAAGTCAAGACTGGGAAGACTTCAACAAGCCCCTTTTGTGTTCGTAAGTCATTAAAGAGATGGCTACATTTTTTGATGGCTCTTGAATTTTTCTCATGTCTTACTTCTGTTTCATCCCTGATTTTGGAGAAAAGGAATTATTGTTTCCTGAGCATATTAATATGTGCAAGGCACTATTCTGCATCCAATCTAATTTAAGCCTTGCATCAAACCCGTCTGAGAGGTACTGTTGTTATTCCTATTTTATAGGAAAAGCCAAGGTACAACAAGGAAGTTAAATAACTTGACAAGGTAGAATGCCTAACAAGTTTCTGTAGCACAGAATACTAGTTCACAATACCCTTCATCCCATTCTTCGCTAGGCATAGAACTACGAAAATTGGAATTGTATTGATTACTATTGGCTAGGTATATGGCCACCCAACAAAGATTATGTGATTGGCAGAATTCCAGGATGGCTGTCAAGATTCCTATCCTTGGTTGCATACGCCCTATAAACCCCCCTCCCTGGAGTATAGGTAGGACCTGTGAATATGATGGAATGGTTGGTCCCTTGACCAGGTTACATTATAAGACAGTGACAAAGGGATTTTACAAATGTAATTAAGGTTCCAAATCAGTATGAGCCACTCAAAGGGGATATTGCCCTGGGTAGGCCTGGTCTAATCAGGGTACCTTAAAAGGGCCTGGGACTTCGCTAAAGACAAGAGGTCAACATCAGAGAGCTGCTTCTTCCAGCCTTGAAGAACCACTGCCATGTTGTAGATAAGACCAAGTGACAGGGACTACCAGGCAGTCTCTAAAAGCTGAGAATGGGTACTAGCTGACGCCAGCATGAGTGAGACCTCAGCCCTTCAACCACAAGGAACTGAATTCTGCCCATAACCAGTGAGCCTCGGATGAGATCACACTCTGGCTGATTCTGATTTCAGCAATGAGTCCCTAAGCAAAGGACCCAGCTGATGTTGCCAACATTCCTGACCCCACAAACTGTAAGATCATAAATTTGTGGTGTTCAAGCCCCTAGTTTGTTAAACAGCAGTAGAAGGCTAATACAGATGACAACTCCCAAACTCCTTTGCAGCAGGGTGTTGCTATGTGGCTAAGTTTTAGCCAGTAATATTTAGCTGAAGTGATATGAGCACCTTCTGTACCCTCCTGATTAGTCAGCTTTCCCATTGCTGAGACGCAACACCCAACGCCCACAACTTAGACAGCAGGAGAGGTTTAAGCGAGCTCACACTTTCAGGAGATTCAGTACATGGTTGGCTGGCTCCAAGGCAGAAATCTCAAGGTAGAAGAACATGGTGGAGAAAAATTGCTTAGATCATGGCAGCTGAGAAGCAGAGCAGGGGAAAAGCGCCAAAGAAGGAATAAGAGAGGAACCGTATGTAGTACCAAGGCCATGCCTTCATAACCCATCCAGACACATCCTGCGCATACTTTACTAAGCTGCTAGGCATCTTCTAATCCAATGAAGCTGTCATATCAGGATTAGTAGCCATACCTCTCTTCTTTCCGCCCTCCTTCTTGCTGGAGTATGGATGCTGCAGTGAGCCATCTTGGAACACAAGGATGAGAGCATCACTCTGAGGAGGGCGGGGCAACAAGATAAGAGGAAGTTAATCCCTCAGGCTACAAAGTTTCCTTGTCAGTGTTGAACTGCTTATAGCCACACTGTTACAGGAACACAAAATAAACTTCAATCTTGCTTGTTAAAGGCACTGTTATTGGGTGTGTGCTACAAGAACTAAACCTCTACCCCACCTAAGTGGGAGAGCTCAAACAGAACCCAGTGACCAGCCTTAAGCCCAGTGGCACAACATCTTCACACCCCTGCCTCCCTGGTACCAAACTGCACTGCTGTAGAATCAGAGTCAAACACTGCTAGAGCTATATGAGATTGTAACTGATTAAACTAATCAAGCAGACAAGGAAGGGGCACCCAGGTCACCTTGAGTAATGGAGATTTATTGCAAGGATACATGGGAAAATGGGGGTATCATAGGAAGTTTCTTCCTTGATTTTGTACCCCAGTTCCGAGATATATAGCAACATCATGGAGATTCAGCTCCATCATTCAGCATCTTTTGGGCGACACCAAGTTCAGCTGACCTACCAGGTTTCTTAGCATTAAGTGGAAAGAGAAGACAGTTTAATTTGGTTAGTTTTCTACCAGTCAGATGAGCACTTACATTAAGCAGATGCCACCAGCCATCTCAGAGTCCTCTGACATTCCTTGTGGATGGCCCAGACATGGCTGTTTATGGCCTCGGCACATCTGCATATTCCAGTCACCTGTAGCCAGAATAAAAAGATTGGTTTCCCTCCATCCAAGAACTGAGCCGTACATGAGATGCATGTAAGAAGTGGTCTGGGGCTGGTGAGATGGCTCAGTGGCATAAGCGCCTGCCTGGCAAACGTGAGGTCCTGAGTTCAACTCCCGGTACCCACATACGAGAAAAGGGCCAGTGATATTGCTCAGTGGCACAGGCTCCTGCTGGCGCGCAAGGTCCTGAGGTGGACCCCCGGTACCCACAAAAAAAAAAGAAGTGGTCTGAACTATTCTATTTGACAGAGGCAGTGTGTGTCAATGGTTACTGCTCCACTACTGAACATGATGGGTCTCTTGTTTTAGGGGAAGACCCCAAAAGGGCACAAAGATTCACTCAAGTATCAATAGCCAGTTACTTTCCTGCTAGCTAGAACTGCACTGGTCTACATCCCCTGATTGAGGCAGGTCCTGTATTTGTGGCTTTTCTGCTTCTAGAAGCTGTCACTTAGCCATCTGCATGTAGACCTTACAGTATCTCCTGCACAGAACTTTGTCTTTGTTTTTTGTTTGCACTAAATGTTTTCAAATTTTTGTCACTTCCTGAGGAACAGCATTTCAGAACTCAACACTAAAGTTCTTTGCATCATACAAAAACAACTATCAAATTTTTAAACCAGTTCTTATTTGAATACCTAAATAACTCTTCAAATCTCCATCTCCCATGTGTTGTTTTGATTCAAAGTTTGACCCTGGTGTATTTGCTTTTCAATATAGTCCCCAGTCCAAAATAACCAAATAGAGGAGCCCTTCCCAGTGTATCACAATAATATTCAATAATAAATCTCTTCATGGGCTCTAACTTAAATCTTTCTTGAAAACACCAAGTCCTTTTGTGCTATCCCCTGGAAATGCAGAGCAGCCAGTGTGCAGGGGGAAAAGTATTACAGTGGAGTAGGTACACAGATCTCCATATTAAAGTTTTCTGTTTCTCCAGACCATCCAGGTGATTGCCTTTTGAAATTGCATGTGGCTTATACTGCTATTCGCATAGTTCAAGGAAAAAATTAAATAACAGCATAAAGGGAAACCAGCAGTGTTTTAAGAGATTTCATTTCTTCTTGATGCTTGTGTTCATTTGCTGGGAGGCAAAAGGGGTATTATGTTATTCAGGGCCTCTGGAAGCACTTAAAGTTCAGAAAGACCCACGACTTCAATCTAAGCTTCTACACAGCATAGCAAGGATGTAAAAGCAAACAAAACACTGACCTTATTTTCTTCCACACTGCATTGGGGTAAATGGCTTCTCCCCTTGAGGTACAGCGTTTAGCAGATGCTGACTCTGGGAAGCTAATCGTTCCCTCTGGCTTCAGATAGAGATCAACCAATAGGCAGCGTGATGGTTAATTTATGTGTTGCCCTAGCTGGCCACGTACCCAAATGCTTGATCAGACATTATTCTAGGTGTTTCTTCAAGGTTATTTCATGGGTGAGAAAACCATTTAAATCGGTGCATTCTTGGTTGCCCTACCTCAGTGTGGGTGGGCTTTGTGCAATCTGTTGAAGGCCTTAATAGAGCAGAGACTGACCTCTCCCGCTCCCTCAGAGCAAGAAGGAATCCTGCTAGCAGACAGCACTTGGACTCGAACTGAAACACTTGCCTGAGTCTCCATTTGACAGCGACCCCACCAGCCACCAGCTTTTAAACGTGCCAAGCTCTCACCACATGCACGTGCACACACACACAAACACTGGTTCTGTTTCTCTGGAGTACCCTGACTAAAGCAGCAGTGGTAGGAAGTCAGAGGGGGAAGCAGAACAAATATTTCTTCCCCAGCTCCTCCTCTGTCAGGTCACCATGAAGGTCGCTCCTGAAAGATGGCTGCACCACATAGCCTTGAGGTGGGGCGACCTCATCTTCCTTGGTAGCATCAGGCCTACCAGTGACTACTGGTTCTCCCTTGCTAAGCCCCTGGCTGCATTAACTCTGACTCATTCTCTGCATCCTGTTTCCCCTCCATAAATAATCCTTGCATTGTCCTGTCCTTAATTCACCCTGCAATGAGCATGCCCGGGTCCCAGCTGACACAAACATCACCAAGCATCGGGGGCTGTGGCAACGTTGGTATGGCATTCAGAGTCTTCCTTCATCTGACTCCAATCTCGCTTTCTAGGGTCATTGTTTACACGTCCTTTTGCTCCAAAAGACATGTGAAACCTCCCCCACGGCACAAGTAGTGTTTCTACCACCCCACCTGTGCCTGTTCCCCAAACCTCTCTTCACTGGATATCAGCACCCCATGCCTGTCCTCCCACATTACGTAACCCGAACAAAATAGAAACTTCAAAACAAATACCAGCTGCAAACCACTGTCCCTTATGGCTTCGCTCTATTTTATCGTGCTCCCCCATTTCCCTCCTTTAATCATTCCCCATCTCGTCACCCAAACAAGTTGCTTCTGTTTGTTTATGGTTGCTGTTTAATCTAAGTCCCCTCTCTCCCGTATAGTCATATTTGCAGCCAAGTTATTATAGTATTTAATAAGGTATGGAAATCTGTCGGAGTAAATGATTACTTCACTTTGTTTTCACATCATGTGCTTGAGAATATTTGAGCAAGTAGGGCAGTTTTTGTTTTGTTATGTTTTGTTTTAAATTTTTTAAGACTCTCCTAAGGCTTTGTTTCTCACAAAATAAATAAATACCATAAGGAAAATGAAGAAGGTATAGGTTTCAGTAAAATTTATGCTTATGTCTTCTTTTCTTCTGGGTTTTTCTAGATTGGGTTAAAAATAGTAATACACGTTTCTCAGCCTGCCAGTGTGTCTACCACAGAAATAATGAAAAGCAATGAAAAATGGAAATGAGCAACATGACAAAACCAGTCTCCCTGAGGTTTCAGCTAAAAAGCAAAAAAGGAACAAATAGAATTGAGGCTGTAGTGGTACCTACAATTAGCATAATCAGCGTCAATGAGGTGTCAAGGTATCAAAATTAATGACCCCTGGGTCAGCCACCCAGGTGATGACCACGTAGTCCAAGTACACAAAAAGGGACGCACAAAAGGGAGGCCCATGGTCAGACGATGGGTTCTGAAATTCTAAAGGGGAAAGAGAAAAGGCAAGCGAATGCACTAACTAAAAGGCAAATTGCTCATATATGTATTCTAATAAACAGTCCTAGTCTGGATAACCTCAAAGAAGTCAAGGACATTTACATCAGATGACAAGAAAAGAATCATTCCCTCCCACTTAGGCAACTCTTAGGCTGACGCCCCACTGCTACCAAGGTCTGGGAAGATTCCCATAAGGCCCTGCTCTCAGACATAACAGCTCACAGTGACATACGCCCAACAACGAACACCCTTTTCTGCAAAGGAGGCTGACCCCAAGCCACGGCATTCTGGATTCTTCAACGATGTTCTTAAACACACATGCAAATGTGTGTGCCGTGTCAAACTGCAGCTGGGCTGATTTTAATATGAAAAGAATAGTGTGCATTTCTTACCGGGTAAATGGCAACCTTTTTGGAGGCAAGTAACTGCATTATATTTATCCCGTGGGTTCCTCCATCCTGCACATGGCAATTGGAGATGCATAGATTCAAAACATTAAACTTTTCTAAGATAGTTGCACTTCAGTAGAAAACTCTTAAGGCTGAAAAAAACTGAAAAAGCCAAAGGAATGTGTCTCTAATAGTAAAAAGACAGTTGGGCTGTTACTTTTGAAGGGTGTGGCCCCATTTCTTCATCTGCTCCTCTCCTCCTCCCACAGTGTTGCAGCCCCTGGGCCAACCTGGTTCCAGGCCTCTTTCCAAAGAGGAATCTGTTTCTCCTTTTCAAGCTCAGGAAAGTTGACCTTTCGAATGCAGAGGAAGTGAAGAGCCCTCCCCAATAGATCCTCTTCTGACATTCCCTGGCCTTCCCTGTGGCCTGGTACTCAGACCATCTCCTTACTATCAGCATCCATCTCGTCCCTTTTCTTTGAGAATATCTGTCCACCTCATGCCTCTACACGACCAAAATGCACAACCAGCCAAAGGCTTTGGGGCCCCTCCTGGTAGGACCCATTTCTGAGAAGCACAGACCAGCGCATGCAGCTCAGTGGTTGGTGGAGCAACCCTGATGCCAATGTCTGTGCCCACGGCCTCATCCTGGCATCTTCATCCAGTTAGGAGGGCCTCACCCTAAACCCATCATCCCATCAATCCATCTCCCTACATGCTCCCTTGAAGTGAGTGGTAATAAATTTTTAAAAATTTAAAAAGAGAGACCGGTGAGATGGCTCAGCAGCATAAGTGCCTGCCTGGCAAGTGCGAGGCCCTGAGTTCAACTTCCAGTACCCACATAAAGGAAAAAAAGGGCCGGTGATATCGCTCAGCGGCACAAGCACCTGCTGGCAAGTGCAAGGTCCTGAGTTCGACTCCCGGTACCCACATAAAAAAAAAAAAATTTTTAAAGAGGGTAGAGTTGTCCATGATTCCAGACTTGCAAGTTCAAACTTGAAGTAGAAACAATGATACCATGAATAAATTCCCCTCCCCTGGCCAATAAATCTTTTTTTCAGGTTGACTAACCACAAACAGATTAAGAGAGGTTCCCCACCACCTCTGTCTTCTTTAAACCATAAGCAGGAAAAGGCTCCTGCTCATGGCCTGGCAGCAGAAATTGAATACACTTTTATGGTTAGTGACTACAAATAGGAACTCAGTGAGTGGTGGGTTTATAAAAGTTTAATTGCATGCACAAGTGTCATCTCTCAGGGTCCTCTCAGGCTCTGTCACATGACTGTTGTGGGGTTTCCCATAGCCAGCTTGTGATGACATCTGTGTCCGCCTCAACCAAGACCCAGCTCAAGTCCCTCTGGAGGACAAGTGACAGTGAGGACAGCTGCTCCCTGGGCACGTGAGTTCTGTCCATCCCTTGCCACCCCTGCTTCTCTGCTATTGCTTTTCAACTACACAACCCTTGGGTTTCAGAACCAAGTTTTAAAGGAGTCCCATTATCCCTTGCCTCTGGATTCTGTGAGGCCTCTCACTAGACCCTGGACAAGAACTTGGGCTCTTTCTCCACATGATGTCAGACACTGTCCCTGGCTTAGCCTGGCTTGGGTTTTTATTCGTCTAGGAAGTTGCTGTTCAAAGCATTCTTTTGTGAAAGGCAAACATGGAAGAATACTACAATTTTTATAACTCTGCTTTATTTTGTAATCTATCAGCCAGATGACTGGAAGTAACCTTGACCTCCTCCTCTTCTGTAGACACCATTTCCTTATGGAAGCTATGAAAGGACCACAGGCAAGAAAAGGCCCCTTTACCTGTGCACAGCCACACGAAAGCTGGCTGGTGGTAGGCAATGCCATGTCATACCAGCAATGTCTGGATGGTGGTAGGTTATGTCATGGTCACAAGTATCTCACTGGTGATAGAATATAAGCAAACATTCCTGATTCAACGTCTCTCAGTGGTAACAAGGTCCCTATTATCCCTGGGCTCGGGTACCAGCTAACACACTCAATCCTAAATGTCTTCCGTCTGTCTTAGTGGAAGGCTAATTCACACACCACCATCTCCTCATCCTGGTGCCCAAATCAATATACACTTTGGGCATTCTCCTACCTTCCCACGTGACTGTCTTTTCTGCTAACCTTGCAAAGGTGCCATGACAGAATGGCAAATTTTCAATCATGCCAGACAATGAAAAACAAAGAATCACACCACAGAATACAACCCACATGTAAGCACTGAACACTTTGCAGATACAGGGTAAATTCAGACTATCCTAAAAACCCACAAATCTTCCCAGTTTACCAAATATGAGAGCTTGTCTATGAAGACAGCCACCATCAATTCCTCCTCCCATCAAGAGATGATGTCTATGCCTCTATTCCCTTCAGTCCCAGCTGCTCTAAGCTATAGGATGGGGAGGAAGTGCCACAGTACCAGTCCTGGGTATAGACCTTCAAATGATGGGGAGTTTCTGCTCTCTCCCTCTTGGAGCCTCAGGCCACCATGTAACAAGACCAGACTATGCTGAGAGAGAGAAGCTAATGGGGACATCACTGGAGTGCCAGATAAATGAGTCATGAAACTGTCTTGGATGTCACAGATCCCATCCATTTGAGTCTTCCCATCTCAGGCTCCAAACATCATGCTCTGTCTCTCCTAAATCTTATATATCACAGACAATAAAAGAATTGTTGTACATCACTAAGTTTTGGGGTAGTTTGTATGCAGCACTAAATACAGAACACAAGAAAAGATCCATGTCAGTGAAAGATGTCATTTTCTGGGTTAGGAAATATATCTATTTGCGAGTTCCAAAGATAGGGAATCACTGACTTAAACATATTTATTTTCTCTCACATAACAAGGTCAGGCTTCCCAGCACACCTTGGCAGCTCAGAACCAGATCTCTGTGGTTCTTTTATTTTTCCCTCATGCTACCAGGTTAGCAATTCCAGCTGAAGCCACCAGCATTCCATGCATCAGGAAGGGAGACAAGGTAGTGCCTTCATCAACTTTCCTAGAAATGCCTGGCAGATATTTCTATTTATATCTCATTGGTCAGAACTCTGTGGCATGGCCACCTGTCTTAGTTACTTTTCTCTCATTGCTGAGACAAAATACCCGACACCCAAATGTTAAAGGGTGAAAAGGTTTATTTAGCTCACAGTTTGTAGAGATTTCAGTCCATAATTGGCTGGCTCCAAGGCAGAGGGGCAACTGTTCATGGCTGTGGAAGATAGCAAAAGCAACAAGGGAGAGACAAGACTCTTTGTGTTCCTTATATTGTATGCAGGCTACCTGCCCTACTCACACCCTTAATCCTGGTCAATCAGTGGACTGATTCACTAATCATACACCTTTAATCCCAGCATCACACACGCTGTAGATCAGCCACCTCTAAAAAAGCCCTATGACTGAATGCGGCTTTGGGGAGACATCAAGACACAAACCATAACACCACCCCATGCCAAAGACACTGAGAAATGCAGGGTTCTATCTGACAATCACCATCTAGAACAAAATTGGGGCTTGGATAATAAGGGAAGAGAAAAGAATGATATTGGAGAGGCAATTAAGTGTTTCCACCATAGTCGACAATTGCTTTAGACAAAGTCCAGAAGGCAGACTCTTGAATCAACTCAGAGCTATCGTGTAAGAAGCAGGAATTTCCCATCTCCCCATTCAACTATCCAAAGCACTGGCTTCAGCCAGAGGCCAGCTCACCTCACTCCTAGGATGGCTGCTAGTAGCAATCAGGCTACAGGGCTCCTTGCTCGTATCCTGCAAGAGAGCCTGACTCTTAAGAGAAAGGAAGCAAGGAGTCAATTTTCAGAACAAACATTAAACTATTCTTGATACTTAATAATACCTTTCCCTATTCCTCAGCCAATAGAAATCTCATCACCAGGACTTTCATTTACAAGTTCTGGTTGGGCTAAGAGCAAGTCAGTTCTCTATCAATCTGCCTGTCACAGTTGTTGCGGTGTGAACTCGAGCAAGTCACTTTACCTCTCTGAGCCTCCATCGCTTTGTATGCAGGAATAACTACAACACAGTATCTAATGGTGTAGAGTCAACTCAAGGAACAAATAAGACAGCACGTACAAAGTACTTAGCACAGTACCTGGCAATCAGTAAGCATTAAATAGGTGTTGGCAATTATGATCATGCAGAACATTTCACACAAATCCCCCGAGAGTTTTGCAAATACAGAAATAAATGGAAGCCAGTGATGCCCGACCCTTCTTCTTTCTTTGCACTTTGAATGATATCAAATTCCATGTCCTGGAAGACCCAAGGTATTTGTTTTTACAAGTGCCTCTTCAGAAATGACCTGTTCCATCTCTCCTGCTGCTACAGGTTAACTTGAAATTCAAACCATTCATCAAATACATGGACTTATAGGAAACTATATCTGCAGATTTACTACCAAACAATCCACTGAAGGACCCCCTAATTAATCCAATTCAGTCATTATCACATCTCTACTAAACATATCATTAAACAGCTGAAACAGTGCTTTCAGCTTTTTTTTTACACAATTCATTACAACAAGAATTTAAGTACCTAATAACTAAATCAGATTATCTATGCAGTAACTCCAACAATTGTACCACAATAGGCACTTACAATTACCCCAAAAAGTAAATCTACAGCATTTTTTCAGTCTGACCGAACAATATAGACAGAACATAAAACAGTCTATAATAAAAAGCTGATATTACTACAATTTACTAGCTACAAGCTAATTCTATGTGCTTAATGACATCATCAAGAGTTATTATTATTATGCCCATTTTATAGGTGAGGAAATTGGGATTTAAGAAGTTAAGATCAGAGTTCCTAAGTAGCAGAATAAAATTTGAAACTCCAGGTCTGAGCCAGGCATGGTGATATGCACACCTATAAGCCCAGCACTCAGGAGGATCGCCAAGAGTTCAAGGCCAGCCTGAACTATGTAGTGGGACCCTGTCTCAAAAGAAAAGAAAGGCCAGGTCTATTTTGTCTCCAGAGCATCGGTTTTTTGAATAGCAAACACATCAGCATAGGATTCCACTTCTCTAGAAAAATCTTGGCAGATTCTGAAATTTTATGTCATATAGAAATCACAGTAAATGCAGAAGTCATTTAGTCTTTGTTAGTTGTGCAACCTTGGTCAAGTTGTGTAAACTTTCTCAGCCTCTGTTTCCCCACCTCACAGGCTGAGGCGAGGACAGAGCAAGTGCAAAGCTGAGACCAAGGCTCAGTCAAAGGCCTGCTGCCCTTGATCAGCATTAGCTGCCCTTTCCCTGGTTTCCCCCTCCTCTTCCTGTCCCATCTGCATCCTCTTGACTTTGAGGAAAATCAGTCATTTAAGCAACATTGATCACTAGCTTGGGCCTTGGGCATATTCCAGGCTGGGCACTTAGGAGATGGAACTAGGAAGAAGCCATCAGAGAAGACCAATAGCCCAAGAAAGACTAAGTGACCCCAAGTGCAAATAGTAAAAAAACATTCAACTAAACCCAGCTTACCCTGCTAGTCGTACACAAAGGGTGCTCTAAAAACTATGGTGAATGTTTAAATTTTTAAAATTTATTACAGTAGAAGAAGCACTTCCATTAACCGCCCTAAAATACTTTTCCTCACTTGGAAAACACTTATCCCACCATTCTTGCCATTTTCTGAAGCAGTTCTGGAAGTCCTCATTCATGAATGTCTTTATGAGGTATGATCAAAAACATAGTGAATGCTGCTGCCGCCAAGTGCCACCCAATGGAAAAGCAGGCTCACAAAAACATTATGGGGTGTCCTCTTCCACCTTATTCACTGGGTCTGGCACTGTGTGACTTCTGGTTCTTCCCCGAAGTCAAAATGAACATGAAAGGGAAATGTTTTGGATCAATTCAGGACATTGAGGAACCCATGACAGTACAACTAAACACATTCATGAGAGAGAACTTCCAGAACTGCTTCAGAAAGTGAAAAGAATGATGGGATAAGTATATTTCAAGTGAGGGGGGGAATCTTGAGGGGGATTAATGGCAATGTGTCTTTTACTGTGATACATTTTTAAACAGTCCCATGTCTTTTATCACACCTCATATATATTATGATCTAATAAAATATAGTCATGTATCACTCACTTAACAACAGGGCTATATCCTGAGAAATGCTTCAGTAATTTCACTGTTGTAAGAACATCATCAAGTGTACTTATACAGACCTAGACGATACATGTCAGTTATTTGATGAGGCCTCTTGATGCAATCAAGAAACAAGGTATAGGGCCGGTGAGATGGCTCAGCGGCGTAAGCGCCTGCCTTGCAAGCGCGAGGGCCCGAGTTCGACTCCCGGAACCCACATACAAAAAAGGGGCCAGTGATATCGCTCAGTGGCACGGGTGCCTGTTGGCGCGCGAGGTCCTGAGGTCGTCCCCCTGGTACCCACAAAAAAAAAAAAAAAAAAAAAAAAAAAAGAAACAAGGTATATCAGGCATGGTGGTACATACCTGTGATCCCAGCACTCTGGGAGGCTAAGGCAGGAAGATGGCAAGTTTCATCCCAGCCTGGGCAACTTAGCAAGATCCTATCTCAAAATAAAAAATAAAAAGGGCTGGAGATGTAACTCAATCAAGAAAAAGAGACAGTAAACAGTAGCTCTATGAGGTTATGTCCAGCATAATAGGGAAAACTGTTTTACAGTAAACATTTTATGCATGTAAGTGAAAGGATTATACTCCAAAATAGCAACAAAACTATTATATAATATATATAAACCAGAAATGTAGTTGTTTATTGCCATTATCAAGTATTATGTACTGTATGTAATTGTATGTGCTATATTTTATATGACCAGCAGTGTAGTGGGTTTCCTTATACCAGCGTCACCACAAACACGTGAGTAATGCATTGTGGAGCAGTGCTACAATGGCTACTATGTCACCAGGTGATAAGAACTTTCCAGCTCCACTGTAATCTTATGGGACCATGTTGTCTACGTGGGCCCCTGCTGACCAAAACATCATGCATTGTTGACATAGCACATGACTAGTTTCAGGCTACTGCATTTGGGGTGGGTTATTACATGGCCATAAAGGACTAAACCACTTAGTTTCCAGCACTCTTGACAGCTAGAAAGAGAGCATATGACCCAGGGCCCACGAATAAGACAGACACAGGCCTTCACTCCCAGGCTTACCAGAGGTTAATGGCTTAAAGTGTGTATTAAGAGTAGAGGCACCCATGTCTGGTTCCAAAGATCATTGGCAGGGGCCTAGAAGTAACCTCCAGTGCCCAGCATCAGAAGTGACACTGTGGCTCTATGGAGATGGCAGTGATGTTGCCCAGGAACCAGCTCTGCCGATGACGCGCAGCTCACGTTATTGTAGACAGCTAAGTTAGACAGAAACGGGCAGTCAGACAGGGACTAGGCTTTTGGTGGAGTCCATGCAGAAGGTAAAAACACATTAACCTTGTGGCTGGAGGTGCATCTGAAGAGGGCCAGGTTCAAGATGCAGATGTAATAGCCAGGCCCGTGAGCCTCCCTAGAAATAAACAGCAACTTGAGATTATACTGTAATTAGCACCACCTGGTCCAGTGAGCCCAAATAGGTATCAGATGCATAGGTGGGTGGCCAGAACATCTGGATCCATCCCTTTCCAAAAGCCCCTTTGTTCTTTCCACATACCCTTGCTACATGACTCGCTTCCCTATTGGATCAGTATTAGCTAAATAACTATACTTATAAACCCATAGGTTGATTGTAGTTTAACCCTCATCATACCAATGTTGTGACTTTGCTGCATAAAATACTCTAGACAAAGAGCCTCAGTGGCCACCCACTTAGAACCCCTCCTGTAAATCCAAGAACTATGCTTCTTCTCCTTATTTCCAATAAAACTCTTAACTTCCTCCTTTGGTCATGACTTCATTCCTCAATGTTGTGGGACCACAAACTCGGCACATCTGATATCTAACAGGTTGGGAGTTATTTTCCCCATAACACTTTTTAGGTATGAGGCCTCTCAGCCTGGTTTCCTGGCCCTCTGGGGACTCTGAGTTCCCTTTCTCAGTTTGAGTTTCCTCAAAAGCAGAGCCCAAGGCAAGGGACACAAGCACTGGTAGTTTATTTGGTGACTCCAGGAATTAGGATGAAGGGAAAAGGAGACAGGAAGAAAGAGGCGGAGAAGGAATAGATAATTGTGACTAACTAGGGCTCAGTCCTCCTGGGGACCCACTCAAAAACCCTGCAGGATGGAATGAGAGCTCTCTCTCCAAAGGGGAAATATCTGGGCATCTGTCCTCTGGCTTTCAGTTCCTGTTTGCTGAAATTTGCACTCGACAGCATTGACTCCCAAGTACTTCCCGCCTGGCCCGTGTCACAGGGGGCAAACTTGGGGCTTCTGGAGAAGGCCTGGGTCAGAAGAGAAGTAGAGACCAGACCTTGGGGTGGGATTCAGTCCTGTATGTGCAGCAGGACTGACGTCCACGGCCACAGCTAAAATCAGTGTCCAGGACTGGTGAGATGGCTCAGCAGCATAAGCCCCTGCCTGGCAAGCACGAGGTCCTGAGTTCAACTCCCGGTACCCACAATAAAGGAAAAAAAGGGCTGGTGATATCACTCAGTGGCACAAGCGTTTGCTGGCAAGCACGAGGTCCTGGGGTCGACTCCTGGTACCCACATAAAAAATAATAAAAATAATAAAATCAGTGTCCAAGGAGATGGGAGAAAGAAAGCCTTTGCCCTGCCACCTAACATCCAGCTGTGTGCAGACAAAATTTAACAACTGGCTCTCCATGGGAAAGATGGGTCAGGGGCTTAAACGTAGTCTTTGCCTATTTCCATGACCCCTGCCATGGCCAGAACCCAGCTACCAACATGAGAACTGCCAGTTAACAAAGTTCCTGAAAAATTAAGAATTGGTTCTCAGGAGCCAGAATAGCTGGCTCTGGCCCATTACTGCTTAAAAGCTTTTAAGTAAATCCCTTTTCTGCTTAAACTAAATACTTTAAATTAAAAATCTGCCAGGAATAGTGGCACATGCCTATCATCCCAGCACTCAGGAGAGAGAGGCAGGAGGAGCACAGTGATTTTAGCCTGGACTACACAGTGAGCTCAAGGCCAGCCTGAACTACATAGCAAGACCCCATCTCAAAAAAAAAAAAAATAAAAATAAAAATAAAACCCTGAGCAACAAAAATCAACTGCAGGAAGGAAGATTACAAAGGTGAGTAACCAGAAATTGGGCAAAGACCAGCAATCTGGCATTGCAGGTATGGATATATGCTTTTAGGCCTCATTTCTCTGACAAAAAGAACATTGAGGTGCCCCACATCTCAGGACACGATTCCTGGTCCCACGACAAGGGAAGGGAGATCATGCAGAAATGTCATTGCAGTCTAGGCAAGAAATTTGAGGGAAGGAGCTGGGTACACAATAACAGAAAGTCTTCCAATGAGAAACTATTTTCAATGTCAGGAAATTCTCCATTGCCTGAAAACCAAATCCCCCGTGTAACAGTTTAAATGTTTTTCCACCAGTTTTATTCTTGGTGGAAGTGGAACAGTTATCCACAACCTTCTGTAAAATAACCTTTCAGATACTTGAGGGCTTTTCTTCTCCAGAGGAAATAGTCTAAGGTTGGCCTTTTGTCAGAAATTCAATTTTCTGATGCTTTAACCTTCTCTGGGGCCTTCCTTCTAACCTTGTCCAAGTTCTACGTGTCCTGGTTAGCTGTAGAATCCAGACCTGGACCCAGACTTCTTGCTGAGTTTTGACTGCACAGAAAAAAAAGGGAGGAAAGCGAGTGTTTTAGAGACTCTGCATCCGTGTGTATTTATAGATTTCATCATTACCAGTTCTCTTTCCAATCTAGAAAATCTCTGAAACAGGGCAAGGAGGTGACGGTAGGAACAGAAGCGATCACCTTTCTGATTGTCACCATCCCCTCTTTAGAGACAGAGCAGAGGCCCCCTGAGAAGGGGTAAGAGCTGGTCATCTCCACACCTCCCCAGCAAAAGGTCTTGTTTTCACAAATCCCACCCGTACCAAGGCACACCCCAAACCCTACCTATATCAAAAATCGGGATGCTGGGATACTTTTAATGCTCCCCAAAACACACACCAGATGACAGAATTTAGAACATTTTGGAAGGAATGCTAAACCCAAGAAATGGTGACATTCATCTAAGATGTTTTTACCAATTTCCATCTTGCTCATTCATGGATGCCCAAATTCAAACAGAAATTCAGTGGAAATACAATGTGAGATCAAATAATTTGACAACCAAAGTACAGAAGTATAATGTATTAATTAATTTATAATGAATCAACTTTAATTTAGTGTTTAACCCAATATGTAATTGTGACATGTAATCAATATTTTAAAATTACTAAAGAGATAGTGTACATACTTTTTTGTGCTAAGACTTCAAAATCTGGTGTGTATTTACACTTATAATACATCTCGATTCCAGCACTGATGCCCACTGTGTTAGGTACCACGGGTTAAAAGTGCGGTCCCCGCTCCAGCAATGTCAGTGCCACTTAGGACCTTGTTAGAAATACAAAATTTCAGGCCCCATGTGAGAACAACTGAGTCAGAAATTCAGGGTACGGCTCAGCAGTTTGTGTTTTAAGAAGCTCTTCGGGTGAGTCTGATGCACGCTCAAGTTTGAACACCACTGATCTACATATTACCAAATCAGAAATGCTTAATCTGCCTTTGCTTCCTAGTATTACCAATTTCTAATGGTAGATATGGTAGTATTAGTAATGGTAATATTACCAATGTCTAATGGAAGACATGAATCTTTAAGAAACAAATCTTCTTGTTTTCCCATTGCTAGGAAGCCTATAATAACCAATTTGGTTCCCCTGAGGTATGTTTTTATATTTGTGCCAACTAAATGAGTTTTCCATTGGCATGCTTCTCTTTTTCAAATGGTTCATTTTATCCCTCTTTCCTGTTTGTGTTTGGATTTGAATCCTTCGTCTTCTTAGCTTTTGACAGTAACTATAACCATACTTTTTCTTACCATATATATCTAGGTTTGTTCAATTTAGCAAATAGAAATACAAGACACTCAGTTAAATTTGAATTTCAAATAAACAACAAATAATGTTATAATATAACTATGTCCCAGAAATTGCAAAGTATATACTTATACTATAAAGAATTTGGCAACCATTGCATGAGACATACTTATACTAAAAATTATTCATTGTTTATTTGAAATTCAAACTGGGCACCTTGTATTTTAATCTGATAAATCTATTCATGCCTCTCTACATCCTCCAAATGCCTCCACTGCCCAGACCCTGAGGTCCCCCAGGTCAGCTGGGGCAGGAACTGCAGAAAAGCAGCATTCACGCTGAGAAGATCAGGTTTGCGGTGTCATCCTCCAACTTGACTTGGAGAAATAATTCCGGATAAAACCAGCTGCCCAAATGTTTTCCTGGGCTTTCGAAGGATGGCTCCTCTCACTTCCAGTGAGTGCCACCTGCCTCTCAGTATCAAGCGCTCATTAAAAAAAAAAAAAATCAAATCAAACAAAGAGAACACTGTCAGTCAATGAGAGCTGCACAAATGCACCCACTTAGCTCCCAGCCCAAATTGGACCTCCAGATTTGTGCTATTGAAAAGGAAATTGGCCTCACTTGCTTCAAAACAGCCCCAAAGTGGGGAAAATTAGTACAGAAGATGCCAAGTCATAATGAAATCTGGCAACAGCAGTGGGTGGTGTAGCATCATCCAATTACAGCAAACATAGACACTGCCCAGGGGAGAAGCCAGTCTGGACAACTGGCAAAATTAGGACCCTGCATAGTAATTACCAGTGTAGAGAGGAAATGTGTTAGGATGTTAGAAAAATCACATAGTTTGATGATTGCAAACACCCCAACAAATGCACAGATCACTACTCCACATAGCTCCAAAATAAATGTTCTCACTACATACCAGACCGTGAGCTCCTCCTAGGGACAAAGCCCCCTTAAAGCCAGATCTTAGATTTCCTGTCTCCTCTTCCCTGAGCCCTCTCTCACCCATCTGCAAGACCACATGATTCATAAATGAATGCAGTTCTAGAGGTTTCTACTCTGCAGTGGCCAGGGAAAACATCCAAGAGACCTCCATCCTGCCTGGAAATCAAGGAGGACACTAAGATCTTCGGGGTGGAGAGAACGTGAGGATGGAAGAGGAAAGTGGAGAAGGAAGCCAGCAGATCAGAAAGAAGAGATTCCAGGTATTCATCCAATATAAATCCATAAGAACTGAAAACCCTACTTGCAGAGAAGTAGCAAAATGTTGTACCTTGTGCTCTAGACTCTGCCTGGGTATATACAATCAGAAAACATCTCTTTCATATTTGGTGGAACATAAATATAGGACATTAATGAATGAAAATAGCTTTAACTTGGTTGTTTCAGTTCACAGTTTCATCTTGGAGGCACCTTGGGTGTAGATGTTAATCTGATATTAAAATAAAATGATTTTATTCATTTATTCTATTGAAGTCAGAATAGCTCATTTGCTTTTTAAAATAAAAACACAATCATGTACAAATAAGGGTTAAATACCAACTGAATTAATATGAGAAGTTTATACTTTATGTCCTCTTATTTCCAGAGGCCAAATAAAAATAAAAATATATCGTATGGGTGTAAGATTTATACAGATTATGTAACAGGAAGAAAGAAAATTGTTATTTTTATAAGCAAAGTATATTTTGAACAAGGAAACTTAGAGGGCAGATAGAATTTCTCTTAGAGAGAACTGTTTTCTTCTGGTTAGAAAAAAAAAGATATCAAAATATTTGACTTTGGAAGAAGAGGGCCCTGAAAATGGCTTGGACAAAGAGAAGGTAAATTGCTTTAGCTAGGGAATAACAGGACTTAGTGGATTTATTGGTGGCTGTAACTAAAAGATGAGAATGGGGGACAAGAAAAAGATAAAAAGTTAAGAGAAAGATGGGAGACCCAGCTGAATGTGGGAATCTGGGGACTTACAGAGGAGAGTTAGAGAGAAATTTCCATGATGGAAGGGCTGGGAGGTGGTGAGTCAATAAAATATTGTCTGTAATTACAATGTGATTCTAGACCTTTGGTAACATCTGCTATATGAAAGAACCTTGGATTGGAGGAAGTTTGTGAAAAGGAATAGGAGCTGCCTGTAACATTTAAGATGACATGGGACAAAAGAATGAGATAAAGGCTGGACGACATGCATTAGAGCAACAATTTCCACAAGAGCAGGAAATCAGTGTGAGAGGTAAGTACAAGAATACAAAGATCCGTTAGGACTCTACAGAAATCTCAGTGAGAGTTCCCTATTTCCAGCAGTGCCTGGAATGGAGGCCCCAACCAAAGATTTTCTGTACTAAAGTTCCCCCATCAAAACTACAGATAACTAATTTATATCTCCAGAATTTAACCTAATAAATATAGGGAGGGAGGAAGAGAGGGAGGGAAAGCACAAGATTAAAAGAGAAAGATAGGAATATAATGACTAAAACTCTAACTGGCATCAGTTTAGTCCCAAGGAACATACATTATTTAGACATTATGGATGGGACAAGTAACACTGGTGTTGATAAAGAGATAAAGTAAAATGTAAAATAAAGCAGGAGATCTGTGTCAAATAAACCTTGTTAACTACAGTATACAGAGGCAGTATGCTTTAGATAGGTTAAGAAGGGCACTCTCAAATCAGGCTTGCCAGATTTAACTCCCAGAACAATGACTTTCTAATCAAGTGAACTTGGCCATCTACCTAACTCTCAAGTACTTCCTTCACCTATAGAAACAGGCTAATAGCAACAATAATAATACTTTCCTTATCAAGATGTTGTGGGGAATAACTAAGATAATAATGTATGTCTGTTAGAGTTACATTTCTGGCAATAAAAACTGGGTTGTTTTGGACCAACATTCCCAATGAGATGAATGGGAAAATTAAACAATTTTTTTTTTCAAAACAGCATTGGAGGGCTGGTGAGATGGCTCAGTGGCAGAAGTGCCTGCCTGGCAAGCGCAAGGTCCTGAGTTTGACTCCCGGCACCCACATTAAAAAAAAAAAAAAAACAGCATTGGAAGCTCTCAAGACAGTGAGAATTTGGGAAGTCAAGATCTGGAAAAGAAAGGGAATGAAAACAGCTGATCCTGGCAGTTTATGGTCCCTTGCTCCTTGAGTCTATTGCTAGTTCTGAAAATAAAAGAAATTGATAGGTCAAAAAGGTAAGCATAGAAATCCAAAATCCCACGGGTGGATGGGTCAAAAGTTTGACTTCAAGTTTTGTGCTATGATTAGGATATGGCCATTGGTTCGTGCACTAGAAGCTTGTTGGTCCCCAGTGGTAGCGTTGTATCACATTGCAATGTTACCTGCCATAAGCTAAGCAGATACCAGCTCAATTCTCCTGAAACTCTAGAACTGTGAGCAAAACAAATCCTTTTTTCTTTATAAAGTACCCAGCCCCTGATATTTTGTTATAGCATATAAAATGAACTAAAATAGTTCTCATAATAGAGAGGTTCTGACAAGTACAAAGAATAAATCAGAAATAGACTAGCCCTCACCAAGAATGAAATCCAAATCAAGTCAACCATTAATTGGATTAAGGTTATCTGCCCTTAGCTTAACTGCTACTTGAAGAAAAAAATGAACCCAGAGCTTCAAATTGTTTTCACAGTTTTTCATACAGAATGTGCATCATGAAAGCAAAAATAATCAGGCAAACAAGAAGATGAGAAACCATCAAAATCCAAGTGCAAAAAAACAAACATAGAATATCAAGATATTGGAGTTATCTAAAGTTACTTTAAAGTAACTGCTACAAATATGTTCAGAAAATAAATTGCAAGATGTAGAATTTCATCAGAGAATTGAAACTATATAGGAAAGAGTTCAATGGAAGTTCTAGAACCAAAAACCACAATTTCATAGTAAGAACTGGGTGAGTTTCATGGCCCCATCCAGGCACAGCTGGTAACCTAAGACAAGGTCAGAAGAATGAGAACGAAGATAATAAAATGAAGAATATAAGAACAAAGGGCAAGAGACATAAAAGACACTATAAAAATATTGAATACATCATTACATTTTGAGGAGAGGAGAGATAAACAATATTTGAGGGGATAATAACTGAGAATTACAAAATTCATGAAAGGAATCAAGCCACATATTCTAGAAACACAAGAGAATTTATTTTAAAAGAAAACCTAAGCACATCACAGAAAATTGCTAAAAATTAAAAGCAAACAGAGCAGAGCCTAATACCCAGTATTTTTCAATCTCTTCAAAAACAATGGCCCACAGACCAGATCTTATTGACAGAAAGAACTCTGACTTTCTAAACAGAAGTAAGTTGACACAATTTTAAAACAAAATAGCCTAGTTAGTATTCCACCGTTGGTGTAACAGTTTAAAAATGTCATACTGCTACGGAGTTCAGATCATCTACCATTAACAACCTACGGTAAGTTTTCTCAATTCCTTTTCACAGCAGGAAAAAGAATACCTTGATCTTTAGCGTCTCCTCCTCCTTCTATGAATTCAGGAATCAGAAAAAAGCTAAAAATTAAATTAGTTCCTTCTTCACCTTCCCCTCTATGAATGTGTAGATCACTGCTCACTGTACAGCTTTTATCACCAAGAAAATATTCCTTTCCCCAATTCCGCTGGAGCAAAAATATGTGTGCTGTTTGTTTCTAGATGTTGTCAAAGAAAATCAGTGCTGAACAATAGTTAAAGTGATTAAAGCAGTTTTATTCAGGCCTACTGCCATGGGATGAGGGGGCATTGGTATAGAACTGGACTCAATTGTGAATGCAGCATAAGCAAGTGAGAATTTATAGCCGATGAGCAGGGTTGGGGTCTGTGGACAGAGAACTACTAGGGGAGCCCTCTGGCTAAACTAACCTAAATGAGAGTCTTGTTGAAGGCAGCCCATGGTGATCAGATACCCACCTTGGGAATGGTAGAGGGGAAAGTATCCAATTAGATATTGGATATTGAAGGGTGATCAAATGTGGAGGCTGGTGGTGAGGAGTTCTGGTCAAACTGGCTTAGCAGGATTCTCGCTAAAATTGGGCAATATGGAGGAGACCCTTAGTTGAAAAATCATTCAGGGAACCTGGCTAAAATTTAGTCAAAAAGATAATGTTCATCAATGTTATGGTGGTTTTCATTTTTTGTGTGTGTGTTTCTTTTACAAGAATTCTGTTCTGTTTTGTGTTGCTCTGTTGTGTTCCTGAGGAACAAACCCAGGGCCTCCCACAGGCTAAGCACCTGCTCTACCGCTGAGTTACATCCTCAGTCTTTCAGAGAATACGTTTTAACAAGGAGGCTGCGTATCGCTTACACCATGTATAATTTATTGGTGTTTTTACTGGGGGTTAATGTTAAAGAAATGAAAGACAGAAAAAAAGGTGGAAGGAGGAGAAAAGTAGAAGGAGAAAGAGGTGATGTGGAAAAATAAAAGCAAGAGAGAAAAAACAAAAGGAGAGGGAGAGCAGAAAGAAAGAAAAATGAACACACTGGGCACCAACCATAGGTCCAGTAAAGGACAGGCTGCAGCCAACCCAGGGACAAAGTGTGGAAGGCATAAGGTTTATAAATGTATTTTCATTATTTGGTTTGAATTTTTGTGAACACCCTGATCCTCAGACAAACTCATATTTGCATGCAAATACAAAAAAATGTATATGGAGTATTCAGTATTAACAACCTCATTTAAAAGTTTTCTGAACCTGTTTTTATATTCAGCTGTTTCTACCAAGAATATAAAACTGAAATTCCAGCACGTTTCATTCTTCCTCACAACAAACTTGGGAGGAACATGAAACTCTTGTAAATTGTTCATATCTTCTAGTCGCATGTTGGAACTTGTTTAGAAAGTGGGAGGATTTGTGCAATAAATATGCCCCCAAATATAGAGTATATTACTTTGAACACAAGGTAAACCTGTTTATCATAATGTGGGTGGAGAGAAAAATTGCGTGTGTGTGTTTTACAGTGCTAAGAAGTGAGAAACCTAAAGAATGTATTCATGCAATAAAGGAAAGATGATAGGAAACCAGGAGGTAGAATTTTGACACAGGAAAGGGCTCAGATCAAGGTATGTTAAATGTATGTGCCAACTTCCCAGAACAAACATCATCATTCTGTACTACTAAGCACTAAATCTAGAAAGAAAAAAAGAAAGAAAGAAAATAAACGCTAGACAGGTTTTACATAAATTCTTTCATCTGTTCCCGAAGATTTCTGCAGAATGCTAAACAACATATAAAGATGCTTCCCTCAAGAAAGAATGTCCTGATCTTTAAAACTGAAATGATTTGCTTTAGACCAGAGAAAAGTAGAAGTTCTGCAGTGACAGTGCCCCAGCCCTAATGAGGACTTATGGCTCAGAATGTGGCTACAACGGCTGAGCCAGAGCTTGCTCTCCAAGGCTTGATAAAATCAGGGGAGGAAGTGAAAAGGAAGCTAAGCCCTATTCCCTATGCCACTCTTTTCAAGGAGCAGGATGTAATTAAGGACAAGTTCCACCTCTTCATTTATTTTTTCAAGAGTTTTGTGCCTTCTGCTATTAACTTCTGCATGACACCACAGGCTAACATTCAGCTTTATTGTCCCTTACTAAAATAGAGTATGTGAGGTAGTAAACAAGAGTAGGAGCACAAATGGGGTTATCCTCTTGTTAGACTATAAACTCTTTGTAAGAAAAGCATTCCAGAGTCTAGATGACCACTTCTGAGTGCTTAATGATGTATCTTCTTTCTGGTTCCTAATGTATAGAGAGGAATGCAGGATAATCTATGTATGATTTTGCGTAAGTTTGCACATCAACTTTAAGAGTATATCACATATTTATTGCAAAGATGAACTCCAGACATCTTGGGTGACTAAAAGCATAAGGCAGTGAAGGCGAAACTTTTAAAGCTTTCAATGATATAAACAGGCTGCTGCAGATGCTACAGACTTATTGTGCGTGCCACATGTTTTCATCCTCAAAGACCTAAAGTCAGATTGGGAAGACAAGAGGTTAGGGAGGGGAGAATTAATTAAATAACAACCTAGAGCTAATTAATAAAACAATAACAAAAGACAAGTCATGAAACAGTGCGTTTTTAATTTCCAGATGAATTAAACAGCCAATACCTCAAGAGAATGTAGACGTTGCTTCAAGCTGTGTTGGAAAGGAAAACTTTCATGAAGGAGGTAGGACTCAAACTTGGCCTTAACATTTGCATCAGATTGGCAAAATAATCAGAGCTTACCATGTACCCAGGCACATGCATGTGCTTCAAATACAATATCTCATTGAACAGCAAAAATCCTGATGATGAGATAGGAGATTAGGGTGGGATAAAACCAGTTGAACAAGTGAGCATGACCTGTCAATCATGGAAGACCCACAATACACATGCAGAACATGGAATCCAAAATGACTCTGTGGCACTGTATTGGGACCAATCAGAAAGTACTATGTTCCATTCCTCATTTACTTCTGGTGCGAAACCAAGCCGGCCTTTGATAGGACAGTTTAGATCTGACATCAGGCCAAATGAGTTTCTGATAGGACAACTGTCCAAATGCTTTGTTTGCATGGGGGGGGGTAATCTAGGAATGGGAGATATAAAAGAGCCCTGCCATTAACCTGGTGGCAGCCGTGAGTCTAATCACCAGCCTGCTTCACTCTACAGAGCGTACTTCTTTTCCCCCTTCAATAAATGTAATTCCTTGCTACCTTTTCCACATTTCTTGTCCAGTTCTTTGTTCAGGACACCAAGAACCTGGAAAGAATCTATGGGACGAAGAAGTTAGTGACAGTAGCATTGGTATTATTGTCTCCATTTTGCAGAAGAAAAAACCAAGGCTCATTAAGGTTATATAACATTGCCCAGGATCAGAATTCAAATCTAAATTTAGCTTTGAAGCCTTGGCCCCCATCACATATTGCATGGCTTTTTTGTTTACTCTTTGTCTGTAAAACTCAGAAAGGGAAAAGCACAGTGGCTAGGTGTGTCACTGGATGGGTGCTAATGAGGTAGCTCAAAGAGAAAAATGGGGACCTCGACTCATCCCAACTAAGGTCATGCTGTAGATTCAGTGACTTTGATGACAGAAAAAAGAATTTTCAAGACACATCAGCGAGAGGCACAAAGAGGTTCATTAGGCAGAATTTTAAAAGTACAATCAGAAAGAATAGAGTGTGAATTATGGTCTGGAGCTGAGTATATTTATGTGAACTTGGCAATGTCTCCGAGTTGGGCAATCTAGGACATGCATTCCTACTGTCGACCCATTTGGTGGGCTATGTTAGAATGCAAACCATTTACATGTGTGGAAGGAAGGGCAATTTACAGGTAAAAACGTGGGTCTGGAGCCCACTTTACAGCCTTATTGTGTCTTTCAGACCCTTCAGAATTTTGGGGAGTGAGTTTTAGAAGGGAAAAGGCATTGTAAACTTGGGGAAATTTTGTGTCCTGAAGCTACAGTTTCTCTAAGAGCACGATTTTTAACTTATGATTTTCTTTGTATTCTTTCTATCTATCTTTATTGTTTCTATTCTACCTCAAGTGTATCAGATATACTGGTCTTGGCTGAGAGGTTACTTGGAAATCTTCAGATCATAATTTCTGGAGAACAGAGTACTACAGCTCTGCAAGTAGGTGGAGCAAGACTTACCTGTACTCACCAAATTGTACGTAAGTGGTGGGTATTCCCATGGACTTGAATTATGAAGGATTTAACCATCTAATTCAAAATATTCTCACTCCTTAATTCTCCATAGGATCCAGCAATACTAATTCCAATTTAAGAAAAATGCCAGACCGCCAGGACTCTCCATTCTGAACCCAGGATAATCTACATAAGATTTTGCATAACTTTGCATATCAAGTTCAAGACCCCCTCCTCCCCTTGGTTATAGATGATGTTAATTAATTGGCTAGTGCAACCTCCAGCAGTTTTCCCTTCCCTTACCTCCTCTGCTTGGTGCCCACCCAAGGTGCAGGTGGTGCATTCCAGGGAGAATCCAGGCCATTCTGGCAGAAAGCAGTTGACACTGCTGCTTATCAACCCGAGCTCTGAGGTTTTGGAGGAGAGAGCCTGCCCCCACCTTGTCAGGAAGAATGACAGTGAGCACCTGCCCCCGTGATCTCTGCCCACCCTCCCTGCAGCTCAGAGGCAGAGAGGAGGTATTCAGAAGCCCTTGGACTTTAAATAACAACTTGGGAGAGTAAGAAGGTGGGGGAGAAAAGTAGCCTTGGGTTCCCTGCAGAGAAGAAAGAAGAGCTAAAGATAGAAGATAGAATAAGAAAATTATAGCCAGACTAGGCTCTGGGTAAGACTTTCAACTTTTTTTGTTCCTCTTTGCCATTTAGTCAGTTAAAAGCTATGGGACCCAAAGCCCCATAATGGCCCAGTAAATGGACAATGCTATTTGCCTGGAAGGGGATACAAGTGCCCCTGCCTGCAGCTGCAGGAGAGGCCAGTCATCAAGGCCCAAGACACCCATAGCTCCCCAATTCCTCCAGAGAAGTCTCTCTGACAAGCTATAGAAAGCCCACCCAAATTCCATTCCCATCGATCACCTCCGTCCCACCATTTATGCAACTGAATGGAGCAGCTGTGATTTTCCATGGTTATTTTCCAGAGCCAGCAAAAGCCTGTACTCTCATTCCTAGAAAGCAAGACATGAGCACCCCAACATAGTTTCCTCAACACTAGAAAAGGGTCACCTTTTTAGCACAAGGTCACAATGTCTTCCTATTTAGTTCTGAGATGTGAAAAATGACATTAAAGTGCTACCTGTCTTTGAGCTAGAAAATGGAAAGCTAAGAATAATGAAATAATGTCAGCAAATAAAGAGTGGCATTGTAGGGTAGAAGAGGGTCTTCCTTTCACCCCTGAAATCAAATCGCACCTGTGTATCATCATAAGGCTGATCTTGAAAGAAAACCAGCTTTATTTCAAGATATTCTGGAAGCAAAGAAAATGTTTGCACAATAGTCTACAGCCATAGATCCAAAAGAATGGTAGACCTATTCAAACCAGTATTTCTAAGGAATTTGACTAGAGAATTTGTCTTTTGGCTTGTCGCTGTCAGTTACTTTGCTTGGTTTTAGGTCCCTGAGATGAGAATTAAACTAGATCCATGTGTCAGGCAAAGAGTTGACAAGATGGACATTATTTAAAAGCACTGAACAGGCTGGGCATGGTGGCACATGTCTGTAATCCCAGCACTGTGGAGGCTGAGTTAGGAGGATTGCCGTAAGTTCAAGGCAAGCCTGGGCTATATAATGAGTTCAAGGCTAGCCTGAACCACATAGTGAGACCCTGTCTCAAAAAACAAAAAAAGCACTAAAGAACTTACAAAGCCAAAGAAGAACAACTATAAAAACACAATTTCTTTCTTTAAAATAAATAATAAGTACCATCATTTGCATAAACCATTACCATTTATTACCCAATTAATATACAACAAAACAATAATCATGAATATTATTGCTGGATTGAATTTTAACATTTATTTATTACAACCCGGAAATGTTTATATAAATGTAATGGGACAAAGTTATCATTAATATTCTAGCCTTTTCTCTTCCCACTACCAGAAAAGCATATTCTGACTTCCCTTCCTCGCTTTCTTCCTACCCTTATAAGAAGGTCTCTGCCTTGGCTATGCTTCTTTGTTGGAGCATTTGAGAAGCAAATTTGGGGGGAGAGAGTAGGAAATAATAATAAATAGAAAAAATATACATACCAAGGCAAGCCCTGAGGGTGGTGGTTTTTCAGAAAATGTAAAGGAAAACCACTCTGGAGAACCAAGGGAATATGAGACAATTCATCAAAAAGAAAGGCAAATATAGAGAACTGCTTCTGTACTTCATATCCAATTCATGATGTGTGAACAATTACAAGAACTAGAGATTTCATAAAACTGGCTTTTGGTTCCTGGGCTATTTCACTGACTACAACTTTGCAACTCCACCACATGCGGTCACAGCTTCAATAGGGATACACGTGCTAATCCTTATCTTGTAGTTTTCAAAATGCAACTAGAAGAGAAATTGGGAAACTTAAATCGGAAGGGAAATTGCTCTATACCTGCAGCTTCTACCCATCCTCACCACCTCCATGACAAAAAGACATTCAACGCTAATGTCTTTTTCCTTGTGTAGACATTGGATTGGGTGTTGTGTTTGTATATACAACTAGTTATGTTAGTCAGCTTTCCATCACTGTGACAAACAACTAAGATAATCAGCTTAAAAGAAGGAAAGGTTTATTTTGGCTTACAGTTGCCCAAGGTTTCAATCCATGATTGCTTGGCTTTGTTGCTTTGGGCCTGTGGCAGCACAGTACATCGTGGCAGGAGTATGTGACCAAGTAAGCTACTCACCTCATGGCCGCAAGGAAACAAAGAGGGAGAGGAAGTAGCCAGAGTCCCAGTATCCCTCAAGGGCACAATTCCAGTTACCTAACTTCCTCCAACTACTCCTCACCTCCTACATGTTCCACCACCCCCAAATACTATCACAGGCTGGGGACCAAGTTTTCAACACGTGAGTCTCTAAGGAACATTTCAGATCCAAACTACAGCACTAGTTAAGTCATGTTGTGAGAGCAAACTAAGTTAATAGTAATAGATCTACACTCCCAGGGTGATCTGGTTTTTTGCTTCCGTCCCAAAGTGACTATATAGGTTAAACGAAATACGAAGTTGTTATAAATGGTAAGGAACTACCTGAACATGATATCTCTGGCAACTGATCTTAGGCTACAAACTCTGCAAAAAGATACGGAGGCCTAAAGGAAAAAATCATTCTGATTCAGACTTCTGTCAGAACATCAAGAAAACAGAAGTAAATATATTTTGCTTAGATACACCTCTGGGGTTTCATTGTCTTTAGATCTGGGAGGAAATTCCATGTATGAAAAGATTTAGGGCTGATTCCCTGGGGTCTCACATGGTTACCCTTAGCTCACATTTCCTGTTCCTGGTGATTTCACAATTTGTCACATCTTCCCTTCTGTGGCTGCACTCTTCTTTCTGCCCTGCACCAAACTGAATGTGCTTTTTCTAATAAAGTTCCAAAAATGTCCCCCACATTAAAGCTGGTGGGAATCAAGACAGACTTTTACTAAAGACTGGGGATTGCAGAGGAAGTCTTGTTGTGACAGGGAAAAATACTTCCCAACCTGTTAGATGTCAGATGTGTCAAGTTCATGTCTTCCAAATATTGAAGAATGAATTTCAAGGACAAAGAAGGATAAGCACAGGAGAGGTTTATTGAAAGCAAGCTCCTGAGAGACAGGAAGGGCCCTGAATGTAGGTTGCCGTGGAGGCTCTTTGTCCAAGGATATTTTATATAGCAAAATCACCACATGGGTGAAACTACAATCAACCAATAGGAATACAAGTATAGTCGCTTAGCTAATATTTATCCAATAGGGAAGCGAGACAGGAAGCAAGAGTAGACAGCATCATTAACTTTGGCTTATCTATAACTTCTAACATGAAAACAGCAAGGGAGTTTTTGGAAAGGGATGGGAGGATGGGTCCATGTGTTCTGGTGACCCACCTATGCGTCTGATGCCTATCTGGGCTCATTGGACCAGGTGATGCTAATTATAGTATAATCTCAAGTTGCTATTTATCTCTAGGGAGGCTCGAAGTCCTGGCTATTGTGTGTCTTGAGCCTGGCCCTCTTCCAGTGCACCTCCAGCCACAATTCTGATGTGTCTTCCTCTTCCGCACGGACTCCCTCGAGGGCCCAATCCCTGACTGCCTATTAATTTCTATCTCACTTAGCTGTCTATAATAATGTCACAGCATTACAAGCACTTTGAAACTCCAGCTCCTGGGCTCTTTTCACTCCAGAGTCTTCTTCCTGGAATGAATGCCCATCCCCAAAATCCCCCTTCCCCATCACACAGCTTCTCTCTGGCCAACACTCCCTCCCCCGCTTTTGTGTTCTCTCACTGGCATTATGTAGTGCACTTCTGATCTCCTCTTCTTTCACCTCCTCTCCAAATCATCCTCTAGAATTGGGGTGGGGGGCCCCTTTTGCATCACATAAGCCATTGCACTGGTTTCCTAAACAAAGAGTTAGCACAAATGCATTCTCTGTTCTTGTTTCAGTACAGAATTTCTTTCATCCTGCTCTATGCGCACACACACACACACACACACACACACACACGTGTGCTAAAGGAGAAGGAGGAGCTTGAGGAGATTCTCTTGAATTATCCAGACTGTTCCTTCTACTTAGTGCTTCCTCAATTTTTCCATTGCTGGAAAGAGCTGCAGTGCACTTCAGCTTTCCTGCTGTTTTCCATGTCTGTGTAATGAAAGAACAGCTGATCACTGGCTTTTAAAAATCCAGCAAAATAGCCAATAGCTTAATTGTGCAAATTGAAGTTATTACCCTGGCCCAAATTGGGTCAATGGCTAATTAAGTGGCCCTGCAGAGACACACTTCATACTAGAGTGAAGCTCCCTCAGCTGGGAGAACAACTACATAGATCAGCCATGAGAATCCAGCCCAACCTATTTCCTAACAGTTAACTCTAAGAGTCAGGATATAGGGTCCTTGGTTCAGATTTTAAGCAGTTACAGAGAATCAGGGCATTGCAGAGAGGTAGAGTAGGTCTGTGTTCAAGTGTAAACACAGCCTCTTTCTAGTATTGAGACTTTGAGTACTTCATCTGGAAACTGTTTGTCATTTCTGGAGCAAGATATAAGAAGGATGGACGGACGGATGGATTGATGGATGGATGGATGGACATTCATGTGCAAGTGGGAGATAATAATGTCATTTTCAGACTATTTTCAGGGGTTACTGAACATCTGAAATAGCTTAGTGTTATTGCAGGCTGTTTTTTTCTTTCTCCTGTTCTTCTTTCTTTCTTTCACAGATGGAAGAGATACTAACATTAAATTTTTCAGGACTCTTGTGCATTTCTAAAGGGCTACCACTGATAGAAGTTCTGTAGTTGCACTGGACATCTCTTAGGAACGGGGCAAAAGGTCAACGAACAAGCCCCATCCACTCTTCTGCTAGTTCCCACCCCCAGGACTCCTCTCTCCCATATTCCACACTTGCCATCCATCATTTCCCACTCTGTCCTTTTTATCCTAAAGTGGTACTTGTTAAAGGCTCTGTGACCACTCAAGCTATTTCCTTTGAGGCTGATGACACATCAGCCGAAGCTTCATTATTATGCTAATCAAGCTTGGTCTGAGCTGCTTTCATGACTGCCACATTAAAGCGTCCCACGGAGGAGAGGCCTCCAGAGCCATTTACTTTGTGCTGAGTGAATAGTAATGAGGAATGGGGGGCTGTTTTTGAACCTGGCCGTCAGGTAAAGGGGCCCAGCTTTCAATGCCATAAACAAATAAGTAAACAACCGGCCAAACAAGCAAGCAAATTATAAAACACAAAGGAGAGGAAGGAAAGTTTCGGAGGGGGGAGAAGGGAAGGAGATTCTCGCACAGTGCAAATAACTTCCATTGTAGAGCGTGCATTGCCTCTGTCAAGCTGAGGATAATTATCCCCATTTCAGAGACAAGGAATTCAGGCCTCATTATTGTTAAGAGACTTATTCAGGGCTGATGTCACTCCTCAGTGATAGGGCTTTACTCCATTTTGGCATGCAATGACAAAGCCAGAAACCAAGTTAGGTCAAACTACTGGAGCTAAGAAAAGAGATAGTGGTGGGGCTCGGAAAACAGTACCTCAAAGTGCGGCATTTGCTTTGAATTGAAAAGAAGTCTCAGAACCAAGGCTTCTCTGACCTTGCAACTCCCACACCCAACAATTCCACCTGCAGCCCTTGTCCCCCTGGCTCTCCGGAAGGGCTGGGAAAGAATTTCTCTCAAGTTCCCTTATCAAACTAAAAAAGTTCCTCCAAAAGGAATGCAGTCTCATCTACCAGGGAAGAAGCGCTGGCCCCACATCCAGAGACCAGGGTTCTTTTCTTTGGGTCCATTAATCTCCTCTCAAAATCATTTGCTAAAATTACCTACAGCTCCCAGTCGCTACTCCTGTATAAAGAAGGGTCTGTCAGCTTCTGAATCTCGCTGGGAAATTGGGTGCCTACTTTCTTATGATGCCACAGGCACATAATAAATCTGTATTCCTATTCTCTTCTTAATCGGTCTATTGTCAGGCTGTGTCATCAGACTCAATTCCCCAATCTTCAGAAGGTGAAAGTGATATAGGAAATGATATGGGACCTCCAAATGATATAAGGGAAATATGATAACTCCCAACCTGCTAGGTATCTGATACGCTGAGTTCATGTTCCCCAAAATTCTAAGGAACAAAGGAGGCTAACAGTAGGAAATATTTATTGGGGGGAGAGATACAGATCCTGAGAGGTAGGAGGAGTCCCAAGTGGGTTGCTGAGGACCCCATTTTTCAGAAGTTTTATAGAGCATGTACCCATGTGGGTACAACGGGAGTTAAAGCTATGATCAGCCAATAGATTATAAGTATAGCCACTTAGGTAATACTGATCCAGTGGGGAAGCAAGTCACATAGCAAGTGTACATGGAAAGAGAAAGGACTTTTCGAGAAAGGATGAGTCTGAGGGTCTTGGTCACCCACTGAGGTGACTGATGTCTGTCTAGACTTTATTAGACACTTATCTTAGGCCTTGAGGAAGCACATATCCCTAGTCATTTCATCTTTATCTTGAGGCCTGCCCTCCAACAGGTGTGCGTCTGGGCACAGTTGTAATGGGTTTTACTTTGCACTGACTCTTTCAAGGGCCCAGCCCTGACTGCCTAAAATATTTCTACCTAACTTAGCTGTCTATAATAAAAGGACCCTTCTGTTCACCCCTACGATGTGGCAGAGCAGAGGCTTGAGTTGGATGCTTTCAAAATTTGAGCCCCAGGAACAGAAATAGTGCACAACTGTCTTATATCCTGATTAAAATGTATTATGTATTAAAATGTATCCTATGTGCTTTGGCTACTTTTCAATGGAATCATGGAAAAGTGAAAGAGGAAGAAGATCTGGAAGTCCCAGCGGCATTTCTGGGTGATTGGAGGAAATAGGAGAGGAAAAGCCCCTGTGCTCTCACCAGGGAGGGAGAGGGGGTGATTCTCTCTTTCTTCCCCCACTGAAAACCAGGAAGCTGGCTAGAGAAGGAGGCCTGGGCTCCTCCCTGCCCTGCATGCCAAGGGCCCACCAGAGAAGCTCTTAATAATTCTCATACTTCTACTTCCAGCCCAAAGGAGAAGCAATTCTAGAAAAAGCATTGCTCACTGCTGTTCCCATGAATTGCAGAGGACTTCAGCATTCTACCTACTTCTTACTGAGAAGTTTGCCACTTTTAAACCTTTCCAATCTAACACGAACACCCTCCATTTATATTACATACGTGGTTTAAAGCTTCCAAATAGAGACATAAAAACTCTCCGGGGTGGGGCTCTATCCAAGAGTCATTCCCATCCCCTTCTTCCCTTGTTGGCAGAAGCCTGAGTATTATTCTCCAGATGCTTGCAGCAGCCCTCTCTTACTTGCCTGTGTCTTCAGCCAAGTACGCATCCCAAGGGTGATGTTAAATCTTGATAGTTTAAGCTGATCGTGTTGATTTGATCCACTTGCCAATGACAGAATTAGGCCTAGGCATATCATGTAAACTTTGGCCCAAGAATATGAGATGACTATTGTGGGTTCCTGGAAAAAGTCTTGGATGTTCAAAAAGGGGACACAGCCAGGGACTTTATGCCCTGCTTGCATTTAAATGTAGGCAATGCTTTGAGTTGCAGTATTTACAGGTAAAACCAATCATACAGATTCTCTTCGTCACTTTTCTCATCCTGGGGTAAAATACCCAACACCTAAAACTGAGAAGAGGACAGGTTTATTTTTGGCTCATGGCTTTTAGAGGTTTCATTCCACAGTTGGCTGGCTCCAAGGCGGAAACAGCATGCCAGAGGTACATGGCAGATAAAAAGCTGCTTGTATCATGGCAGCTAGGAAGCAGAGAGAGAAGGGAGGAGACAGAGGGGGAGATATGCCCTTCCGGGTCAAGCCCCCAGTGACACTTCTTTTCCAACCGGACACTACCTTCTAACAGCACATTTGCTTATAGCGTCACCAAGATTCAATCACTTTCTGAAAGCCCCCCACCCCTCTAAACACATAAGGCTTTGGTGGGGCACAATCTAGAGCTAAACTATAACTAGATGAAGCCAAAAGAATCATGAAGAGGATAACACGAGCCTGGCATCCCTGAGTTGCTGAATCCACCAACTACAGAACTACTTACTGCCACCTTCTTGTTATGTGAAATAATGAAATTCTCCTTGTTCTGTAGGCATTTTTAACTGGATGTCCTAACACTTGTAAACAAAATTGTCCTAATAAACCCTTGTTCCTTTGAAACAGAATTTCACTTGTGTTTGGGTAACCTATACCCTTACTATGTGATAAGCTAAACTAACTGGCATACTCGCATGATGCACCACATATACTAAGCTGGTACCATAAATTATATAGCCCAGTGATATCACAACTATTTTAGTTCATGTAAGTACACAGTATGGTGTTTGCACAACGACAAAATCACCTAAGCACACATTTCTTAGAACATGTCCCTGTCACTGCATGACTTTAGTTCCATTTCATTGCCCAGGATTGATCTGGGGTATGAATGTGACCTAAATCTACCACTGAAAGGGGAGTGGAGGTCATCTGAGGGATTTGGGGAGAGGTTTCTTGCCTTAGGAGAAATAAAAGACCTAGGGAGGAAAGATTTTCTTCCCTCGCCATATATCCTCATGTTTGGGTGCCCTGTGCATGGAGCTGCAGCGTCTAGCTTACAACTATGAGGGACAAAGAGCTGAAGACCATATCTATCCAATTCCTTCCAAACACTCTCCTGAGTGAGACAGGAAGAGGTGGTATCGCAGGCAGGTAACGGAATGTGTAGACACTCAGATCCGACCCTATTTAGGCCACAGGAGAAGTGAGTGCCAAGTAAGGATGCACCATTAATACTTGTGGCGATTATAAATTACTGTGGAGCTTGTGAGTTTTTATTGTATTATGACTTCCGTTATCTTTTTAATTTAACCATCACTAAATTTTTTTATATGGAAGAAGGAAAGCAAGGACAGATTAAGGAAGCCTGTAAAATGCATTACATCTTTAAAACGTGGATTTCATTGTTCACATGCTTGTAAAATGCTTTCATGAATATCAAGTCCCTCACACTCCTCCCTCCTCCCCCAAATAAAAGAAAATGAGAAAAAGGAAGTGGTTGTGATTCCATTAGCTTTATTTTCCTGAAAATGGTTTAAATTCTGTTAAAATGTGAGTGGTCTCATTAGCATGTATGTTGCATACATCTAGGGTGTGTTGGGGGCAGAATATGATAAACAACTTCTGCTCTGTGCTCAAATGACCATTCCACCTGTCACAAGGTCAGGCCTAAGGAGATCTCTTTAAAGAAAAGATGGTGACCTCAACTTGGCCCAGGCAGGTTCTTGACATGTTATTGGAGAAAAGCATTTCAGGATGTGTAAGAGGCATCATCTGATTTATTAGGCAGAGTTAGAACGTAGAGGAAATGGGGAAAGACTTCAGCTTGAGGAGCGCAACACTGAAGAAGATCAGACTGGCCCATCCCCAAAAGGAAGGGACAGCTTTTATGAAGTTGTTGCTGTGGATAATGTTGATCATCATCTCAGTTCTGGTTTTGCAAGATGACTCTGAAGAAGTCTTTATCGCTTGGGGTAGCAATCTGGTCTCCAATGAGATGATTGTTTCAGCTTGGGCAGTCTCGGTTTTGCAGAAACTCTGCTAGAACAAGATAGTTAAGATAGATGCACTACTAATTTCACTTAGCTCATTGAAAAGAAAGGTTTGTGCTAATATTGTTTGGGCAATTGAATGCCAATATCTCGTACCCTGAGTAACTAATTTAAAGATAACAATATGCAATGTATTAACCATTGTTACCCTCTTATTATGTTGTTTTGAAATTTTGTTCTATTTTTTCTTATCTCTTTAAAATAATTAAAAAAAAAAAAAGGAAAGAAAGAAAGAAACTGTGCTAGAATCCAAGGTGACCATAGGTTTAGGGCAATAACTGGAGACTGCTGGTCACTCACTGGTAGTTGAATGCCCTTATGAATCTCATATCTTGGTGTGCTCAGTCTTGAAGGGAGATGAGACAGGTTGTGTGAATTTAGGGCTTATCGGTCTTGTATTGCCAGTTTTTGGACAGACACTCCCTAAATGTTAACATGCCTATATGTGGACCTGAGCAGGGATTTGACCCAAGGCTCTAATATAATAAAGGAGACAGATATAAAATGAAGGTCAAGCTTTGTTCTGCTTTTAGCTACCCATTAGGCATCTGGTGTAGTCAGGGTTTACAGGGGAATAGATTTAATACAGGACACATAATTCATAGGATTATTTTTATAATATTCACCCAAAGAGTCAAATGCAGAAGAGTGCCAGAAATCTGTCCACATGCTAGAAACTCAAAGAATCCAGCTGAGGGCCTGGATCCCATGGCAATGTTCTGTATGAGTCCACCTGAAGACCTAGAGCCCGTGCCAATGTCCTCCACAAGTCCAGCTGGAAGCCTAGAGCCCGCGACAATGTCTCATGCAAGTCTGTACCAAGGACCTGCACTGGGAAGGCCCAAAGGTCAGTGGTGGAAGCTAGAAAGTCTGTGCCAGCGGGATGAAGGATCTGTGCCAGCAGGTTGAGGGATCTGTACTGGAACCAGGAAGCGACACTCAAGGTAAGGACCAGAGCTCCCCTGAAGAGAACCGCAGCCATCCTCAGCGACAGCGAGGACCCAAGCTCCTCTGAAGATGAGAACAGATGAGTTCATATCAGGAAAGCAGCATGACAGGCTTCTCCAGGAGAATCAACAGCACACCATCTTCCCCTGCAGTTCTCCCTTTTTATGCTGTTGGCAACAATCCTCAGGTGGGTCCTCCACACCCAGAACCGTACTGATTCAGTTTAGCTGGGTGTTACAAGTTGACCGTTAGTTAACCCACCACAGCATTCATACATCCAAATGAAAAGTCACTGTTTTTCAGTATAAACAGCTTTCAAGTCCCTGACTGCCTTACAGGAAAACACACATCATGTTTTTAGTGAGTAATAGGTTAAGAACTTGGGCATACACCTGCTTTTTATCCCAACGATTGTCAAAATGGTCAAATGGTGGTTGTGTGACTGCCTCATAACCTAAGCTGCTACTCATTGGGCCCTATCTAGAAGGACAAGTTGCATCTAGCCCTTTCAGGCAAAGTTGTAGAAATTATAATTTTAATTAATAAGAGCTTGAGTGGCTGTCACTGATCAACAACCAATACAATTATTCCAGATAGACATAATAAATCAGCTCAGCAAAGTCCACCCCCAAAAAAAGTATACACACTTCAGAAAAGAAAAATTTGTATAAACAATTTGGTACTAAATTTATTGAGACATCATGAGATTAACACAAATTACCTTTGGCCTACATTTATAAGAGGTGGTCAAAGTGGTGGCCATTTGCTTCCAGGCATTTATTAGTATGGCAAACTGCTGCTTGGGTAACCTTGGTCCATTAAGATTGCTGCACGTGCATTTTCAATTTCTTCTCTTATGGCCATTAGTGTAGTGGGTTTTCTGTGATATACAACTTCCTCTTGGGTCCCCATATGAGGGTAACACCATCTGTTGAAAAGAATCATACTATTTTTCTTTTCCTGAAGTGTGTATACATTTTTAGCACTATCTATCTATCTATATCCTTTATCTTCTTTTCCAAACAGAAAGAAATATCACTTGGATTGGATTGCCTAATGTGTTAGTCCAATAGAGTCAATTCCCAGAGCATAACAGGGGTTCTGTAATAGTTCAGTTCAACTGTGTCAACTTGATTGGTTTAGGAGCGCCCACATAGATTAGAAAAACACACTTCTGAGTGTGTCTGGGTGTATCATGGAGATGTGACCTTGGTTACTATCTATAGTTTCTGTCCTTTTCCTCTCTGCTCCCATGCTCTGCTTCTAGGCCATGAACTAAGCATTTTTGATCCTCCGTGCCCTTCTGCCATGATGTTTCTGCCTTGGACACAGCCAACAATGGACTGAATCCCCTGAAATCATGAGCAAAATTAAATCTCTCCTCCTTTAAGTTGTGGGTATTGGGTATTATGTCTCATCAATGGAAAGCTGATTAGTACAGGTTCTAATATAGAAAAAAAATCTGTGTGTAGCCATTGCTTAGAAGCCAAAAATTATATTCTTTTGAGAGACAATTTAATAGGATATGAGGAGCATCTGTCTAGGACCAAAAAATCGATTTTAATTCTGATTTTATCAATAGGCAAACATGTGTCTTGGGCATGTTACTTTGCCTCTCTGGATCTCACCATTGAGTATTGTGTCCTCCAAAATTTTAGATATAGATGATATAGACAGATATAGATATAGATGATATAGATAGATAGAGATGTAGATATAGATATCTCCTCCAAAATGAAGTCCTAATTCCTGATACCTGTGAATGTAACCTTATTTGGAAATAATACCTTCACAGATGTAATGTAAGATCATCCTACATTCATGATGGCCCTAAATGCAATCACTGGTGTCTTTACAAGAAAAAGAAGAGGGTGACATAAACAGTGACACGGAGTAGAAGCCACATGAAGACAGAGGCAGAGATCAGAGTGATAGTATAAGCCAAGGATTATCAGCAGCCACCAGAAGCCAGGAGAGAGGCTTGGGACATATTTCCCATCAGAGCCTCCAGAAGGAACCCACCCCACTAACACCTTGATTTCAGACTTCTAGCCTGCAGAGCTATGAGAGAATAAACTTGTGTAGATTTTAGTCACCTAGTTTGTGGTACTCAGTTACAGCAGCCCTACAAACTAATACATATTTTCCAGTTCAGAGATTATACCTGAAAACATCAGTTTGACTAGAATTAGCTCTCTCCATCATGTGATTTTGGGTGGAATTGCAGGAAAATTAAATTTACATTAAAAATGAAGAATACTTTGGGGATTAAAGGAAGGCATGGTGCTCAAAATCTCAAATTCTTTTTCTTTCCTTTTTTTCATCTGGGTGAGGCACTAAAACACTCCAGAAAGGGCTGTTTAAAGAACATTCTCAGCCTACCAAAATAAAAGCAATATAAATCTAAAGGAAAAATCTGCAGTTCAACCAGGACCGTTGGGCCTGAATTGCACTGAATTAGGCTCTAGTAAAACTCCATCTTGTGGGGACTGGGAGAATAAGGAAAGCAAAAGGGATGCTTCTTTCAGCAAATTTGTTTTATCTTTAAAAGTTTCTCCTAAAACACAAACCCTGATTGAACCCAGGGGCCTTCACACTGAATTACATCCCCGGCTCTTTTTTAGTGTTTATTTTGAGATCGGGCCTTACTACATCACTAAGTTTCCTAGGCTTGGCTCTAGCTGGTGGACCTCCTTCCTCTGTTTCCCAAAGCACCATGATTACAGGTGTGCACCACTGCACCTAGCTGACAGACAGCTAAAGGTAAATATGCCACTGCATTCATTCCTCCACTCAACGATACACGTTGAACCTTCATCAAACATCAAGAACTAAGCTAGGGGTCCATTGTGGACAAGATCCTGATGAGTAACAGTCTAAATGTGGGAGCTGCAGAGGAAGACAAAATAAGCAAGTAAACCAATGAATATACAATTGTAATTGTGCTCAGTTCTATAAAGTATAATGTAAGGTCAGTCAATGGCACCAGAGAACCTGAGGTATAACAAGACCTCTCCATGTATGTAATGTTCAAGCCTGTAATACTTAAGGTGTAAAAATGAAAAGGAGCCATCCAGGCAACGAGCTAGGAGATGCAGGAGGAGGGAGACCTTCTCAACAGAGGGAACCACAGGTGAAAGCCCGTTGTGGCAGAAAGAGCCAGTGTGTCCAAGGAACTGCAAGTAGCACTGTGGAGAGAGCGTCAAGTTGGGAAGAGAGAAAAACAAAATGTCTCTGGAGAAGTAAATAGGAGCCAGATCTAGCAGGGCCTTGAAGGCCACAGTAACATGCATGGATCTTATCATAACTACGATGAGAAGCTGCTGAGTTGTTTATTTAAAAAAAATGTGTTTAAAGAAAAAATACTCTGGGACTGCAGAGAGAACAGATTGGAACGGGGCAGGAATAAGTGTAGAGAGATCATTAGGAGGCTCTGGCTGTACTCCAAGGGAGAAATGACAGGGCTTGGGCAAGGCAGCAAGAATGCAGATGGGAAGAAGCAGATAGACTGAGAAAAAACTCTGCTAAGAAGTAGCCTGGAACTGTTTGCTTCAGTGTACTACGAGGCAGTAAGACAGTCTTCTGGGTGAAATCTCCAAAGAGAGGGGTCCGAGCAGTTATCCCATGACGTGCTTTTAATCTAAATTGCCAGAAAGAGAGAGAGAGAGAAAAAAAAAAAAAAAAAAAACACACATTTGGAATATGGACTTGGATTTATTCTGGAATTTCACAGGAAATCCAGAGGATTATCTGCGTGTACTAAGATTACTGACCCATTTCAGGGACCTGGGCTTCACACTGGCCCCAGGGGCCGAGCCAGATTTCATCAGCACTGAAAGAGCAAGAGTGACAAAGCTGTCCTGCGAGCGCATTCCGGGAAGGACCACCAGACAACGAGAGCGTAGAAACCGGGGAAGGGGACAGACAGTAGCGGAAATAGGGTGCTAAGCCTGGAAATGAGAACACTCAGGGACACCTGGTCCCTTTGAGTTTTTTAAGGACCCCGCGAAGGGAAGTCTGGTCCTGTGTAGCTGTCAAGAGCAGACCTGCAGCCCAAGTTAGAAGTTACGAGAGACAATTAAACAACCTCAGTGGGCTGTGCTGCCTCTTGGTGGTGCTGCTTGTGCTCAGAGGCATTCGGGCAGAAGGGAATACGACCTACCAGGAATTTTACAGGATTCACATATCTGGTATGGGCTGGATTATCCCTAAGGGCCTATTAATCTTCCTTTTAGCAGCTGTTCCCTTGTGCGGTCACAGGGGAACACAGGACGGAAGAAGATTCATTCCTCCAAGCATTCTCCGGCCTTCCGAAAGCCCATCCAAGACCAAATTCTTTCTTTTTTCTCCCCAGCAGTACACCAGCTGGCGCTGAGGATCCATAATCAATGAAGCATCTGCCAAAGAACTTGGCAATGTCTTGGTCTCTCGATTCTTCTTTTCAACCAGTTTTACTGCCAAGCAGCATCAGGGTTCTCGCTGGCGTCGGCATAACTGCCTCACTAACCTCGCCGTGCGAGGAACCACATCAAAAACTTGTCCTGTTACAGTGCCTTTCCCCAAACGATGCTAAGCTGGGCCACAGTCCTGGTGCACATGAGAGGCATCATTAAATATCATGACAGGATGTGAGCAAAACATCAGGGGCCTTCCGGGATCAAAGAAGTGCAACACAGTTGAGAAGCAGCTCTTTAATAATGGGGTAAGAGCAGGAAGTTTCTCTTTGTTAAACACCAGCCCTAATGACTTCTCTCTGCTTTGCTCATAAAGCTTCCTAATTATGTCACATATGTCTGCACCTCACATTCAAGGTCCCTTAGCATCTGGGTTCCCTACTGTTAACCTTGAAGCCCTCAAGGTCATAAAAGCCAGTGGAATCTGCTACTAGAGAGCTGGCTTGGTAGCTGGGTCCTCTGGCTCTGGATGTATAAACTCTCCTTACATTTTAATGATAGAACTGGGGAATGAAAAGTAGCCGTCCTTCCTCAAATGAATTCTTTCTTGTTTCATCTTCACTTAATCGTGTGGGACCATCGCACTTGGATCTAAGATTAAAAAGGGACATCTTGTATCCAAACACAGCGCTAAAGAGACCTAAACCATATCTCACCAGTGAACAGCAGTAAAAAGATGCAGTGTTTTAGCTTTGCCTGTATCAAGACTAAAACTAGGGGCTGGTGAGATAGCTCAGTGGCATAAACACCTGCCTGGCAAGCACAAGGCCCTGAGTTCGACTCCCAGTACCCACATAAAGGAAAAAGAGGGCCGGTGATATCGCTCAGTGGCACAAGCGCTTGCTGGCGAGCACGAGGTCCTGAGGTCAACTCCCAGTACCCACATAAAAAAAATAATAACATAATAAAATTTAAAAACAGACTGAAACTAGTTGGGCTCCCAGCAGGTGCTACAGGAGTCCCAAATGGCAATCACAATGATGAGACAGCACCACATATCTTCAAAGACCTTCCTCTTCTTGGTCCTTACAGAACACCATACTACTCATTTTGATACTTAATCAGACATGTCTTTACCTTATGATTTATCTATTCCTACCTGAATTTATCTCCCCCTAATTTGACCCAAAGCCACTGACAAGGTGTGTCCCCCAGGTTTCTGTCACCATGACAAAATGCCTGACATGATCAACTTTTAAGGAGGAAAGGTTTATTTTAGTTTATGATTTCAGAAGTTTCAGTCCATGGTTTCTTGGCCCTGTTGCTTTGGGCTTGGGCAGCACAGTATATCACAGTGGGGAGTGCGTAGCAAAGGAAGCCTAGTCACCTCAGAGTGGCTAGGAAGCAAAGAGACAGGAAAGGACCAGAGTCCCAGTATCCCCTTCAAGGATACACTCCAATGACATGCTCCTAAAGGTTCTCCTAATGGTTCCCACCTCCTAAAGGTTCCACTACTTCCCAGTGGCTCCTTGGGCTGAGGACCAACTTTTCAGCACATGAGCTTTTGATTTCATTTCAGTTTATGTAAAGAACAGATAATAGATATAATGGGTGGACTGATAGACTGATGGATGGATGAAAATGGGTACCGCTACACTCCAAATAATTAACTGCCAATGTAAGATATGAACCCACAGCCCGCCAAGGGGGTTGTGTGGTTCTTTGATCACATCTGCCATGTCCAAACCTTAGTTCAGAGGAGCCCTCACCTTAGGTTAGTTTCTACCACAGGAAACTTTTCTCCCTGGTACTGTGATCCTGCACACTGCACCAACTCATGAATATTCCAGTACCATAAATCTGAACTCTGGCCTTTGGAAAAGACATATGAAAAGCCTCCCTGGTGGACTTTTTTAACTCTTTTTTTTTGTGTGTGTGGGTACCGGGGTTTCGACCTCAGGACCTCACGCGCCAGCAGGCACCCGTGCCACTGAGCGATATCACCGGCCCCTTTTTCGTGTGTGGGCTCCGGGAGTCGAACTCCGGCCCTCGCACTTGCCGGGCAGGCCCTTAAGCCGCTGAGCCATCTCACCGGCCCTTAACTCTTATGTAACCTATTTCTTTGGCCTGTTGTAGCCCATTGCCCCCTGTTGTTACTGCCACCTAGTGGTTGCCCGTCTGGCTTTTGGGGCCGTACTCTCTGAGTGACAGTGCAGCAGGGTGGGCACTGCACCTTCGGAGTGGGACTAGTTGGAGTTTATGGACTCTGCCACTTTCTAGCCGGGAGGCTTTGGATGGAATACAGGAAACCTCTTTTTTTTTTTTTTTTTTTTTGGGTACGGGGGGGGGGTCGACCTCAGGACCTCGCGCTCCAACAGGCACCCGTGCCACTGAGCGATATCACCGGCCCCTTTTTCGTATGTGGGTTGCGGGAGTCGAACTCGGGCCCTCACGCTTGTAAGGCAGGCGCTTACACCGCTGAGCCATCTCACCGGCCCCAGGAAACCTCTTTGAGTTTCTTTTTCTCTGAAATTCTCCTTCTTTCCTCTGCCGTTGCTGAGATTTAAGGCCAATGTGAGTCCAGGCCTCATACAGCAATTTACAGAGCAAACAACCACTGTGATTCCTTAAAGAGCTTGTTCTTCAGGAATAGCAGCGACTAACATGGGTGTCCACCTGCAAAAGAGGCACCCAGAGCAAACACTTCAAACGCTTCATGCTGAAAAATACATACGCACAAAGACACTTAAATGTACATTAACAAAAAGCAGCCGGCAAACCATCAGGCTTTCGTGCCAATGTTAAAGAGGTGCCCCGATGCAGGGTGCCATCAGGATTTGGCTTGTGATTCTGCCTCAGTGCTCTCACCTGTGAAACAGAGCCTCGGACACCTTGCTTGGTTGTTCTATAGCTCAGAGCTAGCACAATTGCCGGCACAAAGAAGCAGGCACTTACTGACTGTTTGTTGAACTGTCACTGCTCCCGGGCAGCTAGCTGAAGGCATATTTCCTGGCAGTGTATAGAATTTGAAGACTTAAGTTTGTTTCACATTTGAAAAGATGTTAAAACTCCACCTTCTTTAGGGCAAAGTTCTGGGTGGGTCGGTTAGGCGGGGGCTGGAATAGTGAAGAGGCCGCGCGCAGAAACATCTGAAGCTCCAATTTGCTCTGAAGAGACCCAGTCCAGACTGCGCTCCTTGGGTTTGACAGGTTATTGTTGTCAGTTCTTCACAAAGGCTCCCCGTATGTGGTCCATTTGGGAACAATGAAAGAACTCCGAGGGCCAGAACCTGCTCCAAGAAGAACATTTTTAGTTCCTCCTTTGAAGCCAACATCAGTTTTTGGCACTGGAACTAAAGGCCGTCTCGGTCTGGCGATATGTTTTATCTCGAGATGCAAATTCGTCATGAAGACGAGCAGACAGCGCCTGTACATGGGCGGCCCTGGGTGGCGCGACTCCAGCACTGTGTCCTCAGATGGCTCTGGGCACCCCTCGCTGTCTACTGTCCTCTGGAGCCCTGCCGGCCTCCTCAGGCACCTGTGGGGTATCTTGGTGTCACCACTCCCTGGGAAGTTTGATCAAACGCTGTCCTCCAGCTTCACCACTTTCACCGAGTCAGCATAAAACTCTGGGCATTCGACCTACCCTCTCTCCCCATGCAACAAATCCATTTCCTGTCACTGCGACTGAGAGTCCTGCAGTCACTAAATGAAACTGTCTGTTGCTCAGGAACTCACTCTTTTGTTACCAAAACCATTCTACCATTGAGCAGCTCTGGAGAACATAAGGGGTGATCAGAATATATGGTGAGTGTTTCGATTTAAAAAAATTTATTACAGGACCAGTGAGATGGCTCAGCAGCATAAGCGCCTGCCTGGCAAGCGCGAGGTCCTGAGTTCGACCCCTGGTACCCACATAAAGGAAAAAAAGGGCCAGTGATATCGCTCAGTGGTACAAGCGCCTGCTGGCAAGCGCAAGGTCCTGAGTTCGACTCCCGGTACCCACATACAAAGGAAAAAAAGGCTGGTGATATCACTCAGCGGCACGAGCACCTGCTGGCGCGTGAGGTCCTGAGGTCGACCCCCAGTACCCACAAAAAAAAAAATTTATTACAGTAAAAGATACATTGCCTTTATTCCTCAGAATACCCCCCTCACTTTCAACACATTTATGCCGTTATTCTTGACACTTTTAAACAGCTCTGAAAGTCCTCTTTCCTGAGTGTCTTTTTCCAAAGTGTGATCAAAAATATGGTGAATTCCATGGCCACATGCCATAAAGACATCATGGTGTGCCCTTATTGGCCTTATTTACTAGATTGGCACCATGTGACTTCTGGCTCTTCCCAAAGTCAAAATGTCCATAAAAAATAAACATTTTAAATCAATCCATTACATTCAGGCGGTCACTACAGCACAACTCACAAAAGAGGACTTTCAGAACTGCTTCATAAAATGGCAAGAATGATGAGATAAGTGTGTTCAAAGCGAGGGGGGCCTTTTAAGGGGGACTAATGGCCATGAATCTTTTACTGTAATTTTTTAATTCATATATTCACTAACTTTTTCAATTACATCTCTTATTTTTTATACTAAGGTAAAATATTCCACCATGTAATTCTTACCTATTGATCTTAGTTCTGCATAGTTCTCAGCATATGAAATGATACTGAGTTTATTATAAACCCCAACATTTTCATTTTGTGTACAAAAACCAAGTTGCAAAATTCATATAGGTTCCCTTCTCTCCTCCTTTTCTGTCCCATCTCAAAAGACAATATTGATATTCTTCCTTTCTCCCTTCCTCCCTTCTGTTTTTCCTTTATTTATTTATTTATTTTTCCTTCTTAAAAACACCACAAGGCAGGCCCAAATGAGATAGGAGTCCTGGGGGAGGCCAACTCATGTGGGGGCACAGAGCACTCACACTAAGGATACAGGATTCAGAGTATTGAGTATTACTCCATAGAGGGTAACCAAGGCAATAGAAGCCGAGTTTCACACATTCACAGAGGAAGAGTAAAATACAGAAAAAGAGAATCTAGAATGTATCTCATGGTATTGGATGGCATTTAGAAATATCAGTATCAACTCAATATCAACATCAAACTCAAGGTCTTCAATATATAGAAATAAGCCATGTCTATAGTACATGAAATCAATATAAATATTGTGTATATTATAGAATGTACAAGTTCCTAGCTCTGTCCATCAATAGGAGCTGAGCACAGTAATATCCCACAGGAAATGAGTGTATCACATCTATCACCCAAATATTAGCTTACATATATAATTCTTCATTAAAAAGAAACAGGCCCTTTGGAGGAAGATTGGTTCCAGGACTAGGGCAGGGAAAGTAGATATGCCCAGAATATGTCATACTGCCAGAAAATTTGGAAGTTCTTGAAGAATGATGTAGACACAGAAAAACGATATAGGTTTTTGAATGTTCCCAACACAAAGAAAAGTGTTTGTGATGGAACTGCCAACTACCCTATACCTGTGTTTAAAATGTCATGCTATACAATATGTACAATTAATATGTATCAATTAAAAATAAAAAAATTTATTTTGAAAAGTGATATATGAGCCAATTTGGATGGACTCCCGTTTCAAATCTGAAAAAAATAGAGCATCTATATAAATTAGGATATTAAAAGATATAGCCATTGAATAAATAAAGAATCCATAAACCCATACACAGACATAAATTTTAAATGAATAAATAAATAGGGAGATGAAAACACATTTCCTTGTAGTAGAAAGGTGACTACTAACTGTAGAAGTAGTAATGGCATTAGAAATTCAAATTTTGTCAGCTACCATAATGAGAGTTAATTCAGTCCAGAAATGTGAAGAGATGCTCCAACAAGTGGCTGAAGGTGGAGTGAGTGATGGGATTTTGCACAGCGTCAAGGTACTGTCCCACAAAACATTTATTAAATACCAAGATTCAGGGGTGTATGGTAACTTAACGTGGAGAAATCTGCAGACACCATCTTAATCAAAGGATCAAAGTTAATACCATGAGTAACAAGACAAATAGACACCATGTGCATGCCACCCAAGAGATTCTGTTGAAAAGAACAAAGGATTTGTGATATCCTGACTCAAAATAAATAACCTGGATCTACTGAAGAGGAAACAATTGGCCCAACACAAATTGAGGGACATTCTACAAAATAACCATCCTGTATGCTTCAAAATTTTCGAAGTCATGAAAGTCAAAGAAAAGCAGAAAAGCAATTCCAAACTGAAGGAACCTAGGAGGGATGTAACAACTGAGCGCTGAGTGCTGCGTATGACCCTGGAGTGAATCCATTGTTATAAAGCAGGTAATGGGGCATTGGTAAACGTGAGTGGGGCCTCAGGGCAAAAGGTAGACAGGAGTTCTTTGAAACAATTTTACAAATTCTGTGAGTTTAAAACAGTTTTTTAAGTATATTTTATACAGACAGTAGTTCAGTGTTTTTATAGTTTCCCCATTATGAGAGGTCTATTTAATGATACCGAAAATTCCTTCAATTTCAAAATCCATGATTTCTACCTACTCCCACTGAGTAGGAGACAAAGAGTTTCTGAAACTCAGGGTGTTGAACTTTTTAACTGTAAGCATCCCTGGGAGGGGTAACATTTTAAGACAACACTTACTTTCTATAATGTTTCCCAAAGTGACTTGCACCATATTAGATCTATGACATATTTGTTAATAAGTATTACGGAAAAGGAAATTTTGTGGTTAAGGAAATTTGGAATACATTGAGTTTCTTTATTGCAAGAATCCTCAGAGCCATTATGAAGTTGATGTATATTTTAAATTGGCCTCAAGGGAAATAGCATTTGGAGTTATTTAATCGCTGCATGATAGTTTCCAAAAACATGGTTTGAAAAATGCTGGGTGACAGATTCCAACCAGCAGGCAATGCAGCATTAAGAATTTAGATTCTGGGGTAAAATGGCCTCGGTTCAAATCCTAGCTGTTCCACTTAATAATTGTGTGGCCTTGGGCAAATCAATTAAACTCTACATAGAAGTTTCCTCATCTGGAAAACAGAAATAAGAACATTCTTAATGCTGTAGGGATATTTAAACATAATAATGAAGATAAAAATTTTAGCCTAAGTCAGGCATGGTGGCAAACAGTTGTAATCCCAGCACTCTGGGAGATCGAGGCAAGAGGATTGCAAGTTTGAGCCTCACCTGGGCAATTTAATGCCTTCATGAAACTCTGTCTCAAAATTAAATAATGACAATGATAATAATTATAATAATAAAGGCTGGGGATATATCTCAGTATAACAAAGACCCTGGCTTAATCCCTTGTACCCCCCCCAAAAAAAAACACTGCTTAGCACACATAAGGACTCAGTGTATGCTTGCAGCACACATCATCACTACTCCAGTTACCATTATTCTCTCTTGAGAGCTTGCAGACTGGGACAGAGCCTGAGTAAGTGGAAACATTCGAGCACCACTAAGGTCAAAGGAGGAGGGAATGGGCAACAAAAACTAAGAAGCTTGAGTTAGTTCATTTTCTGTTGCTATAAAAAGTACCCAGACCTGTGTATTTTATAAAGAGGCTGTTTTTGCGTTCAGTTGTTTTTTTGTTTGTTTGTTTGTTTGTTTGTTTCTTTGTTTTTATGTGGGTACCGGGAGTCAAACTCAGGACCTCGCACTTGCCAGGCAGGCGCTTATGCTGCTGAGCCATCTCACTGACCCTGCACTCAGTTTTGAAGGCTGAAAGTTAAAGGTCAAACAGCACCATCAGTTGAGCTCTGGTGAGGACCTATGGGAGATGGCATCACAGTGATGAGAACTCACTCAGCACTCACTTCCGAGGTCGATACTCATATGACCTAATTACCTTCCACTGGGCCCCATCTCTTAAAGGTTCCACCACCTCTAATACCACTACATCTAGGCCATAGCAGAGCCGAATGTGCTTAAGACAAATTCCTCCCAACATCCCAGCTTCGAGAGTATTGGTATCCAGACCCTCTCAATAAACCTAGACAAGACCAGACTGCTCCATCCTTCACTCAAATCAGGCTACCCACCTGCCCTGGGAAGAACAGAGCACTTGTCCTCTTTTGTAAACAGCTGTTGCTACTTTCCTCTCTGTAAACATATTCAGCCAGTCCACTGAGCAAGCACCCCTCACACCAGCCTCTGGCCCTTTGGCCATTTTCTCCTTTGCCGCAGGGAAGGAGGAGGGGTTGGGGGGATGTGGCTGCCCGCCAAACAGGTTGACCCCAGCTGAACTCCCATGCCCCAGAGTCACCACAGAGGAGCTGACCCCAGGGGGTTGTCAGCTCACCACAGACAGGCTTCACCAGCGCTTCAGAAAATGAAAAGCTTTATTAAACTTTCAAGTCCAGAACAGATGTGTCCAGACATAAATATTCAAAAGAGCCCATCTGTTAGGTAAATCATCTTTCGATGTAGGAACAGAGGGACCCGTACATTAGTGAGACCCCATTGCTATGAGAGCCCAAGAGTGCTGGAAACCCTGCAAGCAGATGCTCCTGGCATTCAAAATAAAAGTAAGGTGAGGAAGAGAGGAAACTCAAGGCCAGGCCGCAGCAGCAGGGAATTTCACTGATACGCCAGTCAGGGCCTCTGCAGGGTCAGGACTCCCAGAGGGTAGTGTTGGTGATGGAACCCCCAAAGGAGTGGGTGGGCAGAAAGATCAAGAAAAGTTAACCCAATCCCCCCACAAATACCTCAAGTCAGATTTTGTTTGAAGATGTGGAGGCTTTCCCTGTAACTGCTATAATACACTTATCTGGTCAGCTCACGCCTTACACAAGCTAATGCTTAACCTGTCTGAACCTGAACTTCCTTACATGAAATCCTCAGTTAACTAGGTACCTGCATGAGCCAGGTAGAGTGGAAATAATAATGATGCGAACCTTATACTGTAGAGCCCTACTACATGCCAGGCACCGCCAGCTCATTTAATATACAAGCAACCCTCTGAGGAAGAGACTGTCATCATTCCCATTTTTCAGATGAGGAAACCAAGGCACAGAGATAAAAAGGATGATTTACCCCAGGACTCAAGGTCAGTAAGTGCTGAACTAGGTATCAAACCCAGGAGACAAGTTCACAGAACAGGCATGGCACCACTATGCTAAAATGGTGCAAAAGCAAGAAGGGGCTCATATTCTAATACAGCAAACTAAAAGACACATTAAAAGACCAGAGAAGGGTACATACAAGCAATTTTTTAGCAAACGCTCCCTAAATAAATCTATTTGGTGGGTGCTTACTGTGTGCTCCATAATTGGGCTAACCATTCCTACAACTGAAGGTTAAATAATATGCTCCAAAGATTTGACTTGAGCTAACTACATTTCTCAGAAGGGAAAGCTTGACTGAAATAGACTGAGTCTTTCTTTTAGGCTGGGCATCTTCGAGTGGCCAGAGACAGGAGGTGGCTTCAAAGCCAACTAATAATCTACTTTCCTTCCCAGTGTACTGGGAACCTGAGACCCCCTTCCCCAGGTACATTACAAAGGATCCTTTCACTACTATAGGACGTAAAGCCCCATAGGACAACACTTCCTTTTTATCCATACTATGACGCATATATTTTCACTTTTCAAAGTTTCTGAAATGAAAGTTCAGCATTCAATTTGGACAATGAAAGTGGTAGTTTCTTTTATACCCCCAAAACTCTTTTTTTAAATTAACATTGCATCTTACAATCCATATTATACAATCCATGTTATAATCAAGGAAATGCAGTATATGTTTATAGGCCTCAACTAAACTGAGCTCCTTGAGCAGGAACTTACTCATTTTGTGCCTTAAACACTTCAAGTCTTTTTCATGTGTGCTGATGAACTCCACTAATGGTATTCAAAGAGATGTGTCTTCAGCATTCATTCATTTAACAAATGTTACTCAACACTTATGACTGGCATGACAAAGAGGGAGGGATAAGATGTCAAACCAGAGCTGGTGAGTTCTGTACTCACACATCTTTAGCATGTCTTCGTCAGGATAGACATGACCCAAAGGGGCAAGGGCAGAGCTGTGCCCCAAAGCTAGCAACTTGTGCTGGCAGCATCAGGCCAGAATTAAGAGGCAAAGCCAAGAGGTTGCAGAAGATGAGGGTAGTTAAATGTGAGTTTGCAAAGGTTTTGAAACACATGCTGAGGAGTTTAGATTAAAGGTGGGAGGCAAATGGGAGCTCCTACCGGTTTCTGAATGGACGAGTGACAAAACCAAAATAGCATTCCGAGAAAATTAGCCTAGCTGTTGGGTATAGAATGTACCAGGAGGGGTGAGGCTGCAGGTGGAAATGCCCGCTAGGAAGAAGGCTGCTGCAGAAACCAGCATGAGAAACAATCAGAGCCAAGCTCCATGGAAGGCCCGGCTGTGTCAATGGCTCAAGAAGGTCAGATGCCAGAGATAGAATTGCCAGCCCATTCTGAAAGGGGCAAACCGACATGATGTGGACAAGGTGACCCCAAGGCTGAAGGCCTGGGAGGCTGCCCCTGATGGCTATGAGCAGGGAAGAGGGCAGAATGCTTAGGAAGCCAAGTTTTAGGTGCCCTGGGAGACCCAGTCAAAGAAAGGGGTGAAGATAAGAACTAGATGAGTAAAGAAATATGAGCCACATCCACTAAATATGTATACTAGAGGGAGCGTACATTTGGAAATCAAAGAGAAGTTCTTCTACCATCTAGGCCTGGAAAAGCAGCTCCCCGTCCCCTTTATGGCTCAGAGAAGAATAAGAATAATCTCGCTACTTACATTCTTGAATTGACTGTTAGGCAGAAGACCTACACTAGGCTAATTGCCATAAGCTTGGGTCCCTGCAGAAGCAAGATAATCAGTGAAGATTCATTAAGCAACAAAGCAAAAGACACAGAGCCTAGGATCAGAGCCCAGGACTCAGCCTCCAAATCTTCATGGAAGTCATTGTCCCCTACTGTCACATTCTTAGAAACTCTCATTGAGGTAGTCGGTGCCCACTTGAATTTTTGGCCACATTCTATTGCATTTTATGGAGGAGAAGGAATAGCTTATTGTCTTAGTCTATTTTGTGTTGCTATTCAGAATACCAAAGACTGAGTAATTTAAAAGCAATCAAAATGTACCCCTTATGGTCCTGTAGGCTGGGAAGTCCACTATAAAGATGAAGCCATCATCCCATGCAGGAGGTGAAGGGGCAAGAATGGGAGAGCAGGGCCAGTGAGATGGCTCAGTGGCATAAGCGCCTGCCTTGCAAGCGCAAGGGCCTGAGTTCGACTCCCGGATCCCACATACGGAAAAGGGGCCGGTGATATCGCTCAGCGGCACAAGTGCCTGCTGGCAAGTGTGAGGTCCTGAGGTCGACTACCGGTACCCACATTAAAAAAAAAAAAAATAGAATGGGAGAGCAAAAGGGGGCTGAAATCACTTTTATTACAAGCCACCCTTGAAGTCACTGACCCACACCTGTGGCAGCAGAGCCCTCATGACCAATGGGCCCTACCCACTTCCCGACACTGTTGCTCTGGAGATTCAGTTTCTTGCACAAGAACTTTCCAAGACATGTTCGAACCATAGTACCTACAGAGGTACTTTTTTACTTTGGTGATTGTCAGGACATGTGCCTTCCAGACGTTAAAGAGAACTAATGAAGAAGTGAGCGTGAAGTACCTGTGTCTTGCCTGGTACAGAGTAGGTGCTCCAGAAATACTAGGTCTCGAAGATGTGTTTGGCTCTGTCAGGGCCCACTTAGAGAGAGAAAGATACACAAACACTGGTGCCTATATGTGAAATTAACAAAGCTTGCCTTAAAGAGCCGGGGACACTTCTTCAATCCTGATTTTTAAAAGAGGAACAAAGATCCACATGCCTGTTCTTTTGCCTTTGTAATGACGATAGACCTTTCCTGTTAAGTGCTTAATGTGGTCCAACCACTGATTGGAATTGGCGCCTTTCAGGGGTATTTATATTCCACTTCCTGTCATCTGACACCAGACAGAGCTGACCTGGCTTCCTTCTCTCTTTGGATGGTCCAGGCTCAGGCAAGTACAGCGACGCATGGCTCCTTGGGCCTCCTCTGAGTGCTATGGGACTAAAAAGGGCTCATTAAGAGCAGAGGCACTGAACCTTGCTGGGGAAATATAAAATGATGTGGCTGCCCTGGAAAACAATTTGGAGGCTCTTCAAAAAAGTAAACTTTGGTTTACCAGATGATCCAGAAATTCCAATCCTTAAGTATAGACCCAGAAGAATTAAAAGTGGAAAGTCAAACAGATAGTTTGGCTGTGTGTTCCTCTCAGCAATATACACAACAGCCAAAAGTGGGGACACTCCAGATGTCCATCAGCAGGCGAAAGGATAAGCAAAATGTGATACATCCACATAATGGGATACGATTTGGTCTTTTAAAAAAGAAATTCTGACACATGCTGCATCACAGATTCACCTTGAAAACATTATTACGTTAAGTGAAATAAGTCACAAAAGGACAATACTATATAATTCCATTTATATGTGGTGCCTAGAGTACTCAAATTCATAGAATCAGAAAGTAAAATGATGACTGTCAGGGTCTAAGAGAGGGGAGAATGGGGAATTCTTATTTCCTGGATATGGAAGTTTGGGAAGATGAGTAAGTTCTGGAGATAGATGGCGATGATGAATAGAAACAATGCGAATGTACTTAAAGCCTCTCAAGAGCACACTTCAAAGTGATCACAATGCCAAACCTTATGCCATGTGTATTTTACCACAATAAAAAATATTTAAAAATAGAAGAGTACAGGCACTTTTAAAAAGTCAAAATCTGGGCATGGGTAAAGCCCTGGTTTCAATCCCCAATACCTTTTAAAAAAAAAAAACATCAAAATCAAAGTTCGTGTCCATATAGCTAACAACAAAAGTAGTGACTTGAAGGAAAGGCTGCCTCTCTCTCATATTTCAGCTTTGCAAAGCAGCTGGGGAGTCAAGGTAAGTCCTCTGCAAACTGACCACTCGCCTCTGCCAGAGTCTGGGTGAAGCGGGCTACTCACTGAGCCTCTAGGCAGCCATTTAACCCTCAGAGGCTCTCGGTGGTGACAGTTCTTCCTGGCTGCCCCCTTCTCCTTCCCACACTCCTCACCCTTCCCCTAACCAGATTCCTGGGAGGAACCAATTAGTCCAACCTCCATCTACTGTGTTCCCACAAAAAGTAGAGACCACAACAGTTTTATAGAGGATGTGGCTAGACCTGCGGGCACCTGTTTTTCTTTACACTGTCTTAAAATGCGGAGGCCTGGGGACATCTGTCTTGGGCAGACTGCAGAGGCTGCAGCGGTTCAGGGTGGGATTTGCCTCTGATTTGTGAGCCAGTGGGAGTGTGGATCCCAGCTCGGGGAGTGGCCACAACTATCTGCTTAGACAGCTTTTGGAGAAGACCTGCAGAGGAAGAGGAATGCTCCTGAAGCCCAAGCCTGCCGTGGCTGCTGAGTGACAGAACCAGGGACACAGCCAAGAATAAACAAAAGCATTTGGCCACAGAAAGGCTCTGCCAGTCTCCAGCTGCTTGATTAGACCCTTAAGGAGGAAAAGAATGAAAGCAGTGATTGTGTAGAGGGCAGAGGCATGCACTAGGACACCCTCCCCTGACACCAGCGGGGACACGGGGACACAACCAGCCCCGTCACTCTGCAGGCAAAGTCAGCAGGGCTGGCTCCCACCCCTCACTTATCAAGCCCCAGACTCTGAACTTCCTTATACACAAAGTCATGGTCAAAACCATGCTTCCAAGCAACTTGAACTTAGCAAGTCATAGCACTTTGAAGACCTGTTGGTTTGGGGTTCTGAGGACATGATCTCACTCTGCCTTTGCCAAAAGCCTAGCCCTTTGGAAACATTCATTTTTATCCCTACTTTGGGCCTTGCAAGCAAAGGATTTGAGTGATCAGGAGATTCATGTTGTCCAGACCTGGACAAAACCCCCTAGAGCAATGACTCCCCCTCACTTGTTTTGTAGGTGAGGCCCAGGAGGAGGTACCGTCCCCCAGTCTGTAAGGAGCAGAGTGGAACTGAGCCCCCAGGCCTAGCTGAGCAGGTATCTACCTCAGTCTGCCTAACTCATCTACAAACACCGCTAAGGGCCCTTTAAACTCCCTTCACATCTGTTCTTTAAGGATAAAGGCTGAGAATTAACCTTGTTACCTATTCCCCAAAGTGAGTCCAACCCAGTGCTGGATGTGTGGTCGGAGCTCAATGAATTCTTTCTGAATGAGAGAATCCCCACAACGGGCCCAGAAAGGATATAAGGCAAAGATTAGAGCCCTGCTTACAGAAGGGGAAGATAAAGCTCACAGAAGTTCCCCCACGCTCAGCCAGAGCTCAATGGGTGGGATGAGTTTTGAGATGGATCCAGCCTTCTTACACTCCCCCGTGGTGACATCAGATAGATAAAAGGCCTACATCCTCATGTGCTCCCTTAGCTCTGGCACCATGTTAGAATGCAATCATATAACTTTATGACTCTGTAATACCTAAGCCTTCCCTCCCAGTCTGTGCACATCCTCTCCCCATCAGATAATGCCACATCTCAAGTTCAACAGCTTTCCCAACTAGGAAAGTCCTTTTCTACTTCCTGCATGAAGCAAGAGAGAATTCCTCCTCTCTCCCTTAATGTCTCCTCCTTTCCCATCTTTCCAGTATTGCTGGAGCCCCTTCAAACAAGAAAAGGACAGGTAATCATGTATGTAGATGACATTAAAAATGCACTAAGTTGGTTTATACATAGTTGTCCAGATACCCACCACATTCTGCCCTAATTTGCATCCATCTTTCCCAGCAACAATAACATTCCCAAAAAAGTATGGACTGGAAAATACCAGCCAGCCCAACACAGAAGCAAACCACATGTCTAGTTCTCCAGGGAGCTGGGTTTTAACAAGGCAGATTTTCTATTTCATCATTGTTTACACTTCTGCTCCAATGGGTATCTCCATTGTACTCATCTCTTTCCTCTCAAGTCTACGGACCTCACAGGAGAGATTTTCTGTTTCCCTCCTCCTACCCGGTGGCCTCTCCACCCTAGTTTGTCTTTAACACACTCTGTGGGCCCAATAAACCGTGGTGCAACCTTTCTACTATAAAGAACCACTGCCTCACGGACAAGGTCAAGGGCCACACGTGCACAGTCATGTAACACTGACTTTATTGCTTGGCTTGTTTTGGAGAAAATAGAAAATGTTCAACTGACTTATATTTTAAATTAAGAACAAAGAATGTGAAACTTTAGTTTCAGTAAACAGAGCCCCCCTCTAGCAATCATCTAAGATATGGTAGCATACATTTGTCTTCAAATTTGACTTTCTCTTATGTGTTCCATTCCAATTTCAAATTTCTGCAGCTATTTATATTATTCTGTGGCATGCATTTGGATGTACAGCTCAAATCATTTTTTATTTCAAGATGTAAAAAATACATAAATAAATTCAACTCATGTCACAAATAATAAGAAAATACTTTATTTTATTAATATATGCATGTATTTTTATGTATATAGCTAATGATATATGAAGGAAAGGAAAGGAGAAATGGGAAGAGGGGAAAGATGAAAATACAAAGAAGGATCGGGGAGCAAAGGGAGACAGAAAGGAGAGGAAGGTTGAGAAGGTAGGAATTTTTAACCTATGTCTCCCTGAGAACTAGCACAGGAATGCATGGTGCACATCAAACACGTGTGCACAGATGCACATACACACACCTCCCACTAAAATTCTCCCTCCCACCAGCTGGTTGTCTGCACCTAACAATAAGAACTGCCGCTAATTATTAAAGGCCTGCTTTCTGACAGGTGCCTTGCATTTATTATTTATAAGTCTTCACAACAACTTATGAAGAAACTGAGCTCAAAGACATCTTGACATTGCTAAGATCACACTGTGGGAGATGTGAGCTATTTCTGTTGATACAGCATCCTCTTCTGTGGCGACAGAATTCCTTTGCCAGTTGGAAAAACACTCTCTTGGCCAGTCTGCACACACCGTGTCTGGTCACCAAGACAGATTTGAAGGTGAGCGTGTGATCCTGTTCCCACTCAGGTTAATGAAGTACGAGTCTAAGCTTTTGGTTCAAAATATTCAGAAAGATGATTTCTTTCCACTGCATTTGAAAAGGAAATAACATAGAAGATGGAGGAGTTAAGGGTAGAGAAACACAGAGACTAAGCAAGAGGCACGTCTTCACAACTCGCTTGAGCTCTCGGATACAGTTATGGCTGCACTTCCCAGTTTAGGGAGCCAAGCAATTATGCCCCCAACGCCCCTCAACACTTTTTTTCAGGTCAGGTTGATTTCTGTTACTTTCAAACTAAGGATTCCCGACTAATATTCTGCATGAGAAAGCAGCTGATTCAGACCTGATTTGCCTGACCCTGAAGTGCCTGCTCTCCATCTCTCAGTGCATTACTTCCCTGGAACACGGTGGGTCTTCAAGCCACCATCCTCCCCCATCCCCTCACCTAGGAAGTCACACACCTGGCTGCTGCCACCCACAGCTCTAATGTCTGCCAGTGCCCACTGGTCCTTGGAAAAGCCTATGTCAGAGTCATTGAGCAAAAGCTTGGCAATGCTAGATTGTGGAGTTGACACATTAATGGGGGGTCTGAGCCATTTGAGAGTACACACAACTGTGCTTGTGGATTGTTGCAAGAAAGAACAGGAATGCTAAAAAGATCATTTAGACAACTATCTCAAAGAAAAAAATCAAGACAAAGGTTAGAGAAAGCTAACTGAGGCTCCCCATCACTGGCACAGAGGTCTCTAAAAAGGGAAAAAGCTAATATGGTTCAACACTAATATCATGGCACAATTTAAAACAAGAACACAAATCTAAACCTAGGATCTTACACATTGTGGGAACTTATAAATCACCTGACTCAACATTACCAGAATAGAACCCCTTCCCAATATCCCTGAGCTTTGAGCATCAGCCCTGTGCAAATTACCCTGGTGACAGGAGAATCATTACCTGAGACATAGTGTATCTCATTCCTAAGCAACACTGATTACTAGCAAATTCTTTTTCAAACATTGAAAATAAAAGTAATTAATGCAGAAAGAAAAGTGAGAGAGAAAAAATAAGGGATTCATAAAGTCAAGATAATGGGGGAAATTCTAGGTTTAGAATCAGAAGGGAGGAGAGAAAATTTTGGGGGGATAAGGGCTGAAAGATATAATATCTTAGATGGAGAAAAAATTAAGGAGTCTTACTACACATTAAAAATATATTTACTTCCCTTGACCATCTTTCTAGAGATACAAGTAAAGTTTAATTTAATGTAATTGTTTTGGTTGCTGGACTGTGTTCCTGAGAGTACAATTCTCTGCCAATGTTAGACCACATGAGACCCAGTTTTGGGTTGAGTTATATTAATTTCAAATCTGCTTCCTCATAAGTCCCACCCAAGTTATAAGAGACGAATACAGGGATGAAGACATAGAGCCAATTGTGGACCTGGAGAACAGAATGGAGACTTGATATAAAGGGTTAGAAATAAAGTTACTACAATTAGAGCCTTGGGTCGGAGAGGGACTAACCAATTGGATGATGAATCACCTGAACTAATTAAAAGCCCTAAAAACACCATCACTCCCAGTAACTGCAGGTTGAGTCAAGTGTAGAGAGCAGTAAGTCATGGAAATGGGGCTCATGCAGGTCATTGGAGTATATATCGGTCATGAGCATTAACTGCAAACAGTAGAAGCTGCTGCTGTGGGATTAAGCAGGGAAGAAAAGTTCATCAAGAGATACCGGATACCTCGTAGAATTTTGGAAAGGCTGGAGAAACAGCTCTAGGCTAAAATTTAAGAAATGACACTTAACCCCGTGGATCATGACATAGGATAACCCTGGTTTAAAAAAAAAAAAAAAAGCCTACAATCAACAGAGTGATGAGACAACCCAATAAATGAAAGGAAATATGTTCTTCATCCAACAAGAGGTTACTATCCAGAATATAGAAGGAACTTTAAAACCTCAACAGTAAGAAAATATATAAGCCATTCTAAAAACGGGCATACGATCTGAGTAGACGTTTCTCCAAAGATCCGCAAATGACCAATGAGCATAGCTTTTAAAGTTAATCTTCCCTTCCTAGAAGTCCCAGAGGTCACTTTGTCAACAATTTCTTGTGTGTCCCTCTAGCACTTTCCCTTGCTGAAATACCATTATGTATATATGCGAGCTTTCAGATCATAAATGGAAACACACTGCACAAAAAGAGCAAACAGAGCCTGGCCCATCACACAGCTGCCGCCAAGCCCTGAGTGCATGCACTCTACGATAGGCTGAGCGTTCCTGCAGCAGCATCCACTGCTACCCATCCCTGCTCTGCGAGTCTGACCTGCAGCACTGACACCTCCAACAGCTAGAGTACAGCATGGAGACTTCACTGCTACCTTCCGCAGACGGATGGTCCACACTACACCTGTGTCCTCGTATTATTTATGACTAAGCTGAAGTCTATCTTTGTGGCCTCTTATGGGTGGAACTCAGATCACTTTTCTGTGCACTGGCTGCCAAGGACTTTCAGGCTTCCACCTTGAACAGATGAGTCTCTATACTTGTTTTCTTGGGTTATTGATATGTAGTATCACAGACTGGGGAATTCAAACAGCAGAAATTCATTTTCTCAAAGTTCTGAATGCTGTCAGCAGGGTTGGTGTCTTCTGAGGCCTCTCTTCTTGGCATGTAGATGGCCATTCTCTCCGGTGTCTTCACATAGCATGATGGTTAATTTTACGTGTCCACTTGATTTGTTCACTAGGTGTGCAGAAAGTTAGCTATACCTTATCTCTGGGTGTGTCTATGAGGGAGTTTCTAGAAGAGACTGGCATTTGAATCAGTGGACTGAGGACAGCAAATGGCCCTGCCCACTGTTAGCAGGCATTTTCCAGTCTGCTGCTGGCCTGAATAGAACAAAAGGCAGAGGAAGGGAGAATTCACTTCTTCTGCCTGACCACTGAGCTGGGACATCGGTCTCCTCCTGCCCTTGGACTGGGACACACCGCATGAGCTTTCTTGGTTCTTAGGCCTTCAGATTCAGACTGAACCATACCATCAGCTCTCCTGGATCTCCAGCTTGAAGATGGCTGATTGTGGGTCTTCTCAAGCTCTACAATCATGTAAATCAATTTTCATAATAGTGTGCGTATGTGCAAACACATTCAAAAAGTATTGGAATCCCAGAAATGATGCTCAACAGCAATAAATACATGCAGTATTTCATTGTTTCAGTTCAGTCAGAGCTTGGCAAATTAGTGTAGCATACTCTGGTTTGGAGGTCACCTTTAATTTAGTTAAAATCCTTTCTGTTTTCTACATATCCAGGCTTATACTATTTTTTTCCACTGTTGGGTATTTCATTCTGCCAACCCATTGGCAAAGTAGCAACTTGCATTTGAATCTAGCTTTCAATGCATAAATCCCTTTCACATTATCATTGAATACTACACTCATGGCACTATAAAATGTTGTACCAATACTCAGCAAGTGCCTAATATGAGCCTATGTATGGCCATATGCCTGTACATTCATCCTCATAGCTACTGTACAGAGCAAGTGTTAGTTTCCCATTTTACAGACATTAAAGCTAAAGCGCAACAAAACTGAATGACTTCCCCAATGTTACATAGCTAGGATGTTACAGAATCAAGCTTCAAAGCAAGGCTCTGTGCCTAAAAATGCAGGCTGTTTTCATTGCCCCTGACTGCCTTCTATGAGGCAAGCCAGCAGGGATATACCAAGAACAATGGCACTTTGGGGAAACTTGGAGGCCCTTTATTGCAGCTTCCTTATTCCACAGATGAGGACACTGTGCCCAGCAGGAGGAAATCACCTCTCAAAGGCCACACAGCCAGCCAGTGGCAAACTGGAACTAGAGTCCATGTCTGCCATTGTCCCAGTCTGCCATGAATGTGTACGGCCAACAGCAGCTAAGTGATTTGAAGACCAGAGCCTGAGAATTGGCAAAGACAAAACCTACCATGTGCTCTTTCACTTACCAACTCACTTGCCTTCTTCATTTCTTGGGCAGAACTTTAATTTGGGGCATTAAATAAAATGCTGATTGTCCCACCCCAGAGTATAAGGCAGTCCATTCCTCATGGAGTGAAATTGGATCAAGGAAAATGGGAGAAGTAAAGAAGCTGACCAGAAACTCCCCACCCTCTATTCCTTTGGCTCCTCACCATGTAGACCTCTCCAATACAGCTGCCTGTGTGTGCTCATAATGAGCAGCTGGCTTCCCCCAGGCACAGGATTGAAGTGAGCAAGGCAAGATGCACAGTACCTTTTGTGACTTAGCCTCATAATCCCTTCTGCTATATGCCGTTGGCCACACAGAACAATCTGGACAAAACATAGGAAAGGAGTGCACCAGGGCATGAAGGCAGGGGACAGTGTTGGCTATCTTGAAGCCTGGTTACTAACTTGGGTTTTCCCAAAACAGAGAAGAGACTGGGAAGCCCACCCAGTTAATGTCTACCACTGATCCTAGGCACAAAACCTGCCTTCTCTAGGTTGTTGTTGCTTTGATAAAAGAAAAAACTAATTACATATAAACCATGTTTTCTCTGTTCAAAGTGAATGTGTCAAATTATATGTTCTCGGTGTCACAATTCTATGTGGACTTGGCCTTGGAGATGACGATTAGCACATACAAACCTGGGATTCAATAGAAAAATAAATGTTTCCATTTTGAGCATGCTCCTAGGGGTTCTTTGTTCCCCTGGCAGCAATAACTCCAGTAATTGGGGGTGGGAGGTAACACAGGACTTTCTGAGGGGTTCCATGTCTTCAGACTCAAGCTCATTAGAGACCGCTGCTTTCATAATTGACTTTCTCATATCTGGTTGCAAATTAAAGAGAGCAAAGATGCCTGAAACGTTGGCCCGGCCCATGGCACAGAGGTAAAACCTTGTTCTCTTTCTCCCAATCACTTTCTTCTTAGGCATGAAAACTCCCAGCCCCATCTTCTTCGAGACCTGACCGATTAGCTTGACTTGTTTTGTTCTATTTCTTCTCTGCAGGCCAAAATATCTGCCCCACCACTTTCCTTTTGTTTCCTTTATTCAAGAATGAGATTGCCTCTACACATTCCCAGAAAATAAAATACATGGGGGAAAAAAGCCCAAGCTTCTTATCTGTAATGTTATTCAAAACAGCCGAAGTCATTCGCACAATTCTGAGCCAAATGTGTAGGAGAGAATGGAGTCGGTTTTAAATATTGTGGATCCGGGGTCCCAGGTGAACTAGATTCCATGACATTCCTAGCCTACCCTAAGCAAGAAACAAAACATCCCTCTAAGTTTCCCAGCAAAATAATGTGCATGTGACAAGAGCTGTAATCAATAACTAACTTGATAAAGTGGATAAAAATTGACTCAGGAAGGGAGTGTAACATCCTATTCAGCAAATTCAACCCAGACCACTTTCAATCAGCCATATCAAAGTGCAAAACTCAGAGTCTCTGTGGGAGCAGCTGGATCAACCTTTTGAGCCCAAACTCCTTAACTTGGTACAAACAACAAACTAGTGGGAAAAAACAGTGTCCTCTAAATTCAAAGACAGAAAAAAGGATGGGGAAAGTAGGGAAGGGGCAAGAAATATGTAGGTTGTAAGTTACATGTAACTCCCAAGGAATAAATCTGTCTTTCCTGAACTAGACAAATGCTAAAATCCACCGGCCCAGCCACAAACAATCCTTCATGAATACTGAAAGAGGAGAGGGAAATATTCAGGTCACAAATTTATCTGATTGAAAGTCAGAAACTAAGTAAAGCCTGCAAAAGTTTGATTTCTTTTTTATTAATATTGGGGGAGGAAAGAAAATACTCTGAGATGCCAGGCACAGAGGAAAGGGATGCATTGCAGGCTGCAATTTTTTTCAAATTGCATGAATACCATCACATAAATATTTTCATTCTCAAGGAAAGTGTGATTCTGTGTGAAAGAGTTCTCATGAATAAGTACAAGGCATTCAAAGCACATCTCCATTGGAATTCCCGAAACATTTCTGCCGCCCTACCTGAGCACCAGCCTCTTCTTACTTTTCCACAATAGCCAATCAAGAAAGCAATTCTCAAAATTATAGTTTGCTGAGAGAGAATATCAAAGGGCTGAGTTTTGCAGGACTTTGATTGGATTCTAACTTATGGGGGCCATCAAATGTCTACTCATATAAGGTCCAGGCAAAGAAATGAAAAGTAAGAAACAATGTTGGGATGATAGGCGTGATAAATTATCTTACATCCATTTCTCCTCCACCCAGCCAACATTCAAAAAGAAATTACCTAATCAAAACTACTTGTAATCATTCCAGTTGTAACTCAATTTATTGTGAATTTACTGAGGACCTACTACGTGTTGAGCACTATAGTGTATGAAGGGGGAAAATGCTTATGCTAGGTCCCTCTCTCAAGTTATTCCAAACTATCCAGAGAACTCTGGGTAAAGGGAGGCAGTTGGTGACCCCCTAAATCCCCTTGGGATTGGGGATTGAGGGTCAGCCCCGATGGAATGTTGCCATTCACACCTTAGGTGTTTACAAATGTGGCTGAGTAGAAATAACAAAGGCTTGGAATAGAATTAAGTCCTAGCCATGCCAATAGATTTGGGCAAGGTATTTAGTTAATCTGTGCCTCATCTATAAAGTGGGGAAAATAATTTGTGGGGATTTGGTGCAAATTAAAGAAGATATCATAGGTAGACTGCTAGGAAAATGCCTGAAACCAAGTAGTTGTTGAGTTAATGTCAGCTACTTTACCTCTTCTTATAAAGAAATTCTTTGGTAGGGACTCAAGACTGGTACAGACCAAACATGACCCCCATGCCCACACTCATGTCTGGTGCAAAGGAACCTGGGCACAACAGGAAAGAGAAACTCTCCATCCTGCTCTGGCCTTGTCAGCTGACCTGCTCACTGATGCAGGACTGCGTGAAAAAAGAATTGCTTCAGAGAGAGGAGAAATTGGATCCAACCCTGAGAAAGATGATTGAGGTATTTCAGAAATTGAAAAGGTAATGTGAATAGGCAGTTTCCAAAGCTATTCCTCCTCCTTTGTAACTGAACTAGATGGCCTGCTGATCCTTGGGGGAGGGAATGGTCCCTGGAAGCCTCCCTCCTTCACCCAGACTCCGTGAACTCCCAAGGGGAAAGACCTGGGCAAGGCAGTTTGGAGGACATGAGGACAATTAAGACATGATCCTGTCCCCCAGGGAGCCTTACAAGTACTTCAGGGAGACCAGACAGATTAAAAGTCGTATGTTTTATATACCAATCCTTACAGCAGCACTATTCACAATAGCCAAAAGGTGGAAGCAACCCAAATGTCCATCAGTACATGAATGGATAAACAAAATGCAGCATACACATACAATGGAATATTTTTCAGCCTAAAAAAGATGTGAAATTCTGATATACATTACAACATGGAGGAGCCTTGAGGACATTGTGTTGAGTAAAATAAGGCAGACACCAAAGGACAACTATCATATGAGTCTAGTTACATGAAGTACCTAAAAATAGAAAGTAGAATAGAGGTCACCAGGGACTGAAAGGAGGTAAAATGAAGAGTTATGGCATTGAGTTAATGAAAGGTACCGCGTTTCTGTTTGGGATGATGAAAAAGTTCAGAAATGGATAGCAGTAATGGGTGTTCATTATCATAAATATATTTAAAGTCCCGATACTCTTAAAAATGGTTATAATTGAAAAAAATCCTAAAATTTATATGAAACTTCAAATACTCATGTAGATCTGAGTAGCCAAAGCAATACTGAGCAAAAAGAACAAAACCAGAGGCACCCCATTTCCTGATTTAAAATGATATTACAAATCAATAATATTCAAAATAGCATGGTACAGGCATGAAAACAGACATATAAACCAATACCACTAAATAGAGCACCCAGAAATAAATCTACACATTTATAGTCAACTGATCTTTGACAAAGTTTCCAAGAACACACAATAAGGAAAAATAGTGTCATCAGTAACTGGTGTCGGGAAGACTGTACCTCCCTATGCAGAATGAAATTGGACCCATGTCTCACTCTATTTATGAAATCAACACAAAATGATTAAATCTTTAAATATAAGACCTGAAGCTGTAAATCAACCAGAAAAAAATATAGGAGGAATGCTTCTGAGTTTGGTCTGGGCAATGATTTTTCGGGTACGGTCCCAAAAGCACCAACAGCGAAAACAAAAACAGGCAAATGGGGTTACATCAGACTAAAAAGCTTTTGCACAGCAAATAAAAGAGTTAACAAAGTGAAGAGACGACCTTTAGAATATTAAAAAAAAAAAAACTTGTAAATCATGCAACTAATAAGGGGTTAATATCCACAATATAGAAGGAATGTAACTCATTCCTTCAGAAAAGCAAATAACTTCATAATCTCACTTATATATGGAATCTACAAAAGCTGAATTCATAGAAGCAGAGAGTAGAAGGGCAGTTACTACGAAGGAGGCAGTTAGGGAGATGTCAATCAAAGGGTACAAAGTTTCATAAATTCTGGATAAATAAACTCATAAATTTATGCATAAATAAATGCATAAATTCTGGAGATCTCCTGAGCAGCATCATGAGTACAGCATAATATATATAATAATATAATATATACTCGTGTTTTGATTTAGATCTAAAATGACCCCAAAAGTTTCACGTGTTTGGAAGGTGATTGGCCCACGGAGGTGTTAGACTTATCAATGGATTCATTCACTGACGAGTTCAGTAGCTGAATGTGCTGTTAGAAGGGTGGATTCTTGTCCCTGGCTCCCCTCTTCTCCCTCTGCTGCCCGGCTCCCATGGCTTGAGCACCCTTTTCTCCGCCATGCTCCTCAACCACACTGTTTCTGCCTTGCAGCCTGCAGACCATGGACTGAAACCATGAGCCAAAATAAACTTCTCCTCTTCTAATTTGTCTCAGATATTTTGTCCCAGTGATGAGAAAGTAACTAAGACAACTTGCAAATTGTTAAGAGAGTAGATTGTGAATATTCTCACCACAAGCAAATAAACAGTAAATATGTGAGGTGATGGATATATTAATCAGCTTGATTCTTCATTGAATCATTTCACATTGTGTATATATATCAAAACATCACATTGTGTGCCATGAAAACATACAATTTAGCCAATTACATCTTAATAAAGCTGGGGGTAAATGGACAAAAGAGTAAATTTTATGTTTTGTATATTCTAGCACAATTTTATTAAAAGTTGTATGCCAATTACAGCATCTGCTCTGGCCACTTCTCCATCTAAGGGAACCAGCCCTGCCACATACATTTTATATTACATGTGTTATATCCTCCACCCCCAGCTGTAGAATATGGAACCATGAGTATTTGAACAAATAAGCCAATTCATAAGTTTTCCAGGCATAAAAGATGTGGCTCAGATAGACGAACAGTTTGTCTGCTGCTTGCTGAAAAGTTATAATAGAAATGTGAAGAGATGGTGACCCTCAGTGATGGGAAGCTCAGGCTGAAAAGTTGCAACATAGAGAATAGAATCATAATGGACTGTGTGTAAGCTAAACCTGGGAGGGCATCAAAAAGATTAAGGAGGAGGCAGGAAAGAATAGCCAATGTGTGTTGTATCTGTCAACACCTTGACAGGCAAAGGACTGCCCAGTCAAACTGAGTAACTTGAAGAAGGTGGGATAAAAAAGATTGTCTTCAAAGCTGGCTCAGGGTTTAGGGAAATCACTAAAAGATGGTGGAATACCTGAGAGTGTGTAACAGCAGGAATTGTTACTATCTATATGCCTAATGGACCAGGGGGAGGAGCTCATCAGAACCATGAGAGGGGAGCTGAGTGGAGAAGGCTGCCTTGGGCTGAAGGTTGCAGCTGGTCCACAGCAACCTAACTGAAAAAGATCTGGGAGAATATGTTCTCAACCTCCCCCTCTTCTGTCTGCCCCTTATCTTCTGTGCTGCTTCCATTGGTCAAACCAAACCAGTGCTAGCAGATGTCCACTCAAGTATAAAGGGAAAGTGTCCTTAAAGCAGCATGTGTGCAACACAATACCAAAACTAAGTATGTGTTGCACTGCAACTGGCACTGGTGAGCTGAGATGGATAACCCTCGGTGAACTCTGAGTGACGCAGGTGGCCAAGGCTGTGACTAGACTGTTGTTGTAGGCTCTTTCTTCACCGATGAACAATAGGACTAGTTTTAACCAGTTGGGCTCAGATTTATCGAGACTACTCGTTCTTGATCCTTAATTAGCATAACCATCCTGAAACCCTCTTCCTGGGTGTTCTTTCTTTCTTTCTTTCTTTCTTAATTTCTTTTCCTCCTCTGATAACAAGTTATTGGATTTATTCTTGGTGTGTATTTAATTGTCTGGCAAGTTAATACACTTGGTTTCCATGTCGTATCTTCTAGTGATATTTGTTTTACATGATTCAGCCTCCCAGGGGACAGAGCAGAATAGGTGAAGGTGAAAGATGGATTTAGAAGGATGAGTAAAGCTATTCAGAGTGGACACCGGGGAAATCAGGTCAGCAGAGATCATCCAAAGGAGCAGATGGTGGTGGAGCAGAGCCCTGAAATGGCAGAGCATAGAGCCAAGCTTACAAACTTGTGTCCCCCAAAGACATCTTTAGAGCTTTGTTTCACTTTTTCAGTCCTGCTCTTATTAAGACCTGGTTCTGACTCTGTCTGGATTCCCATACAATTGTCTCTTAAGTACCAAGATATCTATGACACATAAGGTCACACAGTGAATGCCTCTCTTGAGAATTCCCTCTGGATGCTCTCCTCCCCACCTCTGGTCTTTCTCCAGCTCCCCTAGGGAATCATTGGACCCCTATTTGTGGGGACCAAATGCTTTATCTGACTGGTAGGCCATGTAAAAATTAAGATCCCCCTTCCCACTGAACTCACCAAAGAAGGAGGATGTGGAAGGCCCTCCTCCACCCCTTTTCACTCTGTCCCTTCACTTTCTCAAAAATCTCTACATCAGGCTTAGAAGGTATTTAAAAAGTTCTTTATTGAAAAGTTAGGACAAGTTGCAAAAGAGAATTATAATACAGAGGAAGACCAGCTAAAGTTCTTAGTAACTTAATCTTTCCCCAGTATCATCCAGAAAGAAATCCAGTATGGTTTTTTTCTCAGCACCATCTTGGGAACCAAACACAAGAGTAAAAGAGTCTTCTTATCTTTTAATGGCTGGACCATGGTTACCATAATGAATCTTTCTAGAAAGGTCAGGATTAAAATTTGTTTTTCTTCTGCCAGGCGATGGAAATGGTATAGCCACCTCTACCAGTTATACTCATAAGAAGGCCCAACATGTATGGGCAACCTAAAAGAAATGTAGCCCTTATAACAAAAAGCCAAAATCAAACCCCAAGTTCCAAAGAAAGATCACTGTAGGCAAGAGAAGTCCAAGCCAAAGGTTCTAACAAATATACCATGTTAAATCACCCATCAGCGTACTGGCCCACAGAAGAAAATCACTAACTCATATATGGAAGGCAAGGAGGAGTTAATTTAAGTAGACCATGAACTATTTAATGTGAAATTGAAAATTCTACAACCAAAACATGTGGAAAGCAGCTCTGTGAGCAATATTTAACAGTTTGCATCAAAGAGATTCTGCTGTCTGCCTCTTTCCCAGGAGAGAAGAAAGTAAAAGCATAAAAGATGCTCTCTGTGCCTTTGATACTTTGTATTTGTGTGTGTGTGTGAAAGGGTGTGTGTGTAACAGTGTGTGTATAAGTGTGTGTAAGAGAGTATATGTAAGAGAAAGTGTGTGTGTGTATGTGTGTTTCAGACACTGTATGTGCATATATGCTGCACGCACACCTGTGCATTTGGCACATGTGAGAGTAAAAGAGAACAATTCCAAAGAAGACAGCCCTGTGAAATGCCACATTCAAACCACGCTGGAGTGTAAGGAAGAGTGACAGAAAGAGGACATTGGCGATGGGGTGAGCTGTTCAACCTGCTTCTTCGGAGACCCTTTCTCCCTATTACTAGCAGCGATACCGCTACCTAAGGTCATCTCCACTAACAGTGGGCAAAACAAGGAGTCACCTGGGGGGTAAAAAGGGACCCAGCTGCTCCTCTAAATTTACCTCCTCCATTGACTGTTGCAGGGTCCCAAATTCCCATCAGAAAAATTTCAATTCTGTCCACGGACAATCTCCTCAATCGTCTGAACACTTGCTAAGTCACAAGGGCTCAGCCCCATTGCCAGTTCCTGGCTCAGTAGATCTGGGGTGGGGCCTGAGACTTTATTTCTAGACATTCCCAAGTGGTACTGCTTGCCCGGGGACCACATATTGAGAAGCCCTGGCCAACCTAGATAAACACCGATGGCTTCATTGAACTGGCAGGAGGCAGCCACTGAAGGGACAGGACACCAGAGCTGTAAATATTGTGAGCAGAAACAGAAGAAGGCAGACTGGGGTTAGGTATGCTGCACAGTGCCAACTGCATCGTCACGTTCTGGGGAGGAGAACATGGTGGGGTGTGGAGGACACCTGGATGGCTCTCCTTGAAAGAAGAGCAGTTATCTCCATCTTGGCTGAACCTGGCTCTATTTCCACGTATTGATATGTACAGAGCTGGCTAGGACTTTTCCTTCTCTCTTCAATTGGCTTTAGGCAATGCAAATCGGTCTAGCCGAGGTCTTTGAAGCAAGGCCTAGCCAAGGTCTTTGAAGCAAGGCGACAGGCCTGTGTTTCCCCGCCCCTTTGCTCCCAATACCTGATTGAGCCTGGCGGGATGGAGAGCCTTGCTCCATGCTGTCGGCTGGGATTGAGCCTCAAGAAAGAGGCTATGACTTCCCAGGGCATAAAAGATTACACATCGGAGCTGAAGCACTGACCCGAAAACATTAAATACTATCTTGAATTGTGTTATGCAGATTACTCCTTCTGCATATCCTTCCCTCTGCATACTGCAAAGGTGATTTCAGGCCACCTACCTAGCCCAGATCATGGTACTCACGTACTTCCCGCCACTCTCACAGTCACTCATCCCCGAGCCACTCCCCTCCTCAAAAATTAATAAAACCCAAGTTCGGCCCTGGGTGGAGGCCTTTGTTCTGGTAACCACCATTTTGGCTGGCCTTAGGACCCCTTGGCTCCCCACAACTATAAATATGCCTTAGTGTCTTTATTCTCGCCGTGGGTTGCACTGAAAGTGGTAGATTGGAATTAACTCGCTAGAATTCCAATAACTTTTCCATGGGATTACAAATATAAACTTCCTGGACTGCAACAAGGACCGGGAAGGGCTCTCTATAGTGGGGTTCGGGGGGAACATCACACACTGTGGCACTAAGGCCACCGGTTCTTTCTTGTTTATGTTTACTGTTCATGTCCAAAGCTGTTTCTCCTGAACACTGCAAACGAGAGTTCCACTTGTGACTTCCAGACATCTGTTTTCCCTTTGCGTGTTTCTCATTCTGATTCCTCTCCCCACACCCGCTCTTGTCTTTCTCCATCACAGTGCAGCTACCCAGAAATAGAATTCTGACAAGCTCCAGGAAAATCCGAAGGGTCCACTTGGCTTAAACTACAACTGAAAATCCTCCTGGTCGATTCACCCACTTTGAAACAGACAGCTCGTGTTCCTCAGAGTTGGAGACAAAAGACCACCCTTTCCCCCAAACAATGTGTCTGTGCAGGATTGCTGCAGGACTGCAATTAGAAAGAGCTCTTTAGATTTTAAAAATGATTTCTAAATAGTCCATAGTGTATTATTTTCTTTTTCAGAGAGAATAGCTTCCAAAGGTACATTTAGCTACTCTTTTGTATATTAAGGAATTTTTTTATCTACCAAAAGTATTCTATGGGTCAGACCAGGAACAAGGACAAACCTTAAAAGATCAGGAATAATTGGCTGACTGGTGAAAGATCTTCATCACAGCCTGATACCTATACAAAGAAGGCAGCATTGCTCTAAAGTGCATAACACAAAAGATTGTGGCCTCATAAAGTAATGGGATATTCTGGTACAGGAATGGCCACATAAACTTACACTTGCTTCAATCAGTAGCTCTTTGGGCCTAATTTTGTTTGGGGCAGCTCTTTAGAGAAAACACTAAGGCTATAAACCAAATTCCCCAGGTCCTAATCCCAGCCCCCTCATGGAGCCCCTCTGTGACCAATGGTCACACCTCCCTTAGCAGCTTTTCCCCATCCACCAAGTTGTATTGCTCACAGCAGTGTGAACAGAACCAATGCACCTCCTACACACACACATGTGAACACACACACCACTATCTTCCCCATCCTGGCTGCACCCATCATGAGATGTGTTCCCACAACAAAATCACTGTTCCGTGTATTTCCTGGCATTTACAGCAACACCTTGTCAGGTTTCCCCAAACACATAAATACTGTGCCACGAAGGTTCCCCTTTATAGCCCAGTGTGGAGGAACTCAGCCATTTGCTTTCAGATTTCAACCGTTTTCACTTATCTTCCACTTTGTTTTATGGGAGGGGATTAAGCCTGGATTTCCTCAGGTGCCCGGGTTTTATTCTAAAGCCAGTAAGTTTTTCCATCTCTGGCCACATGTGGAGGCTGATAAGAGGGGCTCAGACATGCATCCTGCATAAAGAATGGTCCTTGTCAGTGAACTTTTACCTCCTTGGTGTTGTCCATTATGAAGCACATCTTTTGCTCTCCGGGGGATAAGCTTAAAGAAACATCCTACTCAGGAATGAAGAAGCTGAATGTTACCATCCAGCAAATACATGGCTGGAGAATCTCTTGATATAAAGGACAGTTCATCTGTGATGATTCTTAGCTTCTGAGTGAACAGAATAGCTTTTGGACAAGCATGGTGATACCTTGACAAACAGCAATACCATCCTTGACTGCTGTTGTGCAGAATCCAAATCTTCCACCTGGGTGCTGGGTGGCTGTGTTGTGGGTAGAGGCAAAGTCCAGGGAGACCTTAGAAAAAAATTCTTAAAGTGTGGTACTTGGACCAGTAGCAGCAGCATCTGAGAATACATTAGAAATGCAAATTCTCAGCCCCACCCAAGACCTATTAATCACAAGCCACAATAATAAGATGTCCAAATGATTAGGCAGCACACCAGAGTTACACCGTGCTGGCCTAGCATTCAGCATGAGGTGACACTTGGGAGCCTAAGTATCATAATGAGAAGGGACCAGACTAGGTCTGAAAAGTCCTAGATTACAGTCCTCATTCTGTTTCCAGTTAGCAATCTGGGTCAGTCACTTTTTTCCTTGGTTAAAGAAGTAAAGACCTCTGGCTTTGACACTTGACTGTACAATTGGAATCATCTGGAAAATTCTTCATAATTTATATGTCCAGATCCCACCTCCAGAGATTCTACTTTCACCAATATCAGCTGTGGCCTGGACATCAGGATATTTAATCCAGATGATTATGATATGCAGCCAATGTTGAAAACCGTTGTACTAGATGACCTTTAAATCTTACTAGCTCTATAACCCAATTATTTAGCCAGTTCTGCGGTTCTAGATAACTATCGGAGGTTAGAAAAAATGTAAAAGACCTACAGCTAGGACAACATCTAGAACATGATTTTTTTTATCACATCACTGATTTAAATGAGGTAGGAATAATAATAATAATAATTGAAAGCTCTGGTAAGTTAGGTTCTAGTTAATTGAAGTCTCACTCTAATATATTTCTTTTAGTAGATTTCACATTTTATACAGGGAGATTCACAGCATGGACTCTTTCTCATCAGAATCTCCACTCTTAAATTTTATTTAAGCAAGTTGATGATTTGGCTATCTTTTTCCTTTGAAGTCGGCTTATAAATGTATAGTGAATGCTGCCCTCCAATACCAATTTAAGATCTTCTTCAAATTCCCATGTTCCTTTCAACTGAAGGAAGACATTTAAAAATAAAGATGAGCTGTTTTCAATATCCCCTTCTAAACTATTGCATTGCATTTCATCCTTTCCTACATAGATTTCTTGCTGTTTTATTTGGGAAAAGACACTGTGGTTTTGGTTTCCATTGACTGACCTATTTAGCTTCCCCACTTTGGATAAGTTTAGCTAGGTGAATCAATTTCTATAGTCTCCTCTGAGTTGTCACTTTTAGTGACAAGCAGAAAATTGAAATTTGCAAGCCATTAGCTGTTAAGATGGTACATGAGATTTTAAGATTTGTTTTAAAAAAGACTCAACTTGTCAGATGAGGGATTTTTTTTTTAAATAAGCTCTCTCTAAATACATGTGACACATTTTAAAGAGTGTTTTAATAAATTTAATAGGAATAAATGCATCACAGCTTATGAGAAACTGAGTCACAGGCAGCAAAGACATCAGGGCAGCCCCCCGACAATTTCTCTTCAAGCCTTCATTGGGGGCTGGGGGTTGCTCTCCCGGGACACCTGCTTCTTTTCTTCTCTGAGGATTGGTTTTCTCTGATTTTACATTCTCATGATGCAAGATAGCACCACACCATATTTTAGTTTATTATACCCAAGTTCAAGTGTACGGTCTCCAGTCAACATGACAGGACAGACAATGTGATGGTCCTGCATAGGTCAGGCATCCACACTTGTTTGTCTGTTGCCATGATGGGTGGAGGGGAAATACGGCTATTATCATCTGCCTTGCTGGAGAATAAGAGCTCAGAAAAAAAAGAAAACATTGGAACTGGGCAGATTCTCCCAAAGGAGTTTACCACATTACCTATCTACTTGAATAATAGAGTTCCAGTGCCAGGGTCTCCGAGGCCCACCATTTTTGTTCCTCCAAGGAGAGCTTTTGTCATGACTCTCAGAGACACCACGCCTCCCTCAGCCCTCAGCTCTCAGCCCTCACTTAGCATCGGGAGAGTCCTGTGTTCTACATTGTCTGAAATATGACTTGTGTGACAATGACTGACAATGACGATAACAATTTCTTCTTCACCTATGGAATTAGAACTTATAATTAGGAACATAGCCATCCAGAAAAAAGATTACATTTCTCAGCCCCCTTATGCACTATTTCACTAAGTTATGGTCAGCAGGGTTTGAGCAGAAGTAGTGAGTGCAACTTCTGAGTTATGCTCCTAAAAGGAAAGGACCTCTCTTGTCCTCTTTCCCCTACCTCCATCCTGCTGCTTACAGCATGATCATAGTGACGAGGCATGGAGGACTGTGAAGATAATGGAACGCTCTTAGGTTAGCACAGCAACAACACAGAAAAAGCCTGGGCTCCTGGTGACCTCAGAGAGCAGAGCCACCAGATCAGCTCCACCTTTTACACAAAAGAAGTAGAGATCTGCTTTGTTAATATCTGCTACTTTTTATTTCTGTCACATACTGTAAAAACTGTGTCCCAACAAACACTAGAACTTTAGCGCTACAATATAATTTAGAAACTATCTGATCCAACCTTTCATGGCACAAATGAGGCTTTTGGGGTCCAAAAGAGAAAACGACTGCCTCATCAGCCATTTGGGACAAGACCAGGTTTTCCGATTCCTCCTCATCCCATTCCAAGTCCAGGAACTTTTTCTGTTATACCATATTGATCTTCTCCACTAAGTAGGTAATAGTTATTTAGCAATTGTATTAGTCACTTTCCCACCACTGGAACAAAATACCCAACATCCACAGCTTACAGGAGAGATTTATTTTGGCTCAGTTTCCAGTGGGTTCAGTTCATAGCCTGTTGGCTCCAAGGCAGAAATGGCATGGGGGAAGGGCCTGACAGAGGAAAGCTGCTGCTTATTCCATGACAGCCATAAGCAGACAGAGAAGGGAGAAGCTGGGGACAAGAATATACCATTCCAGATCATGTCCCCAGTGACCCACCTCCAACCAGGCCCCATCTCCTGACAGCACATTCAACTACTGAACTCAACAGTAGATGAATCCAGCACCTTCCAAATGCTTGAGGCTTTGGGGGGACATTTTAGATTCAAACCACAACATTCTGCTTGTGGTCCCCAAAAGACTCATGTCCATCATACAAAATGCATTTAGTCTATCTCTAAGAATTGCCAAAGTCTTCATAGTTTCAGCATTGCTGAAAATTCCAAGTCCAATGTCTCCTTGGAGACCCAAAGCAAACTCTTAGCTGTGAGCCCCTATAAAAATTGAAAAGAAAGTTATATACTTCCAATATATAAAGGCACAGGGTAAACATTCCCACTCCAAAATGGAGAAATACAAAGATAGGGAAGGAATCAGACCAAAGCAAAACTGAAACAAATCCAACAGGGCAAACATTAAAGTCTGTAGTTCTATGTCCAGCACCCAGGATGAGTTTTGGCAAGATGTGAATCCAAACAGCTTGGGCAGCCCTGCCCCTATGACATTGCCACTTGCAGCCCACATGGCCTTTCTCTTGGCTGCCTCTGCTCACTATCTGTGGCTTTCCTCAGCAGACAATCCATGTTCCTGGTATCTCCAATTTCCTGGGGCCTCTCTGTACCTTTGGGTTCACTCTCACAGCTTCATGCACTGCTCTCTCAAGGGTATCTTGCCTGGTCTCCCAGGCCTCCCTTTGAAATCTGAGTGGAAGTCTCCCTGACCCCACAACTATGGCATTCTGTATACCTGAAACACCAGCACCATGTGGATGATGCCAAGTTCTGCTGCTAGCTCAAGCAGTAGCCAGACCCCCATGGAACATGGCTGCAGTGACCTCTGAGTGCCTGGATGACTGGCCACAGTGAAATGAATCCCAGATAACCAATTCCCTAGGCAACTCTTTTTAAGCAAGCATTCCAGGGACTCTCTTCTCAAATGAAAGCTATATAGTTGTGCACCCTTGACCCTGTGAAGGATGGGATCTTCTTGATTCCTGATACTTTCAAGCCATTTTTCTATTGTTTAGATGTAAAGTACTTGGCTTCTTTTTAATGCCAATCTTTTCAGAAACCACACTTTCCATGGCCCCAACTTTGTAGATACTTCCTTTCTGGGCAAGCTGCAAATTTTTCAAATCATTTGACTATCTTTCTTCTCTTTATTTTCACCGTACTAAAAGTAGCCACCAGTACTCAGACCTCAGCCTGAATGTTGGGTTGCCTTGAAATTTCCTCCATCAGATCAATTAGTCTGTCACCCTTAATCTCAATCTCTTGCAAAGTCTCAGGACAGGCGAAATGAAGACAAAATTTCTCCCAGAGTGTAACATGGGCTCTAATACAAATGCCAGTGGAGTCCTTGTTCCCAATTGAAACCTCCTAAGCGTGTCCTTTACTGCCTTCTTTCCTATCAGCACTCTGGTCTTTTGAGCTTAGATCAGAATCTCCCATAAGGCTCTGCTTAGAGCATTCTAGGGCTTCTCTAGATCATATCTCCAAACCTTTTCAAACTCTTCCCACAAACTGGTAAAGACTTCTAAACCATGTGGTCAGATACAGTCACAACAACAACCCCACTCTTGGTACCAAAATCTGTCACTTTCCCATCACTGGGACAAAATATACACTATATACAATTTAAGGGAAAAGAGGTTTATGTGGATTCAGTCCATAGTCTTCTGGCTCCAAGGTAGAAACTGCATGGCCAGCATGGTGGAAGGATCTGGCAGAGGAAAACTGCTGCTCACTTCACGGCAGCCAGGAAGCAGAGAGAAAAGAGAGAAACCAGGGACAGAAATACACCCTTCCAGGTTACATTCCCAGTGGCCCACCTCTAACCAGGCCCCACCTCATAACACCACATTTAGCTACTGAACTCAATGATGGATGAATCCACTAATGAGTATAGTGCCCTCATGATCTAATCACCTTCCAAACACATGTAACTTTTGGAGGACATTATAAACCACAACAGCAATGTATGCTCATATTTGGTCTTTAAATACTTTTTCCTACATACAAGATGATGTGTGCATGAAACAATGGCAACTCCTCCTTATGGAGGAATCAGTTCTGGATCTGAATCTGCTTACTTTTGTTCCTTAGCAGCTCAAGCTTTGGATTCTCACTCTATCTCCACTCGCTCAAAGCCAAATTTAGCATAAGTTGGTGCTATGGGTCATGCAGGAAGACATTTAATCTCCCTGAGCCTCTCATTCCTCCTTTGCAAAAATGAAATTGAACAAGATCCATTCGACTCTTAAATTCTAAAGCTCTGTTAAGGTTGCAGTCTCTCCAGACTGATCTTGACCAAAAAAAAAAAAAAAAAAAGGATTTCTTTTGAAATCATTTCCCACTTTCAAAGGACAAAGTTAAGCTTTTTAACATAAAGGCTTCAAGTGCCTTGTGTCCCACAGTCCCCACTGCTCAGGCCTGAAGAACAGAGGAATGGGGTATGGGCAGCAGGGTGACACAAGCTGACCGTGGCAGCTTGTGTTGTCCTAACCCTTTATTTGCCCTTTTCTTTTAGTTTGTTATTTTGTGGAATAGGATGGAGACAGCTGTAATTCACTGTCCCCAAGAGTGCATCTTAGAAATTGGGGTCCTCCAGAGCAGAGGTGGAAAGAAAGAGCAATGAAAACCCACATTTGATCTTTCGTACAGTTTCCCTTCATGGTGTTTATAATAATAGAAGTCAGGTTTGGAACTCTCATTTTCACTTTGGGGAAGAAAAACACATACAGAATCCCCAAATATGCAACACACATACACAATCTGAATGTACCCCACCTTGGATCCATCACTTGCTTTTGGTGGCAGGCAAGAATTCAAACACTGAACCACCAATGCAAGTCATTTCTTGCTTTAGGGAAAAAAAAAAAAAAAAAAACCTGAAAATACGGGAAATGGAATCTGAAAAAAAATGGAAAAGACCTCCAAATACTGCTTGCTTCCACTTACTAATAAAGATAAAGAACAAAAGCACTGAAGAAAAATCAAACCAAAAGGCAACAATGTCTACAATCATTTATTTCCTGCTTTTAGAAATAATTTAACGTTAGGCCTTTACATATTATTTTGAGCGCTGCTCACCCTTTAGATCCTCCTTATTACCTCCATTTCCTGCCTGCAAAGCCAGATGGAGCCTCCAGGATCCTTTGGCGGGGAGAGGGGGAGAGATACTAAACCACCAGCAAAGCTAAGACATCTCCCACCAAAAGAAATTATAAGACCCCTGAAAAGGGTTCCTAATCTGTAAAATATCATTGATGAGGTCAAACCCAACCCTCCATCAGAACTGGAAGAGACAAGACAAGCAGCAAAGTGCTCCCTATCTGCTCTGGAGCAGAAGAGGCAGCTCTCCCTGCCTTGGAAGGGCTGCCCAGGAACAAGGTGATCCCCTGTGTGCTTCTAGTCTCACCTTCCACAGTTGGACTCCCAGGCCCTGGGAAATCATAAGCCCTTGTCTTTGGTCATTCACCTGTGACACAGAGGAGGAACAGAAATGCCAAGATGGTACACAAAGTGCAAACCCAAACACACACTCACCCCCACCCTTGGTGCCAGGGAGTCACAAAATGCCAGACTCTGCTAAAGGGAAAACAGAGGTATGAACATCACCCAGTTAGGGATGAGGGTCTCGAAAGATGGCTGACCCCTTTCTCTTTTGAAAATAATCCCCTCTCTTTCACAATGAGAGATGATCCATTGTGCCTCATGTGGCTGAAACCAGGAGGGAGTCATGAGGTACATCCTGAAGCACTTAACACACATTTGCTCATTTAACCCTCCACAACCACTTAAGAACTACACGATTGTTATCCTCATTTTACAGATTTAGCAAGATTAAGTGACTTCTCCAATATCATATGATCCCATCAGTGGTGAAGCCAGGATTCCAACACAGATCTGAGCTCTTCACCACTAAATTACAAAACCTGGCAGAGCACATGAGAGTCACTGATGAAGCAACTATTTGGGCCCAGGCTCAGGTATACAAGGCTCATCCTCTGTATCCGTGTGGGATTGGTTCCAGGATGCCCCACAGATACCAAAATGCAGGGATGTTCAAATCCCTTATATAAAATTGCATAATGTTTGCATATGTCCTAGGCCCATCCCCCATACATTTTAAATCACCTCTGCATTACTTCAAATACCTAATACAATGTAAATTTTATGTAAATAGTTTTTACGCTGTATTGTTAGGGGAATAATGACAAGGAAAAAAGTGTGTACGTGTTCAGTACAAATGCAGTTTTTTCCCAAATATTTTCCACCTGCCTTTGATTAAATCCATGAACTCAGAACCCACAGATATGGAGAGCCAACTGCGTTGCTCTTTCACATCCTGAAACAAGGCCTCTCTCTGATAATTGTCCCTAAGAGGTGTTGGACCACTGAGACAATCTGCTACCTCCCACTTGGGAGTTGCTTTTCTTCTGACAATTTTACTACTCTGAGATTCACATTTTACAAAATTGATAATCAGGCTAATGAATTTTTTGGGGTTTTCTGGTTTTGAATACTTTCTATTTTAAAGAACACCAGCTCTAGGAACTATCGATGGTTCTATAATTGGTTTCTCTACACATTTCTCAAAAGGTTCTAAAAAAAATTGAATGCATGGCATTGTCCTTTTCTCTTGTCACATAAAATCTCTCTAAAATCATCTGTCATTTCCATGCTCTTAGATTCGCAGCCTTTCCGTAAAAAAAGAAAATAAAGGCAAGATCTCCTTTGCAAAGGGCAGCTCAAATTTCAAAAATATACCACGAGGACATGTACGTCTGCACCCTGGGTGAAGGCTTTGGTTTAATGAGTCAGTCTATTTGTACCAGCAGGCACTTGGGCAGGGATCCGGGGGGACCGGGGCAGCTCTCTCCCACCCAGCCTCCACGCCGGCCCCTGGCCTTTGTTCCTCTAGTTAATACCAACTACAAATGACTGTGCATTATACTGCTTCCCACGGAAGAAACCGTCTTGAAGAAGAGAGATTATTCTTTATTCGTTTTGTGATAGTTCCTTCACATTTCGAAGCTAATAGGTTAAAGAATGTTAAGGAGGCCAAAACCATCACTAAGCAATGTTAATTAAACTTGAATCAAATTACTAATTAAGGATAAACCCAGGAAAACAAAACTTTATTTATCCAAATTGAAATCTATGTGTGAATTTCAAGTTGAATTCACAGCATTTAGCCTTTCAACTGTGAGTCACAATACCACTGGGGTAAGTGCTTATTAAGGACAAGCTGCTCCCACGATGCCATTCGGTGCAGCCAAATTCCAACATTCCCTTCAGGGGCAACATTTCAAGCTGAGAGGATAACATATTAAAATAGCCTCTACTTTCATAAATTCAGCCTTGTCAGTATTTGTGAACACTGAATTCTGCAAATCACATCATAAATAAAAATTTAACAAGCTGCCACCTCTTCTTTAAACTCAGCCATACACCATAAAAAAAAAGTATGAAGTTACATCTTTCCAAGATGTGCCCAGTCCCCAGGACCGAGGGAGCCCTAGTAGATCAAAGAGGAAAGTGTATGGTCCCGAGGGGCCTGGGCAGTCTTTCCTAGCGGCCTCAAGAAGCCTCCATATCTTATAATTCCCCCAGTTTTGCCCTTGAAATGAAACCTACAAGCTGACAGCAACACAGAGTCAGATGCAAAATGAAAATAGGCATAATAACCATTCCCACGTGCTCCTAGTACTCAGGTGCGATCCCAGAGACCTCATTCTTCTTCCAGCTGTGCTTGTTAGAGGTAACTCAAAGACTCAGGGAGGGGACAGGGTGCCCAATGCACCTGGAGACTCACTGAAGAGCTGCAACACTGTGTGTATTAGCTAGGGTTTTCTAGAGGAACCGAACTGATAGAAAATACATGTATAATTATGCAACGGGATTTATTATGTAGACTGACAGGACCAGAGGCAGGAGAGTCCATAATGGCCATCTGTGTGGTAGAGAGCCAAAGGATCCAGTAGCTGCTTTGTCCAAGAAGATAGACGCCATAGAACAAGAGGGATCAAGGATGCAGCCCCATCCAAGGTTGAAGGCCTGGAAGCTCACTGGAGAGTCACCGGTACAAGTCTGCATTGGAAGGCTGAAGAAACCAGAGACCAGTGTCCAAAAGCGATGGCAGCAAAAGATGCACTTATTCAAGAAGACTGGAGCTCTTCCAAACAGGCACACTTCTCTCTTCTTTCTTGTGTTATTCCTTCCAGGCTATAAGCTTATTGGTTGGTGCCACCCACAACCAGGGTGAATCGTCCCCCTCAGTTTTCTGGCCTACATGTTGATCGTTCACAGACACCCAGAACTGAGCTTTAACTAATCTGCTAGGCAGTTCTTACTCCAGTCAAGTTGATATACCACAATAATGGTATAATGTGTTAGCTTTCTGTCAGTGTAAAACATACCCGACATAATTAACTTATAAAAAGAAAAGGTTATTTAGGCTCACTATTTGGAGGTTTCAATCCATAATCAGTTGGCATTATTGCTTTTAGGTCTGTGGTAAGGCAGCACATCGTGGCAGGAGAACATGGTGGAAAAAAACCACTAAACTTACGGCCAAAGAGCAAAAAGAGGAAGAGACAAGGTTCCACAATCTCCTTCCTGGGCATACCCCCAATAACCTAAAGACTCGCACTAAGCCCCACTTCCTAAAGGTTCCACAACCACCCAAAAGCACCAAACTGGGGAGCAAGCCCTTACCACATGGACCTTTGTGTCACTATGGCAGACATGGATTGCATTCATTCATTCTCTCCGCACTGACTGAGCAAGGAAATATTGCATATAGCATAAGGACTTGTGAGTAGCATGAAGATCCAAGCTGGCTCTTGCAGCTACCCTTGGAAAATTCATGATAAGAACATCATGGAAAAGGAGCAAGCCAGCCTCCATTTGTCCCTTGAGGCTGTCTGCCTCTTTGTTCCTCTCCCTCTCCCTTCAGCGACACACCTCTTTCTCTCCCTGCCCCTCAAACCTGCTTTAAGGAAATCACTTTCACCTGGAACTCTCCATACACTGACTCATTTCACACCCACCTCAACTGTGTATGGTAGGCAGGGGCTACAGGTGCCCTTGTGCTTCAGAACAACCTTGGCAGAGAAGCCAGCATGAGTCTGAAAAAGCCCCTGCCCCACAGCTGCTACAAGCTCACACCCCTCTAGGTAAAAGCCCAAGGGTTCACAGTGGTCCTACAAGCCCTGTACCATTTCCTGCATCACGGACCTCCCTGGCCTCAACTCCCTACCATGTTTTGCACCCAGAATGTGCCAGGCAGGTTTCCTCTTTGGGGTCCTTGCACTGGCTGTTCCCTCTGCACACTCCTCCCTCACAGCAGCAGAGGCCCTTTTGTGCCTCCTCTAAGTCTTTACACAAATGGTGCTCTTGGTGTTTATGCTTTGGATCCTAACATCCTCCGAAGGCTCACATGTTAAAGGCTTAGTCACCTGCCTGTGGAGCTATGAGGAAGGTGGTTGGACCTTTAGGAGGTAAGGCCTTGTTGGAGGAAGTTAGGGGTGTGCTCTTGAAGAGGATCCCGTGCTCCTTCCTCTCCTCTGCTCTTCCCTCCTCTCCTCTCCTCTCCTCTCTTCTCCTCTCCTCTTCTCCTCTCTATCTTTCTCTCCCCTCTCTTCCCCCTCTCTCTCTCTCCTCTCTCTCACTCTCTCCTCTCTCCTCTCTCCCTCTCTCTCTCTACTTCCCAGCCACCATGCAATAAACAGACCTCCTCTGCCACATGGTCCACAACACCATGCACTGCCTCACCACAGGCCCAAAGTCAGCAGGGCCAAGCATGGATTAAAGCTCTGAAACCATGATGCAAAATAAACCTTTCCTCCTTTAAATTGATTTATCTCAGGTATTTCATCACGGTAATAAAAAAGCTAACACACTCAGTAAGGCTTTCCCCAACCACTCCATTTAAAACAACAACAGCAATCCTCCAACCTCCCCCATACACACACACACACACACACACACACACACACACACACACACACACCATATTCCCCATCTGACTTTCCTAATTAATTTTTCCGTAGAAATCATTATCTATCTTAAACATGATCCGATTATGAGTTTTACTTATTTTCTCTTCCCCCCTCCTAATTGTAAGCTCCAGAGGGGAGGGGCATTTGTCCATTTTATTCACTGCTGTACCTAGTCCTCGGAAAACATGGTGGACTAAGTGAATATTTATTGAATGAATAATTACAGGAACATCTTATTTAAAACAGGTTTCCTTCATAATTCTGTGGCCTCCTACCTCCTTTCTAATGGGAGGTAATATGGATGGACTTTAGCTAAGCAGTGCGTCAGAATGGGGAGACCATTCCCTTCCCTTCTAGCACACCTTCATGTTGCCCCATTTTTCTTTGTGTGAGTAGAGAGAGTCCACGTGAAGAAGACAGGATGGCTAGAGGGTGCTGGGAGACTCCTGTGACCCCTCTTCAGAAACCATTTATAATATTGTGCAATTTAAGAGGTCAAAGAGATCCCTGTCCCCTATCAATCTCCCTTTACTCTCTTTGATTCCTTCGCAAAGGGTGGAGCTGGTTACCAGACACAGCAGGGTCTCAAACACTGTTATGGTTTTCCCCTTTATTTTGTAAGCATATGGTATTTCAGTTTATCAGTCCTAGAAGACACCAGAACTATTGCCACTGTGGCTGAGCCCTGTCCCAGGCCCCAAAGCAGGTCGCATATGCCAGCATTTCAGACCAGACCCTACAGCTGCTCAGTGAGCACTCCCCACTACGATGCCAGAGCCACGACTGCGAGGCAAATCCACACCCTGCTCCCTGGAGCAGTGGGGGCAGGGCCAGCCCCACCCTCCACGCGTGTGAGAAGATGCTGACCTCTGCAGATCACCAGGGAAATCTGAGTCAACACCAGCACGAGACATCACCCAACGCCAGTTAGAACAGTTACTCTGAAAAAGTCAAAATATAAAATACCATGCGGTGTCTCTGATATGAGAAACCCAAATTACACATAAAAAAGCAAAATAAAAGGTAGGTAATAGACGAAGTAGGGAAATAGGTCTTTCTCAAATGGGAAGGAGATCAAGAGATGGAGGGAGGGGGAAGAAAGGGGAGGGGAAGAGGATGAAAAAAGGAATTAAGATGTGTTATGGGGGCCGGTGAGATGGCTCAGCGGCCTACGCGCCTGCCTGGCAAGCGCAAGGGCCCGAGTTCGACTCCCGGAACCCACATAGGAAAAATGGGCCGGTGATGTCGCTCAGCGGCACGGGCGCCTGCTGGTGCACGAGGTCCTGAGGTCGACCCCCGGTACCCACAAAAAAAAAAAAAAGATGTGTTATGTACATGTACCAGCTCCACACAAGGAAAGGAAACATTAGGGACTGCAAACATGGACTAATAAAAATAAAAATAAAAAATAACAATATTGGCAAATGTGTAGAGAAAAGGAACTCTAGTGCAGTGGTGTTAGTATGTATAACCACTATGGGAAACAGTTATGGAAGTTCTTCAAAAAGTTAAAAATGGAACTACCCCATGATCTGCAATCTCAGTTCTGAGTATATATCCAAAGGGAAAGAAATCAATATGTGGAAAAGATGTCGGTACTCCTTGTCCATTGTAGCACTATTCACAATAGCCAAGATGTGGAAATAACCTAAACATTCATTCACGGGTGAACAAATAAAGAGAGATAGATAGATATAATGAAATACTATTCAGCCTTTTAAAAAAGGGACTCCTACTATTTGAAGCAATATGGACACATGTAGAGGACATGATGCTGAATGAAATAAGCCAGACACCGAAAGCCAAAAACCGCAAGAGCTCACTTGTATGTGAAATCTAAAAAAAAGTTAGAAACAGAGTAGAATGGTGGTTATAAGGGGTTGCAATGTAGGGAAGATGTCAGAGGACACAGAGTTGCAGTCATGAGATGAATAAATTTGGATACCTCATCTACAGCATGATGACTGCAGTTAAGAATACTACATTGAATATTTGAAATTCTGTGAAAGAGTAGATCTTAAGTATATGGATATGCCAATTAGCTTGATTATGGAAATCATTCAAAACATGTGTGTACCTTAAAACATCACATTGTACATCTTGAATATATGTAATTTTTATTTGCCAGTTATATCCACAAAGCTTTAAAAAATAAGAAAATTAGTTGTCATTACAATGTTTGTTTGTTTGTTTGTTTGTTTGTTTTTAATTTTGTTTTGTTTTTGCAGCACTGGAGTTTGAACCCAGGGCCTTTCCACTGAGCTACATCCTCAGCCCTTTTAATTTCTATTTTGAGACAAAGTCTCCCTAAGTCACTAAGTTGCCCAGCTCAAACTTATGATCCTCTTGCCTCAGGCTCCCAGAGTGGTGGGATTACAGGGGTGCACAGTCTCAAATCCAGCCCAACGCTTTCCATCTTCCCTTCTCTGCCCTTCCAATGAGACCCCCTAAATCCAATTTATAAGTGATCTGAGAACTCAGTGATACCATAATAACATATAACTTTATTATTCATATGTTTTATCTCTGCTTGTTTCAGCAAACTAAGTTTGTAATATAAATGATATAATTTACCATTTACCTTGTAGAAACAAGTTGAGAGCCCAAAAAGATTAATTTGAAAGTCATACAACTAGCTAATAGGATCAAAATTCAGACTCTGGTCTTCTGGCTCCAAGTATATGTGTTTTTTTTATAAATTATGCCTCAAATCAAGAAAATACAATATTTTCACATCTGAGGCAGAAAAAGTCTTCAGCCATTTATCAGGATATAGAGGCAGCATTGTTAGCATTCAAATTCTAGTGCTGGATCCACAACCCTATATTTGCTCTTTTTAGTTCTAAACACGAGCCTGCCATTCCTGAAGTTCTCTTACCTTTTTTAAGAGTAGTTACGAATTCAGCTCAGATGGCAATTCTGGAATCCAGCTGTTGCTTCTCCAGCTCACAAAAATCCCCATGAACCCCCCAGAGTGCTAAATTATCACCTCAGTCCTCTTCGCTTAACCTCAAACTGGGTCACCCTCTAATCAAGAAAAATTAATGACTATCAGCATATTTTGCTTTTCCTCTTAATTAGAGTAATTCCACCCTGGCAGTAACTCTCAGACTGAAACTATGCTAATGACAAAGTTTTAATTCAGAGGAAAGGGACAAGCAATCAAAAGTAACTAGCCATCCTATTGCTGGTTAACTGCTAGTCACAAGTTCGGACCAGTGGCCAATTTACCACAATGCTAATGAGACTTTGGTTTCAGGGCACAGAGCAATAAATTCATGTGATCATAGGTTTTTGTAAATTTTTCAGAAATAGAACCTTTAAACCACAAGTAGTTAAATTAATCTCTCATTCTGCCCTAACTTTTCCTCTGCCCTACTTCCCTGCAGAATGGGTAGTACTCAAGTGGCTGCTGGCAACTTTGGAACCCTGATAAGGGACAGATTGGGATTCATTTAGTTTGAGTTTAGAGGGCTGGATATTTGAGGTCTGGAGTCAACTCATGCGTGGTTGTTAGTACTGGCTGTCCTGGTAGCTTTCCTGAAGACTTCCACTAAGCAATGGGCCAAGTTATAGTTTGAACCTTAAATGCCTCCAGTAGGCCCAAGTGCTAAGGTCTGAGTCTTCAACCTGTGGAGCTTTGGTAGGTAGGAGGGCTCAGTGGGAGGAAGTTATTAGGCTCACTCACTTGAAGGAGATATTGGAACCTTGGCCCCTTCTTCTCTTTCCTTGCTTGCTAGGAGGTGAGTAGCTCTGCTCCATTCCACACTCCCTGTTTGATGTTTTGCCTCACCACAAGCCCAAAAAACAATGGAGCCAAGTGACCATTGACTGAAATCTCTGAAGCCACAAGCCAAAATAAATCTTCCCTCTTTTAAATTGATTGGCTATTTCAGGTATTTTCTCCTAACTAACTAACACAGGCCCACTCACCCATGACATAAAAGAAATCAAACTGTGTAGAGTTTCCCACATTGGGCAAAATACTTAACTTTTTGGAGCCTCAATGTCCCTTCTTTAAAATAAGGATGATATCACACCATCTGAAAGGTTGATATGACTTATTGAAATACATTATTATTATTATTGTGACTAACATTTTTCATGTTGTATCAGGCACAGTGTTACCTGCTTAACATACATTATCACAATTATTCCCAGATTTAGAGAAATTGAGTAGTTTATTGAAGGTCACACAGCTGACAAATTGAGGAGCCAAGAGATGAATATGGGCAATGTTTTAAGCACTGTGCTGCATGCAGGCTCGGTCTAGATGCTCAGTGTCATCACTAATGGCTAAGATCATGTGAAGCAAAGCCAAGCCAAGACCAGGTACTTCCTGGAGACTGAGAGTAACCAGAGTCAGGTCAGAGATGTACAGACAGACAGAAGCCCTAGGCTGTGGTTCAAGGATCAAAGTAAGTTTAGGCTGCAGAGAGACATTGGTAGAAAAAACTACCATATGCTAAGCACAGTGCTAGGCATATTATATGTGTGTAATCAGAATCATTTCATATTTATTAACCAGGCAAAAGAAGTTTGAAAATAAGCAATATTGGGCTGGTGAGATGGCTCAGTGGCAAAAGCGCCTGCCCAGCAAGCACGAGGTCCTGAGTTCGACTCCCGGAACCCACATAAAGGAAAAAAGTGCCAGTGATATCATTCAGTGGCACAAGTGCTTGCTGGCAAGCGCAAGGTCCTGAGGTCGACTCCCAGTACCCATATAAAAAATAAAAATAAAAATATAAGCAATATTCAATGCTGGCAATGTTTTCCCAACTTGCTATACTTATTTATTCAAGTCAAGTATGTAAATTGCTACACTTTACTGGGAAGCAATTTAACAATATATATCAGGATACATGAAAATATTCAGGGCCAGTGAGATGGCTCAGCGGCATACGCGCCTGCCCAGCAAGCGCGAGGGCCTGAGTTCGACTCCTGGATCCCACATACAAAAAGGGCTGGTGATATCGCTCAGCGGCACGGGCGCCTGCTGGCGTGCGAGGTCCTGAGGTCGACCCCTGGTACCCACAAAAAAAAAAAAAAAAAAGAAAATATTCATACATACATATATTCCTTATCATTTCATCCTATGATTAATTGTCTACCTCTCCCTCTCTTAAAGTAGACCTTAGTTTCCCAAAAATGAGAGGTTATACATTGAACAGCCTTACATCCCCAGTTCCTAGCACAGTGTATAGCACAGAACAAGTGGTCAAAAAAAAAAATCCTATGGAGTTTAACAATCCCAGAAACATTCAAAGATAAATAGGCATGACTTACATGACTTCAACCTACAGTTGTAACACTTGGTTCTCTCCCAAATTGGAGTAGGAAGGAGAACTGGATGGTGTTTTATTTATTGGAGGGGAGGAAAACTAGACTTACTATTTTTACTAACAAAGATGTTTTTTAAATATTTGGACTTGTGTTGGAGATTACTTTAAATAAATTTCTAGTTTGAGATCTTCTTAAACCCTACTCATAGGGCTCAAGTGCATAATTCCAAGAGAAGAGACAAGAAAGAATATTCCTAAGCTTCAAGACATTGATTTACAATTGGTGAGACTCCATAAATGCCATCTGACATTACCTACAATAAGATGTCCTGTGAGTCCCCAGTGGGGAGGATAACAGGAGAAAACGTGCTTAAACACAGACATGAAGGATTTGGGTTAGCCATGGCTTAGAGGCAACTATAAATGGAACGTGAGGCTCTGGAGCCCACAGGCAGATTCCAAAAAGGTGGAATGAGTTATCAGATGCTTTTAAGAAGAGGGAAAAATAGAAAAGAAAAATAAAATTACAAAAGTAGATTCCCTTTCTGATGGATAACCAATACCCTTCCTCCTAACAAATTCCATCTAAATAATTTTGACATAGAACAACTCTGAAACAAATTGACTTTCTAATAGATAAATGAAAGCTTTGAGGAATTTTCTTACTATTTTAAATGAGCTTGGAGCATTTGCAGAGAGTGGATCTGCCCCACTATGACTAGGTCAATGAGTGGGTGATGATATATGAGGATCCAGCTACAACCTGTCCTTGGCGGTTACCTGGGTTATCCTGACTTTATACACAGAACCCAGGGAAGAAGAGTGAGTGGTTTCCATGAGACCAGAGCCCTACTTGATGGAGTTAAGGAGCTCTGTTTCCCTGGTGTCCTCCTCATGCTTGGAGGCTTATACCCAAGCTCTAGGGCAGCAGAATGACCCAGGTCAAACCCCTTACACTTCGGTCAAGTAATCCAGTGTCCAGAACAGACCAGTTTGTCCCAAGGTTTCTTGTTTCTGCTCTCCAATAGTCATTAACAGCCTTCAAGCAAGGATTGAGAGAACTCAGGTGGAGGAAGATGGGCTGCACTTCAGGAACTCTCAGGTGACTCCCCCAAGGTTAAACTTTCCTGTAAATGTGAAAGTACCTACTCAACAAGGGCCTTTGCCTCCAAATAAATACCTTTCCCCAGGCCACTGGGCCTAGAAATCTTTTCACACAGGACAAGACCCATTTCTATGGTTTGGTTTCTCATGTGTTGGAAGCTTAGCCCCTAGTGTGGCAGTGTTTGGGGGGGTTGGTTAGTGGGAGGTAGTTAGGTCATTGGGAGCTCCACCCTAAGAAGACATTGAGGTAATTCTCATGGGACCCCAGTTAATTCCCACAAGAGTCAGTTGTTATAAATGAGTGATCCTGACCCTTGAATCTCTGTCTTCCTGCCTTGCCATGCGACTTCTCTTACAGGTGCTCCTAATGTTGTGATGATGGTGTCCATCATGAATGATACCCTCACCAGAGGCCAAATTGATGGAACTTCCTGACCTTAGACTTCCAGCCTCCAAAACAGTGAGCTAAATAAATCACTTTTCTTTGTAAGTTACTGAGCCTCAGGTATTTTGTTACAGCAATGGAAAATGAACTAATACACCTATTATCCCCCCCATGAAAGCTAAGATTCAAATGGGCAAGGAGATGCAATTAATTGACCTTCAAGTATTCACTATAGAGTACAAACTACTCCTTCTGAGATCACCCCTCCTTTCCCCCTCCCCCCTCAAGTATGCATCAGCCGAGAGGTTAAATATGACCCCTCAGAAAAGCCTCTGGACTTTGTGCCTCATGTTCTTCATGCCTTCTCTGTGTACTGGACATGAATATCTACCTCATCCCCTCAACTCCAAACTCCTAGAGAAAAGAGGTCACATCCATCTTGCTCACCCACCCAACACCCATTCCCTGCATAGTAACTGGGGCATAACGGACTCATCATAAATAGTGTTAAATTAGTTAAATTAAATAATTAATTTATTAAATTAAATAATTCACTTATCAGCATACTCATTAACCAATAAAGATTCTTCCCTAAAGAAGCTGTTGATCTGTGAGTAGCATAGTGTGGTATGCTAATGCCACGCCTACAGGACTCAGTCCTCCTGGCTTCATGCCACACAGGAAAACAACTGAGCATGCCCATGGACCAAATATCATTATGTACCCATGGTACTACTGACACATATGATTTCTACTTACAGTATAACCTGTGGCTAATGCAAAAATATGCCACTCTTAGAGTGGCATGACTTATACCCAGAACCACAATAAGAAATCTCAGGTAACATAGTTTCCTACAGCAGTTGTTGAAACCAAATAGTAAAGGCAGAATTTCAGGGAGATATACATAAGGAGATATACATTGGATCTGGGAAAGCCTCGCTTCAGGGCTTCTGCCAACTTGGGGGATCTCCGTCTGGACAGGCAGATGAGCATGAGTAGCTCTCTGACTGGGAAGCCCAGGCTGATAGCAGATCACTGAGACTTCTGTTCACTAAGGTCAAGAGTATACAATATAATTTGAATAACATATATCTAAGTGTTCATTCTTACTTAATAAGAAAATGTGCCAATGGACTCCTGAAAGTATTAGAAGACACACTTGGTCAAATTTGCCAGTTTCCTAGGATACAGACCTGTACCTCCTGTCTTAAGGAGTAGCTCAGGAAAAACAAAAAAGACAGCCAGAACTCTGTGTTTACATCCTATTTCATGACTGTATTCCCACATGCCTTGCCTTCATCCCTCACACGGATTAATATGCAGGAAGACTGGTCTCCGCAAACCACAGTGCAACCTTGTCTTAGTTACTCTCATCAGAACACAATGCCTCTCACCCACAATGTAAAGGAGGAAAGGCTTATTTGGGCTCACATTTGCAGACCATGATTGGCTGGCTCCAAGGCAGAAACAGCATGGCAGAGAGGCCTGGGCAGAGGACAGCTGCTCAGCTATGGCAGCCAGGAAGCAAAAGGTGAAGGGAGGAGCTGAGGAGTGAAATATACCCTTCCAGGCCATGTCCTCAGTGACCCACCTCTAACCAGGCTCCACCTCCTAACCCCACTAGAGCTCGGGACACATCCAAGGATTAATCTACCATGGATGAGTACAGCACCCCATAGCCTTCCAAAATCCCCACTTTTGAACATATGAGGCTTTTGGGAAACATGCTACCAATAAATCTAACCATAACAAATGTGGACATCGAAGGACTAGGCTCAGTGAATCAATCAGAGACAACCAGTAAATCACAACTCATGTCCCTAAATCCGAACACTGGATCTACGATGGGCAGTGACCCTTTCCCCAACACAGGGCACGGTAAACCACCCAGACAAGGACAAGCTTTCTAATTTGGCAGCCAGTTAGAATACAGTAATAACCATACCTCCAGGATGAAAATCATTCCAAATAAATATTCAGTTACCTAAGTTTGGACTCGTAGAATGTTAAAACTCAATAGGTTTCATTAATTTCCTGTAGTATCCTTGTTTATATAGAGCTTAATTAACATAAATTCTTCTGGGTGATAATCATTTTGAATCCCTAAATCCTACTTTTGGTTATCAATTTCAGACAATTGAAGGAAGAAAACTAAATAACTTCAAACCTCAAACATTTTGGCAACTTTGGGCTAATGGAAGACTTCATATTAGATTCTCTTTTGTCTTCCTCCAAACTCTGAGTTCAAGGGAAGGCCTCTGAATGATAAACTAAACACGGCACAAACTCCATGTAGCACAACTCAGGGGAGTCTTGGCCAAAAAGTTTTCAAAACAGTAATGTCAGAGTTTATTAAAGAATTTGAGAATGTTTTTCCTTTTCTTTTTTCTTTAGCATGGCATCTGTATGCAACATTCTTTAAGTGGAGCTAACCAAGTGCAAATAATTAGAGGGCATTGTACAATTCCAGCAAGTAACAGTGACCTGTAAATTTAACACATTAATATATATCTGGATCTCCTCAGCCAAATATTCATGAAATGAGAAAGAAAGAGAGAGAGAGAGAGAGAAATATCTAGGTAAAAATACAGGGGAACCAGTGAGGCATCACAAGGGAATTTTCTTAAAATTTTGTATTTTCCCCACCCTGACCTCAATGCGAAACACTTTTGGCGAAGTAACAGTCTATTGTTACCTGCAACTCTGACCCTAAATTCTCATGCAGAGTGCACCATTTTCCAAAATCAATTAGTCCTAAGTAACATCCAACAAAGCAACATAGGCTGTTTTTTTCTGTCCTCTATAAAATCCTAAATCAAGTCTTAGATTTTAATATACTGATACAAGGCTATGCAGAGAGGTAGTCTTGTTTTGCATAGGAAATGGCTCCAGAATTTAGTGGCTTAAAACAACCACTAAGTTCTTTTGTACATGATTTTGTGGATCACGAATTAGGCATGGGATTGCTGGAGACCTCTCTAGCAATTAATAGCCACAATCACCTCGAGGCCCAAGGGGCTGGGTGTCCAAGATGGCACACTCAGTGGCTGGCAAATGATACAGGCTTTTGCTTTGGAGCTCATATGGAGCCAATGGTTGTAGCAAGCAACACACATGGCCTCTCTGTGAAGTCTGGACTTCTCGCAGGATGGTAGCTAGATTCTGAGATAGAGCATCCTGAGAGTAAGCATTCCAAGAAACAAAACCAGAAGCCACACAACCTCTTACCTAACTTCAGAAGTCATGCCGTGTTGCTTCCACTGCATTCTAATGGTCATAAGTGGGTCACTGAGGCTACTCTCAAGATTCAAGGGGGCAGGAATTGCTCTGTCTCTCAGTTTGAGGAGCATTAAATTTCTATGGCAAGTTGTAAAATCTGCCACAGTGCCATCAGAAATTATTTCCCCAGTGCTAAAGATAGCTAGCCCAGGCTGTCAGACAATGCCAACCTCCCGCAAAGATAACTAAAATCACCCGGAAGTGTTGCTTCAATACCACCATGGTACAATGAGAGCTAGAGTGGCTTTTCAAGGTTGGTACCCTCACCACTCTGGAGCCACACAGCACCTTAATAGCCACCAAAGAAAGTCACCACTCATGCTTTGCCTTAAGCAAGAGTAATATTCAAACTATGTAGCAAAAGCATGGCATGGGCACTAAAATTAGACTGGATGGCAGCTACAAACAATCAGTATCCCGTGGTTCTCTAATTGCACTTGGTTATACAGAAGATGATCTTCAATAACCTATAGGTTCCTAGGGCCCAAAGCCATCTTAAACTTTATTATTTCCCTAGTGCCAGTTAGTATATTCCCAGATCTGTCATTTACTATCTGGTCATCCTTGGATAAGTTACTGAATCTTCCTGCAAAATGTGTTGCTTCTTCTATAAAATAGAATAATAATGATAACCTTAATAGGGTTGTTATGAGGCTTAACTGAGATAATACATGTAAACATTAGTAAAGTTAAGCTGAAAGAATACAACAAGTAGGCCCTAAAATGTATAATGCCTCAAACACAAAATACTTCTTATTCATATGATGAGGAATATGAAGCTGGATGAACTCTTGTTTCATATGGTGATTCAAATATTATATTAGTCCATTTTCTGTTGCTATAGCAAAATACCTGAGTGTGGGTAATTGAGCTCACAATTTTAGAGGCTCATGGATCAAAATCAGGTGGCCCCATCTGGTCAGGCTGTGGTGAGGGCTTCCTTGGCTGGATCCTAATATGGCAGAGAAATGAAAAGGGAACCAACCACATGCAAACGGGGCCAAGCATGTCAGATGGCCTCACTTTTTAACAACCCTCTTTCTCGAGAACTAACTTGCTCTGTGAGACCAGCATTATGCACCCATGACCTAAATACCTGCCAGTAGACTTCACCTCCTTATGGTTCCACCATTTCAACACTGCCACACTGAGCACCTAGCCTCCAGCATAGGAACCTTTGGGTTCCTCACTCTGTTTTATGGCTCTGGGCTGCATGTCATCACCTGCAACCAACGAAGGTAGAAAGTGGGGAGAGAAATCAGAGGACGCACATCAATTCATTTAAAGGCCTTGCCTGATAGTGGCATACATCGCTTCCCCTCACATTGCTAGTGCAGAGGACTTGGTCAAGCCCACTGCAAGAGGTCCAGGAAATGTCATGTAGCCATGCATCTGGTGATGAATGTTACTCTAGGGGAAACAGGAACTGGATTCTGATAGACAGCGTCCATTCTCTGCCCTAGTACTGAATAAATGCAAGGTATCACGGTTATTCCTTTCGTGGAGTAGCCAGTAGGTATTTCCTGGTTACTTGAATGATTCAGTAGAACAGAGGAAAAAGAAAGAAAATCAATGTTTCGGGTTAGAAACAAGAATAGAGATGCGTGTTGAAAGAAGGCTATGTGAAAAAGTGGCACACATAGTGAAAAGTTTAGAGGGACCAACTTACGCCAGGAGGAGACACTTCAAAGACACTATAAAGAACTTTCACCAGGGTCCCTAAGCACACACACAAAGTCCCAGACCACTGGAGAGTCCCACTGTGATCATCACACTCACGGAGTCACCAAAAAATCCCCTCTTGCCTTAAACTCCAGGTTGTTTTAAGTATTCAATCTGAACTAATTTGAATTCTCAGCTTCAAGTGGGTTAAGGGCCTGAAGAAAAAGCCTGCAGCTCTAACTGCATCCGAAGAGTGTGCTAAATTCTCATTGATGGTAATTAGCATCCAGCTTCTTTCCTCTGCCCATACAGTATTTTCAAATCAATTGCTCAGCATTAGTGATTCTACGGGGATTGATTTAATAGTCTAACATGAAGTCTCAGCCCTTCTGTACAGGTTAATTACATGTGGTCTTATACATTCTAATTTAAAATACTGCCTTTGCAATTATCATCAGCACTAAAACAGAGCACTAGTAATGAAGCTGGGCTTGAATTTTTTTTCCAGAAGTAATGAATTGAAAAACCGAAATGAGTTTAATTTCTTTGGCACTTACCATTTCAATCTCTCTTCTCCTCCGTGGAAAATGTAAATCAGGGTCTCTTCCTCATTTCAGAATTAGGCAAAACAGGCAAGAAAACAGGAAAGATTGTCATAAAGAAAGCAGAAGCCTTTGATTTTGAATCAAGATTTGACTCTATGGATTTTGACCAGCCAGAGGGCTACCTTTCTCTGCCCAAATCTCCTGATTATGGATGTATTTAAGTGTGAATTTATGTAGTTGACCAACACTAATATGGTGTTTAGTCTGTGGCAGGTATTGTTCCAGAGCTTTATAAATATTAACAGACATACAGGTACTATATTAATTACCCAGTATATATAAAAAAATTACTCCAAAATCCCCCACTTAAAACAACAAACATTTACTATCTCATAGTTTCCATGGGTCAGGAATTTGGCAGAGGTTTAGGTGGTGTTTCTGGCTTAGGGTCTCTTTCACCAGAACGTAGCCACAATGTTGGCCAGGGCCATCGTCCTCTGGAACAGAGGATCCATTCCCAAGCTCACTCATGTGGTTTTCAGCAGGCCTCAGTCTCTTTTAAGATACCTGAATGTCCTCATTACATGGCATGTGGCTTGCCTCAGACCAAGTAATCTAAGGGACAGGAGAAGGGGAGGAAAGGAGAGAGGGAGGAAGGGAGGGAGGGAGGGAAGGGAATGCCATGAAAACAGAGAACAAAACTGAAGCCACAAGGGCTGGGGATACAGTTCAGCAGCATGAGCACCTGCCTGGCAAGTGCAAGGTCCTGAGTTTGATTCCCGGTACCAAAAAAAAAACCACACACACACAAAAAAAAAAAACTGAAGCCACACTATCTTTTATGACCCAATATTGGAAGTGACACACCACCCCTTGTGCCGTATTCTAGCAATCCCTCAGAAAACCCTGGTATAATATAGGAGACAACTTCTCATGGAGGTAAATTCCAGTAGGTGGATATTATTGCTCACCAGCCTGGCTGCCACAAGTAGGTATTATTATTCCTGATTCATATGTAGATGAGGCAATTAATACAAAGACAAGGAAGTAACTTCCCCCAGGGTCACTATTAATAAATGATAGAGCCAAGATTTGAATCTGACTGGTCATGCTGGCCCCAGAATCCACTACTCATACACAGAAAGGTGTCCACTCATTTAATTTAACACATGGTTCAAAAGCAGCTAATAGGTGAGCCAAGAGTATTTTAAATGAAGACCTGATGGAAAATCTTTGCTGAGGATAAAAGCTCTAAATTACCCATTATTATTAAAAATTAAAAACTCCTTAATGTCCCCTAGCCTTTGTTGTGTGAGGTAAAATACTCCCCTTCCCCCTACTTTCTTAGAAAATCAATTTAACAGCCATCCTTGTCACTAAATCCTTTTCAAATATTGTACCGCACACCACACCACTAACCCATTTCTTCCTGTTCCAACTCCTCAGGAGACAACACCCCTCTAATCACTGCCCAGCAACACTGCTTGTGCTGAAATCCCATTCTTAATCACCCTCAGGCTTCACATCCAAGGGCCACGCAGCCCAGTCCCTCCATGAGTCCCTGTTGGGGTTCTAGGTGCAGATGCGCATCAGCACATCCGTGACATTGTCGATCAGACTGGATTACTCACCTGAGTCAGAGGAGAACTGAGCATCCTGCAGTCTCCTATTGGACTGTGAAATGGATTTTGCTAGCCAGGAATCTAGGCACTTAGAGTATATCATTTCATTTAATTCCCCTTATCCCATAAATATAATAATGATAGTAATATCATAATTCATAGCTATGAGAAATTGAAAACTTACCCATGTGCAGACTTTTTTGTCAAGTGCTTCATGTACACGAATTCCTCTTATCATCGCACAAGCCCAAGAGGTAAATTTGATTTTTGTTCCTATATGTCAAAGATTCTGAAGCTCAGAAAGGTGAAATGACTACTCCAAAGTCACATGGAGCCAGAACTCAAACCTGGAGATCTTTCTGCAGAGGCCACCTTTCCACCTCAACCAAGAAGTACAGAGGGACCATCCTCCATTTTTATGCAGAGAGCTTGGTGCTACCCCTACTGCCAAGGGGCCTCTCATTTCATATCCAAGTGGCCAGACCGGAGATTTTTCTAAACAAAACAATTCCCTCCCTGGAAGGGATTCTGGGGCCAGGTGTTAAAGTGCCCTTTTTAAACTTTCTCCTCTAGCAAACAAAACAATATGTCAGGGGTTAGTAAGCCTTCTCAAAGAGGCAGCTAGTAAATATTTTCAGCTTTATTTCTGGGCTGCCTGGCCTCTATTACAACTATCCAACCCTGCTATTGTTACAAAAGCAGCCATGAACAATATGTCAACTAATGAGCATGGCTGTGTTCCAATAAAACTTTATTTATGGACACAGAAGTTTGAATTTTATATAATTTTCTCATGTCACAAAATACTATTCTTCTTTTGATTTGTTTTTCAATCACTTAAAAATTCAAAATCTGTTCTTATGCCATGACCATACAAAAACAGATGGCCTTAGTTTGCTGATTCCTGAAATATACAACAAAGGATGTCAGAAATTCTCCCAGCGAGTTCAATGATGGAGATTATCAAATCCACAAAAAGCCAACTCTTGAGAAACATTGCGTAGTGGAGTTTTTCTGAACACAAGTGTGCAGAGTTAAAATCAAGAGGATAAAGCAATCTCTCACTTTTCCTATGTTCCTGAAAGATCAGCTGAGGGGCGGGATGTGCACTCACCAAACCATGCTTTATGGAAATCCAGAGACTTTAATTTTGACCTTCTATCTCTGTGTCGTTACAATAGAAGCGAGCCCTGTTCACTTCTGTATCCCACACCATTTTTCATGGGCTTTTTCCATAAATGGCAGGTTTCCATAAATGTTAAGGCAAGGAGGGAGAGAAGGAGGGAGGGAGGGAGGGAGGGAGGGAGGGAGGGAGGGAGGGAGGAGAAAAGGAATGGAAGGAAAAAGGAAAAGAAGTAAGAAAGTAAGGAGAAGGCATAATTTAGATTATTTCCTCTCGGTTGTTTCCCTTGTGTATCTCAATAATTTATTTAATAGGGAGCTACCGTCTAATAAAGTACAATGATTCACTCCTTGGCATGTTTGAGTAATATGCTATTTCCCCAAGATACCATCTTCACTTCCTGTTCAACTACCTTTTATAATAATAAGGAAAATTATTTATATCTATCAAAATGTGTAGAGAGACACGCTTTAGAATTTTAAGACTATCAAGATTGTGTTCAATTTTTTTCAGTCAACAGCTTAAGCCGCCCCTGAAATGCAGGTTAAGGTAATCAGACTCCCGCAGTACACGGTACAAGCTTCTGAGACAATGGGACCAGCCCCACCGGGCACCTGAGCTGCAGAGGGTAGGGACTGTCTTATTCACTTTGGTGCCTGGGGGACCTGGCACTAGAAAGCATTCGATAAATGTTGGTGGAACGAATGAATATTAAATGAGGGAAGTGTTTCACCTGAAGAGAATTCAAACCTATTTTCTAACAAAGCAAAGCCCTTGAACAAAGGGGGTGTTCCTGGAAGATAAGAGATACCAGGAGAATTGTGCAGCAAAAACAAAGGCAAGTGCTGCCAAATGTCAGGGGCAGCACAACCAGAGGGGTCTTCCTGCACTTACAACACACACTCCCCATTTAGATGACTTGACGATAATCCAACTAAATTCACAAAATTTCCAAATGAGAAAATAAAACCTTAAATTGCCCCAGGCTTAAATTGGGCGGAGTTAGAATCAACATTTTTCAGTACAAGGGGAAAAATACAAATCAAAAGACCACTGTCATATCAAAGTTGAAGCTGCGGTTGAAGTCATGATTTTATTTAGCAAAGAAAATTAACCCAGGCCACTAACAATGCACAAATAATAAGCACTCTTTTTGAGTATGTGTCTAGGTTGTTCATTTAGCCAACATACAACTCACTTCAGCCATAATGATCTGATGCTTTCCTAACCTCCTAAACTTGCCTAAAGCTCAATCGTCACCAAATAAACACGGGCCAGAAATGAAAGAGTCATTAGGTTCACTGTGTGTAAATATCAGTGTGATTTCCCAACCAGGGCATCTGCAGGGCAAGGAAGGAGACCTTTATATAAGGGAGAAGACATACGCTCATGCTGTTGTTTATCTGAGCACCTGGCCAAGTCAGTCACCTGGTGGTTTGGTCAGTCAAACCACCTTGGCGGGCAGACAGCATCACCCATGAAGCCATGGGGATCTGCCATGCACAGGGACTCCCTTCTCCTCTGGGACCCTGGCTTTGGGAGAGAGGGAAAAACGGGACTGCTTCCTTTTACATTACATAATTCTATACAGCTTTTAAAAAATACAAGCTTTTAAAAATGTTTTTCCTTTATAAATATAAAAAATATATGCCAGTTTCTAGCTGTATGATCTGAAACAAATTATTTCATTTTCTCATGTTGCCTATCCTATAGCAGAGTTGTGAGTTAAGGCTGAATCTCACTGTCCGGTCTCCAGATCCAGTCCTCTTCCTCCTGGGCACACAGTCGGACTATCCTGTGTGAGTCATCTTTCCATCACTGTAACAAAGCACCTGAGAGAATCACCTATAAAGAGGGAAGGTTTATATTGGCTCACAGTTTTGGGGGTTTCAGTCCATGGTTGGTTGACCCCTTGCTTTTGGGTCTGTGGCAAGGCAGCACATCATGGTGAGGTGCATGTGATGGAGCAAAGCTGCTCATCTCATGGCCAGGATGGGAAAAGAAAGAGGAAGATGCTGAGCACAGGCGCCACCTCTTAAAGTTTCCACCACCTCCCAACAGCACCTCTCAAAGAATAAGCCTTCATCACATGGGCCTTAAGGGACAGATCCAGATTGTACCAACTTCCAACCATTGTATGCATTAGACGCCAATATGACTGAGCTCTAGCCAATGGACATGGGTGGAAGTGGTATATACCACTTCCAATATACCAGATTTGGTCCATTAATTTGTGATCCTGCATGCTCTTCTACCTCCTTCATCTTCTTGTAACCAGAACAATCATCTTGGAAATCATGAGTTGAAGATGGGAAAGGCCTGGGTTCCTGATGACTTCCTGGATGAGAACCACCAACCAACCATGAACACTATTTCAGATGCTGTATTAGTTTGCTAGGGTGGCCATAACAAAGTACCACAAAGTGAATGGCTTAAACAACAGAGATGTATTACCTCACAGTTCTGGAATTTGGGTGTCCAAGATCAGGGTTGGCAGGGTTGATTCCTTCTGAGGGCTGTGAAGAATCTCTTCCATGGCTCTGCCCTAGCCTCGGCTAGTTTTCTGGAAATCTTTAGCATTCTTTGGCTTGTAGAATTATCACCCAGTTTTTTACCATTATCGTCACAAGGGATTCTCCCTGTGTGTTTATGTCTGTGTCCAAATGTACCCTTTTTATAAGGACAGCAGTCACACTGGATTTGAGACTACCTCATCTTAACTATTTTCGTCTGCAGCAACACTGTTTTCTAAGAAGGTCACACTCTGAGGTACACAGGTTAGGACTTCAGCATATGAATTTTGGAAGACCCAAGTATAGCAAATGATGACATGTGTTACGTCCCTGAGATTTTCTCATTTATCTATTACAGAAGCCAACATTTTATTCACTGAAACAAATAAAGTATTAAGGCCATAAAGTATACAGCACGGTGCTATACAAATAATATATATTCGGACAGATAGCAGCTACTATTGTGTCACTCTTTCAGAAATAGATTTACCGTGGAATCTCACCTCCATAGGCCTCTTCCAAAAATCAGTCCTTAATTCTAGCACTCATAATTTTGTATTCATTAACCTCCTTCCAAAGAAAGCCTCCCTAAAATTATATAATTCTCAGAGTCGATAGAACCTAGATCTACCCCACACATGATCTATGTCTTCATATCTTGCTCCCTAAACGCTCATCTCCTAACTAGTCACCCTCCCTCTAATGCATTCTACAAATCACTGCTCACCAAACTCGTATCATTTAACTGTTCAAAACCTTCAAGTGCCCATTCCTCTTTCGTTTATAAATTCCAAAAGCATTTAATGAGCACCTACTGTATGTTAAGCACCATAATAGGAGCTGGGAATATAATGGTGTCTTAGTTACTTTCCTCGTCGCTGAGACATAATACCTAACATCCACAACTTAAAGGAGGAAATGTTTATTTTGGCTCACATTTCAGTCCATGGTAAGCAAGAGCCAAAGGAGAAACATCGTGGCCGAAGGGCATAGTAGAAGAAAAACTGCTCACATGATGGCAGCCCAGGAAGCAGACAGAGTCAAAGGAGGGGCTGGGAAGGGAGATACACCCCTCCAGGTCACACCCACAGTGACCGACCCCTTCTAACTAGACCTCACCTCCTAACAGTCAGCTGTAACACCACCGACAATCCACTCACCTTCAAAAGCCCTGCCTCTGATGCCTGAAGCCCTTGAGGGGACATCTAGATATAAACCAGTATACAAGCAAGTCTTTTGCTCTTAAGGATCTTACAATCCAGTGGGAAAAATGAATTAGTCAACTACCGCTCAAAAATGCTGTATGACAAACAACTCCACAATTTTAGGGCTTACAACAGCATTTAATTTTCTTCTTTACAGGTCTGTGGTTTGGCTGAGATGACTGCGCTCTGTGCTACAAAGTCAAGTTTGGGTTTATTTTGCACATCATGGCTTTCTTTCTGGGTCAGCAGCTGTCCAGGATATCTCTCCTTACAGCACATGGCAGAAAACCTGAGAAAAATGAGTACAAACTAGCATTGCCTACATTTAGGGCTGGCCCAGAGCCAACATTCGGGGACTTCCTCTCACATGCCTGGGGGTAAAGCAAATCCCATAATGTATTAGTTTGTAGTGGCCATTACACAAATTACAACAACTTGGAGGCCTTTTAAAAAATGTTTCTTTCCTCAGAGTTCTGGAAGCTGCAAGTCCAAAATCAAAGTGTTGGCAGGTTCATTTTCTGAAGCCTCTCTCCATGGCTTACATATAGCTTCCCCCTGTGTGTTTAGAGGGTCTTTTCTCTATGCATGTGTCTGTGTCCTTTTCTTGTAAGAACACTAGTCATGTTGGTCCAAAGTCCCCTTAATGACCTCTTTTTCACTTCATTACCTCTTTAAAGACTCCATCTCCAAACACAGACCCATGCTGAGGTACTGGGGTTGGGACTTCACGTATGAATTTAAGGGGATACAATTTAGCCCATTACACATGACCAGGTTCAACATCAATGTGGCAAGAAAATGTCCCACATCTGCACAGCAAGGATAGGAAAAGAAGCAAGAAATGTGAGCAAAATAATGTCATCTGTTAGCAGGAGACAATGATGGCTCAAAGCAATAAGTGCTAAGGCAGAGCCACAGCGTAACAGGATAAAATTCAAAAATGCCTAGCATTCAAGCCTCTCTAAAATCTGACCCATCACATGGTACCCTATAAATATGCATGATTTTTATGTATCCATTTTTTTTTTTTTTTTGTGGGTACCGGGGGGTCGACCTCAGGACCTCACGCGCCAACAGGCACCCGTGCCGCTGAGCGATATCACCGGCCCCTTTTTCGTATGTGGGATCTGGGAGTTGAATTCGGGCCCTCACGCTTGCAAGGCAGGCGCTTACGCCACTGAGCCATCTCACCGGCCCTCCATTTTTAAAATAATAAAAATGCAGTGTGATATAGGAAAAAGAGAGAGATTTGGTCTCCTAAGATCTATTACTTCGTACGTGATACACTGGGTTCTCATCCGGAGTGAGCCAAGAGCCATCTGTGTGATCCTGGAGAAATCATTTTCCCTCTCAGGTTCTATAACTTGATTTCTAGGAAGATGAAATAGACTCTAATATCCCTAAGCGTCTTTGACCCCACTTCTTTTCTTTCCAATGTGTATTCCACAGAACATTAGTCCCGAGAGATGCAAATAAATGATTCCATGAGCAAATAACGCCTGGAAAATGCAGAGCATCATAGCCCTTTCCTAACAAAGGTTATGAAGAGCCCTGCAATTTAAAAAAAAACTCCATTCTAGTACTCCCTTCAGCAGCGCATATACTAAAAAACTCCATTTGACTTCATTTCCCAGATGTATTTGCCCTAAGAATTTCCTTTTTGCCCTTATACCATGGCCCAGAAGCTATGAACTTTGCCCTTAGCACATGCTCCCTTGCGGAGTTAGACTTTTTAGTGTCCGATGTCCTGTTTCTCCAGATAAATTTCCTGCACTCACAGGACAAAGTGCTTTATGAATTCTTGCATTCAAACTCAGAAAGTCCCATGGACTACGAAGCAATTACTTCTCTCAGAGCCCCAGGTGTCCAGAGCCCAGTCTTCTCACTGTCTGAAAGCTCTGAGAAAAACAAAGCACCAATATCACACCCCAACTGGAGCTGATCCCCAGTTGCTGCATGGGGACTCCATGTACTTACACCCAATGTTTACACAAAAGAATCTCCTTGAGAGGATCCCACCCATAGTCTGCAACGGGTTTTCAGAATATCTTTAGGAATGGCGTGCATTTGCCTTTGTGGGAGGGAGTTGAGTGTTGGAAACAACAAAAGACTTTTGGAGCCAAGTTTGGTGAATAACTCAGGCGATGAGGCTGTGAAATACTGTTCTGCATCAAAAATGCAGAGTACAATTCACCTCGCTGTTCTCATCTGGCTCCCAGGTCTCTGGAACAAGAATAGTCATTCCAAAATGAAATCTCCATGCGTTCCGGAATCTCCCACCACCATATGCCGAGCTGAGTGCGGCTCTCATGAATAGCAAACAATTATGTCCACTTGTTTGTTTTGTTCCTTTATTTTGCCCCTTGTCTGAACAAAGATGCATAATCCAGTGTTCTCATGGGGCCAATCATGTTTCTGTTGCCAGCTATTGTTCTGAATTCAGAAGGACTATCCTCAAATTGCACATTCACATCTTTACTGAGCCGAAGCCATTCTAATGCCTCCCTTTTTTCCCCCTCTCCCCTTTTCCCCCTGCACATGATCACTCTGCCTCTCTGGCTTTGATCCCAGGTAAGGATTGTTTTGTTAACAATATTCCTGTTATTCAGTAGTGAACCTGTGCTTTTTTCTTCCCTTCAAATACATTTCATTGCTTTAACACAACTTTTTCAAGGAGCCAGAGAGTATTCTTTGAAAATCCAAATTATCCTCACAGCTGGTTTCTCAACATGGCTGAAATTTGTTGCTGACTTTTAATAACCAGAACAGGAAACAAAAGAAGTTTTATTACCACCTTTTTCTAGAGGATTTTAACTGTGGCTACGTAACCAAAGAGTGTCAGAGCTGGAAGATAATGTGGGAAGTTATGGATTCCTAGAGGGTTCCAAACTGCCTTCATTGTAGAATTCATATCAAACAGACGCTCTCTAGAATCCCAGAATAGAAAACAAAAAACCATAATGAGGGGTTCTCAGGGTAGCTGAGACCTTTAGACTGGCTTTAAATGCTTCATTATTTATGAAGTATCTGAAGATCCTCTACTCTGGGATTTGACGCATCTTAAAAGCACGGGACAGTTTATAGGTGAGAAGGTGAGGCCCAGAGAAAACAGAACAAGAGACAGAGCCTTTGCTCCTGATACCTGCAGCCACCCGCAGCCCTACACCCACTGTCCTGAAGCATGGGGAGCTGGCTTAGTTATCCCAGACCTGGAATAGCACACTATAACTCATAAATATATGCAATTATTGCATGTGAATCCAAGAAAAAAATGGAACAGTTGACTACCTTGCTTTTATTTTTATACACTAAAGATATGTGTATATATGCAGCAAATTATCACTGAACCACATAATTTGTACAGTACATATCTCACAGATTTGGGGACCCTGGCCTCTGACATTCCTGATTTAGCAGATCTGAAGTTGAGGACTTGGAATCAGCCTTTTTAGAAGTTCTTTGTGAGTTCTGTGGAGATTCAGTTTAGAGGCCAACTGATCTATACTCTCCAGTTCTCCATGCTGGGGGTACCAAAAAACATCTATTGGGGGAGAGAAAGAAAATACACACACACACACACAACACACCACACACATGCATACACACAATAAGGCCTAGATTTGCTCATAAAATGGTCATCACTAGAAATAATAGAGTGAATTGAGACTATTTTAATCAGATCTCTAAATATTACTGAGATAAAAAACTTACTGTATTGATAATATGCCTGCTCAGAGGGAATTTGACTAACATTTTGTGTCCTTAGATATTTGTTTGACATTTCATAAGTATGATCCCTGAACAGTACCTTAATGGTGAATCATGCTCTTTACAAAGTGGTTTTCTATGCATTATCTTTTTCCATCCATCCAACAACCCAAAACATGGATAGTGCGAGTCTTATTTTCCCTATCTTAAAGACAATACAACTGAGGTTCACACAAGAGAAATGTCATACTAAGGCAACACAGCTAATAGGAATCCAAACTAGATCAAAATCTTGGATTATGAATCTCGGACACCCCCACCTCATGCTAGGGATGGAACCCAGAGCCTCACACATGCAAAGCAAGCACTCTACCACTAAACTCTACCCCGAGCCCCAATGTGGCTTCTTAATGCATCAAAAAAATAGTCTGTGTTACCAAAGTCTCGTCTTTTCTGCTCACTCCAGCATAATCACAAATGGTATTATAAAATAGAAAACTCAATAATTTTAATAGCTATTAAAAAAAACACTGTTGATGCTCACAGCCAGGACTGCATCATGTTTATCCTAATGTCCTCATTTACTACTATACTATCATTGTAAAATGAAAACCATTCAACAGAGGTGTATCCTTTGACTTTTTGAAATCAATTTCTACTTAGGCCGGGAAGCACAGTCATAGGTTAAAACTCAAAAACGGGGAAAATCTACATCACTACTTATTCATCAACAGCAACAATAAACAGTCGATAGGTATTTGAATTTTAAAAGGAAATAGAACTTGTTATGAATCAAAATTTTTTAAATCTGCTTAAGAAATATGAGCATTTCATACCTGGGTTATATTCACAGAGCCAGGTTAGCCATGGCCAGAGTAAATTGATATAGTATTTTTTCCTCCTCTCGTTGTGATCAATTTCACATCAATGAACTACACTAAGGATGTTGCAATTCAATTTGATTATTATGCTGGCTAAAGTCATTGCGCCACTCCAGGGATTTATCATTTCAGTCTCAGGAACATTGCCCAATTCTTTTAAGACATAAGAAGGAAGCAAATTGCTTTGACTGACTTTCCAGATACCCCAGCTTTCCTATATGGGGAGCAAACATTGCTCCCTCCCGGTAAGTGGGGCAAATTCCCTGAGTACCAAAATATTTTCCAATCAGAAGGGAATTTCTAGTCCTTCAGCAATTTTTCTAAGTTTTTCTTTTTCTCTTAATATTTGTTTTTCCTGCATCTCTGTTTAACTGATCCCCTTAAAAACAATTCTAAAGGTTTTCCCCTGCCCAGTAGAAAAATGCCCTATAAAGGTACTATAAATAAAACAGTATAGTGGAGTAGAGTGGAGGTTCAGAAATAAATAAATAGATCCCAATATCTTAGTCTCTCTCTCTCCCCCACCCCTCTAAGAGGACCCAGTCTTTTTGGTTCCCCTTTGAACACCTAAGCTTAGAACAAGGCATAACCTGATAGTACTTTACAGTTGATGATTACTTGTTGCATGAAGGAATGGTGGAAGAGGAAATAGCCTATGCATAATAAAAGACCTAAAAGAGACTCAGGGAATAGCTGAGTGATACAAAGGGGTAAGGATGAGAAAATAGAGGAGGAATCAGAAGAAAGGAGTCCAAATAAGAGTTGTTTCTATTGTTGTTCAATGAGATGTTATTCTTCAGTTTCTCAGTAATCTTCAGGAAAGCCACAGCTTCACAAAACACATGCAAATATATCACATTATCTATGAAGAAGAGCTCTGCTGGGTTTGGAGACACATTTTGATTGAATTTTTGTAACAGGTATATAATCATGTATTCCAGGTATACACTTTTGGCTCAGGAATTCTAAGATTCATTCTGTGGACATAATTGGGCAAATTTCAAAAAGCTGTATAAGGCATGTTTATTCCAGAGTTACTTTTAACAGTAAAAAATAGTAAACAACTTCAACATATAATCAGTAGAGATTTAGGTAAATTAATGTGCATCCATGAAACTGGATTTATGCAGTCACTTTAAAAGATAGGGTGTAGGTTTTTATATATTGTCATGGAAACATGCCCACAGAACATTGTTAACTGGAAAAAAGCAGCTAACAAGACAACAGTAAGTGCAATACGAAAAAAATATATATATAAATATATATATAATACATATATATATATATATATATATATGCATACGGATATTTCCAAATGAGAAAAGTCTAAAAGAATAGCAACAGTAATTGGCTCTGAAAGGTGGCATTTTCTTCCCACTTGGCCTTCTTAGAGAAATTGTTTTCTCTTTTCCAGAACATCAGTTAAGTATACTGTAATTCATTTTTGCAAAGAAAAATATAGTTATTTCTCCACCTAGCCATCCAGCTTTCTACATACAGGATTTTATTTCCTCTCACCAACTGTATAAGTTGTGCTCATCTATTACAAGAGGTTGGCCTTGGGAAGATTCAAATACAGGTTGAGATTCAGTCCATTTTAAGGTCAGAAATAATTTTCCTTTCTCATTGAACACAGCCTAGAGATACCTCATGGCCATATTTTAAACATTTGGATTAAAGATTGGCAAGGTTGTTGATAAAGAAAGTCACGCCTTGGAAGAATGTTAACAAGTAAACCACTTACTCGGGAATAGCAGTTTAAGTCCTGGACAGTTACAATTTCCCTATGGTTCATACAGGAAGAACCCCCGGGACAACAGAAAAGATTATAGAAGCATGGGGAGAATGGGAGAAAGATGACGGACAGGAATTTGAGAGTTTCCTCCTCCCTATTTCTAGGACTAACATTTCTCCCCAGAAAGACAAAACAAGATTCCCAGAAAACTTAAACTCTTCCTCTGGTTGTGGAAAGACTTAGGGGGTAGGAAAGAGTGAAGGAGAAAGAGGAAGAGAGGAAGGACGTCAGGAAAAAATGGAGGGAGGGAGGAAAATGCCCTTTTCTTTCCTCTAATAGCACATCACGGCTGAACCTGTGTCAAGATCATAAATTGGTTTCACAAACATGACAGATCAGAGAAACAAAGTCGTCGTAAGCTCCTATGTTCCACCAATTTGATATGGCTATAAAAGCAGACTAGCCTCCGGATAAAAACCTGGTTTCTGAGATCATGGGCCCTGCTACAATAAAATTTCCCTGTAACAGTTCAGATCCAGGTATATGGAAAACACTTCACTTGCATAGTTTTCCCCAGTGTAGTAAAATTTTTATTTCATCCACAATACAACCCGTTTCTCCCAGAAAGAGATATGAGAGGTTCAGTAAGGGAGGGGCTTTCCTGTGGGTTCTGATGGAGATCAGTTTTCTCCTTCATCCTAGGGCTCAGGGATTTCTGCAGATATTGAGAGAGTCACCATGTATGGATTTCCCATGATTCAGCCCATAATTGAGCGCAGAGGCAGCCTTGGCACCCCACTTTCCACCCAGAGCTAATCCTATCCCCATCCCATCTGCTTCAGGACTCTCCTGTTACTGGGACAGGGCTGAGAAAGGTTTGAAACATTACATGGTCCAGAAATGCCCAGACAGGCAGCAGAGGATTGTTAAGCCTCCCTTTCTATGTCCTTCTCCTTCCTTGGGGTGCCCAAGGCAGTGGTGCCCTTTGGAGAACTGCTCATGGTCACATCAGTGGGAAGTCCATTTCCAAGCCATCCCATTGAAGAGTCATCTCCCACACAAACTAATCCCATTTCTGTTCCTTCGCACTCTACTCATTTCCCCCACGCTGATTGAGCACCCACTGGAATGAATCCCACACCCAAGGAAAGACACTGCCCTGGCTGGAGATGGACACAGCATAAGACAACCACCTGCGACTTTCAATGATGAGCTGCATATTTACAATTATTTTAATTACACTGTAAAGGACAAAGACCAGGAACAGGTGTCAGACATATGAATTAAAATTAATGATCACCTGTTAATGGAGTGGAAAGCCATTCATCATTTTATTAGAACTAATTCTTAAGGCCATATGGAACCTTTTACAATAGAGCAAATCTTTATTCTCTTTAGAATATGAAGATTTTGATTAATAAAATGAAGAGAACAAGATTACCCAAGCAAAATGTCTTCTCATTAAATATTGGTAGTTACCAATTAGTATCAAAAACTGGATATGTTCCAATAAAATGAGTATTCACATGTTGACCAAGCTGTGTCTACATCTGTTCTTCCTTCCTTTTTTCAACAAATATTTGAGTGCCAAGCGTCATACTAGGCAAAGGGTTACAAGGGTGAGCAAAAATAGACATAGTCCTGCCTTCCTGAGTGTAACAATCTGAAGGAAACATATATTAATCAAATAATTACACCCACAACTATAAAATTGGGACTGTGACAGGTGATAAGCATGTGCAAAGGCCCTGTGACAGGGGCATGTACTGAAAGGACCAGAAAGCCAGATTGACTAGAAAGTAAGCCTGAGGACAGACATGGCAGAAGATTTTGAAGAGGCAGGCAAGGGTTTATAGACTACATCTGGACTTTTATCTTTTTCCCAAAATCAGGAAGCCATCAAAAGGCTTTAAAAGGAACAGTCAGAGAGATTTGAATGTCAAGATCTTTCTGGCTGCATTGTGGCATCTAAATGAGAGGGAGGAGACAGAGTAAATGTAAGAGCGTTTGTGTCATCCAGATGCAAAACGATGAAAGCAGAAAAAACATGGAGGGCAGAGTGTTGGTAAAAAGGACTGGATCCTGAAATGGTTAGATCCTGAAACTGGATTCCAACATGGTTAGAGGCCATCTTAGTTACTTTCTCATTGCTGGGACAAAACACCTGATACCCACAGATTAAAGGAGAAGAGGTTTATTTTAGCTCACAGTTTGTAGAGGTTTCAGTTCATAGTTGGCTTTTTCCAAGGCAGGGCAGCATGGGAGAGGGGCTTGGCAGAAAAGAAATAGTTCATGGCATGGCAGGTAGGAAGCAACGAGACTTTCTTCTCTTTCTTTTGTCATTCCATCCAGGCTATGAGCCTATTGGTTGGTGCCATTCAAACCGAGGGTGGGTCCCTTTTCATCCACACCCAAAACTATGCTAAACCAGTCAGTGGTCTCATCCAGCATCCCACACCCATGATCCGGTGTCACACCCATGATCCAGTCACTCCCAAAAGCCCCACCTATGAGCTCATGAGGCTTTGGGGGGACATCTAGATAGAAACCATAACAGAGGCTTTCTTGGACCAGGTAGGGAGTGGATAGGGGAAGTGGTGAAGACAAGCAAGGTATCAAAGGATGGTCCTTGAGTTCTGTCTTATAGAACTGGATGGATAGCAACGCTGTTACTGAGATAAAAATTGCTGGAGGATGCCCAGTTTAAATAGGAGGGTTCTGCATGTCTGGCTGATAAGTTTGGGCATACTCTTCCTCGGCAATACCACCCTACTAGAAGCCATGGCTACAGTAAGGAAGATGGTTGAGTTAAAAGCAAAAAGCAGGGAGTGCATGCACTTTTAATTGGCCAAGGTCCCACATTCACATTCTCCTTCTCTGGGGATATGAGCACTAGAAAGGATGTGGGAGATTATCCAGCACCACCCTCTCCCCGGGTGGGGAGTAAAGGGATCTTACCCAATGTCACCAAACAGAGGATCACAGCACCAGAGCTGGCCCCAAAAAGGGTGCTGCAGAGAGGAGGGTACCCTGCAGAAAAGCCCTTAGAGATCAGTCAGTGCTCAGCAGGCACAGCCTCACTGGCCTGAGGCCCAGCTCCTTGCAGGTGCTTCAGACCAAAGATGGGGAAGACACCAGCCCTGGAGAAGGAGGCCATCCATGTTAACGGGTGACGGGAACCCAGGGTGATCAGTGTCGTGGTGGCATCAGAGGGTGTGGCGTGTGTTCACAGGAGCACCGGGAGGGAGGATTCAGGGGTGAGTTCTTAAGGTCACACTGAGCTGAGCTTTGAAGAATGACAAGGAGATAATTGAGCACTTCGGGAAGGAAGGGTAGAGAGTATAACCCTAAGCAGATTAGACGCTGGTGCCTTGCCTCCTCCTCCCCTGCTCTCCTCTCTTCCTCCTTGTCCTCCACCTCCTTCCTGTCTTCACCCTCCTGTTCCCCTCCTGATCTCCTCTTCTCCTCCTCCTCTTCTTCCTCTGTGATCCTTCCCAGCATAATGCTCTCAAGAAAAGTGAAGCTCTAACTGGGTGTGGTGGTGCATGCCTGTAATCCCAGCACTTGGGAGGCTGAGGCAGAAGCATCATTTCAAGTTCAAGACCAGCCTGGGCTACAAAGTGAACTCAAGGCCAGCCTGAACTGCCTAGCAAGACCCTGTCTCAAAAAGACAAAAAAAAAAAAAAGTGAAGCTTTTGGAAAACAGCTAAAAAGGATGCTTGTTCCTCTTTGGGCAACTCTCATCTTCTTCCCAGGAAACACAAACCCTTCCTGGGGTTGAGTAGAGTCTGGTTACATCCTTCAGAGGTGCACATGGGGACCACATCTCAGACACAGGGAAAAGCACAGCAAGAACAGACTACCTTAATACATTGCCTTCCACCCGTGTTCCGGCAGGTGCATCCTCGCTGCAGCATGGAGAAGAGAAGACAGGGGAGGAGGTGGTGGCTGGCAGAGAGTACTGTAATTCAGGCACAAGGTGGAAGGATTAGAGAATTCAAGCATTTTCTGTAGGCAGCAAACAGGGATTGAGCAAGCCGACAACATTTAATTACTCCATGTAATTTGCCACCCAGTTGTCCCTACAGGGAGTTTGATCTACCCAAGCAGGGCACCTGACTTTAGAAGGATAAACTTGAAAGGCGAGTGAAAAGCTAAACTTGGCCTCCACTCCAGTTGAAGTTGACTACGAGATGACATTTTCTCCTCTTCAAATTCTGAAAATCTCACTCCTCAGGGCCCTCTTGGATATCTAGGAAGAACTAAAACCAGCAAACATCCCAGCTGCTTCACTTCAAGGGCCTAGCAGGAGATAAGAGTTTAGCAGCAGAAGGAAGTTGTGCTGTGACCCAAAAGCAACACAGGTGGGGAGAAAGGAGGAATCCCAGGAGGAAAATAACAAATGTGGCAGCAAATGTCACCATCCTGCCCTAAGCTGATCAAAAGGCTGCTGGCTACCTCCAACAACGTCAGTACCATATATAATCCATCCCTCTCTTCCCCTGCCACCGCATAGCGATGGGGCTGGTAGAAGCAGAGCTGACAAAAAGCACAGCTTCTCACAGGTCCTCCATCTCCTCTGGGATAGGGTGGCCCTGAGGACCCTGCCCTGGGATTCCTTCAGGAGATTGGTACCTTCCCATTCCTAACCTTGGTTCTCAGGCGCCCACTCAGGAGGGCCGCTCGGAATGCTGTTTGTGCAGCTCTCCTTTTTCAAACACAAGGCAAAATGAGTTTATCAAGATTGAGCTGCTGGGCCAGCTAGAAGCATTCCTGTGAGTGAATACCCCAGGGCCCAAACAATCAATCCCGGTCTCTGGGGCTGGGCCCTGACGCTGGGAGGCTCAAGAGTAATTTAGGGCTGTGCTTATTACAGGCTCAGACCTTGTCTGATGCACTGGAGTGGAAAAAAGTTTTCTCTCTGCATGTGGCCATGTCCTATGTGTCTGTCGGATCTTTAACAATGTAAACATCAGAAACAGATGGGGAAATCCAGGCCAGTGCCAGGCCAAACAGTGCTCACTACAGACAATGCGCCACCGTGCCAAGACAAATACCCTCTTTCGATATCACTAATTTATAGCACACTGGAACCAAGCAAAACAAATAACAATTAAGCACAGAAATCTTAAAATGAATAACCTTTCTGTACACAAACTCAATGCCACTATTAAAAGGCCATCAACTGCGACGAATATATGAAACATAACAATGAAATCCTTCTTATGTGAGTAATTACTGAGTAATTACCAGGAAAGGGGGTATTTCTCTCATTTGCAAAGTCTGTGGGTTCTGAACGCCAAGCTTTGCCTTTGTAGAGCACACAGGGGCTTTGAAAGTGCTTCTGCAGACTCGGCACCCTGTGACAACACTAGGGGTGGGGGTAGCAGGTCCTCCTGGCCCCATTTTCCAGATGGAACTGATAAGGTGAATAGCCCAGCCACTAGGTTTCTGGCCTCTCTCCCAGTCTCCTCTGCCACCTTGCAGGATCCTCCTCATTCACACCTGCAACCCTCATGGCTCTCACCCCATACTGCATCCCTGTTTTTGTTTTCGCTTTTTATTTTTATTGAAAATTGATAAATTATAAATGTACAGAGTCCACCAAAAAAATTATATACACCTTCAGCAGTTAGCCATACTAATAAATGTCTGGAAGCTAATGGCCACCACTTTGAGCACCTGTTATAATTGTAGAGGACAAAGGTAACTTGTATTAATCTCATGAAGTCTCAAAAAATTTAGTATTAAAATATTTATACAAGTTTTTGTTTTGCTGATGTATACATTTTTTGGTGGACTCTATATTTATGGGATACAAAATAATGTTCAAATTTAGGAATACAGTGAGAAATAATTAAATCAAGTTAATTAACACATCCATCACCACAACTCATATTTTGTGATGGGAATACTTGAAATTTTCTTACCTAGCCATTTTGAAATGTGCCATGTACTGTTAACTATATTCACCATGCTGTGCAATAGATCTTGAAAAACAAAAACAGAAGAAAAACCAAAACCAATTCCTCTGGTCCAGCATCTTCCCCATGTCCTAGCGTCTGGTAACCTTCATTCAGCTCTCTGCTCCTACGAGTTTTAGATCCCACATCTAAATGAAAACATGCAGTCCCTGTCTTTCTAAGCGTGGTTTGTTTCACTTATATTTCATGATTTCCAATTCCACCCGTGTTATTGCTTATCTGTGTAGCTACATGCTACGGAACCAACTGGCTTCAGCCAAACAGCTCCATATTCAACCAGGTACAAGCCTGCCCTAGATTCCAGGGCAGTCCACAGGGTAAAAGGAAGAATCCACCTAAGAATGAAGCCAGTCCTCTTTCTCTGCCTGCAGCTCACAGAAATGACGGAGAACTCACTTTACCTGGTCCCAGCCCCAGTAGTAACACTGCCCGTCTCCTGTGAGTCCTACCCAGAGAAGCTAGATCCCATCAGGAGGACCCTCAGTCTGCATTTACTGCATGGCTCTGAGAGTCACTGACAACTATAAAAGCCGTTCTTCATCCATCGAGTTTGCAGAACATTTAAAACACTGATCATTTGATGTGTGGTGGTGGTGGTGTAGGGAAATGAACACCCTTTGAGAGGAGGATGGATTAGTAAAGTATGTTCAAAGGCAATTTTGCAATTCCAATTAAATGTATTAGGTTGATTTATATGAAGTTGACAATATTCAACCCTCTTTGACCTATAAAATTTATATGATTCAGCCAAATACAATTTGCACATTCTTTAACTTTGTATAACCACTTCTTTGTAGCTACTTTAGAGAAAGTTGGCACATGCCCACGAAGATCTTACAGTAAGATGTTCACTTTAGCATAAGTGTGAGGTGAAGAATTTAAAAACAATCTAAATGCCCATCAGTAGGAGAATGGTAAAGTAAGTCCTGATAGATCCCTACTGGAAAATTATATGCAGCAAGTAAAAAGGTAGATCTTTTCAACAAATAAATTGCAAGGAGAGAGAGACAGAGGCAGAGACACAGACAGGGAGGTGAGGTTAAAGAGGTTTAAGATTTAGGCACAGGCCAAGACTTCCTGAATAGGATGCCAATACCACAGGAAATAATAGCGAGAACTGACAAATGAGCTTCTGAACAGCAAAGGAAACAATTTAAAAAGTAGAGAAATAGTCTACGGAATCAGAATAAATCTTTGCCAGCTACTTTTCCAACAGAGGATTAATATCCAGAATATATAAATAACTCAAAAACTTGACACCAAAAAAAAACATCAATCAGAAAATAGGCAAATAAATTGAACAGACACTTCTCAAAAGAAATACAAGAAGTCCAATAAGTACATTAAAAATGTTCAACATCTTTAGCCATCAGGGAAATGCAAATCAAAACTATATCAAGATCCCATTTCACCTATCAGAATGGTATCATCAAGAATACAACAAATAAATTAAAAATCCTGGCAAAGATACAGGGAAACAGGAATCCTTATACACTGTTGGTAGGAATGTAAACTAGTAGAGCCACTATGGAAGTCAGTATGGAGTTTACTGCAAAAATTAAAAATAGCACCACCATTTGATCCTGTTATATCTCTCTTCAATATAGTCTGAAAAAATTAAAGTCAGCATACTACTGAGATACCTGCATACCCACATTTATAGAAGCACAATTCATAATAGCTAAGCTATGGAAACATCATAGGTGCCCATCAACTGATGAATGGATAAAGTCAGCCATAAAGAAGAATGAGGGCCGGTGATATAGCTCAGCAGCATAAGCACTTGCCTGGTACGCACAAGGTCCTGAGTTTGGTTCCTGGTACCCACAAAAGGAAAAAAAAAAAGAAGAATGAAATGTCATTTGCAGGAAAATGGATGGAACAAAACACCACCGTGGTAAGCGAAATAAGCCAGACTCAAAAAGTTAAATATTGCATGTTTTCTCTCATATGTGGAATCAAAAAAGAAAAAAAAGGATGACCCCAAAATAGAGGGAAGACTATTAGGGAAGATTAAGGGATGGGGGAGGAAAGGACAAGAAGAGTAATGGTGAAAGGGTGAAAATGATGAATGTTATATGCATGTACAAATATGCCAAAATGAAACCCACTACTCCGTATAATTCATATGTTCTAATAATAATATAAAAAGAGGCTTAAAAGTTATATAAATCAATTACAATGTGTGGATCTTAATAGATTCTTGACCCAAATATCTAATTTTTAAACTAGATAAGGGCTGATGTTAGGAAATTGTTAATATTTTTTTAAGTTTGACAGGGTATTGTGTTTATGTTTTTTAATAGCCCTTAACTTTCAGAGTTACATAATAAAATATTTGTGGATGGAATGATAAGTCTGAAGTTCACTTTAAAATCATAAAGGAGGAGAGTGCAAGTGGAATTAGATGTTCCAGATTGGATGAGTTGATATTGTTGAAGGTGGGTGATGGGTATGTAAGGGTTCATTGTACCATTCTGTCTGCTTTTGCATGTATTTAAATTTTTCCATAATAGAGCTTAAAAAAGTATCGCCTCCTAAACAAAAAATACAGTTTCACAAGTATTGACAAAGAAAGAATATATTCAGTGAAATAGCAAATTGCTGTATACTATTCACATTATGATATCAGTTATTTTAAAAATAGAAAATAAACAAACCACACACACTGAAGTAAATGTACTTCTAAAAACTGAGCAGATTATACTCTAAACTATTAATAGGTTCTACCAATGAAGACACTGGGATTGGAAAGTAAGAGGGTGACAATGGTTGAGGAAAGGTTCCCTTTTATTTGCTATTTGCATTTTTACAAGAATATATTGATACACTAGCTATGTAATTTTAAAAGTATTAAGCATCGTTAACTGGAAATTTTACAAGGATTTGAGGAGTGCTCACCTTGTCTGCAAATTGACTCCTCAGCCACTTAGTTGCTGGAAGGCGGACACAAGCTCCATACAGGAGCAGGTGATGGTATGATGGTTCGTTTCTTATTTATGAGTCAATGACATCCACTGGGGTGGAAAGGGAGAGAAATTTCCTTTTCACTAAGCACCTACTAAATGTCAGGCACTTACATTCATTATTCCCATAATCCTCATAACGATCATGGACCGACCATGGTAGTTGAAAAGTCAAGGAGCTTCCCCAAGTCCATTCAGCTAGTAGTGGGTGGAGCTGGAACTGAAATCCAGGTCTGACTCCAAAGGCCACGTTTCTTCAGCCATGCTATATTGCAGACAGTCAGGTTCTGCCGTGGCTTGGGCTTCCCCTGGGGCTGAGCAGGGCAGGGATACAATGCAGGGATAAGTAAGGAGGAGAAAGAAGTGAACCAGAACAAGTGACAAGAAAGAAGAGGCAGAGAGGCAAGAACAGGAGGAGGGGTACAGGAGACCGTGGAGCTGATGGCCGAGGCCATTGGTGGCCAGGCCTGGTGCTGAGTGTGGTGGTGAATCCATTGGTGGAGCACAGGATTGGTCAGAATCAGCATCTGCTTCTCACCTGCACATCATGGGGGCTCAGGTGCAGCAAAAGTGGGGCGGTGGTCTCACAGCTAAAAACAGTGTGGCAACGGTGATGGTGGGAAGCAGCGGCGGACATGGTAGGATGGGAGGGGTGGAAGTAACGGGAGTGGTGGAAGCAATGTGGACAGCAAGTGGCTTTTCCAGCAGAAGGAACAGTCCACCAGCAGAGTGAGGACAGGGGAGGGAAAAGAATGAAAGAAACAGTGCCAGGTTTTTAAGGCTGCCATGAAGCAGCCCTCCTCCAGCTCTTAGTGGAAATGTCTGGGGACAGTGGCACGTGCCTGTAATCCCAGCTGAGACTGAGGCGGGAGGATCTCAAGTTCCAAGCCCAGCCAGGGCAACCTAGCAACTCAGCAAGAACCTGTCTCAAAATAAGCAAATTTTAAAAGGGGTGTAGCTCAGTGCAAAGGCCCTGGGTTCAATCCCCAGTACCAAATAGAAGAAAAAACGTATCAAGCCAATTGCTCAAAATGGTCTCTTTCCCAGACTTCCTGTGTGTGGCTGGTTCCTCTGCTTGGATGTAGAAAACCCACCACACTTCAGGCAAGCTCCCCACCTCTCCAGTCTCAGCTAAAATGGTACCTTTCAGAGAACCCATCCTGTCTGCTCTGACATGTCCCACCTGGCTTCTTTCCTTCCCACCTATTCTATAGAGCATGGATCACATTTTATAATTATTTATTTCCTTTTTTTTCTTTTTGCTTGTTATTAACATCACAGTGAATCATAAACTCCATGGGGTGGGGGTGGGGTGGCAGAGGAGGGATGGCTATAGATCTGGTTGATTTTATTTGTCACTACCCCCAGCACCCAATAAAGTGGCTGGCACAAAGTGGGTGCCCAATTATTGTCTGAAGGATGGAGGGAATGAAATGAAAAAGAGTTACGGGAGGGAGAGAGATTGGGAGAAGGGGAAAGAGGAGTACAGAAGAAGGGACATAAAAGAAGGAAGGAAGGAAGGGAGGGAGGGATGGAGGAAGGAAGGAGGGAAGGAAGGAAGGAAAGAAGGAAGGAAGGAGGGAGGGAGGAAAGAAGGGAATTGTAACAATGGTCTGCAGCTCTCCACTACCTAAGGGCATGGGGGTACCTAGCACGCAAAGAAAACTTCCTTGACCATTTCTCCTAGTAGCATCTACTCCAAAGTGAGATCCTCAGTTTGGAAACCTGGGCTGTAACCCTGCTGTCACCAATTAGTCACTGGTTTGATGTGCACTCTATCTATCCTCTTTACTCAGGGCAGCAAAGAATTAGTTAGAAATTGCATGCTAGATTCTGCACAGAAAATAATGTGTGTATCTGAACTATTATTCAGTAGTCTGGGAGCTGCGAGGCTACATTCTAAGCTGACTTCATGGAGTATTTGTAACTGCCAAAACAAGATATTTCAAAAATAAACATGATATTTTTAGCCCAGTGCTATTGATAACCTGTTTTATTCAGTCGTCAGCTCAGCTCAGCACTGGCAAAGTGTCTCCTGGCACCCTGCTTCCAGGATCCATTTGGGGCTCCTAGCTTGGGCCCCCTCACTGGGTGAGGGACCAAGGTCTGGCTCTGCCCAGGGGCTTGTCCATTAATCTATCATGGGCCAAGGATGTCTGTTCAGACATCATCGGAGAGCGCTGCCCACTTCGGCCCCCCTTCCTCCCTAAGTTTTCTTCCTGTCTTTGTAGGTTGCTGAAATGGAAGTGGAAAAAGGAAAGAGCAGTAACTAGAATGGGAAAATGAAAAGAAGTGAAGGAGGTAAAGAAGGAGGAAGAAGTGGAGGAAGAAGGAAGAAAGCAAATGCTACCCTCAGCAGTTGCTAAGAGCAGCCAAAGAGCACAGAGAGGAAACAAAGGCTGAAGGAAATGCAAACATGGGGTTTGATGAATGCAGGAGCAGGACCCACCTAAGGGTGAAGAAGATACTGCAGAGACCCCTGCCTTGGACATGAAGCTACCTCTGAGACAGAGGCTTCTGGGAAAGGAGTAAGAACACAGGGCCCTCCATCTTCAGTACACTCCAGTTCATGCCAACATTTTGCTCTCCCACCGCTGAGCTGTGTAAAAATTCCCTGGAAGCAAGGGTCATGAAGAAAGCATTCAAAGGTTTTGGCATCCAACTGATCCAGGTTTGAACCCCAGCTCTGCCCTTTACTAGCTGTGTGACCTAAAGCAAGTTACAGCTGCTCTTGGTCTTTCTTTCCTCAACTCTGAAACAAGGATAAGGCCAGTGAGATGGCTCAGCAGCATAAGCGCCTGCCTGACAAGCACGAGGGCCCGAGTTCGATTCCCAGAACGCACATACGAAAAAGGGGCCGGTGATATCGCTCAGCGGCACGGGCGCCTGCTGGCGCGCGAGGTCCTGAGGTCGACCCCCAGTACCCACAAAAAAAAAAAAAAAGAAAAGAAACAAGGATAATCATAGTTCTTTCCTCTCAGGGAAGTTGGGAGAACTTAGCACAGTGTTTATGAAGTGTCTGCCATGGGCTAGGACTCCAACAAATAAAGCCTCCTGTTTTCATTACCCTTCAGCCTCCTATTCCCCATACCGCTTTCCTATGTGACTAATCATCTCCCATTGCAAACGCTCAGGGGCAGGGTGGTTAAAGTCTGAACAAGGACTGTGGGAGGAAACACAGACTCAGGAACTATCATTCGGAGAGGTCGACAGGACTGATGACAACAAGAGTGTGATGTGTTTGAGGTTGTCAAGTCAGCCTGACCTGGTTTCTTATCCCACCTTTATCATCACTGAGTGGCTTGGGCAAGTGTATTAGTTTCTTGTGGCTGCTGTAACAAATGACCACAAACTCATTGGCTCAACACAACACCAATTTATTCTCTTAGTGTTCTGAAATCCAGTTTGTGGCCTTTTCCAGCTCCTAGTGGCTATCTGTATTCCCCAGCTGTGGCCCCCTCCTCCATCCTCAAAAGGCATCATTCTAGTCACTTCCTCCATTATCACACCACCTTCTCCTCCACTTCTGATCCTCTTTCATCCCTCATGTAAGGACCACTTGATTACACTGGGTCCACCTGCAAAGTACAGCATCTTCTCCCCACCTCAATACCTTTAACGTAATCACATTAACAGACTCCTTTTTGCCATATAAAGTAATAGCCACAGATCCTGAGGAGTAAGATACGGACATTTTTAGAGGCCAATATTCAGCTTACCACTGCAAGTGAATTCAATTCTCTGTGACTTATTTTCCTCTCCTGCACAAAGGAAATGATAACTATTAGGATGATTAATTTTATGTGTCAACTTGGCTCTGCCATGGCACCCAAATATTTGGTTAAACATAGTCTACATGTCACCATTTTAAAACAACACTGAGATTCCATTTTAGCCCAGAAAGAATGGCTACTATCAAGATGATCAAATAAAAACAAATGCTGATGGGGCTGCAGGGGAAAAGGAACCCTTCTCCATCATTGGTGGAAATGTAAACTAGTACAACCACTATGGATGTCAGTATGGAGATTTCTTAAAAAACTAAAACTAGAAATTCTATTTGACCCACCTATTCCCCTTCTAGGTATCTTCCCAAAGAAGTTAAAGACATATTACAGTGATACATGTGTATAATGCATATAGCAACACAATTTATAATAGCTAAATCTTGGAAGCAGCCTATATGTCCATCAACAGATGAATGGATAAAGAAAATGTGGTATTTGCGCACAGTGGAGGACTACTTTGTCATAAAGAAAAATAAACTTCAGTCATTTGTAGGAAAATGGATGCACCTCGAGTCCACAATGTTAAGTAAAATAAATCAGACACACAGGCTTAAATATCACATGGTTTCTCTTATTTTATTTCTCAAAATAAAAGATAGGCAATAGGAAGTAGAGAAATAGATGTTTGTCAAAGGTGAAAGAAATCAAGAAATGGGGGGGAGGACATAAAAACCAATTAAGATGTTACTTACATGTATCAACTCCCCAAAAAGAATGTAATCATTATGTACTACAAGCATATACTAATTAAAAATTAAATTTTAAAATGTCACAATGTAGGTAAGTTTTTAGATGAAATTTGCATTAAATCAGTAGGCTTTGGGTAAAGCATTATCCTCTGTAATCTGGTGAATATCACCCAATTATTTGAAAGCCCTAAGAAAAAAGCTGATGTTCCCCACCTCATCCCCAGAAAGAGGGAGCTCTGCCTCCAAGCCGCCTTCAGACTCAAGCCAAACATCAACTCTTCTACCCACGTCTCCTGCAGATTTCAGACTTGTTAGCCAACAATCACATAAGCAATCACTAAAAAAAGAAGGAAGGAAGGAAGGAGGGAGGGAGGGAAGAAGATAGGAAGAAAGAGAGAGTGAGAAAGAAAGAAAGAAAGAAAGAAAGAAAGAAAGAAAGAAAAGAGAAAAAGAAAGAAGGAAAGAAAGAAAGAAAGAAAGAAAGAAAGAAAGAAAGAAAGAAAGAAAGAAGAAAGAAAGAAAGAAAGAAAGAAAGAAAGAAAGAAAGAAAGAAAGAAAGAAAGAAAGAAAGAAAGAAATAGATATAGATTCTCCTAGTGTTCTGATGGTGGCCTTTTCCAGCTCCTAGTGGCCATTGTATTCCCCAGCTGTGGCCTCCTCCTCCATCCTCAAAAGGCATCCAGTCACTTAGATAGATGATGCTAAAGCTTTATGGTCCAGTTTCAATGAGATAAAAGCATACACAATGTTGTGCTCAATGCCTAGTACATAAATATCAATAAATATTAATTATGGATCATGTATTTTTTTTTTAAACACAAAGCCTCCACATGTGAAGCATTTTTACGCCACGGCGAACACTGAGTTAGCTGTAGAGGGAAGAGCAGAACCGAGCTTCCTTCTAACTGCTTTTTAGAAACCTTCCTACACCAATAGAAATCCATCGGGGCACTTCCTATGGTCCTGTTTGTCCCTAAAGTAGGCTTGTGCCCTCATGGAGTCACTGCCTACAAAGAAAAGATGAACTGAGAGCACTGAACAGGCCAGCCACCACAGGCTATCACCTCTGGGCAGAAACAACAGTCATCACTGAAGATGTGGGCCGTGGGCTTCGCCGTGTGACATGGCCCTGGGAATGCAGACAGGAAGTCAACAAATAAATGTCCAAGACATCTGATGACAAAGCGATAGCCTGAAGTCACGCCTCTCAGTCACAGTCTTGGGGACAGGACTAACGTGGCAGGAGAGTCAGCTTTGACGACGAAGTCCTGACACACGAGCCATCTGTTTCCTGACACAGTGAATGAGACAGGAAGTGGGAGGAAGACAAGAGAAAGAAAGGAAAACACAGGACCCATGGCTCCCAACTAAACATGGCAGACAGTGTGTCCGAGGTGTACTCATAACATTGAACTACAAAACTGCTCAGGAGTCTCCTGCGAGGATTGGTGTGTAAAGAGGAACCCTGCTAAAAGGTCAGCAGGGAACACCCTAAGGCACATTCTATTTGGGATGTCGTATTTTAGCAGCCACTCAAGTGCATTTACAGGAGCACACCCAAGTCGAACATGTGGGGCCGCTTAGGTGGCTCAGCAGCTCAGCTCTTCAAGGCGCTGCACGTCTCCCCTTCAGTGGGAGTCACAGAAGCTCAAGTTTGCTGAGCTGCAGCAGGCAAAGGTGTCGTAAGTTCAAACACTGTGGCAATTTACATGGTAATTTACCATGCAACCCTTTGTCCCCCTGTCATCCCAAAGAAGCCCTCCCAAAAGTTGAGGGAAAGCAGCTCAGATGTTCACAGCCCGGCTGACACACTGTGATTTCAGCCCCTCTCACGAGACAGAAGGGGAGGGATGGGGTGTGGGTTGTATTGTGGCGGCTGGCGTTCTTTGACATTGTTGAGTAGAGAGTCTGGAAGGGAGACAGAGTAAAGTCATCATTTGGCTGTACTGTAAGAAAACCTAATATTGGAAACTATTTGTGATTAGCTGCAAGTCAACCTTTCAAATAGCAATAAAAAATGATTTCTTCCATTGATATGCTCTTCACTTTTCAAAATATATTTCCATTTATTGTCTGTGGTAGAGGAAGGAAAGCTTTATATTAAAAAACAAGAGAGAGAAATTCTTTCCTGGAAATTAAAAGAACTAGAAGGAAGATCCTTCCAGAGTTACAAAGTGCGATGAGAAAGTCTTCTGAAAGGAAGTGAGAATAGGCAGGGCGCAAGTCCCTTTGTGATCTTGGACAAGCCACTTCCTCCTGCCAGACTCCAGATTGTTTTCTGGAAAACAGAGGGCTCAAATGAGATGACTGCAAGAAGCTCTGGAAGGAGAAGACCCCACTGCTGCTGCTGCTGCTCCTGCTGCTGCTGATAATGGCAATGATGGTAGTGATGGTGAGAGCGATGAGGAGGAGGAGGAGGAAGATGGCGGTGACAATAATAATGGTGGTAGTAGCTATGCACAGTGGTGCATGCCTGTAATCCCAGCTACTCAGGAGACTAAGGCAAGATGATCATTTGAGCCCAGGAGACCCAGGTCAGCCTGAACAATATGGCAAGACCTCGTCTCAGATAAATAATGGTGATACCAGTGATGTTGGTGATCTTGATGATGGTCACAGTCATGGTAAGGAGACAATGGCAATGATGGTAATGGTGAGGATCATGATCATAATGATAAAGATGAGGATAGCTAGCATGTATTAAACACTTACTATACAGCAGTCATTGTGTTAATCACTTAATACGCATTGCTTAATTTGATCCTCACAACAATCGTGTCGTGTTGTTTACAATACACACACACACTTCACATACAAGAAGACTGGCTCTCAGAGAAATTAATAAATTTGCCCAAAGAAATGAGCGAGTTTTTATTAATGATATAAAACACTTTCATCACACCAAAAATTCCCTCATTCTCCAATATCTACCACTCCCATAGGCATGTGCTGTTCTAACTTTTATTATCATAAAAGAATTTTGTTATTGGACTTTTATTATTGATTTGTAAGAGTTTTTCTATAGGATGAATACAAGTCCTTTGTCACACATATGTATTATGGATATTATCTCCCTGTCTGTGGATTGGTTTTTCATTTAACTAATGGTGTCATTTGGTGCATAAAGTTTTTAAACTGAAAAAAGAAATGTTGGAATAACAACTCAGATCTAGGCAGCATTCCCCAATTCCACAGTATTGTTTCAGATGCTAATAGAGAACTGATGGTCCTATGACAAATGAGGCAAAATGTTTTCTATGTCCCATTTTGAAAATGTTCAAAACCATTCAGTCTCCCTGGAAAGAAAAAGAAACATTGCACGTGTGATACATAAAGGTGTGATGCATAAACATCAAAGAGGCTTTAAGCTCAGAGGTATATGTCTGTGCCCTTGAACTCTCAGGTGTAAATAAGGTTTCAGCCACCTGTGCAGATGTGCAGATTCTGGGAGGGCAGGCTGCTGCTTCCACACCATGGGCAACAACCCCCGAATAGGGCTGCACTGAGATCATGGCATCATTGCTTTGTTGGTACCGGTAAAGAAAATGTCAAAGAGGAGCATTAGGAATTAATCCACCCAGGAGTAACAAACTGAAAAAGATGCATTTTGAAAAGGCACACACAACCAGTGACAGCATCAACCAACCTGTCAGAAGTATAAGCAGATAGAAAATTCTAGCTTTCCATTAATGGCAGAGTACTTTGTTTTACTTTCAAACGTCTCAAAAAAAAAAAAAAAAAGCATGCTCAAAGTGGGTGGCAAGCTATGTTTTACATCCCACGGAAACTGTCACAAAAGATGCTCATGGCTTCACCGAGCAGTTTGCAGTGAAAGCACAGGGAAAAAAGCAAAGGCCATAAAACCCAGCTCCAAATGACTGCTGCTCAAAGGTCGGTACCTCTCTGTGATCTGGAAAGATCAAAGGAAAGACCTCCTTTATAAAAAGACAGTGACAGCAGTACCAGGCAGTTGATATAAACCCATGATGTAATTTAAGACATGGCTGTATTCATTCCCATCACTATCCAATCATTTCTGTTCATCTTGTCTGCTCAACTAGATTAGAAGCTCCCTGAAGCCAGAAATAACACCATTCATTGCTCTAACGTCACCCAAGGCAACCAACACGAAGGCAGTTACAGCATGGCCACCACACTTTCAAGGAAAATCCATCTTATGCCACCCACACTTGGGGCCAAAGCAATCATTTTTTAATCTGTCCATTTTTAATCTGAATCATAGTTTCCCTTGGCAACAATCTCGTGACTGAGAGAGGGTTCTGTTTTTCAGTCATTAATTCAGCATCACATCTATTCAAGATATGGCAACGAATCACTCAAATAGAATCCACAAGCATTCAAATGAGTAACATTCTCCATGTAGCAGACCTTTGGAGGTGTTTTATCAGCTCCCTAACTCCACAAGAGCAGAAGGGGAGGCCCTGGGAGGATGAGCATCTCAAGGCCACCCATTGAGGCCATGGCAGAGGGCTAACTTGACCTCCAGCCTGGGTGTTCTCTCCATGACACTCTACTGCCTCCTTTTGGCAGTCTCACAGTCTTGGCATAAATTTACCATCTTCATTCATTTTATGGGAGGTCTCAAAGTGCCCATTTCAAAAGTCTGGTTCTGCTGCATCATAAGTCAAAATTCCCCAAAGAGGTTTTCCCTCTATTCATCCCACCAAATGCTAACAGATGCTATGCTGGGGACTCACCCATGTGCTGTTAGCTTCGATCCTCCTCTGTGCAGAACTATGGGGGACCCAGAACCCCACAAATTACATTTCCCAAATCCCTTGTCAGTGGGCTTTCGTTACATTCTGCAAATGTGAGGGGTTGGCAGATGATTAAAAGATGAAAGGATGTATTAATTTCTATTGCTGCCATAATAATTTACCACAAACTCAGTGGCTTCAAGCAATGCCAATTTATTGTCTCATACAGTTCTGTAGGTCAGAATTCCAGTGAGGGCCGGGGATATAGCTCAGTGGCACAATGCCTGCCTAGCAAGTGCAAGGTCCTGAGTTCAATTCCCGGCACCAAAAGAAAAAAAAAAAAGAATTCCAGTGAGCTCAGCTAGGTTCTCTGCTTAGGGTTTCACACGGGCAAAATCAAGGTGTTGGCCAGCCTAGGCTCTCATCTGGAGACTGAAGGGAAATCTACTTCCAGTCTCACTCGGGGAGGCGGAATTCAGTTTCATGAACCTGAAGAGCTTAGGTCTCTACGGCCTCCTTGCTGGTATTAGCTCACGGTCCTTCTCATCTTCTAAGCTGCCCATATTCCTTAGCTCATCCTCCACCCCCACACACACCCCCATCAGAGCCAAGCTTGGTTCATTGAATCCTCTCCGCTTGGGACCTTTTTAACATCCTGTTCTAGGAGCTGCTCTTCTACTTTTAAGAGCTCATGTGATAACATTGGGTCCACACCAGATCATCTGGGATAATCTCCTATAATAAGGTCAGCTGACTAGTGACTTTAATTATATCTACAAAGTCCCTTTTATCACATGATGTGACATATTCAAGAGCATGCTAGCAAGAGACAGAGCTCAGGGGGACCAAAATTCTACCTTCCACAGAGTAAGACCCTTCCAGGAGTAGCAGATTGCTTGCAGGCTCCAGAGCCCATTCCAGCCCTCACAGCTGAAGCCTCTTCCCCTGCCGCAGCGGCAGGGCTGAGCCCCTCCCCAGGAGTCCCTCCACTTGCTGCACCCTACCACACTCTTGGTGGTCTCAGCACCCCGTGAATTGCCCCCAGGACTGCAGAAACAGTGTGTTTCCAGATCCTGAGAGCACCATGCCTATTATTTGGGTTGTAGCTACTCGTTTAAGTTGTGAGTCTTCGAGTCACATCACATTTCTTAACTAGATCTCTGAATCCAATTCTCTCTGAATTACTTAGCTTGTTTTCATTTTCCTGAGCAGACTCTGGCTGGTGGAAGGACCATGCCCATGACCTTGGGAAACACTGGGTCAACCAAAGTTAGGTATTTTTCCTTCCTAAGGGACTTCTCAAAGCATTGAATTTATGAATGGGCATTGTGAATACCCAAGAAGTGGGTCTAACCATCAGCAACACAGTTTTCCAGATGCTGTTTATCAAGAGAACACTTGTTTCACAGAGCATCTCGTAGGCCTGGAATTTGTAGAACTTTAAGAAACGCTGTCATAGTTAAAATCCTCTCAACTTATCATTTTAGCTCTAACTAACACTAAATATTTGATTAACAAAAATTATAGCTATGTTTGTGGAATTTAAAACAGGATTTGAGAGTTGATTCTGGTGGGTGGGGAGGTTAAAGTTGATAGGTTAGACTTCTCCAGTCAACTTACTTCTCAGCATTGAAGGTCATTAAAAAAAAAAATCTGTCCTCTCGAAGAGAGGCTTAGGGGCCAGGGATATAGTTCAGTGGCACAAGTGCCTGCCTGGCAAGCACAAGGTCCTGAGTTCGAGTCCCGGTACCAAAAAAAAAAGGAGAGCCTTAGTGAAGGGGCTTCATGAAGGAAAAGCCAGATTTCCTTCTGTTATTGTTTCCAAGAAGCTCACCTGTGATTATGTGTACAGCAGGCTGCTTTAACCCCCTTGGCTTGCTGTTCTGAGTATGTGTTGTATTTATCCGCTCCTCAATCCTACCCCCACATCCCATCCCCATCCCCCATGCCCCACCCCACCCCACCCCCATTTTGCTGCTCACTGCTTTGCCCTTCCTCTTCCAGGCAAAGCAGATGGACGATACTAAGGTCAACCCCAAAGGAGAAACAGACCAAAGGGGTCCCAAATGGCCCCATGACAGAACAAGGGTAAAGTAACCCACTCCCCACTTGATGAATTCTTATACAGTCATTAAAAATGGTAATTAGGATGACTTTGCAGCAACATGGAAAAAATGCTTATGATATAATTAATGCTAAGTGGAAAATGCAGAACACAAAATGATCGTTACACTATGATTACAACTCCTTAAATTATATGTTCATGGGGACAAAAGCTGGACGGGAACATGGAAAAAAATAAAAATAGTTTAATTTGTCAGGAATGACAGCGGTGTCATGAGTGAATTTTTTCTTGCTCTATATTTGGCTAATGGTCCTATAATGCCAAGTAAATTTTCGAACGCTAAAATAAAAGACAGGCTTAAGCATGTGTGGAAGTGGGAGAGGCCAGACTGTCATTCTTATTTGCCTGAGGATGAGAAAATAAGGGTCTATATTGAAGGACAGAAATAGTCAACCTGATTTTTATATTGAAATGCAATTTGGATTTTATTTTGCTACTTCCTTGAGAGAGACAAGCTTTATGGTACTAAGGATCTGGGGCTCTGTCTTAATCTATTCAGGCTGCTGTTAACAGAACCCCAGAAACTAGGCAGCATATAAACAGCAAACATTTCTCACAGCTCTCATGAGCAGATTTTCACAGATTTGGTGTATGATAAGGGCCCACATTCTGGTTCATAGATGGGAACTTCTCGCTGTGTCCTCACACTGTGGAAGGGGTCAGGGAGCTCTCTGGGGTCCCTCTTATAGAGCACCAATACCATTCATGAGGCTCTGCCCTCAGGACCCGACCACCCTCAAAGGCTTCACTTCCTAATATCATCACCTTGGGGATTAGATTTCAACATACAAATTTATGTTGAAACGCAAAGATTGCTGGCTGTGGTCTGAAGGGTGATTCCATCCTCCCTAGTTGGTCTTTGAGAGTTGCTGTGGCAGGAAAACGAGAAGATAAGAGCTTTCACTGCGCATTGTAGAAATGGAGCCCTTCCAAAGAAGGAATAGCGAGATAGAAACAGAACGGGCTCATCCGCCCAAGGTTACAACCCAGAAGATCGTCTGAGAGGGTTGGGAGCAGGGAGATGCCAAGGATCGCACTGCCCCCACCTCAGCTTCAGGTTGGAGGACACTGCTGCCCTCGCAGCATTCAGAGGAGGTCCAGAGGTGGCGAGAGTGGGAAGAGGGCCCTGCCTGAGCCTCCGGTCTTAGGATCTGTCAGCCCACAGAGGACTTGCGGAAAGCCAGATCGTGGCAGGATGCCTGGGGTCACAGTGAACGCACAGAACATGCAGAGCTGGGTGGAAAGAATCCAGGGGTGGTGGTGTGTGCCTGTTGTCACAGCACTAGAGAGGTCAAGGCAAGATGATCTCTTGAACCCATGGGTTCGAGGCCAGTCTGGCTGACATAGTGAGGCTCCCCCTCACAAAACAAAAAGCTCCCAGACGAGCAGCAAGTAGAGATCTTCAGACTCCAGTTGCTCCGGGGAACAGGGACACTTGAAAGTGTCTGACAGCTTCCACACCGCAGCTTAGACTTCTGACTAACAGGAGGAAGACTTCCAGGAAGCACCCAGCTCGTTAGGCATTTGTTCTTGTCTAATGCACATTAAAACATACTGGGTGCTTATTATCTACCAGATCTTACACGATGTGCCAACATGTTCTTTTTCATTTAATCCTCGGAACCTCTCTATGACATGAGCATGACTGGCATCCCCATTTTCACAGGTGGAATAACCGAGGCTCGGGTAGGTGAGGTCACGTGCCCAAGAAGAAGAGCTAGAGTTTGAACCTGGGCAGCCTGACCCCAGGGCCTGGGCTTAGAACCACTCTATTATGCTGTGTCATAAAAGAAAAAGAGCACTAACTCTGCTATCTGCCCCACCTAGTGAGAGCAGAAAGTCTGTAAAGACGGGAGCAGAGGACCTGTGTCCTGTGGAGAGACCCAGCTCTTGCATCTGCTATGTGGGGTGCTATACGGGGTATGCCGGTGGGGTAGCGAGCAGGCTCAGCAAGGGCTGGCTTTCTAGAACCACAGACAGTGATGCAATCGAGACTCACCCTAATGTCCAAACACCCGAGAATATAAGGGACTGGTTGAATAAATTACGGCTCATCGATACAATATACAATAAAACACGAGGCAGCCTTCTAAAATGATGATACAGACGATGTAGATCTATATTTATTGACATGGAGAGATGTTCCTAATACATCATTAGGTCTAACAAGCAAGCACTAAACAGTATACACAGGAGGAACGCACACCCACAGAAAAGGCCTCCAACTACATAACACATATACTGGACAAGAAACATGAATAGTGATTATCTCTGAGGAGTAAGATTCAGGTGGTTTAGTTTTTTCTGTCTGCTTTCTTTTTTCTAAATTTTCTACAAAAAAATGGTAGGAAAATGATTTCAAAAAGGTGAAAAAAATTGAACTTTGGTGGTTTCAAGCAAGGATGGGCCATGATAAAAATCCTATGAAGTATCCACTACCTAGCACATAATGCTGATACATTTACATAAACTTGATCTTTACTATCACCCAGCCAGGTAAGGACTCTAATCTCTATTCAGATTTTAAAAATTGAAGCTCAAGCCAGGCATAGTGGCACACACCTGTAATCCCAGCACTCTGGGAGGCTGAGGCAGGAGAATCACAAGTTCAAGTCCAGCCTGGGTAACTTAGTGACTTAGCGAGACCCTGTTTCAAAATAAAAAAAAATTAAAAGGTGGAGCTGTAACTCAGTGCAATTCCCAATACCCCCCCTCAAAAAAAGTTATTCACTTGTAGGTAAATGAATGCACCTTGAAATAAATCAGACACATAAGCTCAAATATTGCATGGATTCTCTTACGTGAGAAACCCAAAGTATGAATAAATTAAAAACCAAAATAAAAGACAGATAATAGGAAACAGAAAGACGGATCTTTTGCAAATAAGAAGGGGATCAATAGATGGAGGGAAGGGGGAGGGTAAGGAAATGAAAAAAGGATTAAGATGTGTCATGTGCATGTATCAGCTCCCCACAAAGAATGTTATAAATATGTATCGCAAACATGTGCTGATAAAAATAAAAACAAAAAAGAGGATAAGAAAATGTAGCTCAGAGAAATTACATGTTTATCCCAATGCCACCCAAACTGAACACATCAGGGTGTGATTTAACACAAATCTGCCTTGCTCCAAAGCTGATCCTCTCTCTACCATGGAATTTGGTAATATTTTAGTCCCAGCACCTGAGATTCCAGGCAAGCAGGAATCCAGAAGGGATAAAAGGAGACCAGAAGATGTTGAGGAGAAAAAAAGAGGAGGACTGGTAAAATCAAGAGTTCTACAGCACCCTGAAATATGGTCTCTCAACCTGAGCTCTACTGACATTTTGGGCACAATTATTCTAAGGGAAAATCTAAAAATGGGCATCTGAGATGAATACACACTTCTCAGTTGAAGAAGTACAAATGGCAAATAAATATATGAAAAAATGTTCAACATCACTGGTCATTCGAGAGATGCAAATTAAAACAACACTGAGATTCCATCTCACCCCAGAAAGAATGGCTATCATCAAGAAATCAACCAACAACAAATGCTGGTGGGGAAATAGAACCCTTTTCCGCTGTTAGTAGGAGCGTAGACTGGTGCCACCACTATGTAAATCAGTGTGGAGATTCCTCAAAAAACTAGGACTAGAGGTCCCATTTGACTCAGCTATTCTCCTTCTTGGTATCTTTCCAGAAGAATTAAAAGTATCATACCGCAGCAGTATATGCACACCCATGTTTATAGCGGCACAGTTTGTAATAGCTAAATCTTGGAAACAGCCCAAATGCCCATCAAGAAATGAATGGATAAAAAAAGATGTGTTTTTTTTTAATATAATGGAGTACTACTCAGCCATAAAGAGGATAAACTTGAGACATTTATTGCTAAATGAAAGGACTTGAGACCATACTCTTAAGTGAAATAAATCGGACACACATGCGTAAATATCACATTGTCTCTCTGGTATGAGAAACTGAAATGCAAATAAGAACCAAATTGTACAATAGACATTGTGAAATGAGAAGAAATTGTTCAAAAGGAAAGGGGAACTGGGGGGGAGGAAGGAAAGGAAAAGAAAAATGAGAAAAGAAGGATAAAATGGAAACAGAGCTTTGTAAATAAGGAGGGGAAGAGGGGTAGAAGGGAGGGGAGGGGATGGGAGGAAATAAAAGACAGATCAAGGTATGTCATGTACAGGTACAAATTCTCTATAATGAATGTGATAATTGTATATACCTAAGTTGTTCCAATAAACTTAATTGAATTTTTTTTAAAACATTTATTCTAGGGGAGAAGGGAGGCATCTCTGGTGACTAACAGCATCCCTGGAATTTACCCCCTAGATGCTGTAGCAACCACTAACTGTGACAACCAAAAATGTCTCCACACATTGCCAGAGATTCCCTGGTGGGGCAAATCACCCTGGTCGAGGGCCCCTGCCCTCTAGAATGCTACTGCCAGAATGATATGGCAATGGTACCTATTTACTGTACTTATTTCTGTTTAAGTCAGCTACATAGTTCACTCTACAATGTTATATCTGTCCTCCTCAACTAATCCTTTAATTCTTATTATTCTGCACTGAAACAACTCCTTCAGGCATTGTTAAAGAAGAATGTCCTAATTGGTGAGCCCCAAGTGACAACTGTGACTACTGCCCTGATCTACAGAGAGGACAGAAAGTTAAGTTGCACTGCTCCAAGAATGACCACAGAATGGGCCTTTGCCACCACTTCTGTGGGACTCATCCACACCTAAGTATTTCCTGAATTAAAAGTAAAGAAAGCTGGCTTTTTCTTGTAAATACCAAGCTGTGCAGTCATTACAAGCTTGCTTGGAGATAATCAGGGCTGACACTTGCTGTACATGCAGGGTTTATTGGAGACCACCCACAAAGTCTACTCAATGCAAAATGACACTACTAAGTAATCTAATCCCAAAATGTAGATTTCATTCCAACAAATTGCACACAAGTGGCCTCCTGGTGGTTTAACTGTTGCCTGGAAAGGCAAATCCAACTGCATCCGTGGCAAGTACTTTAGCACAAACCATAAACAAAGAATGAAAATGTCATGTCTGGGGCCATAAACATTGATTGCTGCAAAGTGAAATAAAGTTCTTTACACTGAACTAAAGTGTGATTAGAATATGGGGGTTGAATATACCACCACTACTCTAATTCATTTTCCCTTTGGATCAAAGACCAAAAATAGCAACAGAAAAATGCAGAAATTAAGTATTTTTCTCCTTATACCAAAGACTCTTGCCTACTGCTCTCCACAATACCTTGTTCGAGGTAAACCAAAATTTAAGGGATCCAGAACCATGATTTCACCCGTACTCAGCAAGTATTGATTTTCAGTTTCAAAACATGTAGTTCCCAACCTCTAATATAAAGGACATTTATTTACCCAACCCTTCCAAAAAATCAGAATCAGGCACACAAATAAAGAGTTGATGAGATCTAAGTTTTTTTTTTTTTTTAATGTTTCAGAGAGTAGAACTTAACCACAAGTTTAGTATGTGTGAGCAATTTGACAAGGTTGCCTAAGGTGTTAATACCATCTAAGGATGTACTAATAGAATTTACTTCTTGGGTTAAATTAGATGATCTGACCACACATGGAGAACAAGTATTCTAACGTTGACATTAAAGTAAACATCATGTTGTTGGGCCCCTTGGCATCTATTCAACTCTAGACAATAGGACACCGTGGTGTGGTACCATCTTTGAGTAGTAGAATCTGCCCCAGGTGCTTAATGACATGGGGCAGCTCCAGAGTCTACCAAATTGTGCCTAATTCAGATCTTCAGCAATTCATCATCCTGAAGGCAAGAACTGTGTCTTATCCCTCATCCATCTGCCACATGGCACTGAAAACTGTGCTAGGCATATCATCCCCATTCAACAAATAAATGGCAAAATTTTCAAGGAAATCCTCACAGAGGCTGTATCCACCTTAAGAAACCAAGCAAGGAAAAAATACATGTGCCACTTAGATCAGTGATTTTCAAACAGTGTGTCACAGCCCACTTAGAGTTTCTTAAATAATTTACTAAGACCATAACTAGTATTTTTGTCTTGAAAAAATGAAAAATAATATTTATCTATGAAAAGCAGAGAAATCTTTGGGCACCCTTCTCCTGCTTATAGAACTTCACTGGCAACCCTTGAGTTCAAGTCTCCACCACTCTCTACTTGTACCCCCAGATGAACATGATGGGAGAAAATCACACACTGCATCTATTAGTCTTCCTATGGTTTATTTCCATGACTTCCACCCTCTCTCCTAAGCCCACAGCACCTCCTCACCCATCCTCATCCCCAGCTGCTCTCCTAGCCTCCTGCCCCACTGAGAAATAGAAGAATTCAGAAACAAATCACCACAATCTCCCATCTCCACTTTTGTTCACCCTCTGACATCTGTTCTCAAAAACCCCACCTCGGGGGCTGGTGAGATGGCTCAGCGGCATAAGCACCTGCCTGGCAAGCGCGAGGTCCTGAGTTTGACTCCCGGAACCCACATACGAAAAAAGGGCCGGTGATATCGCTCAGCGGCACAGGCGCCTGCTGCCGCGCAAGGTCCTGAGTTTGACCCCCGGTACCCACAAAAAAAAAAAAAAAAAACACCTCCCCACCCTACTACAAATGGACCATCCTTGCACCTAAAGAAAACTGAATTTCACTGGATTCCACCCAACCTCATGCAAGAATATGGCCATACAACCTTCCCTTCTGTCTCTGACATCATCAAATTTTCCTTTTCTATTGGATTTTACCCACTGATACATTATTTCTCTTAAGGATAAAAATGTTCCTTCACCCTACTTTCCCTCCAATGATCACACCATGTGTCTGCTCCCTTTGCAAGAGTTGTTGGTACTCTTTTGCCAAATCCTCTGCCCTCATTCTTGTGTATTCCCTCCAATCAAATGATTACCCTGTCACTCCTCCAACATTGCTTTTGTCAAAGTCACCAATGACACCCATGAAGCTGAATCCAACTCTCGGGGCTGCATTCAGCCTACATACCACTGGACACAGTTGCCATCTTCCTTCTCTTTTTTGGAATACTCAGAAATTGGTTTTTAGGCCACCACACTCTCAGTGTTTCCCTTACCTCATGGCCAGTCCTTCTGAATCTCATTTAAGGGTTTCTCCTGAGCTCCCCAACCGCCTCATACTGGAGGACCTAAGGCTCAGTTTTTTGGCCTCTTCTCTACATGCCCCAGATTCTTGAAAATCCCATCCAAACCTCTTAGTTTTAAATTCTATATAGCTATTGATGATTCCTAATTTTCTATTTCCACTGAGAACCTCTCTCTGAATTCCAGATTCATAGATCCAAATGCCTATTCATCGTCTCCATTTGGATTCTAACAGAAAGAGCCGACATGGGTATCCTGATACTCCTCCCCACAATCTGCTGCTCTATAAAGCCTTCCTCAGCTCAGTTGCTATAAACTCAGCCCTTCCAGTTGCTCAAGCCAAAAACCTCAAAGGCATCCTTCATTCCATTTCCTTCTCACTCTGATTCTAATCTATCAGAACATTCTGTTGGCTCTACCTTCAAAACATACCCAGAATCCAACAGGTTCTCACCATTTTCTGCAGTACCCCATACTCCAAGCCATCATGTTTTACCTCAATTGTGCTATCTTGATTCCTTGCTGTCTATCCCCAACACATCAAATGAGCCTATTAATTCAGACATCAGATCAAGTCATCCTTCTGCTCAGCACTCTCCAGTGGCCTCCAGCTCACTCAAGTATGCATGAGGACGCAATCTCATCAGCCCTGCTCCCTTCTGCCATGAGGACCACAGAGATGTCATTTGCTCATGGCATGATGAATAGATGTCATTGATATGGACAATCTGCTTATTAGGAACTGTTACAGCCAGCTAATCATTTCACTCATAAATGACCAACTAACCTTCATCCTGGAATCCCTTTGACTAATTCATGTCAGGTGTGATCCAGTGACCTCCAGGTGAGCAGTGGGATATCCAATTTGCCACCCCGGAGCCATCCATCCCTCTGGCTTTTGAGTCCTGATGTTCCATGATATTCTCTTCCCTGACAAATCTCCAGTCACCCAACTCCACGCAGGTGCGCGCTTCAAATCTGTAGCTGCAGCAGCTCCTGCTGGTACCAGTGCAGCTGTTTCCTTTCATGAGCCTCTTTTGTGCACTGACATCTGTGAAAAAAAAAAGAAGGGGAGCATATTGAATTTCAGATGAACCAGCTGGCTCGAGAGAGGAAGAAGAAGGAATGACACAGTCAGTGGGACACTTTTCATGACAATATATTTCCAGAAATCCAGGTCCATATGGGATGTTGCACAGCATTAATCTTGCCCCTGCGATATAGATTAAGGAGATTCTGCCCATAAAGATGCATGCTTTTCAAATATTCCTCCAAGCCTGGAGTATAGAAACAGCTTAGGAACTCAGAATCTGAACACTATCATGACAGCCCATTCTTTGGTTTTAAATTCACTTTGCTTTCTTGCTTGTTTTACTTTTATTTTTTCCAGGTGTGGAGATTGGTTAAGTGGCCACAGCATACTCTTACTTAACAACATCAGTGCTGACTGCTTGAGGACTCAGTTAGCTAAATTGGCACTGGGGCCAACAGGCGACTTTTTGACCTTATAATTGCAAATATGGAGCTGTTTGTTTTTTCAGAAGTGTCTAAAACATGTGGGACAGGTATAAAGTTTCCACATGAGCCCAGGTCTTTGGTTTGTCCTGCTCTAAACAAACTGCTTCCCACGGCTAGGCCAAGAATATTCCTTCCCCTCCTATCTTTTTGAGCAACCGAGCCTCAGAACATTCCAAAATGGAATTTTATCATGTCTCATATATGGCAAAATCTTAAACCATCCCTTCTCAGTGCCAGAAAAATAGCAACCTAACCCAGGAAGAAATCAAAGCTGCATTTCCCATTAAACAACATCATTAACATTGTAGAAAAGAGGAAATCATTTTGTTAATGATCAAATATACAGGCTTCGGCCAATTAAATCTTTGAAGCAAATAATCGAGATAAGATCCCTTACTGGAGCTAATCATTACAGAAAATGACATTTGAAATCTCTTTTTTCCTCCTAACTCTAAGAATTGAAAGCTAAAACAAGTTGTCAGAACAGCATTTGCTCATCTGAGCTCAAAGAATTCTTGCTCCAAATTGCAGACCCTTGAACCCAAATAGGACAATACCTTCTCTTGCCCAAATAAGCTAAAGAGAATTTGCAGTGAAAGTCCCCAGTCCAGTGTCTGCTGACAACCAAAACTGAGTCTTGGCAAAGCTTCAGGAAAGATAATCAGGTACTGGGATGAAGTGAGCCCTAAACACCCACCTCAATTCTTGTCCCAGTGTTACTTGTCATTCCTTTGGCCAGTTGTTCCAGTTAGTTGAGTTAACAAAGCGACTGAGGTCTTTTAGTCATTTAGCTTTGTTTGAGTTTTAGTCCAAGGTTGGGCCTCTTACCCTCCTCTCCATGAAGAAACCAGCCCAAGGGGGCAAGGGAGGAGATTTGTCTACCTCTGCTAAATATATAGTTTGAATCTAACTGTTCTCCCAAACGGTTCACATGGTAAAGGCTTACTCCCCAGCCTGGCACTAATGGGAGGTATACATCTGAAGCCTGTATATTTGATCATTAACAAAATGATTTCCTCTTTCCTCTTAAAGAGATGGAGCCTAGTGGGAAGTCTTAAAATCACTGGAGACATGGCATTGAAAGGGATTATGGGGCCCTGGTACCCCCTCTTTCCAGGCACAAGGTGAGCATTTCTCACCTCTTTCTCACTCTCTCTCTTTCTGTCTCCCTTTTCCTGGCCCTGAGGTCAGCAATTTTGCTCCACACACTCCTGCCATAAGCAAGAGGCCCAAGCAATAGAACCAAATGATCATGTACTGCAGTCTCCGGAACTGTGAGTTAGAAAATAAACCTTTTCTCTTTATAAGGTGATGACCTCGAGTATTTCATGGAAAACTGGTGAACACACTAAGACAGCTCAAAGGTTTTAACTACTGACTAAAAGCCTGGAAGAAAATGCCACTACAGAGTCTAGATTGGTGAATGGAACATGAAGTGAAAACCCCACACAAAAGAGACCCCATATTCATATTTTAATGCAATAGGTATGTATTTTGTGCCTAAAAGTATTCATAATATCATAATAACAAACCTTTTCATGTTTATAAGGCTTCACAATTCATAAAATATTTTCATAGATGTTACTGTTTTTAATTCTATTAGATGGGTAGGCAGATATCTACCTTACCTCACATATTTATTTTTTAATGAAAATATGAAGTTGAAAGCTCAAAGAGAATGAAAACTGAAGCTCAAAGACATCAAGTACATCATTTGTCCAAAGTGATACTATAAAGTATTTCGAGAAACATCCACCTCAAAATACCCGACGGGGACGGAAAGTAGTAGTCCATTGCACTTATCTTTCTTACCAGCCATTCAAGGGTCAGGTGCCCAAGAACCAAGTAATTCTTGCTACCCTTCCTCCCTTGCCCCAGATGTCACATGTACTTCCTAGAGTAGAAGCCCCATGAAGACAGGAACTGAGTCACATTCATTTCTTCCTGGTCTGCTGTGCCTTGTAGAAGTCATTTCACTTAGTAACTATTAATTATATGTCTATGTCTCATCAGTCTGGAAAATTAAAAGCCATCCTGGGCTACAGGAAGGAGTATGGCCTGGACCACCTTGCTTCCTCACTAACCAAGCTCACTCACCTCTGGGAGAATATGAAAGAGGGGACTCCTTGGCCACAAAGACAAAAACAATTGTCTAATCCAGGTGTGATGGCACAAGCCTGTAATCCCAACACTCTAGGAGACTGGGGCAAGAGGACTGCAAGTTTGAGTATTGCCTGGGCAGTTTAGTGACTTACCAAGACTCGGTCTCAGAATGCAAAAAAATAAAATAAAATATGGACTGGGGAATGCAGCTCAGTGCAAAAGCCCTGGGTTCATCCCCAGTACCAAAAAAAAAAAAAAAAAAAAAAAAAAAAAAAAAAAGGTCTATGTTCAATAGTTCATTCTAGGGCCAGGGATATAGCTCAGCGGCACAAGCACCTGCCTGGTAAGTGCAAGGTCCTGAGTTCGATTCCCAGTACAAAAAAAAAAAAGTTCGATACAGTCTCTAAGTTTTGAAACTACCTATCATTTTCTATTTAAAAGACATTATAGAAACAATATCATTTGCTACTAAATATAGTAGAACAAGAGTATAGAATATAGAATGAAGAGAACAAGTCTTAGACTCCATCCCAGGAGTAAATAAAGGAGGTCGGTCATCTCTAAGGCTGTTCCGTGATGCAGACAGTCAGCGCAGCATAGCCCTGTTCAGAACAGGGGAAGACTGAGGGAGGACAAGGCATATCGTCAAAGCCACAAATCAGAGTTACATAGGACAAGACAGGTTAGAACGTGAACTTTTCTGCAGCTGTCCCTAGTAGACATTATCAGTGGATCGTAGCACCCTTCAGCACAGCCAAGGATTCCGATCTTCCTAGACACCACACTGTGGGTAGCTATCGTCATTTGTTTGAGATTGGCAAGAAAGATGTCACCCATGTGCCATCCTTGTGTTTAAGACCACTTCCTCTTGCCAGAAATCAGCATTTCACACATTAGGCCTAAATTATGATGCTTTATCATACTGCCCTGAGTCCAAGATTCCTGGTCTTCAGTTAATAATCCAATGCAGATCTCCTGGATTCTTGACCTCAACTCTTGGTTGCTATCTGCCCTTTCCCTATTGCTACTTCTTCCAGCCCTGATCTCTGCCCAGGGATTCTGACAGGCCTGATGACCTGCCCCAACTCCTGATTCCTGCCTGGCAGCCTTCTTTCTTTTTTTTTTTTTAACTTTATTTTTTTATTTATTTTTTTTTCTTTTCTATTTTTATTTTTTTTAAAGACAACAAGTAAACATTCTTATGTATTAACAAACTCAAGCATTAGAGAATGTACAAATACCTTTTGGAGAAAAATATGACTCAGTATAAGATTAAGCCATGTAAAAGCTAGGTAAAAATAGAAGACTAAGGACTGGAATAGTCACAGTGAAATTGCATTTTCATACTAGGGAGACAATACGATGTTTACACATGTGCATCCGGCTTATTTCGCTTGTGAGTATTTTCTCGAGTTGCATCCATTTACCTGTAAAAGTTTCCAGTTTATCCTTCTTTATGGCTGAGTAGTACTCCATTGTGTAGAAATACCACATCTTTTTTATCCATTCCTCGGTTAATGGGCATTTGGGTTGTTTCCACGATCTAGCTATTACAAATTGTGTTGCTATAAACATGGGTGCACATATATCGCTGTGGTAGGATGTTTTTAATTCTTCTGGAAAGATACCCAGAAGGGGAATAGCTGGGTCAAATGGAACCTCCAACCCTAGTTTTTTGAGGAGTCTCCACACGGATTTCCACAGTGGCTGGCAGCTTTCCTTCATTTCTCCCCCTAATTCAGTTTTCCTACCTACTTCATCAGAAAGTACCTTGTCAAGGTCAAGATTCCCTCCAGGACTGCGTAACACCACGAAGACAGTAAAGAACTGAGATAAGCAAGAAGAAGTAAGAAAATTCAAGACTCATAAAGGGGAAGGGAAGAGGCTAGCTGATTGTTCACAAAATCTCCCTCAGTTATGGAGTATATCTGGAAGCTGGGCCCAATCTTTATATATCCCATTAGAGAAAGTGAAAAATTCCAGTTCTGGCTTTTTCTGCTTTATGGTGAAGTTTCCGCCTTCGAGGTAAGGAGCAGATGTTTTCTAAGCTCCCAGGGATTTATCTGCCTTGTTCACACCTTCAACAGACAGTTCATTGCAGTTTTAATTTATATGGCTCTCCTTCACTGGTGGGACAATAACTCCTGCTCTACTTTGAGTCACAACATGGCGGCATAAAAGAAAACCAGGCTGTGCCTCGTCACTCCTAGCTTTGCCTCCCTTCTTGTTCCTACTTTTTATTGCACATTGCCTGAATCCAAACAAGACAGTCAATCTCAGATTTGCAATTTGCTACCCAGAGAGGCACCACGGTATAGTGCATAGAACACGAATCTAGAAGCCACATGTTGGATTCAAGACCCGGTTCTACTGGCAACGCACCAGACAAGTCATAAGCCTTTCTGGGCTTCACTGTGTGCATCTGTAACCGAGGGGTGTTGATCCTAGTGATTCGTAAGGTCCCCTCCAGCTCTGATGTTTTCTTATACTGGAGCTTATTTGTGAAAAGCAGCTTTCGATCTCCAGGCAGCTGGTGTGATCCAAAGCCTGGAAAGGCTTCCCACAATGCCCCTCTGCTGCTCCCCATCAGGCTTACACCAACAGGGGGAGAATCATTCCCAGCTGCTGGCAGCCTAATCCAACTGCCATGTGGGGAGTTTTGTTATGCCTATTTCATAGTGGGTCATGTCAAGTCAACATGTATTTCTTAAGTGCCTCTGACAAGCCCAGAAAGAGGGCGGGCCCCTCTGGGGCCTCAGTGACTTCATCTGTGAAGTGAAAGGCTTATCCTCATTCACTTCTAAGATGCCTCCAGCTCTGAAGTCCTGAGATCCAGGAACCACCGAGGGAAGGGAGGCTGCCCCACCCCTGACATGGCCCAGGCCCACCTTCTTGCAAGCCTGTGCACCTGGGGTGTCACAGGAGCAGAGAACGCCGGACTCTGGATAAAACGCATTCAGAGGCTACAGAATATGTGTGTGTCACAAACAAGACTCACACCTCCGAAATTCCTCATGGCTGAGTCTCAGCCCTGACTCCTCTCCAGCCCCCAGTTCTCTGGGCCACTCTGAGGTGAGTGGGGAAGAGACAGATGCTTGTATAGATGATGTGATTTGAAAAAGTCCCCACACATTCACAAAATATGTCCCTCACAGACCTGCCTGAAATTCTCACCACAGGCACTCAGATTCTTTGCATGCAGGCATCTTGCTTCCAGAAGTTTCCTGTTAAGTGCAAATGTACAGAGAAGTGTGTGCTCAAACTTGGACTTATTTCCCGATGCCCATCCTCTCACCACTAACATTTGCCGTCTCTCTGTACTCCTCTCCAGCTCACAAAGTACAGAATAAGACTTCTGACAAACACAAGCACTTCCCCGCTGCGAGAGGAGGGGCACAAAACCTGAGTTATGAATGAAAATCTGACCAGGAATGAGGTATGCACCAACAAGCATGCTAGTCAGTCTTTCATGCTGGCTCATTTTATGTCCTCAACAGCTAGTGAAAGAAATGGGAATTGGGGAAGGAATGAGCTAGAAAAGAAGCAAAGGATAAAGGATAATGCAAAGGTGATTTATTTACTTATTTATTTTTTTAGTGTGGGTATCAGGAGCCGAACTCAGGACCTCATGCTTGCCAGGCAGGCGCTTATGCTACTGAGCTATATCACCAGCCCCACAGGTGATTTTTAAACCCATGTCTTATTGGGGTTCTTAAGGAATAAAAGCTCTCCCTTTGGGGAGTTGTGAAGTTCCATCACAGTTTGACTTGGCTACATGGACCTCTCCTTAAATTATTGCATATGTTTATTATTTAAATTTGATTGAATAAAAATTAGAGGTTTTTTTTACCAGGAATCGAACTCAGGACCTTGCACTTGCCAGCCAGGCACTTATGCCACTGAGCTATATCCCCGGCCCTAAAAATTCATTTTGAGTGGAGAAATTCTGAGGGGTAAGTGTAGATACACAGGTGGAAAACACAGGTATATGGAATCAGTATTAGCTCTGTGCCTTCCTCCGTGAGGCCAAAAGAAGAAAACATGATTTCGCCCTGCATCAAGCAGATATTGGCCGTGTGAAACTTTTTTTCCAAGACAAAGTTGTTAACTCTTCAAGGGAGGATTAAATAAAACTTCAAGAATATTTCTTTTTTCTGCAAAATATTTTAAAAAGAAAACCAGTTCCCACTTGTTGCGGACTGGATTGCGTACCCCTGTATTTCATATGTTAAAGCACTCGTGTGACTGTCTTCCCAGTGTGACCATAACTGGATGTAGGGTTTTGAGAAAGATAATTAAGGTTAAATGAGGTCCTAAGGGTGAGGTCCTAATCCAACAGGACTTTGTAGTGTCCTTATAAAAAGAGGGAAAGATATCAGAGTTATCCCTCCCTCCATAGGCATAGAGAAGAGGCCATGTAAGGACACAGCAGAAAGGAGGCTCTTTACAAGCCAGGAAGAGCGGCTTCATCAGAATCCAAATTTTCCAGAACCTTCATCTTGAACTTCTAGCCTCAAGAGTGAGACTATAAATGTCAGTGGTTTAAGCCATGTAGTGTGTGGTGTCATGTTATGGCGGCCTGGGGAGGCTAATACACTATTTGTGCAGGAAAATAGGTTCCTGCCTGAGGGAGGGGATGAACTGTGCCAGTCGGCAGGTAGGAATGAACCCCTATTCTAGACATTGGGTTTACGGCAGACACCATCCACAGCGGAAACATCCTCCCAGCACCTCTAGCCCACTGGTTTTAGAATCCACGTCTTTTCTAAGATGGCAGCTCCAGACCTACTTAGCTGTATCTTCCTCAGAGGGGAGGAGCAGCACTCAGAACTTGGGTGTGGAAGGCAGTAATGGTGACTTTCCTCTCCTTCTGAAGGGTTACCTCAGCACTAGTCCAGAAGGAATGCGATGGAGTCCAGGTTTGACCTCTGAATGCATAAGAAGATGATGCTATGGGGAAATAGAAAATGGCCATTGTTCCTCCCAGCACATCCAAGAGAGGCATGCAGCCCCCATGGGGTTGTAGGCCTGGAATGGCTTCCTGAGCCAAAATGGAGCAGTAAAGCTTCTGATGGCCTAGGCTAGGAACAATGTCAGGGGACAGTTACCTTCAAGAAGCCAGAAGTAGAAGTATGAGGAAAATGAGGGGATTTTAAAAGGAAATTTGGGGGCAAACTAGCATGAACTTAGGGAAAGGATGCCAACAGAGCCCAAAAATTGGGACTACTTCCCCATCTTTTGAGCAAACTGGCTAAAATTAAGAACAGAAATCTGTACACGATGATAAAAGGGAAAAAAACCTTTTGCTTCAAAGCTTTTGAGAAAGGAGAAGGAAATGAGGCTATTTTCAGGGGGAGGAGGTTCTGGTAAATATTTGCATCGAAAATTCCAAAGTTCGTCACTGTTAAAGTAATGTAGGTATGTTTCCACTGCTACTTAGAGGTGCACGTAAGCTGGGGAGTACTGTTAAGTTGGCAGGGGCAGCGTATGATTTGTAGTGTTGTAAATACTCCCACCAAGGCTAATTTCAAGCCACCAATGGTCTAACAGTCAACTTGCAGAATTCCTGGCTATTTAACCATAGTCTCTAGCAGACTCCAGCACACTTCTACAAGGAATGCTGGGTGGGCAGATGGCAGATACCCAGCACAGAGCCAGAGGCCAGAAATAGGAGGAGCCCAGAGGGTGATGTCAGGAACACAGGCAGATCTTCCTCTCTGGAATGCATAACCTCACAAGCACTACAGGAAGCCCATGGCCATGGTCATTCAGCTACTCCACTTCCGGGAAGGGATGTGGTTCTGTTCTTGAGAAGTGCTACCTTGTCCCCTACACACTGTGACTGTGCCATCTGGAGGCCTAGGGAAGAGAAGCAGCCACACAGAATTCCAAAAAATCCACTGCCTTTTTAAGCTTCTAAACATCAACAATAAATGGGGAGGGAGGTAGAGAAAAGAAAGAGAAGGGAGGGAATTGAATTTAGGAAAGATCTTCACCAACCATCATTAAACCAATGAGTTCAATTTTCCCAAGGACCCCAAGGAAACGCCTATTAAGGAAGGAAGAATAAAGGAATTCCTGAAATATCTTTTCACATTTGGCGAGCCACATACAGAGTATTTTACCCTCGTACAAGGCAATTCCATCACTCACTTAACTCTGACTTCTATGGAGATATTTATGGGCTGACCAATACTCTGGACATTCTTATCAATTCCTTTAGAATTTCATTCTGTGGTCCAGTATAAACCTTCAAGTGAACTACAAAAATATGCTTTTGTTTTCAAAACAAAACCAAACACAGAAGTCAGGACTGGGGTCTTTACCTCTCTAGCTTAACCTTAAATAGCTGGCACTGGGCTTTATGCTTGGCCAAGATTCAATACATCCTCATCCTATTTAATTCTTCCTCTTTCTCCTGCAGAAATTCACTGGGGGATTCCCTCTGAAGGCTTGTGCCATTCACCTCCAGGCAGGTGTGAAAATCTACTCTTTGGTCCATGAGTTAGAGAACGGGCAGAATCTGAGATGGCATCAGTAAGCATTAGGCTAGCACTTGATCAAGTGTGTCAGTTAAAGAACAGGGTTATCATGCATAACCTAATTGTCCTTACTATATGCGTGAGAGTTATCCATTTAAGAGTCTAGGTAGAGCAGTACATTTAAACAGCGCGTTTGTAAGAAGATACAGTCACTGTTCATGATGCACCTACTTCCTCTGGCTGTGCTTCAAGCTGAAAACTCTTGCATTACTTCGACTCAGGAATCACAACTAGGCAGCCATTTAGTCAAAACGATAAAGGAGAAATGGTGACCCCTGCTGGCAAAATCATATTTTCCTCTGGTCATTTCCCCAACGCTGCAAAAGAGAAAAGTAAACACGGAGGCAGAGGTAAGAATGTGACAATGTCCTCCTTGAATGCATTATTTTTTCAGTGCTAATAATTTTTGCAGCCCCATCAGCAAAAGTCATTGTTTGGCTCAAGAATCCTTAATTGATGTGTAGAAATGAGATTCAACTGGGTTATTACATTTAATTATTATTTACTGGAGAAAAAAAGAAGAAATGCTTTTATTTGGAACATAATGATTTTATTTTTTTTGTATTCATTGATGAAATGAATAATTTGCAACTGATATTGAAATACGGAGATTAACTAAAATGTTAAATGAAAGTGCAGCCCCCAAATGTCTTGTTAAACGTCTGCGTTTATTAGTTGGAAAAAAAAAATCTACATTTTAGGAATTAAAAACTTGAGAGAGTTTCCAAACGCTTCTACGTTTTATAATTTAATGTTTTATGGAAAACTGGAAATAGGTTACTTTGCTTAAAAACTCAGCAATGTTAAACACAAAATCGTGTTCCACATCATTCTTGTTTTGTTGCTTGATTTTGTCCCTCTGCATGTCTTTTATCGCCCTTCAACAAGAAAAATACATGCGCCCTGCTTCTGGATCGCTAACAAAATTCAACTGTTAGTCAAACTTGCCCTGATCACAAAACACCTCTTTGGTCTTTAGCTTTGCCAGGTTTCAAGTAAAAAAAGCCTTATTTCAAGTTTTTCATAGAAAAGCTAAGCCAGGTCATTTTAACATGTTTTTAATTGCCTGATTCTGCTGCACATGCTATTATTATGTCTGTGTAATCAAGTTTATCAGGAGAGACAGAGGATGTGTAGAAAAGCAGACCAGGAGCCCCACTGAGAATTACAGAAGCTAGATTTCATCTTCTGGAAACGATAACTGTAAAAGACACCAGTATCCAGAGTAGTATAATTCATGCTCTATCTTTATCAATAAAATATTCAAATTAAATAAAGCATTTATTTAAATGCCTGTTTACATAGTAAAAAGAATTGCATTTTTGTCAGATGCTTTTCTGGAGCCAGTGCACCGCCCTCCCTGCTTCCCTCAGTCTAACGTGAGGCCAGACTATTCCACAGTCAGCACCTCCTCGGAAATCAGGCAGAGGACAGAGAAGGAGAAAGAGTAGACTTAATAGCTACTAGCTGTCTGCTCTCCTGGGCCTTCCCTGGAGCGGGGAAAGAGAGGAGAATAGAAATGAAATAGGTCAGCTAGGATTCCTGCCTGGCATTTGCCATGACCTCTTTACTTCCTCACTTCTCTTCTAATATAATAAATATATTTGTTCTTTCCCAAGAATACCAAAGAGATGTTAAATTGCTTGAAGATAATTTTTCATTTTGTTTTATGAAGAAAAAAATGTAGACCTTGCTACGGTTTCAATGTGTCCCCCAAAACTCACAGGTTGTGAACTTAATCCCCAGGGAAACGGCGGTGAGCAGTGGGACCTGGAAGAGGTGATCAGGTCACCAGAGCTCTGCCCTCAGGGATGGACTAATGTCGTTATCTTGGGAGTGGATCTGTTATCACGAGAGTGAATTTGTAAAGCAAGTCTGCCTTTTCTGCACCTTTCTCCCGAGGGTGCCACCACCTCACCCCACCACCGAACAAGCACAAAGGCCCTCGCCGGATGCTGGCACCTTGATATTGGACTTTCCAGCCTCCAAAACTTTAAGAAATAAATGCTTTTTCTCTATAAATTATCCATTCTGTGATATTCTCCTATAGCAATACAAAATGGACTAAACATTGAGTAAAGAAATTAATAAATACTAATTATCAGTATTTAAATGCCAGTACACATCCAGGCTTTTTTAAATAAACATAAGACTCCAAAAAAAGAGCAAGTATTTGTGTCTAACACCCAGGACAAGAAATAGTAATGATGGAAGAAACATATTCCTGAAACTGTATCTATTTCTTAGCAAAAGAACATTTTACAGGTGTAATCATTCCTACTGACATCCAATGGACAACCTTCAATTAAGTAGCTCTCTAAAAATGAAGAAATCATTTTGTCTCTTTCAGTTGGTATTTACTATGTACCTACTGTATGCCACACATCAGGCTGGGCATTAGGGAGAAAACACCTAATAAAGTCAGATGCTTTCCTGGTCTTTCTGGAACTTATCATATCTTGCCAGACATCAATCAACTATCCACATCAGTAAATCTAAAATGTTAACAGTGATGAGTGCTACAGCCGAGAGGTAGATAGTGTTACCAGTGCATTGTTTTCTTAAACTAAAGAATTCTGTTTTTAAATTCTCTCTGCATAGTAGGCAAATCCAGCATTGTTGAATTCTGGCCCAGGGCAGAGAAAGCTCAAATCACAGAAACAAAATCAACATTTTATAGGCAAAACATAACCAAACAAACTGTGAGGAACTTGGTCAAAACGGTGCCTGATTCAATTTAAATAATTTGTTCAGCATCTGTGCTTATAAAGCAGGGCTTCTCAAACCTTAGTGTCCACAGGAATCACATGAGGATCTTGTTCAAATGCAGATTCTGACTCTGTAAAGGCTAGAGTGGGGCCTGAGAATTTGCATTTCTGAGGCAAAAGTACCTTCGATTAAGTTGCTCTCTAAAAGTGACTAACTCATTTAGTCTATACTCATGGCCTGTTGGTCACACCTTGAGTGGCTCCAGTTCAGGCCAAGATGGTGAACTACCTCAGCTACTAGATCTCCACAGAACTAGGAAAGTAAAGAGGAAAAGCAACGTGAGGCTCTCCCATACTGAAAGGGGTTGCTTTGGACCAGTGTTTGTAGAATAGTTGCTTTGTCCTGGGGCAGGAAGCAGCACAGGAAAGTTATGGGAAGATAAATAGAAGAACTGGTGGGAGTAGGATCCTGCTTCCCCCACCCCACACCCCACCACCTTTGGGCAAGTAATGCCCGCATCTTACCTGTCAAGATACAGAGATTCGGTCCAGATGTCCTCAAAAGAAACAGAAAACCAGGGCGGGCCAACTGACCCCTGGAAATGATTTCCATATCCCTTTCCCTTCAGACTCCCAGAGCTGGGAATTACAATCCAGTCTTGACGGCGGGTCTCAAACTTGGCCACACAAAACATCACTGGATCCCCCTCTGGTAATTCCAATAAAGTGCTGTGGGGCATGGCCTAGGAATCCAGACTTTTAAAATTTTCCCAGGTGATTTGCATGTGTAGGCAAGATTCGAAACCACTGAATTTCTAGAGTCTTTTGTAAATCTGCCTCTCTGGGGGAACTGAGGAAGACCTGACCTGTCAGAGAGGCTATTTTGTGGAATGAGGACCAACTGAATGCAAGTTTCCAGTGTCAGGGCTCCCTACCCTGAAGCACGCCCGCATCCCCTGGGTTCACAGGGACTAATAGGGCTGAGGGTCTGCTTTCCCCCATACTGCCTGAGTAGTCAGTGCCCTGGAGTAAAAATGAGCACATAAAACAAAGTAACAAGACATTTGAGAGAACAGCTATTTCAGAATGAAAATAACCTCCTGGATTACAGATTCCAACAGAAGCAGAAATATTAGAACAGATGGACTAAGTATTTATAATCAACCTGATAAATATATTTTTAAAAGAGGAAAGAATTAACAAGAAGCAAGAAAACATAAAAAGAATCAAACAAATACTAGTAACAAAAATATAATGGTAAAAACCAGGCAGTAGTACCTGTAATCCCAGAACTCTGGGAGACTAAGGAAGATTGTAAATTCAAGCCCAGCCTGGGTGATTTAGCAAGACCCTGTCTCAAAAATAAAAAATAAAAAAGGGGATGGAGATGTTGCTTAGTGTGAAGGCCTTAGGTTCAATCCCCCAGTACTGCAAATAATAATAATAATAATAGTAAAAAAAAGAGTAGAACTGACATTGCTGAAAAACAAATTAATGATTTGGTAGATCAGATTGAAAAATTCTCAGAAAATAGAATAAAAAGACAAAGAAATAGACAATATAAAAGAAAAGCTAAGAGATAAAGAAGACAGACATGGAGGTACTAACATGTGGATAATAGGAGAGCCATAAAACAAAGAAAACGTGAAGAGAAAGATATATTTGAGGACACAATAGAGACTAACGTTTGCACAAAACCACATACCTAGATTTACTGCAACAACATTTAGGAATTTTTTTAAATGCTAAATCTGTCATAGAAAGCACAAATCATATATAAAGGAACAAAATTACACTGATGCCAGCAATGTTGGGTGTATAAAAGCAATGGAGTGTTGTTTCCGTAGAATTGACAGAAATAGAATCTAGAACCTAGTGTTTTACATTCAGCAAAACTATCATTAAAATATTACAGCCAAATAAAATATTCTCAAGCGTGTAAGATTTGCTCTAAACAGATGTGCATTATAAACTGCTGAAGTACTGCAAGAGAGAAAAAGCTAGGAGATAAATTCTGTCCTTACTAGGAAAATTAGGGAAATATAATTAAAAATAAAAGTAAGAACAGTTAGAAAAACACATGGAACAGTGGCACAAACTGAAATAACAAGTGAGACTGATAAAAATAGGTCACTTATTATAACAAAGGTGTGTCATCTATTATATGAAAGATAGAAGTATTGAATTTACCACTTAAAAGACAGGACTGACAGGTTGGATTTATTTTTAAAATTCTGATATGCGCTATTTACAAAAGACATACTTCAAATGTGAATATATGCAAAGGTTAAAAGCAAAAGACTGTTAAAAGACATATTAGGCAAATATTAATCAAATGAAAGCTCACCTAAGCCACATTAATTTCAGAAAAGAGTCTTTAAGAGCATTGTTAGGAACAGAGTACCCTGGCACAGCAATTCCACTCGCAGGTATAAATCCAAGAAAAGACTGTACACATACACAACAAGTGATTCAAACAAACCTGAAAACGACCCTCAAATGTCCCTCCTTCCCAGGACCCCACACCTTTGTGTAATCTCCTGCCCTTGACTGTGGCAAAACCTGTAGCTTGCTTCTAATGAATAGAAAATGGCAAAGGTGATGGGATGTCACTTCTGTGATAATGTTGCACACACTGTCACACACACTTGTCATGCTCGCTAGCCCTCTGCCTTGCTGGCACAAAGCAAGTGACCGCACTGGGGAAGCCCAAATGGCGAGGACCTGAGGATGGCCTGTGGTGAGCAACAAGCAAGAAGTGAAACTCTGGGCCCAGTAACCTGCCAGGACCTGAAGCCACCAACAAGCCCATGAGCTTGAATGCAAATCCTTCCCCGGTCAGACCTTGAGACGGGACTGCCGTGCTGGCCCACAGATTGACCACAGTCTTATGAGGACTTTTGAAGCAGAAGACTCGGCTGAGCCATGCGCAGACTCCCAACTCTCAGAATCTGTGGGACAACAAATGTGTGTTAGCTTAAGCCACAAGGTTTTGGGTTATATCATTACACAGCAATAGATAACAAATGCAAGAGATATATGAAAGAATGGCAGCAATACAAAAAAAATAACAAAATCCTGGCAACAACCAACTGCCCATCAAATGCCCATCGGTAGGACAGAAGGTAAAAGCTGTGGTGTATTGAGCTGCTAGAATAATGTATTCATAGCCACGTGTCACAAAATGGATAAATCATAACAATATGTTACCAGGTGAAGTAATAACAATGCCCCAAAGATTACCTCAGCATGATAACTTCTATAAAGTTAAAAGCAAAGTCAAAACATAAATTATTTATTAAGGTCAATATGCAAACTTCTTATGAAACTAAACACAAAGTTCTTATAAAATTGTACCTTAATTTATCATATGACCCACCAATACCACTCCTACGTATTTACTCAAAAGAAATAAAAATATATGGCCACACAAAAACCTGTATGTGAATGTTTATAGCAGCTTTATACTTGCCAAGAACTACAAAGAACCTCAAGGTCCTTTAATTGGCAAAAGGAGAAACACAGCATAGAAATTACAATACTAGGGATTTATCCAGTGACAAAAAGATAAAACCTATTGAGACCCACAGCCCCAGGGAGGAGCCTCAAGTGCATTCCGTTAAGTGAAAGAAACCCGACTCAAAAGTCTACATACTCTACAATTCCACACATGTGGTTTTTCTGGGAGAGGGAAAAGTATGGATATAAGAAAGTAATCCATGGTTGCAAGAGGTTGTGGGTGGAAGGAATTGACAATAAAGAGGAAGATTCTTTGTCTTGATTTGCTGTTATTCAATTATATTTCTCAAAACAAATTATGCACCAAAAAGGATGAATTTTACTATATGTCAATTACACTCATACCTCGTGTATGTGCATCAAGTATGTGTCCCTTTGCCAACTGATGAACCAGCTCCTCCATCCTGCCATACCCTACAGCCCCTTCCTACCTCCAATACATAGAACAAAATAAGAAGTGTGTCATTGGAACTATTATATTTAAAATTACTACAGAGAACAGCCCTGGATGGGGACTGCAGACAGGAGGGAGAGTACAGAAAAGGGAACCTTGAAAATGGAGAAAATGAATATAGCTTTCTTTGCTTTGGGGATGGGGATGTTTCTGACTCCATGATTGTGAACCTTGTTTATCTCAAAGCACAGTGTCACTGAGGTCATCATCCAGCCAACCTGCAATACTTGGTGGCCCTCGCCAAGTTAGTAGCCCTATTTCTTCCTAATTCACTTTGCCTTGGGACACCCTGAAAAATGGCCCATTAGCAGCCCACAGAGAGATTAAGAAACAATTCCACTGAAGAGAACTGCACAGTTTAACAAAATGATCCTTGAATCAGAATGTTCTGCTTCTGCTATCGTTTATGAACAAAAGGAGCAGGGGTTTTGAGGTCAATGCCAGCCTGACCATATTTCGTTCTTATCTCCCTATTTTCTACTCCATAATGAAATTTAAGTAGCTTGCTATCGCTAAGTAAATAATTGGCGCCATAACAGCCTTCTGGAAGCTTTTAATTGTGTCAAACCAGCTCTTCAATTCTAAACATTCCTTGCAACCAAATGATATTTAGAGCTTTGGGTGTCTTCTTGGCAGATGGAGATAGAGACACAAAATGGGATAAGAAGGCAGGAACTTCCCATTAATCATGGTGGTGCTCCTTTAGTCAAAGATTATAAAGTGCCTGAGGTGGCATCTTTGACTTGGTAAGGGAGAAGGAGGGGGTCTAATTGAGAGGCTGAAAGTCTGGATTTTAGTGCCTGTTGAGCCCCCGCTGGCTTCGCATCTGGGACAAGGCACTCATTTGGTCCTTGGCTCTCGTTTTCCTCCTCTGCACCACACTCTGCAGCCAAGGTGTCCCCTCCCCCCACCATCACCCCAAGTAAGGTTGTTCTGGGGGGCAATAGGCTTCAATACAATTCCAAAATTAGAGCACCTCCCCTTGCTCCCTGGTATATCCAGGGATCTGTTTGGTGTTGCCAGAGTGCCAGGACCTTGTAAAGAAATGTCCCCACAGGGTGGCCAAACAGTGGCACGCAAGAAAGTGTCCAGTACTGACCACACTCTGCTAACCCAAGATAAAGGGTTACCTGAGAAAAAGGTTTCCATGATCAGAGACTATTGGAAAAACCAGCTGAAACAAGTCAGACAGATTTCTTTACGCAGAACGATTACATAGTATTTGACCAAAAACTCTCTTTTTTTCTTTTCTTTTCTTTTTTTTTCTTTTTTTTTTTTGTAATGATCATTGCTCAGATCTGGCATGCCCTAAAAAATGATGCAGCTCCAGAGGTATGATGCTATCAGTCTAATTTTCATTCATTATTCCGCAACCCTGGCTGTGGAACAATATCCCCTGGGCCCATTACCTGAGCCTCATCCTAGAGGTTTGGATCTAATTGATCTGAGACGTGAGGCCTGGGTGCTCGTATTATTTTCAGCTCCCCTGGTGATTCTAACACACAGCCAGCATGGAAAACCGCAGCTTATGTGTCATGGGAAGCTTAGGTGTCATGGGTTGCTCTTCCCATGTCTATTGCAGAGCATTTAAGGGGAGCAATCCCTTCCCCAGATCAGTGATGGGGAGAAACCCAAGGAAGCGTCCATCTCTCCACCCAGAGTCAACACGAGCTCTAGAGCCCTACTGGGAGGGTCTCCGTGGAGGACCCAGAGAGAGCAACACGGCATTTCCTAACAGTTACTCAGTTGGGATTTTGTCCCTAATCATGTCTTTTTAAACCCTTTCAAAATGAAAATAGCTTTCCTGATTTTCTGGTTGTAAATTTAATGCCTACTCCTTGTAGGGGGCGAAAAAAACTACATAGAAGTGAAAAGTGAAAACTAACTGTTCTTAATTCCCCCACTGTGAGCATTTTATGTTTACTTCTAGACCTTTATATGGTTTTTAAGAGTGTTTTGTAACCTGGTGTTTTACTAATCGACATTTCATAAATGCCTTCCTATCTCAGTATAAATAAAACTACATCATCATTCTTTCTTTTTTTTTTTTTTTTTTTTTTTTTGGTGGGTACCGGGGGGACGACCTCAGGACCTCGCGCGCCAGGAGGCGCCCGTGCCACTGAGCGATATCACCGGCCCCTTTTTCGTATGTGGGATCCGGGAGTCGAACTCGGGCCCTCGCGCTTGCAAGGCAGGCGCTTATGCCACTGAGCCATCTCACCGGCCCCTACATCATCATTCTTAATGGTCCCGTCATATTCTGGGTGGGTGATAAATTAGTTCATCCGTCCCTTTGTTTAGCTGTTCCAGAGTTCACCACTGGCGATGGAATAGACATCTCTGCACGTGTATCTGGTTGGTTCCTTGGCACAAATTCTTAGAAGCAGAAGTGCTCAGTCCAAGTCCCCAGAAGGCAAAGAAACAACTGAGCAGAGCCTCTGGCTCTATTCGTCCCTCCAGGGGAGCTGCTCTGCCCCACATGTCCACACTCCAGCCTTCCAGCTTTTTCTACTTCCAACCTGCACCAACCTGCACCAGCTGCTCTGGCCCAAGCTCCTCCACCTTTTATTTAATCTCCCATGGAGTTCTCTTTTACAGCTAAGAAATATTTTACTTTAGAAAGTCTTTCTGGGTTGCGCCAGTCCCCTCTCTTTGCACCCTTCGTCTTGTTCAGGCTGGAGGTGGTATCCCCAGTAGAGGTCACCAAATCCTCTCTTAAGGAGACAAGTTAAGGTTGTCCCCTCTGGAAAGTCTTGGGTGACCTCCCCCAGCCCTGCCAAGCCTCAGAGCACCTGTCCTTTCCTTTGCAGCAGCGCCTCCCACTCCATGTTAGGATAGTTTGTGTGTTGGTCTCCTGCGGGACCCCAAGTTCCTTGTCTCCTTGAAACCTCAGCCTCCAGCCTCCCGCACGACCCAGGCTGAGAAGACACCTTCAGGGCTTCCTGAATGGCTGCAGTGAAAACCCATGTTTTCCCAGGAAAAACTGCAAGCTATGTGCCTTTCTAATATTAAAAGTAGTAACTAGGACTCACACGCCCTGGCCCTTAGGCCACAGCCTCAAGCTCATGCTAGGCTGACTCGCCTCAACTTGCCACTAACTTCTCATGACCCAGAGTCAAAGTTCTCACTTTCCTTCACGTTTTTCCACACCAGCACCTGCTGACTTAGCCTGGCGATGGGCAGGGGCAGGAGGGCTGGTGAAAGAGACCCAGGACCTTGATTGTAAGGGACCCTGCTGGCCAAGGGCCTAGACAGTTTTGTTCTTGCCAGCTCCACTTAGGGACTTTATAGGATTCACAAGATTGTTCATTCATTCTTATTTTGTAAATGGCAACAGTGTGGTAAAGCAGACAGGCATAGTACCAGTGTTCCAAGGGGTTACTTCCCTGAGGGACAGTGATGCAGGCAGCAAAAATAATTTTACCAATAGGCAAGGAATGTAGAAAAGACAAGAGTTTGTTTAGATCAGCTGCCAAGGGGGACACCAGGCAAGTTTCCAAGAGAGGAATCAAGCAGTCAGAGTGAGACTGGGGTTTCTCTAAGGGTTTGAGGACACAGAAAAATAGTCTAGGCAGCAAATGTGACTGCCCAGAGAATGTCTTTTCCTGGATCACTTAGCACCTTGTAGCTCTTCCCAGAGCACCTGGGCTGTGTTTAAAATTACCTTTACAGTTGCAGTTTTGACAAGACCGCTTCTCCTGGCTTGCAGAAGTCCTGTAGCTTCAGTTAAGAAGATAAGGAAGTTTACACTACCTTTCAAGAAAGGATGGGTCAGAACTCATCCGAGAGAAATGAATGGGCCTTACATCAAGAGCTTTGTTGCTGTCTTAGGACATCCTACCAAGAGCAGGGTGGCTTTAGCCCGAATTCTTCCCCATGGGCAGTCACAGTGATACTACAGGGAATCCAAAAACTAGTAAGCAAGCAAATAAAATAACTATGGGCTTTGATACATAGTTTGAAGGAAACTGAAATAAAGTATAAGAAGATTATTATTATGATCACCCTCGCTGATCAAGGTGGTCAGGGAAGGCCTACCTGAGATTTAAGCTGCAGGAGCCAGCCTGTGCTACAGTACAGCAAGAGGGGACCATCATTCCTGGTTGGAGACCGGAGCGCCAAGGTGACCTTGAGGCCAAAGGCCGGAAGCCTGGGGAAGGGAAGGGACAGGCGCTGCAGGTGAGTTTGGGGAAATAGGCAGGAGTCTATTGTTTATTGAGAGTTTTAAGTCATCTGTCAGAATTCTGAGTCCAATTGGTCATCACCAGTAAGTCACTCAGATTCAAAATTATTAAACAATCCAACTTCGGTTGTTTTTTTTTTTTAATCTCCGCTAAACAATAAAATTATTGTCCTTGATTCTCCTAAGTAACTCAAACCTTAGCCATATCAAGACAACCCACTTGTAGAGAATAAAATTGGAATAAGATGTTGGAGACTCAGATGAAAATTCTCTGAAACTAATTTTAGTGTTTCCAGTTTCTTTTAATCAAAGAAGCAAAGCACATGTACAGATGTCATTTTAGTTTTGAGGGGTTTTTTTTTTCTATTTTCCACTTTTAATTACAAGATTTTCACAGTTATCTCAGCAAGGAAGGAAGGATATGGGACGAAACGAGGCAGAAAAGAGCCATTTTGAACAATTTCAAAATAGAAATGTGGACCCTCCCTCCCTCTCTCTCTTAAGACCCCCTTTCTCAGCTCCCTGCACCTATTTCTGCTCTGTCTAGGGTCCCCACTTCCAGCCACAACTAATTTTGGTAGAGCTATTTTTGCCTTTATCCTCATGTTTACATGTCTGGCCCCAGAGCTGAACATAGGCAGGCAAGTAAACAGGGTAATTTGAAAGGCCCAAATACATGGGGACCTGTTTTCTGCCTTGGGGAGGTTAGGGTTACACTTGCTAATCCAAGTATGTGTTGTTGGGAAATATGACAGCACTCACACAAAGTTTTCCTTATTCAGGGCTGTCTGTGAATAGAACATTCATGGACTCCGAGCTGCCTTTCACACTCTGCTTCCAGCCAGAACCCTTCTAACTATTCCACTTCAGGAAGTTGGTACAGTATCTGAGGATTTCCAAAAGTAACTGGAATCAAAATAACCACCCATGGAGAAGTAGGGAAAAGCAAGGAGGGATGAAAAACACAATTCTATCACCTGCATTAGCATCGCTCTGCCGGCCTTCTTATTCTGTATTTTTTTTTTTTTTTTGGTAAGATTCTTTCTTGTTGACAAAGTAAACACAGTTTTAAAATATCTACAGTATTTCATTTGATAAGCCTTCTTATTCTTGCTCTGAAAACTAATTCCAGAAACCAGTCTTTTTGGAGCAATTCATTTTACCAACACTTAGTAGGGTCTTCAAAAGTGTCTTTGCAACACTGTCAGGAACTAAGAGAGAAGAGAGAAAAGGAAAACATAGTAACTAGCCTTCAAAAAGATTACTGACTGTTTATGGAAAGGTTCTTGTTAACCAGTGGGGGAGTGGATTAGGGGGACACAGTGAGAGAGAAGTCAAACAGCATAGCACAATTCATCTAATAAGTTCAAAATGTGGGGAATACAGAGGAGATAATTCTCCTCTACTTGTGTCAGGCAGAGCTTCACAGATGAATTTTCTCTTTTGTTCTCTTTTGTTCCTATGCCTCAGCATTGAGGTAGATGCCGAGAGAGGTTGCATTTTGCCAGGGTCAACTTTTCTTGGCCCTTAAATTATAAGGAAATACCACAGTGCTTGTGCAAGTACAAGGAATGTCAGGATTTTGAACTCTTTAAAGACTGGGATTCTCAAATGTCAAGATGAACATGCCGGCCAGGTGAACTCAAACAAGGCACAGATGCGGGGGGGGGGGGTCAGGATGTGCCCCGCACGCTGCATTTTACTATCCCTGTACCAAGGTGCCTTGGTTGCTCTGGGCAGACATCTGTGTGCAGCAAAAACATCAAAAGGCTCTGCAGGGGCTCTGGTTCCTCTCATATCTAATCTAGAGTACTGCAAGTTTTCTTGTTTAGTAAAAAAACATGTAAAATAGGCCAATACTGGGCCGGTGAGATGGCTCAGCAGCGTAAGCACCTGCCTTGCAAGCGCGAGGGCCCGAGTTCGACTCCCGGATCCCACATACGAAAAAGGGGCCGGTGATATCGCTCAGCGGCACGGGTGCCTGTTGGCGCGCGAGGTCCTGAGGTCGACCCCCTGGTACCCACAAAAAAAAAAAAAAAATAGGCCAATACTCTTGGTCAATAGGGGAGCATGTTCTCTCCAGCCAGAGAGCCAGAGAGTGTAATTTTTAGGCCAGGAACATTTCTTTTGTTCCCCACAGCTGGATAATTTCCTGTGTCAGACCTCGAGCAGACATCACAAACCAATCCTAGAATGCATTCTCACCAAACCCAGACGCTACCCAAGAATCCTTCTCAACATAAGACCCCAGGATGTCGCTACCATCACCAGGACTTGTCACACAAGATGAAATCGGAGGTGGTCTCTGCTCTCAACTTCATAGCAATTCAGTGTGGATCTTCCTATGAAAGGAAGTACGGGATGGATAGCAATTAGATCTTGGGCCCTGCCCAAAAGTCTAATGGAAACTTGCAATAAATCACTAAGAAAATGGCTACATCTTCTTAAACTGGACTTGTTAAGTGAAGTCTTCCAAGGTTTACTAAATAGATGATATTTTCACAGTTTAGTTTGTTAACTCAGACTCGGATTTGAGTTATAAAAGAGAACACATAGAGATTCCAACTTTCACAGCAGTTGACTTGGGAGGCTGTTAAGTCAGTTTTCAAAAGGGTTTAACCAGTATTTCTTTAAATGCCAAGCTCCTCTCCACCCAATGTGCTAAAGACTTTTAACTACCCAACAGGAAAGGAAAGGAAGAAGACAATTAAATAAATATAAATCCCGTTAGCGGCGAGACACCATGGCCATTTAAAAATGCATCTCAGGCAACCAGGAAGCAGCAAGGAGAAAATACAATTTTCATTGCACACATCTTTATCTCTGCACACTTCAAAATGGGTGGACTCTGCAGCAACAACAAGCTGGGCTTGGCCTACAGGGCCTTGATGCTGAATAGCTATTAAGTGTGAACCATAGGCCAAGGACAGAATAACCTCCTAGAGAGGCAGGAAAGAAACTGATCACCTGTCACTGAAAGCATGCATTAAGCCATGTCCAAAAAGCATGAGTCAACCACTCTGAAGTAACCCTGAGGTTTTCACCCAATCACAGAACTCATTCACACTCAGTGGTTAATGAGGTCAGGTGGACCCTGCCCAGTTTAATTTAGAACAGTGGTTACCAAACTCCAGTCGCTGGAGGTGCCTCAGGGCTGCCCAGCTGCGGCAGGAGGCGAGGACAGGGCTCTAATACACCCCGACCAAACACACACAGGCTCCACGGAAGCAGCCCTCCTCTCATCTCTTCTACAGCTGGACACTACACAGAGTGCTGAGACTGAGGGAGACAGAGGCGAGAGAGAGCGATTTAAATTTCTGTGTAACCTAGAAAGCGCTCAGACATCAACATTCCCCATAACTAAAACCAACCAGCGAAATAGTAGGGAAATACGTGTTCCTGAATCCAAGCGGGATGTGCAAGACTGAATTTTTTTATTTTTTTTCACTTGGAAATAATTGTGGCAAGAATAAATGTAGTAAAAGACCGTCTATGTTTCTTTTACCAGGATCACCAATTATTAACTGTTTGCCCATTTGTGCTCTCTCTTTCTCCTTTCCTTGCACATGTATATTTTTCCCTCAAATCATTTTAGGGGGAGTTAAATACACCATCGCCTCTTATCCCTAGGAGGTCAATGTGTTTCCTAGGAACTGAGACATTCTTTTACATAACTAGAGTATGGTTATCAACCTCAGTAAACTTAAATTAAAATAATAATTTGACCTAAATCTGTCCCTATCCCATTTTTTGTCGACTGACCCAACAGTGCACTTCCAGCTCTTTCCCTCCAGTAGCGAATCCAGACTAGGGTCAGGGATTTCATTTAGCTGCCACAACACGTCCTCCTTCCTTAATCTGGAACACTTCCAGAGACTGTCTTTGTCACCCACAATGACATTTTCAAATCTGGGTCTCTCCTCTACCCTGGTTTTAATAGAATGCTTCTCATTTAGAGTCGGTCTAATGTTTCCTCATGATTTAGGTTGTGCATTCTTGGCTGGAATACTACACAGGGGCCATTGTGTCACTCCCAGCATCTCACATCTGAAGGCCCAGGGTGTCCATCTGTCCCTGTTGCTGCTGCAATCCAGTCGAGGTATTGAATTTCTCTACAATATATTTGTTATAACTTTTTTCTGGCAACTGACATTTAGTCTGTAAAGAAATTCTTTAAAAACGTAAAATACTCTGCTCTTCATCTAAATTTCCCCCCAAATTTAACATCATTGATGATTCTTGCTTGCCATAATAGTTGAAAATTACTAACTTTCCAACTCTAGCACCACCTCCCAATTTACCAGTTGGCATTCAGCACCTCGCTGTGTGCAAAAGCCCTGTCTTCTCCCCATATAAAGGAAATCAATATTTACACATTAATTATCAGTATGGAACCATAAATTCCTATTTTTAATTATTTGTAATTCATTGCTTTACTTCATTGCTTAAATTGCCCTAGATGTAGCCATTAGGACCCTTTCGAGTGACATCTGTGTACTTGTGACATGCCCCCATCTCTTCCTGAGTCCTTCCTTTTTTTAGTATAAAAAAAATTCCTGGCTCATCTGGTACAGCTGTGCCCCCGCCCTTGCATCAGCTACTTCTCCCAGGAGCCTGGGTTCCTTTTGATGGGGAATGGTATTAGAGACCAAGTTCAGGGCAGTAGGGGTGCTCATTGCTACTGTAGTGCTTCTATTTCTTGGCTCTTTCAACAGACAAAACTCAGTAATATGTTCACAAATATACTTCTATATACACACGTACATGCTAGTATACACACATGCATGCATATACTAGAAATATGGTACACATTAATACTTCCAATTTCACTCATCTCAACCAGGCTTTTTACTTCCTCCCACTCCATTTTATCTCCTTTCTTCCTAGTGAAAACCTGGCTTGCCAATAACAACATAATTAGTATTGGTTTTCTCAACCCTATAATGCCTATAAAATTGTTTTGGAACTCCTTTTCCCTGCCATTAAGACACAAGTCTCAGAATTTGTGTCTAATTCCACCCCTTCCTTTACCTAAAACTGAGGGTGGGAATGGGATATCGCTGAATGGCAGAGTCCTTGTCTAACATCCACAAGGTCTTGGGTTTGATCCCCAGAGTGAAAAAAAAAAAATCTTTACTCAGAGGCATAATCAAATATATATTTATCTTGTTTCCCCTCTTCAATGTAGCGATGGTATTCATTTGGGTGATTTGTTTCAGCTTGCTTTCAGTTTTAGGGAGTTTTTCCTTTTACATCCATATCAATTTTACCTTTGAATATATAGAACAATAACTAACATGCTTCTGAAGGTCAAAATGACATAAAAAGATATGTAGATGTAGTTATATAGATAGAGATAGACATTTATACTCAGCAAGGTCTAGTAGCTTACACCTGTAATCTCAGCATTTTGGGAGGCTGAGACAGGAAGATTACAAGTTTGAACCCAGCCTGGGAAAGTTAGTGAGTTAATAAGACCCTGTTTCAAAATAAAGAATAAAAAAAGAGTTGGGGATGTAGCTTAGCACAAAGGCCCTGGGTTCAATCCATAGATAGATAGAGATAGATAGATGATAAATAATAGATAGATAGATAGATAGATAGATAGATAGATAGATAGATAACTCAGAAAAATATACCCAGTCCATAATTTTTCTACCTTATTTCTTCTGCCTCTTGTTGGTAACTAATATTAACATTTCCTGATTTATCCTGTAATGCTTTTGTATAAATAAATATGTGACGTATCCTTGTTTTTCCTTCTTTTCTACCTAAGAGGTAATATACCATATATATTCTTTTGGCCTTGCTTTTTTTCATTTAACAGTTATCTCCTAGAAGCTATAGATATCTTTGTTCTTGTTTACAGCTGTGTAGTATTCCATTGTTTGTGAGTATCACAATTTAGTCACTTGATCTTCTATGTTTGGACATGAGATGGTTTCCAATTTTTTATGGCAAGTAGTACAGCAATGAATAACTTTGTGCATTTGTATTTTTCATAACATATCTTCAGGATAAAGTACTATCAGTCGAGTTGCTAGGTCAAAGGGTAAATACACACATAATTTTGTTAGATATCACCAAATTCCCTTCCATAGAAATTATTCCATTTTTCATTTCCACCAACAATGTATGATACTATTTTTTTCCTTACAGTTTTGCCAATGGATGTTTTGTCAAGCTTCAACTTTTTGCAGATCTAATGGGGCAAGTTTGGATTTTAAAGAAACACAGCTGTGCTCATTAAAGATTTATAATGGAAAATAAGAACAACACATAGCCCAACTGGAGAGAGTGGGGTGAGAGTTTGACCTAAGAGTGTTTTGTGTTATAAATGCCTACACTAGGGAGTAAGAAATACAATGTGATGAAAGAAGGAAGAGACAAGAATTTATAAAAGCCCAAAATTATTTCTTAATCTTTGAAATTATAAGGATTGGTAAACTAACTGTATAAGAGGGAAAGAACCCAGCCTTGCTAAGCGGTGGATGAAATCTAGGATTGCACATTTAGATGGCGATAACAAAATGTGTTCTCTCCTTCCTCCAAGCTGCCACCTCTGTGTCCTACATATATATTATTCAGTGGCATTTGTCTCACTGAATCAGAATGATTTTCTTTCAAGTTTGTCTTCTCTCCCAGATTGCGAGCTTAGTGAGCATGGAAGTACATTTCTGTCTGTACCCTCAGTACAGCATACATATAAAGGAGTTTGGTCTTCAGAAATTAAACCTTGATTGGAAAGAAAAAGATGTGGAATGGAAATATTCAGTATCCACCTAGAAGGGCGATACCATTTATCAAAACATCAAGGTTTGTTTCAGTGTTACATTTTTGTTCAAGGAAACCCCACCCCACCCCAGCTCACTTACTATAGCTTTCCAACATATTTTTGTTGAAACAAACATATTTCTAAATATTTAAATTTCAGTACAACTTCCCATCAGAATAAGAGAAGGCTGTCACATCCCAGGGATGATGACTAATGCCTAGGGAGCTGGAGAAAAAAATGAAAACTTCATGAATTTTGTCAAGATTAATCTTTTGGTGCCTAAGTAAATCACCAAGCTTTGATTACAGGTGTCAGAGCAGAATGGCACCTAGGTGAGAAATAGAAGTCAGTGGGATCCAGTGAAGCATGAAATTTAAACACAGAATCATTTACTAGTAGACATTAATGACTAATAAGCCATCTTTATCACTCATGTAATAAATAACTGACTTTGAGAGCCTGTCAACACTTTTATATATTATTTCTTTGAATCCTTCTTGCTGCGGGAAGTAAGCTTTGTAATAATCATTTTCTAGGGGAAACCAGGTCTTACTAAACCCAGTTTCAGTGAGTTCTGATTTTCTGAACACTGACTATACACTGCAGGCCAGAGAAGCCAAGTTAAAACCTAGCAAGTGATTAGAATTGACTGTTGAAACAGGAACCCAACTCTAATTAAGGAATTTGCTAATTACCCTTCTCTCTGCAGACATTACTCCATTCTTGGTCTTCAGCCCTGGCATAGACTTGGCCCCAATCAAGTTTTCTGCAAAACAGCAATGGCAGAGAGAGAATCTTGTTTTCAAGTTACATTTGGCCACAAAACAGATCCCTTCTGTCCTTTCCAGAACCACATCCCCCAGACCTTGGAGCACAGAGAAAACCACGTTAAGCGCTCACCTTCTCAGCATTCCATTCAGGCTTTTCTAGGCGAGGGATGTAAGGGTCTGGACCACACCAGCTTCCCTCCTGGATTCTCCTTCCTCTCTTGGCCCATTTGGATCTGGTAACATAGGTTCTAGGAAGTCTACTTTCTGACCAACTGAGAAATCTGGGATGTAGCTCCCAAAACTACCTCCAGATCTTAAGAGGCATTATCAATGCTCAGTGTCCACCCCAAGCTAAGGCTTAACATTGCCGATGGCCAAAACAAAGGACAAATGGTCAGCATTTTGATTGCTCTTCCAAGCTCACATGCAAAGGCCAATTCAACAAGCTTTCTTACCATCAACCACTGAACACTATAGAAGTTAGATATAATCAAGGGAAAAGAAGAATAATGTGGAGAAAAGTAGTTATAAGCACATAGATGTAGGTTTTCCTGTATTTCTCTATTCATGGAGCCACACAAGCATAGTGGTTAAGGGTACATGTCTGGAACCAGCTGCCTGGGTCCTAATTCCGGCTCTGCTACTTGCTGTATTAGCTTATATGAGCAACTTACCTACCCCCAAATGACAGTTAAGGTAGATTGTCAACTTCATTGGCCTGGGACTCTCCCAAAGGATTAGTAAAGCACATTTCTGGGTATTTCTAGGTGGATCATGAAGGCATGACCTTAACTACTAGGTAAGGTCCCTGGTCCCTTCTTCTCTGGTGATGTTACCCTGTTCTCCTCCCCAATCACCATGAACTGAACAGCTTTGTTCTAACATGCCCTTCCACCATGATATTCCTGCCCTGGAGACAGTTTACCATGGACTGAAACTACTGAAATCATGAGCCAAATAAGCCACTTCCTCCTTTAAATTGTGGGTGTCAGATATTTGGTCCCCACAATGAGAAGGCTGACTAATACACCATGCCCCATTTTCTTCATCTGCAAAGTAGAGATGATAATAATAGTAGGGCCTATTTTAAAGAGTTGCTATGGGGATTCAATGTGAAGTGCATGCAAAAACACTTAGAACACTGTCCGGCTGTTTAACCTATTAACTGTTGTTTCTACCACTTTGCTTTAGCTAGGCTCCAAATCTTTCTTACCTTCACCCCATTTCTTGTGTTTTGTTTTGTTTTGCTTTTTGAGACAGGGATTCACTATGTAGTTCAGACTGGCTTGAACTCACTACATAGCACCAGTTGGCCTCAAACTCACAGCAGTTCTGCCTCAGCCTCCCAAGTGCTGGGATTACAGGCATGCATCACTATGCCCAGCCACATTTTCGCCCCATTTCTAATCAATTGTCAAGCCCAGTCACTATGTCCTTGTATGTCTCACGTATTCTTCCTTTCCTCTTCATTCCCTTTGCCACTACTTGAATTTAGACTCTGAAGCACAATCTACACGGTGCCCTCCCTAAAATCTTTCTCCCCTTTATCCTTAATAAATGATTCATGCAGTTTAGCCAGGCACAAAGCTAACCATCTGAAGGACTGCCCTCCAATTAGGTATGGCCATGTGACTAAGTTCTAGCCAATTGGAGCTAAGCAGAAGTGTTAGGTTGGATTCCAGGAAGTTTTCCTTAAAAAATAAAAATAGGGCCGGTGAGATGGCTCAGTGGCATAAGCGCCTGCCTGGCAAGCGCGACGGCCCGAGTAAGGGCCGGTGATATCACTCAGCAACACAGGGGCCTGCTGGCGCGTGAGGTCCTGAGGTCGACCCCCGGTACCCATAAAAAAATAAAAATAAAAATAAAAATAAATATGCTTTTTCTACTTTTCTACTCCCTAATGTTGGAATGTTCTTGAGAACAACAGCATCATCCTAGGGATGGCAGAGTAGAGAGATGGTGACTAGATTCCTGCTAACTTTGTTGACTGTTTATCACCACTTCTTTTCTAAGACAGAGAAATAAACTTACTTGTGAAAGTGATTAATATATCTAGTGGGAATAAATCCTGAGAACAGGGACCCCATTATCTCTGTATCTCTCTCCAGAGTTATAGCAAAGGCTTCATGATTTCTCTCCTCATCTCTCCCTACTCTACCTCTCTCTGTCCACACTGCTGCCAGACCAGTCTCCCAAAGCACAGCCCTGCACCCTCAAAAAGCCTTCAGTCACACACACGCACACACACACACATACCCCAATTGTACAATCTCCTTAACTACCATGATTCGGCTCCTAGCTACCTTTCCATCCTTACCGGCACTCCTTCCTATCTTGCCCAACCAAACTTAATTTTTCTTGCTTCACATCCTCCCAGCTGGGCGTGGTGGCTTACTCCTGTAATCCCAGAACTTGGGAGGCTGAGGCAGGAGGGTTGCTGTGATTTCACAGCCAACCTGGTCTACATAGAGAGTCCAAGGCCAGCCTGAACTGCATAGTGAGACCCTGTCTCAAAAAAAAAAAACAAACAAAAAAAATCCTCCCTCCATCCTTTCCTACCCTTATGACATTACTCATACTCTGTCCCTTAAATTTTATCTGTTTGATCCTCCGCTGTCTTTGAGGGCTCAAATGACATTCAACTACCTCTGTGGAGCCAGCTGACCTAAACTCACCACACCAGAAGTAATTCTCTGCTCTTAAAACCCTCCCCAGGGCTGGTGAGATGGCTCAGCGGCATAAGCACCTGCCTGGCAGGCACGAGGGCCCAAGTTCGACTCCCGGAACCCACATACGCAGAAAGGGCCGGTGATATCGCTCAGCGGCACAGGCGCCTGCTGGCGCGCGAAGTCCTGAGGTCGACCCCAGTACCCACAAAAAAAAAAAAAAACCCTCCCCAGCATTCACCTCCCATCTGGATTCAGGAACCCCAGAGGCCTTCCTACACTGGGACACAGAATTCTCCTTTCCCCCTGTGGAAGCCCCCAACTTGCCTGCTCATCTTCTCGCTTGGTCCTCTTCCTACCCAAAGACCCTCATTCTTCTTACCTGGCCCCTTGTCCTCAGGTCCCACTACCCCTCCTGCCCTAAGAGACAGATACTGAGCCTATTCAATTCAGGGCTTTACCTCCAATCTCTTAATCCCTAAGAGGAAACCATAGGGACAGGAAGATAACAAACATAATAAATGTAAGGTTATCACAGGCTTGAGGAAGCTCACAAGCACCTTCTTTTCCATTTTAAATTAAACTTTTTGTTTTGAGATATTTATAGGTTTACATGCAGTTGTAATAAATAATACAAAGAAATACCATGTGTCTTTTACCCAGTTTTGCTAATTGTGCCATACTGTAGAACTAGGGTGCCATATATCAACCAGGAAAATGACATTGATACAATCCACTGATTTTATTCCAATTTTCTCATTTTTACATGTATTTGTGTGTGTGTGTGCACTCGTGTGTGTGTTTGCTTTTGTGCACATTTATCACATGTGAAGTTTGGTGTGTTCACCTCTATAATTAAGATATAGAACAGTTCCACCACTGCAAGGATCCCTTATGTTACCTTTCTATAACTATACCAACCTTGCTTCCACCTCGCACTCCCACCCCTACATCTGACCACCCCAAATTTCTCCTCCATCTCTGATTTGCTATTCCAAGAAAGTTCTGGAATCACATTTGGGATTACTTTCTTCACTCAACACATTTCCTCTCAGACTCATCCAAGTTGCTCTGTGTATCAATAATTCATTCATTTTAATTGCTGAGCAGTGTCCAGTGGCACAGAATGTAGTCCTCTCCCTTTTATTTTTTTTTCAGAAAAGCGAAAGCAAATTTCTACAAACTTTTGACTTATGCAAATTTTATTTTCTTTAAAGTTATAAGTGAACCAAGATCGTCACAAGCCTCTTCTGGCCATGGTCCCTGAGCAGTAGTTCCACCATCTTCCTGACCCAGAAGACATAATCACCATGGGCCTCTTCCTTCTGTCTTCATTCTCATGGGTGGCGCTCACCAAACTCCCCAACCCATTGTAGAACTGCTATCAACATCCTCTTCCCAGCCACTAGGAAAGAAATAGAAATAAAGTGTTCTGCTGCTTCAAGTAGACATTATGCATGGAGAGAACCAAAGAGAAGCGTCTCAAGGGCTCTGTGCTCTCATGGGAGAGGATCTTTGGGGATATTTCTCAACTCCTCGTACACTGCATTTCATCACTTCCTACTTCTTCACACACCATACGGAACTGCTGGTTTATCTGTAAATTTTCCCATCCCCAGCCATACTGGACTTCTCTCCTGCTAGACTATAAACCCTTCAGGGAAGGATTTAAGCTTGCTTCATGTTTGCAGCCTACAGCCCAGATCTAGAACAATAGCTGGCACAAGTAGCTACTCATTCAAACATTAAATTAAAGGGAATGAGATTTATTAATTGGATTAGTGAAGACCAACCATGGCAAAAAGAATCTGTGGAGAAGATAGGCCCAACACCATCATTTGAAGAATCGACAGAACTTAGATTTGCTGAAGAAAGGAAGAAATGATGTGAGCGGGGGTTGCTGTAACTGTAATAATATTCCGTAAGAATTCTCAGCCTCTGTCACAGACATAACCCAGTGCTCATTCAAGGAACCTTCCGCCATGCAGCCTTCTCTAAAACTCAAGTATTTCTGAAGTAAGGCATCTCAAGGCCCTCGGATTCTAGCCACATCTGGAATAAAGGGGCTTCTGGAAAACCAATGACAGTTTCCAGGGAAACCTCAGACCCAGGCCTGAAAGCTTACTCAATTTTTCCATCCCCACAACTTCCATCTGGTTTTGGGATTTAATAATAATAACAACAATAATAATAATAGAGGGAAGGGTTGGAACAAAATTTGTCAAATAAATGCAGTGTTCCACATTCTCCAGTTTGTGTAATTCATCTTAAAAAAAGGCATTAGATTCATAGAAGGGCTCATCTCTGTAAGAGCCTTTCGAGTGAAATTGTTTGGACTTGCACCCAAGGCAAAAAATTCTACCTTTGGTAGGGAAGTCATTATTTTATAAAACAAGCTACCAACCCCAAAATAATTACTGATGGTGAAGGAAGGGTTCAGTCCAATTAGGCTTTTTCCTCAAATCGATTCTGTCCCTGCTTCCAGTACTCCCGTGAAGTCTTTGTGTAACCCAGGGCCAGTCCGTCCCAACCACAGGAGGTCACAGTTGAGAGGGCAGCCTGACCCAGGCTTCATGCAGAGCAGATGTTCCCACTTCATGCCAATTAGGAGGCAGGAACTGTGCTTTCCAGTTCTAACCCCTGATTATCTGTTTATGCGACATTATACGTAACTGGGACTGCTTTGAAAGCGACGTCCTGTGGAAACCATTTAAAATTATTTCACTTCTAATTATAAAGCAGATAGAGTTGTTTACATACAAAGGGTAGGACATTTCAGAGACTGTCAGGGTTCATAACGTTCCTTGGGTGATGGGTGGTTAGAAAATCTAAAGAATTTTCTGTGCCCGAGATAACCTTGACTGGAGGAGTGAACAAGAGAATTTTAAAGGAAATATGAACTTTGCATACAAAGTTGGAGCACATGAAACACTGATTTTAGAAAAAGCACCAGATCAGTGGGACCATTGGGTTTCTTTGGGAGGCTACCTGGCTCAAGGGTGGACCGAGGGCTTGGTGCTGGACAGAGCTAAGCTGAGTAAACTTGGGCAAGTTACTAAGTCTCAGAGCCTCAGGTTATTTATCTATAAAAGGTGGGAAATAACGCCTACTCACAGGTTCTAAAAACTAAATGAGACAATGCATGTGAAACCACCCAAGCCTAAGTGCACTGTATGGCTGTTGCACCACTACACGACAACTGTTGTCTGACTGATTGTTATTATTATTGTTATTATAAGTCATAATTACACATTTGAGATAATTGGTCAGGGCAGGTCTTCTGCATATGACTGGTTATTCTTGGGCAAGTATTGTTTACAATGGCCCAGGAAACTTGGACGAGAGAAATACAATCTCCAACTTCATGGCTATTATGTAAATCCCAAAGCTTTTCACCTTTTCCCATCTTCTTCCCAATTCTCAGACCTTCTAGACAGAGTGGTATATCTCAGAAATTCAATGCAGGACACAAAATTTGGAATGAAAGACTCAAAGGGGGCCAGGAGATCAACTTCCACAGTCTTATGTGAAAGTTTGTGTCCAGTTCTGCAAACACTGGCCTAGCAAGCTGACATATCCCAGTCATGAAGGTAGGACTGGACCAGAAGGCCATGTGCACAAGACCGGACTCTAGGCAGAAAGGGTCACAAGTAAGGGGGGTTATTGATTCAAATATGGTCACAGGTAGATCACCCCTGGTTTGGCAGCCTGCCCATTGGAAAATTAATTGGCTGTAAATAAAACAATAATTTCAACAGTGCTCAGTTGCCTCATTTGATGAATGAAGCCTGAGGGTAGCTCCTTGTAAATCTATTACACTTCATCAGCTGCCCATAAATTTTAGGCATGTCAGTTGGCATTTATTTTCATGGCTAGACATGATATCTTGGTAATATCATGTCTTGGTAATAACATGACAGCTTGATAATCCACCCTACATGTGGGGGGAAAAAAATACAGATGTAAGTCAGAGGCAATATCCAACATATTTTGACAGCTGGAATGAAATGGATATGGACCAATTAGACATGAGCCCTGCGTGCATCAGAACGGACACTGTCTCTTTCCATAAACCTGGTCCACCAGTACTGGTGTATACAGAGTGAATACCTGGCACGGAATTGATTTTTCTTCACACTCTTGGTCGGAACGTGCATTAATAGCTAGTGCTAGTTCTACACAAAACCTTGAAAGCCAAGTTTAATCCTGTGTAATTGAAAAAAAGCTGAGCTCCACATGTCCCCCACCACCACCCCCAAACTAGGGTTAAATGCAGAACTCAACAGGCTTGTAATTACACGCAATGCCACCATGAACAGGACCATTAACACCACTTAGCAACACAGAGGAGAACTACTGAGCTCTATTCACAGCAGAAAGTGCTACAAAGATTCCACTCTCAGTGGGATAGAAACAGTATGTCACAGCATACATTTTTCCTGTAATTAATTCTCATGAAATCAAGCATAAATGATAATGCACCTGATTTTCTTTTCTTTTTCTTTTTTTTTTTTTTAATGTGCCTTAGAGGAATTCTAGCAAACCAGGAGGAGTGGAAGCAGTGAAGGGATCCACTCAGATTTTAGCAGGTGAGTAGAGAGACAATCCCAGTAGGGGAAGCACCTTGTTTTATAATCCTCAACTGTTCTTCCTCCCCCTACCCTTTCCCCTGCGGGCAGGACCACACAAAATCCAAAATCTGGATAAATAAGACTTTTCTATTTCAAAGGTCCCTAAGGAAAGTCCACTGGTCTTCATCCCGGTGACTGTAATGTCAGAAACCCTGGCCTCACCACTCAGCAATACGCAACTGAGACAAGCCAGCCTTTCTGACTCACCACTTGTCCCCAAGAGCACTGTCATGCTTCAGCTACTTTCCAAATATGGGCAATTCACCCTTCTACCCCTGCTCTGAAGGAGTCACCACACACCACCACCTGCAGGGACCCCCAAGAACCTCAGGAGCAGAGTCCACTCAAACGACAGGGACAAGCCAAAAACATGGAGCCAGCCGGAGTCCCCTGCCCCAGCTCTTGCTGCACAGCCTACCGGGACACCCATCGTCACTGTAGTCCCTCTCTTCTCCCATCTGCCGCCTCCCTCTGTGTCTCTGCAATCCCCAGAAAGAGGGATCCAGGTGGACGCAGCTGTCACCTGCCTCAAGTACCTGCAGCCCCAGCCTCCTCCCAAAAAAGCTACTAGTTTCTCCTCCTAGACCCTGGTCCCCAAATGCCTTTTCCCATCCCTTTTTCTGGAAAATAGAATTGCTCTTCACCTTTCTCCATGTCCCAAGGAGTCCCATACATCTTCATGGGGGGTGGAGGAAAGGGTGTATGTATTCATTCAAAATGTGTTCTTCTTAAGACAACCAAAGTAATTTTCTGACCCTCTTTTGCTAGAGCAGAAAGAAAATACAGATTTAATTTCTGGTATAGTATAATGCCCCATTTATGGTGTACACAAGTTTCAATTTTTTTAAAAATTCCCTGCATCATGGATTTTTGTAAATGCCCTGCACAGAGTAAAATTGATGTCTCATCCACATTATCCTTAAAAATTATTACAGTAAGCCTCCTTATTATTCCTTTTTTTTTTTCTCGAATTAGAACCTAGTTCCTTTCTTTCAAATGCCAGAGAATTGAGATAAAATCCCACTGGAGCAAATACAATTAAGTAAATGTGCTACATAAAGCAATTTGCTTTTCATTAAAAATTTCATTGTAAAATGTAACGTGATAACAGTAGATTTTTATTTCAGCAAATTTATATTTACACTAACTATGGGTGCATAGCTCATTTAAAATTGGCAGCAATTTACTGATTAATTAATTGCATTAAAGAGATTACAAGATTGGTCACTCCTGTTCTTGATAATCGTTAGTCTTTCAATGAGGGAATGTGAAAGTAAAAATACATTGGTCTTTATAGAAGGTATGTGTTTGCGCTAAGTAAATTCAATATAATCCAAGAAAAGGGTTCTTTTCATTGCAGAGAATATCAAATTTGGGGCAAAATGCTAAAACCCAATATGACTTCTGATTCCCCAAGTCACTCCATCTCCATTTTTCAAAACTAAAAATATCTTTGACAGGGCTGGGGTTGTATCTCAGTGGTAGAGCACTTTCCTAGTAGGTGTACAGCCCTCAGTTCCATCCTCAGCAGTGAAAGAAAAATAAAGATTTCTATTCCAAATGGGAAACGTGATACCCAAGCTATTCAAGCAGTAGATGTAAATGCATAAGACCTGTGCCCCACCCAGTCCAGTTCCCTGAATTTATATATAAACAACATAGTCTCACTTTCTATTTGCAAGTGTCCTCTACATCTGACCTTGGCATCTATATTTTTCTTTGGAAGATGAACCCTGTACATTGAGCCCAGCTCATCCTCATAAATACGAGCACAGAGAACCACATTGGAAATTCAAGCTGCTCTGGAGTCACCAGCAGAACGCCACTGATCCGCTGAATCAGAATGGCTTGCAGCAAAATCAAACAGCCAGCATTTCAAGAGGCCCAGACACCTCGAGGGACAGAACAGGAGACCATGCAACTGTTGATAAAGCGTTCTTTGCCAGTGTTTATGAAGGAGGTTGTTGGAAAGTTGATCAGAGTGAGGCCACATTACTGTGAGTGGCAGAGGTAGCAAAGAGGATGCTCTACTAAAGGGACATGGCTTTCACAAAGCCAGCTGTCCCAGAGCAGTACATTAAAATGCTGTGGCCAGCTTGAGATGAATGGTAGGCCCTTCCTCTTCCAGGACACATCTCTCCTAGGCTGCACCCTAAGTGATGCAGAGAGTCTCAGGGTTCTCCTGGGAAGTGAAAGGAAGAAATAGTCTTTGAAAATAGTCACCAGTTGGGAACTACAAAAAGAGACACTGAGGACAAAGGTGCCCCAAATACAGCCAGCTGTACTCAGCAGCGCTCTGCAAAGAACCCCCTTCCTTGTTCCTCAAGCCTGAGGTCGTGTGGGATCCACACACCAGCCTGCTCTCTGCTGTGCTTTAGGGAGGGATTCGTGTCTTCTCTTGGCCACAGTGGTAAATGGGGAGGAGAACGTAAGAGTTCACTGGAAAGGACAGCAGTAAACAATCAGACCTCCAAACGGATCACAGACCTCCTGAGACAAGAGTTGGACCTGGGAGGTTTGCCAATGAAAGTCAAAGAGTGGGGAGAGGCCTGCAGGGTTGAGCAATCTTTTGAGGAGGGCCCCAAACTCTACGGGAGGACATCACCCTGAAGGTGGGGCTGGGGTGTGGAGTCCATTGAAAGTTTTTTAAGAGAGCAATATGGTTAGTGGTGGGTGTGAGACAGGACAAATTGCTTGCAGATAGAGAATGCAGGGGGGAGAGAAATACAGAGAGATGAGTTAGGAAGACACTTTGAGCATTCAGTTCAGATATGGGGAGGGACGGAGCATCTGCATTACCTTCTCAACCTGCAGCTTCCAGCTGTTTCTCAGGCCCTTGTCCTCTCCCTTCCCCACACCTGGGAGATCCTTTCTGGGCAACCCTACCCTGGACTGGACAGGACCCTGATAACTACATTCTCCTCTCCTCCTCTGGAAGCAGCTGAACTACTTGGTATGAGAGATTGGTTTAAGATCAACTCTGTTCAGCTATTCTTATTCACACTGTCAGTCCTGGGGAAGGCAACGATATTTGAAGAAAATAACCCACTAGTGGATGGTGTCAGAGCAGCCTCGATGGGTGACACTCAGAGGCCATGTCCACAGACATATCAGGCCTCCTCCCTGGCAGGAAGCTGGGGCTCCGTGCCTTGTTTCACTCTTCATTTTGCCTGTAGTCATAATCATTTGTCCTGCTTCTTCCTGCAGTGGCACGTGGCTTAGGTCTGGATACTGGCTCTGGCAGCCATGGGAAGGCACAGAGCTCCCACACCAGCTTCCAGTCATTCACCAAGGGCCCCGAGGCTGCACTCTGAAATACTGCCAGCCTTGCTGAGCCTTCCTTGGCCATGGTCTAGGCAGCAACCGCCCAACCTTGCCTTCTCCCTCCCTCCCTCACTGGTGTCAGACTTGTGTCACAGCCCACAGCTCGCAGACTCTCCCAGCTCTCTCCACACGTTCTCTCTTATAGGCGTCTCCTCTAATCAAATCTGTGCATGGTTAATCCTGTTTTGACATCTGCTTTTCCAAGGACCCAGATGACCTCTCGTTTCAAGGAGAGAGAGATAACCTTTGTGTGTTTTGTAACTGTGACTCTCATCCCCCTCATTCTTTCATCCTTCAAGCATCCATACAGGGCTTACTGTGCACCTGGCACTGGGTCGGAGGTAGGGAGACTGTAAACACTCTGAGGAGGGGATAGGGGAGGGAAAGGGGTTCAAAGTCATGTCAGAATCCACCAGTCTGACCAGAGCTCTGGGAACTACCAAGAAACCAGCATGGTTCCACCTTGGATTCTTAACATGAGGGAAGGTAGAAAATCATTTCTTATACCGCACCCCTCTGAGGGGTTATCCTACCCCCCTTGTAAAACAGCACATATATGGAGAACTCCCAGCCTATTTAACTGACAGGACCCAAGTACAGGTAGGGAGAAGAGGAGGCTGAAGGATTAGAGACCACATGGGAAGTACACATCAGCATAAACCCTAATGTAAAATCAAGTTGAACGATTAAAACAGTATCCTTGCAATAAACCCTCATTGTGAAAACCCATAAAGTTACTGTCAATCAGGTGCTCTTGTCAAAAAAAATTTTAATCAATTTAGGCCTTTAACGAAAATAAATCCTAAGGCATGAGAAAATTTTGTTAGCCATCCATGTCACCTAATCATGGCAAACAAGGATCCTCATACTTCCACTTGACTGAGGATTAACACGCTGACAGCCCGTTTATTAAATGAAGTCATTGTAATAACTCTGGCAGCCAACACTGCAAATGCTGCTCCAGGGCTCGCGGTGGGTGTCATTTAACTAAGAGCACTGAGTTGACGGGTTGGTCTCAATCACCGGGTGAATTTGCCTTTTCATTATGGTCTGGGGGATGTGACAAAGAGGAGTTTCAGCATGATTTGAAGACGAGTTGGTTCCGATGAGTGGCAGGAGAGGAATCTCTTTATCCCACCAAGAAAATCAAGGGACCTAAGAGTTGTTAAATCTCTGTATCTGTCACTAGGGGTTTAAACACCCCCAAAGAGCTGTAAAAGAGCTCACAGGGAAAAATGTGGGGTTCTGGCCAACCTCAGCACACAGACATTGTGTTGCAGCACTGTGGGTTTAACTAGAGGTTGGAAGCCAAAGGCATCTTTAAAGGTCTTCACGTACTTGGGGGATTACTGCTAAAAGAGCCAGCTCCAGGCAAACTGAGAACAAGACAACCAGCTGTCTGCAGCTCCCTGCCTCCCTTTGCATGTCCTGAACGCCCTCCCCTTCTCCGATCCACAGTTCTTATTCCAGGACTTGAACAGTGGCAAGGGGAGGGGAGGGAAGCTGCTGAGTGCTCCCTTAAGTCATCCTCTTTCCCACAAGCACAAGCCCTCCAAGTGGGGACCGGCTGATACATTTCTCACCACGGCTGTTAGTCACCCTTCTAACAGCTCCAAACACAGAGTGCAGACTTGCTCCGCTGGGCTCCATCAGTCCTCCTGATGTCTGGAGGACCAAAGGAGGGGGGTGGTTGCAGCAAAGGGTGAAGCAGAGGGGAGGAGAAGGCGGTCCCAGGAGGCCTGTGCAGGTGAGGAGAGAACAATGAGGAGGACAAAGGCAATCCCATAGGTCAATACAGGCTGATGCAACACGTTCCCTTATGGTAGAGGAAGGGACTCTTGCAAATATCTTGCAGATATTTGAGTAACATGTACACACCTAGGTTTGTATCTGCTTTTTTAAAAAACTGAGTGCCGGTGAGATAGCTCAGCGGCATGAGCGCCTGCCTGGAGCGTGAGGTCCTGAGTTTGACTCCTGGAACCCACATAAAGGAAAAAGACGGCCGGTGATATCGCTCAGCAGCACAAGCGCTTGCTGGCAAGCGCGAGGTCCTGAGGTCGACTCCCGGTACCCACATTAAAAAAAAAAAAAAAATTGAATGATATAAAGTACACAATTAAAGTGAAGGCTAGCTTGAGAGTGTAGGCCTACCTGAAAGACAGTATTTCTGTCTTACGTATTAGTTATCCACTTCCAGAAACGTCTGGCCTTCCCAGGATATTGTCAATAGAGTTTCTTGAAAAACTGAATGAACGTTTGCTAAAAACTAAAGTATACAAGTTAAGACCACCTGATGTGAACAGAGTCCTCAAAGGGTCTTAATCTTAAAAGTTGAAAGCTTTCCCATCGGGAAAAAGTGTAAAGGGGCTGAACGCAAACTCAGCTTCGGGACAGCTTCACACAGGGACCCAGGCTCGGAGAGACTGACCGTCTCCTCCATGCTCACACAGTGAGGCAGAGGCTCCGAGAGCCAAGTCTTCACCCACCTAGTGCTTGGTTCTGTCCGAGAGAATCTGGCCAGGGTGCATCCTTGACTGTCCTCTGGGAAAGAAAAAGACTCGCTTTTCAAGGTCAACCCTAAGACCAGGATTCTGTAGGACCATCAAGCCTTGGTTAACATGTTTTTCACCTGTTTTTCCCCAGGAATCTGTTCTAGTCCTTTGCCTTGGCCCTCCCACCTCCATATTTGGTTCAAACTTCTGGATTCATTTAGTCATGGTTGGAGTAAAGAGACGGAGGAGAAGATGATGTAAGTGCACCTTTAATAAGCATAAACCGGCTGGCTGCTAAATCCCTTTCAAGAATTGAAGCTTTTGCTCTCTTGCTGCTTTTCAGTCAAATTACAGGGAATGGTGTTTTGGATGATTAGGTCTGTGATGAAACAGGTTAGAGAAGCTATTTCAGGACCTACAGTGGTTTCCACTTAAATCTGAACACGAAGACCTGCCAAAGATACTCCACCTAAAACTATTTCAACTCGTTACGGTCTTCTGCACATGTCAATAGTCTCTCCCTCACAAAGGTTATCAATAACTAAAGAGAAAAAGAGTAAATCTTGGTTTAAAAATGTTTGGTTGGCAATCTCTGGCTGCATAAAATACAGCTTTAGTTTTGCAATCTTCCATCGCATTTGTGGGCCCCAGTTAGTGGGCATTTGTTATATGTATAAACTGGCCTTTGTGCTGTTTACTTTTGCAACTGAATTTTTTTATTCCCAAGGGTGCCGAGAATGCTACTGTAGACAATCCAAGCTCATGCACCATAAAGTGGAGTTGAGACCTGATAATAATCTATTTAGTTTGTTCATTAGCATACATCAGATCAGTTCTTTTAGTCCCAACAGCCCATTTGCAGGACTGAGAGATCCCACATAGCTCTGAAAATCAATCATGTTAACTGGATTCTAGCCAAACTCCCAAGGCCCCATGTACTGTAGAGAACTCACCTAATTGTTATTAACCGTGAACTATTACCAATCAGTTGCCACGTGTTTTTGTCTTAATTCATACATTACTCTGTGAAGAATTTTCCAGAGCAAGCCCTACACACTACAAGGTGACTCTCACAATGACAAAAGAATTGGGTTGGTGATGTTTTCCTCCACTGTAATATCAATTCATTGTTGTTGTTGTTGTTTTAACTTACTACATAAGGAAAGCTAGAACAGGTATAGCATTTAGCAAATGGCCAAGAGCTCTCTCCATAAAGCTTGAAGCAGCTGTTTTCTCCTCTCTATGTGCTGGGCTCCCCTTCCCTACCCGTTTCCCTCGGAAGAGACAGATCGGTGATAACTACATCATACTTTTAGCAAGTGGAATTACTCTTTCCACTTGAACCATTAATAATCTCTTTAGGGGTTTTGTTTCCTGCCCTGAATTCACTGCAGATTGGGTATAATAAAATATAGGAAATGGCAAGTAAATGCCTTTAATACCACGTCCAAGAGGCGACTGCATCCTGGAGAGGAGCGAGCTGGCCATGGGTCCAAAGGAAGGGCTGAGATAAACAGGCCCCTTGCAGCTACAGGGGAATGCAGAGAAAGCTTTAGAAGTAGGAAATAAGCTAATAAGTGTGAAGTGCCTTGTAAGTAATAAAGTGTATGTGTTGGTTGCCCTTGTTAATGTGTTCATTGTAAATACGAAAGGTCTAAAATGCTCCTTTGTAGTGAATGAGACATCCACTTCCAAGAGACCCAAGAACCACTCACTGTCCCCTACTCTACATGCTTAGGTCACAGTTCTTCCTATGAAAGGCCTTGGATTGTAGGAATGTGATTTCTTTTTCTTCTGGATGTCCCCAGACACGATCATTTTACAGGGCTCTCTGGGACAGAAGGGAAACAAGGATGAAAGGAAGGATGGTATTCTCAAGTGACCAGATTATGGAGGAAAATCCCCCAACTCCTCCCCTCCCTCCTCCTCCTCCTCCTCCTCTTCCTCCTTCTCCTTTTTCAGTACTAGGGGTCAAACCCCAGGGCCTTACTCATGCTAGGCAAGCGCTCTACCATCAAGCTACATCTGCCCTTTCTTTATTATTATTTTGAGACAGGGTCTCACCAAGTTGCCCAGCCAGCCTCAAACATGCAAACCCCCTGCCTGACCCCTGCTTCTCCTGTGTGTTAAGTAAGAGAACAGTGAGGCTATGCCAGTGGGGCGCTGGTAAATGTTTAACGGGGGGAGAGATGTACGCATATATAATTACACCATGCGTATAAGTGTAACATAAATTTTACTAATATGAAGGGTATATAACACCCAATTTACAACTTTTTTTGTTTTTGTGGGTACCAGGGGTCAACCTCAGGACCTCGCACGCCAGCAGGCGCCCGGGCCGCTGAGCGATATCACCGGCCCTTTTTCGTATGTGGGTTCCGGGAGTCGAATTCGGGTCCTCGCGCTTGCCAGGCAGGCGCTTACGCCACTGAGCCATCTCACCAGCCCCCCAATTTACAACTTATACAATACTCTTCACAATAAATTCCATACAGTCCACAGAGTTTCACAATGTTTTGCTGATTTTTGCCAAATTCTTGTATCTCTACTCAGTTAATGGTTGCACTTGAAAAAATAAGTGTGTAAAAAAAAAAAGAAAAAGAAGTGTAGTTACATGAATATTGATGGATGCTTTCCTTTACATTAACAAATAAAAATAAAGTGAAATAATGAAGATGTGGGTCAAAACTTCCACTAACTCACCGATGACGTTGACTGCCTGCCCAATCAGACAATAGTTTCAAGTACTGAGAGAATTTCATCAACTTTTTTTGTACTTTTCACAAGGTAACAGGTATAGAAATACTTTTTAAAATTTAGTGTACATATTCACATTTCTGTATCACTGTCTCAAGTCTAGGCAATCGACAATCAATCAAATCTTGATTTGTAGCATTTGCAGATTTCCAAGATATCACTGTTCCCTCATGCGTGATTCCAAGCTACCAACAGGATGTCGTAAGACGCGGAGTTAAGAAGAAATGCACAGGGCCGGTGAGATAGCTCAGCAGCATAAGCACCTGCCTGGCAAGCGCGAGGTCCTGAGTTTGACCCCCGTTACCCACAAAAAAAAAAAAAAAAAACTTTTTTTAAATTAGGAAAAAAAAAAGAAAAAGAGAAAAAAAGAAGAAATGCGCAGTAGCAGACAATGACAGAGTATTTCCACCACACTTAAAAAGTAAATACAGGGCTGGGAATGTAGCTCAGTGGTAGGGTACTTGCCTAGCATGTGCAAGACCACGGTTTCAATCCTCAGTGCCACCAAAAAAAAAAGAAAAAAGTGAATTCAAAGAACCTCAAGATCATAGAGAATAATAAAATACTTAAAAGGCTGTAAGTTTTGAGTATTTATTGCCTTTTTTGGTGTAATTTACTTCATTATGAGTTTCTATATTTAACAATGGCCTATATTTAACAACTGGCTCAAGAAAGTCCTGAGAATCTGGCAGTCAGTTCTCCGGAGCTGGTCTGAGCCAGGCCTCTCACACACTGGGTTGTGTGTACACTGAGCATACCTGCAGGGTCTGGGGCTTTTTGAGAAACAGAGTGTTTGCCACATTCTTGCACACCAGTTCTAGGTCTTCAGGAAATTGCTACATTTTAGCCCCATTACTTGAAACAGTGGTAGGGCTGGGGATTATAGCTCAGCGGCACAGCACCTGCCTGGCAAGTGTGAGGTCGTGAGTCCGATTCCTGGTACCTTGACACAGTGGTTAAAGTAAGGGAGCACCCCGGAGCTCCCAGCCAGGCTCCCGGCTGCCTCTGAAGGCTCCTGCTAAATCTTGGTGATAATCCTCACGTATGATCTTTCCAGCCCAATGTTTATATCTGAGCAGCTAATTCTCACCTTTGTTCTAAATTCCACCCATTTGGCCTTCTCCAAAGCACATCCGAGTCCATGGCTCAGCTTGGCTCCCCCAGGAAGCAACAATCAGCTGCTAAATAAATCACAAGAAGATGAGGGGTTCTGGGGGACACCTGAGAATTTTCAGAATAATCATTTGGGGGGATACTTAGCCTAGGACAAAGAAGACGAAGGTTCCTGGGTTGAACTCTGCCATCTGAGAAGGGCAGAAGGCAGATGAGCAGCCACATGGAACAGCCCCACACCCTTAATTCAGGGTTTGATGGAATCGCTACCAACACTTTGCCTCCATGGCTGAGAAGAAACGCAAACATCAAAGTGACCAAAAGTCTTACTCGGCTCTCTTGGAAGAGGGTGTAGCTTTCCTACAAGGCCCAGGTCACACTGGGCCACAAAAACATGGCAGTGGAGGGCCTGTTTCACTCATAACTTAGGGAAATCTTCCTAATCATATTTCTTACAACTTCCAAAAACTGTCAACCTCTAAACACTCAAGATAAAGGAAATATTAATCTTCATGAAAAGTCTACTAAGAGTACAGCTATAGAACCAGAAAAATCAAGGTTGAAATTTGTGCTGTCCTCCTTCCTAGCTGTGTAACCTTGGGGAAGTTGCCATATGTCTCCAAGCCTCAGCCTCCTCTCTAGTAACAGGGATAATAGTTCTCTCTGCATTTTCAGGCTGTCCATGGATTAAATGTTTTAGATATTTAAAACAATTAACACATACTACGTATCTAATATATGAGTTTAAAAAATGTATAAGATACATATATAGCTAAGATTTTTTTAAAAAGCAGAAAATATAAGTTTACTTATGCTTCTGCAGTATATTTGAAAACAAATGGCTGGGCCGGTGAGATGGCTCAGCGGCATAAGCACCTGCCTGGCAAGTGCGAGGGCCCGAGTTTGACTCCCGGAACCCACATACGAAAAAAGGGCCGGTGATATCGCTCAGCGGCACGGGCGCCTGCTGGCGCGCGAGGTCCTGAGGTCGACCCCCGGTACCCACAAAAAAAAAAAAAAAAAAAAACAAATGGCCACAACACAGGCCCTGTCAACCAGTGATAGTTTATTTGTCCACCCCTCAGATATGGGTGTGGGGTGTAACTGGCCACAGTGGGACATTAGCAAATGTGACACAAGCAAAGTCTTGATAAGTATTTGAGCAAGTAGTTGGTAATTACTGCCTCCTGGTAGGAGCTTTTCTGCCATATGGATACAGTTGTATTGTATGGTTCAGTACAATAGTTGCCTTAGTGTGGTGTTAACTCTAAGTAATTTTTTAAATATCCCCTAATATTGTGATTGACTTATTCATATAAATTTTTAAATTCAACTTAAAAGGAATGACTTCAAGCCAGGTGTGGTAGTGACATAAAGGAAACCTTACCTCCAACCTACTCGATGTCAGATACACCAAGTTTGTGTCCCCTGAAATTGAAAAATGAATTCTAAGGAACAACGGAGGTTAAGAGTAGGAAAAATTTATTGAGAGATAGTTCCTGAGAGACAGGAGGGGACCTGAAAGTCAGTTGCCACAGAGCCTATTTCTCTGAGAATGTTTTATAGAGCAAAGTCACAAAGTGGGTACAATATGGGTCTAACTATAATCAACAATTAAGATTACAAGTATAGCCGCTTAGCTAACATTGATCCAACAGGGAAGCCGGTGGTCACGTAGAAAAGGTACATGGAAAGAACAAAGACATTTTTCGGAAGGGATGGGTCTAGAGGTTCCAGTCACCCACGTGGGTGACTGATGTCTATCTACTGGACCAGGTGATACCCATTATAGTACAATCCCAAGTTACTGCTTACCCCTTGGGGAAGCATGTACCCCATCATGCTCACTCCATCTTTATCTTGAGGTCTGGCCTTCGACAGATGCGCCTCCAGCCACAGCTGTGCTGTGTTCTCATCTTCCGCACTGACTCCTTCAAGGTCCCAGCCCTGTCTCACTGCCTATAATATTTCTACCTAACTTAGCTGTCTATCACAGTGGCGCCTGCCTATAATCCCAACACTTAAGAGGCTGAAGCAGAAGGATCACAAGTTCGAGGCCAGCCCAGCCTACGTAGTGAGTTCCAGGCCACCCTAAGCTACATCATAAGATCCAGTCTCAAAAACAAACAAATAAATAAAACTCTTAAAATTTTTTTAAAAAATTACTTTAAACCATTGCACCCATATTTGCCTGGAGTAGATGTTCCTGGAGACCAGAACAAGATGTAAAGTCCCCCCACATGAGCATTCCTGAACTGGCAGGAGAAAGCCAGCCAAGCCAGACTATTTCCCTTACCTTGAGCTACACCATATCAAAGTCAGGATGTGTGCACCTACCTGAAGTTATCTACATTATCATTTTGATTAAACAGATGGCCAAGGAATCTAATGAAGAAGGCTGAGTGATGGCCACAGAATCAATAAAGTCTTTCTGAGCTTATCGATTTAGCATTCTCCATGCAGTAGAATTGATTTATGTTCTAGGATTTATTTTGATAACTCAATGATAACTCCACTATTCCTAAATTAATGTCATCTTTTCTTCAGGCCAAAATTTTTTCTAAGCAAATGATAAAAATCTTACATCAAGCCAAACTGATTTTGCTAAGTAATTCTATGGCTAACAGGGTGCCATAAATCACAGGGAACCATGTACTGCTATAATTGTAAATCATCCATGGCATGGAAAAGTACAATGGCATTTATTTGTCAGTATTGTGATTGCATCGTGTAGGGCCTCTTCCCTGTCAAAATTCATATCTTCCCATAGAAACCCTATTGTCTAATATGTAATTTTATAAGTGCAATAGGTTGTTTAAAAGCTACATTAATTTCCATCTCACAGTTTACGTTTCCAGAATGTGTGAGATTGGTAGGTTTCAAGTCTTAATTAGCATGATCTTATTGAATGAGATAAGCTATCCTCTTGTGAGGTGAATATTCACCTCGGACATACACAGGCAAGACAATCAATCAATGCTATGTAAATGGGTATATTTGCAAATACTTTTCTGGAAGAAAAAAAAACCCTGCATTTTCTAACCAATCTGCAAACCAGTGTCAGACTGAGTGAGAGAGAGAGAGAGAGGATTTTTTCAATAAAAGGGTGTCAGAATGGGATAGTCTGATTAATCACAAGTTCTATTATCCTCCCTCCCACATATCTCTGCAATCTACCCAGTTCTCTCCATCAGTACAGCCGCCATCTGGTCCAGAGAAGCATCAAAGCTCACTGGATGCCCTGACAGACTCCTGACTTCCCTCCTATCTCTGCTGCTAGCTTTTTCATTTTATTTGCTACATGGCAGCTAGAGGGCTTTTTTTGAAAAATGCAAATCTGATCACAACAATACTGCCTACCTCTTCCCATGGCTCACAGAAAAAGGAAAAATAGGTTATCAAACTGATTTATGAGAGCCGGGCTGCCTCTCCAGCCTCACCCACCACAGTGTCCATGCACTCTGCCCCATGCAGGCTGGCCTCACTCAACGCCTCCAACACACTCCGGAGTCCCACACACATGTAGGCCCCTCGGTCCACAGTGTGGCGTCACCCCACTGTCCTGTGGCTCTGGGATCAGCGTCACCACTTCTCCCAGGAAGGATCCCCTGAGCCCTCAAATGGGTTCAAATTGTCTGCAATCCTCGCCTCTCCTTCACAGCCTTCCCTGTTTGACTGCTGCTCCTTGAGGAAAAGGACAAGAGCATCTACTTACATCCCACTCCCTTGTCCTTGTCACGGCCCCTGGCTTTCGGGGAGCATGGACCCTGGTCCCAGTCTATGGGTGACGACTTCCTGACCGAGATGGGGCAGACCTCTGGCAGAAAGGAGAGCAGAAGCATTCGCTGACATAGGGTGAATGATGAAATCCAAGAGCACACCAAGGCGGCTAAGGGGAAGGTGGGGCCTGACCAGCTATTGTTCAAGTGGCTCAGGTGCTGCTCTGATTACCAATTCACTTTCCTAACTCATGAAACTTCATTTTCAAAAAACTCCAGACCAACAGGAAAGTTGCAAAAACATTATAAATGAACTGTCACATACCCTTCACCTAGATTAACCTATCAAGAAATTCATCAACATTTTGCCATATCCGCTTTATCTTTCTACTTATATGTGTGTGTTTATGTTTACACCAATATGCACATCTTCTATTCTCTTCCGTCTGAACCATTTGAAATAAGGAGCAATGTCATGACGATTTACCCCTAAAGCCTTCAGCACAGCTCTCCCAAGTACAAGGACATTCTAAACCACAATAACAACGAACAAACTCGGGAAATTTATCACTGATAAATATTATTGGCTAATAACAATCCATATTTAAATTTTACCAATTTATCTCATGTATTTAAACATCTTTTTAAAAAATTATCAGTTGGGGGCAACTTACAAACCTTGTCTCCAAAATTCTCCAGAGATTGCAAATTATTAAAACTCAGTAAAACCCTCAAGTTTCAGATAAAGTAAAATTTCTAGGGTTTCTCAGAATGGAAGCAAACCACCTCTAGCACAATTCTAGTTGGGCCTCTCAGAAATCCTCCAGAAACAATCCCCTCAGATATTAAAACAAAAAAATACTGAAATCAGATCAAAACCATCTTTAATGCATTCAATTAATGCATTGAGTTCATTCCCAAATATAAGTTCCATCTCTCAACTGGACCAAAGTGAGCTGTGGAAACTGCTAACAAGGGCAGGGACAGGGGCCAGTCTGGGACAAGCAGAGCAAGGGGACCTTGCTTAAATTAAGTGACCCACGGGAGGCAGCCACACTCAAAAGACCAATTTAAACTATTTATGATTACTGATGGGCCCTGAATTAGTTATAACTCCCTAAAGAAAAGATCTTGGACCTATCACAAAGGAGCACAGAGGAAGGCTGCTCAGGGCTGCTGGAGGTCAGGAAGGAGAATGAGCTATTAGTCTGCATTAAGAGGCCAACACCATGGTAATGGTGCACTGGTATGTAATACAAATGTGGGCAGCCTGACCTTGACTGCCATTCAGGTCTAAGCGCTGCATCTCAAAAGGAAATAGAAGAGGCCACAGGAGGGCCATGGGATGATTAGCGCATGAGGGCTCAAAAATCTCCAAATGAGGAAATGTTTAATTATACAGGCAGCTAGTGAGGAACAAGAAAAGAAAAAATGGACCAAGGTGTGCACATAGAAAGGAAAGGAGCTGGAGATGACTCAGTAAGGTTCCAGAGGTTCTAAATTAGATTTTGATAAAAACATCCAAGAGGTTGCTTTGGAAAGAGAATTTTCAATGGCTCCACTAAACGTTTTGAGGAAATAAAAGTCTCCGATGAGCAGCTCCAAACAGCTAAATAAACACATTCCTGCTTGAAACAGACAACAAATTTTAACACTTTCGGAACTGTGTTTTGTCCAGGAAACTGGATAGAATGGAGTCCTGATGCAATTGCTTATGGTTCTCAGAAAAGTGGCCATCAGCTAGAAAGGGGTCGGACTACTCCAAGGCAAGGGTCAGATAACAGTGACCCCAGGACCAGGACCCCTTCCAGTCTATTGCCTGCTTTTGTGCTGTTTGTGAAGTTTTATTCAAACAGCAGCACTTATTCCTGTACTGTCTAGGGCTTTTTCTCTTTTTTTTTTTTTTTCTTTTTTTTTTTTTTTTTTGCACTATGCTAGCAGAATTGAGTACCACAGTTGTGACAGACACTTTGTGGCCCACAAATCTAAAATTTTTACTTTCTGGCCCTTTACAGAAAAAAATCTGCCCACTTCTGCCCTTATATGTTGTAAGCGTTAAATATTTTCAGTGTGGCCAAGATGATTATGAATATTATATATGATATATGGTCTATGCTACATGATCTATGATACATAGGATATATATATATATATATATATATATATATATATATATACACACACACACACAATATATAATCATCAGAATGCTGCTGTCCCCAGATCCAGCATCTGGGCTGCAGCTGGAGAGACATTCAAGCCTCTTGAAGGGTTCCAACCTGGGGCCCTGGTAAAGGGATGGAAGAAAGCTCTAGTACTAGCAAAATGACCATACAGCACAGCAGACCCCAACCGGCTGCCCGACTGCCCGCCGGACAGATTCCCGAGCAACCTGGAGTCAGCCTGCCTGGAAGCCTTGACTCCAAGAAGCATTAGAGGAGCACACAGGGATGTTCAGTGCCCTGAGAGCTCTGTATCAGCCAACACGAGAAACACTCAGAAGGTGCAAGACACATCTCGATTTCACAGAAAGCTTTTTGTTAACTGCAGGGGAAAATATTATTTAATTCGTATACATATGGTACGTAACATTGTGAATCCACTAAAAATAATACATTTGTGATACACAGTGATAGTCTATTATTCTAAAAAGGAATAAAATCACAGAGCTAGAAATACCTTGACATTTATGAATATGGATTGCAGTGGAAATACATTTGAATATATAACATTTAAATATATAATATGAATGGAATTACCCAAATTCTACATTCATTTGCGTGGTCTCTAGCTTTCTGTTTGTTAAAAAGTAGATGTAAAAATTTTTTTCCTGAGAGTGTGTCGCCATTCTCTGCCACTAGGGGGTAGCATGACCCATTATTTTACCTCTCTTTTCAGCCTTCCAACTACCCCCATAACAATGGTAGACTCCTTGGGAAATTTAAATATATACTAAATGATTGTGTATTGTACAATGCAATATATTACATATAATATGCTATACATAGTGCTATGCAATATATTATGTTATATAGTATTACATGATAGATAAAATTATTACATTAAACAAAATATAATAAGATTATACATTGCATGTATAATATATAGTTTGGAAGAAAGTGGAGAATGTATCCTACACACAGGTAATTAAGGAAATCTCACTGGAGCACAAGAATTCAGTTAGGGTTCACCTGTTCCTAGCAAAAGAATGAGAGTAGTGTTACTTAAAGGGAGTAACAGGTGGGTAAGACTCTATCTGGGACTCTGAGAGGCACGAAATCTGACTCTGAAACTAAGACACCCAGAGAGCTGCAAAACCGGGGGTCAGAGAGCTGCCCCGCCCCAAGGACCCTGAACCAAGGGTGAGGTCAGAGCTGCAGGTGAAGCCAGGTCAGGAGGCCAGGATCATAAACAGCAATAAACCACACTCCAAATAGCTCAGTGGGTCACACGTGTGGAGTCTCAGAAAGTCTCAGTGACTTTAAATTCATTTCCAAATTAAGACTAGGAGTAGCAGAAGGGAGGTTAAAGCTCCAGCTTGTTCAGACATTCTGAAATACAAAACCCTGGATGTTTGGGGGCAAGCAATCCAGAAAATATTTCAGTCAGTTCCAGCATCTGTCTCTGGAGAGAGAGGACTGGAAGTCCTGGAAATGAAGGGCTTTCCAGAATCTGCACACCTGGATGCGCAGGAACTCTTGAGGCTTGCTAAAGTTGCACCATCTGAGTACATCAGCATCGAGTTTCTTGGCATGTGTGGCACTTTTCCCATGGGCCACTTCTTTTAATATCCATAAATGACATAAGAAGTGGGTATTAATATTCTCCCCATTGTATGGATGGAAAACAGAGCCTAAGTAACTTGCACAAGGCCATGATAGTGAGTGATGGTACAGGACTTAAAATGAAAAACTCTTCTCACTGCAGAACTGCCAGTTCTCCCCACTGCACTTGCTGCCTCCAAAGAGAAGCATTTCTCTAAGAGCAAACAGGTATATGAGAAGGCAAGCTTCGATGACAGCAAAAGATCTGTATATATTAAAAAGAAAAGCTGGGTGTGGTGGCACACGCTTGTAATCCCACCACTCAGAAAGCTGAGGCAGGATTGCCATGAGTTCCAGGTCAGCCTGGGCTTTATAGTGAGTTCAACGCCAGCCTGAACTACATATTGAGACTGTCAGAAAGAAAGAAAGAAAGAAAGAAAGAAAGAAAGAAAGAAAGAAAGAAAGAAAGAAAGAAAGAAAGAAAGAAAGAAAGGAAAAGAAAAGAAAAGAAAAGAGAAGAAAAGAAAAGAAGGCAATTAACAACATAAAAAGAGCAAACTGCATTTGTACCAAAGGCTCATGGAAGCTTAAGAAGTCGTGGAGAGAAAAGAACAGGGATAAGAAAAGAGAAAAAGGATTGGCTTCAGAAGCTAGGAGGAAGGGGGGAGACAACACTAAACTCACAAGTATGGCTCCAAAGCAAGCCTAAGAGGCGCCAGCTGCATTTGGTGACCAAAAGTTGTGGGAGAGTCTTTGCTTGGCCAAGGAAGGGTACGGGAAACGTGCCTGATGCTCACTGGAAGCTCAATAAACAGTTGTGGGGCAAAGGCAGGAAGAAGGCAGATTTCTCGCCTGGCTTACTGGCGAAGGGCTGCAGTGGGAGCAGGGGCATCCAGGAACAGCACAGAAACAAGGAATCTCAGCATGTCCAAAGGAGATTTCTCTCCTGAGCTGCACAGAGCTGCACAAATCCTTAAAGCCCGAGTGGCAAAGGCCCAGAAAGTCTCCAGCAGGTCAGAAGAAGCCGTTTGGTCCCACTGTGGATGCCTTGATAGAGAAAAGGGCTACAGGTGATTGCAGAGGCCATGCCCCTGGCCAGGACCCGCAAGGCTCCTGGAGAGTTGAGTGACAGCCGGGAGGTAGGGGGCAGGGCGATGCAGAACACTGGTTGCCACCCTTCCAATTGCCACGTGGGGTTCCGCTGCAGCCCAGAAATACGGAAAGCAGCTTGATGTTTGCTGCTTCCCTTGTCCCTCTCCTGCCGTCTGTGCTTTGATGAAAGACAGAGAGCCAGAGAGAATGAATGCTATGTGTCTCCAACAGCAAGAAAATAGCACAAGCCCAGCTGGAAGGCAGGTGAAGGCAAGGGGAAAGTGGCAGTGTGAGAGGAATTTCTGCCAGAGCTGACCTCCCTAGCATGTCCCCTGGAGGGGCTGCTGACCACACCACATGGCCCTGTCCTGGTTCATGTGCCCCAGTTTCACGCAGGGGAGGGGGAACCATTGGAGTAGATGAGACGACCTTGAACTAAGTGCCCCGGGGCAGATCTAGTTGCTTTGTCTCCTTCATGTGATTGCACCTGACTTTCCTGCTTCTCTAGGTCTACATCACTGCAGTTGTATCCACCTGGGGTGCTCTACCTGCCATCTTCTCCCAACTCCTTGGGGATCCCCCTCACTCTGCGTGGCCCCATTGGCAAGGACCTGGCAGGGGGCAACCCTGCCCAAGCTCCCCTTTCAGAGCCCCTCACAGCTCTCTGTGCTGACTTGATCACGAGTGAACCAACCAAGGCCAACAGTGGGCTTGGCAAGTCCTAATACATGACCATAAAGAGTCCAAACTCGTTCTACAGGGGCTTCCAAGTGGGAGAGAACAGGTCGCACACTGCTCCTGGTCATCTTGTCTGCCACTCAGTGATAGCACCCCAAGCACAAAGCCAGAAAGAAAAAGATTAAGAGACAACACTCCCAGTGATATAAACCTATGCTCCTGGATCCAGACACTCCAGCAGTGAGCCTATTCTTGGGCTTGCCAAGTACACGAGTCAATAATTGTCCCTGGGTGCTCATTCCAGTTTGGGTTTGATTTCTTTTTTTTTTTTTTTTTTTTTTGTGGGTACCAGGGGTCGCCCTCAGGACCTCGCGCGCCAGCAGGTGCCCGTGCCGTGAGCGATATCACCAGCCCTTTTTTCATATGTGGGTTCCGGGAGTTGAACTCAGGTCCTCGCGCTTGCCAGGCAGGCACTTACGCCGCTGAGCCATCTCACCGGCCCTGGGTTTGATTTCTACAATTTGTAGAACCAGCGGACACTAACTCACCACTCTTCCCAAGCCACGGCTCACTTCCAACTTCTTCCTTTACTCAATGGTGGCCTGCTCTCCTCCTTTCTCTACCTATTTCACTGTGAAGTCTTTTGAACCCCACTTCAAATACCATCACCTCCTCCAGGAAGCCTTCCCACACCCATCCTGTGCCAGCTGTCCTCTGGCACCTTGATAATCCTTGACACTTCATCTGTACTTTTCTGTGTCTATCAGGACAACATTTAGCTACCGGGAATAGAAAGCTTGACTTGCAGCAGCTTAGATAAATAGGGACTTATTTTTCTCACATAATAAGAAATCTGAAGGTAGGCAGCTGCCAGCTTTGGTTTGGAAGCCTGACAATATTAGGGACAGCATTTTACCATGGCCTTTGTCATAGGCTTGTTGCCTCTGCCAGATGATACCCGGATGGCCCTAACTGACCCAGCCCGCCTCACCCCCATCTTCTTGCATATGTTCTCAAAATAACTGTAGAATGTGCTGGGAATGCAGTACTCTGGGATAGGAGGAATTGCCTGAAACAACCTGGGCCTTGTTCCCATCCCTCCTAGGGAATGTGACAGCTCTCTGTGACTGGCCCTGACAGCCCAGGCTTTGTTCTTCTCTCCCCTGAAGCAGGGTGTCCTTCAAAGCTCTTCCTAGGGATCCGTGCAGCCCCCGAGGTATATAACCCGGGGGCAGGTCATCAACCCGGGGCAGGTCATCTTTCAGGGTCCCTCAATTCTGTTGCAATTATGAGAAGTCACAACCCCATGGGCCCCAGATAGCTTTCTTGAGACTGAGCCTCGGGGGACTCACACACCATGGGTCCTAGACTGTTTGTCCCTTGCCACCTATCTATAAGCAGTAACTCCAATTCATGTAACTTACTGCATGTCTTCCCTCTCACTTGTAACGCTGCAGCATGGGGGGGAGCGGTGTTTGGGCTCCGATTCCTGGTAGTTGACATAATGATGTGTGCACTGCTAATCACACCTTGGGACTGGTTATTAGTAAACCTGCTTGAGAGCCTGGTGGTTACCGAATGGCCACCATACAGCCAGACATCACACTTGCTTTCCAAGTAGAAGAAAAAGAAGCAGGGTCATCTGCATTTCCTCTTTTATCAGGAGAACAAAGGGTTTCCTGAAACTTACTAGGAAAGTTCAAGTTATAATTCATGACCTCAAACTGCATCACCGACCACTAGTTGCAGTGGAGGGTAGGACATGAGCATTTAACTCCTTTGACCTCTAGAATAGGTTTCTTTAAAATAATGATTGAGAATGGCTATTAGGTCAACCTAGGAACAGTGTCCACTCTGCTCCCTTAAAGCCCTATCACAGTAGAATCCTCTAGTGCAGTTTTTTGCACGCTAAAATCTGAGCTCCCTCTGGGAAGGGGCTGAGTTCCCCGTCACTATACTACTCACCCTGCACATAACCCTTTGATGAATACATGCTTGGGGCGTGCAGTCTGCCACCTCCATGCCCACGCTCCTGGGGCCTCCTGGCAGGCTGAGCAGTCTGCGGCTATAGCCAGGTAATTAAATGTGCATCTTTCTTTGATCCCTGAGCACTTCTTTTTTGAAATTCATCCGGATGGAGCACAAAGATAACAAGCATGTGTACCCCTGCCCCGTTTCTAATCATTTGAAAGGGTGAAACCATTTCTGTTTCAGGTCTCCCGTGATCAAGAGAGGCTTGCTGGCAAGAGTGTCTATTTGGTGCCTCCAAGGCAAGCAATTGTGGGAATTAAGAATTAGCTCTCTCCCTGACTATCCCCTTGATATAGTCAAAATAAAAGCAGCAGTGACATTGCCAATGACCCAGATGTTGGAGAAACCTTGGATTAAGCCACAGAGGCCCTTGCCTCCAAATCCTATAATAGTGCATTAACACAGGCTCAACCTGCAGAATTGGATTTAAATCCAGCACTTGAATGCTCATCTTCCCATGACCCCTGCTCCACACCTAATCTCATTTTGTCCTCAGAGTGTTGAAAATAATGGCAATGCAGCCTCCGTGGAAAGTGATTGTGTGAGCATTTTTTTTACATGAGAAAGGCACTTAATAAAGTAAAAGTGCTTTAAATGCAGAAGTGTCTTCCTTTGCATTCCCTCTGCCTGGATAATAAATGCCTTGCCCCCAGCTTCTGTGGTTTGCTGTGGCACAGCGACTGGGGACAGCCAAGCTGCCTTTTCTTGGGCACAAGGGTTTGGTGTACACTGGGTTGCTGGATCCAGACCTGTGCAGGAACACAGCAGAAAGAGTAAGACAGGGACAGCTTCATGGACCAAACGCTCTCCCGCACGTTCTCTCATTCGTGTCAGGAAAACAATCTCAAGTGTCAGGACAGTTACCATTTATCAAGCACTTACAATACATTAAAAGCATTGCGCACACAGTGTCATTCAATCTCTCAGTTTCCCCCATTTTACAGATAAGAAAATCGAGGCTCAAAGAGGTTGCAACTTGCTCGGGATCACATAACCAATGGGTTAGGAAATCCAGACTCAAACCCACAGGATCCCCAATCTGCCCTGAACCACTCCACATTAGAGTATGACAGTGATGCTCCTTTGGGGATGACAGCATAGAACCACCTGGGGAGTTTGGGGGACCCTAACCCAGACCAATTAAATTTGAATCTCTGGGTTGGAGCCAGTGCATCAAGGGCGTCAAGCTCCCAGCTGCATCGAAGTTGAATGTGTAGGTTGAAACCTAACCCCAGTGTGATGGCATTAGGCAGTGGGGCCCTTGGGAGGTGACCAGGTGAAAGAAATTAGTTTCCTTGGAAAGAGGCTCCAGAGAGCTGCCTCTCCCACCATGTGAGGACACAGGCAGAGGGAAGGAACAGCTCTGAGCCAGAAAGCAGGTTCTCACCAGATAGCACCTGCCTTGGTCCTGGTCTTCCCAGGCTCCAGAACGGGGAGAAATGAATTTCCATTGTTTATCAGCCACCTAGGCTAGAATGGACCAAGACATAGAGGTGAAGTGGGAAAGGCTCCTTTCGTTAGGCCTGTGGAGTGGCCATCAGGCTCTGCACCTCAACTGCTGCTTCTTGGGATATAATCAACCCACCCTGCCCACCTCACAAGACATAGGAACCAACGGATGCAAACACACTGTGTGAATTCTAAAGGGCTCGACAATATCCAGCAGGACAGACAGACCCAGGCTCTGGGCAGCAAGGCCCAAGGCTACTCTCTGAGAAGGGTACCCGGAGCCATACCTCAGGAATGATCATAACTGCTTCAGAATTGGTGTGGTGGCCAGTGAGATGGCTCAGCAGCATATGCGCCTGCCTGGCAAGCGCAAGGGCCCGAGTTCAACTCCCGGAACCCACATACGAAAAAAAGGGCTGGTGATATCGCTCAGCGGCACAGGCGCCTGCTGGCGCGCAAGGCCCTGAGGTCGACCTCTGGTACCCACAAAAAAAAAAAAAAAAAAGAATTGGTGTGATTATAAAAGTATTGCTAAATTGTTATTTAATGGGTTAATACAGAAAATTAGCTGTCACTGTATTCACAAATCTGGTTTGTTTTGTTTTCAGTGTTTGGAGAGCATGTTTCAATATGATAGTTTCCTTTCTAATCATATGTATTATAAAAGAGGTCCCCAGGCTCTGCCACACACAGAGAGGATGAAGAGTACCTGCTACTCACTCTCCTTGGTGAAAGTACTTACCAATGCTGGAAATAATAGAAACTTTGTGCTACTTCACTTTTACATGTGTGTGTCTTTTTTACCCAAATTACCAGCTCCTGAGAGCATGGAATAAGTTGTATTGGTTTTCTGTTTCTTAAAAAGCGTAGATACACAACCATTGTTTGGTGATCGTCTGACTGATACAAATACTTCAAGCTTCAATGGTCTAAAGCCAGCATCGCCCCCAAAAGAATTAAAAGCATCATACCACATTGAAGTATGCACATACATGTTTATAGTGGCACAGTTTGTAACAGCTAAATCTTGGAAACAGCGCAAATGCCCATCAAGTGATGAATGGGTAAAGAAGATGTAGTTCTTTTATATAATGGAGTACTACTCAGCCATAAAGAAGGATAATCTTGAGACATTTCTAGGTAAATGGATGCACCTTAAGAACATACTCTTAATGAAATAAATTAGACACATGTGTAAATACCACATAGTTTCTGTGGTGTGAGAAACTGAAAGTATGAATAAGAACCAAAATGTATAATAGATATTGTGAAATAGGAAGAAAATGTTCAAATGGGAAGGGGAACTAGGGAGGGGGGAGGGGAAAGGAAGGAAGGGAAAAGAAAAAAACAAGAAAAGAAGGAAAAATGGAAACAAAGCTTTTGTAAAGAGGGAGGGAAAGAGGGGTTGAAGGGAGGTTAGGAGAATGGGGAAAAAAAGAATCAAGATATATCACGTACAGATACAAATTCCCTATGATGAATGCGTTCATTATGTATACCTAAAATGCACCAATAAATTTAATTAATTTTTTTAAAAGAAAAAAATAAAGGCAGCATCACATTCAGTTACCAGGAGACAAACATGGCAAGAGGAGGGAAAACATTGAGATCAAACCTTTGGGGATGGTTTACAAACCTGGGACATGGGGTGCGGACACTTGCTTCAAAGGGACTGAAGATAGCTGGAGGTAAAAAGCGTCATTGGAATTTTCCATCCTGACTGATAGGGTAGGGCTGAGTTCCTAAATGCTGGGGGAATTCCAGCAGATTCCATCCAAGCCAGGAAAATGTTCTTGGACAAAATGGCATCATTTTTGTGCTCTGGAAGCCTCATAAAATAATACTAAGTAGCCTGGGTGCCCAGCTGTTTGCAAAGAAACCCACCCTACTTGGAACCTCATAGAACCCCTCACTATCTGGCACTAGGAGCTGAAGAGGGACCTGGGCCCTCAGCTGCAGTAGCTATCAAGAGACTCTGACTATTCCCGTTGCCTTTGTTGTATAATAAACACCAAGACTTCATAGCATAAAACAACCACCATTTCATTTAGCTCCCAGATTCTGAGGATCAGGAGTCCTGGCACCGGGGCCATGGCTCTTCTCTCCTCCATGCTGCCTACAGCTTCCAAGGTGGTTTGTGCACTCACATGACTGGGGCCTGGGCTGAGATGGCTCATGACCGGCCAGAGCACCCCCACGTGGCCATCCATGTGAGCTGGGCTTCTCCCAGCATGGCAGTTAGGCCCTGAGGGAAGCCTCTGCCGCAGTGCAGAGCGGGGTCCTGCAGAGGGAACATTACAAGAACACCGAGTGGAAACCACGCGACTTTCCATGATCTAGCCTGTCCACCATACTCTATCAGGTGAGGCGCTCACAATCTGCCCAGAATCAAGAGGAAGGGTCCGGGCCCTACCCTTTAATAGAAAGGCTGCCAAATCCTTTTGGAACCACCTTTTATAACCTCCACACTCACCAAATAAACATTATTACTCCCTAGCTTAGAGATTATACTGAGCCCCACTAGTGAGTTAAACATGGGCTGGTCTCTGCCCCAGGTGGGAAAAGATGAGCAGTGTGTGGTCCCAGCAAACCCCTCAGGGCTGTGTCTCAGGAGGTGGCCACCCCACCCCAAGAGAAGTGCGATGTAGTCTCAGCTGACAGCCCTTCACAAATGAAAAGAACTCTCTTGTCACTCTACCCACCACCCCACCTTAACTGCCATTCCTCCTGAACATCTCTTCACCTGCAAATTACCCTCCAGCAAAAACCTGCTCCCACAAAGTGATCTGTGCATGCTGGGGTGTCTCATTGTTCTTCTATTAAGACATATCATTCACAAACGCTGCGTTTCTTTAAAAATACCCTCAGCTATCACTTACATAAGAGAACTTGGCAAAACAGATGGAGCGCCCCAGCGATGTCTTTGCCTGGGGCAATATATGCTAATATCTTGGCACAGGCACCTTGAGCTGCTTTGTTTCCCAGCAAAGTTCCCTCAGCTGGAAAGTTCCAAGGGGTGAGTAAAATCAGGAAATGTGAGTAGAGGAAGCTGTTCCTTCTTTTTTTTTTTCCCCCTCAGAAAATGAATGCCATCCTCGCATTAATCAAATGGCTAGAGAAAGCTGCAAAACTGCTCCTCAAAATCAATAGGCAGGGAAGAAGTCAAGGCAATCTAAAGAAAGGTGCTACACTCAGAAAGAAGGGGATATACTGCCTGGGTCATGGGGAAAAGGGCATTTCAGAGCGAGGAGATGGTGCGCATGAAGATGAGGAGGCAGGAATGTGCCTGGCTGGTCCCCAGAGCACCATCACAGTTCCACTTGCAGTGGAGGGTTTGGGCTTGATGTAAGAGCCATTTATCATTCCATGTGCCCAGAACAACCCCACACTTTCTCTGGCAAACAGTTCACTCCCACTGGCTTCTCTATAGCTCTGGAGTGGCCATGAGATTCAGGCTGGGCTAATTCCAGTAACTGGTCCTTCAATGTCAGTAATGGGGGAGGGTTTATAAATGACCAGTCAGCCAATCAGACCCAGGGCTCAGGGATGTTTCCAGTAGCACTCACCAGACCTTTCTCTCGTCTCTCAAGAGGCGAGATCAGAGAATGTTCGGGGACTAAGTACCTGAGCTCCTCAGTCAAAGTGACTCCAAATCCCAAATCTACTGGCTTTGTAAGTTTGGGAAGGTTCTTTACCAGGGTCCCATTTCTTCACCTGTAGAATGTGGATAAGAATATCACCTTGTAGCTTTATGGTGAAGATTGAATGAAAGAAGCATGCCATGTGCTTAGTAAAATAGTGAGGGCACTTATGGAGAGTTTACTCTAAAGATGACAGCCCAGGGCTAAGTGGATGTGGAACCAGCTTCAGGGCACTGGCCAACCTGAGAGAGTAAGTCTGTCCTCAAAGAAAGCCAGCACGAGAGTAAATTGAGTAACAACCCATTCTTTCTGTAGCTTAGTTATACTATTCAATAAATTCTCCTTTTTAAAAATTTAAGTTGCTTTTGGCTTGATTTATGTTCAGGACACCTAAAAAGTATTTGAGCGGTATTTAAAAAAAAAAAAAAAAAAAAGCAGACTTCCAGAAAGATGATGAGAAAGCAGAGAAAGAGCCTCTCTGAGATTTGGTGTCCAGATGCTGGAATATAGCAATGTGAAGAAGAGAAGGAGGAGGGAAGTGGGTCCCTGAGACCCAGCAAGGATCTGAAGTGAGAACTGAAGCCCTCGGGGAGAGCGAAGAGAGAGACTTCAACAAAGAAGAAGGAAGTGGCAAGCGGTGCTTTCTCCCTGAGCCCTGACTCACTGCATGGGAGGGGCGGCTCAAACCTGCAGATGCATGGTCACTACTGGTGATCCCAGAGGCCTCCGCAGAGAAACGCACCAGTGGAACAGAACACGAACGCAGCAGACTGCGGTGGCTGGCGAGTTATGCAGGTTCAGATGTCCCCCAGGAGAGGGTGATTGGCCAGTAGCCATCATAGAGAGGGGCCAACTGAGCTCAGAACTCAGAGCAGCTGCAGGCTGGCTCCATCTAGTGGCTCCCAGTGTCAGGGAGAGGCAGAAATGAGTTCAAATCAGCAGGAGGTCAAGGAGCCAAATTCAAGCCAGCACACACAGAGTGTTGTAGGTTGAACAAATCGGGTTCCAGCCTCATAGCCAGAAACCCAACCTAAACTTCAGTGCAACTAAAGGTGCAGTCTTGCTGAGATCATCCACAACCCCATGGTAAATCTACGGCTGGCTTGCTGGGATTAATCAACATGAATCTTGACTCTGTTTGCCCACGTTGTCTACCAGTGACAGTAGAGACATGCCTTGAAGTGAACATCTTTTTTCTTATTTTTCTTCTTTTTTCTTGTTTTTGTTTTCTTTTTTCTTGATTGTTCTTGTTTTTATATGAGTGTGAACATTGTCTCTAGTTTTTTCTTGTTGTTTTTCTGTTCGGTTCTTGTTTTTATTTCTTCCTTCTCTCTTCCATGGCTGTCTTCTTCACCAATTTCCCAAAGTTTGCATAACCTTTCTTTGTCCTCTAGCCTTGCTTCTAATCTCTTCTACTTCTTTGATTTCTCTATTTTTCCTCCCAACCCCTTTTAAATTTTCTCCCCTGAGGATAAAATCACCATACTGAGGGCATATTTACTGTATACAATTTTCTGGTTTGTTTCAGATTTTGTTATATAATCACAAATCTAGTTCACATGGTTAAAGGTGGCAAATTAATAGTTACCACAGTTTGTCACTTTCCAGGCTGTGTTTGACACTATTCTTACTTACTACTTTAGCCAAGGTGACATAATTGTTCTAATCAGTTGTCCTTCCTGGTATGCCAAGACTGAGATTATGTAAGGGTCATAAAAAATGCTATAACCCAGTGCCAAAGAACAAGGGCTAGGCCAAATAGGCAGAAATTTCTCATCCTAAATAAATTGAAGAGGTATGATCTTGCAACAGACTCAAAACCCAAAAGCCTGGGCCGGTGAGATGGCTCAGCGGCGTAAGCGCCTGCCTGGCAAGGACGAGGGCCCGAGTTCGACTCCCGGAACCCACATACGAAAAAAGGGCCGGTGATATCGCTCAGCGGCACGGGCGCCTGCTGGCACGCGAGTTCCTGAGGTCAACCCCGGTACCCAAAAAAAAAAAAAAAAAAAGGCAGGTACACCTGCAAGACACCTCTGAGAAATAGTCAATTCCTAAGTATTCTAAACACTAGCAATAAAGCTAGTTTCCATAAGCAATTTACAAGTATCAATCCAGGAATTAAATTTTTTAAAAAATGAGAAGACACTTAAGCAAGATGCAGCCCCAGACTTCCAACTCACCAAAGGCAAATCCGGGGGGGCAATGAGGTGGAACAACTCAAAAGCTACCCACCTGGACTCTCTGAAGTGGTAACAGCAGAAGTAACAAAGCAAATGAATGAGGCTCTAGACAAAATCAAATCCAAAAATGTCTCAGATAACGATAGAGATGCTGACCATAATGAAAAACATGCTTAGTGACTCTAGAGCAGATACAGATTTTTAAAAAAATAGAGGAGCTTAGGAAAATGATGGAAACCATGAACACCAAGCATAAGAAAGAAACAGAGTCCATGAAATAGATTCAAACAGATACCCAGGGATTAAAAATTCCATTGAAAGTATGCACAGCAGAATATGCCAATGTGAGGACAAAACATCAGATATAGAAGACAGGATTGTGGTTTGAGATCATGAAAAGGGGTTTTTGTTTGTTTGTTTGTTTGTTTTTGAGACAGGGTTTCAATCTGTAGTTCAGGCTAGGCTTGAACTCACTATGTAGCCCAGGTTGGCCTCAAACTCACTGCAATCCTCCTGCCTCAGCCTCCCAAGTGCTGGGATTATAGGTGTGTGCCACTACACCTGGCAGAGAGATTTCTTTTTTTTTTTTTTGTGGGTACCGGGGGGTCGACCTCAGGACCTCGCGCTCCAGCAGGCGCCCGTGCCACTGAGCGATATCACCGGCCCCTTTTTCATATGTGGGTTCCGGGAGTCGAACTCGGGCCTTTGCGCTTGCCAGGCAGGCACTTAAGCCGCTGAGCCATCTCACTGGCCCGAGATTTCTTAAAAATAGCAAGGAACCACAAAAAATCAGTCCAACAGCTGCTAGATGATGCAAAGAAGAGTAACATAAGATCGATTAGAGTCAATGAAAAAGCAGGAGATAGCACAAATGATATTAAAAAAAAAAAAAAAACTTTTCACAGAAGTAATGGCAGAGTGGGAGTGTCGACTGGTACAGCCACTGTGGAAGTCAGTGTGGAGATTCCTCAGAAAACTAGGGTTGGAGGTCCCATTTGACCCAGCTATTCCCCTTCTGGGCATCTTCCCAGAAGAATTAAAAACATCGTACCACAGCGATATATGTGCACCCATGTTTATAGCAGCACAATTTGTAATAGCCAGATCTTGGAAACAACCCAAATGCCCATCAACTGAGGAATGGATAAGAAAGATGTGGTATTTTTATACAATGGAGTACTATTCAGCCATAAAGAAGGATAAACTGGAGACTTTTATAGGTAAATGGATGCAACTCGAGAAAATACTCATAAGTGAAATAAACCAGAAGCACATGTGTAAGCATCGTATTATCTCTCTAGTATGAGAAACTGAAAGAGTAAATAAGATCCAAAATGTACAATAGACATGGTGAATCAAAAAGAAACTGGTCAAAAGGAAAGAGAGACTGGAATAGGGAAAAGAAAGAAGGGAAAGGGAAAAAAATTGTATATATATATATATATATATAAGATGGTTAAGATAGATACACTACCATTTTTACTTAGTTCATTGAAGAGTAAGGTTTGTGCCAATAATGTTTGGACAATTGAATGCTAATGTCTGGTGTCCTGAATAACTAACTTAAAGATAGTAATACGTAATGTATTAACCATTGTTACCCTCCTATTATGTTTGTTTGAAAATTTGTTCTTCTTTTGATTTGTTTTGTTTTTTCTTCTCTTTAAAAAAAAAAAAAAAAAAAAAAAAAAAAAAAAAAAAAAAAAGAAGTAATGGCAGAAAACTTCCTGAGCATGGAAAAAGAATTTGGCATACAGACAAGTGAGGCATATAGAACTCTAACTAGCCATGATCCAAAAATAATCTACACCAAGGCATATGATAGTCAAGATTCTAAAAATTCAACACAAAAACAGAATATCAAAAGCTGTTAGAGAAAAGAAACAAATCACCTATAAAGGAAAGCCCATCAGAATCACAGGAGACTTCTCAGCACAAATCCTCAAGTCAAGGAGAGCTTGGAGTGAATTATTTCAAGCCCTAAAAGAAAACAACCTCCAACCCATATTGATGTATCCCACAAAACTGTCTTTCAAAATTGATGGAGAAGTAAGATGCTCCCATGACAAAGAACACCTGAAGAGGTGAGATGGCTCAGCGGCATAAGTGCCTGCCTGGCAAGCGCGAGGGCCCGAGTTCAACTCCTGGAACCCACATACAAAAATGGGCCGGTGATATCGCTCAGCGGCACGGGCGCCTGCTCGTGCACGAGGTCCTAAGGTCGACCCCCGTTACCCACAAAAAAAATAAATAAAATAAGGAGGGGAAGAGGGGTTGAAGGGAGAGTGGGGGAATGGGAAAAAAGAAGTAGCAGGATATATCATGTACAGGTACAAATTCCCTATGATGAATGTTATCAATATGTATATCTAAAATGTACCAATAAAATAAAAATTAAAAAAAATTTAAAGCAAAATTATACTTATAAATATATCCATAATGCATTTCCTTAATCATAAAATCTATCCATTGAATGCTAGAGTTCTATGGCTATTTTTTTTCTTTATTGTTCCTTTCCCCTAAAATCACTTGCTAAGTTTTCAAAAAATACAAGCCGTGGGCCTGTGATATAGCTCAGCAGTATAAGTGCCTGCCTGGCAAGCACGAGGTCCTGAGTTCAACTCCCGGTACCCGCATAAAAAAAAAAAATGCAAGCCAGGCTGAAGGAGACTCCCTGAAGGAGGAGTCAGGATGGGACAGTGATAGATGTTACAGACGTGGACATTGGGCAGAACATCATGGTCCCCATATAAGAACCCTCTGAACCCCCAACCAATGAAAGCCCAGGTCAGAACCCAGCTTCAGGATTCCGAATCATAAGCAAAATCAGAGAGACAGAATCCTTAGAAGAAATCAAATTGAAAAGCCAAGAAAATGGGAAGGGGCCCAATTTCACCACAGATTCAACATTGTTGTGGGAGAAAAAAAAAAAAGCCATAAATATAAATAAGAAGAAAGCAGGAGCCAGTGAGATGGCTCAGCAGCTTAAGCGCCTGCCCGGCAAGCACGAGGGCCCGAGTTCGACTCCCGGAACCCACATACGAAAAAAGGGGCTGGTGATATCGCTCAGCGGCATGGGCACCTCCTGGCGCGTGAGGTCCTGAGGTCGACCCCCTGGTACCCACAAAAAAAAAAAAAGAAGAAGAAGAAAGCATTATAACTATTTACAACTAGTTTTGACTCTATACCTGGAGAATTGAGTTTTTAAAAATCTATTAAAATCAATAGAATTCAGTAGGTGGCTAGCAATAAAAATGGATATATGAAAATCAGTAACTTACTATATATACACAACTAACCTGAAAATATAAAGAAAATCCATTTAATCATTAATCATCAATCCAAAAAAATCTGAAAAAGCTAAGAATAAGCCTAATAAAAAAAAATATGCAGAATCTATATGAAGAAAAATATTTAAATTCTAGTGAGGGCCTTAAATAAATTTTTAAAAACAAGCAAATGATATGGCAGAGTGGGAGAATTGACATATGGTGCCCGAGACTAGAGATCAGAGGCAGCGGATAAAAGAGAAGTGTTGAAGAGAAAGAGGTGGAAAGGGAAAGCCTGACCATCTTCCTGGGCCATGAAGCATGGCCACAGCTGCCTTCCTCAGCTCTCTGGGCCTGGGCGTGGGTAAGGGGGAGATGATCTTCCTGCTCACTGAAACCAAGGGAAAACCAAGTAAGCCCTCTAGCTTCACTTGCTTTTAGTTATGGCTTTTATCACCAATTTTAGAGGTCATAACTAAACAATATACTCCCATTAGCTTTACTAAAATAACCTCTGCCATGTGGACCATGATTGTAACAGATGCCTAAGTTGTTTTCTGGGAACTTGGAGGTAGCTCAATCCAGTTGAAACTACCAATCCTTCACTTGGGCCTGCACAAGTGTCCAGTGGGTGGCATCTTGATATCAGAGGGTCCAAATTCCAGCCTCAGAATATGTTAATGTCACTGTTTTCTCAACATGCATCCATGAAGAGCCATGAAATACTATTACACACATGCGGACCATTGACTACTTCATTTTTCCTCACCTCCAATCACATTTCCCCAAGCCTCAGGCCATCCTACTTCATGGTCACATAAATATCCCCAAACCCTATCCTAGGGCAGCCATATTTAAGATTTATTCTCCCATCTCCACACGTGAATAAATGCTTTCTTTTTTGCAAAATGCATAGCTTCAGTGATTGGCCTACTGCACAATGAGCAAAACAGGCCTTGTTGACTAACACCACCACCCATCTCTGAGGCTCCTTTTCATCCCTGGGGCTGCATTACACTCCAGGCCCACAAGATGTAAAGGCAGTCCTGGGAGTGAGCAAGCCAGCAAAGATGGCCCCTGGACAGCAGAGGCAATATCTTTAGCAGAAGCAGGTCCCCATTCCAATGAAATGAAAATCGCTGCACATCTCAGTTCCCAGTTCACAAAGCATGTTCACTTTCATGAGTCTGTATGTTGCTCCTGGCCTCCCTGAGAGACAAGAAACTCTTGGCAAATATCCATGTACTAGGGCTGGTGAGATAGCTCAGTGGCATAAGCACCTGCCTGGCAAGTGCGAGTTCCTGAGTTCGGTTCCTGGTACCCACATAAACAAACAAAAAAAAGATACACCTGGGTAAACCACACAGGTCACAGGTGGCTCACTGGGTGGCAGATCCTTTTGTTACCAGACAGTTGGTGTCAGTCTCACCAGATATCCAGGATCTTTGTATCCTAAACAAAATGCTGAACAGGACACATAGAAGTAGTAAGAAAGGCAAAGACTATTAAAGAGGAAGTATACTCCACAGAGCGGAGTTTGGCTCAGAGCAGCCCCCATCCATTTTAGGTTTGAAGTTAAAGTACACCTGAGGGGATTCCAGCACCTGGAGACAGTAACTGGCCGTAATGAAAGCACACCCTCAAGAAGGGAAGGCTGGCAGAGCTGAAGATGGCAATTGCAGTGAGTTCCAGGGTTGGCTTTCTTTTATGTTCCTAGAACTTGGAGAGGGGTGAGAGGTGGTAACTAACTGGGCTTCTTCTCACTCAGCTGTGAGTCTCCCTCCTCATGTCAGGAGGGGTAGTTTGAGAATGGAAATGCGCCTGAACAGAACCAGCATAGCTGCCAAAGGCCACCAGGGGGGTCAAAACCAAAATGCTGGTGCCATTGTAATGATGCGGGGTTACTCTAACACAGCTAGAATGCATGTTCCGTAAGCTCATGCCAGAAGTCAAGGAAGTGTGATATCTTAGTTACTTTTCTTGGTGCTGAGACAAAATCCCCGACACCAAAACTTAAAGGGGGATAGGTTTATTTAGCTCACAGTTTGTAGTGGTTTCAGTCCATAATTGGCTGGCCCCAAGGCAGGGTGGCATATGGCCAGCAAAGACAGCAAAAGCAACAAGGGAGGGAAGGGACAAGGCTCTTTGTGTCCCTTATATTGTATGCAAGCTACCCACCCTAGGGCTGGTGCAGCACTCACACCCGTAACCGTAGCCAGAACTATGCCAAACCAATCAGTGGGCTGATTCACTAATCACGCGCCCTTAATTCAGAGATTCAGCCACCTCTGAAAAAGCCCTATGACCACATTAGGCTTTGGGGAGACATCTAGACACAAACCGTAACATGGGATAAGGCAGAAGCATATTTTTAGGCTCATGTCAGGATGCTATGGTGAGGGTAGAGCCGTATTTTTCAGGTTCACATCAAGATGTTAAGGAGGGCTGGTGAGATGGCTCAGTGGCATAAGCGCCTGCCTTGCAAGCGCGAGGGCCCGAGTTCGACTCCCGGAACCCACATGCGAAAAAGGGGCCGGTGATATCGCTCAGCGGCATGGGTGCCTGTTGGCGCGCGAGGTCCTGAGGTCGACCCCCCGGTACCCACAAAAAAAAAAAAAAAAGATGTTAAGGAAATACAGCGACAGCAGGATGGTCTTGTGGTCTCCAAAAGCCAGCAGGCATCTTGTCTGTTGTGAGCCTACAGCCACGATGTCTCCTACATTATCTCCTGCCTCACTTTCAAAGTAATAATTTTATGACTTTCAGTCACGCACATAAACTGCATGAATATTAAATTATTTTAAATAAGAGCAGGACAAGAATTCAAATCTTCCAGTCCAAGGCAGCTTTTCTTCCACAGTAAACAACTTGACAAATGTACATCTGCTTGTTTGATACCAGAGGAAGAAGGCACAGTAATCACCTATCCTTATCCAGGTGCCTGAAAACCCCTGCCTTCACTCATTTCTTTTGGCTGAAAGTATCGAGGTCTTCCTTTAAAATGCAAGTACCATCTGGGAAGGTTGACACATAAATCATTGTCTTTCATTAACCCTGCAGAACAAAGCATCTCATCAATCACTAAGTTTTCTCCATGCTATGCTCAATCACTAATTTTTCTCCATGCTATGCTAAACTTGGAACGTATTGAAACACTGAATAGAGTGGGAATAGGGGACTGGCAGGACACCTATATAATTGTTGTAAACTATATTCACCTCTGTGTTTTTCACCTAAAAAGAGGAATGTAGTTGATTGTCTATAAAATCCTAAAGTCAGATGCCCTCTGCTATGATCTAAACATGCCCCCCCAAATTCATATGTTAAAATTTAATCAGCATTGTGACTAAGAAGTGAGCTTTTTTTTTTTTTTTTTTTGGTACTGGGAATCAAACTCAGGACCTTGCGCTTGCCAGGCAGACACTTGTGCAACTGAGCTATATCCCCAGCCCAGAAGTGGGCCTTTTTAGGAAGTGATTAAGTCACAAGAGCAGAGACTTTGTGAATGGGACTAATGACATTTTAAAGGGTGAGAATTGATAATCCTAGAGAACAATGTGTTAAGTGAAATAATCCAAGCCCAGAAAGCAAATGTAGCATGTTTCCATCTCACTCATATGTGCAACCTTATAAACTTGATCTCAGCCAAGTATGATGGTACACACAAGTATGATGGTAATCCCGGTACTGTAGGAGGCTGAGGCAGGATGATCATGAGTTTGAGGCCATCCTGGGCTACATAACGAGTTCAAGGCCAATCTAGAACATAGGGAGACACTGTCTCAATAAAACAATAGCAAAAAAGTTGGTCTCATAAAAGTAGAGAATAGACTAGTTGTTATGTGGAAAAAAGGGAAAGGGGGGTGAGAAGTTAGAAACAGTCACCAAAATACAGTTAGAAGGAATAAATTCTAGTGTTCTATAGCACAGAGGTGAATATAGTTTACAACAATTATATATATATATATATATATATATATATATATATATATATATACACATATATATATATGTATATATTTGTGTGTGTGTGTGTGTGTGTGTGGGTACCGGGGGTCGACCTCAGGACCTCGCGCGCCAGCAGGCGCCCGTGCCGCTGAGCGATATCACCAGCCGTTTTTTCATATGTGGGATCCGGGAGTCGAACTCGGGCCCTCGCGCTTACCAGGCAGGCGCTTACACCGTTGAGCCATCTCACCGGCCCGACAATTATATATTTAAAATGGACAGAAGAGAGGATTTTAGATCCCAACACAAAGAAATCACAAATGTCTGAGGTGATGGAAATACTAGTTACTCTGATTTGATCATCATCTGCTGTGTACATGAATCCAAATACCACACCATAATTATGTTCTATTTTTAAAAATAAAGTGTGATATTGCTGTTCACTCCTTCCCTTGATCTTGAACTTCTCTGCCTTCAGAACTATGAGAAATAAATTTCTGTTGTTTATTAATTACCCTCTAAGGTATGATATTATAGCAGCCAAAACAGACTAAGACCCCCGATTCCATCCAGGGTGAACTCAACCTTGTACATGTGTCTTGGGATTCCTGGCTTAATAAATTCCAGCTCCTTTCCCACCTCTGGCATTTTAATCCAAATTTCTTTGTTCTATTAGGCAGCTGTTTAGAGCGTTTTATTCATTTAACAGGTGGATCTTTTTGAAGTTCTCATTTAAAATAATTTGAGATTCAAGCAGTATGGGTGCAGTTGAAAGTCATAAAATTATTCATCAGAAAGACCTCTTCTTTTCTCCTGGATAGCAATTGAAGTGAGCTGTGGTTCCCGCGAGCAAAGCTCTCTGCCTGCAAAGTCCCTTTTCAGCAATGCTTTGGCACCATCACTAAATTGAGTTATTCCGACAGCCTTTGATGCTCTGCACATTTTTCCTAAGTGTGCATATGAAAGCTGAGTGGCAACATAATTTAATTCTTCAAGATTTACTTTTTAATCACCAGGGTGGTTCTTTTGGGGTACAGAGTTGACCTCATTTTCTCAAGTTGAAATTGATTTAGGTCAAATAATTCTTAGAATTTGAATTAGGTATTTTTCTCTTTATCAGCATGAACTTCAAGCTTCATTTTCCAGCAGCTGGGAACATCTGTGCTGCCTAGGAATCACAGATGATTTGAGGAAACCAAACGTGGGCAAAGAGAGCATTCACAATTCGTTGAATTCTAGGGACAGAATTCTCTGTGATGATCTGAATTGGTGTCGAGGTACAATTGTGTTAGGTGTCTGAATTCCTTTTACAAAAGGAAAATGAGACGATTACCAAGGACTAAGGATATAATCAAAATAACATAACCATTTTACTGTTGAATAGGAAATCTTTCTGCAAACACTGTGGTATATTATTCCAGAATAAGCAATATTTACCACGAGGGGATTCTATTGAAAACTATCATGGAAAGTTAAAAGCCTTTTTCTCTTAATCCAAATGTGTACCTACAGCATTATTGCTGGTTATTTATTCAATGAACAAGGAACAGGTATATCTATCTATAATAAAGCAACCCACTTATATCAACAAGGTATTTCTCCATACAGGGATGGATCAGGAAAGCCAACTGATTAAAAAAAGTAATTATAGAAGAGAGTAACTTAAAAACCAAGGCCCTAATGCAAAGCAACTCTATCCCTTACCTGCCTGCAGACTCGTACCTTTATTTATTTGACCATCTGGACCCTCAGTGATTTACACTTTATGGTTGTTCCGCTCTCCTCTCATACTCACAGTTTAGGATTCTTTAGGAGAACAAAGAAGGGCTGGGGGAGCCCCAAACCTAAGCCCCTGGAAGATGTCAATTTCAGGCAGTTTCTAGGAATTCAGACTGGGCCAGGGTCTTATAATAGATTTTCTTTCCCTACCAAGCCAACAAAAACATCTCCAGCAGAAGGGAAGACACTAGGACACTCTTAGGTCAGTTCGGTAAATGCTTCCTGAGCACCCATTGTGTGCACAGCACTGTGCGTGACCCTATGGAAATTCCAAATCAAGGATTCAGGCATATGGTGACACAGATCATGTTCCAACATACATTAGGCTCTTGGTATTTATTGAAGGAAGAAGTGGTGGAAGAAGACAGCATTGTAAATGGAAAGAATGAACAGAGAGACATTAAACTCACAGTAATTCTTGGAATTTGAATTAGGTATTTCTCAGAAAGCATTTGAGGAGTTAATAACTGGTTGAGTGGCAAAATGAAAGAGAACGGAATTTGGATGAGCACCTCCAAAGGTTCTAACACTGAGATCCATGTAGCAGGAGTGCAAAGGATGCAAACAGTGAATTTGGAGAAAGTCAAAGATAACTTAGTTTACAGAAGTAGGAGGACATTTCAGGGGAGCCAGATAGCCTACCTCTTCTCGGATTGAGAAGATTCTCAGTACAGAGCTAGCACAGAGCAGGCTAGGATGGGTCTCCCAGGCAGTCCCAAAGGGAGGTCCATGTTATAGAATTATAGAAACAGATTCTCACATTTGGGGGTTGTATTAAAAAGCCATTATACCAACCATCCATATGATCTGTTAATTTATAATGATCTTCTCTATATGGGCCCCAAATCTATCTCTCTATAACTCAGAATAAAATTTCCAGAACTTTGCATTTTCATCTTTTGTTATCTATTTGTCCACGATACCTTAAAACACATGTTCTCCAGCGTCTCTCTCCTCATCCAATTTTGCCACCTCCTTCCTCAGTGGAAATGGTAGCAATCATTTGCTTTGCCTTCCTGACACTTGACAGATGGGAAGAGAAGCCATGGGCTTGGGTTTAACCAAACTGTATCAGTCGTTCCCAGTCCCACTTCCCAGAGTCTGATGATTCTTCAGATGTTGTGCACTGATTAACAGAATCTGGCCCTCTCCCTTAGGAGCCTCCACTCTGGGAATCACAGGGGCTGGAGACGGTGTGCTCAGCTCTGTAGCCATGCACTCGTGGAAGGGCAAAAAGGAGCCTGGAGGAAGCCTTCTCACCCGAAGACATCTTTGACCCCAGGCGTTTGTGCTAGAAGCTCCTTAACATTTGGAAATCTGTTTAACAGAGAGCGGGGGTTAGTTTTGTTTTGTTTTGTTTTGTTTCGTTTTGTTTCGTTTTTTGTTTTCTAAACTGGAGGTTAGTTTTGAGTTTTGCTTTTCCATTGCTTCCCAAACTTCTGTCACTCATGCCCCACCTTCACAATCTTTGCTGTCTTCATTTTCCACTTATACCTACCATTTCCTAATGTTTTTGCTAAAATCAACTAACATTTCATTTAAATAAAGGTTGCTTTAAAAAAAAAAGTTTTACTTGCCTGTAAATGTGAAATGGGAGGTAACCATTACAGTAAGTGTAATGAAAAATAGAATCATTACATTCTAGTTCTCAAAACTAACCCCTGCTCTCTGTTAAACAGATTACCAAATGCTAAAACAGGTTGTTAAAGATGCTAGCACCAAACTGAGACTTCTACTTAACTAGGAAGATAAAAAACAAATTCATCACCATAACAAGAAACACACAGCATTACGTGCCACACTAGCCCTCGTGACAACCCCAAAACACAAGTATGAGTCTATGGCCTTGAGAAATGTGGAAATTGGGGTGCAGAGATTAAGTAATTTGTCCAAGATTACTTACCTAGTAGATGGTTAGGCCAGGGTGTAAGCTCAGCGAGTTTGACTCTAAACAAAATCCTTTTCTCTTCATGTTGTTTAACGTCGTGCCTCCCATCACGTAAACCCTCACCTTTAGCCACCTCTGATCAACAGCAGCCTGAGCCAGAGGGGAGATATGCCAGGCCAAGTTCACAGGACAAAAGCCAGGCACTGACACAGTGGGTGCACATCTGTAGTCAGTCACAGCTAGTTGGGAGGCTGAGTCAGGAGAACCACTATAGCCCAAGGGTTCAAGACCAACCTGAGCAAGGCCCCACCTATAAATAAATAAATAAATAGGTGATTAATATTCACTACATCATCACCTTGATAAAAAAAGAAAAAACATTGCTCTCGAGGCCAATTTGCCTTATTAATATGTTACCTTCAACAAATATTTCTTCTACAGCTCACCCATCATATCAGTTTCTAGGTGAACTCTGCTTGTTGCTCTGCTTCTTGCTCAAATAACATGGTCCTTCTTAAAAGGACAGGCGTGCTTCAAGAAACTTGAGTGCTTAACATTCACTTTTCAGCTTTACCCTCTTCAGGCTTCAACCTTTATTGTACAATTCCTGGAGGAGGGAAAAGAAGACATCCTCCTCAGCCCCCTGCAATCCCTTCAGGAAAACATGGGAAAGACAGAAGAAAAGGAGGCTCCAGCCCCCCACCCTCAAGCTTGACACCTGATTGAAGGGGATGCAGCAATCGTAACCCTTTTGGAATTATTGACTGAAGAGGGGAATTCAGTAATTACTTCAGCCGGGGATGGCAACGTAGTATAATATACTTGTGTTTGAATTAGTTAATAGGTCAATGCCAAGATGTAAATCCCAGGACTGGCCATGTCACTCTAACTTGCAGCTCAGGACTGCCTGTGAAGTTGCCATTTACAGTCAGTTTCCTCGGAGAGAAGGAGAAATGAAAAGAGGGAATATTTGAATATTGAATGAATGCTTTCAACCACTTCCCTTGGTCCCAAGAGAATCACAGCGAGATGAGTAGACGTGAAAGATCACACGGTGGGGTTGACATGACACAGTACACATGCTGAGACCACAAAGCAACCCCCTTCAGTGTGACACGTACATTCTTAGAATCTGGTAGGTCATCATGGTGACAAATGCATGACCTTAATCGCCGGTTCCCACCCACAACTCTGTACTTCTCATCGCTTCATCCTCAGATCCCTGCCCCACCACCCGGCTGGTCTCTCGCCTCTCTTGGCTGGAGCTGTCTTGTCCAAACCTCTCAAGTAATGTTCCTAAAGCCAACTCGATCGTAACCCTCTTTAAACACAAGCCTGCTGGACCAAATGAAGAGCCGAGAAAAGACTTGTTTATAGACATTCATATTCAGCTTTGCTACCTGCTTAATTGCTTATATAAGAAGCCAGCTTGGGACTCAGCCATAGTGGCACAAGCCTATAATCCCAGGACTCTAGGAGGCTAAGGTAGGAGGACTGCAAGTTCAAATCCAGCCTGGGCAATTTAACAAATTAGCAAGACCCTGTCTCAAAATAAAAAAAAAGGACTGGGGCTGTAGCTCAATGTAAAGGCCCTGGGTTCAATCTCCAGTACCAGGGGGAAAAAAAAGCCAGGTTTGGGCTGAGGGTATAGCTCAGTGGAAGAGCTCTTACCTAGCATGCATGAGGCCCTGGGTTCTATCCCCACCACCATAAGCAAAAAGCCTGGTTCGTTCTGAGGCTGAAGCCAGGATACTTGCCAACTGGATTTTGCAGATGGAATGAACATATGCATGTAAAGTGCTTATTACAGTGTGTGTCAGGTAGAAAGTGCTGGATGATGACAGTAGCCGTCTCATCTTTCAAATATTAAATGCATAGCTAAGATGTTTGTTATGGCTTGTATCTAGATGCCCCCCCCAAAGCCTCATAGGGTCACAGGAGGTTTGGAGGTGGCTGGATCTAGGGTGTGTGATGCTGGGATTAAGGGTGCATGATTACTAAATTAGCCCACTGATTGGTTTAGCATAATGGGAAGGCCCACCCTGGGTGTGGGTAACACCACCCAAAAGGCTTGTAGCCTGGGTAGGATAAAACAGAGGCAGGTTTCCTGCTTGCTGCTTTGGTGTCTCCTGCTTGCTTGCCGTGGAATAGTTTTCCTCTGCAATGCCCCTCTGTCATGCCACCCTGCCTTGGAGCCTGCTGACTATGGACTGAAATGTCTACAAACTGTGAGCTGAGATAAACCTTTCTTCTTTTAACTCTGGGCATCCAGTGTTTTGTCTCAACAACAAGAAAAGTAACTAAGACGATGTCCTATAAGCAATGTCGAGACTACTGTACATCTTGTCACTCCAATCACCGTGCAAACAGTAACACCACCTTCACAGACAACATCCCAAGACCAGCCCCCTTCACCCACTGTGAGGCCCTGCTCCAGACAGGAGCCACTCCTGCTTCCAGTATCACCCTACTTCCTCCCAAGCTATGTCCCCCTCTTGCTAGGGCCTCCTCTCTCCCTCAATCAAGCCATGCTCTTTCCAGGAACCCCTCAGGAACCCCTTCACTCTTTTTCTACACCCAAATCTTTGAATTCCTATGACACTTAGGTACAGTGATACCTCAGTTGTTGAACTCCATTCATTTTAAATTCATGTTCAAACCGAACACACATTTGTAAACATCATATTGTCTCCCTAGTATAAAAATGCAATTTCACTGTGACTATTAAAAAAAAATTTATGTTCAAACATGGAAAAGTTCAAGAACAGAACACTTTTTTCCCATAAGAAATAATGGAAAACCAAACAACTGGTTCTGAAGCCCAAAAAGTATACTTATAAATTCATTTTTTCAGAACTTTAACAAATTTCACAATGATTTTTTCTTTAACTCTATTGTGGTTCTCACAGTTTTCCTCTTAGCTTTACTGCTGGTATCACCAACTTTTTTTTTTTTTTTTTTTTTTTTTTGAGATAGGGGTCTTGCTACGTAGTCCAGGCTGGCCTCAGATTTGTAGTGCTCCTCCTGCGAGAGCTGGGACCACAGGCATGTGCCACCAGGCCCAGCTGGTATCACTAACTTTCTTTGGAGCCATAGGTATGATATTTTACACAAATAAAACACACCAAAAAAAGCACAGTGATGAATGTTTGAACGCACTGACACAAGCGCTATATGTCGTCTGGGTGAGAGTGGCGCTTAGACTGAAGCATCACCCCTTTGTGTCCACGGGGAGACATGACGCATGACTCACTCTCAGCCCACACAGTTTTTAACTCAGATTTTCAATTCAATTGAGCAAAGTTACAAAAAAAGCAGATTTTTTTCGAGCTTTGCTGCTTGAGTAGTGCAAGGTTCAACCTTGGGGCTGTTCATCAACCAAGGTATCATTGTATTTTATTCTTTTTCATTCTTCCACTTACTGAATTCAACAAAGAAAGTGTCCTTGGTCTTTATGTTAACAATCATCAGATTTCTGCTGAGGAATCAGAGCATGGAAAGGGAATAGGCATCATAGTGGTTGTGGCATTACACAATGTCCCCTCATTCATTCATCCATTTATTCATTCGACAGTGCCTCTGGGTGCCCGCTATATGCTTACGTCCCATGGAGGAACTCGATGCTATGGAACAATGAGCACCAGAATGTGCATTTCCAGCAAGATCCCAGATAATGCCAGGCTGTGGTTCAAGGCCACGCTCTGAGCAGCACTGCCACAAAAGGTCCCCCACTTGATGACCTACACGCACTCACCTGCGCCTGCTTCCTGCCTGCATCAGCACCTCTGCACCTGCCTTTCTCTCTGCAATTCTCTTTAGCAACCTTCCCTCCACCATTCCTTACAGAGCTGGCTAGTCTTTATCAAAGTCTCCCTTCCCCGGCTCCTCCCACACACACATTCTCTATTTCTGCTCCTTATTTGTTGATTTGTAGCACATTCCAGAATTTGAAGTAGGTCTTTATTTATTTATTTGTTTTATCAATTGAATAGAAACTCCAGGAGAATAGAAGAAATGTCTATTTTATTCTTCTACAGATATCCAGTGTCTAGCACAGAGCCTGGAAGACAGCAGGTGACCAACAAATATGTGAATCCATTAACTCATTCCTTCAGCAAATATTTAGCAAGCATCTACTCTGTGCTAGGCAGTGTTCTAGATCCTGGGCACTCAGCAGTGGACAACACACACACAAACACACACACACACACACACACACACACACACAAACTCTGTTCTTAAAATGTACATTTTCTTTTTTTTTTTTTGGTACAAGGAATCGAACTCAGGACCTTGTGTTTACCAAGCAGGCACTTGTGCTGCTGAGCTATATCCCCAGCCCAGAATGTACATTTTCATAGCAGAGACTGACAATAATCAATGTGTGTAATAAATAACTACATTATATAATATCCTATAAGGTGTTAGAGCTATAGAAAAAAATTGAGCAGAGTAAGGGGAGCAGGAATGCTTAGAGGAGGGAGCTGGGCTGTGGGCTGAGATTTTAAACAGAGTGGGCCTCATGGAGGTGATGCAACCTGAGCAAAGACTCCATGGTTGAGGAAATTTGCCATGTGGCTCTCCTGGAGAGCTCTAAAGCAGCACTGTGCAATAGAACTTTCTGTGATGACAGAAATGGTCTTTGCTGTCCAGTGTAATAGTTACCAGCCACCTGTGGCTACTAAGCACATGAAATGTGGCCACTGCAAATGAGCGGCTGGACTTTTAATTTTACTTGAAACTAGAATCTAAATAACTACATGTGATGAGTGGGAAAGAGGCAGGGAGTGCAGACCTAAGAGTGAAGAGATGAGGGACTCTGAATGCAGTGTCATGGCAGGAGTAGGGGAAAGAAGAGGGAGATGAGCTCAGAAAGGTGAGACAAAATTGGGAGGATCTTGCTGACCATTGCAAGGACTCTGGCTTTTATTCTGAGGGAGGTGGGAGCTATGAGTGGGTTCTGAGAAAAATAGTGATATATGATTTCCATTTTTAAAGCATTCCTTTAGCTACTGCAATGGCTTGAATGTGACCTCAAAAAATTTGTGTGTTAGAAAATGAATCCCCAACTTCATATGTCAGTGGCATTTGGAGGTGGGGTCTTTGAAATGTAGTTAGGATTAGGTAAGGTTATGAGGGTGGGCCTCCCCCTTCATAGCATTAGTGACTTTATAAGAACAGGAAGAGACACCACCTAGATGCTGGCTGCCCTACAAGATGCCCTCTTCCAGGCTTTGGTGCAAATCAAGACCCTCACTAGATGCTGAGCAGACACTTATGCCATGATCTTGGACTTCCAGCCTCCAGAGCTGTGCACCAAATAAACTTCTATTCTTCAGAAACTACCGGGGCGGGTGAGATGGCTCAGCGGCGTAAGCACCTGCCTGGCAAGCGCCAGGGCCCAAGTTCAACCCCCGGAACCCACATATGAGAAAAGGGCTGGTGATACCGCTCAGCGGCATGGGCGCCTGCTGGCGCACAAGGTCCTGAGGTTGACCTCTGGTACCCACAAAAAAAAAAAAGAAAGAAAGAAACTACCCAGTCTCAGGAATTTTGTGATAACAATAGAAAATAGACTCAGACAATTGCTATGTGGCAAATAAACTACAGGGGCTGAGGGTAGACACAGGGAGACCAGTTGGAAGGTGGACGGAGGCAGCCAGGTCACAGATGATGGTGGATCGGATCAGACCAGGACAGTAACAGTTAAAAAAAACGCTAAGTGGGGCCGGTGAGATGGCTCAGCGGTTTAAGCGCCTGCCTTGCAAGCGCGAGGGCCCGAGTTCGACTCCCGTAACCCACATACATAAAAGGGGCCGGTGATATCGCTCAGCGGCACGGGCGCCTGCTGGCGCGCGAGGTCCTGAGGTCGACCCCCCGGTACCAACAAAAAAAAAAAAAAAAAACGCTAAGTGTCAGATTTTAGATGTATTTTGAAGCCCTGATGGGCCCTGATTAAAACATATATTAAACTTCTAATATATGCCAGGCACTAGTCAGGAACTACTTCTGAGCCAGGTTTGCAGAGAAATGTCACCCAGGCTTTGACTGGTCTCAGCCATTCCTAAGACGGATTGCACCACGGGGCATTTCTCACTCTCAGTGTCCTACAATTTGGTCTTCAAACACTGCCTCTTCTGATCAGAGCCAATATACCCTGCTGGCACCGTGAAATTTGTTGTTATTCTTATTATTATTCACCCGGCATCACTCCGTGGTATCTACATTAAGAAAACAGATGACTCAAGTCCCCCATAAATCCTTCATTCTCCTGTTTTATTTCTCTATCACTGCCTTCTTATTCTTAATACTCAGGTTTTTGCATTCAAGGCCGGGTCGGCTCTCTGGAGGACTTCCATCTTCTCCTCTCACATCTGCCCCGTCCTCCTGGGACTCACACAGCCTGAGGATGGGAAATTGTCATCTGTCTTCTGTAACCATATGGATAAGAGATGTAGTCATTACCATTGTTGGCATTGTTGTGCTTTGGAAGCTAATTAAGACAATTAGCTATTAAATACCAAAAACAATTAAGCTAATTGAAATAAACCATATGCACTTTATACCCTTGCGCAGACCAAAAAAAAAAAAAAAATTAACATGTGGCTGGATGGTGGCACTACAGACATTCCGATGCCAAAATAAATCAGGGAATAGGGGAGCGGAAGACAAAGATGTCTTAGCACCCTATCAGTTTACCCCCAGAAAATGTTCCTCAAAACCTTTTGGCTTGATTTTTGGAAGTTTCTTCTACACTGAAAAAAAAAGTGTGTATCTATCCAAATGCATCTTTCAGACTATAAAAAGCAGAATTGTGCTGTTACCCTGCTTCTGACTCAACTCGATGGCAGAGTGCAGCATCCAAAGACACTCAGAGGAGAAATTCAGCTTCTCTGGGGATCCCTGAAGCTTGTCTTTAAGCTAACCAGCTCTCTAGGGGGAAAGACAACACCCCATGGTTTTAGGCTGTGACTAGCAGTTATAGAACTCATATATAGTTGCCAAGTGGAAGGGAGTCAGAGGAGGGAGAAAAGCCGTAGAGATGAGGGGAGTGTGTGTTCATCTGGAATTTTCTCAGTTCCATGTGCCAAAAAACTCAATTGGAATTTGCTTGGGCTGAAAATAGAGTTTGGCTAGGAAGCACAACTTAGGAAGGACGAACTAGAATTTAGCTGGGAAGAACCAGGGGCTCAGGAGTTCCCGGGGACTCAGCCCTAACAGGGCCCTGTCTCTCTGTGTCTTATCTCTGCATGGCTCTGTTTTGGCCCGACTCGGGCTCCAGAGAGGCACTGTCCATGTGGCAGGTACCACGGATGCTGCCAGCACCAGTGTAGCAGCTCTAGTGAACAAAGAGAGCTACTTCTACCCAATTTTCATATTCCCCCGTGGGGAAACATCCCCACCCTTTGGACTAGTTATGCCTCCCGTAGGGGATGGGGTGGTTGATCAGAGCCCTATTCATGGGCCCCATCTCCATCCGTGTGCCATATTGCCCGGTGGGAGACTGATACCCTCCATGGGGATTTCAGTAATCCTCTTAACCAGGTCCGTTGCAGAGTACGGTGTTTAAATTCTGATAAAGTCCAATTTATCAATTTTTCTATTAATGATTCATATTTTTGTTGTCAAATTTAAGAACTGTTTGCCTAGCCTAGACCCAAAGATTTTTTTTCCCATTTTTTCTGAGATTTTTATAGTTTTAAGTTTTACATTCTATTCTGTGATACATTTTGAGTTAATTTTTACATAAGATGTAAGACTTACAATAGAATTTTTTGTTTTTATTTTAGTTTTGTCTGTGAATGTCCTGTTGCTTTATCATTTGTTGAAAAAGGCTGTCTTCTTTTCAGTGAATTAATTTTGTACCTTTTGCCAAAATCAGTTGAGCATATTTGTGTGTGTCCATTTCTGGGTTCTCCACTCTGTTCCATTCACCGCTGTGTCTATTTCTCCACCCACGCCATAGTCTTGATTACTAAAACTAGGAAATAAATCTTGCATTTGGGTAGACTGATTCATCTCACTTTATTCTCCTTTTTCATATTATCTTAGCCATTCTAGTTCTACACCTTTCCGTATATATTTTAGAGCAATCTTGTATTTATAAAAATATTGCTTAGATTTTGATAAAAATTACATTAAATCTATATATCAGTTTAAGGTAGCTTTATGATGTTGACACTTCCTGCCCATGAACATGATGTCGCTCCATATATTTAGATTGTATTTCATTTCTTTCATCAACCTTGTGTAATTTCAGCATATAAACCACGCACATTATATTTACACATAAGTTTGGTGGTGGTGGTGGTGGTGGTGGTGGTGGTGGGGTGGTGTTTTTGTGTTTGTTTTTGTGGTACTGTAAATTGAACCCAGAGCCTTCCCACTGAGTTACATTCCCAGTTCTTTTTTTTTTTTTTTTTTTTTTTTTTTTGGTGCCGGGAATCAAACTCAGGACCTTGTGCCTGCCAGGCAGGTGCTTGTACTGCTGAGCTATATCCCCGGCCCTATTTTTTATTTTGAGACAGTGTCTCACCAAGTCGCTAAGTTGCCTAGGCTGGACTCAAACTTGTGATACTCCTGCCCCAGCCTCCCAGAGTGCTAGGATTATGGGCATGTGCCACTCCACCCAGCTAGTATTTAACATTTTTTGAGGGGCTGTAAATGGTATTATATTTTTAATTTTGATGTACATGTGTTTATTGCTAGAATGTAGAAATACAGTTGATTTTTATGTTTATCTCATATCCTGTGATCTTCTTGAACTCGCTTATTAGTTCTAGAAGGATTAGGGCTTTGATTTTTGGCTTTTGTGTTTGTTATATTTTCGGTGTTTGTTGCTTGGTTTTTGGTGCTGGGACTAAAGCCAGGCCCTTGTGTATGTGTAAGCAATGCTCTGCCACTGAGCTATACCCCCAGCCATGAGTTTTTTGTTTTCGTTTTAATTTTCATAGATTTCTTAGAGATTCTTTTTTTTTAATAGTGCATGTTATTAATGCAGAATGGTAAAGGGTTTTTTGAGGAAATTGCTATATGCATTTAACATATCTTGATCATCTTTAACCCCAATTCCCCCCCTCTCTTTCCTCTCCCTTCCTGCTGACCCCCATCTCCAAAAGCCTACCTCCCAGTTTCCTGTCATCTCCTTTTATCTGTTTGTTTGTTTGTGTGTGTGTTTGTTCATACATCTATCGTGTAAGAGAAAATATGTGCTACTTACCTTTCTGAGTCTGGCTTATTTCACTTAACATGATGATCTCAAAAATGCGGCACGATAGCACACACCTATAATCCCAGCACTCTGGGAGGTCAAAGCAAAAGGATCACAGAATCAAACCCAGGGCCGGTGATATAGCTCAGCGGCATAAGTGCCTGCCTGGCAGGCACGACATCCTGAGTTCGACTCCCGGGACCCACATAAAAAAAGGAAAAAAAAAAAAGGGCTGGTGATATCGCTCAGCGGCACAAGCGCCTGCTGGCAAGTGCGAGGTCCTGAGTTCGACTCTCCGTACCCACATAAAAAAAAAATCAAACCCAGCCTAAGCGACTTAGTGAGTCTCAAAAATTAAAAAATAAAAAGAGAGACTGAAGATGTAACTGACAGGGATGTTGTGATGGCCCTGGGTTCAATTCCCAGTACAAAAAAAAAAAAAAAATCTCTAGTCCCATCCATTTTCTTGCAAATAACATGATTTCATTCTTCTTTATGGCTGGGCTCATAGTAGTGATCCTTCTGCCTCAGCCTCCCAGAGTGGCAGGACTGCAGGCACGTGCCATCATGCCCAGTTGAGGTAAGATTCTTCTGTATCTATTTTCATCAGGGTTTTTATCACAAAAGGATGCTGGATTTTATCAAAGGCATTTGCTGCATCTATTGAGATCATTTGTTTTTTCACCCTTGATTCTATTTATGTGGTATATTACATTTATTTGTATATGTATGTTGAACAAAACTTGCAAAGTTTATCAATCTTGTTTATCTTTTCAAAGAACCAATTCTTTGATTTATTGATCCTTTGGATTGTACTTTTAGTCTCAATTCATTAATTTCGGCTCTGATCTTTATTATTTGCTTCCCTCTAATGTTTTAGGGTTTGGTTTGTTCTTGCTTTTCTAGGACCTTTAGATGCATCATTTGGGTTATTTGAGATTAGTCTTATTTTTCTAATGTGGGCACTTATTGCTATAAACTTCCCTCTTAGAACTGCTTTCAGTTGTGCCCCACAGATTCTGATAGGTTGGACTCTCATTATTGTTTAATGCTAGGAATTTAATTTCTCTCCTGATTTCTTCCCATTGATTGCTCAAGAATGTATTATCAATCTCCGTATCTTTGTGTAGTTTCTGTGTTTTGCTGTTGATTTCTAGTTTCATTCCGTTGTAATCTTAAACAATGCATGAGATTACGGTATTACTTTGTGGCTAAAACGTAGTCTATTTTGGAGAAAATTCCATAGGTTGCTGAAAAGAATTTGTATTCTGCTCTTGTTGGATGGAATACTCTGTATATATCTTTTAGATCTATATAGTATAGTTTAATTGGAATTTTTGTTATTTTTTGTCTGATTGAACTAATTGTGACAGTGAAGTATTGAAGTCCCCCACTATTATTGTATTGGTATATATCTGTCCTTTTATATCAAGTGGTTTTTTTATGCAAATAGGTATGCCAACATTGAGTGCATATATATTTGCAGCTATTATCACTTCTTAATGAATTCTCCCTTAACTAATATGGAGTGGCCTGCTTTCTCTTTTCTGACCAAGTTTTGTTTGCTTGAAATCTACTTCATCGGATGTAAGTATAGCTACTCCTGCTTGATTTAAGGCTCCAGCTTTTTGGGGCATCACTTTCCATCCGTTCACTTTCGATCTGTGTACATCTTTATAGATGAGCTATAATTTCGTTCAGGCAACATACAGATGGATCTTGTTTTTGATCCAATCTGCCAGTTACTATCTTTTAATTAAAGTGTTAAGCTAATTTGCATGTTATTATTGAAAAGTATGTACTAAGTCTTGTCCTTTTTTTTTTTTCCTACTGTTTGATGTATTTGTTTCTTATTGGTTTATCTACTTCCAGTAAGATGTTTTTCTTTTCTTTGACTTGGTAATTTTTGTTCATTTCACCATCTCTGTTTAGGATTCCCTTGTACTTGTGTTTTCTGCAATGCAGGCTAGTGGTCACAAATTTCTTTAGTTTATACATATCATGAAATGTCTTCATTCCACACTTGATTTTCAAAGACAGCCTTGCAGGATATAGTATTCTAGGTGGCCAATCATATTCTTCCAGGGCTTGAAAAATTTCATTCCAGGACCTCTTGGCCTTTAAGATTTCTGTTGATCAATCTGCTGTCATTTTGATGGGTTTCCTCCTAGAAGTGATTTGGACTTCTCTCTAATAGCTTTCAATATTTTTATTTGTTCTGAATTTCTGACATTTTGACTAATACACGGTGGAGAGGTTCTTTTCTGGTCATATCTATTTGGGGTTCTAAATGTCTCCTTTACTTGGCCATCTTTCTCATTCCCCAGGTACAAGAAATATCCTACAGTAATTTCAGGGAATAGAATATTTTATGCCTTAAGCCTATATTTCTTTGGCCTCTTCTACACCAATAAGTCTAATTTTTTCTTTAGATTTATCCAAGAGCTATTTAATAATCTGTTCGCTGTTTCTTATTCTTTTGTTTTCTGTTACTGCCTGAATGTTCCAGTACACCCACCTCATCTTCAAGTCCTGATACCTTTCTCCTGATTCATTTTGTCTACTGCTGAGACATTCACTTGAGTTTTTTATTTGACTTTTGAGGTGCTCATTTCCAGCATTTCTGCTTTGTTTTGTAACCTCTTATCCCTTTCCTGAAGTGCTCTTTCATATCCTGCATTGTCTCCCTTAATTCATTCAGCTGCTCATTTGTCTTTTCTTTGATCTCATTGATCATTTTAACTATCAGGGTGTTTTCTTTGTTTAATAATTTGTCTGGAATTCCATCCCCTTCCCTACCTGTGGGATCAGCTTTTGGGAGTTACATAGTTTTGCAGGCATCTTGTTGTCTTGTCTTCTCGTTTTATTTGTGCTTCTGTGTTAAGGTTGACAAATCATTTGGGAAGGATGTCTTGACCACTGTCATGGGGGAGGGGCCTTTTTTTTTTTATTGAGTGGATTTCTCTTTGTGCCCTGGGTTGTGGGTTTGTCTCAGTGTGAAAGTTTCCACACATTCTGTTCTGGGTGCTAGGTTCAGCCCCTAGCACTGCCGTTCAGATCCCAAAGCCTGAGGCTCACTGGAAAATCTGGCTTGGCTCTTGGTCAGAGGAGAGAAGTTTCCCCTCTCGAAGCTTATCTATTCAGGCAAGCCTTGTCATGCTTGGCCTGCCCAGCCCAGCCCAGCCCAGCCCAGCCCAGCCCAGCCCAGCCCACCCCAATAATACTAGGAGCTGCCCACAGAGCACTCCATAGAGTTTCTCTACAGTCATTTCATCTGCAAACAGAGACAACTTTATTTCCAATTTATATGCCTTTTATTTCCTTTTCCTGCCTATTATAGTGGCCAGAACTTCCCAGCTGTGTTGGCTGAGAGCAAATCCCCGTACCATGTTCCCAGTTGTAGAAGGAATGCACTCAATTTCTCACCATTAGGTACAATGGTAACTGTACATTTTTTATAGGTGTCTTTTATCAAGTTGAGGAAATTCCCCTCTGTTTCTATTTTTCTGAGAGTTTTATCTTGAATATATGTTGAGTTTTGTCAAATGTTCTTTCCAAGTCGATATGGTTTTTTTGGGTTTTGTTTTTCTTTTTTTTGTTGGTTTTTTTTGGGGTTTTTTTTTTTTTTTTTTTTTAGACAGGGTCTCACTTGGAACTTCAGGCTGGCCTTGAACTCACTATGTAGCCTAGGCTGGCCATGATCTCACAGCAACCCTCCTGCCTCAGCCTCCCAAGCACTGGGATTACAGGCATGTGCCACCATACCTGGCTGCTCCATGTCAATATGACATGCAGGATTTTTTCTTTTTTTTTTTGTGGGTGCCAGGGGTCGACCTCAGGACCTCGCGCGCCAACAGGCGCCCGTGCCTCTGAGCGATATCACCGGCCCCTTTTTCGTATGTGGGATCCGGAAGTCGAACTCGGGCCCTCGTGCTTGCAAGGCAGGCGCTTACACCACTGAGCCATCTCACCGGCCCAGGATTTTTTCTTTAACCTGTTAATATAAGTTAAATGATTCTTTAATATTGAAGGAGCTTTACATCTCTTGAATAAACCAGTTCATCATGGTGTATAATACTTTTTATAAATTGCTGATTTGTATTTACTAATATTTTGTTAATGATTTCTTGTATCTGTATGCAAGATAGATACTGGGCTTTGTTTTGTCTTTCTTTATATTTCTCTTTTTTTTATCTTTGTCTGATCCTGGTAATACTAGCTTCATAAAATTATATGTTCCCTCCTCTTCTATTCTTTGGATGAGACTGTGTAGAATTGGTATTAATCCTTATTTAAATTTTTAAAAGACTCACCAACAAAGTCATATGGTCCTGAAGCTTTCTTTTGGAGGAATTTTAAAATAAGAAATTTTAAGTCCCTTGATTATTGAAGGGCTATTCAAAGTATCTTTTTATGTTAGGTGAGTTATAGTAGTTCGCATTTTTTGAGAAATGGTCCATTTCATCTAGATTGTGACATTTGTGTGTAGAGACATTTCTTAGTTCTTCTTAGTCCATTGATATCTGCAGTGTTTGTAGTGATATCCCTTTTCATTCTTAATATTGGTAATTTGTGTCTTTTCTTTGTTTCTTTGACAGTCTTGATATAAGTTTATGCATTCATCAGCCTGTCGTTACTGTGACAAAATACCTGAGAAAATCAACTTAAAGGATGAAAAGTTTATTTGGCTCATAGTTTCAGAGGTTTCAGCCCATGGTCAATTGGCCCTGTTGCTTCTAAGCTGGTGGAAAAACAGTACATCATGGCACGTAGTGGAGGAAACCTGTTCACCTCATGACAGCTAGGAAACAAAAAGAGAGATATAGGAAGGGACAGTGGTCCCAATATCCTTTTCAACAGCTTGCCCCCATTGATCTAACTTCCTTCCACTAGGCCCCACCTCCTATAGGTTCCACCACTTCCCAATGGCATCACAGACTGGTGACCAAGCCTTTACTGTATAGATCTTTGGGGAGAATTCAAGATATACTATTTTGTCAATTGAATTGACTTTTTAAAAACTAGTTCTTTGTTTCACTGATTTTTCTCTTTGTTTTCTGTTTTTAATTTTGATTGCTGTTTTATCTATATTATTTCCCTCCTTCCATTTTCTTTGAGTTTAGTTTGCTAATCTTTCTCTAGTTTCTTGAGATGAGGCTTAGATTATTGATTTGAGATTTTTCTTCTTTTCTAGTGTATCCAATTAAGGCTATGAGTTTTCCTCTCAGCATCACTTAAGCTGTGTTCCACAAACTATGACATGCTGTATTTGCACTTTCATTCAGTTCAATAATTTTTCATTTCCCTAGAGATTTTCCTTTTTGAGTTGTGGATTATTTAAAAGCATGTCATTTAGCTCCCAAGTGTTTGGAGATTTTTTTCAGTTGTCCATTTCTAGTTTGATGCCATTGTGGTCAGATAACCAACTATATTATTTTCATTCTCTTAATTGCGTTCCAATTTGTTTTATGGCCTAGGCTATGGTCTTTTGGTATATGTTCCATGAAGAATGGAGCCAGAATAGCAGAAGGAGCAAAAAGTATGGCCTAGGATACAAAAAGAATGTATAATCTGATATTGTTGGGTTCACGTTCTACAAATGTCAATTCAATCCTATCAGTTGATAGTATCATCAAGCTCTTCTAGATCCTTGATGAATTTCTCTACTAAATGTTGAGAAGGGAGTGTTTAAGTCTCCAGTTTTTTTGTTTTTTTTTTTTTTGTGGGTACCGGGGGGTCGACCTCAGGACCTCGTGCGCCAACAGGCACCCGTGCCGCTGAGCGATATCACCGGCCCCTTTTTCGTATGTGGGATCCGGGAGTCGAACTCGGGCCCTCGCGCTTGCAAGGCAGGCGCTTATGCCGCTGAGCCATCTCACCGGCCCAAAGTCTCCAGTTATAATTGTGACTTTTCTGATCTTTATTTCCAGTCAATCCATTTTTTTTTTAATATTTTGCAGTCTTGTCATTTGGTACATACACATTTATGACCACTGTCTTCTTGGGGAGTTGACTCTTATCATTCTACAGTGTCCCTCTATCTCTCTTACTGCTGGTGATGGTGAGAGATCTAACTCTCTGTTAGGCCTCCTCTGACACCATCCAGAGGGGAGGAGGAAATGGGCATCACTACTGCTGAGGAGAGGGCTGAAAGTTCCAGCTCCCTACTTGGCCACCATGAGTGTTGGGGTGGCCTGTCACAGTCTCTCAAAATCATAAGTTTAGGCTCCCACCTTCACTTTTGTGGGTCCATGTGAGAAAGGGGCCACAGTTTTTCCTGTGTTGTTTGGCAATTATTGTCTTTAAGTTTTCTGTCTTCCTCTATTTCTCCTTTCCTGGTCCTTTAGCTGGAGAGCACAGACTTTCATTGGGTTTGGGGTATTGTTGCTGTCTTTTTTGCGGGGGAGGTTGCACCTATTGGCATTTCCAACTTCTTCAGCTTCAAGCCTGGGAAATATGAATCAAAAAGAAAACTCAAAGAACTTACCTATATGTTGTGTTGTTCCTCAGGGCCCCAAGCTCTCTAGCTAGTCTGCCTTGTCCTCTCTTCCATTCAGAGTCTGGGTTTCTTTTATACATAGTAAAAAAGATTTTAGTTGTACTTTGCAGGAGAAATAAGGAAAAGTACATCTGTAACTTATCTTTAATTAATAGCTGTGTTTGATCACCAATGAAACTTTGTCTTCCTAAAATTTTGACAAGCAGCTCTTACAAGCTGCCTCCAACATACCAATGCTATGAATCTCAGGTAGAGTCACACCCACCTCCTACCCCAGAAGCTGAAAAGCCACATGCTCTCTTTCCTAGCTTTCCCAGCAGGCACGTGACATTTGGCGAGCCAGGGACATCCACCAGGGAACTTGTACCAAGTATAGCAATGCAGGAAAGCAGAATTGTACAGAATCCTGGTGGGCATTCCAGGAACATGGTGACAGCAATACCAAGGGTGACATCCACCACCAAGGACTCTTCTTTAGTCTCTCATGTTCATGATATGGCAGCAGCATTCTCACCATTTTCTGTGCCATGCCCTTGACCATGGTTCTGACTAATATTGTGCCTCAGTTGGATTCCCCAATCATCTCAGTGGTTCTGTAAGTAGCTTTTCAACAGTCCTATTTCTGATTAAATCAGCAACGGTCTGCTTCCATTGGTGCAAATAAGAATTCTGATTTAAGCACACTCCCACTGACCGTCAGCAACAAAATTCTCTGGGAAACAAAAACCTTAGCATCTACCTCAGAATGCCTCTACTCTTGTCAAGTGGAAATGACTTCAGGAATAACAATAGCAAACAGAACAGTAGAATGCAACAAGAAGGGCTTGCTGAGAGGGGCCACCAGATACTTCTCTGGCTTGGTTTTACGTGTGCCTCCAAAAGCCAGGTTGAAACTAAATCCTAAGGCAGTAGCATTAAGAGATGAGGCCTGTGACAGGTAATTAGGCCACCAGAATTCTGACTTCATGAGCGGGGTTAAAGGAATCTCTTTCGCTCCTTTTTTGCTCTTTCCACCATGTGAGGACAAAGCAACAGGGTCCCACTGTGGATAGAGGCAGCAACCCTTCACCAGACACTGAATCTGCTGGTGCTTTGGTCTTGGACTTCCCGGCCTCCAGAACTGTGAGAAATAAATGCCTATCATCTATGAATTACCCAGTCCAAGGTGTTTTATTATAGCAGCAGGAACAGACTACGACAGAGTCCAGAGCCTTAACCTACTTCCTTAGTTGCCAAGTAGCCTCCTCCATGATGCTGACACTCCACACAGAAGCACGCGTGTGAACGAGGTCTCCTCCCACAAGGTGAGTAATTTGGCACTGAGTGGAAGGCACTGACTAGCCTGACTCTGGGAACAAGACAGTCCCATAACCCAAATATCTTTTCCCTTCACCAATTCCCACCTCCCCTCCTCCCTCCTACACTGACTAAGACTCACCAGTTAGAAGAAACTTTTCTATGTCCTTTGGGGTGGCCTCATGCACAGAAAAAACCACTCCAATAAGTGGCTGTTTCAAAACCCAATATTAAATCTCAAAATTAATATGTCATTTATTAAATTTATAGATTTAGAAATTTACAGCTCTTTCTTGAGCTTTTAAAAGCAGCTTAGGAATCTTATTATCCTACTTAGAAGTCTAACAAATATGAACAGTCACTTTGAGAAGACTTTTGATTAATGTTCAGTCCCATTTAACTAATTACACTTAGTTAATTAAGCTTAACATTTTAAGTGACATTTATAAATTTAATATATTTGTTTCCTTTTAAGCATTTTATCTGACTGAAAAACCTCCCCACATACAAAAGTAACTCTTATAGATTTAGTAAATCTACCATACAAAAAAGGCAACCTTAAATGCTTTTAAATGTCCACACTAGATGTAAGCTTAGAAAGATTTATTTGTTTTGTTTTGTTTTGTTTTGTTTTGTTGTTTTTGTTTTTGGAGACAGAGTCTAGACATGTAGTGCAGGCTGGCCTCGAACTCATGGCAACACTCCTGCCTCAGCCTCCTGAGTGCTGGGATTGCAGGCATGAACCACCACACCCAGCTGAAAGATTTTAACTTCAAATCACAAATATCAGTTATTCAAGAATGAACATTAAAGTAGAATGCTGCTGATGATATATTATTCCAGTAGGCCAAATTCTCTTTAAAATTATGCCTACATAAACTAATATATATGCACCAGTACTTTAAAGATATTAAAACTATAGCTTGAGTCCCTTAAACATTTGTGTACTTAATTTTACATATTCCCTGTTAGGGCTTGGCCCTAGCACCTGTCTTCCCTCAGGGAAAATGGGAAAGATATTTTCTTTCTCAGCTATTTGAGGCTACTCATCAGCCAGAGGTTCTGGATGGGATTCTGACCAGATCCTAAGTAGTGTCTCTATGGACCCATCACGCCCTATTTCTAGTCTCTAACTTCCTAAATTAAAGATGGAGGTGGCTGAGAAGCCCAGTCCCTCGGTGATTGCTAATATTCAAGCCAGAGTCAAGTCCATAACTTCCATCCAGGTCCTGCACCTGATTTTGTGTTTATTTGACCCTCGAGGTACATAACTATGCATTTGTTCATTTACCTCTAAAGAATCCTTTATTCTTCTCATATTCTTCTCATCTCATAGGATTACACAACTCTTACAGATACTAAAATTTTAATGGAATTCTGGGTGTCTCTCATGCTGTGTCTGAGATCCCAAGGTCATTCTCTGAGGTCATCACTCAGCCTCACCCTCCCACCCAGCCTTGTCTTCTGTTGTGCCTGATTTCCATGGAAATGCAAAGGTGGGCTCTCCAAGGATCTGGGCTCTGTTCCACCTGGCCAGACTAAAGGAAAACATTCATAAACCTCGTCACTTCTTGGAGCAGTTATCTGGAGCTCTCACTCCAGCCTCTGCTTCCTTCCTTTTCTGAGCAAGCGCTGTAGTGGTCCAGGTCAGTTAGAAGAAAAAGGTCCATGCAGGAGGTGCGAGGCCCAAATTCTTCATCTCCCAAAAAGATGAAGTGATATAATCAAAGTTGTGAACTAGTGCCCAAGCCAGGCCTGGAATTCAGGTCCCCATTCCCAGTCCCCATGTCCTGGCCACTCAACTCCAATGTCCTCAATGACAGCAAAGCCAACAGGGTGAGGGGGACACTCCTGCCTCACAGCCCCAACCAGCCCCAGTCCTGGAGCAACGTGCCATGTGCACATCTTCCTGCTACTTGGCAAACAGTATAGAAATAGGCGTGGTTCCTGCCCTCGAGCTTTCTAAAATAATATGCATAGCGTGTATTTACATCTCCATACTAAAGAGGAGCAATAATAAGAAATAACTCTCAACTGTAGCAGGAATGGAGGTGGAAATCATCCACAGCAAATATATTGGTTTAGGATGGTGGTTTTCAACACTGACTTCATATTAGGATCTCTAGGGGTGGGGGGAAAAGGCACATTTTAAAAAATATTAATGCAAACCTGTGAGGTAAGCTCTAGATGTTCATATTTCTTTAAAACATTCTGAGAGATTCTGATGCATAGCCAGAGTTAATAACCTCTGGTTTAAAACAATGATTTCTGAAACTTCTGCCCTTTCCCTATGATTACCACAATTTGTGCCTTATAAACCTATTAACTGTACAGTTATAAACTGTAATTTTTCCCTAACTCAACTCACTTATTTTTAACTTCTTTATTTACTTCCGCCTTATTCTCCACAATGCCGTCTGTGAAATCATGGCCCTCCACGGGAGTTGCTATGGTTTGGATCTAGATTCCCCCCAAAGCCTCATGAGATCATGGGCAGAGCTTCTGGATGTGATTGGATTTCGGGGCTTTCTAGTTCACTTGCTGATAGGAGGTGAGGTCTGGCAGGAAGAGGAAGCAACATGGGCGTGACCTGGAAGGGTGCATCTCCCTTCCCAGCCCCTCCTTCACCCTCTCTGCTTCCCAGCGGCAGTCAGGTGAGCGGCTTTTCCTCTGCCATGACCCTACGCCATGATGTCCGGTCTCGGAGCCAGCTGACCATGGACTGAAAACATGAGCCAAAATAAACCTATCCTCTTCTCAATTGCAGGTGTCAGGTATTGTGTCCCTAAGACAGGAGACATCTGCATACATCAGGCTGGGTCTCTGTCCTCCTTACAATCTTGAGGGAGACAGAAGAGTACAAGCAAGAGTACACAGCAGGTGAGCTGGTATGGCAGGGAATGCTAAGGGGGCCTCAAACGGGAGTCTGGTTTTTTAGTCTCCTTAGGGTCTCCCTCTTTCTATTCTGTTTTTCCACCATTTCTGAACTCTGTTGCACCTTGTTATGCCCTGTCTCCAGCTGTAACCCACTTCTTCTCTGTCCCTCATCTCCTATGGGTCTTGAGCCCTGTCCTGGGGACACCGGACATTAAGGAGCCCTGTGCACCTTCTCCACATCACCCAAATGCAATTAAGAGTCATCCATCACCCAGAGGACATCCCAACGGACATGCAGTCAGTTAGCACTTGATAAAGCATCGCTCAATAAAAAGAAATGGTTCCAATGCAATTAAAAATAGTCCCAGCAGCAGTCTCAAACATTAAATCTTTCTTACAGAACATAAATCCCACAAATATTGGAGTCAGCTCTTTGCACAAATGGTGAGGCATGCAACCCAATTCTCATATAACTGATTTATCTGGAAAGCGAATTCCTCACTTTGCGTTTCCTAATTTGCCATGCCAGATTCAATCTGCCATTTGGTGCTTGCCAGAATTTCTTTCATTGTTGTTTTTAGCAATGGCTTCATTGCTGGCTATGCCCGCGGCGGCAGCATTTGGAACAAGTGCCCTTGAGTTTCATTTCATCTTTCCTTGGCTGCTTAGAATTCCCTTTGAGAGCTCCAAGTGTCAACAGGCATGATCATTATTTGAGTCACCTGACATGATACAAGAAGCAATGTCACATCGCCTGCCAAATGGGACACATTATTGCCAGCATCTGTGCCCTGGAGGAGGGGCGCAGGGCAAACCGAGCAGATGGTCTGTGAGCTCTGACAGCCAGAAGCTGTCATGAGGGTATCAGAAGCCTTGAGTGAGCTGAATCCTCATCATGGAACAAGGAAATGACAGTGGCCCTCTTGCTCAAGGTAAAAGAATGAGCTAGGACTCCTCCCAGCCTGAAGTGGGCTTGGACTTTTTATCCAAAGGCAACGGAAGCTTTGGGCTGCTGCTCAAGACGTGACCTTGTCCCCATTCAGGAAGCCACAAGGGGAGGGATAAAATGGTAATGGGCCTGATGTCCTCACTAGAAGGGGTCTCTAGCACCTTGCACATGCCCACTCCCCTAAGCCACTTTCGGTACAAAGCTGGCAACACTGGGGCTGGTTCAGAAACACCATAGCCTTTATGCCCTTGTAGCCACCTGTCCCATCATTAACCTCCTCCCAGAGCTGTGCCATTAGGGCTGCCTGAGGTTCCTATCTGTTGACAACCCCTCTATACCCTGAAAAAAGCCTCCGTCTAGGCTCCCAGGCTCTGAAAGAATAAGACCAGGGGGCTAATGAAGAGAAAGTTGGGGGAAAGGCTGGGACTACCAAGGCTTCAGGAAAATCCTGAATCTGATCATCCAGGCCTAGGCCAGGCCTGGGTGCCCTTCTGAGTTTACCATGTTACCTCATCACCCCTCGTCTGTCTCCTACATACCCAACCTGGCTCACTACCACAGCTCCTCTCCCTCGAAACATCCAGCCAGGTAACCTTGTGGTTGCAGCGTCCCCCTTGGTCTTCTCAGACCCTCCAAATGCCCCCTCCTCTGATCCTCTGCTCATTGTGTGTTAGCCGGCCTGGACCCCTGGCCTCCCTTGGTGAGGGGTGAGTTCCAAGGGGATAGGAATGAGGGTGGTTTTTAAAGCTCCAGGCTCTTGGGAACTCACTCATTCTTTCTACGTTGGCCAACACGAGGTTATGTCTGCCTCTATCTTTCACTTAAGTTTTTTCGCTTTGGTTCTAACTGAGGCCTCAGAGGTTAGTTTTATTGGAGGGCACCCCGATCCACCAACAGCCAGGGCTACTCTCCTTCACTGTTCCATAAGCCCTCCTCCCCTTGTAACTCTTCTCTTGCAGCTGAGCAACACCCACACTTCTCAGCTATTGGCCAAGCACATATGACTAGCACAAGCCATATCCAATGAAGAGTCCCAGCTTCCAGGGCTCAGGTTGGCACTTCCTCTCAGGGGTTGAAGAAAGAGAAAATCCCTTCCTGAGGAACAAGAAACCCCGGCAAAATCGAGGCCCAGAACGGGGGTTGAGGCTAGGATAGGTAGTGAGGGTCTCACGTGCAATCTTGCAGCCCAGCCCGACTGTGAACAGGCCCTGCCTTCTCCATGCTTGGAGTCGGCCTTGCACAGTGTGGCCTAGGTTTTGCAATTGACCTTCGCTTTGTTCCTTGGTAAAGTTCTTTTGCTATTGCACCTCGCCTTGGCCAATCTAAGGGAAAAGGGATCTTGCCCTCACATGGGCCAAAGGCCTGATGCAGTGAGGCACCGGGGCGCCAGAGACTGAGGGAGCGGGGCTGGAGTGAAATGCTTGGAGCTGGATGCTAATCCGGGACAGCTGGAAGGCTCAGCGCCTCCTTAGGAACACAATAAACCGCCTGGCAGCGCTCTGCGCTGCCTCTCCTGAGCGGCTTCAGGACACTAGTTACTGACCTGAACGCCTGGCAGGAAAGGGGGAAAGAATAAGGAGGAGCAGCAGCTCCGCAGGAACTGCCAGCGTGGGGCTGAGGGGCCTGTGGCCCTGAGGCTCGGAGCTGCAGACCTCCACGGAAACCGCTCGATCCCGCCAGTCTCCCCAGGAGGAGCGACGGCTCTTGAATGGCGCCTCGGATCGCAGCGGGTCCACCAGATGGCAGCGCTACTCCCGCTCAGCGGGACAGAGCCTGCAGTGTTCGAGAGCGACCACCAGAGGGCAACACGCGGACCACCGGCTCCATGAGGCTGCTGGTTGCCTAGCAACTGTGACGCAAGGGGCTCCTGTTTCCACCCTCCTCAAGGCCTCCCAGGTTATTTCTGGCAAAACAGAGACTGCTGTACAAGGTGTGGCTTCAGGAATCCCAGAACCGCCGCACTTTTAAGCCAGATGAATTTAAAATGGTCCATGGGATACCACCCTGGCGCCTAGGGGATAGGACGGCTGTCCCTACTCCTCAGACTAGCAAGGAAAATAATTCCATTCCCCACACCATCAGACACACTCTGATTTCCCTAGTGGTTAAAATGGAGCAACCCCTCCTCCTCTGCCTGCCCTGCCCCCTTCCTATGCGGAGCATGTGACCTTGAGCAGACCTTGGGCCTCTCCCCTCAGCTGTATTTGTGGAGGGCGATAAGGCTCTGCTCCGACCTTCTGTGTCTGGATTCTCCCCTCCCCCACAAGACTCTCCTTCCCTCAGACTTCTGCCAGGTTTTGAGGACGCTGATACAGGAATTCCTCCAATCCCAGATGGATAAGGAATCTATCTGACCAATCCTGCAAAAACCAGAGATGAACCCAAAAAAATGAGGCAGACACAAGACAAGGAGTGTGGTTATAATAAGCTCAAAGCCTGTGCCGGTGTGGTCTGTGAAAGGCCCTGGGCCGAAGTCGGAGGGGGCACTCTGGCCTGGCATCAGCAGTGGCTCTGGGCACAAAGTGAAGAGTGCCCTCACCCTGGCATGCGGCTCTGCCTGGGGCCCTGGTGTGGGTCTCTGAGGGACACCATCCTTGAGGATCACACAGGCATGTGCAGCTCGTTGTACTCATCCTGGCCATCCTCGTCAAAGTTTGGTTCAGCATCTTCTGAGTCCAGCTGGAGAAAGGAGCACAGGTTTGGGGAGGCAGGGAGGCGGATTCATCCCCTCCAGCTCCGCACATCCTCCAACCAGCAGCCCTTCCTGGTCCCAGAACTTCCAGGGGCCTCACTGTCTGCAGAGACCATGATGCCAGATTGAAGCACTTCCCTTGGCCAAAATCTTCAGGTCACCCCCCCCATTACTTGGCACCTCCCAATAATAATAATGGCACCGACTACTGTGCAGAAGTTCTTCCCTGGGGTGTCTTCTAGTTCTTGCAGTACCTCTTGTGTGCCAACTTTTGAGTATGGATGAACTACAAGAAAGGCCCTTCCCCTAGGTGACAAACAGGGCTCAGGATGGATTTCAGCACCATGCTACCTCTCCTGTCTGTCCCTCAGCACGATGCTTTTTTCAGGGCACAACCTGTCCTCAGCAGCCTCTGCTTGTCTTGCACCAAACCATCATACTAAGTGCTTTACCTGGATTAGTATTTAATCCTCCCAACAGTCCCGTAAGGTAGAATCTATCATCAGCCCCATTATACAGATAAAAATAAGATTTCCGGAGGTTAGATAACTTCCCTAAGGTCAAACAAACCAGCAGGTGGCCCAGCACAGATTGAAACCCAGGTATCTTGATTATACTGCCCAAGCCACCCCACGCCACCATCCCTTACCGCCTGCAACTCCCTGTCCTGGAAGAGCCTGGGCAGAAGGCACCGCCTCAGAGGCACCGTGAGCAGCAGCAGGAAGGGAAAGGCGAGAGAGGCCGCCGTGGATTTGACCACCCAGAGCAGTGCGATGCAGCCCAGCTGAATGCAGGTGAACAGGTGCATCCGCCACGTCTTCACCTGGGGGGCGGGCATGGGCCTCACCACCCAGCAGCCCCCAGTCTTGGGGGACTTGGCTGCCCAGGTCCCAAGTAACCTTTCATGTTCATACTGTTCATCTCTTGCCCGGGCATCCCTGTGGATCCTCTCCACATCATCCCATCACCCCACCTCCCCTCCTCCGTGCCTCCTGACCTGACCTTGGTCACATAGGGCTGCTCAGGATGGTGTTTTGCCGGCATAAGGATGAGCAACAGACGCTGGGACAACTGGATACCAGACAGCGACGTGACCCCCATGTACAGGAAAATCCCAAAGAGCACAGCCAATGGGATCCGGCGCAGCACAGCCCCCATGACGATGGACAGGCCTGGAGGAGGTGACACAGACCTACCTGACCCCTCAGACAGCCCCCTGAAGATACACGGGCCTACGCACGAGGGGACAGGACCTATCTGACCAATCAGCTGGGCCTCATGAGCAGGAAAAGATGAAGCAGGGTACAGAACCAGGGAAGGGATCAGGAAAGGACTCATGGAGTGTCAGACGGCAGGTGAGGGTTAAGAGGGACAACTAGACAGAACATACTGCAGATTCAGAGGGAACCTGTGTCAAGCCCGGGACAGAGAGAATTTCTGGCTGGGGAGCCTTAGGAGGGAGGTCTGTGGGGAGGCCGGGCTCACCCACGAGGCTGGCGATGAGCACCCCGGTGACCCTCTGCTCCCGCACCTCCTTGATCTGGGGCTTGTCACCAGGAGCAATGGCAGTGCGCATCACCGTCAGTGCATTGACGTGGGTGACAGAGCGGACAGTGGCAGCTGTGAGCCAGGGCAACCCAAAAAGCCCGCAGAGGCCACCCAGGGAGCCGATCAGCAGCAGGTCGAGGTGGAAGCCAGAACCCTTGAGCAGCCTTCTCGCTTTCTGGCTGACAATGAGCCTGCAGGGGGACAGGATCGGGTGGCTGGCCAGGCCTGCAGTGGGCACAGCATGCACGTGTACACACACACATACACACACGCACAGGGTATGGGGGAGGGACATGCAGTCAGCAGTCCTCCCCAGACCCTGCCAGCTTCCTCTTTCAAGTTCCCAAATTGAAGTTCTCAAATTGCAGCAAATTTGAGCCAAATTCCCATACTGTGAATATTTAAAGCACCACAAAAGCCAGATGCCAGATCTCACCACATTATTTTGGTTTAACCGAAATGAGATACATCTGAGCATCCCTGGGTGAGAGAACAGCCTGTCAGTGTTCTGAGGACTGTCAAGTGCCACCATACAAATAGTGGTGGCGACAGACTGGTATCATGTCAAACCATCCCAGGAAAACCATACACAGCCCACATGCCCTGCCCCCACCCCAAGGCCACTGCTCCCCACATCCCCCACATCCTTCTCACCCCTCCTTCCAGAAACACACTCCCCTCCACAAGGCCTGGCACTGCTCCCACCCACCCGGCACCCCCAGACCAGTAAGATGTCCCTGCCTTAACCCTGAAGCCAAGCCAGGAGCCTGACCCTGGCCTGGCCCCTTTCTTCTCCCTCAGTGTCCCCAGCCCTCTCACGCCGTGATCTGTGTCTCCATGAATATTAGGATGAGGACCAGGAGGGCGGGGACAGCCGCTGCCACCATCATCCAGGGCGGGAAAGGACGGGCACTGCCCAGAGGTGGGATGAACCATGTGCGCTTGTGGGGGGAGGTCACCGAGAGCCCTGTGGGCACTGTCAGCTTCTGCGCGGCAGAAAGGAATACAGGGTTCAGGGACACAACATCCCCAGGTGGGAAGCCCACAACAGCTGCTTCCACCAAGCTCTGTGTCCCCAGTACTGGGACTCTGGGGACACAGAGAAATTGGTTTTGTATTATCCAAAGTCACTGTACCTCCATGGGTCTGGTAAGGGGCAGAGAAACAAAATATCTTCTCTCCAAGTCCCGGAGCACTCAGGAGACCTGGCATGGGGAGACGGGTCCCCAGCCACACCTGCTCCTCTGGGTTCCTCCCCCTCGCTCCCTGCACAGCACGCTCGGCTGGACTGCAGGCTGCCCCTAGCACCCAGTCCTGTCCTCCCAGTGTGGCTCCTGCAGGCCACCTCTCCACTAGGTTCCAGCCCCGCTCTTGACCCGTGACAATAGAGATGAGTCGCTGTCCCGGCCCTGGGCGAGAACCAGCTGTGGCAGAGGCCGGGCTCACCTGGGTGTAGGTGTCTGTAATGGAGTAGTCCACCAGGACCATCACCAGGATGGAGATGGGGATCCCAAAATCGCCGATGAGGCGGCGAGCCTGCAGGGGTGGAGGGAGCAGAATGAGGACCAGAAGTCTCCACCCATCTCTCTGAGCCCCTCCCATTGGTGACAGCAGTGCCCAGAACATCCTTGTCCCAGGGAAACTCCTCTGGGGACAGTGAGAAGTGCCTGAGGAGGAGGCGGCTTCTGCTAGGGTGGGGGCCACTCAGACAGTCCAGGCCCATGGGCTCTCAGGGGAGGGGGCCTGACAGTGACAGCAGGCATCAAGGGGCCCACGGGGATCCACACCCAGCAGCCACACACCTTGCCGCCCAGGAAGCGGCTGTTCCTGAACTTGCGCAGGAAGAAGGCGATGAGGAAGGTCCCCAGCATGAGGATGAGGGACAGCAGAGCCGTGTTGGGCTGGTTCCTGGGGCCGGGTGGTCCCTCAGTGGGGGGCAGGGCACTGCTGTTCAGCTCCAGGCCAGCGTCCGGGGCCCCCTCAAGGGGGTAGAATGGCAGCAGTGGGTGCTCTGTGAACACCTGAGTGTGGATAACAAAGACAGCTTTCAGTCACCTGGGCAGGTGACCCTGATTTCATCACCTTAGTGCACCTGTAAGGGAGAGGGTGGCCCCTTACATACCTGCAGAGCCAACATGACAGACTTCCAGCAACATCACACACACACACACACACACACACACACACACACCTCTACCCCAGACACCAGCCCCTTAAAGCTGCCGGTACTGCCACTCCATGCACCTGTTCAGGTGCCTCCTTATCACTAACCTTCCCGCCACTGCCCAGAGCCTAGAACTGTCACCCTCCAGGTCTGAGTCCCACACCTTCAGGGCAGACCCAGCCCAGGGGGTCCCTGACCCCACACCTGACACAGCCCCTCTCCTTGTCCTCTCTGCCCCCAGTGCTCCATGCCTCCCCCTCCAATCCTCCCAGTGACACTACCGAGACCCCAGTCCACCCGCCCACTCTGGACCACCACCTTGTAGAGCTTATGGAAGGTCTCGTAGATGAAAATGAGTGAGATGAGGAAGGCAAAAATCTCCTGGGTGAAAGGCGAGATGTAGCGGACCAGGAAGCTGCCTTCAGCAGCCACCAGGGCGAGGACAAACACCACCAGCCAGAGGCCGACCCACACGCGGCCAGTGAGGTACTCGAGCTCCTGGGCTTGGCAGAACTGGAGGCAGAGAGGGAGGAGGTTGCCCACAGTTGGTTTACCCTAGACCTCTACACCCCACAGGATGGGCAAGGGGTGCCTGAGACTGCAGGGACTATCACCCAACCAAGAAAGGGCATGGGGCAGGAGGGAGGCGGTGGCCAGGCCCTGGGAGGGGCAAAGCAGGCTTCACCTTGAAGAAGGCTTCTTCAAAGACGAGCAATGGTCCAGAGAAGCCGACCACGAGCAGCGGCTGGGCCCCCAGCAGAGAGAAGAGGACGCCAAGCACAGCCGTGGACACGATCAGCTCAGACACACCCATCAGCCCTTCCGTCTTCTCTCCTGGGGCAGGCGGGGCAGTGGGTGCCCTAGCCCAGCTCTTTCTAACTCCCCCACCCACCCCATCGAGCTTATCCTAAACTGGGGACCCCAGCAAAAGTGGAGCAGCTCCCAGAGTGACACACAGAGCACCTCGCCACCCTCAATCTTCCCAGTGCCCTCCAGGATAGCACCGCTAGCATCTTTCCCACCCCCTCACTTTAGAGCCCCCCAAAAGTGATCTTGGGGTCCCCTGATCCAGCAGCTTTCTGAGGTGATCCCACCCTTCCTGCTCCCTCCATCCGCTATCTACGGTGATCCCTGGGACACTGACCCAGAAACAGGTGACAGTGGGTCCCCAGAGTGACCACAGGAACCCCCAAGCTCCCCACCGCCCCTCACCTAGCAGCCCCCCAAAGGTGATGGCAGGGCTGAGGGCTGCAAAGTAGATGAACAGCACAGCGGCCACACACTGCGAGTGCAGGGCATCCCGCAGGTCACTGGGGTAGTGTGGGTACCGGCGCTTCACATCCCGGACAAGCCCCCCAAACACCGAGCCCGTCCGCAGCAGGGGGTCATCTTCAGGGACTGCCTCAGAGCCCCCCAAATCCAAAGATAGCTCTGGGGGAACAAGGAGCTGCTGAAACATGAACCACTCCCTCCTGCTTGGGTCCCTGGCCTTAGTCCCGCACAGCCCAGGACCTGGGGTGAGGAATGTAAGCCGAAGCCAGCGCAAAGGACTCAGGGGTGTCTGGACAGGCCTGGGGTCACAGCCTTCGGCCCTGGGATGGGGGAGTGTGTGTGTGTCAGGGGACACAGCCCCAAAGGGTCTGACCTTTCCCAGGGGCCATGTAGCCTCCCCGGGTGGTCATCTCGACTTTGGTCTGCTCGCGCTCCCGTCGCTTCTTCAGCAGCTCGCGCTGGAAGGCAGCTACGGAGCGCAGCAGGTCACGGCCTTCCACCTCCGACGGAGGGATCACAATGCTGCCATCCAGGAACTCGCTGATGGCACTCAAGAGGTCCTGCCGGTCATCCGCCTGGTAGGCAGCCTCGTGAAACAGCTGGGGGGAAAAGAAGACCATGGCTCTCAGGAAAGGGCTGAGGGAGCCCCTGGGAGGAGATCTAGGTGAGGTGGGGCCACAGAGCCACACAGAGTGGATGGTTGGCCAGCTGCACCGACCCAGCCCAGCAGCACAGCTGCCAAAACACCAGTGCACATCCTCGTAGGCCAGCAGCTGGGCAATGGAGTGCCACTGGCCGGCCCTCCCAGGTGCCCTCTCTTTCCCTTGGGGCCTCCACTTTCCCACATGCAGGATAGAAAGTGGTACAGCCTGTCACAGTTGGCACCCCTAGGGCCATTCCAACTGGGCAGCACCCATACCCTGCAGACTGACAAATCTTCCCAAAACGGCACCCGGCTAGAAGACTTTCCGGTCCAAGCCCAGGAGACGCTACAGCAAAGACCAGCACAGTAGCCTCCCACTCAAGTCCCATTACATCCAAGGCTCCAGGGTCTGGGCTTCCTCTCCCCCTAGGTCATCAGCCCCTCCTACCCCTCAACCCAGGGCTCCCTTTTCTACCCTGGGTCAACTGCTCACCTGACCACACTCCTGAGCATGGCCTCCCCTGGAGGGGTCTCCACCACTCTCGACTCACGGGCACCATTGTGGGCAACAAGAGGACCAGGGACAAGCATGGACCAGGGAACAGGCTTAGAGAGCCCAGCCTGGGGGTGCAGGGCCCACCTTATCAGACATGAGGGTGGCAATGGAGCGCCCAAGCTCGTGATAGTCCGTACTGGTGTGGCTGGGCCCCAGCATCACAAAGAGGAAGCGGACAGGGACAGGGACTTCTAGCACAGACTCCAAGAGCACAGCCTCGCTCAGTCGCACAAATGCTGCTGCCGGCTGCTCCAAGAATGGCACACAGCCTAAGGGAAGAAGAAGGCAGAGGGTTCTGGGCAAAGGGAAGCAGTCAAGGCAGGCCCTGGGGAGGAGATCTGGGGCTTTCATCCACAGGTGAGCAGGTTGTGCACTGCACAAAGAAACCCCAACCTGAAGGGGCCCTATTCACCTATGTATGTATTACAATTTACCAGCAGGTGGAAATCGGCAGTGTTAAATAAGGGTTGCTTTTATTCTAATTCTCACAATGGTGCTATATGGACTCGCAGCACTCCAAGATGGCAGAAAACTGGAGGGGAGGCATGTGGGAGACAGGGAAAGAAAGAGCTGGGGATAAGGGCCTCCAGCTAGAGCTCAAGACGAGCAGGCCACAGTGTACAGACTCCAAATGCTGCCCCAGTGCCCAGCCCTCCTCACCCACAAGCACGACCGTGGCCTCAGCATCTTCGGGGATCTTCTCCAGCAGCTTCAGGCTCTTCCCCCGGTGACTGTCTCCCCCAGGCATATGGAGGGGCTTCTGAGGACGCAGAACTGGAATAGGGCTGGGACCCAGACCGGAGGCCATGGCAGGCCCTCCCATCCCTCGCTCCAGCCCAGGATCTGGACCCTGCCTCCAAGCCACGCACATCACAACCTTATCTCGTCTCAGTGGCTTCCACGGCCCCCACATCATCTCATTTAAACACTGTGTCTCCAGACCAGGGACCTCTTGTGCATGTCACCTACAGATCCCCTGTGTGCCTAGCACGACACCAGGCATCCAGCTTTCCCAACCCACTCAAGAAGGTAGGTCACTGACGACCTCAACTCAAACTGGACGTTTTCTCAGTCCCCCAGCCCAGGCCACGGCAAGGTCACTGACCTCCTTGGCATCAGGGTCATGTGGCCAGAGTGGGGCTGGCTCCCCCACATCATCGGCTATCGTCGGCACCGCACCATCAGGTCCATGGCTAGGGGTTGGGTGATGATTCCCCAGGACTGAGTTCATGCTGGAGCTCGATGGGTTTCGGGGGAAGAAGCCACTGTCCTTGTCATCATTGGGATGGCTGGAAAAGGAGAAGCAAGGAGGGTTAGGAAGAGGGGTTCATGGTATACTGAGGTCAAAATGTTAAGAAGTGGAGGGTTGGGACCTCCACTGTTCTGCCTCAGTGTAAGAACTTTCTAATAGTTGAAGCTACAGAAAGATTGAAGGAGAGTGAGCACTTTAGGTATTCAAGAGGAGGCTGACAGAGTCTGTGCTCCTGGAAGGGCAGCTGAACCAGAGAGATCCCTTGGGGGACCCCACCCACACCTGTGCTTCAGGAGCAGGGTACGCAGGACACTGGCCCTGTCTTCCGGCCGGATCTGGTCTGACACGATCATGGTCTCCACCACGAGGTGTGCAATGCCCGGCAGAGTGGTTTGCTCCAGGTCCAGGAGGGCCGCTCCTAGGGTACAGCCAGGGGAAGGTATGTCCTGTCAGATAGGAAAACCGCCCCTACATGCCCTGCCCCCCAAGGGCGGGCGGAAGCGCTAGGTGAGCCAAGCACCCAATGAACCCAGGCAGATACAGTTCCATGTGACCATGGACAGCTAGGGGGAGGGATGCAAGAACAAGAGCAGGAGAGGAGGAGAGCCCCTCCTCACCGTGGAAGGGACAGGCACGAGTTAATCTGCAACACAGGTACTAAACACCTAGTATGGGCCAGGTACAGTACCAAGCAGCAGTACACAGCCTCGCCATCAGCTTATGGGCTGCTCAAATGGTCAGATTCCACGGCCCCAAAGTGGTGGCCGGATCTCGCCCAGGACTCTCGGGAGCAGTCCTAGGCACCAGGCAACCTGGCACGGGCTGAGCCCTGTGATCATGAGGAGGACCTGAGGACCCCTACCCTGGGCGATGGTCCTCCTGAGCTCCAGGAGGCTACGGAAGGAAAGCGAGGCAACGTGGGGCTTCCCCCAGCGCTCTGTCTCCTCCTCCACATCCTCTTCAAACTTGATCCAGCGGGCCGTCTCCCGCCAGTGGGGCTCCTGGCTGCGGTCCAGCATTAGCTCGTTCAGCTCCACGAACACCTGTGGCAGGAGCTGAGGTATGGGCTTGGGGGCCACCGGGGAGGCAGGACAGACTGGCATGGGAGAAATGGCCGGAGCAGTGTGGAAGCTGTAGGCCCACCCCCTCGGGATCCTGTACCTCGTGAGGCCTCCGGTCCAGCTTCTTCTTCTTCTTCTTCCTGCGCAGGATGGGGGCCAGGCCACTGGGGCTGCCCCTGCCACCCTGAGTCCGTGATGGCTTCTTCACTAGGTGCCGCCGCACACCAGGGTTGTCCTCCAGCCGGTGACCTGTGGAAAAGTGGACTCAGCTATCCCAGGGGTCCAGCTCAGGCCTGGACATCATGGCCCAGGGATTCCAGCCCTGCTCTGCCCAACTGGTCTACCTGGTAGAGGCCACTATCACCAAGGGATCATGCTGCCAGGACCACATAATCCAATGTGGCCATTTCCTAGATTAGGAGGCTGACTCTCAGGAAGGAGGAAGATAAGCCCAAAGTCACACAGGGGACCACTGGTCAAGTCCCAGTAAAGAAACCCCAACTTAGTCCACACTGCCAGCTGGACACCCCAGCCCCTGCCATGGCCACTGCCCCTTACTGACACCAGCCCCTAGACACAGAGCCCCAACACTTCAGTGTGCCCACCCTCAGCACCCATGTCCCCACCCCACGGGTACACATCCCGCAGACTCGAGCAACTTCTCTCCCTTCTCCCACCTGCCCCTTCCCTAGCCAGCAGCTGGGGAGAGGCCAGCTGCTCAGTTACTCACAAGCAGTTGCCCCTGCCGTGGGGCTTGGCTGACCCCTGACGGGCTCCCACAGGCCACAGTCCTCAAAGTCCAGCACAAACATCTCTAAGTCCTCTGAGGCCAACAAGTCGCGAGGGCTGGGGGCTGGGTTCCTCCCAGGGCTCTGGCCCTCAATGTCCCCAAGCCCAGAGCTCAGTGCCCCATTGGGCTCCATGTCCATGTCTGGCAGGCTCATCATTCCCCCATGCTCCCTCCCAGAACCCCAGCTCTCCCCACAGGTGGGAGTCCGGACAGCAGTGGTCTCTGACCCAGGAAGGGCTGGAGGGGGCACGGCCTGCTGATCCCAACTCCTCACGTCCCCAAGCCTGCTGCTTCCAGCCCCCACCCTGGGTCAGTAAACACGCCCTCCGCGTGACCCTCCCCAACCCACTGCCACTGTTGCCGCCGCTACCGCTGCCATCGGATTGTTCCTGTCCCTGTCCTCAGGCCCTGGCAACTTTCCATGACGTACTGAGCTCAAAGCCCTACCCTCCCCACCCCCCACCCACACCCTGTGGTTCCGAGGAGGAGGAGGAGGGCAGAACCAGTGATGCCCCTGGCCTGGGCACAGAGCCCCGTGGGTGATGACAGGTGGCACTGAAGCCAGGGCACTGATAAGACGGAAGGAATGTGCCGAGATCACGGCCGGCCAAGGGTGGTGGGCTGGGAGAGAGGAAGGCCTGGCACAGGGAGAAGCAGGGGCCTGGTAGGAGGCTCAACTTCCAGGGGCTGCCTGGAAGGAAGCAAAGAGCTAGGGGATAAAAAGAGTGAGGAGAGGAGGACATGATGCCCTCAAATGCCACGTGGGAAGGAAGGCTGCCTTATTCCAGGGGTGACTCAGAGGACAGAATCAGGCAAAGGGGAGCAATGTCACAAAGGGAAATCTCAGCTCCGGCAATGAGAGGTGGCATGGTGAGGTAGTGAGCTCCCTGTCACTGGCCACAGCACAGCAGGCAGGGACAGTGCAGAGAAACTGAGCCCCAGACGGAGGACAGCACCGGCTTCTTTGAGGTCCCTGGCAGGCTAGAACCCTGAGGAGTGGGCCGTGGGGGCTGCCGCAGGGACTCACTCACTCTTCATGTCATCCAGGTCCGCAGAGCCCAGCATCTGGGCCTCCGCCTCATCTGTGGGTACCTGCTGCTCTGGGCCAGCTGGGTTGCCCAGGGCACTGCCTGGACACAGTCGCTCCCGCAGGTCATAACTGGCCGATGGGCTCCAGGGCCGGCCCTTCTCCACAGCGATTCGGGAGGCCCGGGCCCGCGGGCTGGGGGAGCTGAGAAGGCAACACACAGCCCTGGGCTTGACAGGGAAAGGGGAGAGATGCCCAGCTAGGGTTCCAGTACCTCCCACCAGCTCAGGGGCCTGGAGTGACAACAGGGCGCTAGACACAGCCACCCTGTGCCCATCTTGCTGGTCCTCCTCCCTCTCTCGCCCACCTCCTTCCACAGCACCCCATCCTCATCACTCCGACACCCCAGTCCTTGACGAGCTCAACCTCTTGGCTCTGCTCCTTCCTGTTTTGTCCCCTCGGTCCTCTCCCCTTTTCAAGCCATGTGGACAGACAATGCTGCCCCTGCTTCTCTTCCCGTCTAGGCCACACCGGGGAACATTCCTCAGGGTCAGGAAGGAGGGGACTGTCAGGAGCTTTGGGCCCTACTGTTCTGGGCTGGCCCGGGTCCTGCTAAGTGGGGACAGGGGCCAGTACCTGACAGCGTGCTGGGGGCTCTGGTCGGAGCACAGGGCCGCCGAGGGCAGGGGCTTGGTGTCGGCTGCCCTCCCGGAGAGGCCTGGGCTGTCATCCTCATCGCTTCCAACACAGAACTGTGGGCAGAAGGCGGAACGGGACCTGGGCCCTGCCGCCACGGCCCGCTGTGTACTCCTCCGTCCTCCCTGCACCCTCCCTCATCAGCCGCCCTCTTCGGAGGGGCAGGCCGCTACCTTTGCTTTCTGCGGAGACCCCAAGGGTGGGGCCTCCACAGGTTCTGCCTCAGACTCCCCTTCCTCTTCCTCTTCTTCCTCCTCCTCATCTGCTCCAGCTCCCCCCTCTTCCTGGATGGGTGGGGTCCCCTCGGAGGGGGGAGCAGAGGTTTTCTCCTTCTTCCTCTTCCTCCTGGTGTGTCGGGCAGAGGTGGGGGGCGGTCGCCGAAGCTTGTGGGGTGGAGGCAGGCGCGCCGAGAGCGGGTGGTGGGTGTGGTGGGATGTGTGCCGGTGAACTGGGGGTGCAGGACAGCCGGTTGAGGCTCCCACAGCAGAAGGAGGGTCCTCCCCACCCAAGGGGCACACATTTTATTCTAGCTCAAGGCCTCAAACAAGGGCACCCTGGTCCCTCCTCCTGCAGGGTTCCCCCAGCACTCGACTCCAGGCTCAGTCACTGTCAGACCTGGTACAGTGGTAACAGGAGTGATGGAGAAGGAAGGTCATGAAACGGAGGCTGGAGGGGGCACGTGATACAGCAAAGAAGGGAAAGAAGAGCAGAGAGAGACAGGAGGAGGCACAGGACAGAGTGAGCAGGGCCAAAGGGGAAGATGAAGGTCACCAAAGGAGGCCTCGGCCTGTCTCCCTACATCTCCCCTGGTCTGGGGCCGTCTCCCCTGGCAGGCGGACAGGTGATGGGTGAGGGAGGCAGGATGACTTAACATGGCATGGTGGCCCAGCACAGAGTCCCGCACAGTGTCCAGCACAGGATGGCACTGGGTGACCAAGCCGGAGGTGAGCGCAGTGATGATGGCGATGAAGGTGATGGTGGTGAGAGTGGCCGCACTAGGGGTCCCCGGGCTACCCACACTCAAAGTCCCGCTCGCTGTAGCTGCGGCTGGGCTTCTCAGGGTCCCAGGCTGGGGTCTTGCTGATGAGGTCCCCAAACCTGCTCACAGCCAAGGTCTTGCCCAAGTCATCGTCCTCCTCCATGTCTGGACTCAGAGGGGGCTCCTCCAAGGGCACCCGGACCTGCAGGCCCACAGAGCCTCTCGTAAGAACCCCTGACCCATGAACGCCCACACCCCTCCAAACTCCACGCCCTCCTTAGGGGTCGGGGAACAACGAGCTCCATCCTCAACAGCCCCTTGTCCCTGTGCCCAGGCCTGGGTCAACATGGCAGAAAGCACCCCCTCCAGGCTCCCAGGCCTTGGGAGGAGAGAGGACCACGCATCTCAAAAATGTCAGAGACCCCCTCTTTCTCCCTACCCCCAGCCCATTTCAGCCCCTGGATCTGGAGGTCCCAGGGTCTCCAGAGGTCGCGCTGGCAGTGCCCTCCGCGGGGTCCCTCCGGGTCCTCTTTCCCCACCCCCGCGCGTCAGTCACCTGGGGTAGGGGGGAGGCGCCCCCGGGCGGCGGGATCACTCCGTTGGCCATGGCCCAGCGGGCGGCTTGGGAGGCTCTGGCTCACTGAGGGACCTGAGCCCCGGGAAAGAAGGGGGCGCTGCGGGGGCTTAGCGGGGAGCCCTGGGGGAGGAGGGCGGGGTCAGGATCTTCGCGCGGGGCCGGATCCCCGCCTGGCCCAAGCCCCCACCCTCAGGCCCAGCCACGCCCGGTGCAGCCCGGGGCCCCCGCCCAGCCTTTCCCCGCCCGCGGTACCTCGGGGCTCCGGAGCCTGCGGGCCCCGGGCGGGCCGCCGAGCCCCATGTCCCTCCCCGCTGGGGCGCGGCCGCCGGGCTCCCGTCTGGCCTCTCGCTGCGCAGACCGGCCGGGCGGACGCAGGCGCCGGAGCCCGCAGCCCGCGGCTCCACCTCCTCGCGCTCAGCTCCGCCACCGCCGCCGCCGCCTGGCCGCACAATGGGAGCGGGTGGACGGTGACTCACACGCCCCGGCCCGCGCGGGCTCCGCAGGACCCCACCTGCCAGCGCGCCCCTTTTCCAGGCGCCCGCTTTGCTGGCGGCGGGTGCACGGCCCCAATTTCCCACAATCCCCCAGACACACTCCTCCACCTTGCTTTTAGCCTGTGCTCCGCTCTAGAGCTCTGCAGGCGACCCTCCGCAGATAAACCCCTTCCAAACCTGGGAACGGAGATCCGACCCCTGGAAGGACCCGCCACCTCCCCCTGAAGTCCCAGGACAGCTGATGCCCTTTGTAGGCCTGGCCTCTTGTGCCCAGCATCACCCAACATTTGACCTAGGCTTATTATCTCCCCTCCCTAGAACTCAGTTTCCCCATCTGTAGCCAGACAGGGCTCAAACAGGGGTGTTCCAAAGTTCTATTGAAGATCCGGTGGCTCCTTGTCCTTATTTCCTCTCCTCTTCCCTCCATACCCTGAGGTCCTACCTCACTTTCCAAGAACAAAGGCCTTGGGAAGGAAACGCTAGAGCCCAGCCTGACCCTCGCTGGGTCGCTACAACTGAGCACCTACCACAAGGCCAGGCCCATAACAGCCCCTCCATACACATCTGTCCCTAGATCCTTAGGACAAATATAAGGGAATAGGGGGAGGAACTGGGGGTGGCGCTGATCAGCTCAGCAGGTGGACTGGCCTGCCCAACAAGGAAAATAACGCCTGGGGGTCAGCAAGGGGAGTGGAGAGTACAGAAGAGGCCCTGTGACCTCGAGCGTTTACTTTACCCTTCTGATGTCTGCCCTGGTCGTGATCTCAGCCCCACCCTAGGAAAGTTTCTGCACGCCGAGCCTTCCAAGGGGATGGAGGAACAGGAGCTGCTGGATTCGCTTTGCCCTGTGCCTGTGGCCCTGTTCTAGGCAGGCCCCTCCTTACTCCTCCCTTATCTCAGGGAGCTATCACTGTTCCCATTTCAGCTGAGACATGGAGCTCTGGGGAGGCCCCTTAACCTGCCCTGGTCACAGCTGGGAGCAGGCTGCCAACCAATCTAGGCATCACTGGTGCATGGAAACTGACCATCCCGGCCACAGGCCCTCCACTATCCTCCAGGTTCACAGGGTGGTTAGAAGTGAAACAAGATACGTTAGAAGAGTCACAGTCACGTGTGAATTGTGTCCCAAAATTCAGAATGTGAGACCCATCTGTTGGAGGTTGAATTGTGTCCCTCAAAATTTCTATGTTGATGTCTTAACCTCCAGTACCTCAGAATGTACCTTATTGGGAAATAAAGTCCTTGTAGATGTTAAGATAAGATTATACTGGAGTAGAGTAGGCTCCTTATCCAATACGATGCATCCTTAGAAACAGGGGAGATTTGGGCAATGCACACAGGGAGAACACCACGCGATAACTGGAGTTATGCTGCCTCGAGCCAAGGAACTACCAGAACTCAGGAGAGAGGCCTGGAACAGGTCCTTCCCTAGCATCTTCAGAGGGACACTTTGACATCAGACTTCTGGCTCCCAGGACTATGCGAAAATAAATATCCAATTTAAGCTACTCCATTTGTGGTATTTTGTTACAGCAGCCCTAGCAAACAAATCCACTCTTTCCCATCCTTTATCGCTCTGAGTCAGGTAACTGGGTTCCAAGTCTCTAGTCTGAGTATTATTACTGCAAGGCCTTCACTTCCTCAAGACTGTCGGAGCCTTCCCCTCTTGAGAACACTGCAGGAGGGCTCCCTGACCCGCAATCTACACTTGACATCAGGCTACCAGCCCCTCTTACAGCCTATAAAGTGAGACAGTAGCCTCTTGCGTTCAGCCTATGGAGGGTCTTGCCAACCCAGGTCCCCTTGGTACCCTGAGGATATGACTGGTCCCTCTGGGGATCCCACCCCAGAGAGAATGCTAAGTACAGGTCTTCCTCTCCTGGGGGCCCAGTGGAAAACCCCTCTCCTAACCCAGAGTCAGTAACAATGGTCTCCACCCTCACAAGCACCTTCCTCTATCCTCTACCCATCTGGGATGATGGAGTAAAATCTCCCCTTAAAGGGCCTTTAGAAGCCCATGTTCATCTCTCATTCCGGGTAGGGCAAGTAGGAGATGCTGACACCCCCGGTTGTCTCCTACCAGCCCATCTTATTAGACAGAATGTATGCTTTCATTATGCCTACAGATCTGGCACCCTGCCTCCCATGCACCTGTACTTGTCAGTCCCCTACAGTGTGTTCCCGATGGGGTCTTCATTCTGTGACAAAAGAGCAGCCTTTGCACACACAAAGGACAGCCACTCCAGGTGTGGTTGAGTTCCCAGCTCAGAGCCTGTGGACAATCAAACCGTGACAGGAAAGGTAACAGCAAAGGCCAAAGCCAGTGCCTGGCAAGCTCAGAACAGCATCCACTCCTCACATCCTCCAACACAGTCCAGTCTGATTTGAATCTCCCACCTCACCTGCTGATACACCAGGATGCTTGTCTGACACTGCAGTACTACATGGCCTGTTCCCTCATCCAAAGAAACAGGACCCATCCTACCATACCACCCAGATTTGGAGACACAAACACATTGCTCTCTTGGTTCCCCACAAACAGGCTGGAAGCCTTTTAGGGATGGATTCCTCTCATAGCAATTCCCTGGAATCACTATATCCCAGTCCAACGCATTAGGAACTAGAGCAGTGTAGCAGATATTTGTCATCTGTGGCCATCCAAACCTCTGAAAGTCCTCTCATGTCTTGGTCACTTCTCACATAAGTCTTCTCACCTAGGTCAAAGCCAGAGAACTCATGTGCTCTGACTCCCTTGCAGCTAGGACACAAACGCTGGTCTGGGTCCCACCTATCAGACTCACCAGTGCAAGACTTAAATTCAGAAGTCAGCAACATGCACAGTAGATCCCACCTCTGCAAGCAAGGAAGGTGGTGGAGCCAAGTGGCTTTTCTGAGGACAGCAGTGGCATTGGATTTTGTGCTCAATGATGGTAGTTTTTCTGCTAGAGAAACTCTCCAGTGGTAGCAGGTCATGATTCCTAGCTCTATTCCTTCCCAAAATACAACCTAATATGCACTATTTTCTTTCATAAACTCCTTTCTGGCTTTAGGTAGCTGTTGAAGCACCTGATTGATAGAATCTAAGAAAGGGCTCTAAGACCAGGCACCAGGCATGAGTAGAGTCAGCATTAAGCTGGCAGAGAGGATGTGAGATAGTGACCCTCTTGTTTACAGGACAGGTAACCCCTGCCTGTCTTGTGATTACTATGTCACTCCTCTTCATCCCCAGCTTTACTCTTAATAATTACCTGAAATGTAGGTGGTGCTTTCCAACATATAAGCCACTTTAATACTCATATTCTCATTGGTCCCTCACAACCACACTCTGAGATAGAGTGTGCTAATCCCATTTTACAGGTGGGGAAAAAAATGAGGCTCAAGAAGCTTAAGTGGCTTGTCCAAGATCTGAGGCTTACAGGTAGCATGGCCAAGAAGTGAGCCCAAGGGCCTCTTGCCTCGTGTGTAACCTTTATTCGTGTGCACCACAGCACACAACCACACAACATGGCCATGTCTTGATGTTTTCCCGCATCTGTTAAACCTCCCATGCCATGGGCACAGCTGAAATATACCACTAACTTCCCACACATGGATTTCTTTTTCCAATACTGGGGATTACATCCAAGCCCTTTTACTTTTTTATTTTGAGACAAGGTCTCACTAAGTTGCTAAGTTGCCCAACCTAGGCTTGAACTTGCGATCCCCCTGGCTCAGCCTCCCAGAGTGGTAGGATAACAGGCACTTAACACTACGCCTGGCTCCCAGATGGGTTTTGTTTTTTAGGAGTGCACTTTTGCTTGTAGAGGCTGTAATAAAGGGGGGAAGTTAAGCATGAGACCCCCAAAGCCTAGAATCACAGCCCAGCTCAGCCACTTGTTAATTGTGTGACCTTGAGCCAGCAATGTATTCCCTCTCTGGGACTCAGATTCTCCACCTGCAAAGTGGCTATAACAGTGGGGTGCTGAGAGGCTGAGGAGAGTGCGCCTGTGCAAAGCACTCAGGAGAGAGACACGCATGAAGGGTAGATGGCAGCTGCTTTGAACACCATGACATATCTAAGAGACGTAAGTCCCCAGAAGTCCTTAAAGCCAAATTAAAGACACTGACTCTGAGCTGGGCATGGTGGCACATACCATAATCATAGCTACTCAGGAGGCTGAAGCAGGAGGATGGCAAGCTCAAATCCAGCCTGGGAAACTTGTTGAGAGACCCCATTTCAAAACAAAAGCGCTGGGGCTGTAGTTTAGTGCTCCCTGGGTTCAGTACTGAAAAAAATAAATAAATGAATCAAACTCAAAGAAGACAGGAAGATCCAGAATGGCTTTTACCCCCACCAGTAAGATTCCAGCACTGCTCAGCCAATGAACTAATTGTTTTATTTTTTAATTTCTAATTTTTGTGTGTGTGCCTGGGTACCGGGGGTTGAACTCAGGACCTCGTGCACCAGCAGGTGCCCGTGCCGCTGAGTGATATCACCGGCCCTTTTTCCGTATGTGGGTAACGGGAGTCGAACTCAGGACCTTGCGCTTGCCAGGCAGGCGCTTATGCTGCTGAGCTATCTCACCGGCCCAATTTCTAAATTTTTAATTTACTTTTTGGTGCTAGGGATGAAACCCAGGACATCGCCTATCCTAGGCAAGTGCTGTATACCGCTGAGCTACAGTCCCAGGCCCTGTGGACCAATCTTTTTTTTTATTTTTATTTTTATTTTTTTTAATTAATTTTTTTTAAAGACAACAAGTAAACATTCCCATGTATTAACAAACCCAAGAATTACAGAAAGTACAAATACCTTTTGGAGAAAAACATCACGCAGTATAAGATTAAGCCATGTAAAAGCTAAGTAAAAATAAAAGACTAAGGAATGGAACAGTCACAGTGAAATTGCATTTTCACACTAGGGAGACAATACAATGGTTACAAATGTGCGTCCAGTTTATTTTGCTTGTGAGTATTTTCTCAAGTTGCATCCATTTACCTATAAGTTTCCAGTTTATCTTTCTTTATGGCTGAGTAGTACTCCATTGTATAAAAATACCACATCTTTTTCATCCATTCCTCAGTTGATGGGCATTTGGGTTGTTTCCACAATCTAGCTATTACAAATTGTGCTGCTATAAACATGGGTGCACATATATCACTGTGGTAGGATGTTTTTAATTCTTCTGGGAAGATACCCAGAAGGGGAATAGCTGGATTAAATGGGACCTCCAGTCCTAGTTTTTTGGGGAATCTCCAAACTGATTTCCACAGTGGCTGCACCAGTCGACACTCCCACCAACAGTGGAGAAGGGTTCCTTTTTCCCCACAGCCCCTCCAGCATTTGTTATTAGTTGATTTCTTGATGATAGCCATTCTTTCTGGGGTGAGATGGAATCTCAGTGTTGTTTTGTTTTTTGTTTTTTTTTGTGTGGGTGCCGGGGGTCGACCTCAGGACCTCGCGCGCCAGCAGGCGCCCGTGCCGCTGAGCGATATCACCGGCCCCTTTTTCGTATGTGGGTTCCGGGAGTCGAACTCGGGCCCTTGCGCTTGCCAGGCAGGCGCTTAAGCCGCTGAGCCATCTCACCGGCCCCTCAGTGTTGTTTTAATTTGCATCTCTCAAATGACTAGTGATGTTGAACATTTTTTCATATATTTATTTGCCATTGTATTTCTCTATCTGAGAAGTATTTATTCATCTCAGATGCCCATTTTTGGATTGGGTCTTTAAATTTGGGAGGTCTGATTTTTTTGAGTTCTTTGTATGTTCTCGATAGTAATCCTTTGCTGTGGACCAATCTTTTTTTTTTTTTTTTTTTTTGTGGGTACCGGGGGGTCGACCTCAGGACCTCGCGCGCCAGCAGGCGCCCGTGCCGCTGAGCGATATCACCGGCCCCTTTTTCGTATGTGGGTTCCGGGAGTCGAACTCAGGACCTCGCACTTGCCAGGCAGGCACTTACGCCGCTGAGCCATCTCACCGGCCCGACCAATCTTTGATTGTGGCAGAAACTTCAAAACTCACAGCCTGACACTATGTTAAAGACAGGACAGGCAGGCCCAGTCTATCTCGTAGTTAAACTGTCAGGCTAACAGACTCAGTTAGTCTTGCCACAGCACACCAGCTGCAACTTATAGATAATTTAGCCCTGTAAATGTATCTTGTTTCAAGGACTTTGGGACAGACGAACCCAGCCAAGGACATGCTTGATTTTTTTTTTTTTTTAATCCCTTTGGAGGGAATTAGTTTTTTGGTTTTTTGTTTTGTTTTGGTACTGGGAATCAAACTCAGGACCTTGCGCTTGCCAGGTAGGTGCTTGTGACACTAAGCTATATCCCCATCCCTGACACACTTGATTTTACTCACCCACTCAGCCCCAGCTCCCTCCCTAGACTTTCCCGCCTTATGATAAACAATGCCCCCTAACAAAACCTGCCCAGGATGAAATTACCTAACAACAAATGACCAAATGTATGTAACCAATTATAAAATGACCTATTACCAGCTCTTGTACTTTCTGCTTACAAACGTATATAAGTCTTTGTTTTACTCTGAGCCTGGGATGGTGATTTGGAACAGAACTGGTTCCCACCAGCCCGACAGCATTAATAAAAGTTGCCTTCCAACTCTTTGGTGCAAAGAGTCTTCCATTCAGTTTGGTACCGGTTTCTGCAACATGATAACCCTAACACAGCAGGCTAAAAAGCTTTTGGAAGAAGTGTGGGCTCAGCAAGCCCCGGGTCGTCACGTAGACTCCTGCCAAAAATATCTCCCTGCCCCCCACAGCACAGTATCCAGTGCCATTTGCTGTTGACTGGCCTCATGGTAAGACATTTTAACAGGTGAAGTGGAATGGCATTGAGAAATGGCCTAGCCTCTGTAACTAACGGATGCTGTATCTAAAATACAAGTTCAACACTTGGCACAGAATGGGTGCTCAATAAATGTCACACTTCTTAGTTACTGTTGTTGTTACTTTGCAGTGGTTTATCCCATCATAATCCATGTGTCCCTCAGTAAACCTGGGTTCAGCTTTGACACAAATTCAATCTCCAGTCAGCACCACTGTCCCTGAAGTTTCTCCCACCCAACAGAATCCACCTTCCTGCCCTGTCTTCCTGCTGTATTTGTTGGCTAGGATGGCATTTGGAGGTAGGAATCTGTCATGCATCTTTCATGCTCTTCCTCTGCCCTTACCTGAGCAAGTAGCCTGCTTTGAATTTTGCTGTTGTTTGCGGGAGATGAATAGGACAGAAAGCAGAATAGCCTACCAGCTTTTCTGCCTTTTTGTTTATCCAGAGTCAAAGCCTTACGAAGTCATGGGTGGTTTCAAGGGAAGAAAAAGGAAGTAGGTTAGCAAGGAAGTAGGTTAGTGACAGTGTCTCAGCCAGAAGCTGGGGAGGCGTGAAGGAGCAGACCCTTTACCCTACTTGGTCAGCAAAGCAGAAGGAGGCTCCTCAAGATGCAGAGCAGGGAGAAGAGTAAGGGAGTCCTGCCATTGCCATGAGATGGGGGCCTGAAATACAGTTGTTTTGCAAATGTAATATTTCATACACACCCAAGCACATAAACTGAGGCTCACACATTTTCTTTGCACACCACGCCAAGCGTTTTGTATGCATTTGGTGAGAAAAATGTGCATGGGCTCTGCCCCTGAGCAGCTTACACACAACAAACAGGCAAACACACAATTCAAAATTATGAAGTGTGGTAAGTGCAATGAGTGCAAATCCAACAGCACAGGAGGTCCAGGTGACAGGGCATGGGACACGCTCAGTAAGGAGATAATAATTTAGCAAAAGTCTAAAGACTATGAAAGACTCAGGCATGCAATGAAGAGCTGGGGAGGGGAAAACACTCCAGGCAGAGGGAAGAGCTTGGGAAAGGCCCTGTGGCAGGACAGAATGGCTCTGCATGGATATCTGGATGAGCCGGGTGTTGTTTCCTGGTAGGATGTGGAATCCCTAGAAGTTGGGGCCCAGCACTCATGAGGCTGAGGCAGGAGGATCGCCACAAGTTTGAGGCCAGCCTGGGCTACAAAGTGACTTCAAGTCCAGCCTGAACAACATAGCAAGACCCTGTCTCAAAAAACAAACAAACAAAAAAGAAGTTGGGGCCACCAGGGGACATATATAAAAGGACTGGCAGGTGAGCCAGGGTGGGCATTCTAGGAGGCCCAAGGAGCGATATAGTTTAAGGAAAAAAGCCCAGATTCTGTAGGGCCCAAGTTTGAGCTCCAGCATCCCCTGGGTGAGATCACCCTACTCATGGAAACCTCAGTTTTCTCACCTGCAAAATGGAGAACAGCTTCTCCTTGACGGAGGACAGGCTGAGGGAGTAATGCCAAGGAAACGGAGTGCACAGACCAGCACAAAGTAGATGCTCCCAAACAGTGATCACCAGGATATACCCCCACCACAGTCTTTCTAGCCCTCACCACCGGGTCCTGGCCACCCTTCCCAACCCCTCCCTGGACTGCAAACCCCTCGAAAGCAGGAGCACATATGATTTTTCTTTGCATCATCCCTCCCCCATCCTATCCCTAGAGCCCGGCTCATCGGAAGGGCTTAGGAAATGTCTGTGGTACTGAAAACAAGTGCATAAGTAATTATAGTAACTAATAAACTGAAGAATGCTTTTGTGGAGGACAGAGAAGTCATCGAGTCCAAAATGATCAAATGACAAAACACACCCTATCCGCAGAAGTGTCTGAGTTCCTTCTGAGGCCCTGGGGAAATATCCACTCGTAAACATACGGGCAACAGGATACAGGAGCTCCCCGTGTTTATAGCAGCACAATTTGTAATAGCCAGATCTTGGAAACAACCCAAGTGCCCATCAACTGAGGAGTGGATAAGAAAGATGTGGTATTTTTATACAATGGAGTACTATTCAGCCATAAAGAAGGATAAACTGGAGACTTTTATAGGTAAATGGATGCAACTCGAGAAAATACTCACAAGTGAAATAAACCAGAAGCACATGTGTAAGCATCGTATTGTCTCTCTAGTATGAGAAACTGAAAGAGTAAATAAGATCCAAAATGTACAATAGACATGGTGAATCAAAAAGAAACTGGTCAACAGGAAAGAGAGACTGGAATAGGGAAAAGAAAGAAGGGAAAGGGAAAAAAATTTGTGTATATATATATATATATATATATATATATATATATATATACAAGATGGTTAAGATAGATACACTACCAATTTTACTTAGTTAATTGAAGAGTAAGGTTTGAGCCAATAATGTTTGGACAATTGAATGCTAATGTCTGGTATCCTGAATAACTAACTTAAAGATAATAATACATAATGCATTAACCATTGTTACCCTCCTATTATGTTGTTTTGAAAATTTGTTCTTTTTTTGATTTGTTTTGTTTTTTCTTCTCTTTAAAATTAAAAAAAAAAAAAAAAAAAGATACAAGTGCTCGCTCTTCCGATTGCATTCCTAGGCAACTCAGCGGCGTGTCGCAACTGGCAGGCTTTTAACCAGCATTTCTTTAGCACTTTATGGCTTGTACATTACTTCCACACACATTACTGCACTCGACAATTTTGTGAACTAGGTGGGTTATTGATTTGTCCCATGTTCACGATATAGATGAAGGAGCAAGGGTAAGTTTTTTAGTATTTAGCCTGTGGCTAAACACTGAGCCACAAAACCGAGGCATAATCTTTTTTTTTTTTTTTTTTTGGTGGGTACTGGGGGTCGACCTCAGGACCTCGTGCGCCAGCAGGCGCCCGTGCCGCTGAGCGATATCACCGGCCCTTTTTTCGTATGTGGGTTCCGGGAGTCGAACTCCAGCCCTTGCGCTTGCCAGGCAGGCGCTTACGCCGCTGAGCCATCTCACCGGCCCGTGAGGCATAATCTTGCATCTTTCAGATCTAAATCCTCTCTGCTTTTTCCTATACCACAACTCTACCTGCTGACCCTTGAGTCATACACACAAAATATTGCATGCACTCAAGAGATAGGGAATTTTAATGCACAAAATCATCTTCTGAAAGCTACCCCAGCGTGTTGACAAAGGACGAGGAAGGATGTCACCCTTCACTCCATGTGACTCAAACAAAAACAGAATTCCTCTTATGGAGAAAGAGGTGGATCCTTCAAACCAGCCTGCTCACCGCCATCAGAGTCTTTGGAATCCATGTTTATACCACTCAGTTTGTCCAGGGAACCCCTATAAGGCCCCATAAAAATTTAAATATAATTTTTTAACCTATAACAGAGAGTTTAAATAAACCTCAGTCCCTTTCCTGTCTTGTTCTCAGCCACCATCTTCCACGGCCCACTTCTTACTTATTCCCCTACGGTTTATTTATACAAACACAAGCAATCATGAACATGCATTCTATCCCCTCGCGTTTCTTTCTACTGAAAACGCCATACAGCATTGTGATGCAGTTTCAGGGCAAGAATCCGCTCTCCCTGCTTTCCAGGAGCTATGAGGCCTCCACTGTGCCTCCTTCACAGCAGCCAGGGTCAGGCAGAGGCCAGGTGATCGATAGGCACTTGCTGGAGGGAACAGGCCAGGCTGAACCCTGGAGATAGTCCAGGCTGTGTGAGGCCAGCGTTAGCTCTGTGCAGTGTGGCAGGGGCCTGGGAGGAAGGGTGTCCTCTGGCCAGGTGCCACAGTCACTCTGGGAGGCTGTGGCAGGAGGATTGCAGAGTTCAAGCCCAGCATGGGCAATTTACCAAGACCCTTTCTCAAGATCAAGAAGAAAGAAAGGAGAAGAGAAAGAGAAAAGAAGAAAAAGAAAAGAAGCTATAGGGTCAAATGCCCCCTGGAGTAGTAATGGCTTTGCTCCTGATAATGTCTCCATCTTCTGAGTCATCAAAGAGAAAAGGATCTTTGCACAAAGGTTGCAGAGGACTCGCATTGTTAAACAAGAGTGTTCAGAGAGGCTTGAAGTACAAAGGAACAGAAGCAGCTTCTCCTTTGACTCCCCGCCACACACACACACACGCACACACACACGCACGCGCACACGCACACACACACGCACACACACACGTGCACACACACGCACGCACACACACACGCACATGCACACACACACACACAATTTCTTCACACACTACACTAAATGACTAGAGATCGATCTGCCCCATCTAGATGACAACCCCCAGCCTCTGCAGAAATGCTTACAAAGGGACGGTGGTGTAGGGCAGCGCCAGGTCAGAGGCTGGGAAGGCCTCCTAGGACCAGCACCGGCTCCTGCTCGCAGAGGCTGCAAAATCACTGACAGGAAGGGGCCATGGACATCACTGAGAAACTGGACTACTAATTTTGGGAAGTTTAATTTGCTTCAAATAAAATTCAGGGCAGCTCTAAGCAAAACAGAAGTAGGTGAATTTATTTTCCAAGCCTCTGCCCAGGCCTCTCTGCAGGCCTGTTCCTGAGAGAGCTGTACCCCCGCCGGCTGCTAACTGGCCCCTTGCGAGACTCACAGCACTTCCTCCCCATCCCGCCAGACCAGACCAGGCCCTGCCTGGTGAGAAACTAATCTTAGTGCTCAGTCTTCTTTATGGAATGCCTTAACCAACCCTTTCCTGCAAGAAACGTTATATAGGAGTGTATGCGATGAATTTTTTTTTTTTTTTTTCTGAGACAGGGTCTCGCCTTGAACTCACAGTGATCCTCCTGCCTCGGCCTCCGAGTACTGGGATTATGGGCTTGCACCACCACACCCGGCTCCTGAAATTTCTGACAGAAGCACAAAAAATGGGTAACAATGCTACCCTAAGTCTAGAGGGGACTTAGGGGTCAGCGGTGACAGCAACTCACTTTTTGCTGTATATCCTAAGGTACAATGTAAACTTTCTTATACATGTTCAATACTCTTCAAGTAAATTTAAAAATAATAGCATTGAAAATGTCCCCTCTTAATCTTTAAATACTTTGACCCCAAAGACTTAAGAGATGTGATACATGGCCAGGCCAGGGCTCACCACCATGACACAGCCCCAGCCCTGCTATCCCACCAATCAGTCAGGCCACAAGCTGGTCAAGGCCTTAGGCTTAGTGGCCTGACACAAAAAGTAAGCTGGATTCATCATACAGTCTCATTCAAGAATAGGAACCAAGAACCAGGGCCTCTCTACACAAAGATATAGGTGTCACTGTTCCTATTGTGTTTGTTCTTGGAGCCAAAAAACAGATCCCACCCAGGCTGGCTCAAGCTTAAAGCCACTCCACCCCCAAAAGAAGGGAAGGTTTCCGTTAGCTCACATAACCTAAAACTACAGGGGTATCGCCTTTGGGCACAACTGGACCCAGGGGCCCCAAAGACATCACCAGAATTTGGTCCTGCTCTACCTCGTCTCCACCCTCCTCTCCCTGCATGACTCCTCTCAGGAACACTCTCCCTTTGTGGCCAGTAGCTCCAGCCTGTCCCCTCAGCAACCCTCAGGGAGGAAATGTGCCTTTCGTGGTTGTACCAGCCAAAGGCCAATGCTGGGGCTTGGTGGCCCACGCCACAGCACAGGAGCAATCCTGAGCCAGTCCCCATGGCCAGACATGAAGACAGATGGAGGAGGGGGGTCAACCCATGGAAGCCACTGCGCTGTGCTTCGAGAAGGTGGCAGGTGTGGAAAGCTCCAAACGCCCAGCTCCACATACCCTCCCGAGACACCCTCTCCAGCAGCCCGAGGTCCTCTGTTCCCAACTGAGACCTGAGAGTGAGTTTCTGAGCCCAGCTATTTGGCTGGCAGAGATTCTATGCCCAGAAACACGCAGGAGGACAGGGTCCCCACGACTCACAAGAGCCCCATGTGACCCACCAGCCACGGCCGGCGTAGAGTTGGAGATGGGGTCTCAACGCACAAACAAGGCTGTGTGGGAGCTGCCCACTCAGGAAAAGGCTAGTGGGACGGCAGGCCTCACGAGCAACACATCTAAGTACCACTCGTGACATCTAAATGGAAATAACTTTATTGATACCTGAGAAAAAGTGCAAGAGAAACATTCCCCCTGACCACGCGGCTTGTGCCCGTCGGCCGGATCACCCGGGGGCTGACCCTTTCTCTCACCCTTGCCTTAAGCCGTGAGTCACTGGGAGCTTCGCTGCCAGCAACCAAAGGCCGGAGAAGCCCACAGCTGGAGCCAGAGACCGGGCGAGAGCAGCTCTGCAGCACGGCTCCTGCGGTCAGGCTGGCGCCGGTGTGGAAGTGTCATCGGTCAAGGTCCAGAGCCTCCTGGGTCACGGTCCGGAGTCCGATAGAAAACAGCTCTTCCCAGGGCTCCCGGATCCAGGCCAGCAGGGCTGTCAGCTGCTCCCGGCACACAGCACGGAGTGCCCAGAAGCTCTCCAGCCGAGACACCTGGCAGGCCGAGCAGATAGCAAGTGAGATACACAGGAAGCCACCAGGGGTGGGGACAGGGGACATCTCGGGGGAGGCCCCCATCCTCCTGGCTCATCATCTCTTTCCTTGCCCAAGCCCATGTCACTCCCCATGAAAGATGCTCACTTTGCCAAGAGGATCACAAGTTCAAGCCCAGCCTGGGCAACTTAGTGACTTAGCAAGACCCTGTCTCAAAATAAAAAGTGAAAAATGGAATACAGATGTAGTTCAGTGCAAAGGCCCTGGGTTCAATCCCCAGTGCCACAAGGAAAAAATTAAAAGACAGAAGCTGACTCTGAGCCTTGTAAGTAATCCAATTACACTGACTGTGGCCCCTAGAGGGCTTTCACGCTTCACTCCTGTCTCTAACCTCCCCTGCTGCTCGATCCTGGCTCTACCACTTGTCACCAAGCCTCAGTGTCCTCATCTGTTAAAAAGGACCCTGCTCAAGTGGAGGTATGAAGGTCCAAAGGCCAGCACACAGCGGGCCAATCACGCAAGCTCACAGCAGCCAGGCCTCCCCGCTAATAAATGGCCGGACTCCAAGCTGTGATGTTTCCCGCTGCCGACAGCTGCCTCCCTCTCCACCTGCTGTTCGTCCAACCCTGGTGAGCCTCCCACCCCTAGTTCCTTGCACCCTGTAGAAGTTCTGCGTTCCCTCTACCATGCCAGCCCATCCCAAAGGTCCACCCTGCCTCCACTCCCAGCCTTCCTAGACCCATTTCCACAGCAACCTCCATGCCGGGCACCTTCACCTGCACACGCGGACACAGACACACACCTCATCATAGAAGACCAGCCGCAGGTCCTCAGGCGCTGTGCGGTAGAGCAGCACCGAGCTCAGGCTGCTGAGTGGCTGCTGCTCCCTGACCCGCACAGAGGGGCCCAGCCCCGAGGAAGGGGCCTTCTCAGAGGCTTCACCAGATGCTGCTGGGAGGCAGGGCTCTGCCTGGGACCCTGCCAGGTCCTCATCTAACAGGTACAAGGTGGCCAGAGTCAGCAACAGGGACACAGGACAGATAGAGGGTCCTGGAGGGAAAGAGGCAGCGTGAGGCCACAGTGGAAAGCCACGGAGGGCCTGGATCCCTAAGGGCTGGCATCACAGTGTCGCTAAAAACCAGAGGCATGAACTGCACTCGGCAGTGGTCCGCAAAGCAGCCTGTGCCCCTTTCCCAAAGTCCGGGGATCCCTGGCCTTCAAACCCTCTGAAAGCCATGACAAAGGGGGAGCCAATGCCCCATTACAGGATGAGGGGACAGGCCCAGCCAACCTGCCCACTTCAGGGAAGCCTAGACCCCAAAGCAAAGGTCTTTGGACAGCTGGGGGTTCAGGCACCCCAACTCCAGGTGGGCAGACAAGGAACACCCAGGCTGCTATTAGGGTATGTCCTTGAGGAAGACTGCTGTGAGGGCGCTGTGAAGGCACGGGGGTCTGGCCTGTGACCTGGGACAAGAGGGGGTACAGAAACCAGGGAACATCTGCAGCACAGAGGGCTCACCTTCAACCAGGAACATCTGAAGGTAGAAGAACCGGGGAGCCTCTGAGGAAGAGTCTCGTCCCAGCAAAGGCCTGGGGAGCGTGGCAGACACGGGAAGGGGGTCAGCTAGGGGTAGGAGGGGCTTCAGGGAGGGGACGGGTTGGGAGCGGACACCGGGCCTGTGGGAGGCACGGAGATAGGTGGCAGCTCGGGGCCGGCCTGGCCCAGGACCAGGTCTAGGCTCTGTGGAGAGGGCCTTGGACTCACCAGAGCCGGTGCTGCGGGGTTACCTCCTCCTCCGTGGCACTGACACAGTTCCTCCGGGTGGGGGGCAGAGACTGCAAGACCCCTGGCCAGAGCCGGCCAGGGACAGGACTCCTCAGAGGCCTCTTCTCTCCTCTATCCCAACCTCCCCATCTCTCCTGTCTGCCTGTTCTTCACAGTTGTGGATTCCACAAACTTCTACAGGGATTAAGTCCCACAACCTCTGTCTCCACTGCTAGGCACCAAACCAAGGATCTGGCCCTCAGGGCCCTGCCTGCCTCCCTCCCCCACCTCTCACCAATGAGCTCCTCAAGGAAGAGCTGGCAACGCCTGGCATCTCGGGGCAGCAGCACACAGCTGCCCACCCCAGCCGCCCACTCCAGCCGTAGACTCTGGCCTGCCAGGCCCAGATCCATGCCACTCAGATCCTGCAGGGGAACGGCCAGGGTTGGCTGGAGCCAGCTAGCTGGAGGCCCGCTGTGGAGGATGGGGCAGAGTGACTAAAGGTGAGGACAGAAAGAGACAGACAGGGAGACCCTGATGCTGCCCTGGCCACAGGCCTGGCTCACTCACCAGATGTCCCCCGTCACCTTCAACAGGTAAAGCCTGTGATCAGACACGACCACAAGACACAGAAATTCCCCCATGTGACCTGACAACACCACTGGCACCTAAGGGTAAAGGAAGTTGATAAGAAACCAGAACCAAAGAGGAAAAGGCCAGACCAAAAGCCAAGTTGCCCTCCTCACCCCTAATCAGTGTCAAGGTGACCTTGAGCTCAAACAGCCTCTCCCATCCTCCACTCTCCCCATTCCCCATGAAGCCCACACTTACTCAGACCCCCAGTGCTCAGCTGGCTTCCCTCCTCCCTCTGTCTTCCCCCTGCAACCTTCCCGCCAAACTGAACCAGACTGACAGTTCTAAATCACAAAACTGATCATCGCTCCCCTGCTTCAAATCCTCCAGTGGCTCAAGGCAGCCCCTAGATGCACTCCAAACTCCTTGGTAGACATGGCAAGATGCTCCTGAAGAAGCCCCAGCCTGCCTCGGTCTGTCCTGGGGACACTTGCCCCTCACCCTAGACACTGGCCTCCCCATCCTGGGCACTGCCCCCACTAGCTGTTCTCTCTCATGTCCTTTTCCTTCTTACTCCTTGCTCACCCTTCAAGCCTTGACTTAGACGGCACCCCCCAGGAAGACTTTCTCCCCCACCCTGGCTGGACCAGACACGCCTTCTAGGACACTCATGATAGCACTTGCACATTGCACGATCTTGATTCAAGCCGAGGGCAAGACTTACTCCCTGTCAATCCTTTGTGTCCAGCACACATTATCTGTTCAAGAAAGAGGATCTAATATCACGGTGCGTTTGTAAGGATAGGAGGCCTCATTCACTGAGTACCGGGTGCTATGCCTAGCAGCTCACAGACCCTGGCTCTCAGCCACTGCACTCTGTAAGGTGGGAGGTTTCATCTCCACTGTGAGGGTGGAAAACTCACTCAGGAATTGGAAATGTGTCCACAGCAATTATCTGCCACGCCTTAGGCAGAAGCCAGATCTGGCGGTTCCCCAGCACCCGACCCAACTTGCTTCACTGTGGAGGACAGTGGCCCTGTGGTTAAGGGTCTGGGCAGTGCCAGGAGACACAGACCTTGATGCAGCACTGGAACTCCTCCTGGGCATCAATGAACACCTCAACGTCCAGGAAGAGCCGGAGTCGGTGGTCCACAGAGCGGAAGACACAGCGCTCACCGGCTGGGGAAACCATGGAGCCACCAGTCTGCTCCTGGGAACCCATGGTGCAGCTCCACCTCCCGCCAGTGCCCAGTGCCTCCCCTAAGACCCTGCCCCCCATCTTGTTTCACTTGTACTCACATGGACTGAGGCCCCAGCTGCTGCGGCCATGGGAGACTAGGATGGTGTCAGCTCTGCTGGGGTGGTCACTGTGGCCGGGAGAGTCACAGACAGGGCTGAAGGACTGAGAGGGAGCTGGTGACTGCTCTGCCCGGTTCTGCTCCCTCTGGGGGGTTTCCCCAGACAGAGCCAGGAGCACCACATGGTCACTCCCACAGCTGGGACACACAGCAGGAGACTCTGGAGAGGGGATGCACACAGGCCCATAAGCCTCCCCACAGCACACCCCCACCATGCTTGTAATGCTCACTGCCGCTCTCGGACCTCCCCTGGGCCCATATCTGCAGCTTCCTACAGCCCCAACTCCCTCTCCAGACAGTCACTGACTGATTGCGCCCCATCCCAGTGAGGGCTCAACTAAACCATGGCTCACAGCTCCCCCAAAATGCACCCCACCCTCTAACTCCAGGCCCTCTCAGACAGGGCCAACTCAACCAGGCACTGCTCTGGTCCCCCCACCCCCAGCCTTGGGCTGATCAGTTACTTCAGGGCTCTACCAGCAATGTCTGAAAGACCGAAAAGAACAAATTGGGAAAGGCAGTATGGACTCCAGTACCAGATTTGGGTCCAGTTCCAGGTACCATCAATTAATGGCTCTACAATCACGTGCCAGTCACCTCTACTCTCTGAGCCTGGCTCCTACGTGTAAGATGGGACGAACGTGTATACCTTACGAGGCTGGTAGGATGGCTGCGTGGAAGCCGGTAGAGAATGCAGGACAAGGATCAGCAGTGAGAGAACAGATACTCTGAGCGTCTGCAATGTGCTGGTATGCACTGGCTCCCAAGCCAGCATTAACGTATTTCATCTCCATCACAACTCCCTATCCCCAGGGCGTGATGGTGCATGCCTGTAATCCCAGCTACTCAGGAGGCTGAGGCAGGAGGATCACAAATTCGGAGCCAGCCTACGCAATTTAGCAAGACCTGACTCAATATGAAATTTTAAAAAGGCTGGGACATACTCAGTGGTAGAGTACTTGTGTACCAAGTGCAAGGCCCTGGGTTCAAAAAAAAAAAAAGCCAACCCCCTCCAACAACAAAAACCTCCCTACCCAATTTTGCAAGCAGGAAAAGATTAAATAATTTCTATGCCCCTGCCCGAGACCTTACAGATGAGGGTAACAGCAGCTTCCACACGAGAGACCCCCCAGAATGCACAGGCGCTACACTTTTTGGTTAGATGAGGTAACTCAGGCTCAAATCCAAGGAGAATGAAGCCCAGGTAGTGTGCATTAGAAACACCGCCACAGAGGGAAACCCAGGAACCACGGGACATGTGGAGCACAGCCAGGGTCCCAGGCCAGGTTTGCGGGGGGGTACTGTCACTGCACACGAGCCACCAGCCCTACTGGGCTGCAGCCTCCTGGGCAGGCTAAGGGTGGGGGGCAGAACAGCACTCTGTTTTCTAAATAAAACCTCAAGCCCTGCTGCGACTGCTACCAGGAAGAGATACATGGTAAAAATCATGCATTTTAACACAGCTATTGTCAAGAACGTTCCTTTTCCTCTTCAGTATCTTCTCAAAGACCTTGCTTTTTGATTAGTCTACAATGGAGAAATCTGTTGTTTTAAAGAACATAATATACAAAAAGATGCCACAAGGCGCTATTTGCTATCAGGCAGATTACAAGGTCAGTCAAGGAAGGACAGACTACTATAATTACCGACGCATCTCACTCAAAGCCACCGTGCTCAGGGGGCAGCATGGCAACCTGACACTGCAGCAAGGATTCGTTAGGTTCTATGTTGGTCCTGAAATATTAGCCAAAAACACCTAAAAAGCCTTCAAGTTATGAAAAAATAATGAGGGTGCTTAAGCACAGTTACAGAGAATGCATTTCTTGATTTTGAGAGAAAAACGAACACCCAGGACACAGCTTTGGTTCTCTTTTTTGTAAATGTAGCAGGTAGGCGTTTCTATTTCTCTTCCCAGCAGCCCGGTGGCTCCCTCTCCTCCAGGCCTTCATCCCTGGGGGTCTCCTCCTCACTCCCCCCTCACATCCCTGGGGCTCCTCCCCCTCGTTCCTCCCCTCTCTCTCAAAGCTGCTTTCTCCGTAGTCAAGCGGTCAAGGGCAAGCTTGGTACCCGTCTTTTGAAACAGCGGCCTCCAGCCTTCCTCACTGTCCAACCCCAACCTCGGCTCTTCTGGCCTGAACTCACAGCCACAGCGCAAACACTGGAACCTGCCTCCCAGCGGGCTGCTGGCCTTCCCAAGCTGCTGCTGTGCTACGGTAGTGAACGGGTTCAGCACAGCGAGGAGCTCCTGAAAGAGGGTGGTTGGGAGGCAGCTGTGAGCAGGCAGACCCCAGACAGACACTCCAGCAGGCCCAGCCTACCGGCCAGAAGTCATTCCCTTAGCTCTTCCCATCTCCCCCATAGCCTCCTGCCCCATCACCTGGGCGGCTGCGTAGGCATCAGGCTCCAGCACAATGTAGCGACGCAACTGCCGGTCAGGGCAAATGTAGGCGAAGCGCAGTACAAGGACAGGGGCCCTGGGGAGGCAATCTGAGCCCTTCACAGCAGGGGCCCAGAGGACAGAGGGGTGAGGGTCACACTGAGCACGGGGGAAACAGTAACACGGGACCCCATTCAAATGCTGCTGCTGGTATCCAGTCCCTAGCAAGGAACTCCTCAGCCCAGCCGCCCCAAACCACCTGCAACTGCACTCTGCCCCCTGCCCAGTGCCCCTCCTCAGCTGTCAGAGCTGCCTCATGGACACCCAGCACCTGGTCCAGAACCAGCCCCTCTCCAACTCCACCACTCACCTCGGGCACCGGATCCCTCTGGGTTGGGCTCTCAGGCTCTAGCTCAGCTGTCACTAGACTCTGCAGCTCCAGCCGCCCCAGAGTCCGACCTGCTTGGAGTTCCACCTCAACCACGTGGGCGGAAGTGATCCGGAGAAAGCATTCCATGCCCCGAACCCCCTCGGGCCTCTGCAGGGGACACACCAACATGGGGCGACAGAGCTCGGCTGTGGAGACACCAAGAGGGGAGCCTGGAGGAGGGAAAAGTACCCAGACTCTGCCCTCCCTGGGTGGACCTCCGGCCAGCCTGGCCTGGCGAGAATCTCCCAGACACTCCAGCATCACTTGGCCCCGGCCTCCCCAATGGCTGCAGGGAGCTCACCTTCCACTTCCTGCTGTTCCTGCCCTTCTTCCTCGCCCTGTCCCTCCTTTGCTCCCTCTTCTTTTTCCTGTTCCTCCCTCTCCTCCTCCTCTTGGGGATCCAGCTCTATCCTGCCCTGCTTTGCCACCTTCTCTTCTGACTCCTCAGGCCCTCTGGCTTCCTTCTCTGAGGCCGGAGGGCTTGGTGGAGTCTCAGGGCCCAGGGCATCTGGAGGAGAGGTGCTAAAGGCAGGAGTCTTAGAGCTGGTCAGGAGAGGGCTCCCAGAGGCCTCCAGGTGGTTCCTATACTGCAGCCAGGCACAGCCAAACCTCTCCCGGAAGCTGTTCAGGAGCTCGAGCTCCCGACGTGGTGGCACAAACAATCCTGGGTGGAGGGAGGATGGAGAACTGGGCAGGCCCCCGGCCCCGGCCCCGCCCACCCCCACCCCGATGGCCCCAGCCTCTTTCCATGGGTGCTCCTATACGTGAGGCAGGGGTTGGGGGTGTTATGGGCTTCCCATCAGTAGCTTGTCCCCAAGCGTGGAATGCTGTGGTCACGTGCAATCCAGGATCACGCGACATACACTACTTTCGGAAATTCACAAAATAGAGCACATCTAGGCCCTGAGATGGCCTACAGGCAAGAAAGCTATTTAATTTTGTTTAACCTAGCACTTTCCAAACTTATCTGGCCACAAATTTATTTTACTATATGACCTTTCAACACCTCACAAAGTTCAGGTTCCTTGAAAAGCTTTGGAAAATGCTGCTGTCACTAAACTAAAAGGACAAAAAGCAGACTACCAGATCTTCTACAATGTTCTATGCCACTAGAAAATCGAATTTCTCTTACCAGACCTTCACAGTAACATCAAGATAGCTGAAGGGGGTCAGCGTGGGGCATGCAGGAGGGCTGACTTACCAGCTGGGGAGGGGTCCAGGGTTCGGGGCTCTGGGTCTGTATCACTGGGCTCAGAGATGCTCGCCCGCCTCACACGGACTCGGCTCTGGGTTGGACAGAAAGACAGGTTCTACAAACACCAGGGCCTCCACCCAGGGCCACCTACAGAAACTACCCCAACTACTAACAAGCATAAGGTCTTGCTATTGCCAATCCAGGACCCTGCAAAGGACTCAACCCCAGGCATGAGGCAGCCAGGGATGCCCTTACCTTAACCTTACGAAAAGGGGCCTGGGCCGCAACACCCCCTGAAGAGAGGCTGTCACTCAGCTCAGGGCCACCTGAGGTTTCGGTGGTACTCCCCATGGTCCAGGGCTGAGGTGGAGCTGATGGGCCAAGCCCCAAGGATGTGGAAGTCTGGCATGTGACAACAGAAAGAAGAAAAGAGGATGGGGCCAGGGCAGCACCTCTGCTCTGCCCAAGCTAGCCAAGAAATGGACCCTACTTTCCACTGACCAGGAAGACCCTTCCCACCCACCCCTCTCCCCAGCCGGCGCTCTCCTTCCCCATGTGTTCCCATCAGTCCTTGCTGTCCCATTATCCCACCCCCATGGCACAGACCTGAAAATCCTTTAGTGACAAGACCTCGCCATCAAGAAGGAACTGCACCAAGACAAAGGAGGAAGGGACCGTGCTTATGGTGGAACCAGCCCCAGCAAGTTCCCATATTAACACAGCAGGGGGCCAGGTCCCTGGCCCCTCACCCCGGGATGGCAAGGAGGTACAGGAGGAGGGAAGGACTGGGCAGGAAAGGGGAAACAGAGTGGACACAAGACAATTACTCACGCCATGAGCAGCATCCCTGGCCTGGGGTGACAAGTACTGGGTGGTGGCTACACGATGTGCGGGGTGAAACCACAAAGGGTTCCCCTCCAGGTAGAGCTGAGGGGCAGGAAGAGGGACATGAGGTGGGCCTGGACCCTCTGTGTGAAGAAGGCACTGACCTCTGACACGGGAGGGCCAGCTACAGAGGTGGCTCCCAGATGTTAAAGCACCCACAGGTCACCTTGCGGAGTTCAGCTAGAAGGCACAGTGGCGACAACTCCCTGTGTCCTTCGAGCAGATTGTATGCTACATCCAGGTGCCACAGGTTCCTCAGCTGCTTCAGGCCTGGGGCAGAGGTGAGAAGGGAGGAAAGGGCATGGGGGTGAGTGCCCGGGTACGAGTCGGTGTGCTGCAGGAGGGCACAGATCTGAGCACCTCAGCCCTAACATCAAGCCTTGCTGAGGCTCGGAGGCACATGGTCCCTGGGCCACCTCACATCTCACATCGCCCCCGCTCCCTTCTACATCTGCTCCAGCATACTCCCCGCTCACCTCGCAGGCTCCGGAGCTCGTTGCTTCGCAGTATCAAGGTCCTCAGGGCAGCCCCTGAAGGTCCCATTCTCGGCACCGAGTGCAGATGGTTATAGGAGATGTCCAGATGACACAGCTCAGACAAATCCTGCAGTGGGATGGGGAGGACACAGATTCTCACCTTGACCAAACTCGAGTCAGGGTCCTGAGCCCTGTTCTCCACTCGGCCTCCACCTCGGCCTACAAAAACTGCAGACCCTCAGCACAAATGATTTCATCCACCCACCGCCTTGAATAAACATTAGCACAGTTCTGACAGCTCTGGGTTGTCCCCCTAGGATGGCGACTCCAATCCCCTTAGGTTCCTGCCTGGGAAAACAAGGGCACCAAGAGAAATTTACTGTTTGCTCCAGCCAACACCTACAGATAGGGCCCATCCCCCAGTCTCTGTGGGAGAGGACAGACTAAAGTAGCCAAGGGCCAATTAGTTAGCAAATCCCGATGGCTTGCTTTTTGTACATTTCTACTTCCCTGAGGCTGCTCAAGCTCCCCCCTTACATCTTCCTAATCCCTCATTCTCCATTTAAAATGTCCAGTCACCCTGCACAAAGTGGGGTTCAGTTCACATTGTACCCTCTTTCCTACTACAATAGTTTATTACTGACTAAAATCTGTCTTTACCACTTTAATTAGAACCCAACTATGGTTTTCTTTGAAAGGGGACAGAAAGACACGGGAGAAAGGTTTGTTATCAACATCACCACAAAAGCTACAATTTTCTAAGCTAGGCACTAGGCTGAGTAACACTAAGCACTCTTCACAACCATTTAAATGTACAAAAGCAGGTACTCTCCCAGGATTCTACTTTACAGGTGAAGAAGCCAATCTAACTACTTTGTCGCAAGTCACACAGGCATTAAACCTGAGATTGGAACTCTCCCTCGCCTTGCGATAGCCCGAGCTCCCAAACGCCACCTCCTGGGATATGGCTCCACCCAGAAGACAAGAGCCAGGCACAATACAAGCAGGTCCAGGGGAAAGGGTGAGAGCAGACCAATCTGCGGCCCAGGTGCTCGGGCGCCAGGCTGCTCATTCTTACCATCAGGAAGCCTTTGCAGTCCTGCACTCGGTTGTGGCTCAGGTTCAGGAAGCGCAGAGCTGACAAGAGACGCTGAGGCGGACAGGAAGAAGAGGCACAGAACAGACTTCACACATGGCACTCTCCTCCCTAAGGCCCCTTCCCTTCCCTCTGAAGCACTCACCAGGGAGCTGTCTAAGGCAGTCAGGGCATTGTAACTGAAGTCAGCAGAAAGCAAAGCCAACCAGGGGAGGGCAGAGCAGAGGTCACCGCCACAGGCTGAGAGAAGCTCCTAGGTGGGGGACAGGCACTTCATTATTCCACTCTCACCTTCCTCCCCATCATCCGTCATGCATTCACATTTTATATATCAGGCTCCATTCGGAGATGCAGAATTAAAGAAAGCCCAGCTCCCTATCCCCAGGGAATGTACTGTGGGACGAGTGGGGAGGCAGACACTAGAATACTTAACACAGTACGGCAGTGTGACTGTACATACATGGACAGATACAGACTACTGTGGGGGTCATGGGGGAGGGTGCAAATGAGAACATTAGAACTTCATCTTCTGTATCTCTGAGGACAAAGCACGGGGGTCCACCACTCACCCCTCTTACCTCTAGTGCCTGGATGCTCCTGCTGCAAATCAGGGTCTCTAGCTGAGAGTAGATGCCCTGGAGGCCATGCAGGCAGTGGAGGGGGACACCTCGGAGCTAGGGCAGGGGAAGGAAGGGAGGAAGATAGAACTTTACAGAGGAAAAAGACCTCGTCCCTATCTCCCATGATACAGAAGAGAAGATGAAAAAGCCCAGCTGCAGAAGCTTTCAGGGAAGCATAAAATAGAACAGATTGGACACCACATTACCGCAGAACAATGGTACACTCAGGCCTGGCCTCCTTACCAAAAGAGGAAACTTCTCTGTCCCCATCCCCAAGTGACTGCCTACACTGTGTCCTACAACCAACATCCCCCCAATGCCCCCATACCTCCAGCTGCCGAAGAGACTTGAAGGGAAAAATCTTGATGGGCCCTGGAAGGCCAGGTTCAGGGATGTGGACCAGCTAAGAGAAAAACAGTCAGATCACCAAGGCATGGCAGGCTCCCTTCCCTCCACACCCCTCCCTCGACACAACCATCCATATCTCTGACATCATCTGCATCTCAGCCCTGCACATTTCTTGCATCCCTACCCTACCACCAGCCTCCATCACTCCCTAACCTCTGTGCACATCCTGCCCTATCCCCATGGCAGAACCTTGAGTGAAAGTGTTTTCTGCAGCACATCGAAGAGGAACTGAAGCTGGAGGATGATGGGGGAGTCGGCAGGGTGGGAAGGCAGAGCCACAAAGCCTGCCTGGCCAGGACCCCATGGCCCCAGGTACAGCTCAAATACTCGATTCAACTGCTGCAGCGTGACAGTCAGCAGGCTCAGTGTGCTACAGCCAGACAGGACCACATCCCCTGCAAGGAGAGGGGCAGATAGGATAGAGAACACAATAAAAAGGTCTTTCCCCTTGTCCTTAGGAGTACTGACCAAAAATATACCCATTCCAATCCAGAATGAAGGATCAATCCACTGTAGGATCAAATTTTCTATCTCCTCCCCACAGCTCAGAAGTAGCTCTCCCGTCTTCAAAAACAAATCTTGAGTCTTCAGCTTGATATATAAGACTTTTGCTATGTGACTCTAATGCATTTTTCTAAATTCTTTTACCTTCTGCTCAAATGAGCCTGACGTACTCATAGTGCTGGAGATAAAACCGCCAGCTTGGCTCACAGCTCTCTCATTTTCTGAATATCTTCTACTACCCAGATAGAGATCAACTGCACTCACCCTGGAAGCCTTCCCAGCAAGTAATACAGCTGAACTTCCATGCTGTAATCACTCATTTTTACATAAAAGTCAACTGATGCTTTACCTGTATTTCTTTTTCTAATTGCAAAACTAATATGCACATTTATAGAAACTTTCAAGCAATATTAAAATGCACATCACGGAAAAAAAATCCATTCATTACAGCATTAGGGTACTGTTACTGCTATATTAAAAATACTTTAATGAGACTGTAACCATTAAGGGTATCTTTTGGTCACTTTGACACTCCTCACTATACCTAAAAAGGCTCAGTGAAAAGCTAGGCATGGAGATCGCTTTTAACTTTTTCTAAAAAACAAGTATAAGGTCAAAGCATGTGGCAGAAATAGTACAGAGGCTCCCTATACCCTTTGCACAGTTTTCCCCAGTGTTTATACTTAACTATAATACAGCATCAAAATCGGGAAACTGATATTGGTACAATATGCACAGAACACAGTTCTATGCTCTTTGTGTGAATTCCTGCAACCATCACCAAAATTGAGACACAAAACTATTCTATCACCACAAAGATCTCCTTCCTGCTATTTACAGTCATGTACTCACACACCCTGTCACCTCTAACCCCTGAAGCTGTATCAGATTCTTACTGAACAAATTAACAAATCCTAACCTTTCATGAAGGAATGTCTATGTACTAGGCATTAAGGACAGATACAAACACGGATCAAGGACTAGTCCCACCCTCAAAGGGTCTCCCAGTCTAGAATAAAAGACAAGTGCATAGTTACTGATAGAAGCCAGAAAATAAAACTGCTACAAAGACTCCATAGATAGCCACCAATGAGAGTTCACAGCGGTTGAGGCAAGCTACCGTTAACTGGGTAACACATGCCAAATGACTTTGTTACCTCATTTAAGCCTCATCTAGATCTCCCAAAAAGAAGCACTATTAATCTCATCTTACAGATATGAAAACTGAGGCTCAAAGAAATTAAGAATCTTGACTGCAATCATACCGCTGGTGGGAAGTTGCCACTTCTGTCCATTCTCAAAGCCAAGGCAGTTGTACCAGAACTGATGCCAACCTCGTATTAAAAAAATACTGTGGTTCATGCCTGGCATGGTGGCTCACACCAGTAATCCCAGGATTCAGGAGGCTGAGGCAGGAGGACTGCCAAGAATTCCAAGCCAGCCTGGGCTACACAGTGAGTTCAAGATCAACCTGAACTACATATCCAGACCCTGTCTCAAAAAAACAAATAAAACAAACCAACCAACCATACAGCCAAATACCCTGACTCCACTGTGCCCACGCACTGAAAGAAATAATTATAATAATAGCTACCAATTTTGAGCACTTACTATATGTGCATACACTGTACTACTTTCCATCTATTAAACTTATTTCCCACAACTCTGCAGTGAAGTGCAATCAGTATGCCAATCTGCTGGTGAGGAAAATTGAGTTCAGAAAACCTAACACAGCCAAGTCAAAAGAGGGCTGAGATTCCAAACTAGGTGAGTCTGACTCCAAATCTCGAGCTTTTAGCTACAAGGCACTATACAACAATGATTAGGATCTGTTCCTGTTCTCAAGGAACTTACAGTCAAGCAACGATCACTTCTAAGAGAATCAGAATGCATGGAAGAAGAGGCACTGGAGTTTGGTCTCTAAGGATGGACAGAGTTTAGACAGTCAAAAACAGACGATACTGTAGGCAATGCATTAGGGCGAACAAATCCAGAAGTAAAGAGATGAATGAACTCTGACACCTCATGACCCAAGCAGTCCTAACTCTGTGACTCAGGGCGCGTCTCTTAGAGGTAGGAAGCACCCCGCCTCGCCTGAAGCCCAGCGCAACCGGAAGTCCACTCACCAGACTCCCGCAGAAGCCCCGCAAGTTTCCACACTACCGAGTCCCTCGGAGCGGTCGTCATGACCACGGGACGCTGGGGGCGGAGCCTGGGAAAAAGAGGAAGCGGAAGAGCCTCAGGTGGGCGGTGGTGCCAAAAACCAGTGTTCGCGCAAGCCGAGGCGTTTTGGGGAGAAAAAAAAATGAGAGAAACCGAAAAAAGCGTCCTCATGGGTGCCCTCTCGAAAAAACTAACACTGCCCAGTCATACTGACCGTTACTTCGGCCTTCCAACCTGCTCTGCAACCCTTTGCTTGTGATTGACAGGAAGTCCCGCCCCGGAAGTAAGGAGAACGGAGGGACGACCGGAAACGCGTCTCCACAGCCGGAAGTCACGCCTCAAGGCTTGCGAACGCGCGGGAGGAGGTAGGACGAGCAGTCAGTGGTCCGAGCCGCCTGGGCGCGGACTCCACCCCGAGCTGGGCCCCGGCGCCCCTGGCGTCGTCTGTCTCGCACCACCTGGTCTCCTACTAGGCCCGCGGCGCCCCGCCCCCGCCCCAGGCCAGGGAGGAAAACCTGACGCGTTTGTGGACTAGACTGGGAAGCAAAGTTTGGAGAACGGAATTTTCTTCTAATGAGGAAAAAACGAAAGTGAACATTAGTTTTCCCATTAAAGGAAGAAGTGCGCCGTGCGAAGATTTTTGCTCTGTGACATAGCTGAGGCTTGACGTGGGTGTCGCCTCTGGGGTCCCTTTACCTCCCTTTCTTCAGTCTCTAAACTTTTTCCTTCAACCATAATCGAGCTCTAAAATTAGCCACTGGTAACGCACACGTGAACCTGGTCCCTTGTTTGTAAAGTATTTCAGTTTATCACACACGAATCAAAAAGTTGTCATTCGGGGTTTGAAGATGAGAAAACAGGTTCCCAGAGGCTGGGTTACTTGTGAAGGTCGTTCAATTAGTAACCAGCAGCCGAAGACTGCCAGAGTTTCTTGGTTCCAAGTTCCCGGTGTGGCTTTTACTGGGCTCCTAGTCAAATGCTGACGTCAACTGGTGAAGCAGATTAAGAAAAATATTTTCAAACAGAATTTCTGGTTTTTAGGGAGTTTCTTTTCTGAAGTGCTCCTTTTCTGCACAGAAAAGTCAGTTTAGAGTAGGAATCAGGTCATAAATTACGTTCATTCCAAGTTGCCAAATTTGAAGGATCTTGTTTTCTAAAAACAATATTTAGAATAGGAACGTATGCCCATAAGCTATGCAATTTTGCACTCGCTGCTTATTATGTATGGCCTGAGACAAAACCTAAAAGATGGTTATGAAATAAGTGGAAGTATATCATGAGCAGCAAAGCTGTATACAAATATAAAGTCAGAGTAAGGTCTCAATAAATTTTTATTGAATTATTAATCCCATAACTTGATGTTTGTCAGTCCCAGTTTATCAATCTCCTGGAACTGGGAGGCTGGGGTCTCCCATACTATTACTGCCAACTCAACCTCTTGGGCAAGAAATAAGGTTCTTTTGAAGTTCCTAACATTGCAATGCCTTGAAATCAGTTGTCAGCCTCCCCACCTCCCCAGCCCACAGTTATTCTCTGAGAATTGCTCCATTTATATGGGTAACCCCTGTAGCCAGGTTTGTTCTACATCCTTTTGCTTCCAGAAATGTCTAAGTGAGACAAAGAAAGAAACAAAGCTGAACTACAAGAGGGCAAGAAAAATAAATATACTAAGAGAAGTGGCAACAGGAGACTAAGTAGTTCTCCTTTCCTCCCCCCTTGTGAGGCCCACTCCCCTTTCTGTCCTTGGCCTGCAAGGGAGCCTTGGCTGCCTTCCAAAAAAATCCTCCCCCTTTTTCCTGAGTCAAAATGTACTTCTGTAAATCACTACCATAAGAACCTTAACTAAGGCAAAAACCATTTTTTAAGAAAGAAAAACGGAAAAAGAAAATCCTGCTTTACTGTAACAGCCAAATGATACATGTACATATCAGACATTTTGAGAAATATGTCAGAACATGTTCTAAGTTTGCTTTTTTGTTTTTTGGGTTTTTTTGTTTTTCGTTTTGGTTTTGGTTTTGGTTTTTGAGACAGGATCTCACTATGTAGTTAAGACTGACCTTGAACTCACTATGTAGCCTAGGCTGGTCTCGAACTCACAGTAATCCTCCTGCCTCAGCCTCCCAAGTGCTGGGATTACAGGCATGTGCCACCACACCTGGCAGAACACATTCTAAATAAGTGACAAGAAATTGTATTCCTAGTGGGAAGATTCAGTGTTATAATGATTTGATATTTTTTTTTTTTTGTGTGGGTACCGGGGGGTCGACCTCAGGACCTCGCGCGCCAACAGGCACCCGTGCCTCTGAGCGATATCACCAGCCCCTTTTTTGTATGTGGGATCCAGGAGTCGAACTCGGGCCCTCGCGCTTGCAAGGCAGGCGCTTATGCTGCTGAGCCATCTCACCGGCCCCATGATTTGATATTATAATGATGCAATTTCAAACTAATTTCAATGGGAAGATTTTGTAGCTTAACAAGTTGATTCTAAAATTCAGCTGGAAGGGCCGGTGAGATAGCTCAGTGGCATAAGCACCTGCCTGAGTTGACCCCCAGTACCCACAAAAAAAGAAAATAAAATAAAAAATAAATAAATAAAATTCAGCTGGAAGACTAAACATTGGACACAGCCAAGAAACACTGAAGAAAAATAAAACAAATGGCACTAATAGGGGCCTTGCCCTACCAGATATAAATACCCAATAAAGTCACAGTGACCAAAGCGATGTGGTAATGACAAAAGAGATAGATAAATATTAATAGATTATAGTACAGAAGTAACCTTCATTACTTGGAAGTTTTTTTTTTCCTATAGATGATAAAATTGACTTTAAATCAGTTGCGTAAGTAATGAGTAAGTAATGAGTTGTTCAATAGTTTTGGAATAACTAGATATCCATCTGGAAAAAGCTAAATCCCTTACATCCTGCATATTAGATTCCAGAACGATTAAAGAGCTGAACATTTTCTAAAAAATTAAGTCTATCCATTCTTTAAAGTTTGAAGTTCAAATTTACTTACTAAAGAATTATCTATTTTAAATACCTTTTAAGGTATGCAATGTCATTCTAAAAATTGTCATTAGACAGTAGCTTTGCATAATTTAGTATCATGAGTAAAAGTTTTTCTCAAAAGTATTTTGTTCTCGGGCCAGTGAGATGGCTCAGCAGGGTATGCGCCTGCCTGGCAAGCGCGAGGGCCCGAGTTCGACTCCCGGATCCCACATACGAGAAAAGGGCCGGTGATATCGCTCAGCAGCATGGGCGCCTGCTGGCGCGCGAGGTCCTGAGGTCGAGCCCCGGTACCCACAAAAAAAAAAAAGTGTTTTGTTCTTAACCTGTAAATATTCTTCTGAGTTTTAGTCACCAAAATTAACACATCACCTAAAATCAGAAATGTGAAGCTGGTTCTTCAAAGCACCTGAACAAGCACTCTCACCATAATCGTGCATATGGTGTTACTCAAGAGGCACAACTCATAACCCTCGTGTGCCACCTCCGTGTTACAGGAGGAGACAGCCTCTGTTGGTGGTTCCTGCCATCCACAAGTTCTCTGGAATAGCCTCTGCAAATGCTTAGAATAAAAAGGGATACAAAAAGATGTGCCAGTTACTAGCTTAGGATGTAGGTGTGAAAAAGGAGAAAAGGGTAGCTTCGTACATGAATGACAAACTGAACTACGGGAGAATACAGTCCTCAGATCCTGCTGCAAAGCCAGCTTATTTCTGATACCTTGGAACAGGCAAGATCCAGGACTGTCGCCCACACAAACACAGAAATCCTTCATCTTTAGGGCATGAGCCACTGTCCTGACCTCGCCATTCTGATATTATAGCCTCCAACAGCAGAGCAGATGACTGAGACCTAAGGAATCCCCCAAAACGAAAATTTCACACCGGTTAGGAATAAGAAGAGTGAAATTGGATGAGCTACTTGTTTATCAACTTAATATCTTAATGGAGTGTGAAAGGAGACAAAAGAGAATGAAGAAATGTGACTATGGCCTCCACAAATAGTATAGAGTTTGTACTAGAGAGGAGGACATGTGTCCAGCACCCTCAGCTCCAGGACTGAGTGGCCAGAGGGAATCCTTTCTACATGAGGTACCCCACTGTGTCTCTTGGCTTTGCTACCAGACCTGGACTCAAAAGACTGCCTCAGGAATCAGGCCAGCCACCAAAATCAAACATGTAGCACCTAGCAGCAGCACTGGAAGAGGTCTGTCCTGAGAACTCTGCATTATACTGTGACCAAGCAAGGTCACCAAAGTGTGGTTTCTGGAGAGACTGGACTGAACTTGAGGCATAAGGAAGGAAAACAAGAAAGGCAGAGCCAAGCTTAATACAAAATCAGAGAAGCCAGGGCCTGAGAATAGCTGACTGAAAAAGAAGCAACACCAGGCTTGGTGGTATATGCCTGTAACCCCAGCATTTAGGAGGGTGAAGCAGGAGGATTGTCATGAATTTGAAGCCAGCCTGAGCTACATAGAGAGCTCAAGGTCATCTGAACTGAATAGTGAGATCATGTCCCAAAAAGACAACAGAAAAAGAGGAGGAGGAAAAAAGAAAAGGAAGCAACAAAATAACAATATTGCAGTGACCCAGCAGCAGCTCTGGGCACCCAGCCCCAGTGGACTTTGCAGTTCAGCATAAGATAAAAGGAGGGATTCCATGAGTGGCTTTAAATTAACTCAAAGAAACCTAAGAATGCCTTAACTTACCTCATTGTCTATCCTGGAAACCCATGGAATCCCCTGAGAAGGAGGGAAAGAAGGACTATAAGAACCAGGATTATGTGCTTAATCCAGGACACAGAAAGGAAAAGGAGAGATGAAGAGTACATGGCCCACTCAAACTGGGGTCTGAACAGAACAAAAGCTTGATAGGAAACATGGGTAGAGGCAGCTTTGGAGAAGAAAAGAAAGCAGACAGAATCTGGGAGAAGAAGACAACTACGCTGTTTCAGGGAAGGTCTGTTGTCAAAGTCATGTGCATAAAGGATGCTGTGTCTTCCGTTCCAATTCTTCCTGCGCAGAGGGCCAGACAGAGGCAGGCAAGGAGGAAGCGGAGGTGGAATGGCACTAGGACCTGCAGCGTGCCACGTGAGCCAGTGGGGAAGGGGAAAACAGCAAAGTGGAAACACAGGGCTTAGGGGCTCAGGCAAGGGAACGGGGAAAGGAGGGGCTGCTTTGAAATCTCAGCCTCTGTAGAACCACAGAGTTAGAGCAGTTCTTTTGTTTGTACCACAGACATTTTCTCAACCCTAACTCTGTGCCAGATCTGGATAAATAAAGGAGACAAAGGTGTGGCTCTTTTATCAAGAAGCTGGCCTTGTAGTGGAAGAGACAGATCCCAGCAATCACTTGAGGACATTCCATTAATTTCCTATTGCTGCTGTAACAAATTACACCAAATTTAGTTATCAAGTTTAAAGCAACAAATTTATTATAGTTCAGAAGATCAGAAGCCCAAAGTAGGTCTCATTAGGCCAAAATTAATGTGTAAGCAAAGCTGTGTTCTTTTATGGAGGTTCCAAGAAAGAATGTATTTTTTTTCATGGTGCTAGGATCTCACACATGTTTGGAAAGCACTCTACCGTGTGCCCGATATCCCCAGCTTGGAGAATCTGTATTCTTATATTTTTCCCAGGTTTAAATGGCTGCCTATTTCTCTGGCCTGGGACCCCCTTCAATCTCCAAAGCTAGCAATGCCTGCCTGAATCTTTCACATCATATCACACTGATACTGGATCTCCTGCCTCCCATTTCAACATTTAAGGACACTTGAAATTATATTGTGCCCGCCCAGATAATCTAGGATAATTGCCCTATTTTTGAGGTCAGCTGACTAGCAACCTTAATTCCATGTGCAATCTTAATTGTCCCTTGCCATGTGACATAACATATTCACAGATTTGGGGGATTAGGACATGGACATTTTCTGTCTATCACAAACATGAGGCATGTTACAGTAGAGATAGCACTATGGAAAATGGTTCCACTCCAAGACTACAAACTGAATACATGTTACAGCCTCTCCCTTCCATCCCAAATGCTTAGAAATAACAGAAAGAAATCTAAAAATGAGCAAATAAGTTCATAATCACTCTTGGTCAAAGAGGTGAGGCCAGAAACCATGAGAATTTCCTGAAAGATGGATGACGGGTGGAAATTGGTCAGAGAAGAAAACCACAGCCCAAAACATGCATAGCATTGGATTGCCCCAAGGGTAGAAAACAGCACCAAGGGTACTCCATGCCCTAGGGAGGTGGGTTCCAGGATCAGAAGTACCCAAGGGGAGCAACCAAGAGGACACTGATTGTTTAGGATACTGCGGCAAGTACCGCCAAATATATCAACAACTCTACATCTCCCTGCTTAGTTCCCAAGGCCAAGAGACTCCAGCAGGATTATCTGTCCACAGGTGGGAGCAGGAGAGAAAAGGACAGTGTTTCCAGAGACTGGTGACACCTAAGAAGAGAAGAAACGGAAACACCCATATTCAGAAAAACAAAGAAACCCTCTCAGCAGAATATCCCACTGCCACCGGACAATTAGTGACGGTAGACTTGGTACATACTATGGCTTGTCTCATACCCTGTTCTGCTAGGAGTATGCAAATAGAGAGGGCAAACAGCCTACAAAAAACTCAGATAAAAGAAGCTCCCAACAACAACCAAAAAAAGGCAATGTTTTAACAAAAAAAAAAAAAAAAAAAAGTCAACATTTTGAAAGGGAGCTATCCAGTCCAACGTATTGAAGAACCTTACTCCAATAAAGGTGCTTACAGGACAGGAACAGGGGGGCCAGTGAGATGGCTCAGTGGCGTAAGCACCTGCCTAGCAGGCGCAAGGGCCCGAGTTCAACTCCTGGAACCCACATACGAAAAAAGGGCCAGTGATATCACTCAGTGGCACGGGCGCCTGCTGGCATGCAAGGTACTGAGGTCAACCCCCGGTACCCACCAAAAAAAAAAAAAAAAAAAAAAAAAAGAACAGGAACAGGACTTTAGAATAATTATGAAAGGATATTCTGTTCATTTTTTAAAAATACACAACAGAGTGATCAGAAAGGGCACAGCTAAAATGTGCCTGTGTGACCTGGAGAACTGGAAAAATATGTTTTTCCAACATATAGTATAAGATAAAATAGGGAAAGTGTTTGCTTAAAAAACTAAAATATGCGGCTGGAGATATAGCTCAGCAGCACAGCTCCACCTGGCAAGCCCGAGGTCATGAGTTCAATTCCCGGTACCAAAAAAAAAAAAAAAAAAAAAACCTAAACTAAAATATGAGAGGGTCAGTCAAAAACTTTTGATATCAGGTAAGAGTTCTGAAGTAGAAAATGGAAAAAATATGAGAGGACATTATATTCAAATGAATAAAAGAAGAAAATGGCCCAGAATTGAAGAAAACCATGGAACCATGGAACTCCAATGAAAGAACCCGTCAAAGGCTAACCAGGTGCTGGGTGTGGTGGCCCAGATCTGTAATCCCAGGACTCTGGGAGACTGAGGCAAAAGGATCCTAAGTTTGAGCCAAACCTGTGAAACTTGGCAATTTAGTGAAGCCCTGTCTCAAAATAACACATACACACACACACACACAAAGGATGGGGGGCACACACTGGGGATGTAATTAGTGGAAGGGCTCCCTTGTGTTCAATCTCCATGGGAGGGTTAGCTACTAATTTGTAGCTACATTGTTATGCAAATTTAGGTGCCACACAGTAAGGGAGAAAAACCTGAGAACATCCGATGAGGAAAGAAAAAAACTGGATCAGTGATGGCGACACTTTCAGAGATGAGTCCCCAAACTGCAACCCCAAACCCACTTATTTATCACAATGTGCCAACACTGCAATTAAACCTGAATACTGAGGTTCTGGTTTAGAAAAGACAACTCATACATTAACATCTTTTGTCTTAAGAGAAAAACAACACGCGTGCCATGGGTTCACCACCACTATAGTAGATGAACTACAAAGGTGAGAATGATATTGACATGAAGTCTCTCACCAAAAACCATAAGGTAGAAGAAGAAAAGAGAGAAAAGAAGTTCAAAGAAAAAGTATCTTTGAATGTGCAATTACATGCACAGCCCAACCTTCACTCAAATGTGAAAATAAAGTTAGGCAGGGACTTAGAAAGCATTACCTACAGAGCTGCTTGGACATAAATAATAAAAAGGAGATGTCAGCATGAAGAAAAACGAATCCACTGAGAGAACAAGAAGCAAAACCAAGAGTGAGCAAAGATTTTAGTAAATTTGTTCACATTAAAGAACAGGACAAGAGGGGCCGGTGAGATGGCTCAGCGGCGTAAGCGCCTGCCTGGCAAGCACAAGGGCCCAAGTTCGACTCCCGGAAAGCACATACAAAAAAAGGGCCAGTGATATCACTCAACGGCACGGGCGCCTGCTGGTGCGCAAGGTCCTGAGGTCGACCCCCGGTACCCACAAAAAAAAAAAAAAAAAAAAAAAGAAGGAAGGAAGGAGAAAAAAGAAACATTAAAAGGACCTGAAAGTTCAGAGATTAAAAGTGATTGCCATCTTTAGGAGCTGTCATGGGGCAGGATGCCCTCTCCACTGATGGACATGACTAGTCTTATCTTCCCCAGAAGCGTGTTTAAAGAACAGGAGGAGAAAAGTAGCACCAGGGTAACGCACAGACTCTTGAACTAGACTTCTGGATTCCAAGTCCTGGCTTCACTACTTATCAGGGATGTGACTTAGATAAATTACTTAATTTCACCATGCCTTAGTTTCCCCATCTGTATAATGAATATAATATCAGTGCCTGCTTCATATGGTTGTTATGAGCTTTTATTTGTAATGTGCCTGGCACATAGCTACTATTATATTAATATTTCATGGATAAATAATAAAATTAAGCCAGATGTGGTGTGCACATGTAATCCCAGCACTCTGGGAGGCTGAAGCAGGAAGACTATAAGTTCAAACCCAGCCTGGGTAACTTAGTGACTTAATGAGACCCTTTCTCAAAATAAAAGGGGATGGGGATGTAGCTTAGTGGGTGTGATTACTAAGGGGGGGGGAAGGTAATAGAAAGACTAGAAAATAAAGTTTAAAGATTTCCTAGAATATAAAGTTGCAACCCCATACATATGGCATGATATCATTTGTGGGGGAAGAAGACTTTCTACAAGATATATGAGTACATATGGACACTCACAGAAATGTGCCTGGCAGATACTTGCCTCTGTGGAAGGAACTGGAATTAGTAGTAATGATCAAGGGGAACTTCCAGTTTATCTTCAGTATTTGAATCTTCACTGTGAGGATGTATATTGGAGACCCTTTCCACGGTGCCAGTTATCGGACACCCCTGCACTGAGTCCCCAATCTCCTGCCAAGTGTTACAGCGTATGGTGGGAAGAAAGAGCAAGAGACGAAACAGAGGCGTAGGCAGGGATCTGGGATGACCAGTTGTTCTGGGGGAACAAACGGCCACGAGGCACCCAGAACCTTGGTGTTTATTCACTACATCCGAGTCAAGGACAATGGGTGAAGGGCAGTGGGTGTTTCCAGGAACAGTAATGGTGACTACGGGTGGGCTAGTAAAAAGAACAAAGCATTCTTGCAAGGACAAGGACACACTACAGGGGGCGGGGGCTATGAGGAAACCGGTAGTTTCCCCAGATGCCTATCATCTCCAGCAGGTCTTATCTTGCCCTGTGAGCTCCACAGCAGTCATTAGCCCTAGGGCTTCCAGCTGTGACCAGAAAAGAGCAGGGAGTTTCCTCATTCCAATCTGGCTCAAGGGCAGGACAAGAACAAGCGAGACTTCCCCTAGATGCAATTTATAATTTGTGGTCCCCAACAGATGTATCTATATGTTGCTTATGAAATAAAACACAAGTAACCTTTTTTGAAAATTGAAATGAAAGAACAAAGTGCCCAGGAACCAGTGAAAAAAGAGCAGAAAATTTTGTCAACTGGGAAGTAAGGGAAAGGTCACAGAAGAGGTAGCATCAGAACTGTGTCTTGAAGGTGATGTTGCCTGAGGAAAGGAGACTTGGTAAAGACATGGCAGCCTGAGAATAAAATGACATAGTTGAGGAATGAACAGGATTTGTGTTAAGGGTTGGGTTTGTATGGTTAAGCTGTCTTAGTCTGCTTCTGCTGCTCTAACAAAATACAGTGGTGCCTCGGTTCACGAATTTAATTCATTCCATGATTCTGGGGAAGATACCCGCATTTGTGTTTGTGCAAGAAAGATGGCCACAGTTGTGTTTGTCACCCAATGCAGAGTTCAAAAATTTAAGCAATATTTTGCTGAACACTTCTGTTTGTGAACCGACATATTACTGTAGCTTAGACTGGGTGACTCATATGCAATAGAAATTGGGCTAGGTTGTACATTTTAGAGCACTTGTATAGCATGTGCAAGGTCCTGGATTCCATTCCCAGCATGGCATCAGATAAATAATAATTTATCAACAGTTCTGGAAGCCCAAGAGCAAGGCACTGGTAGATTCATTGTCTGGTGAGGGCTACTGTCTCGTCCATAAATAGTGCCTGGTTGCTGCCTCTTCACATGGTGGAAGGGATGGAAGGAAGTGTGTAAACCTACTCCTTCAATTCCTTTCTAAGGACATTAATCCCATCCATGAGGGCAGGACTCTCATGACCTAATCACCTCTTAATAACATCACCTTAGGGATTAAGTTCCAATATATGAATTTTGGAGGGACATTAGCATTCAGGCCAGAGTGGGTAGGGAGAGGAAAGAAGAACGGGCATGAAATTACAAAGATAGGTTTAGGACCAATTGTCAAGGGCTTTTAAGTTTTATTTATTTATTTATTTATTTTTTTGTGGGTACCGGGGGGTCGACCTCAGGACCTCACGTGCCAGCAGGTGCCCGTGCCACTGAGCGATATCACTGGCCCCTTTTTCGTATGTGGGTTCCGGGAGTCGAACTCGGGCCCTCGCGCTTGCCGGGCAGGGGCTTAAGCCGCTGAGCCATCTCACCGGCCCATATTTATTTGTTTATTTATTTATTCATTTATTTATTTTTTTGTGGGTACCGGCGGTCAAACTCAGGACCTCTCTTGCCAGCAGGCGCCTGTGCCACTGAGCGATATCACCAGCCCCTTTTTCGTATGTGGGTTCTGGGAGTCAAACTCGGGCCCTCGCGCTTGCCGGGCAGGCGCTTATGCCACTGAGCCATCTCACCGGCCCTATTTATATGTTTTTATTTACTCATTTGTTTATTTTTACCCCACCATGTAAGTTGAACTCTGTGGATGTTTTAAGGCACCTAAGTGACATGATTACATAGGAGGGTCCTATGGCAGCCACTCGGAGGATGGACAAAGGAGCAGGATGCAACTGCTTTGAGACTAGTTAAAGACGCTGTGAATTGTCCAGTCAATTACAAAATAGGGTCCATGTAGAAAGAATGGGCTTAATTTGAGAAAGATTAGGAGGAGGAACCAACCGTGCTTACCCTATCTCACCTTTTTGTGGCAACTGCCCCTTGCTTTGAGGATATCATCTTATTCACTTTTATCCCTTGTATTTGCTGTGGCTTGGGTGTTGAGTGTCCCCCAAAAGTCCATGTCTAAAGGTCTGTCCCCAGCGTAGTGGTATTTGGAAGTGCTGTGGACCTTTCAGAGGTGGGACACAGCAGGAAGTGCTTATGTTATGGAGGGTGTGCCCTCAAAGGGGATTGTGGGACCCCAGCCTCTTACATTCTCTCTACTGTAGTTCAAAATATGAACATTTGTTTCCACAGGTGCTCCTGCCAGGATATGCCATCATCCCCCGCCCCCACCAAAGGCCAAAGTTTCAACTTTGAAACACCAAAACTGTGAGCTAAAAAAATATTTTCTCCTTGTAAGTTAGCTGTTCTGTCATTGTAGTAATGTAAAACTACCTAATTCAGTGCTTTAGGCTCCTGGCTCCCAGGGTAGGACACATAATCTTGGCTAGGTCATTAGTCCCCTCTGTTCCTCAAGCCACATTTTCTGAAGGAGCATATAACTCTCATCAGAACATCAAGACCCATCCCGAGTAATTTTATAAGCCAACTCTTTCCATCTGAACCAAACATCATGATGATGGGAGTCAAGCTATCCACAGACACCATGGACATTGGATGGAGCCGACCCCGGGAAAGTGGAGCCTGTACATGGATCCCGGTAACAACTTCTGAGCCTAGAATCAGGATATTCCCTAACCAGCTATGTTTGTGAACTTGTCAAGAGCCAATGAGCCACTTATTAATTAATTAATTGTCTAAGCCAGTTTGAGTTTTCTGTTTAAATTCATTGTGCATTAAGAGGATTCACAGAGTGTTCTTAATAATTAGCACTGGGAACAAAGAATGCAGTTGATGTTCATTGCTGTTGAGCGGTCTCATGGTTAAAAGCAAGGACAAAAATATGTCCTTACACACCACTGGCACCCTCTCAGAGAGGGACAGACATAGTTTTCTGATTTGCTAAGTTAACAGAATGTAAGGACTTAGAGATCCTTGAAGGAGTGGCCCAGACACATGACTCCTGTCTTCGGGATTTTTCAGATTTCACAGAGCAGTGAAATTCCAAAGAAAAATCTCAGGGTACAAACTAAAATTGCTAAGTTGTAATTTGTTAAGTAGACACTTAAAAAAAGATCCACTACTTTCTACCATCTCCATAATACCATAAAGAAATAACAGAGAGAGAGAGGAGAGAGAACTTCAGAATGAAGAACTGCCCTTTAAAATAAAATAAATACATCTGGTGTCGTGAAATATTTATTATGTTGTACTCACTTTCCTCACTTTGTCTCAGACATGTGAAAACTATTTACTTGCAACACCAATCACCTAACCATCCAAGTAGAGAATCCTGTGGCCCTGAACAGAGTGTCCCCTGTCCTCAGAGCTCCTCTGCCTCCCTGGGACAAGGAACGGCTGGACAGCACAGGGACCTAGGGGGGCCCAGAAGGAAGAATGAAGAGTCTGAGCATGGTAGGAAGACTGAAGATCCCAGGGAAAGACCTCTCTGGGCAGCGAAGAGCTGGTCAGGACACCAGGCAGGGAACAAGGGAACCCAGGCAGCCTTGAGGAAGGTCCCCTGGCTCCCCACTGATGGTTCTCTCCCAGTCCACGGCCTGATTAAGGACCCCCGGGGCACTGAGACAAGGCACTGGAAGACTCCAGACTGTAAAATGGAAGCAACCCAGCAGGCTAGCAGCGGCAGCCTTCTGGGGGACTCAACGTGAACAGAGCCCCGGGGGCTGGTGTGAGAGTGACACACAGCCACCCTGGAGGGTCCTTGCACTTCAGGAAACAGTAGCTCCTTCAGGATTGCTGGGTGGGCAAAGGGTGTTAGCATGAGTGTGACTTGTCGTTGGGATTCTTTACTCAGCCCCACTCCCACCCCATCAAGCTGGGCTGGTAGAAGGGAGCCTTTGACAAGTCAGAGACTCTGCTAAAACAAATACACACCGGAGTTGTGCAGTCACGGTCAGAAAGTGCTCTCAAGTTTCAATAAGATGGACTGAATATCCCAGCACGGCCCCCACACACACACACACACGCACACAGACACACATACACACGGAGTGGGAGGAGAGAGAGACAGAGAGACAAAGAGAGGGAGAGGGAGAGACAGAGAGAAAGAGAGAGAGAGACAGAGAGACAGAGAGAGGGAGAGGGAGAGACTGGATGTAATAAATCAGCCTAGAGCCAAGGAGCCTGGGCTGGGGCAGAGGACATGATGGAGGGGATAATGAGGAGCATGACACAAGTAGGTGGGAGGCCAGAGAAGGCAACTCCCTGATGCCCAATTCTGGCAGAACAGACAGATAGGAAACAAATGGGAAAAGGACCGCTTGGCCCCATTCCCTGCACTCCCAGTGTGCACACTGAGTGTGTGCACGAATTCACAAAAGACCACACATTTTCCCAGCAGTGGGCTGTCTCTCCGCCCTTCTGATGTTAAGTACTGAGTTAGGGGCTATGTAAACATACACAGGGACATCAAGGGAGCCAAAGATTTCAAGAGCCAGAGTCCCAGTTCAGTGAGGCCTCACAGAATCTACTTCGAGAGCCAACAATGGATTCAAAACAGTCCTGGGACCCTCAGCAAACTGAAATTTCACATTTTCACTCTGGTGATCTGAACTTAATAGGACAGCACCTCTCCGGCCTTGTCAATTGCTTTCGCATACTACCAGTTCATACACCTGTCCCTTTCTCCTCATCCAAACTCCCGAGGGACCCCAATGCAGGAATCAACCAGTTCTGAACACTTGTCTCAGTGGGGCTCCAAAGAACACAGACTCTGGCTAGGCTGAGAATCCCCTGTCCTTGAAGTAGGTGTCCATCTGCAATGGCAGAGGATGGCAGGAGTGGGGGCTCATGGCCACCTTGAATGGTGACACTGAATGCAGTAATTTCTTTTTTGTGTGGCAGAGTGGGCAGTCTCATTTGACATGTCAGGGTCTCCTTGCAGAAGGCCAATTCTGCCTCCAGAGTAGCTATCCAAGGAGCCAGGGACACGTCTGCCATTTCCCAACAAATACACACCCAATTACTGCTCTGGGGCCCCAGATCTCTGAGGTCAAGTGCAACTGAGGAACCCGAAATCCCACAATCCCATAGCTTCCAGGGCCCCCACCTTTGAAACACCATATGCCAAGTTGTATGCACTGTGTTCTTTATTGTCACATGTTACCCATGGGACAGGAATAGAATGGGGAGGAGAGCCCTCAGGTAGCAGAGTTGAAGGGGGAGTGGGAACCGCGGATTTTCCACACTCTTCCTTCCTCCCAGCGGATGATGGTGGTGCTCGGCAGGACTCACAGGAGGCGGAGCCCACTTAGATACAAGCGCAGTGTTGTGTGAGGAGGTTGGGCACTGTCTCATACCTGAAAGAGTAGCCTCCGTCTGAGGTGGTGCGGACATGCAGGGGCCTCATGGTTCCCAGGAGGGCAGCACAGCAGGGCTGGGCCCCTGGCACGAGAGTAAGGGGCTGGACAGAGGTAGGGGGGACTCCAGGGACTGGCTGGAGCAGGTCTGGTGGAGTAGGCAGCCCACAGCCACCGTGGCAGTAGTGGAAGATGAAACTGGGAGGGTGTACGATCCACTGGTCCCAGCCCAGCTCCTGGAAGGAGATGTTGAGTGCAGCTCTGTGGCAGTAGGCGTGGGCAGCGGGCTCCTCCGGAGGCCTCTGCAGCAGGCGCAGAGCAGCAGGAGACCAAGGCCAGGGCATCGGGGGAGTTGAGCGCCGGGCTCTCTCCCCTCCGGCGGGTGGTCCGGCCCGCGTGTGGGCCACGAGGAAGGGTGTAGTCTCAGGCCGGGCGGAGCAGGAACAGAGAGGACAGCGCAGCAGCAGCACCAGGACAGGGTGGGTCAGCAAAGGGAGAGCAGAGGTGGATAGCTGTAGCACTGCCCAACGAGGGGGAGCCTGGCCCAAGGACACGGGCACGGCCACGGGACCCCCAGATGACAGCACCAGCAGGTCCAGCAGGGACCCTGAGCTGTTGGAGCGTGCTAAGCCCTTCCTGTCCAGCCCAGTGTGGAACCACAGCTGTGCCGAAATCACCCGGCGGCTGCGCAAGTGCTGGGACGGCCGGAACATGTATGTGAAAAGACCCTCCTCTGCCTCCTGGGCCAGCCCTCCAGCAGCTGCCTCGTCCTCACAGCTGGCACCTGCAGGGGACAAAAGGGAAGGGGGAGGGCAGCCCTGACTGGCAGGACCCAAGACCACCCACCTCAACAGGAGGGATGTGGCTGGGGCGTACAGAGGGCTAACGATGTGCCACACCTCTGCGGAGTGCCCTGCCAGACCTGGGGACTCTCCCAAGGCTTGGGGTTACTGACATAGGCTCCCCACTTTTTTCATGTCTCATTAAAACACCTAAAATTACAAAACATTGCCAACTTCTCTCTGAAGTATTTTTACCGATGAATATTCCAAACAGTAATGTGTAAGAGTCACTCTGTACCTTCCCTAACACATAGAATTGCTAAATTTTTGTTCACCAGATAGTAGAAAGTGGTATCTTGAGTGCTGCGTACATGGGTGTTATATTATGCGTATCTTTTGGCACATCAGAAACAGTATATGATAAATTATTTAAAATAATTCCATTTTTAAATGGCAGCTTAACACACACCAAAAAAAAAAAAAAGAAGAAGAAGAAAAAGAAAAGGAGGAGAAGGAGAAGGAGGGGAAGAATAGGAGGAAAAGGAGGAGGAAGAAGGAGGCTATAACTCAGAATAAAGCACAGTCCTTCCCAAGAAAGTGCAGCTGGCCCCTTTGCCCTGACATATATGTGGACTACACTGTAATAATCATGGGCCAGCCTCAATCAAAGGACTGGCAACTGGGGCTACATTATCACACAGCTTCTCATTATAAATTCCTAACAATTCGTTCATTTTGCAGATAACCAACTGAGGTAAAAGGATAAAGTGACATTCAACTGTTAAGTGGCCAGACCGGATCGCAAAGCCATATTTTCCCCCCAGTATGCCACCCAGGGGTTGAAGCAAGGGAGACAGGGAGTCATCTCTAAGAGAAAGGTGGGGCGGATGAGGAGAAAGCCCACCCAGAAGAAGGTTTTATTCACTCAGTCACCGGAACACAGAGAACAGAGAAACATGTACAGAAGTAAGCCAGGAACTCAAGAGAAGGTATGCGTTTCCCAACTGAGCATTTTCCAGCATCCCTGGTATCTTCTCAAGTTTCACCGTACAGGGCTTGAAATAAGGGGCTCTGTCTCTAGAGACCTTGGTCTCCCAGAGGCCTCCCATGTGCCAGTCACTCTACCTACAGGGTTCACTCAATCCTGAGAGGAAAGCGTGACAACACATTAGACAGATGAGGAGACAGAGGCTCAGGGAGGTTTAGTAACCGGCCCACTGTTGCGAAGCCAGCTGAGTGACAGGACCAGGATTCAAACTCAGGTCAGCCTGGCTCCCAGGCTGCTTCTCAGTCACCCTGCCTGTTCCCCACCCTCATTACCTGTGGCCGGGAAAAGGATGGCCTGGGAGACATCCTCCTCCTCTGGTTGAGAGCCCCTGCGGATGAAGCTCCCTGCAGCGTGTCTTCGGGGCAGCCGCCTGATTCCAGGAACCTCACCTTCCCCAGTCACTGCTGGGGGACCTAAGGCATCCAGGAATAGGGCCTTCACCTTGGCTAGGACAAGCTCCCGGTCCAGCTCCATCTCGTGGCAGCCATGACCCCCCTGTGGGGCCAACAGCAAAAGGAGCAGCAGGGGCAGCCGGGGCACCATAGCTCACCTGGCCTTGCCAACCGGGAACCCACACCCTGCCCTGTGCCCCTTCTGCCAGGGTCTGCCTAGAGCCTCCCCACTCTCCCCTCCCCATCCCACCACCCGCCCTCTTCTACTCTTCTCACCCTGGTCTTCCTCAGTCCTTCCCACACCCTGCAGTCCCAGTTGCCCCTATCCACGGCATTGAGACCTCCTATCTCTGACGCAGATATCTGTGGCCCTGAGCCTTATCTCCCACTCCCGCCAAGAATGTGGGGGAGCGGGTGGAGAGGGCATTCACCCCGTGACCTGATCCACACATGCAAGATACCCCTTTTCCCTACACACTTGCGCGTGTGGGCACACACACATGCACACGTGCACACACATACAGTGTCTCACATGCCAGCACCCAACAGAGGTGACATCAGGCGGGACAGGAACCTGGAAGCCGAGGTTGGCCAGCTTCTGAAAGTGTCATTTGGCCGAGAAAGACAGAGTGCACCAGCCCCCTCAGACCTTCTGGAGCCCCCTTCAATCAAGCAGCTACTGGGCCAGCGTGGGGGATGGGCCAGGGCTACAACTGGGGCTCCGGTGGGGGGCAGGTGGTCCCTGCCTGCTCTATACTTAGCCTAGAGGAGCCAGACTGGGCTCCTGTCCTCCAGCTGTGTCATCAGAGAATATTTTTGGGATTGGCAGCTGCAGGCGCCTCTGCCACTCAGGCCCAAGCCTGGCCGGTCGGTCGGGGACCTGGCGGCTGGAAGTGGGAGGGAGGAGGGGAGAGAGGCCAGGGCTGTGGGAGGGGGCTGGGAAGAGAGGCTCTCGGAGCAGGAAGCCAGGCCGCGGGCAGAGGAGACGGCGGGGCCCCTCGCTGGAAAAGCAAACAGGAAGTCTGCCCCCCTGAGCTCTGGGCTCCGGGCCCGGGAATCTCCGCCGCGCCGCCGAGCTGCAGCTCCGGGCCGAGGGTAAGAAGGAGAGTCAGGAAGGGGCGGCCGGGGAGAGCTCCCCAGTGCGCCCGCCCCGAGCACCCCGCCGCCCGCCCTACCCCTGCGCCGCGGCGCCCCATCCGCACCAGCCGCGATGAAGGCGGGATCGGGGAACCAGGGGAGCCCCCCGTGCTTCCTGCGCTTCCCGCGGCCCGTGCGGGTGGTGAGTGGCGCCGAGGCCGAGCTCAAGTGCGTGGTCTTGGGGGAGCCGCCGCCCACCGTCGTGTGGGAGAAGGGCGGGCAGCCGCTGGCGGCCTCGGAGCGCCTGAGTTTCCCGGCGGACGGCGCCGAGCACGGCCTGCTGCTGAGCCGCGCACTGCCCACCGACGCCGGGGTCTACGTGTGCCGCGCGCGCAACGCGGCCGGCGAGGCCTACGCGGCGGCCGCCGTCACCGTGCTCGAGCCGCCGGCCCCCGAGCCCGAGCCCGAGCCCGCTCCCGCTGAGCGCCCGCTGCCGCCGCTGGGCAGAGGGCAGGGCGCCCCGGTGATCCTGACGGGGCCCCGGTCGCAGTGGGTGCTGCGGGGGACGGAGGTGGTGCTGACATGCCAGGTGGGGGGCCTCCCCGAGCCCACGCTGTACTGGGAGAAGGACGGGATGGCCCTGGACGAGGTGTGGGACCGCAGCCACTTCGCGCTGGAGCCCGGCGCCGCGGGTGGCCCGGGCACCAGCCTGGCGCTGCGCATCCTGGCGGCGCGGCTGCCGGATTCGGGCGTCTTCGTGTGCCACGCCCGCAACGCGCACGGCCACGCGCGGGCGGGCGCGCTGCTCCAGGTGCAGCAGCCCCCCGAGAGCCCCCCCGAGGACCCCGACGAGGCCCCTACGCCCGTGGTAGAGTCGCAGAAATGTGCTCCCAAGACCTTCTGGGTGAACGAGGGCAAGCACGCCAAATTCCGCTGCTACGTGATGGGCAAGCCTGAGCCCGAGATCGAATGGCACTGGGAGGGCCGCCCGCTGCTCTCGGACCGCCGCCGCCTCATGTACCGCGACCGCGACGGCGGCTTTGTGCTCAAGGTGCTCTACTGCCAGGCCAAGGACCGCGGGCTCTACGTGTGCGCGGCGCGCAACTCTGCGGGCCAGACGCTCAGCGCCGTGCAGCTGCACGTCAAAGGTAGCGGTGGTGCTGGGGAGGGGCCTCCAGCACCCTCAGAGGCCTTTCTTACTCCTGTTCCCCTCGGTGCCCAGCGCTGCCTAGAAGCCTGGGGTGGTACCCCACGTTCGTGTTTAGTAGGTCTCCGGGGTACTTAGCAAACTACCCAGGTGATTCCCAGACAGATACTGGGAACTGCTAAGGAGTAATGTGCAAACCTGGAAGCCCTAGAACTCTTCTCATCCAGTGGTTTTCAGCCTTGGCTAATTTAGCCCCATTCCCCCAGCTGAATTTATATCTGTAGCCCCAGTATGTAAGGCAGATAAATGGAGAGTTTAACTTGAAAGGCTGAGGCAGGAGAGACATAAGTTTGAGGCCAGCCTGGGCAACTTAGGGAGACCCTGTCTCAAAACAAAAAATTAAAAAGGCTGGGGATGTAGCTCAGTGGTAGAGCGCCCCTAGGTTCAATCCCCAGTACCACAAACACACACAACGAGCATTTTATGGGTATAAATTTCTAAATCTAAATTTATAATTTATAACACTAGTCAGTGAGAATAAGGGGGCCGTTGTATTGAGTACATACATTTGGAATGGAGGCTTTATTCGTAGTGGATCTGTGGAGAAGGCCCCAGCTGTAGGCCCATTCACAGGAGAGGCAGACTTGAGGGAGGAAAAATGTCCTGCAATTTTTTTTTTCTTTTATGCTGCTGGGGATTGAACCTAGGGCCTTTGCATTGACCTGCATCTCCAGCCCTTTTTATTTTGAGATAAGGTCTCACTAAATTGCCCCAAGTGGGCTCAAACTCGTGATCCTCTTGCCTCACCCTCCCAAATGCTGTGGTTGAGATTATAGGGGTGCACCACCATGCCAGCTAATTGTTGAGTATTCTTTCATTAAACTTCCTCAGGTTTGAAAGGAGAGGAAGTATATTGCAAAGTTGAATCACCAGTGATATCTAGTAAATGCTCACATTTTCCATAAACAGAAAATTCAGACAAAACAAAACACACCCCAAAGCCCCACTGCAGTGACAGCTGTCCATTGTAGAATTTCCTCACAACTCGAGTGATTACACCTTCACTAGCTAGTGCACAACTTTCTCCCTCGGAGGAAAAAATGTTGGCAAATTCTTGTGAGCCCTGCCTGGCATGCAGTCAAGCGTGTGGCACCTGCACTGCGATGGTGGCCTCACTGGTACAGCTTGCTATGCCCAAACTTGCCTGACTGACCTGGAATCAAGAAAGAAAAGCCAGAGGAATTTCCCAGAGCTTAGCTTCTCCAGCAACCCAAGTTAACCCTCTGCTCATTTGCAACATTGTATTTCTTAATTTTGAAATACAGTTTTGAAAATGGTTAGAATGCTTTAAAAATGAAAATCAACTCAGATCCTTGCAGAATTTGTGATGTGCCTCTGAGGGGCCCAGGGAACAGTTTGAAGAATCACTGATCTGGTCTGGCCTCTCCCTTCACATCCCCATTTTACAAGTAGGGAAACTGAGGCAGAGGAACATGAAAATGGACTTGCTCAAGATGACCTGATATGGCTAGTGAGTGTCAGGGCCAGATGAGAAATTAGGCCATCTTCCATCCCTTCTGGTGATTTCGCTGAGACTCCACGGGCCTGAGGGCTCTGGGGGGAAGAGAAACAGCATGAGTTCATGGATGCTTAGGAGTCCTGCCAGGCTGGCCCCTCTCCAGAACCTTCTCTTGTCTCTCTCCTCTGCAGAGCCCCGCCTCCGCTTCACGAGGCCCCTGCAGGATGTGGAGGGCCGGGAGAATGGCATTGCGGTGCTGGAGTGTAAAGTGCCTAACTCCCGCATCCCCACTGCTTGGTTCCGAGAGGACCAACGGCTACTGCCCTGCCGCAAGTATGAACAGATCGAGGAGGGCACCGTCAGGCGCCTCATCATCCACAGGCTGAAGGCAGACGACGATGGCGTCTACCTGTGCGAGATGCGGGGCCGGGTTCGCACTGTGGCCAACGTGACGGTCAAAGGTTGGCTGGCCAGAGGGAGGAGGCCAAGGCTAAGGCTAGCAGGAGCCTAGACACCAGGCTGATAGACTCCCACCCACATCTCAGGGCCCATCCTGAAAAGGCTGCCCCGGAAACTCGATGTCCTGGAGGGAGAGAATGCTGTGCTGCTCGTGGAGACACAAGAGGCTGGGGTCAAGGGCCACTGGAGCCGCAACGGGGAGGAGCTGCCAGCCACCTGCCAGAGCAGCTCTGGCCACATGCATGCCCTGGTCCTTCCAGGGGTCACCAGAGAGGATGCTGGCGAAATCACCTTTAGCCTGGGCAACTCCCATACAACCACTCTGCTCAGAGTCAAATGTGAGCCACCCCTGGACAGGAGGGTCAAGGTGGGAGGGTGACCAGATTCCAGGGCTTGGGTTGCCAAAGTGGACTTAAAGTGAAAGCGCTATAGGAGGCTTGCTGAGGCTGGAATGCAAACCTGGCTTTTGTCTCAGGCGTCAAGCACAATCCTCCAGGCCCCCCCGTGATGGCTGAGATGTTCAAGGGCCACAAGAACACTGTCCTGCTGACCTGGAAGCCTCCAGAGCCACTTCCTGAGACCTCCTTCATCTACCGGCTGGAGCGGCAAGAGGTAGGCTCCGAAGACTGGATCCAGTGCTTTAGCATCGAGAAAGCGGGAGCTGTGGAGGTGCCGGGGGACTGCGTGCCCGCTGAGGGTGACTACCACTTCCGCATCTGCACAGTCAGCGAACACGGCCGCAGTCCTCACGTTGTGTTCCAGGGCTCCGCTCACCTTGGTGAGTCAATCCTGCCAGACCCTGCCTGTCAGTGGTACCCCAAGTCATGCCCTCCCATCACTTCTCCCTTCCCTGGCACTCAGTCTCTGTCCTCTTATATCCTTCCGTCTGCCAGCCCCTGCCCTCTGCTACCCTTTCCAGTTCTGTCAGCCACACTCTGTGTTTACCTTAGTGCCCACAGCTCGCCTGATGGCAGGTCTGGAAGACGTGCAAGTATATGATGGAGAAGATGCTGTCTTCTCTCTCAAGCTCTCCACCATCATCCAGGGCACCTGGTTCCTTAATGGGGAAGAGCTCAAGGGTAACGAGCCAGAAGGCCAGGTAGAGCTGGGGGTCCTGCGGTACCGGAAGGAGCAGAAGGGCCTGCAGCACAGACTCATCCTGCAGGCCGTCAAGCACCAGGACAGTGGGGCCCTGGTTGGCTTCAGCTGCCCTGGTGTACAGGACTCAGCCGCCCTCACCATCCAAGGTTGGTGCTGGCAGGGACCGAAGTGGGTGGACAGGGTCAAGACACAGAAGTGCTGTTGCCAGACAAAGCAGGTGCTGTTCCTGTTTCTCAAAGCTGGGCCAGGACAGAAAGGCACATCTTACTTCCACGATGGGCTGGTTGAGGGCTCAGAGGTGCAAAAGGCCAGTTTCAACCCACATGAAACATACAGGGCATCCCCTGTCAGCCCCATCATCATCATGCCCCAACTATCTGTAGTTTTTTGTGCTTTACAGAATCCTGTCCCACTTCTTATCTCATTTGAGAGGCATGAGCCCTGGCCTCTAGTCCCTGACTGCTTCCTGCCCCATTGGCTAGTCATCAACACTATCAGGGCAGCCTCCTCCATGCCAGGCACAGTCCTGATCACTTGATATAAATGAACACAATCCTCTCAACTGCCCTATAAGATAGGTTCTTTTATTTTCTCCATTTTAAGTGGGGAAACTGAGGCACAGGGTGGTTATATGACTTACCCAAAGTCACAAAGCTAGTGAGGGGTGGTGCTGGGTTATGGCAGTCTGGCTCTGGAATTCCCTGTGCCTCCTGTTGAAACAGCAAAGGAGAAGGAACGAGGCATCCCAGAGGAGGACAGTTGTGGATAGGAGGGCTGAAAATTCAAGGAACACTGTGGTGTTTGCCATCTCACTATTGCTGGAGTTTATAAGATCAACCAAGCAATCCATTAGCACCCAGGCTTGGGTCCTTAAGGTGGCTAATCGGCAGCATTGCAAGAAGAGGCAACGACAGAATTAAACAGCAACCAGAGCAGCATTTCCAAAATGTGACCCAGGATCACCAACATCACAGGTTTATAATGCAGCTTCCCTGGCCCCTGCATGCTTGGAGCTCTGAGAATCTGCATTTTGGCAGGCTCTCTAGGAACTCTTACGCATGCTAAAACCACTCTTAAAAGCTGGGGTATAAGTTGGTGTTCCAGTGCATTTTCTGTTGCTATAACAGAGCTGGGGACATAGCTCAGTGGTAGGACATTTGCCTAGCATGTGTGAGTGAGGTCTTGGGTTCCAACCCCAGTACTGGCAAAAAAAAAAAAAAAAAAAAAAAAAAACTGTGGCTATAACAGAATGCCTGATTCTGGATGCTTTATAAAGAAAAGTTTATTTAGCTCACAGCTCTAGTGGCTGGAAGTCCCAAGATTGGGCAGCCTCATCAGTTCAGCCTCTGGTAAGGACCCCCTTGGCTGGGGCACAATGTGGAAGAGAAGTGAGAAGGCAAACAGCTGTGTGCAGAAGCTACGTGGCCTAGGTTGTCCCTGCTTTATAACAACCCATTATCTGGAGACCTAACTGGGGTCCCATGAGAACTACACTAATGTCTTCCAAGGGTGATGCTTCCCGATGACCTCATTTCCTATGAACAGGCTCCACCTGTAGGTTCCACCACCTCCCAGCACCAGCACACTGAGGACCAAGCCTCCATCACGTGAACCTTTGGGGACGCGTTCCAATCATACCCAAACTGTGGGGAAGTGCAAACACATTTTTAAGGCCCAACAAATGTGTTGACAGCAGTTATCTTCCCTGATGCGCTTGCCCAACACTGAGCACATGGCCCACAGAGAGGGATGCTTACCTGAGGCAGAGTACTCTGAGGACGCTGCATGTGACAACTTCTCTCCGTGCAGAGAGCCCGGTGCACATCCTAAGTCCCGAGGACAAGATGTCATTGACCTTCACAACCTCGGAGAGGGTAGTGCTTACCTGTGAGCTCTCGCGGGTGGACTTCCCAGCAACCTGGTACAAGGATGGGCGGAAAGTGGAGGAGAGCCAGTCGCTGGTGGTGAAGGCGGATGGGCGCAAACATTGTCTGATCCTGCCTGAGGCCAGAGTCCAAGACAGTGGCGAGTTTGAGTGCAGAACAGAAGGGGTCTCGGCTTTCTTCTGCGTCACCGTCCAAGGTCAGGAACCATGCTGGCCTGGGCTTCTCCCGCTGAGGCTGATTCTGGGGGCCACTGAGATCTGTACCATGTTCCATCTGGTTGGGGGAGTGGGGAGCCTTATATAGGGAAGGCCTAGTGGGCCAGGGTATATGTTTTAGATCACTCTGCACTAAAACCCTCCAGCGTACTTGCCCCCTAGATCCCTCTGCTGGGTTGTGTGAGAGAACTTAAAGGCAATTAAAGAAAGGCAATTAAAGAAAGGAGGAATGGGAGCTAACTGTTCACTGGGTGTCTACTCTGAACCTAGTAGTATGTTAAGTACTTCATAAATACATTGTTTCATTTAATCTTCATGGACTATTGAAGGGCAATGTATCTCCAGCTAACAGACAAGTAACTGAGTCTTAGAGGTAATATGATTCCCTTTCCCCTCATCACATGGCCAGCAAACATCATAGCTCTGATTCACACCCAGACTGGCCTCCTGCTGCTCCAGGTGGTTAGATCATACAAAAGTGATAAATGCACTGGCCCAGTGGGTCTTGCAAGGCATTGGGTGGTCTGACTGCCTCAGGAACACCCTGGAAGCTTGCTATAAACGCATATGCCCAGGCCACCTGGAGTAGGCAGAGCCAGAGCATTCAGAACTGAGCCTGGGCGTCCTTTCTTAACGAAGCTGATTCTTGAGGAGGACAGCATGGGAGCACGGATTCTGCTTCTCTTTTCCCTCCGGATGGAAATCCTGCCTCCAACACCATTGCCAGGAGATCCCGCGGCCCCTATCTGAACACATCCAGTGACAAGGAACTCACTACATGTGCTTGTCACTTTTCTGTCACTGTAATGAAATACCTGAGATAATTAACTTAGAAAAGGCTTCTTTTGGCTCATGGTTTTGGAGGTTCCAGTCTGAGATGGGGTGGACTTGTTGCATTGGGCCTCTGCTGGGTGTGGCAGGAAATGTGTGGCAGAACAAACTGCTCACTTAATGTCCAGCAAGCGAAAGAGAGGAAGAGGCTGGGATCCCACAGTGCCCTTCAGGGCCACCCCAATGACCTGAGGACCTCTCACAGGCCCCTCCTACTAAAGGTCCATAGCATCCCCAGTAGCACCAACCTGAGGAACAAGGTTTCGATGCATGGACCTCTGGAAATGTGACTCCTACCCTCCCCATCGCGCTACCCATGGAGCAGCTGGTTGTCACTCATTAAGTCGTTCTCCACCTCCTGCCCATCCTGCCCTTCTCTGTAAAGGAAACTGTAAACTCAGCCAATGTGGCTTGTTATAGTGACCTCCTCTGCCTAGATAAATGGTGGCTGCCACTATGTGAACTCTATGTGCCTCCCTCCTCCAAGTCCCCACTCGGCTTCCTCTCATTCGCTGGGAGACCCTTGGGGCGTTCAGATGCCACATGATCTTCTGCATCCCTCCCCTGCCATGCCAGCAGGATCCCACGTCATTGCCCCTGAACCTCCTCTCCAGCGTAGCTTTAAGTCCCTCCAGTGTCCTCCCCTGTGCACAGTGTGTCCTCACCTCAAGGCTAGTTTGGATTCAGGCCTCCAGCGTATGGGGTGTCTGTGTGGTCATCTCTGTTTCCCTTTCAGACCCCCCAGTGCACATCGTGGACCCCCAGGAGCATGTGTTCGTACATGCCATAACCTCCGAGTGTGTCATGCTGACCTGTGTGGTGGACCGAGAGGATGCCCTCGTGCGCTGGTACAAGGACGGCCAAGAGGTGGAGGAGAGCGACTTCATAGTGCTGGAGAATGAAGGGACCCATCACCGCCTGGTGCTGCCTGCCGCCCAGCCCCATGATGGGGGCGAGTTTCAGTGTGTCGCTGGAGAGGAGCGTGCCTACTTCACAGTCACCATCACAGGTCGGGGGCCAGCTGGAGCCATTGTCACACTCTCAGTCCTGGGTCACTCTTCAGCCCTTCCAGCCTTCCCTTTCTCCTCTGCCTGTGGTCTAGCCACACTCAGAAACTGCACTTTCATAAGCTCATGGTCCTGGCTATACAGGGCAGCAGGGAAACCCTGCATTCTCCATCCTCCTGGGACCTACACCAAGGGGACTCTTTGGGGATAGCATTTCTGCTGCAGGGCAGAGGGTCTTGGGCACCAGAGGGCTCCAAAGCTCTCAGAGGCCTGAGGGAGATCTCAGCTCCACCCAAGGACCCAGACCTCCTCTCCTCCATTTTAGCCTTCATTCTCGGTCCCTGTCACAACACAAAAAGCATGGTGTGTTTCTACAGCTGGGGTTGACACATGATCCCACTGTGCAGCTCCCACATAGCACAGAGCTCCCGCTTTGTAGACTGTGGTTGTGTTTCCCTGACTGTGACAGCTGTATTCAGGGGACTGTGTCCCCAGCTGTGAGCAACTGTATAAGGGAAGTCCCTTTTCAACATGTGCCCTACTTTCCAGGCATAAGGAACAGGCCTGAATCAGGGGGCAGCCGGGCATGCTGGCCACAGCTCTTCATGCCCAGTAGCAGCTGTCCCTGTCCTCTAGATGTCTCCTCGTGGATTGTGTACCCCAGTGGTAAGGTGTATGTGGCAGCTGTGCGCCTGGAGCGCGTGGTGCTGACCTGTGAGCTGTGCCGGCCCTGGGCTGAGGTGCGCTGGACCAAGGATGGTGAGGAGGTGGTGGAGAGTCCAGCGCTACTTCTGCAGAAGGAGGACACCATTCGCCGCCTGGTGCTGCCCGCCGTCCAGCTGGAGGACTCCGGCGAGTACTTGTGTGAAATCGATGACGAGTCGGCCTCCTTCACTGTCACAGTCACAGGTATGGGCCCACCCAGCTCCCCAGGGTCAGCAGAGGACAGTCTGGAGCCCTGGGGGAGCTTGCCAATAGCCCCTTGCTTGTGAGTACACTGGGGAGGAAGGAGGTGTGGGCTGCAGGTGCATGCATGAGGGTCCTGCTGGGAAGAGCCCAGATCCCCATTCAAGTGAACAGGCCCCTCCCCAGTGCCACGGCCAGGACTAGCTGTGTTACATCAGCTCATCAACTGAACACAGTCTCAGCCAGGCACTGGGCCAAGGGTCAAGAGTAACTGGTAAGTAAGTGATGCAGACACATCTGTCTCAGTTCTCAGGGAGCTGCCAGTCTAGCTGGGGTGGCAACTGTTAAATTAACCAGAGGTCACAGACAGGTAGTCCTTGGGGCCCCAGTGCAGGCCACAGAAGTGTTTTGTTTGGCCCACAGAGTCTTACCAAAGTCAGGACAGTTCAAATAACGATCCGGAGTTATGCATCCTCTTGAAAAAGCCGAAGACCCGGCGGCTCTGGTCCCGCTTCCCCCCATGGCGACGAACGGCTGGCGCTGAGTAGCAGCTGCCCCATAGTACGGGGCCCCTAACCTCTGTCCTGCCCTCACTGCCATTCCTTTTTTTGCCGCTCTTCACACTGCTTCAGCTATTGCCCTAACCTACCTGGCCCCTGTGGGCTTTGAGTTTGCGACCCCTGTTAAATCAATAAACATGCAAATAAATGTACACTGACACCTTGTGATAAGTGCTGTGAGGGAAGAGGAGAGAGGAGAGGCCTTGGAGAAGGTCACCTGTCAGGTCCAGCCCCGGCCTGGGCCCTGGATACCCAGCAGCAATGCAGACAGACTCTCTGACTTCCTCCCAGAGTGGCAGGAGAGCCACGCACTTGAAAGGGCCAAGAAGAGTGGGCAGTTGAGGGCCACCATAGGAATCCCAAGGCTAGCGCCATTATCATGGTCAGGACAGCAGGAAGTGCCTTCAGAACTGATACCAGGGCTACGTGGGCATGGGGACGAGGTAGGCAGAAAATATTCTAGAAAAAGAACAACCTGGAAGTGATAGTGGCTCTGTGTTGGAGACTTTGGGGCCACAGTCACTGTGTGTATGTGTGGGGATGTTCGGGCAGCTCTAGGTGGTACAGAAAAGCCCGGATGGCCACACTGGAGTGACCATCCTACTGGCACAGTCCTGTCACCCTCTCCTTCCTCTTCCTTGGGAGTAATGCCCAGCCCAGGATACCTGCTTAGGGGTCCTCTACTTCCAGCACCCCAGATAGTGACACATGGTGGGAACAAAGCCTGCACACATTATGTCCTGTTTCCACTCATCTTCACCCTGTCCTGTCTCAGTCCTAGCCAGACATAATGGCCACAGCCACACAAATCCCAGCCCATACGTGGGCTCCCCACAAAACACGTCTCTTCACAGGGAAGTTCACGTAAACCACCTCAGCTGCAGGCCAGAGTGGTCCAAGTCCACACCAAGCTGAGGTCTCGGCTGTGCAGACGCACCAGCCCCATCCCTGCACCCTCTCCTCAGCCCACTGTCCCGTCACCTCCCCCATTCCTCAGGCAGCCTCCCTCTGCAATCTCCTGGCCTTGCAGGGCCCTAGAGAACCAGCCTGCATCTTCCAGGCTTAAAGCAGGCTCCATCTGAGGAGGTGAGTTGACTTCCAGTGCAAGGGAGCAGTCCCCAGGGAGGCAGAGGACTGCGTGCTGTAGGTACAGAAGCTAGCAGTTCCCCAGCTCAACCACAAGGGGGCCAGACACGCTAGGGAACTGGGGGAAGCAGGTATGTGAGTGGGCTTGGGCTCAAAGCACTGGTCACCTCCAATATTGCCATGGCTCCCTTTCTGTGGAGGAGTGGCCAGCACGTGGAGACAAGCTCCCAGTCAGCACGTATCATCCCAAGGGAACTCTCAGGCAGGTGTTGGCAAGTCCCAAGCACAGATGCAAAAAGCACTAAGGAGTCCGAGCCTGGGCTTGGAATCTCTACCACTGCCTGTAGCGTGCGAGCCTCCCTTGGACAGATGGTGTTTCCTCCTCTTGCCCTAGAGTAGCTGTAGCCAGCTGTGACCTTAAAGAAATGGCTTTATCACTCTGCACCCTTGTTCTTTCATCTGGAAAATAGAGACAACATAATACGTACGCCCTGGGATCACTGTGAGGGGGAATGTTCCAAGTGCTTGGGACTGTTCTGGAAGTAATACAGCCACCCCTTACTCAAAGTTCTGAAATCCCCCAAAACTCAAAATCAGAAGGCTTTTTATAATTTAGGATTCAAAGTCATTTCAGTAAAACTGAGTTTAACTGCTGTGAAGCCATTTCTACTTTAATTATCCAAGAGGGTGAACATAGCTCTACATTTACATCAATAAGAATATACCTTTCGGTTTGTCCTGCTTAGGGTGAATATAGCTTACGGCGCAGAAGTGTTACCGTGATGGTTATGGGGGCAGGTGTCCAGTGGGGGCTGAGGAGATGCGATATATGAGAACGGCAGCATTTCTAGAACCCTAGGGATTCTGGCTTCTGTAACACCACTGGCCCCAGAGATTTCAAGAGAGCAGATTGTGGACCTATTGTTACTTATTGTCACACTCATTACTCCTGTTATCATGTGGGTGACAGGGACTTCATGCTGCCAGATAGCTCCAAGGAGCCTAACAGTGAGCTTCTTGTGATGCCCCCTCTGCAGAGCCCCCCGTGCGGATCATTTACCCCCGGGATGAGGTGACCTTGATCGCTGTGAGCTTGGAGTGTGTGGTGCTGATGTGTGAGCTGTCCCGGGAGGATGCCCCAGTGCGCTGGTACAGGGATGGACTGGAGGTGGAGGAGAGCGAGGCCCTGGTGCTGGAGAGTGATGGGCCCCGCCGCCGCCTCATTCTACCTGCTGCCCAGCCCAAGGACGGGGGCGAGTTCGTGTGTGATGCTGGAGATGACTCAGCCTTCTTCACTGTCACTGTCACAGGTGGGCAGTGTCTGGGGGACCCCAGAGAGGTAAAGAAGCAGGAGACTGAGAGATAATACACCCAAGCATCCCTACTTCCTGCATCTCAAGGACCCCCTGCTTGCCCCCTCCCAATCTCCCCCATCAGACAGCCTTCATTGCCCAAATCAAGTTGGGACAGTGACCACAGGCCTGCTGGGAGGGCGCCCAGCAGTTAGGACCATTCATTCTGTCATTCACTCAACAAATATTTACTGAGCGACTACTCTCTGCTCACCACTGTTCTCAATGCTGGGCATACACTACTGAGCCAATGAACAATCTTCGCAGTCTTCATGGAGCTTATACTCTAGTAAAAAAATAAGTAAAAGAGATGGTGTGTTGGGTAGCGATGAGTACGTCAGAGGCAAAGCAGGGAATGGAGAGGTGGAGGTAGGCTTGGGGAGGGGGTGCATACATTTAAGAGTGAGTCTGTATCTACCTCTTTGGTCTGTGACCCTGGGCAAGTCACTTCTAGGGAGACATTAGGTCTTTATCTGTGAGGTGCAGTGGTCTGGAGTAGCTGAGAAAAGGGCCACAGTGTGCTTAGCACACAGTGTGGACTGGCCAGGGGGCATGGGTGGTAGCTGGTACATTTCCAAGAGCTGCACTGCAAGAGGAGAGGGCTGAGCATCTGTGGGGCGAAGTACGAAGGGGCTGCTGGCCCAACCCACGTGGCCCTCTGTCTGCCTATCCACCAGCTCCACCAGAGAGGATTGTGCACCCGGCAGCCCGCGCCCTGGATCTGCAGTTTGGGGCTCCAGGCCGCGTGGAGCTGCACTGCGAGGTGGCTCCGGCCGGGTCCCAGGTCCGCTGGTACAAGGATGGGCTGGAGGTAGACCCATCTGATGCCCTGCAACTGGGTGCCAAGGGGCCCTCCCGTACTCTCACCCTGCCCCACGCCCAGCCCGAGGATACTGGGGAATATGTGTGCGAGACCTGTGATGAGGCCGTCACCTTCAATGTCAGCCTGGCTGGTGGGTGCGTCCGGCCAGCCTGGGGAGGGGTGGTGGGACAGGCATGGGCTCACACCTTCCTTTCTTTGTGCAGAGCCCCCAGTGCAGTTTCTTGCACCAGAAGCAGCCCCTAGCCCACTCTGCGTGGCCCCAGGGGAGCCCGTGGTGCTGAGCTGTGAACTGTCCCGGGCTACTGCGCCCGTGTTCTGGAGCCACAATGGGAGGCCAGTGCAGGAAGGTGAGGGCCTGGAGCTCCAGGCCAAGGGCCCCCGCCGTGCCCTCTGCATCCAGGCTGCAGAACCAGCCCATGCAGGCCTCTATACCTGCCAGTGTGGGTCAGCCTCCGGGGCACCAAGCCTCAGCTTCACTGTCCAGGTGGCTGGTGAGTAGAGCCTATGCAGAAAGCCTGAGTTGCACCCCCAGACCATCCATGAGCTCCTCTGCCTTCCTAGCACACCTTGTCCATCCCTTGCCCCAACTTTCCCATCCTGCCTCCCTGCCCTCTCGCCACCCTGAGCCTCTCTCTCAGTGACCCCCAGCTCTGACCCACAGAGCCCCCCGTGCGGGTGGTGGCCCCTGAGGCAGCCCAGACAAGGGTTCGAAGCACCCCAGGTGGGGACCTGGAGCTGGTGGTGCACCTCTCTGGGCCAGGGGGCCCTGTGCGCTGGTATAAGGACGGGGAGCGCCTGGCGAGCCAGGGGCGGGTACAGCTGGAGCAGGCCGGGGCCAGGCAGGTGCTGCGGGTGCAGGGGGCACGCAGTGGGGATGCTGGGGAGTACCTGTGCGATGCACCCCAGGACAGCCGCATCTTCTTCGTCACTGTGGAAGGTAACAGCGCATCCCTCACACCTTTTGGGCTGTGGTATCCCCAAGGGCCCACCCTGTCATTCTGAGCCCTTCTCGTTCCCCACCCCTACCTCCTTGCCACTCTGCATGCTCCACTCTGCATGCCGATGTCCTTGGATGAGGGTAGAGGCCGCCTTCTCCAGGATTCCTCACAGAGGAGGAGGCCTGTGCCTGAGGAGGGGATGGAAAGAGAAAGGGAAGGGCCCAGCCCAGCTCACTGACTGACCCCACCCTCAGAGCCACCACCAGTGAAGCTGGTCTCAGAGCTGACACCACTCACCGTCCATGAGGGCGACGATGCCACATTCCGCTGTGAAGTTTCACCACCAGATGCCGATGTCACCTGGCTGCGCAATGGAGCTGTCATCACTCCAGGGCCCCAGCTGGAGGTGGCCCAGAATGGCTCAAGCCGGACACTGACTGTGCGAGGCTGCCAGCTCGAGGATGCAGGGACTGTGACAGCACACGCAGGGAACACAGCCACCAGTGCCCGGCTCCATGTTCGAGGTTTGGTGCTAATGAGGACAAAGGGCTCCGTCCTCCGAATCAGTGCCCCTGGCCATGGCCCTAGCAGCCTTGCACTTCGGCCTAGGAACAGAGCAACGGGATGGAGCAGGGCCAGCCTTCCATCCCCTGGCTTCTGGCTCCTGGCTCCATGGCCTCCTCCCTTCTTCCCCACCAGAGACGGAGCTGCTGTTCCTGCGGCGACTGCAGGACGTGCGGGCAGAGGAAGGTCAGGATGTGTGCCTCGAGGTGGAGACCGGCCGCGTGGGCACCACAGGGGCTGTACGCTGGATGCGAGGCGGGGAACCACTCCCACTCGACTCTCGCCTGTCCGTGGCCCAGGAGGGCCACATCCACCGCCTCTTCATCCACGGTGTTGTGCTGGCTGACCAGGGCACCTACGGCTGTGAGAGCCACCATGACCGCACCCTGGCCAGGCTCAGCGTAAGGCGTGAGTGCCCCGTCTTCTCCTAACGCATCACCTGCCCTGTGGCACGGCCTCGCCAGGCTGCCCTCAACCACCAAGACCCTCACCAAAGTGCCCCTTGCTGCTGAGGAAAGTCAGCCCCAGCCGTCCTAGCCCAGGCCAACCCAGCAGCTGCCCAAAGCGACACTTTCCTTTTTCTGATGCTTTCTGTTTGCCTCAGAAGTCCGTGTGATTTTGCATTCCATTTCATATTTCTAAGTCGGCTTTGCTATAAACATAAATACACTATACTCTAGAAAGACTCTCCGTGCTTATCCTTTAGTCACACACCGTAGGGGTACAAATGCCTGTTTAAGAAGCAAAGGAGGCTGGCAATAGCACCTCCCTCCCTCTTCCCCCCCAGACTTCTTTTAGCTCTGTGACCTCGCGCATGGTATTTGACCCCTCTGAGCCACGTCTCCTTAAGAACGGGGCTGCTGTCTACCTCCGTGGACATTAAGGGCACTAACTGAGATAATGAGAAAAATGCCAACATAGACCCTGGTAGAGGGTTGTTGATGATAAATATTCTCTTCTAATTTAATCATCACAACAAACTCATGTCTCAAACCCATATATCTTATATAATTGGGCCCAGAGAGGTCAAGGAGTTTGCCAAAGATCACACAGCACACAAGCCATATGGTGTCTGACCCCAAGTTCCCTGCTTCTTCCAGTGTCACAGCACCCCTTGCCCAGACTGCTGAACCCCCTAACCTCATCCTCACCCCCTTCTGCGTCCTCCTGTCTTAACACCAGTATGCCCCTGCCGAGTCTGGCCGGTTGTACTCCCTTCTTCCTGTCTGCTCCACCCCACTTCTGAACTGTATGCAGTCAGGGCCTTACCTGGGGCTGCTGGGGGTGGTGCAGGCAGGGCCAGGGGGCCAATGAGCCCACACAACCCCTGCCCAGGGCTGGAGCCCGAATCCTCCTCCTCTCCCCATCTCCTTACACCAGCTCGGCAGCTGCGGGCACTGCGGCCTCTGGAGGATGTGACTGTCAGCGAGGGGGGCAGCGCTACCTTCCAGCTGGAGCTGTCCCAGGAGGGTGTGACCGGGGAGTGGGCACGGGGCGGAGTCCGGCTGCAGCCGGGACCCAAGTGCCACATTCACGCTAAGGGCCACACGCATCGTCTGGTGCTCAGCGGCCTGGCCCGGGCGGACTCGGGCTGTGTCTCCTTCACGGCGGACGCCCTGCGCTGCGCTGCCAGACTCACTGTGAGAGGTGTGGCCTCTGGGCCTGCTGCCTGCTTGCTGACTGTGTGGCCCTACCCATCCCCCTGCGTGCAACAACTAATCCCACTACCCATGTGGCCCCTGTGACCCTGCCTGTCCCAGTGTGACCTTCACCAACACCCCTGCCAGAGTGGACTCCCTTGAGCCTTTGGCCCTGTGTGGCTCCAGAGACTGCCCTGACTGAATGTGGCTCCTCTTTTTTTTTTTTTTTTTTTTTTTTTTGTGGGTACCGGGGGTCGACCTCAGGACCTCGTGTGCCAGCAGGCGCCCATGCCACCGAGCAATATCACCGGCCCCTTTTTCATATGTGGGTTCCGGGAGTCGAACTCGGGCCCTCGCGCTTGCCAGGCAGGCGCTTACGCTGCTGAGCCATCTCACCGGCCCTATTTTTTTTAATGTTTTTTGGTTTGTTTGGTTTTTGTTTTTTTGAGACAGGGTCTCACTATGTAGTTCAGTCTGGCTTTGAACTCACTATGTAGCCCAGGCTGGCCTAGACCTCAATGGTGATTTTCCTGCCTCAGCCCCAGCCTCCCGGGTGCTGGGATCACAGGTGTGCGCCACCACACTCAGCCTGAATGTGGCTCCTCTTACCATGCCAGCTGCATGTGGCTTAACTGCTCCAGACCCTGCAAACCACTGACTGTGCCATCTTGAGCGTGCCTGTGCCAGTGCGGTCCCTATTGTCTGCCTGAACGTAGCCCTGCTGGCTGCTTTTTTCCTTTCTTTCTTTCTTTTTTTTTTTTTTTTTTTTTTTTTGGTGGGGGGTGGTTTGTACTGGGGATTGAATCCATGAGCTTTGCACTGAGCTACATTTTTATTTTGAGACAGAGTCTTGCTAAGTCACTAGGTTGCCCGGGCTGGGCTCGAACTTGCAGTAGTCCTGCCCCAGCCTCCCAGAGTGCTGGGATTGCATGTGTGCACCACCACACCCAGCTTGGCCACTCTGAGGCCACTGACCACCACTTCCTCTTATGGCCCCTCTACCTGCCAGAGTGTGGCCCCTGTGACCACTCAAGGCCCTCCAACCCACTGACTGCTTGTCTACGGTGACTCCACTGGCAGTTCTGCTTAAGGGCCCCCAGTTTTGTTTCCAGTCCAGTGTGTTCCCCACTGGCCACAGTGCTCTGCCTCCTCACCTACTCTGTTGAACCACTGTGGCCCCACTGACCTATGTCTGCTGCTGCCCATTCCAGCCAAGTGTGGCCCCCACTGGGCATGCCTGCCTATGCGTGACTCCGATCAAGTCTCCCCCGGGCCCTCTGAACTCCATCAGGTCCCTCACCTTAGTGTGACTCACAGCTGGCCACTCCCACCCCACTGGACCTGATGTGTCCTCTACTGACCAGCATCCCCCTTGAACCACTTGTCCTCTCACATCCCCCATCACTAGTGACCTCCACTGATCACACTGTCTAAATGTGTCCACTACTGACCCCTTGTGCTGTTGGTCCTTGTCCCTGCCATCTGGTTCTTCATCTTGCTCTTACCCATGCTTCCTCTGTACTGTCCTCCCTCTCCCACTCTCAGAGGTCCCAGTGACCATTGTTCGGGGGCCACAGGACCTAGAGGTGACCGAGGGTGACACAGCTACGTTGGAGTGTGAGCTTTCCCAGGCCTTGGCGGATGTTACCTGGGAGAAGGTCAGAGCCCAGCCCCAGTGCAAACCTCATGGGCACAACAATAATCCTAATGCCCACAGCACAGCTCACCAGACGGATGTGCCTGGCACTGTGCTAAGATTTACACTGCACTTAGTCCTTTAGCCTTACAATAATCCTATGAAGGTAGCTCTTGTTATCACCGTGTTTATTACCTATGAGGAAACTGACCCTCAATGGTGTGAATTTATTTGCCCATCCAGGTTTGCCTAATTCTAGAATCCGCATTCATACCCTCTGATCTGTACATGGTACTGGGCTTCCTGCACCCTTAGTTCCCCTCCTCGGCCCTAATGTCCCAGAATGACACCTTGCCAAAGAGCCATGCATAAACACGCCTCCAGACAGAAAACTTGGCCTCAACTAGGGGCGTCACCGCGCTCCAGGGCCGCGCTACGGGGGCCCAGCTGGACTCTGCACGACCCTCTGCAACTTCCGCCTCTAGGACGGGCGCGCGCTCACCCCCAGCCCCCGGCTCCGACTCCAGGCCCTCGGTACGCGGCGCCTTCTGCAGCTGCGGTGCTGCAGCTCCTCGGACGAGGGGACCTATAGCTGCGTGGTGGAGACGTCCCGCGCCGGGCCCGTCCGCCTGACCGTGCACGGTGGGTATAAGGCGATGCCAGGCCTGGGCCCTGCTGTGGGCGTGGGGACTGCGGACAGGTCTTTCCCCGCGCGCTGACCCAGGAGTTCCTGGCGAGGGGGCGTGGCGTAGGCGTGGTCTCTCCCCCGCCCCTCTGCCCCGTCTCATTCCCCGGGCTCCGCCCCAGAGCGCCGGGTGTCAGTGCTCCAGGAGCTCCGGTCGGTGCGCGCCCGCGAAGGGGACGGCGCCACGTTCGAATGCACCGTGTCGGAGGCCGAGACCCCGGGATGCTGGGAGCTCGGAGGCCGCCAGCTGAAATGCGGAGGCCGCGTCCGCATCCGACAGGAAGGTCTGGCCGCCTTTCTATCCTCTCTGGCCCCTGGCCGCTCCGCCCCAGGTTCAGGCAGGCCCCGCCCCGTTAGGATAAGCTCCGCCTCCACTCGGACAGGCCCCGCCCCACAGCCCAACCAGCCACTTCTCCCGGACTTTCCTCCGCCCCAGCTCGGAGTCCTGCAAGGCTCCTCTTCCCCGTCCGCATCCCTACTCCACCCCTCCAGCGCACACCTACTGGGTCCGCACCCAGTCGGGGTCCCACCCTTATCCCGAACTCTCTCCAGAGGCGGCTCCGGCCTTGCTAGCGCCCCCCTCCCCCCAGGGAAGAAACACATTCTGGTGCTGAGCTTGCTGCGCGCGGAGGACGCCGGTGAAGTCCGCTTCCAGGCGGGATCCGCCCAGTCCTCGGCTCTGCTGGAGGTGGAGGGTAAGCTACTGAGACGGGGCGACAGGGAAGGGCATCACCTCCTGCCCTGGGGCTGACGGACTGGGGCTGATCCTAAGAACCCTGCCTCCTTCCTCTCCCCTCCCTTCGAGGGGCTCTCTTGGGGAGGGTTACAGAGGGCAGCGCGTTTCCTGGGAAGGAGGTGGGGAGGAGGAGACTGGGTTGGAGGTGCAGGGATACAGACTGGTAGCACAGAGGAAGGACAAGGAGAGAGAAGATGCGTCTGTCCTCCTGGGGCCATGCATGTCCCTATTAACTTAAGCCCCGCCTTCCATCCTCAGCATTGCCTCTCCAGATGTGCCGCCGCCCCCCTCGCGAGAAAACGGTTCTGGCCGGCCGCCGGGCGGTGCTGGAGGTGACCGTGTCCCGCTCCGGGGGCTACGTGTGCTGGTTGCGGGAAGGAGTCGAGCTGTGTTCGGGAGACAAGTATGAAATGCGCAGCCACGGCCCCACCCACAGCCTGGTCATCCATGACGTGCGACCTGAGGACCAGGGCACCTACTGCTGCCAGGCCGGCCAGGACAGCGCCGACACACGGCTGCTGGTAGAGGGTGAGTGAAGCCCCCTGGACAGAGGTCTGAGGGGCAGGCCGGCTGGGTAGGCAGGAGGGGGCGCCTGGGAGCTGGGACACACCTCTTGGAAAGGTCTTGCCTGTCGTCGTTGGGACGCATGGAGGTGGGGAGTTGGAGGAGGGGTGGGGTAGATTACACCCAGGACTGAGGAGAGGAGGGAGCCCTGAGTTCTCAACCTGAGCCATTTGGTTCTGGTCAGCTGTCCCCACCTTTCTGTCGCCAGCTTTCCCTCACTGCTTCATGCCTCTAGACAGTCCCTCCTGAGCACCCCATGTCTACCGGTTCTTCTCCTTTCCAGCCACCGACTATATCTGTGCTGACACTGGTACCCTACTCCCTCCTGCTTCCTGTTGCAGCTTTCTGCCCATCGAAGTCAGGGCTTCAACATCAGCCTGGGCAGAGGGCTCCTAAGCTAGTCCCCTTTCTTTCCTCTTCCACATAGGAGCTGCCTTATCCTCTATGCCGAATCCCTGCATTCTCTTTATGTGCCCCCCATGCCTGACTCCAGCTGACCCTCACCTTCCTATCCCCACATACAGCAAGGCAGAGGCTGAGGGTTCAACTTTTCCCATGTGGGTACCCAGGCTCTGCCAGGGAAAGGAAGGTGCCATCTACTGTCCTCCAAGTCCCACATGGAATCATTCCTCCGCAGGTGACTAGGAGGACTGACCCAACCAGGCGGGTGCCTTGGACAGCGTGGAAGGCGTGTGCCCTCACCCCAGCAGGGTGGGGAGGCAGGGGAACCAGAGGTGTTGGGAAACAATAAATGTGCTACAGCGCATTTCCCTGCCTGTCTGCTGTGGGAGGACAGACCTTGCCTGGAGCCCTTGTAGTAAGTGACAGAGGAGCCTGAGGCCGCAGCGCTTCCAGCTTGGCCCATGGAAGTGCTAGCCACTGAAGACCACCACTCCTGGCAGAGGCCACGCAGTTTGGCACATTTATAAAAGATGTAAAGCAGGGTGTGGGGGGGAGACAGAAGCATGAGGTGTCCGGGGTGGCATGACGGACACCAGACGTGCACCGTGCATTTAAGCCCCGTGCCTTCACACCGCCACAGCCCAGCCCAGGGCAGGACCCCCCACCCACTTCCCCTGTCACTGCTCTCAGGCTGGTGGCTTTGCAGAGGCCAGAGGACCAGGGTGAGGGGTGCTGCAGTTTGCCCTGTGGACAAGGACAAGAACCCTTAGATGAGTGGTTGGGAGGCAGAGTAATGGCAGAGGCAGGCAGGCCTCCTCCATACAGACATGCAGGAGAGCGGCCCATGGGACCCCAGCAGTGGGGAGGAGGCAGGCCAGCCCTGAGGATGGCCTACCAGTCAAAAATCTAAGGCAAGGGTCCCAGTGTCCCCTCCAAACCTACTCACTCACACACACGCACACACAGGCAACACACTCACAACCCTGAGCACACCCCAATGGGCTCACACCCCGAGTCCCTCAGGAGCCCCTCGGGAGCATGGGAGGGGGCTTTCTACTCAGGCCAAGCCTAGCCTGAGACAGATCCTCCCTTCTAGTGACCAGGCCAGCCCCGTCCAGGGAGGGAAGAGGCGCAGCCAAAGGCCGCAGGGCCAGGCAGCCAGGGTAGCAGCCTGGCAGGCCTCCCCAAGCTGGCAAAGCTGGTGACTGCAGAGTCTAGACAGGCGGGGATACAGCTATACCCGCACAGGGGGGCCTGAGCAGGCCGTCAGTGGCCCCCGGGACCCATACTCATAGTCCGCATCTGTGGGCGAGGCCATGAAGGAGCTCAGGGAGCTCCCAGTCTGCCGGTCCCGGAAGCTCTGGATGTAGCTCTGTGAAGAGGTAACACAGGTGTGAGAGTCCACTGCAAACCGCCTCTCCCTGCACTCACACAAGCCTGATACTCCCCCCTCCCCTGAATACACAGGCCCATGCTTCCCTCACATCCGGGGTCTACAGCCCAGAGACTACCGCTTATCCTATCCCATTTAAAATCTGTGTTTGGGACAACTTTCCTCCAACCCCAGGGCAGGACCGACTAGGTCCCCAGTACAGGGGTTCTGATGGATGGACAAACACCAGGCCTTCTAGACAGTGACTAGCCCCCAGGGAGAACCCAGTCCCCCTGTCTTCTCTATTCGGGCTGGAGGGCTTCAGAGTGCTCACCGGGGAGAGGACATCTCCATTGAAGCGTTTGATGGGCACTGGCCTGCGGCGATAAGCAGGGTCAGGGGGCCCAGGCCTTGGAGGAGCCCGGGGACCTCTGTGGGGAGCCCGAGGTGGTCTCTTCTTCCGCCGCTTCTCCTTTCTCTCTTCCTGCTGCCGAATCCGCATCAGCTGCACACGTCGTTGCTGCCGGCTGATGACCACTGAGGAGGGATGGCAGAGAAGAGATTCAGTGGTCCATGCACCTCTTCCCTGCAGGCTCCCCTTGTCCATTACCCCCACCCCACCCCATCACTTCTTTCCCAGTCTCCCTCCTCCCAGATGGACCTTCCTTCCCTTGTTCTTTTCTTCTGAATGTCTCTGTGTGAGAATCTGGGACTTGTAGACACCCCTGCTCCCTAGCTGTTGTCCCTCCAGATCCTGAGCCTCAGGTGACTCTTCCAGGTCAGCCACGATCATCTTGCAACAGGACAGCTACCGCTGCTCTCTCACTGGCTCCCTTCTTTGCTTGCCTCTCTCCAAGGCTGTCTACACTCAGCAGCAGAACACGCATCCCGGGCACTAAGTTATATCCTCCCTTAAACTCTCCATTGGCATCTCGCTGCCCTTCTAATAAAATTCAGTGTCCTCCTCATGGCCTAGAGGACCCTCGAGATCAGCCTGATGTCCAACCTCACATGCCACACTCCAGCCCCACTTACTAAACATGCTAGCCACACTCCTTTTGGGGTCTTTGTCCTTGTCGTTCCCTCTTCTTGAGCTGGAAGCCATGGCTGGCCCCTTATCCCTCAGGCCTCTGCCTACATGTCACCTCCTCCAAGCAGCTCTGAGCACCCTGACTACAGCAGTCTCTATACGATCCCTCATGTTACATTGTGTATCTCCTTCATCTCACTCTGCACAATAGGAATTAATTGGAATCAATAGGAATTAATTGGAATCAATAGGAATTAATAGGAATTAATTGTTTGATTGAATGACTATTACCTGTCTCTCACCTGCCCTGGATATAGACCCATAAAGGCAGGAAACTTTCTGGTGTTTGTTTTTTGTTTTGCAGTACTTGGGATAAAATCCAGGGCCTTGCACATGTTGGGCAAGAGTTCTGCCACTGAGCTATATCCCCAGTCCCTCCTTTTCTGTTTTATCTCTGCCATATCCCTAGTCTAGGTATGGGGTTGGCCCAAGGCAGATGATCCATACCATACATTGTTGTGGAATGAATGGTGGCATTGATCCTGTCCTCCCACACCCTGAGCAAGTCAGCTGTCCTACCCCACTGAAGCCTCTGCTGATGGTGTGTACAGTTTCTGTTCCTTTGCCCTGGTCCCTCAGCCCTCCACCCATCTCGGGCCATCCCCTCCTCCTATATCCACCCTAGTTTGTGCTTTCTCACCTTCTGTGTGTGAGTCCCTCTCTGTCGTCACCCGCCACTGCACCAGAACGCCCATCAGGCTGAGCAGGGGCCACAGTGCCAGCAGGGCCCAGCTCCTCCAGCAGAGGTGGGGCACTGGGGCAGCCCGAAGTCGCTCTACCACGTAGCGCCCCAGCAGTAGCAGCTCCGCAAAGTAGTCAGCAGCGGTGGCGATGAGCGCAGCACCGGTCACAGCAGTGGACAGGGTGGTAAGTGGGCGGGGCCAGCGCAGGGTGAGGAGGGCACAGAGCAGGCCGCCCCCCAGCAGCAGCCCTAGTGGGCCCCACACAGAGCCAGGCTGGTAATAGGGTGCGGAGCCCAGTAGGGCGGCTGCAGCAAGCAGCAGACCGAGCAGCAGCCCCACCAGGAAGAGGCCCACACTGCGCACCAACATAGCCACCAGCCCGCAGAGCAGCCCAATGCCCAGCGCGATGCCTGCACTCGCCCCAGCGCTCAGCTGCGTCTCCAGCACTCGCTCTCGGTAGCACAGCAGGAAGATGACCACTGAGCCAAAGAGCAACCCCGTAAGGAAGAGCACTGCCTTGAAGCAGCGGTAACCTGCAGGGGAACAGGGACCATTGAGCGCCCAAAAGAGCTTATCAGGCTGAAGAGAGGTTAGCAGGGTCAGGGACATAGGATCCCAGAGGAACCATGACACTGGACAAGGACGCTGAATAAGAGAATTGGGTGTCACTGGGGTCATGAGGGCATCAGTGAGGGGGCCACTGGGAAATCAGAGAGGTACGGTCCCTGCGTCTCACTGTGAAGACAGATGTAACCAAGGAGGTAATGATTTGGGGTCTCTGAGGGTCAGAGGAGTCAGAGACAGGTCACTGGAGGTGAGCAAATCAGTAATGGGGCATTAGGGTCTTGGGCTCATAGGGCTCGGAGAGATGGGTCACTGGGGTCACAATAGGATTGGCAGTATCACAAGGGTCTTGTGGGGAAGGAGTGTTCCGAAATGAGGTATTTAGTATATGTGCTGCCAAAGCAAGCACTGGAAATGAGGTATTTGAAGGTCAGAAAAATATCTTTGAGAGATGGGAATCATACAGGTTCTTCAAAGGGTCACAAGGGCTTCAGAGATAAGGCATCACTGGAAAGTTAGGAGGACAGGGAGCTGAGTTACTGGGGAGGAATTCTAGGAGAAAGAGTCTTTGCAGGGCATAGGGATTGGCAGAAGTTGAATCACTGAGAGTATTAGAGGGCTTCTGAGAGAGGAACACTGAAGCCAGAGAAATGGGATTATTGTGATTATAATGTAGTGATGGGTGATCCAGTGATGAGGCTACAGGGACCAGAAAGGAGGAGCAAGGGCTCAGAGGGTGGAAGGCAATGAGATTGGGGGAGGGAGGGAATCAAAGAGGAGAATAGAGGAAAATAGTAGTTGTGGCGTTTCAGCAGAAAAGGTTATAGGGCCATTAGAACTATTAGGCCTATTAGGCATATCCGACAGAGTATGGAAGGTATAGTTGGGAAAATAGAAGTCAGAGATGGGCTCAAGAAGTCAGAGCCAAAGAGAAAGATAATGAAGAGCAGGTTCTATTCTAGGAATGAGGACAACTGTTGGAGTCCAGGTGATTCTGGGGTCAGAGAGGAGTAGGGTCCGTAGAGGAGGGCTCAGAGTAGGAGTATCCGAGGGGGTAGGATGTCAGGGAAGTCCACAGAAGGGAATACGAGGGTACACTGGGAACTGTGCAGAGGGACTGGGTATGGACAGCGGAGGGAGGGAACTGATACAGATTCTTTGGAGGCCCAGAACATGTCCTGAACCCTTACAGAGGGCACTTTCTCCTGCCCAGTCTATAGTTGTTCAGTCCAGAGTTTGGCGCGGGAGGAGAGGGACCAGCTGGCTCTCACCTCATCTACCCACTCATTCTGCAGAGAGGTATAAAGGAGACAAATCACACCTCTGCCAAACCTACCACCCTCCTTTACCCCTCTGGTTCCAGTCACTTATAACCTTCCTTGGGCCTCTGCCTGTAGAACCCACTCTCCTCTCTGAAGTTCTGTAACTCTTGCTGTAAAATCACCAGGCATTTATCCTAGGCTGCTGCAAGCCCATATGATAACTTTGTGCCAATTAGACAAAGGTGTTCCTTTCTCTAGGGAAAGCTGCTCTAGGGAAGGCAGCCTTCTGCAAGGCTTGAGTTTGGCAAGCAGAGTATGAGCTGGATTTCAGCTCCCACTTGCCTAATTTAACTTAGCTCTCTTTTGCAGTACCCATTCTGTATATTCTTCACAGCAGCTTCGATTACTGGAGCCTGCCTTGTAGGCGATCTCCATGTGTGTGACTACCATCCAGCCCACTCTATTATGTATCACAAATGTGAATATTTCAGGAGTCTCTCCCCCATCATACAATATGCCCTGTTGTAAGGGAACATGTTTAATCACCTTGCTAAGTTTTCAGCGTCTCCCTCCCTAGCACAGTGAGCCAAACACCTCTTTGCTACAATAGCTACCATTTATTGAATAGCTACTAATTTTTATAATAACTCTATAGGAGACAAATATCACTGTTTTCTTTGTTCAGGTGAGAAAACTGAGGCTCTGACAGGATAATATGCCCAAGGCATCAGAATAAGGTACACAGCCAGATTCAAACTCAAATACTATATGTCTAATTCAAAAACCTGTGTTCTCTAGAATCTAGAATCGAGATGATCTACAAACGTGTGAGATGTGAGAGAAGAAGGGAGAGGAGGGGGGAGAGAAGGTATTTATGGGGGGGCCTCTGGAGAAGACTTCAGGGCCTCAGAAAAAGAACTCAAGAAAGCAGTAGGGAGCGCAGGGGAGGAATGAGGGAGATCTCACCGAAGAAGCAGTAGACGACTCCAAACAAACAGCACATGATGCAGACGAGGGCTGGCAGTGCTTGGTACCTGCGTTCCAGGGGCTGTTCACAGGGTGCACCCCAGAAGGCATCATCTGGCTCTGGGGGCAGCAGCTGGAATTGTAGTGTCTCCATAGTGCCCGGCATAATGGTGGGAGAGGAAGGGGGTCACCCTCCCAGGTCTACCTGATAGGGAGGAAGTTGGGGGTCAACGAAGAGTGCTGGGTCCCCACCAGGATGAAGGTGGGAGCGGGAATGGGAGAATTGAGCAAGGATACAGTGGACAAAGGAGTGGTGCCCACATCATGCAGCTCTGGAAGCATCCCTGAAGTGGGAAGCAAAGACAAAGGGAAAAGTGCCTGGCTCGAGGGGGCTGGGGTGAAGTTAAAGGGGGCTGAGTGGAGTGAGGGGAGATGCGGGCAGTGTGCTGCCCGTGAGGGAAAGCAGCCAGAAGACTCGTCCGAAGGAAGCTAAATCTGGGATTGTCCGAGATCTACCTGGGCTGAAGGCGACCTGAGCGTCTGAGCAAAAGAGGCTGTGCGGGGGCCGTAGGAGCCGGGGTTGCGGGGTGCACGAGGCTCCAACTGGTTGGGGTCCGGGGAAAGTCCGCCGTGCGGGGCAAGGGGCTGCTGGGCCGGAGAGGCTGGTCTCCGCGCGGCGGCGTCGCCGCTCAGCCTCCAACACCGGCTGGCACTCCAGTCCCGCGGTGTCCGGAGACTCTGGCCCGGCCCGGGGAAGGAAAAGGAGCAGGAGCGGGGGTTCGGGCTGTCCCAGAGCCGCGGCCCCATGCCCTGATCCCGCCCGCGGCCCTTGGTGCTGATGGACAGCTCCGGCCTCTGCTCCTGACGTCACTCAGGGCGCACCATCCAGGCAGGGGCGGCCCGCTCCTGACGTCATCCGGGACGCACCAACCACGCCGGGGGAGGCAGGGGACTCCGCCTCCGTCGTCTCCCTCTCCGGCACTGAGGAGGGGGCACTTCCGGGGGTCCTTCCCCTTTAACCTCCCCCTTTTCCTCCCTCTCCGGTAGCTGGAGCCTGAGACCCCACCCTGGGGGCGGGGCCCTCGCAGTGACACGTCGGACAGCGGCGGCCGCGGCCGAGGCTCCGGCGCCGAGCGCCGCTGGAGGGAGAGCGGAGCACCGCGCGGGGGGTTCGGCCCGGGCCGCTGGCTCTGCGCGGCGGGGAGGGAGCGGACCCGCCCGCTGGGCCCGGGCCCTCCGGATCCGCCCCCTCCCCGGTCCCGCCCCCTCGGAGCCTCCTCGAACTGCTTTGGGGCTGCGCGGGGCCCGGGGGCCCGCGGTCCGGGCGCCATGCGGGCATCGCTGCTGCTGTCCGTGCTGCGGCCCGCGGGGCCCGTGGCCGTGGGCATCTCCCTGGGCTTCACCCTGAGCTTGCTCAGCGTCACCTGGGTGGAAGAGCCGTGCGGCCCAGGGCCGCCCCAGCCCGGAGACTCTGAGCTGCAGCCGCGCGGCAACACCAACGCGGCGCGCCGGCCCAACTCGGTGCAGCCAGGAGCCGAGCGCGAGAGGCCCGGAGCCGGCGCAGGCACCGGGGAGAACTGGGAGCCGCGTGTCTTGCCCTACCACCCGGCAAAGCCCGGCCAGGCCACCAAGAAGGCCGTCAGGTAACGATCCGCTCCGCCAGCCCCACCCCCTGGGCACCGACCCGGACGCGCGCGCGCGCGGGGGAGGCCGCCGGAGGCCTGGTCAGGCTCCGGAAGGAAGGGGCTGGCCGGCCAGGAAGTCTTTGGGGCCGGATAACTTCCTAAAGCCCTGTTTACCCGGGAGCCGTGGGGCCAGTTTGAGTCCCCTTCGGGGTCTCATCCTAGCCAGAGTTGAACCTGCCTACCTCTGTCCTAAACTGGTTCCACCCGGTGGTCCCCCAAAGATCCTCTTAGCTTCCTGGCTGAGCTGTAGGGGTTAGAGAAACAGTTGATGTATACAGTGAGTGCATAAAAGAAAGGGAAAGAGAAAAGGGAGAACTAGAATTTACCTGATCTCACTCCTGCGTGGGACACTAGGGCCACCTGGGGTGAGATGAGGGGTAGAAATATACTCATCCCATGAATGTCTCTGGTCATGAGCTGAAATAATTTCTCTTAAGTAACACTGGGCTCAGATTCCTGGTCTACAGCTTACTTTCTGCTTTTGAGAAGTGACTTCCTGTCCTAGTTTGACCCTTCCCCAAACACACTCAATGCGCCTCTGTACCATATATTCCTTTACATCTTTGATGTGAGGTTCTTATGGTATAGCAGCATATTTATATAGAAATAAGTATATTCATGGTACACCGGACATTTGCCAAGTGCTTTAAATAGCTAAAACCGGTCCATTTTACAGAGGCTTAGGTTAAATAACACATCCAACCAAGGACACAGGTACTAAGTATTGAAGTCAAGAATCAGACCCATGATACAGGGCCTATCTGCATGGATGTTGCCAATTCCCAAATGCAAAACACAATGTGGATAAGACCAGTATTGCATTTAACCCTCACGACCCCTAGGAGATAGGTGTTATTCTCATCCTATGCATAGATGAGGAAACAGCTTGAGAGGAAAGAACCTGCTGGACCTGTGTGTACTTCTTCCGCCTGCCTTGTCTTTATGATGATCCTGAGTTCTTTTCCTCCAGGACTCGATACATCAGCACAGAGCTGGGCATCAGGCAGAGGCTGCTGGTGGCAGTGCTGACCTCACAGGCCACGTTGGCCACGCTGGGTGTGGCTGTGAACCGAACGCTGGGGCACAGACTAGAGCGCGTGGTGTTCCTGACAGGCGCGCGGGGCCGCCGGACACCATCTGGCATGGCAGTGGTGACGCTGGGCGAGGAGCGGCCCATCGGGCACCTGCACCTGGCGCTGCGCCACCTGCTGGAGCAGCACGGTGACGACTTTGACTGGTTCTTCCTAGTGCCTGATGCCACCTACACCGAGGCTCACGGACTGGCACGCCTAACCGGCCGCCTCAGCCTGGCGTCCGCTGCCCACCTCTATCTAGGCCGGCCCCAGGACTTCATCGGCGGAGAGCCTACCCAAGGCCGCTATTGCCACGGCAGTTTTGGGGTGCTGCTCTCGCGCACCCTGCTTCAGCAGCTGCGCCCCCACCTGGAAGGCTGCCGCAATGACATCGTCAGTGCGCGTCCTGATGAGTGGCTGGGACGCTGCATCATAGACGCCACCGGGGTGGGCTGCACTAGCGACCACGAGGTGGGAAAATAAGCCTCCCCACTGGCACTTCCTGGTTGAGCTTGTTCTCTTCTGAGGGTAGAGAGGTGGTTGAGGTGCAGGCCTGGGTTTCCATGCCAGTTACGTCATTTTCTATCCCTGAGACCTTGGAAAAATTAATAAATTTGAGCTTCAGTATTCTTATGCATGCCAATGGAAACTATTATCACGCAGGATTGTTATAAGAATTAGAGGAAATCAGGGAACCTTGCATGTAGTAGATGTTCAGCATTAGTTTTTATTTTATTTGAGCCTGAGACAGATTGCATGTCCATTTCACAGATGAGCTGGCAAAAGCATGCCCAAGTCACACAAGCTCAACTGGTCACTTAAGTAGACATAAACCCACAGAAATCTTACTCCAAATCCACAGTGGATTGTAGGATGAGATGAGATACTCACTGTGAAGGGGGAAGTCATTGTCATTCTTCCCGTTATGGACCCTTCCTTTCTCCCCAGGGGGTACACTACAACTATCTGGAGCTGAGCCCCGAGGAGTCCATACAGGAAGGGGATCCTCGCTTCCGAAGTGCCTTGACAGCCCACCCTGTGCGTGACCCTGTGCACATGTACCAGCTGCACAAGGCTTTTGCCCGAGCTGAGCTGGAACGCACGTACCAGGAGATCCGGGAGTTGCAGGTATGGCCTGGGCTTGAGAGTTGGGGGAATGATGTGATTGGGGGTAAAGAGGAACAGGGTCTGAGGTCTCAGAGGTCCTGAGAAATAAAAAGTTAGTGTTCGAATCACAGAACAAACTTACGGGGCCGGTGAGATGGCTCAGTGGTGTAAGCGCCTGCCTGGCAAGCGCGAGGGCCTGGGTTTGACTCCCAGTACCCACATACGAAAAAGGGGCCGGTGATATCGCTCAGCGGCACGGGCACCTGCTGGTGTGCGAGGTCCTGAGGTCGACCCCCAGTACCCACAAAACAAAACAAACAAACAAAAAAAAACTGGCTTTCCAGTCCTGATTCCACCTTCTCTGAAGAGCCTTCCAGCTCTTTTAACTTTAAAACTGCCTCCATTTGCAGAAAGAATAGGTAGGGGCCCTGGGTGGGCAAAAGTTGGCAGGATCCTGGGATACCTGCTACCATCCCAGCCCCCCAGCTGTGTGCTCTACCTTGCTCATGACCTGTTTCTCTGGCCAGTGGGAGATCCAGAATACCAGCCGTCTGGCTGCTGATGGAGAGCGGGCTGCTGCCTGGCCTGTGGGCATTCCAGCGCCATCCCGCCCTGCCTCCCGCTTTGAGGTCCTGCGCTGGGACTACTTCACAGAGCAGCATGCTTTCTCCTGTGCTGATGGCTCACCTCGCTGCCCACTTCGTGGGGCTGATCGGGCTGATGTAGCTGATGTCCTGGGGGCAGCCCTGGAAGAGCTCAACCGCCGCTACCACCCAGCCCTGCGACTCCAGAAGCAGCAGCTGGTTAATGGCTACCGACGCTTTGATCCAGCCCGGGGTATGGAGTACACACTAGACTTGCAGCTGGAGGCACTGACCCCCCAGGGTGGCCGCAGGCCCCTCACCCGCCGGGTTCAGCTGCTCCGGCCGCTGAGCCGAGTGGAGATCTTGCCTGTGCCCTATGTCACAGAGGCCTCACGTCTCACTGTGCTGCTGCCTCTGGCTGCTGTTGAGCGTGACCTGGCCCCTAACTTCCTGGAGGCCTTTGCGACTGCAGCCCTGGAGCCTGGCGATGCAGCAGCCTTGACCTTGCTACTACTGTACGAACCACGCCAGGCCCAGCGGGCAGCCCACGCAGATATCTTTGCACCCGTCAAGGCCCATGTGGCAGAGCTAGAGCGGCGTTTCCCTGGTGCCCGGGTGCCCTGGCTCAGTGTGCAAACAGCTGCACCCTCCCCACTGCGCCTCATGGATCTACTTTCCAAGAAGCACCCACTGGACACACTATTCCTGCTGGCCGGGCCAGACACGGTGCTCACACCTGAATTCCTGAATCGCTGCCGCATGCACGCCATTTCCGGCTGGCAGGCTTTCTTTCCCATGCACTTCCAGGCCTTCCACCCGGCTGTAGCTCCGTCACAGGGGCCTGGGCCACCAGAGCTGGGCCGCGACACAGGCCACTTTGATCGCCAGGTGGCCAGCGAGGCCTGTTTCTACAACTCCGACTATGTGGCTGCTCGAGGGCAGCTGGCAGCAGCCTCAGAGCAGGAGGAGGAGCTGCTGGAGAGCCTGGATGTGTACGAGCTATTCCTGCGCTTCTCCAGCCTGCATGTGCTGCGGGCTGTGGAGCCGGCGCTGCTGCAGCGCTACCGGGCCCAGGGGTGCAGCGCACGGCTCAGTGAGGGCCTGTACCACCGCTGCCGCCAAAGCGTGCTCGAGGGCCTGGGCTCCCGAGCCCAGCTCGCCGCGCTTCTCTTTGAGCAGGAGCAGGGCAACAGCACCTGACCCCGCCCTGGGCCCTGCACGCTGGCACAACTCACCCTGCCCTGCTGCCCAACAACCTAGAGCCACGTACCAGCCTCGCAGGACAGGGCTGACCACAGCCTCAGACCCCAGGGCAGCCCACTGGTCCCCTAACTGGCTTTGTGGGCCCCGGGGCTCAGGACAAGCCTTGGGGGAGACATCCCCAGAGCCACCCCTTCTTGCCCCAAGCCCAGTCTTCCTGCCCCCATGACGCTGCTGATTCAGGCTGTGGCCTCCGTATATTTATGCAGTGCAGTCTGCCTGACGCCAGCCGGGCCTCCTGGGGTTTTGTCCTGGGGGCTGGGCTGTAGTTGAGTTGTTGGAGAATGGGGGAGCTGAGAGAAGAAGGGGGCACCTCCTACCTTCTCCCTTCCACACCCCTGATGCAGCTCCCTGCCTTTAATAAACCGGCTGAGTGTGGACTGGTGAATTCAAGTTTTTGAAAGGTAGGCATGGTGGGGGTGGGGAGGATTGACTGAGATTGGAGGTGCCCTGTCACTGCTGGGGCCTGCATTTTCATTTATAGGCACCAAGTCACGTAGATGTCCAGCCCAGCCTAGCCCCCAGCATGTGCTCTGTCACACACACACACACACACAAACACAGAGAATTCTTTATGCTTCTTTATTCCCAGTTTCATCAGCACTTTATAAAACCAGCCTGGAGGGCGAGAGGCCTGAGAAGGCTCCTTTTCCATCCCCCAAGCTCAGCCAAGGTCTGAAAGGTCTGGCTGCTCCCTGTGGGAGGGACTCGGAGTGGGGTTGGTGCAGGGGGAGCTGGGAGCTGGGCCAGGCCTGCTGGGCCACCCACTCCCCCTGCCAAGAGGGGCGCTGGCCCTGGAAGAGGGAAGTAGGATCAGCCCAGCACGCCTGAGTCCTAGGGGCTCGCCCTCTCCTGCTGACGTTTGGCTGGGACCCTGGCCTTCCCTGAATCACCCACCCTGCAGCCCCACCCACCTTCTACATCTGCACCCCACCCCCACCCTGACTCCCTAAGTATATACAAATGTACAGAGTTCCATCCTACTGGGGTGGGCTCCAGCTCCACCTCCCTCTCTCCGTCCCTCCTTCCTCTCCACAGGGGCCCATGGTCTGGTCTCCAGCCCTCCTTGGGTACCAGCCTGGGGGTGGAGAGTCTGGACAAGGAGGACCCTTGTACAGAGCAGCTGGGACAAAGGTCAGTGAGCCAGAGCTGAGTGCTGGCCCGGAAGTGAGCACCACCCTCTCCCCTCAGCCCTGGGCTGCCCCAGGCTTCCTCTCCTGCAGGAGAGAAGCTGGGGATCCAGGGAGAGTCCCAGACTCCTGGGTCCTTTCTGACACAGCACCATCCTAGCAAGCAAAGTCTTCAAAGAGGCCTCCTGGGGGGCCGTGGGGATGATGGTGGTTGGGCAGCAGGCTGCTGGCGCCCCCACCCTCAGCACAGCCCCGGCTTGGACAGGGACTCTGCAGGATGAAGAGGGAGTAGAATGGGAGGACTCAAGCAGTGCCCCCAGGCCTCACACAGAGGCCTTTTCTCATCCCTGGGGAGCCCTCCAGCACGTTAGTTCAGGAACTTTGGGGGGTGTTCAGTCCTGGGGAGAGGGCCTGGCGGCATGCTCTGCAGAGCTTGCTCTTACCTGCTCCTTCAGCTCCTGCAGCCCCAGAGTGGAGATGCCCCCAGTGGAGGTCCGCAGGGGTGTTTTGGGCCGCCGCCACACCCGCTTTAGTCGGTCCCAGGATACCTTGAGGGGCAGAGGGACAGATAGCAGTGGGCTCAGGAAATTTGGAAGAGAAGAGAAGGCTTTAGCCAGCTCAGCATATAGGACTTGTTGTCCAGCAATCCTGCGCCATTCCATCCCAGCTCCACCAGTAGCCTGCACTGCCCCGTCTACATTTTCCACACTCCCAGCTCCCACTCCCTTGCCTCATAAATGTAGTCCAGGATCTCCAGCAGTGTGAGGATGCTGGCCCCGATGAACAGGCCCATCTGTCCCCCGAGGTCTCCTGGGGAGCAGGAGGGCAGAGTCAGGGGAGCAGGCTGGGCTGATCCACGCATGGCAGAGAGGCAGGGGCCTGATCTCACCCAGCAGAGCTGACAGGCCATAGGCTGCTTGCTGCTCCATAGCTTCAGAATTCAGGGCCTCGAAAAAGACATCTAGGACCAAGAAGTTCTCCCTGTGGAGACAGAAAGAAGACATCCTTGTGGTGCCGTTCTTTCTAAAGAGGCTGCTGACAGGGGCATCCCATGCCTGGCACATCCTGATCTGAGCTCCCTATGTGCTGGGGAGCTGGTAACCAGCTCCTTAGACTCCCTAGGCCATGGCGGGAGGCAGGCCCAGATGTATGCTACCTTTATAATTTGTTTCCTGCCAGCAGGCACCAGCAGCCTGCTCCCTAACAACCTTTAGTGGCTCCCTACTGCCCATTGATCCACTCTAAAATTATTCTTCTTGACTTTCTTGCCCAGGGTCTGTTGCACTGTGTGTTTTAAAGCTAACTGCTTTCTTCTCAGCTTCTTTCCACACAGCCTCCCCAGTGCCCAGGCTCATCTCAGCGCCCCCTAGTTCTCTAAGTGGGATGCCCCCTTGCCCTTCTCCCAGACTCAAAGACCCACTGGGGCCTGCGAATCAGTACTACACTGTCGAACATGCCTCACTCACAAACTGTGCATTGGTTTTGTGTCATAATCATCTGTCCCCATGAAACCCAGCACTGAGCCTAATGCACAGATCATGCTGAGCATTTGCTGATTTGTTGATTGGCTGGCAGGTACCAGACTCAAGGCTCAGCGTGGCCCTTTCTTGTTCTTCTCCCCTCCCACCCTCCTCCTCCCCCTTAGCATGTCATTCACTCCGTGTGCATTTAACCACTCTCTAGGTTGCTGGGAGAGAAAGACCTGCAACGGGTTCTGTACAATGGGGCTCATGCAATGGCAGAGATATGTACAGGGTGCTGCGGGAGCTCATTGGGAAGGCTCTGAACCTGAAGTGCTCCCCTGGAGGTGGCACCGGATGTGACATGAGGGATGGGAAGGTAGTTAGAACAAAATTATTGCAAGTGACATTCCTGGCAGAAGCCCCATCATGCACAAAGATCAGCCCATTCCCAGTCACAACCATGCACCAGATACACACACACACACACACACACACACACACACACACACCACAGCCCGTATGGAAGCACATACCGTATGTAGGTCTCATTGCGGTTGTACTTCCTCGCCAGGTACCGGGCTGAGCCCCTGTTGGGGATCTTGACCATGGAGATTTCTTTCCCATAACGAGTTAAGTTGCAGGGGGTAGGGCAGAAGCATGGCCCCTCTGAGCCCCCACTTAGGGAATCTGCAACACGGAGATAACAGCTGCAGGGGGGAGGGAGGCCACAGGCCCACTAGCCATAGGGAGGGGGCATCGGGGCTGTACTGAGGCAGGCATGTCCACACTGAGGGCCAGCCTGGCCTTCCTGGCCTTCCTAGAGGACACTGGCTTGGGGTCCCCCTGGACCAGCTATAGACTATCCTAGAGGGCAGGCTTATCCTTCTACACCCAATCCCCAGGGACAGGGAGGTCCTATGGTTCAGAGCAAGATCAGAGCCCATCTGCCAGAGCTAGTCAAGCACATGAGGCCTCAGACACATGAAGAGGCATGGAGAGGATGCTGGGATGCTGGGATGGATGGATGGATGGATGGAAGAACTCAGTGTGGTAGGTTTCTCTCTGCCCCTTCAGATCCATTCTCTACCCACTTGCACCTTGCTCCGTGCCCCAGGATGCTGCCAAATGCATCCCCTGGTCTCTCTGGGTTCTGTAGTTCTCCCTTCAGACCTGGAAGAGTGAAGACTCCCCGATGACCTCAGTTCTGCAGACTCCCCCATCCCTTATGGCTCCGTTATCCCTGCTCACACATCTGTTCCTTCTTTTTTCATTTTTAGTTATATTGGGGATTGAACTCAAGGCCTTTGCACCAAGCTACATCCCCAGACCTTTTTCTTTTTTCTTTTTAGACAGGGTCTTGGAAAGTTTCCCAGACTGGGCTCACACTTACAAACTTCCTTCCTCGGCTTCACAGAGTGCTGGGATTATAAGCATGTGCCACCATGCCCAGCTCATCTGTTCCTTCATTGAACTCTCAATCACTTGTTTGACAGGTGCAGGTAGTGCAGGGGATGGATGGAGAAGGTCCAGATGTGTCCACTGCCCCAGCACCTCAAGTCCCATCCCCAGGACCCCATCACATCTGGATTACTGAAATAAGAGCTCATGGCCCCTCCGAGTCCTATCTGCTCTCCACATCTTATCACACTCACCTGCAGAAAATCAGATGGCCTTCCTGCCTTGCCTTAAGCCTTTGTTGGCTTCCCAGAGCCTCCCTCTTCTGCTCCTTGCCTGCTGTCTGCCTCCAACCACACCAACCTTCAGGGCCCTAGACAAAGCACGCTGTCTCTGGCCGCTAGATCCTTAACACAGTTTCCATTGCCTAAAACATGCCCCTTTTGCACCTGGCTGACTCTCATGCACTCTTCAAGCCTCAGCTAATATGTCACTTCCCCTAGGAATCCTCTCTGCCTTCCCCAGTGGGGCTGCATGCCCCTTCCTTGGGCCTTGTAGCACCTAAGTGTCCCTATCCAAAAACTGCCACACTGCTGTGTACTACACCACACCTGTCCACAGCCCCATTGGGCTGTATACTCTCCAAGGGCAGGCTCTTGGTTCCACTCTCACCTCAGCACCCAGCACAAGCTGTAAAGATCTGAACAAAAAATGAATCAACCAGAGGACAGATGGATGGATGGGTGGATGGATTGCAAATCAGGCGAGACCTGTGGACAGATGGGATCTGCCTTATCCACAATTATAGCCAGCAATGGATTTTTCCTAAGACCAAGACAGAAGTCATTTCACTTTCTCAGAGAGGGTGAGAGCACTGTCTGAATCGAGATGCAAAGCTCAGCCCTTCACTGCCATTCCTGGGTTCTCTGCAACCTCCCCTCCCTGCTGTAGTCACCACTTACCCAAGTGTCTGCACCTGTGGAGGTCCTCCAACCCCCCCCCCCTTGAGGTGTGGGATAAAGCTCAACCCCCAGAAAGAACCCTCAGGGAGAGACTGGGAGGAGAGGAGCCTGGACAGCGAGGAGAGAGGTGTACAGAAAGATGAGGACAGTGATGGAGAGGTAGGGAAGGGGGAAGGCAGCACGGACCCAGTGTGTGGTCAGCACACTCGATGTAGATATTTGGCGGGCAGATGGTCTCATTGCCTGAAAGGAGAGAAGATTACTCCTGGAATCTACGGTCCCTGCCCCTCTCCCTCACCACACAACCAAGTGTGGGCACGCACACAAACGTGCGGGGCTGCACATACACAGATGCACTTATACACATGCATGCATATAATCACGAAAATGCACATGTACACCTATGCATGAAAACATGGGCATCCTTGCATACACATGCGTACACATTTGTATACACATATCTGAGTGCATACACACAAATTCCAAAAATACACAAGCACAGATATGCACAAGGACACACACACCAACATATTAACATGCACACTAGCATATGCGTGCATTCCCAGATGCAGATCCAAAAGCGTGCAGAAAATCCCAAACATCTACACAAGTACACTCACATGGGTGTAGACACACACACACGTACACACGTACTAGCCCAAGCACACAAGCAGAGCCCTGCCCCTGAAGGGCTTGGAGCCCAGCAGAGAGGCACAGAGGACTGGCTGGGTGTGGGTGCCCACCTGGCATGTGCACCATCCGGCAGTGGCAGCGCTGGAGCACGGCCTCTTTTTCACAGCGCAGCCGGCAGGCAGACACACTGTAGGCTGAGTAGCCCTGCAGCTCAGGTTCCCCGAGTTCGCTCTCAGCCCGGCAGTTGCCCCAGGGCTGGGGCAGATAGGTCAACTGCAGAGGTGGAGCATGAGGTCAAAGCCAGGAGTCCTGCCCAGCTGTCAGTGCCCAGCCCCAGCAAGGGTTATGGGCGCTGGGGGCCTGGTCTGCATCCTCTCCAAGCACAGTGGCCCAGCCCTCTGCTGAACCAGGCTCAGCTGGGGGCGCTCACCCGCTGTTCCTGACAGGACACAAATGTCTGGAAGCCTGGGGACACACCGAACCCCAGCTGGTGGATGTAGGGTGGCTCCTCCTGGCTGTGGATCTGCACCCGGATGCCTGCTTCAAATGACGTCTCGTCTGCACAGCAGAGAGGACCTTTGGAGACCTATCCCAGGCAGAGGGCCCAGGTCCCTGTCCCCAGGCTGGCCCTTGTCCCTTTCCCGCCTGCATACTTGTCTCCCTCCAGATGGGCAGGTACTCCTCCTGTTGGATGTCCAGCATGATCTCCAGGCCACTGCCCATGCCCCCTGCCCGGCTGGGCAGTGAGCTCTGTGGATCCGCATTGAAGGTGTAACATTTCCCATAGCGAGTATAGACCTGCGGGGAGTGGTAAGAAAGGAGAGGGGAAATAGAAGGAAGGGCTGAGACAACTCTAAGCTTCCTTGCACCTCCAGAGGTCACCTCTGCCACATATGGCAGCAACTAATATAAAGCCCAGCTCTCAGCCAGGCATGGTGGTGCACACCTATAATCTCAGCACTCAGGAGGCTGAGGCAGGAGGATCATGAGTTTGAAGCCAGCCTAGACTACACAGTAAGACCTTGTCTCCAAACAAACAAAAGAAAGGAAGAAAGGAAAGAAAGAAAGAAAGAAAATCAAATAAATAATCCCAGCTCTCCCCTGAGTTCCTCCATCTTTTCTATTGGTTTCTTCCCTTAACTGATTAAAAGGCAGCTCCAACTCACAATGTATCATTGGCAGGACTCCTGGTATTTCCCCAAATCCCATCCCCCTACCACAGTTGTCCTCTGAATAAAGGGCTCAACCACGGCTACTCAAATTTTCCAAGTTAGGATGCCTGAAGTGTCCATCTCTGAAAGAGTCCGTTTTCCTTCCATCCCCATTGATTTCCCCCTCCCATTCCACTGTCATCTCCTCCTAAGCGGCCACCCTTGATCCCTCCCTGGCCCTCATTCTCCTGACAGCAGCCAGAACACTTAGACCCAATCAAGTCACCCGCCAGCTTTTACTACCTGTATCCCACATCATCATGTTATAAACCTCAAATGTACACAAGAAAAATCTATTTTTTTTTGTGGGTACCGGGGGGTCGACCTCAGGACCTCGCGCGCCAACAGGCGCCCGTGCTGCTGAGCGATATCACCCGCCCCTTTTCCATATGTGGGATCCGGGAGTCGAACTCGGGCCCTCGCGCTTGCAAGGCAGGAGCTTATGCCACTGAGCCATCTCACCAGCCCGAAAAATCTATTTTTAAAGAACAACAACAATAGCTTTTTCAAGAGATTAAATTTTTCAAGAGAATAAAGTCACATTCCTTCCCTAGCCTGAAAGTCTCCATGTGAAGCTGGGCATAGTGATACACACCTGGAATCCCAGCAGTTGGGAGGCTGAGGCAGGAAGATTGCTGTGGGCCCAGCCTGGGTTATATACAGTAGAGAGTTCAAGCCCAGCCTGAACTACATAGTGAGACCCTGTCTCAAAAAAAACAAAAAAAAAGAAAAAAGATCTCCGTGTTCTGTGACCCTTGCCTGCCTTTTCTAACCATGCACCCCCAGATTTGTGACAAAATCAAACATCTCATTCTCCTTTCCTCTTCAGCCTTCATTGTCGTTGTTTCCTCTGCTGGGTGGGATGCACCCAACCCACATGTCTCTGTCTGTCTGTGTCTGTCTGTCTGTCTGTCTCTCTGTCTCTTTCTCTCACACAAACACACACACATACACACACACACACACACACACACACAGAGCCTCAGTTTAAGCATCACACTCAGACACAATAGTCCCATGTTGTTTGTTTGCTCAAGCTACTTAACAAGACGCGAGATGATCTCGTTTACCTGCCTGTCTCCTTGTCCACCTCGCCTGACTAACGTGAGTGTACAGGAGCAGCAGCCTGCCTGGGGTCCCCAGCACCTGCCTCGAGGCGGGCAAGAGAGACCCTTTAACAAGCGGTTACTTCCCCTCTGCGCAGAGTGCTCCTGAATGGACGCCAGATGGCGCTGGCGCCCCGGAGATGGAAGCGGAGGCTCGGGCTGGAGATTTAGCTGCCGCCCGGAGTCATGCAGCAGCTGGGGTGGGAAAGCGGTTGCGGGAGAGGCGGATTCTAGTTCCCCTCGCCAGGCTCACCCCACAGAGACAAGCCCCTGGGTCAAACCCATCACAGGCAGCACCTTCCCTGGGGGTAAGGGGTCAGCGCACTCAATCACGCCCCCACGCTCCCCACCCCGCATGTTCACACTGCAAAGGCCGCCGCAAAGCTGCAAGCCGCAATGAGGGAAGAGAGCTCCAAGACTGCCTGGCTGCAGACGGAGAGGGAGAAGGGAGAGAACTGGGGTGAGGGCAGCGGATGAACGGAGATCGGAGAACCGAGGGTCCTGGGTGCTAGGTCGAGTCCTACATCCCTCCACGCGGCTACAATGCTCCAGGGACCAGGACCCTGATCCTTCCCTGCACGCAGTTCTTCTATCACCAACTACCTGCCCGTATTCCTAACACGAAAACACACGCATTACAAGCACCCTGGAGTTTACAAAAGGGCGACATCTACTAAGTCCACTCAGGGGCTCTGGTTTCAGATTGTTTTACTTATTTCCTTTATTATAGATGAGGACACTGTGCCCAGAGGTGAAGTTCCTTACCCAAAGTCACACGGCTAGTGAGCAGAGGCGGAACTCATCCGGTGAGCCCAAGGCTCCAGGTGCTCCCACAAGCATAGCGGGCACCCCCAACCCACACCTGCCCCACCTCAAGGCCCAGCTGCTACCCAGCCCACCCAGATGAAATCAGGCAGGTCGTGTTCTGTCGACCTTCCCTGACCCTCCTCCTACTCCTCTTTCCCCGCCGCTCCACTCCACACCTTCCTCACTTCTCCTCTCCAGATCTACTGCTTTTCAATTCCTCATTTGTCTTTCTGCAACTTCTGGGTTCAAGTCCTTGGTCCCCTGCTGCATGACCCAGCCCCATCTCTATACCCCCTGCTGTGTCCCTCTGTGTGGCAGTCAGGGGTGGACATGACAGACACTTCCGGAGCACTGGCAGTGCTCCCACAGGCAGTATGTAAATGCTTAGCATCCTGTATTAGATCTTCACAGCAAACTTATCTATAGAGCTGTAGGCATCATCTCCCCACTCTACAGATGAGGAAATCGAGGCTCAGAAAATGAGGCTGATTTGCCATCATTTTCAAGAGCAATGGTTCTCAGACTCCCATTTGCGCCCAGTTCACCTGAGGACCTTTTAAAGTATAGGTGCTGATTTGACAGATGGGTGGGGGACAGGGCCAGCCACTGTGTTTCTAACAACTTGCCAAACTGCGGATCACTGGGAGTAGAAAGGTGTGAGACAAAAGGGCAAGAGGCCAGCAGGGCAGCCTGAGCCTAGGCCTGTCACCAAGGCAGGGGAACCCAGAAGTGGGCTGGATGTAAGACTCCTGGGCCTCTGGGTGGGTGGAAAGGCAAGTGCAGTGAATACCTAAGTATTTGTGAAAATCTCACAATAGCCAACCTCTTCCTGTTTCAGGCTGAGAGGATGCTGGATCAGCTCTTGCCAACGCAGCCAGTTTTGAGGCCACGCTCTAGTTGAGGGGCTAACAGAGGCCCGGGCTGGTGGGGGCCCGGGGTTTTGAGCTGCTCATGAATGTCCTCTCGCCACTCCACCTCTGTAGAGCCCTGACTGCCAGGCAACAGCGTGTTCTCCCCAGAGCTTGGCCTCACCAGGGGTCTGTGACCTCCCTGGGGCCAGGAGCATCCTCCAGAGCACCCACCAGGGCCCAGCGAGATTGGCAGAAAGAGGGGTGAAGGTGGAAGGAAAGCAAACACTATCAACATCCTACCTTGTTCCAGGTTATTCCATAGGTGCTTTCGATCTATTTTTGCCTTTGAGCCTCCCAGAAATCACATGATGTATTTATTGTTCCCCAGTTTTCGTCTTTGTTTCAATACTGGGGGTTGAACCCAGTGCCTTTGCACTGAACTACATCCCCAGCCCACCCCCCCACACACACACTGTTTTGAGACAGGGTCTCACTAAGTCACTATGTTGCCCAGGTTGGGCTTGAATTTGCAATCCTCTTGCCTCAGCCTCCAAAAGTGCTGGGGGTTATAGGCATGTACCATCTCACCTGGGTTACTGCCCTCCTGTTTAATGATAAAGTGACTGAAGCGCAGAGATAGAAAGTGACTTGGTTAACAGCACACAGCAAGTGATGATAGCTGAGATTCAAACAGAGTGGAAGCAGATGGGAAAGCACAGGGGGTGCTCACAAAGCACTGGTGGGTATTGCACGCAGGAATGACCCAGACGCTCCTGGCCCTGAATGGGCAGTCCTGGATGCGTGTGTTTACCTCCAACAGATCCACGCAGGCACAAGTTACAGGACACCGAGCCAGGCCCATGCAGGATGGAGCGAATCCCAGGCCTGGGAGGGTATCACTACCTGGCACATGCGGCCTCAAGCTGGTTACAGTGAGGCAGGGGTGACACAGGAAGGTGGGTAGAAGTAGTTAAGGTCTGAGGGATGCTGCAGGGAATGGACAGGCCCGACCGGCTGGACCAGGCCACCTGCACAGCCCGGGCCAGGCCCCACTGCTGGGCAGAGCATAGCGTTGCCCCGGAGACAGTCCCTGGCCCAGGCAGTGGCAGTGGAGCCACCAGCTTCTAAGTGGCAGAAGTTCGCTGGCAGCACAGCCCACAGCTTCTTCCATGGAGACGGCACGACTGCTCAGCCACTGGCTGTCCACTGCTCGCTCCCCATGGACTGGCCCGGAAGGACAGAGTGTGTACAGGAGCTGAGTCCAGGGCCCCATCACAGACAGGGGGAGATCCCAGGCCAAGAGTGTTCTGTCCCCATCTCGGGCCCTCCTTCCTTTGCCTTGGCTCTCAGACCCATCCTTCTGGTCCTAGCCGGATCATGTGGCCCCAAAGCCACCTCTGGACCCAGAGTGGACAGCTATCGGGCAAGATGCCCTCGGATCCCCTCCACAAGCTTCCTTCTGCCTGTCCTTCTCTGACCACCTCTCCCCTTTAGCGCTGGCCCAGAGCCTGGCTGGGTCTCCGGCTGGGTCTGTCTCCCCAGCCCGTGTTTCCTGATCTCAGCCCGTCTCTCCAGTGCTGCTCTGTCTGCCTGGCCTATCTGTCCCTGGCACCTGATCGATTGTCCCTCTGTACTCTGTTTCTCTGCCCTGACCCTTTGTTGACCTCTGTCCCCTGCCTCTTTTTCTCAATTTCCTGGATGTCCCCTGTCCTCTCTCCTCTCTGTCCCTTGCCTTCCACCTCTATCCCACTTGCTTTCCTCTCTGCCCATGCCTTAGTCTGGGCGCCCAGGCTCTGTTTCGTCCGCTCCTATACTCTTCCCTAGGCCTGATGTCCTCCCCTGCAGGTGCCCCCCTTCTTCTCCTGCCCCCTCTCTGGGTCTGTCTGAGACAATGGTCAGGAGTCCGGAGAGATCTGTCCAGAGCTTGCTTCCCTGAGAGAGAGCTTTTCTCGGCCCCCTGAGCCCCACCTATCCACGGCTCCCATTTCCCCAGACAGCTCTCCCCGGCTGGCTGGCTTTTCCTTGAGCCCTCCCAGCCCCTGTCCTCCCTGCAGCCACAGAGTCCACAGGGTTAATAGGCAATTAGCAGGGCCAGAGCTCAGAGCTGTGCGGGGAGAGAGGCGCCCTGGGCTTCCAGGAGATAAGAAGCAGCCAGGAGCAGTGAAGACCAGGCCGGGCTAATCCCAGAGCTAATCTGCAGCCTGGGCTTTATCTCCACAGCCTTCTGGGCACCCTGCTTCTGCCAAGACCCTGGCACCTCCCTCCCAGCCCACTTTTCCATGGCGGCCCCATCTGCCAAATTCCAGCAGCCCCTCCTCTGATGGGGTCACCTCCATTGCTCTCCCCGGAATTGAACTCTCTTTAACCCTGCAGTGCCCTGGCGTCCAGAGCAGGCCAGCAGAGGGGGGCAAGACTTCATCAGGCATAGACTGAGACTGTTACCCCAGGATCAGACAGCTGCCAAGTCTGGGCTTTACTGGCATCTAGGTTCAAAGCCTCCTCCTTCTCTATCTTCTCCAGGGGCAGAGGAAGGAAGACAGCACCAGCCCAAAATGCCTGGGTCTGCACTCATCCAACCCCTCTTCATACGAGGCCAAAACTGCAGCCTAGAGATGGCAAGGTCTGTATCCCAGGGCACGCACAAGAAGGGGACAAATTCAGAGCTGGGAGCCAGGCCCCGCCTCCCACCACCCCCAGCATTCTCCACCAATTTCAGCCGCTCCCTGGGAGTCAGCAGTCCCTGGTCCCAGCTCTAGCTCCACCACCTGCGACATTGGTTAGTGGAGTGACTTGACTTCTGTGGGGCTCGGTTTCCTCATTTGTCAGAAATTCCTGTCTACCTTAGTTCACAGGGTAGTTGTAAGTCTCAAAAGAGATTAAGAAGTCCAGGTGTGGTGGCGTACACCTGTGTCCATCTACTTGGGAGGTGGAGGCAGGAGGATGGCTTGAGACCTGAAGTTTAAAGTCAGCTTGGATAACATAGAGAGATCCCATTTCAAGGGGAGGTGCTGTTAAAATGAAGTCATATATGAGGCCTCAATATTAGTAATAAGGGTGTTGTAGAGACCAATAGAAACCAAGCTACGGCAGGCAGAGATTGTCTGCTGGAGGTACTACTGGACATGGATATATGGAAGCCTCGTAACCTGAGGAAAGGGCACGGATTTTGGAGACTGATAGACCAGAGTTCAATCGTGCCTCTCCCACCAAGCTCAGGACACACAAAGAATACTGGGTGCCTGATTTCAGCTTTCACGTCTATAAAGGTGGAATGGTAGTTCTTCCTCCTCAGGTTAGGAGCAAGGAGTGGAGAGTTCAGAGTGATGCATGATCAGTGCTCAGAGAGGAGGCAGCCCATTTGGAGAAAGGAGCTTCCTGCCAAGATGGTCCAGAGCTGCGACTTTGGACCCTCACTGGGCCCCTCCTCACAGGGCATCGTGGCCCTTGGCAAAGGCTCTCTGCTCAGAGGATGGAGCGCTGTCCAAGGGGAACCACTGAGCTCTGAGTTCCTCCTCCCACCACATGGAAAGCTCAGCCTTACTTACTCCTGGGCCTTGCCCTTACTTAAGTCTGTGGGATTTGGACATCTCTCTGGTCCTCTATTTTTCATCCATAAAATGGGAATCAAAATAGGCACCCTCCAGAGTTGTTATAAGAGATAATCTCATAATGTGTTTTCAAGAGATAACATAGACTGAGTGCTTCCTCTGTCCCAGGCACAATCCTAAGTACTTTACATACATCAACTCCTTAGTGCTCACAAAAATGATAGGGAGTACTATTCCTATTGCCTCTGTTTTACAGACAAGATGATGGAGGCACAGTGAGACTAAGGCATCTGCCAGGCTCACATAATGTGGCAGAGCAAGGGATAAGCAGGTTGGCCCAGAGTCTGCCACAAAGAGTAGGTGCTCAAGGAATGGAGGATCCTCAACGCTTTTCAAACAACACCTAAGTCCAATACCATTTGTTGAACCTGTAGAATGTGGCAGGCATCGTTTTATGCTGGGGACACACCTGAGAGGACACACCTGTCCTCAGGGAGTTTGCTGTCTGGCTGCAGAGGCATGCATGCATGCATTCATTCATTCATTCATTTATTCAAAGGCGTTTATTGGGTACCTATGCTATCGCCAGGCATGTTCTGAGTGCCAGGTCTACAAGGGCAGAGCCAAACATAGGAACCCAACAATCACACAAATAGATGCTACTCCCTTAGCTGTGATTTACCCTACGATGTGGAGCCCCAGTCAGGGCGTCCACGGTGGAACAGAGCTTGATTTGGCTTGGAGGGCCCAGGAGAGCTTCTTGAAGTAGACCTGCCCGTCACCCCGGAAGGGCATCAGACTATGCCACAGTCAAGACAAGGGGAGAACGCTTCCCTAGGAGGGTGTGATGATGTGTGTGTGCGGAGGTTGCTTCCCTACTGCGTGGTCAACACCGCTTCGTAGTCCCCCCTGAAACCCGCGTGCTTTGCAGAGCCACTTCCTGCCCAAGATGGGCCTAGGAAGCGATGGTCGCAGTGTTTGCTTAAACGTGAACAACGTGAGGACTGCGGTGGAAGGGAAGGAGGAGACCAGCTATGCCTTGGGCTGCAGCTGCAGCCAGCCTGCAGGGCAGAAGTCAGGCCTCAGGACCCGGGTAGACAGTCAAACCTGTTCCCCAGGCAGCCTCAGCTTAGGCCTCAAACCCTGGAAAGTCAGTTTTGCAGGCAAGAATATTTTCAATTGGTAACCAAGTCCTCCGCTGCCATTCCCGCCCCTCGTGCAAAGTTGTCGTTAAGACTTTTGCTTACACCGCGGCGGAACACACACCCGCTGCTGCCGTGCCGGACGGGCGGCGGGAATTCCCTCCTCCCACAGGGACTGAGGTAGTGGTGGGTGGTTAGGTGGGCGCCCACCGGGAGCCCGGCCCCAGGCCCGCCGCCCGCGCCGCGCGGAATGGACCCCGCCCCGAGGCCGCCGCCCGCCCGCTCCCTCCCGCAGGGCAGGCATCCATCACGGCGCCGCGCCCTCCCTCCGGCTCCTCGCTTTCCTCCCTGGGTTTGCCTCATTTGCATTCCCCCAGCTCCCGGCTCCTCGGCAAAGTGACCTCCGCGCACGCAGCAGCGCCAGAGGCTTCCACCACGGAGGGAGACACTGTCGCCCGCCGCGGCCGGGGAAGGGACGAGGCGGGCGGGAGCCCCGACAGCCGGGCGGGAGCCCCGACAGCCGGGCGGGGGTCTAAAGGGGAACGATGCCGAGAGGGAGGTGGCTGGTGGACTTGGGAACTGCCAAAAGCCTGGTGCCGAGGGATTCGGGTGGGATTTGAACCCGCGACCTCAGATCCCCAGTCGGGCTGGCATTGGACGTGGAGAGCAGCCCGAGGCCCAGGAAGCTGCACCCCCAGAAACGAAACCTCTGCTTGGAACCCGGGGCTCCCAACCACATCGTTTCGCCCCCACCCCGGAGCCCCACTTGTGTGGGGCCACCACGACGGAGGAGTCGCCCAGAGGTCCCCAACACTCCCGGGGTCTGCCCAGCCCCCTGTCCCCGCTTCCCTGGCCAGTCGAGCCGCCTCCCCTCCCCCCGCTTGGTATTTACACCTTTCACACATTTGTAAGCTATTATCCTGTCCACGCTTAGTCACCGCTGAGCCAAGCGCCACGGATTTAGCTCCTTTAATCTTTCCTCCTAAATCAATCCTCCATTTCCCCTTAATCATCCCGTGGCTCCTCTCTGAACTCTCTCGCTGCTGCCTCGGCTGCCGCAGCCTGTGCCTATCTCTCAGGAACTGCTCCCTCTGCAACCCAAAACGGGTGTCCCAAGGGCACGGTGACGGTTTGAGGGGTGGGGTGGGTTTCCAGCGCTGGAGCCCCAGCCTGGAGCCAAGGAAAGGAGTGCAGACCCCACACACTTCCTTCCTGGAAAACACACCGCACCCTAACCTTCCCGTCCCCAGCCTCAGGGTTTCTGTCCTCTCCTGCCCCTCCCTCCCCCATTCCCGCCCCAATCTGGGGTGGCTCTGAAGACCCTAAGCCTCTACCACGGATTAAAAAAAAAAAAAAAAAAAAAAAAAATCCGAAACAATAAAGCACTCTGGGAGGGCTTCTCCCCTCCAGCCTCCCGCCCACAGAGCGAGCTGCCCCACCTCCCCTGTCCAGCTCCTCCAAGGAGGCGGGGTGCAAAAGAGACGGGAAGGGCCGGGGACCCTCTCCGCCCCTGCTCCAGGTGGCTGCCGTCTCTGCTGGACGCCCTCAGCTCCCACTCACCCCAGCAGGACCCACGGACTCAGGGCGGAGTGGCCTTGAGGCCGGGCATTCTCAGTGCTCCCGGGGACTCTCCTGTCTACCCATTCCTGATCCTTTCTGCCCCCACGTCCCTCCCCGCCCCGCCCATACTTGGCCAAACAAACGAGGCAGCCAGCCACAAGAGGGAGCCGATTCCTCCTGGGAAGCAAAAGGGCAGAGAAAGGGTTCTAGGAAGGAGCCCCGTTGGGGGGAAAGAGGAAGACATTCCTGGAGGAGGACTGTACGTGGGGGCCGTTTCTTCAAATGCTAATCAGCATCTTCCGGCAGTGCCAGAAGAGGCTGAGCTGATAATGAGCCCTGCTCGGGGCTGATTCCTGATTAATGAAGAGGCCACGGGGCTGCTGAGTGGGGCCAGGCGGGGCGCATCCCTCATGACCCTCCCCACTGCCCTTGCAGACCAGCCGGATGCGACAGTAGCGGACCCTGCCCTTCCCTGCAGGGCCCGGATACCCAAATGCCCCACCACCAACTCCATTGCTCGAGCAGTCAGGCGGAGAGCGCCCCCTCCAGAACAGCCTGAGGGAAGGTCGGAGTAAGAGGTGGGTAGGACCTTCCTAAGTAGAAGTGTTCTGCAATCTGTGACTTGTAGGCAGCCCTCGGTATTTTTAAAATCAGAAGTATTGAAATAAGAAAGATTTAGAGCATCTCTTGACAAATGTAAAACCTACCAACACAAGGCACCCTAAGATGGGACCACAGTTAGTTGGAGTTGAGGGATACCTGTCCCCTTCAAGGCTAATGGATCCCTGGCTCTCCTCAGACCCCCACTTCCCCCTTGTGTACCTTACTGGCCCACCCGCCTGGCTCCTGAGGCAGGACCAACGAGCGCTGAGCTAGATGTTGAGCTAAATGCACTCAAGGTTTACACCTCAGGAGAAGATGGGACCAGAGGGGACAGAGGGCTGGACGGGGAGGGAGGTCAGAGTTAAGCTCAACCAGTAGATAAGAGGCTTGGACCAACCTCAGCGAGAATCCCTTCCTTTCCAGAGCTAAGGGGGCACAGGGCAGCCCTGAGACCCTCAGACCCTCAGACCCAGTGGTGCTGGACTTGGCATGGACCAGCTCCACGTCCATGGCAAGGAGGGGCAGAAACTGTCGGTGATGGCCTGAGCACGCCAGAGGAGAGACAGGGCCAAGCAGGAAGCTGGGCTGGAAGGAGGGGATTGCCAAGGGCCCCCAAATGAGGACTGTGGTAGCCAGAAAGTGAAGATGTGTTCCCCTAGCCTTGGAGCTGTCCTGAGTGACGGCTGGGTAGGGCTGGGAGAGGAGAGAGGAGGGCAGGGAGGGGGACTGCCCAGCTGGAAGAGGCCTTGTCTAATTGTGCCTGATTAGTGGAGAGGAAGAGAACAGGGCGAGTGATTAATAGTCACGGCAGTCACCAGCGTGTGGGGAAGGAGGGTCAGGAGGGGGAGGGAAGCCCAGGAGCCAGGAGGGGCTGGAGATAGTGAAGCACCCATGGGGCCCTGGTCTCCTGACCCTCAGGGGCTGTCTAGATCCAGGGGACCCCACGGAGAGGGGCTGAGTCCTACCCCTCCCTCCTTAAGATTTCTCTCCCTCCCCCAAACCTCGATTTTACAGACAGTGGAAGGGAAGGGAAAAGACCAAGGTCGTGTCTGCACCTGGGAAGAAAAAGGATGCAATTGCATTCAGGGTATTTCTAGACACCCCAGTGCCCCCCACCCCTAGACACAGGCCCCATCATCAGGGGCCTCAGCCCAGAGGGTAGACAGCCAGACTTCCAATCACAGCCCACGTAAGTCCCTAGTCCCAGCTGTTAATTCCAGCTGTGCCCCAGCCAAGCAGCCTGAAGTTCATTCCTGGGATCCAGAGCTGCCCTGTCCGAGACCGCAGCCCCTCGCCACGTGTGCCTAATCACACCGCAAATGCTCTGCAGCCGCGTGTGGCTAGTGACTGCCGTGTTGGACAGCACAGGCACAGGACATTTTTGTCATCCCAGCATCTTCCTTCGGCGAGCCCTGACCTGGAGAGTATGTAGAGTGTGTGCACACTCACACACATATGCACACGTGCATGTCTGTTGGGAGGGTTGAGTAGGATGCATCAGCATAGAGGAGGGTGTGAACCTGGGGGTCACAGGCAGGAAGATGCCAAAGGAAGGGTCAGAAATTGGTAGGTGGTGTTGGGAACAGGCAGGTTAAAGACAGCCAGGAGCTGGGGTGGCAGCATTTGTAACAGCTGACGCTTACCGAATGCATACCATGTGAGTGCCAGGCAGTGTGCTAAGCTCTTTACGGGCGTCTCTTCAACCCTCACAATAACCCCCAGTGTTTAAGTTCTGATATCCTATTTAATGACTGCAGAAACTGTTGCTCACAGAAGCATTCTGGCTTCTCCAAGGCCACACTGCTGAAAGGGTAGAGCCAAGGTTCAAATCCACGCGATCAGGTGGCTCCAGAACTCATACACTTGGCCCCTCCAGTGTACAGTCCTCCACTGAGAGGAGATGCTGAATTTCAGAGCCACTCTTACATGGTTCAGCTAAAGAAATGAAGGCTAGGGAGAAAGAGTGATTTCCAACTTCTAGTAAGTGGGCAGGCTGTGAGCGAGCTGCAGCAGGGAAAGTAGAGCTGGGGCCCAGAGCACAGGGTGAGGGGAGCAGGTGGTGGGAGGAATCAGGGAGGAATGGAGAGCCTTTGACAAAGCAGCAGGGAAGGGGGACATGTAGGTGATGGTGAAAGTAGGAGGTATGGATGGATGTGGGCTGGTATAAGACTGAGCTGGAAGAGAATGAGGAGAGGAACTGGAGGCTGACTGGAGGAGAGCAGGGCGGAGGGGGAGAGAGCATCCCCACCCCAGCCCTCTCCTCTCTTTGTCCCCCTTCCCTCTCCTCTTTGCCAAACCATGGCCAGCTTGCCTTATCCCTTTTAAGCCTCCCCAGCCCTCTTCAGCCCGGAGTGGCCTCTCTCTCTCTGAACTCAGGCTCTTACCATCCCTGCACCTCATCTGGCAATTAATCCTGGCACCTTATGACACTGCTTGCATGGCTGATTAACTCTTGCATGGTTGCTTAAGCTTTTGAGCATCCCTGTCCCTGCTCTACCATGAGACTGTAGGCTGCTTGAGGACAGGGACTGGAGATTAGGGCTTCCCTTCTTTGTTGTCCCCCACAGTTCCTAGCTGGGAGCCCAATTCATAGTAGGTGCATCTTTATTGACTGACTTAGTGGGAGTAGAATGCATACTATGTGAGTGCCAGACAGTGTGCTAAGCTCTTTATGGGCGTCTCTTCAACCCTCACAACAACCCCCAATGTTTAAGTTCTAATATCCTATTTAATGACTGCAAATATCCCCTTACTGAGGGGATATTTGGGAGCGTGGGGGTGAGAGCGACTGCAGTGGTAACAGAAACAAGAGCGGCAGCTTAGGGGACTGGGGGAGGGCACATTACCCGGAGTAAAAATAGGCTGGAAAATGTGACATTTATTAACTTGGATTCCAGAGGAAAGGTCACAGTAGAGTGGGGAGTGGGAAGGAAGAAACAGGGAAAGCAACAGAAAACACACAACAGCCCCTTACTGAAGCCAGTCGCTGTCACTGACCATTTCACCACCCACACCCTGACAGGGTCCCCACCAACTGGCTTATGTCTCCATGTCCCCATCACAGACCCCCCAAGTCCCCATCAAGGACTCCATGTCCTTCCCACAGAGCTGATGGTGGACCTCATGCCCTCTCAGAGCCCTCATGTCTTCATATCCCTTTTCCCGTCTTGCCTGGATAACACCCCCTTCATTCACAGATCATGCTAACTCCTAATTCTAGACCACCGTCCATTTCTAGCAGACTCATCCTGAGAATGCCTGGTCCAGGGAGTTACACTCAGCAGATGGTGGATGGGGTGTGGAGAAGGGTATGAGTCTAGGCTGGGCTGGTCTTTGGGGAGCAGGAACACCAAAGAGAAATTCTTTCCCCTGTGCTTACTTTGCCCTGTCTCCCCTTGTTGTCTGGCTGCAGCCCCAGAACTGAGACCCACAAACTTCCATCTTCCCCTCTCCAGCCCCAAGGTACCCAAGAGCCTATGGGAAATCCTTCCTTTCTCCTCCCAGCCCTCCCAAGATTCCCAGGGACTCCCCATCCTGGTAGTCTCCAGGCATCTCCTCCTTTCTGGGAGGAGGAACCTCAGTCTCCCTCCCTTTGCTTCCTTAGCGCCCCCACCCCAATCTCTTCTCCCCTTCCCTCCCACTGATGCTGACACTGATGTATCATTACTCTTCCCCTTTCCTGCCCATCCCCAACCAGGGCTCAGGGACACAAAGGCCCCATTGATTTCTACCCCAACAGCGACTGCTGAGCCTGGGCTCCCCCTAACATGGAAGGCTGAGGCTGTAGGACAGAGGAGACCCATGGACCCTAAAGGCCACACTCATGTTCCACACGCCACCTCCTCCCTGAGGACTCTCTCAGCCTTCGCTTGGGGAGCAGTGATATTTTCCTAGGAGACAGGGTATTTAGCCAGGCAACAGGCCCATGCCCCGTGACTGCTTCTAGCACAATCCTCTCCTTCCTGTCACTCTGCTTCTATCTAACTCTCCCCACTCTACACAGGAGGCCCCAGACACTGCAGGCATGGTGGGGGCCAGGAACTCAGTGGTGACACTGAGGCAGTGAATGAGGGAAGGCCTAGGCATGGGGGGCTGGGCCACGAGGAGGGAAAGTCCCCACCACTGCAGGAGGCTGGGCCCGAGTGGGCACCATGTTGACACCACACATTTGCACATGCAGCCAGCAATGACAAGGAAGGAAACACAGATGCGTATACACAATGCTGGGAGTCAACCGTGGGCTGGGGACAGGCGTCTCGAGCACCGTGAATGATAGATAGCCAGTGACTATGGGTGAATGGATCCCTGATAGACACCGAACGAGACACGCCCCCCACACTCACACACCTGACTGTGGGAGGTGTGCAGGGCAGAGCAGCCTGCGCTGCCACTCCTCTCCCAGAGAGGGTACGTGTGTTTGTGTTCACACGTATGTGAGCAACTGCTCCAGCAGTCCCCACATGGAGAACGAGGAGCAGCAGTTGGCATAGGTGGGGGGGTGTCATGAGGCAGGATAGCATCCACATTGTGGCCCCATCCTTGGCAGCTAAGAGCTAGGATATGGGCACGGAGATGAGTAGCTCTCTGGGTGCATGGGCATGTGGGTGTGCAGGAGTGCACGTGAATGTAGTGACAGGGACACTGTGTGTGAGAGAGTGTGTGGGAAACTGTGTCCCTGAGCAGGAGCGTGTGCCAGCACCAAGGGTGAGTTATGCACACAGAGTGAATCCCAGTGTGAGAGCCAGAACCAGGCAGGGGAACAGCGAGAACTGAGGATGAGGGGGGCACTGGCAAGCGGGAGAGGCTGGAGGGGAGCATGAAAGAGGGATGTGTGAGGGCGGCTGTGAGGGGGGTGTGAGAGACACAGACAGAGAGACACTGGCACCCAGTGTCCATGAAGCCCGCTGCTGGGCCAGCTCCCCGGAAAGCAGCCCTGAGTCTCTCCCTAGCCAGAGCCCCCCGAACACCCCTCCTGTCACCTTCGTTTGGTGGGAAGAAGAATCCAGTAGCCCCAGAAGAAAAGGGAAGCAAGAGCAAAGTAGGTCTTGGCAAGTCTGGCCTTGGGATGGCGCATCCCTTCCCTGCCAGCTGGGCAGCTTCAGGACCTCTGGGCTCACCCCTGGATGCCCCTGACCCTAGCCTTGGGCACCGCAGCAGCCACAGGACCAAGAAGAGGAGCAGCGGCCCTGGGTAAGCCCCTAGGAGCGTCCACTGCTCCAGGGCTGGGAAGCCAGAGGGAAGCACCAGCTGGGGGAGACACAAGGCCTGCCTCTGGCGGCAGAAGGAAGGGAAGCCCTGTTGGGGATACCTTCATGTACCACCCCCACACACACCAGCCTCTGGTCACCCCAGGCTGGGTGGCCCAGCTGGCAGAACTCACCACAGAGAAGTTGCTGGCGGAGCAGTGGTGCCCACTGAAGTTGCAGCTCTTGAGCATGTCAGCGAGCTGGTGGCCCGTGCGGTTGAGGATGTCTACCATGTCAGGCTCTGGGTAGCGCAGGCCAGCTGCACGGTGCCCATCCCGGTCTTTGGGGGGCAGCCCTGTCAGATTGGCCAGGTGGAAGATGTCAGCATCGCTGAGCGCTGAATGCCGGAAGCGGTTGATGTTGCAGAGGGTGACAGCTGGGAAGCCCGCCACTGGGGCTGGGGCAGCGGGGTCCATTGCCACCAGGTGAGGCCGGGTCAGGTAGCCCCGGGCCAGGCCGACTGCCTGGTACAGGAAGGCAACCATCGAGGTGAGTAGGGCCAGTGCCCACAGGGTTCTGCGCAGTCCATGGGGTCCTGGGCCACAGGCCCGGCCCAGCCCGTGCAGAGTGCTGGTGCTGGCAAAGGTAGCCAAGTCCCGGGGGGCTGCTGCCCCCTGAGCAGCCCCGAGGAGGCTCTGCTCATCCCCTGCCTCCTTCTCCTTGGGTTTCGCATCCTCCTCAGCAAATTTGATTTTGCACACAATCTCGATCGGCATCTGTCCCTGGCTGCTGGGACTGGCCAGAGCCTCCCTGCCCCTGTCCCTCCCTGGCCAGCAGCCCTGGTGCCCTCCGGAGTGGCGGTGGTGGCAGCCGGCTGCTCTTCTAAACTCAGGGCAAGCGGGAGGAAGATGGGGACAGGGTGGGGGCCTGAGGTGGGGGCGTCACTCCCACTCCCAGCAGCTCCGCAGCCCTGGTGCTGCCTGTGCCGCTGCTGCCTCTGCTGCCGCTTGTCTCTCTCCTCGATCGTCTCCTTGTGGCTTCCCTTATCAGCACCAGCACAGCTGTCAGCCCCTGCGTGTGTCCCTGCGAGCGAGCGAGTGAGCGAGGGAGCGAGCGCTGCTCCGCCACACCGCGCAGCCCCAGCCGCTCCACTCAGCATGTGCTCCGGAGCCCACCCCGTGCTTAATAATTCAGGACATGTCAACAGCATTTCACCGGCGGCAGGGGCGGCAGGAGCCAGGCCAGGAAAGGGGAAAACCCCCTGGCTCAGGGCAGGGATCCCGGTAATTGAACTGCCCCCCAAACTCTTGCTACACCCTAGCCACTCGCGGTGGGGGGTGGATGCCCCACTCCTAGGACACCCAGGGAAGAGTGCTGTGCCCACAGTATTCAGCCTACTCTTTGCTACTTTTCTGGACTACACCCATAAGGGTCAAGCAACTCTGTCCCCCACCTCCTGGCCTCCCTGACACCTGACTCCAGTGGTCACCTGATCCCACTACCCCACTTGGCGCAAGCGGCTTCCAGAAACTCCTTGAGAGCCACTTGTTTGAATGAAGGAGGGGAAGGGAGAAGAGGGCAGGCAAGACAGATTAGGGGACAGCCACGACTCCAGTGAGGTTCTAGGCTTCTCTAGAGCTTCGCTGCCAACTTCAGTGCCCATCATGCCCCTGCCCCTCCAGGAAGCTTCCTCCCTCTCCCTCACTTTGCCCTCAGCCCCCATCTCAGCCACTCCTGCCACTGGAACAGAGGGCACTGTGGTTGACTTGCATATCCATGCCCACTTCAGTTCACCAAATGTTCCCCAAGTCCCCTGCCACAACCAGGCTTAGGGGTAGGGGACAGGAGGACAGGCCAGAGAGTAAAGGGGATGTCTCAAAGGCAGGGGAGAGGGAGGGGAAAGGTGGGGGGAGAAGAGTCCAGATAGAGGTATGGAGGGAGCAGGAAGAAGTGCTGGCATCACTGGGCAGGGATGCTGTGCTGACATGGATGAGGATGAGGATGATGCGAGGTGCCTTGTCACCTGGGAGAGTGGAGCCTGGCAGCCCTGGGGGCTGCTGTCTCCTTGTGGAGGGGCAGGTGGCCTGTGGCTGTTGTCACAGGCAGGGGCGGGGAGCCTTTTGACTGGGCAGGAGGAGATGCATCGGTGCCCCCAGGGTAGGGGTGGCAGGAACGAGCCACTTGTGCTCTGGGGGGCCGGTGTACGAGTGTGAGCCTTTATGGGGAAGGAAGCACTTGTCCCCCAGAGGAAAGGGGGGCTGATTAATTGGGGCACTAATGAGCAGCAGGGAGAGGAAGCTCTGAGGGGCGGGGGAGGCAGCTCCATCGATCCAAGCCTCGGAACCAGCAGCTGAAAAAAAAAAAAGTGAGAAGCGAATCGATCTGAGGGAAACGGCAGCTGCTGGGGATTAGAGCCCGAGGTCCACCCGCTGCCCAACGGCCACCCCTCCCCTGCGTCAGCCTAGCCCCGCAGTCTCTGCTGGCCCCAAGGGAGGGGCCAAGGATGCTCCCTTGGGGGCAGGGCACTGCTCTACCAACGCTGGCTACAAAGTCAGATCAGGCCCCCTCAGGGCCACACCAGCATGGAGCTTGCCCACACAACCAGTCCCAGCCACATATGGCACCTTGCCAAAGTTGTCCTGTACCTTTCAGCAGAGTGGCTTCCCTCAGGGCCCCACAGCTGGGCTTCCCCACATAAGTGTCTCATGAGTCTGGGGAGCAGCATCCCAAACTGGGAAGATAAGACCCTTGGATGAGGTGTCACCTCTGCCTGGGACACCTCTGGAGGAAAAGTGGAGTTGCCACTGGAAGCAGCTGCTGAGTTGGTACTCAAGTGTCCAAGGGACCGTAGACACCCCTTCTTGAAGCCCTTTCCCAGCATCGCCCCCCCGTAGGCTTCCAGACCTTTCCAGAGCTCCCCCCATCCCTCCTCCTCATCCTTTTCTCTCTTCCCTTTTTTCCCAATATTGATTTTTCTTTACTGGTTTTTTAAAAAAGGTGATTTAATTGCTTTTTTAAGGTTACTTCAGTCTGGGGCTCTGCCAAGAAAGCAGGAGCTGGGCCGGTGAGATGGCTCAGCAGCATAAGCGCCTGCCTTGCAAGCACGAGGGCCCGAGTTCGACTCCTGAATCCCACATATGAAAAAGGGGCCGGTGATATCGCTCAGTGGCACGGGTGCCTGTTGGCGCGCGAGGCCCTGAGGTCGACCCCCCGGTACCCACCAAAAAAAAAAAAAAAAAAAAGAAAGAAAGCAGGAGCTGACCCCCAAGCTCTCCCCAGCACTTGCTGTCGCCCTGGCATCGGTACATGTCCCTGAATTCCCCTGCCCTCTGCTGGGAATCTCAGGTCCCACTCCCCAACCACATATCAGCCTCTGTCATGAGCCCAAGTCACACCCCCTTCCCTCCTGAGGGACCAGCAAGAAGTCTCCGACCTCGAAAAGGGATGAAGTTGGGTGGTAACTGAGTCTGAGGGGAGCACAGGGTGGGCATGGGTGATAGGAAGTGGAGCGGCAGTTAGTTATGCGCAGACCCCCCCATCATTGCCCAACTGCCAGCTGTCTCCAATTGTCCCCAAGTGCCCACCATCCTGTCTCCCAGACCGCCAGGAATCTGGTTATGCTCACTGGGAACCCCCCATCCTTCCAGCCCATCTCTTGGTTTTTACCACCCACTCCTCCCTGGCTTCTTCTGGCCCCCTTCCTTGTCCCTCTATACCCCCTTTGCCTCTGGCCCCCTGTCCCCTCTCCCTGCCTCTCTCTGCTTCCCTGCCTGCCTCCCTCTCTGCCCGGCTGCAGTTGGGTGATAATCTCCCTCATTTAGCCTCCCGGCTGCTTCCCCGGCTCATTGCCCAGCTGGTCCCTGGGGCCCAGCCCAGCTTCTTCCCCACCCCCACCCCAGCCCTGCGCCCAAGCTTTCCATCCCCTTCCTCCCTCCCCCACCTACTCCCAGGGGACCAGCGGCCCTTCTAGGGGAGCGACAGGGCCTTGGGTGGCTGGCCAGGACCTGAGCTGAGTGTCAGCCACAGGGCGGGACTAGTAGGGACCTGGGGCTGGGAGTGCGGGAGGGGGGTTGCTGTCGGGTCAGGGTATGAGGCCTCAGCCAGAGCTCCTCTGCCTTCCAATTGTTCCCATTCCCCGGATTTATTCACAGTCCAATTCTCTAGCAATCTCCACTCCCCAGGGGATGAACTAGGTGCCCTGGCAGCAAGAAAGAGACTGGTAGATAGACTGGCAGGCAGAGGTTAGAAAGGGCAGGGCTAGGAATGGGGGTGGGGGCAGAAGGGTAACAGAAGGGGAGGGTGCTTCTGGCTCAGGGCACCTGGGAGGAGGCATGGAGATTTCAAGCGGGCAAAATGCCCCAAAGGGAGACCTAGAGATCACCCAGCATTCATTCAATTTGAGGGGGTTCCAAGGAAGGCACTCTCACAGAGGACCCCCATGCTAAGCAGCATGTGTGCCCTGGATGCCCTGCGAGGCTGGCTTCATTCATAAACTACATGGATGACCCCTCTGGACAGCATTCTCCAGAGAAAGAGAGAGAGAGAGAGAGAGAGAGAGAGTCCCCAGCTCCAAGGGGACACCCCCTTGCCACCCTCCCCAGCCCAGAAACTCGGCTCTGGTGTGGACCAGGGATGAGCCAGTGTGGGACAGATGTGGGTGGGGAGGGACAAGGATGGGGAGGCCAGGGCCGGGCCAGGCCTGGCTGGTGAGCGAGCATCGGTGACAAACGGGCTGTGCGGGGGCCGAGGGGCGGGGGGCGGATGGCGGCTGATTTATCTGGGTTATTTATGCCACGGACAAGGCAGGAGAAGCAGTTAACGAGAGTCCTGGTGAGGGGGTGGGGAGTCCCGGACGTGATCTGAGGCGACTGAAGAAGAGAGTTAGCGTCCCACCGCCAGGCCCTGCCCCCACATCACTGTATTCTGCGTACTGTACCCCCACCCTGATCTCCTTGGGCCAGCCCAGAGCAGCACCCTCTGCAATGTCGGGTACCACTGCCCTATCCCTGCTCAGGGCCATGGACCATCAGGACTGAAGTGAACTGGGCCCAAGATTTGGGGGCATCTGAGGAGGGCACCAGGAAAGGCGGCAAGGACAAATTCCTGGTGGGCCAGGAACTGACCAAGACTGTAGAGCCTGCGGGAGGGCTGGGATGGGAGAGGGCAGCGTGAGAGTGGGTAGGCTGCCTACAGCCTCAAAGCCGAAGCTGGAGAGAGGGCAAAGGGCACTGGGGCATAGATCTGGTGTCAGCCGGAGCCATGGTGGGGAGCTGAGTGGCAGAGAGGCTGAGCAGGAGGGGGCGCTGGTCAGAGAGCAGCCAGAGCAGGGAGGGAGGGGAAGATCCAGAGAAGGAGGGGGGAGGGCTTTGCAGCAGTGAAAGCTGCTGGGAGCAGATAAGGCGGCACAGCAGCAGCAGGGATTAAAGCTCTGAGGGGCATGGGGGGGTGGCGTGGGACGGGGTGGGGTGGGGGGCAGGGAGGAGAGGGCTGAGGGCAAGACACCAAGGCCAAGGAGATGAGTGGGAAGGCGAGGGCTGCAAGGGGGCAGGATTTAATCAGGGGCCACGAGGTGGCCATTAACTGGGAAAGAAGGAAAGAAGGGACCCTTGATCATACGTCTGGGGAGGAAGACTTTTCTGCCATTGACGGAGCCCCCACACCCTGCACTTGTCAGGGCAGCGGAGCTAAGCAGAGGGATGTGCTGCTGCGGGTAGGGTAATGGAGGATTACCCGGAGGGGGGAGAGGCAGAGGCCGCCCTGGGAGCCGCTCTGCTGAGGGCCAGAGACTGAGGGCACACAGCGCCTCCTAGGGGCGACCAATGGAACACAGGAGGGCCACTGGTGCCCCTCAAGAGCGCCCAGCCCACCGCCCTGGCACGGAGAGCCCATCATATCCAGGCTATGGCAAGGAACAGAATTTTAGAGGGATCTTCTTTGCGGGAGGGGTACAGGCTTGAAAGGGGGTTAGGGTGGGCCCTGGATGTCCCTCCCACCACTCCTCTCCTAGCCTCCCAGAAGGGTGTGCTTTGGTGTGGGTGAGGCCCGGGTCCCTCCAGACTAGAGCCTAGGGCAGTTCAGAGGTGGCCTTGGTGGTGGAAGGAAGCCTTGGCGGGGAAGAGGAGGGGCTGGGGGAGGGGAGCGGGGGTGGCAGGCGGGGCTCGGTAATTGCATGTTTGCCAGTTCTCGTCTCTGCACACTAGGGAGCGTGTGTTGGTGGGTGTAGCTTCACTTTGAGGAGTGTGTCTGTTGGCAGAGGTGTCAATGTGTCTGTCTCAGGGGTCTGGGCCCTCCTTGGCCCCCCACCCCCTTTGTGTTTGGGGGAGCGTGGCTCTGGGTACACCCAGCTGTGCTCCTTGCTGATGCGGCAGATGTGGCGGGGCCCCAGCTGTGCCTGCTTCCCAGAGAGGGAGGAGGGGGCTGCAATCTGCTCCCCCGATAATGGCTGCTAAGTGCCAGGGGGAGGGGATGGAGAGGGAAGTGGGACTAGGGCCCTGGGCAATCCTGCCAAAGGGGCTAGGGCCCTACCCCACTCCACCCCGTCCAGCGCCTCCACCAAGCCTGCGTTCTTGGCTTGGTTTCTACCCCTCCGCTGGCTCCTGAAGCCCATCCAAATTTCACTCAGTCCCTGTCCCCAGCTCTCCTCCCGTCGCCACATCCAGCTTGGTGCCAGGGACCCACCCCCCTCCCCGGCCCCCAGCTCGCTCCCCCTCGCTGATTTTACAGAATAATCTTTTTATGGAAACCGAAAAAAAGCGCTAATGGTAGGAGCACACCCCTCCCCCGCATCCCTCCCCCAACTCATCCCCCAGTTCCCTCTTATTTCTCCCTTCTCAAACCCTCCCCAGGCCTGCACCCTCCACCCCTACAGGGCCAATGAAAATTGGGTGCAAGGTCCCAGAGGTGCTGGACAAGGGAGTCCCTGCAGAGGAAGGGTGATACCGAATCTTAGGCCCTGAGTCAGATGAGCCTTTAGCCCCCTCCCAGCACAGCTGGGGCTGGAATGGGCACATTCGTCTCTTCCTTGGGACCCCTCCATACCGGTGACTCCCTCAAACTGGGAGGTGGGTTACAAAGGCCTCCACTAGCTGCCCCCCTTCAAACACTGACCCTTTCCCCTTCCAGTGCCCCTCCTCACATGTCCCCACCCCCCAATGGGTCTAGGAGGGGGGTCCCGGGGGCCAGGGCCTGACACAGACTTATTGGATTTCACGGTGTTTTGCTGAGAAAATAATTAAATTATCATATTTATGATGGAGCTGCCATGGCCTCTGCCAACCACTCGGAACAGAAGGGTCAGGATGGGGGGAGGTGAGGGAAGGGACCCAGAGCCTGGCCCTGTGGCCCAGCCTCTCCCAGTCTCCTCCTCGGGGAGATGACCCCAGACCCAGAGTGGATCTCTGCAGCTCCCCGCCGGTAGAGAGATGACACGTCTGGGCCAGAGGCAGGGACCAGAGAAGATGAGAAAGGGGCTGAGTAGAGGCAGGTTACAGGTCAGGACTGCTAAACCCTGGGCCACTTCCCGCAGCGCGCACACAGCCCGCAGGGCCCGAAGGGACTGAGAGGGCACATCCAGCCCAATCTCCGAGTCGGCCTCAGCCCAGCCCCCTTGCATGCTCCTAACTGCCTGCCTCTGAAACTATGAAACCCTGGGCTCTGTCCCAGCCCCTGGTGCTGATAACAAGGCCCCAGCACCCAGTCGCCTGCCCCCAGCCCGCTGCCAGGACCCCTCTTCCCCTCCCACCCACACCGTGCCCCCCATTCTCGTCGGGTAATTAGATTCCTCTCAATCAGCAGATTACGATCATTACCAGCTCATCTGGCAACTAAGCTCCACACCCATAGCTGGGGAAAGGGGGGCACAGAGAGGGGCATGTGCGGGTCATGGGCAAACATGGGAGATGGTGGGGAGAGGAGGGCCGAGCCCCACCAAAGGGCAGTGCCAGGCTGCTGGCCACTCCCAGAACACGGCACCTCCCACTGTGCTTCCAGAAAGAGCAGCAGGGTCTCAGGCCTGCCTTGCCTGGCAAGGGAGGAGGAAGCGGAGATACGAAGCCCCAGATGGGGGCGCAACCCCCACCTCGGCGAAAGCTGAGAGCAGATGGAGCTGGCAAAGCGGAAAACAGGCCAGGGCTAGGGCTCGGCAGGAGCTGAGAGCAGGAGGCTGGCTGATCAGCCCCCAAGCCTGTGGGTCCCCGCTCCTGTGCCCAGCTGAAACCCTTCCCCCTTCCCTCAGAATCCTGCACTCGGAACACGAGCCAGCCAGGCCCGGCGAGGAGAAACGGGGGCGGAATAGCAGGGGTGAAGGCTGGGGAGCCTGGAGGGCCTTCCTCGGAGTAGTGCAAGAGGCTCAGGCAGTGGGAGGGGTAGATTTACCAAGGCTCCAGATTCATTATTCATGAGCCTGAAGCAACGACTCCAATTTAAATGCTAATGTGGGGGGCCTGACTCAGCTGCCCCCCTTCCGCCCCCACCCCTAGCCCAGGCACAAGCAGAGTCCGTGCTGGCTCCAAGGTTCACTGGGTTTATTTGGGAGTGGGGAGGGAGGCCAGGAGCCCTAGGCCACCCACACTGCTCCCAGCCTGTGAAGATCCTGCCTGGTTTCCCTGGGTCCTTTCCGAGGCTGGCCAAGCCGGCGGCAGCAGCCTCAAGGGGAGTAGGCAGGAGTTGGGTCCTGCTGACAGCCCCCCTCAGAGGATGATCTGGTTGGTGAAGCTGCGGCTCAGCTCCTTGTGTGGCAGAACAATCGAGTTGAGGATGAGAACCTCGGCAGGAATCCGGACACGGCAGCCTGCAGCAGTGAGGACCAGGGCACCAGGGAGAGGTCAGGGAGGAGACAGGGGCAGGGAACCGGGGGCCTTGGCCAGCTGGGAAGGATCCTTCCCTGCCCAACTGTGCCCCTAGCCTCATGCCCCCAGTGACTCACACAGGACCTGGCACACAGCAGGCACTTGGTAAATGTTTGCTAAAGAAACACACACACGCACGCACGCACGCACTCACGCGCGCACACACACACACACACACACACACACACACACAAACAAATGCTCCCACAGACCTCCAGCGATCGTACCCAGGATAGTGATGGCAGGCAGCAGTTTCCCATCCTTGAAGAGGCTCTCACTGTCCATGCGGGCTCGGGGGTCGTTGGGGTTAGGGTCATTGGGAGTCCCCTCCACGCGGGCCCAGCGTCCCACAGTGCTCCCCCAGCCCACGATACTGTGCAGAACACATGTGTGCTCCTGCCAAACAAGATGGTGCCACGTGAGTGGGACGGGAGACAGGGACAGACCTTCTCTGCTCCGGTGGGGATTCCTAGGCTCTCCCATCAGCCTCTTGGGTGCCATGTGCTGCCACGTGCCTGATGCCTACCTGCAATGTGGCTCCATGGAGGACAATGCTCTCTCGGAGCCGCACGCCCTCGCCCACGGTCACCCCCTTTCCAATGGAGACGTTAGGGCCCAGCTGTGGAGAGGAGCACATACCGTGAGTCCCAGAAAGGACCTGGGGATAGCCAAGTCCAATCCCCTACTCGAACAAATAAGGCAGAAGTGACCTGCTAGAGGCCAGGTAACAGATGTGACAAAGTGGAGAAACCAGCACCCGGAGCTCAGGCAGTCTCTGTACCCCCACCCCCATACTCTAACTGCCACCCTTCCTCTCCAGAAATGGGCCCACTGCTTACCACAGCCGACGGGGCCACTTTAGCTGTGGGGTGGATGTAAACGTTTCCTAGAAGCAGAAGAGAGGACCTGGGGGCAAATATCCCAAACCACATCTGGATGGGGAGGGGCAGGGACTGAGACTTCACCTCTGGACCTGAGGTCAGGGTCATGGCTCAGCAGGCAGAGGGGTGGGGTGGAGGAGAGGTTAACAATCGGGGCCTGCTGGTACCTCGGATCCGTGGACCCCCTGGTGTGTGCTTGGCCAGCCGTTCTGGGTGAGTGACCTGGTATCGGCCCAGATAGAGGCGGGAGGCATAGAGAGCTGAGCTGGGGACCAAAACGGAGTAGGGGCTCCAGGGGCCAGCAGGGCCATACCCATCACCCCCAAAGTCTCAAGCCTTAGGAACCCCAGCCTCCCAATCAGAGCCACAGACATCCCGCCCCTACATACCCTGCGGACTTAATCTGGCTCCAGATACCCTCTGTGATGTGCACGTAGATTTGTCCCTTCCCAGCCAGCGCTGAGAACACATCCTGCTCCAGGCGGATGGTCCCTGCCCCTGGCCACGAGCTTGGAGAGTCCTCCCTGGCAAAGGAAAGATACTGTTGTCATTGGTTACCTGGATGACCTCAAAAGTGGGACCAGTGTATCTTTCCAGAAAGGAATCTGAGGGACTCCCACCGCATCTCCAAGCCCCTCTCCAGGTCCACCTGGGTCCTCTCCAAAGGGTACTTATATCCAAATGGCTTTCCCACTCACCCACCCCAACTGCAGCTCCCACAGGGGAGTCCAGGCACAGAGCTGTTTCCCAACCCTGCTCCAGGTCCAGAAGGTGTTCCCTTGATTTTCACAGCCTCCTCCCCTCACACCCCTCCACTCACCCTTCCCTCACCGGATGGAATGAAACACAGACAGACTCACCCCAGAGCAAGGCAGCTGGTGAGGGCAGAGACAATCACAGAGAGAGAGGAAGAAAGAGACGCCAGCTCAGCGGAAACAGAGACAGAGAGGCCAGGAGAGATGGAAAGAAGCAGAGACGTGGTGGGGTGAGAAATGGCTATGAGCAAATGAGGCATGAGACGGGAAGGAGGAGGAAAGCAGAGAATCCCAAAAGGGAACAGCTTTCAGCCTAGAAGGGGTGACCTGGGACTGGGAAGCAGGGTTCTGGGGCACTACGTTCCGAGGGGGGCCAGCCTAAGAATGTGTGTGTGCGTGCATGTGTGTTGTGTGTGTGCACTCGAGCATGTGTGCACCAAAGTGTATGTTACCGTCTGTTCGGAAAGATGTCTCTGGGACACTCAGGGCTGGAGAAAAATGGTCCCAAAGGGGGGCAGGCAGGCAGTGATAGAGGAACTGGGATGGATAAGGAAGAGGGACAGAAAGAGGTTAGAAGGGGAGGGACTGGCGGCTCTGCTGGAGCTGACGAGTGGGAAAAGGAGGAGGCAGGAAGGGGGCGAGCAGGTTGAAATGGAGCCTGCAGAGGCTGGTGTGGGGGGGGGACTGGGCCTGAGGTAAGGGCCATGGGGCCTGCCTCACAGTTGCCTTTCCTGCTGATTACGCTGGAAGACATCCCGCAGAGGTGTCAGAGCTTCCGGAGAAAAAAGATAGATGCCACAGTTGATGATGTCACTGATGAACGTGCTGGGTTTCTCCACATAGTGCAGGACCTGAGGACAGCAAGGATGGGTTCCTAGTGGGGCTGACTGCACCCACCACAATCCCCTAAGACCCTCTCACCTCCAGGCCTTCCTCCCTGCTACCAAGGTGGACTCCCTAAAGTGCAGTGTGCATCTGGCCGCTATCTGGCTTTACACCTGAGCTGACTGCCCTTCACCTTCACCTTCAAGATAAAACTGAACTCCATGCCTTTCCCTGCTCCAACCTCCCCACCTCCTTGGGCTCCCAGAAAACAGCTGCATGCCATTGCCTGGAACACCTTCCTACCTCTTCCTCTGGAAAACCCACCTCTGAAGCCCAGCTGAGGTCATTCTACCCTCTGTGAGTCCTATCATGCTAGTCCCTGACTTAGCTATTCAGGCCTGGCACCCCTGGCCTCCAGTCACACCTCACTCATGACACTGCCATCTCAAAAAGATGGTTTTGGCTCTATCCAAGGATTGGTCTAGTAGGAAAGCAAGGATTGTGCTTTTTTGGTTCTCCTTTCATACCTAGCTGGTGCCTGGCATAAAACTAGGTACCTACATGTGTGCTGTGTGTGCATTTATATACACACTTTATATTAAAAATCAAATACAAGGAATGTGTGAAAGTCACGAGGCTCAGGGGCAGGGAGTTTCACAAACACAGCCAGAGTTCCTCTGCCTTGCCCACCATGTTCCCATTTCCCTAAGCGTGGAGCCACTATGCTATTTCCTGCCTCTGCGTTTGCACATAATGTTCCCTCTGCCTCCAGTCCCTTCCTGTCTCCCCCATCTAGACAAATCTAACTCAGTTCAGTGTCCTTCCTCCAGGAAGCCCTCCCCACCCCACCCAGGCAAGGGTCTGCAGGGCCCCCCTTTTTGTCCTCCCTAGCACACGTGTAGTACCACGCCCATGGAAATTAACTGTTGCCCTTTCCCCCTAGCCAGTCTCTTACAAAGATATACAAGATGATTAACATGTTCCCGTTGGCTTGTACCACTGGTGCTACATGCATGACTGTCCCGTTGGGCGGCTTGTATCACCTGCTGGAACTGTCCCATGCCACCCAATGGGACAGTTATACATACACTACTGGTGGTTCAGAGCTGCACAGCAGTGAGACATGCAAATTATGGTCCCATTATGGATGCGTTCATAGAGGGCTGTCTCTCCTGACTGTCATGACTGGGACTTAATGCAGCATTTCAGCAGTCTCTAGAGTCCTGGGGCGTGGGAATGATGCCACAGAGAGGGGCCACCCAGCCCCTCTGCTCTTACCTCATGCGTCTGTGGATTCTCAACGATGCAGCCATAGTTGAGGGATTGTGTTCTGTTAGCCTGAAAGACAGACATCCCGGAGACAGTGACCCACCTGCTCCGGGGCAGCAGGGCTGTTTGCTCATTTTTTCTTTCTGTCCCCTGTGGCACCTGGCACGCAGGCACGCAGCTCCACTGCTGACAGCTGCCCTCCCCCTCCCTACTTCTGCGCAGCCAAAGGGCTCAGGGTCACCAGTGACACCTCCATCACTGCTGGGGCAGTAAATCCTCCTCCTGACACACATTCCCACTCCAACTCCCCGGGCTGCCTCTACCTCCCCAACACCCTCCAGGCCTCCTGGGCCCCTCACCGTGGTGCCAAGGAGTAAGAAAGGGTGTCGCTGGCGTCTGTGGGCATCCAGCATAGCACTCAAGGGGAAGTCAGAGCAGACATCCGCGTTGAGCACGAAGAACGCCTCAGGGCCCCCGGCCAGGATCTGGTCCCGAAAATGGTAGAGACCACCACCTGTGCCCAGGGGGGCAAATTCCTGCAAGTACCTGTCCCCAGGGACCCCAGAGCCAGCTCAGTGAAATCTGACCAGACAGTTACTATGTGCCAGGGAAAGTGATATTCCCTGGCTTCCAGGAGTACTGCCCAAAGCCCACAGAGAAACTCCATATGGTGTATCTACGGATTCAGAGATGTCCAAATAAGGTGTCTAGTGTATGAGGGTGAAATCTGGCAAACACTGACTCAAATCCACTGTGGAGAACTCCGAGGGCCTCCCTCCCCATAGACGTATGCACAAACACCTGACTGGAAGGTTGAACTCCTGCTGTGCGGCTTCTAAGAACTGCATGAGGGCCTCATCAGGTTGGTAGAAGCCAATGAGCAGAATCTCCTGCATCCCAGGGACCTGCAGAGAAGGGAAGAAGTTGGGAGAAAATATATCTGATAGGAGAGAATGTTGGGGGAATCCCTGGTGCTGGCCCTGAAGTCCTGAGACCACAGTTTCAGCTGCAGCTGGGGACTCTGGGCACTCGCTTTACCACTCTGGCCTGTTTTCTCCCCTGGACAATGAGGAAGTTAGAGGAAGTCTCAGCTGGAGCTCTCAGTCTTTTATTACCCCCCCACACACATTGGGACTCGCTCTAGGAAAGACTGCCTGCAAAGGTGCATTAAAGGATAATCAATTCATCTTTTCCGCTTTTTTTCTTCTCTGTCAGTCTAAGCTTGAGATCAGCATGAGGCAAGGGTGCCTGCATTGAACTAGGCACTTCACAGCGTTGCCATCCCACAAAGGGATCTAATCTCTACTTCACAGACAAGAAAACAGAAGCTCAGAGAGGGTATGAGGTTTGCTTGCTCCAGGTCTCACAGCAGGCAGAACTGCATTCAAACCAAAACTGTGCTTTTCCAAATACCAAAAGCAATAAAGAAATGAGGTCCACAGCAAGCAAGGGAATGAATTCTTTGCTTTGTTATCATTAAGGGTCCCCATGCTATGGCCTTTTGTGTGTACGTGTGTGTGTCTGTGGTGTGAGGATTGAACCCAGGGCCTTCACACTGAGCTACATCCCTAGCCCTTTTTCATTTCTTATTTTGAGACAGGATTTCCCTAAGTCATTAAATTGCCCAGGCTGGGCTCAAACTTGGGATCCTCCTGCTTCAGCCTATCAGGCAGGCTCCACTATGCCTCTAAATTGTCTCTGAGATGCCTGCCTGATCTCACATTCCATACTTTAAAAATAGGCATGAAGGGCTGGTGATATGGCTCAGCAGCATAAGCGTGCCTGCCTGGCAAGCTCGAGGTCCTCAGTTCGACTCCTGGTACCCACATTAAAAAAAAAAAATAGGCATGAAATCTGAGAAAGAAGAGGCCAGATGAGAGACTAGAGTAGGAGAAACCATCGGGGCAGATGCACTGCACAAGTTAAGGGTACACCATTCACATCATCATCTATGAATGATGGTCCTTAGAGTCACACCTAATGAGAAGAGATCATGGTTGGGAGAGTGTGAAATAATGCAAGAAGGAGATGAGCAGGAAGGGTGATGGGAGAAAGGAGCCTATGGGGTTACCTGGGCACAGGCCTCAATATGGTGCTGGATCATAGGGACCCCAGCTACAGGAAACAGTGGTTTGGGGACCTCAAAAGACAAAGGCCTGAAGCGAGTGCCTGGGAGAGGAGAGAGAACATTTCAGCCCCCTGCCTTGCTCTGCCCCCATCCCAGTAGCCACTCTAGCCCAACCCCTTCCCCACTCCCCCAGGTCCTCACCCTTTTGAGGGCCTCCAATCAGGATCACAGCTTTGAGCATGATGATGACTGCTACCTAAACCTCAAATCCCAACAGAGAAATCAGGCTCAGATCTCACATCCCAAGCAAACCCCAACCCCCAAATAATGCTTAGCCTTCTTCAGGATGTAAACTCAAAGTTCAATATAGTGCCTCCCTGGATACCACACCTCACAGATCCCATATATCTCACATCCCAGCACAGATTCCTTCAAATCTCACAGAGATTCCTCACAAATTCTGAAATCTGCATCTCACAATTTCATACAACAGAGTTCCCTTTGGCCAGGAACACACTCTGCAAACTCAGAAACTCAGCAGACGCCCTTCTAAGACCCCAAATCTGAGAAAAATTGAAACCTTAAACCCAGTGATTCTCAAATTCTAGAGGTACAATCCTGAATCCCAACAGTAAACCATGAATACGGAACTGCAAACCCTGAGTGGGCCCCGGATATTTACACTCAATCCTAAGCGTGAACCCCAAGTCCTGAACTAACACTGATTTGCATCTAGTGAAACCCCAATCTAGCAAAAACTCTCAATGTGCTGTACATGAATCCTAAAACAAACCTGTACATGCTGAGGTCCGACTCAAAAGACAGGTTCCCCTGGCATCCCATACACTGGACTTACTAACCCCTGTTAGCTCAATACTGCCGACTGCTGCTGAATCTCTGGGTTCGGAGGGGTCACTGCTGACCCTCTGAACCTCACAACTGACAGTCCAATAATCCCTAGCTTCTTGCAGGCAGGGGTTACAGGACCAATACAGGCCCAAACCCACGGAGAGAACCCGCCCTCTGTTCAGGGCCCTCGACCTTGCCCATCCTCTGCCCCCTACCCCTGCCCCTCCCGTCTCCCCAACAGCGCTCCCTTTACCACTAGCTCCCTTTACTCCGGCTCAGCCGCCCGCTACCGCCCGCTCCTTCCGCGCACGTGTCTTCTCGCAACTCGCGAGAATGCTTCGCAAGGCCTGCCGGGAGTTGTAGTTCCGACGATTCCTTTGCCTTTCTAACTTTGTGAGTAGGGATGGAGGTGGCGGAAGCTGGGGGCGTTGCCAAAAGATCGAGGGGCGGGCCTAAATGAGAAGAAGGAGCGGGACCTGAGCCCCAGAGACTGGAATGTAAGATAGGGACCTGGACTGTCCCAGAATGGGCTCAAGGGCAGCGGCCAAAGTGGAGAACTAGGTTACGGGGAAGAGGGACTGGAGACCATTGGAGTGTGACCTGCCTTGGAAGGGGCGGGGCCAGCGCGCGCACTGCCACGAGGGGGCGGGGCTTGAACCCAGGGAAGGACGAGAGGGCTGAGTGCGGGCTGCACGGCAGGTCCCGCGGGACAGAGAACAGGTGGGGAGGGTCCACCGGGAAGTCCGACGGTGAGAGAGATCCTATTTCGGGTTGACCATAAAATGAAGCATGAAACAGGCACTCTCCAAACTTCCCTCTGACTCCAGCATTCTGTGACCTTGGCCTGTGGGTCTGGAATAAGTGCGGGAGTGGAGGCCCGGGAGAGAGAATGCGATGCTGGAGCACAGAACAGAAGAGTCGGGACAGAGAGAGCAGCTTTATTAAGCAAGACCCGGGAGGGTGGTTGGTCCCACCCACCCCTGGCCTTGAGGTCAGGACGAGAGGTCTGAGGGTTGCTTCAGGCCACGGCCACGCGCGCGAAGCTCTGGTCCATCCCCAAGCTGTTCTCCACCTACACCTCGTACTGCTGTTCTCCGGCGTGGCGCGGCGAATGGTCAGCGTCGTGATGGTGGCGTCCATCGCGCCGATCTCGCGGATCGCGAAGAACACCCTGGGGAGGGGGCGGAGAGGAGCAGAAGGGAGCTGCGAGTCAGTTTACGAGCGCACTGGGCCGGGCTAATTTGCCAGCACTGTTCTTCGCAGTCCTGTCCCCACCCTCACCCCTCCCCCGGCCTGCTTCTGGGCACAGGACCGCCAAGGTTCCACTCCCAGACCCTGCCCTTGACGCAGGTCCCGGCCCTTGCCTGTCGTCCTCCTCGATGTCCTCCCCGTCCTTGTCCAGCCCGCGTCGGGCGGAGGCTCGCCCAAGAGCCCAAGATCTCTGCAGTGAGCATTACCGTGGTGGCTTCGTGCGCCTTCAAATTGTCGGGTCCTTTTAGAATCTTAGCCGGAACTAGAGGAAGGGGAGGGGAACAAGACCCAGGGAGGGACCTGGAGGTGAAGTGGGATGGAGGCCTCACCTCTCCAAGCTAGTATCTGACCCAAATACGAGGTGCACTTAAACTGGCAGTGTGACATCAGGCAAGCCATTAGCTTCTCTGGTTTCATCTCCTTAGTTGTTAAACTGAATTTATCTCCGCTCCTTCTTCGCGGTGCTGAATGGAGGATCAAAAGAGACATAGCGGATGGAAGCCCGCGAATGCCCTCGTATCATGCGGTGCCTTGGAGACAGCTCTGAGTAGTGGAAATTGCCCAGGATTGGGAGCCAGAAAACCCGGCTCTAAACCTTGCTTTGCCTCAGGCTCGCTCTGTGACCCTTGGGACTCTGGAGGAGCCGAATGGTCGAAGACCACAGCTGACTTCTCTGAGCCCGGGCTGGGCTCTCTAGAACCGTAACCGGAGTGGGCTAGGCCCAGAGATATTCACCCGCCACTGCACTCGGCTGCGGGATCTCGCGGGGTTAATGCTCTTTTTTTTTTTTTTTTTTTTTTGTGGGTACCAGGGGGTCGACCTCAGGACCTCGCGCGCTAGGAGGCGCCCGTGCCGCTGAGCGATATCACCGGCCCCTTTTTCATATGTGGGATCCGGGAGTCGAACTCAGGCCCTCGCGCTTGCAAGGCAGGCGCTTAAGCCGCTGAGCCATCTCACCTTGTCTTTGCGCCTACCTTCTACAAGGCACGTACCTTCTACAAGGATGCGCGCCCAGTCGGAGCACTGGCCGAAGGGGTTGGTTACATTGATGCTGTACTGTCCTGGGTCTGCCAGCTCGCCGTCGCGCACCACCAGCGCCACTATGTCAGGGTCCTCAAAGACGCAGCGATTCTTGGGTCCGTCGCGCTCCAACGGATGAACGGGTCTGGGAAAGCCGAAATGCTGCAAGTCAGCTTGGCCGCGCTGCCCTCTATCAGCACCACGTTCTTCAGCGGCGCCAGCACCCGCGGCGGCCCCTTTTCTAGCAGCTCCTTCCGGGAACCTATGCGCAGGCAAGGTCCGGGCCCAGAGCTCCGAGACTCGCTCCAGCAGGCCTGCAGCCCAGTCCACCCGCAAACCGTCTCCTGCCCACCCGACCCCTAAACGGGGAAATGGGGGTGGGTAGGGAGGGGGGCTGTCCCTGAACTGTTAACGCCGGTAAAATGCCAGGTGCTCTTCTGCACCTCAGTAAGCTCTCTAAGTCCGATGACCCTAATTGTTCATGTCACTGTGCTTAGTGTCCCCGCCCACATCCCAAATGCAGGAATGCGCTTTCTGTAACTCCACTTCCTTCCTTTCCACGGCTTCTGGGGTCCCCCTCACCTGTGGCCTCAGTAAGAGGCCTGGATACCAATGGCTGCACTCTGAACCTGGGGGTCGTTGATATCCAGGGTACATCCTGGAGGTGGGGCCGTGGGTTTTTTTGGCAGGAGCTGCTTTGGACATCTGGGGAGTGGGGAGCAAACATGGGGTCCAGGCAGACAGAGGCTTCTGAACTTCAGCCCCTTCCCGCCTGATCGGGGTGGGAGTGTCTGAGGCTTCTCTGAGGAATGAACTCACCCGGCAGGGATTGACTTAAGGACTTCAGTCGATTGGTTGGGTTGCAGGCACCACAGAGGCCTTCTGGATGGCACAGTAGGGGCACAGGCAGAGAATCTGGCACAGACCCTGGTTTTATACATTGCTAGTGTCCTTGCCTTGTTTGGTGTGGTTGCCCCCAAGTCCCCCGGGACCCCAGTGCCCACCTCCTGACCCAAGTGGGCTCCTTATATAACCAGAGGGATCCTGGGATGCAGCTCAGCCACTGGGACAAGCCCGGGGTGGGGGCAAACCCGAGCGGCTCTGGGGTACACTGTGTGTGAGCACCTGGACAGCTGGATGCAGCCCCATGCCCTCCCAAGGCAAGGGGCATCCTTCCTACTGCCAGGAGGACCAGGCACAGCCCCCAGCCAGGGAGAGACTCAGTTCAGCGCTGCAGCAGCTTTGCACGCAGGTTAGCCTCCATGCAGGCAGGCACACATGTCCTTCCTTAGACGGTGTAGGTTAAGAGGGTACAGGTGTCCCTGAATGAAGCCAGGGTACCCTCGGACTTCATGATCCCTACAGCCAGTCATGACAGGGTCAGTGGTATCACCAATCCAGAAGCTTTACTCTTCCCCTCCACCCGCACTTCCCCGGGGAGTCTATGGGTGTCATTTCTGCACTGTGCCCCCTGGTGGTAAACTGAGGTAAACCGAGAGGGGCTGGGAGAGATTTTTGAGAACAGCAGCCCTTCCAATGCCAACTCCATCCACACTGCCTCCTTTTGATGTGACAGGGTAGAGTCTGGCTGATCTGAACTGTCCCTGGAGATTAGCACTACTCCTGACTCCCCAACCTTTGGTCTGCTAAGTCCTTTTGGAACATAAGCCAGGGCATAGGGACATTTGACCCCCTGGGGTGAAGAAGTGTCCAGGACACCAGTAGGAGTGTTGCTTCCATCCACTGTGACTACCAGCCCAGGTGTGGAGCACTGTCACCTTTTGATCAGAGCAGTTTTGACACAGCTCTGCTGACATAAATTACCTTTGCTTCTCTGGGTTTGGAATACGCAGTTCACATGCCATTTCCAATGGAGATGGGAAGTCAGCTCCAGATCGGTGGGGGGACAGGAGAGAAGAATTTTACCATTTATCAAGATATGAATGCAGACACCTCATTTTTATATGAAAACATTTGCAGCGTGTAGGGGATTAGAGATTCTCATAGGCAAACTGTATATCTTCATCCCTAAAATGACAGGTGGGCAAGGTGTCTCTCTCATCCCTTCTGGCTGGCTTTAACATCCTGTGATTTTATGACGATGGGGCTCGCCTCTTCCCTGAGGTCCTGGGAAGCCTGAGAGGCTGGGTAGCACTGGGCAGAGGGCTGATGGAGCTGAAGCCAAGGGGCCTCAATCTCGGTTGGAAACACCAGTGCTGACTCGCTCTGCTTGTAGTTAGAGGCTTCGTTCCTTTCTGTTTGCCAAGAACATTTTGCTAGGTTGTTGGGGAACCATCCTCGGCACACAAGGAATCCGACTTCCTCTTTTCCTCTCACCTTGGGTTAGAGCAGCTTGGTTCTAGGTTCTAGGATCCAGTGTCCACTCTGCAGTACTGCAGCCAGAGCCAGGGGAGCAGCCAGGTGCCTGAGCATCCAGCAGACCTTTTAATTTGCCCAGGGGACAAGAAGACCCAGGCTTCTGTGTCCCTCAGTCCCAGGAAAATGCTGGACATGGCCGGCCAGAGCACCCACAGCTGCTCTGTGGGTTCTGATCTATGCTGTGCCCCCAAGAGTCTGGGGCCAGGACATCTCCTGGTTTCTTCTGCAGCTCTTCACTCTGCCCCCTCCTGCCAACTATCAAGACAAAATGCATCTTCTGGGGGTGGTGAGGGGCAGAACCAGAGTGAAAAAAGGCTGAGCCAGGTCTGGGGTGTGGTTTGGTCCATGCCAGAGCCCAGCATTCCCTAAGATACGAAGAGGAAGTGGGTGAGTAGGGTGGGGCTCTGACCAGGGGGTAGTAGCGGGGACTCAGTGGGTCTGCCAACATTCCAGAAACTGCAGGGCAAGAAGCAAACTGCAGTCCTCCTCCCTCTGAGGATAAGGAGGGGCGAGGGCTCCCAAGAGTCAGGGAGGGGTGGGAAAATCCCAACGTGCTAGGCAGTATATCCTCAAATATGTCTTCACTGGTCTAGAAAATGTCACTGAGGGCCGGTGAGACGGCTCAGCGGCTTAAGCGCCTGCCTTGCAAGCGCGAAGGCCCGAGTTCGACTCCCGGAACCCACATACGAAAAAGGGGCCGGTGATATCGCTCAGCGGCACGGGTGCCTGTTGGTGCGCGAGGTCCTGAGGTCGTCCCCCCGGTACCCACAAAAAAAAATAAATAAATAAAAAAAAAAAAAATAGAAAATGTCACTGAACGTCCCATCCCAGAAATCACACCCTGCCCCCTAGCCCTCCCCAAAGACCACACACAGGTTGTGCTGCTTGCCGGTTTTATTTTCCTGTGACAGACAGACAGAGCTGCACAGACAGCTGGATGGCTGGGGCGGGGGGGCAGGGAGTGGTCAGGACAACATGGGCAATAGGGATTGGATGGAAGGGAAAACTTCATAAAAGGCAATAAATAAATAAATATGAACAGGAAGAAGGGCAAAGGCCATGGAAGGGTGGTGGGGACATCGCTGGGCCACCATGGAGTGCCCAGAGCTGCATCCACTGACACAGGAGGAGAGGTCCAGCTTGAGTGCTTACTTGCTCGAGTCTCTCTGAATTTCAGTTTCTCCTGAGGAGGCCGTTGGCCCACTGCTGGCCCACCCATTTCCGCCTGCATTTGCTCTGCTCTCTCCACCTCGCTGCCCTCACTCACATCCTGGCTCCCTCTCTGGCACTTTTTCTGTGTCCTGTCCTGCCTCACTGATACATTCCCAGCCCAGTGCCCTGACACCCTGAGCTCCTTCCTCTTCCTCCTCTCTAGTCACTCACCCTCCTGGCTTCTCCCTGAGATGCACTGTGCCCCCACCCCCAGAACCTTCCTAAAGTCTCCCCTCCCTATCCCTTGGTGACTCTTCCTCTTCACTTCCCCCATTCCCTTGTTGCCCGTCTTCCTGTTTCCACCCCTGCCCAGCCTAGCCAAGGGTCTCCTGCTCTGGCCAGGGGTGGCATCAGGCCGAAGCCCCTGGGCCTCTGTCCCCTCAGGTCCATGAGGTAATAGCCTGGCCAGATGTTGCTGCTGGTGGTAGCCGAAGCCCCAGGCCCAGCTGGCTCAGCATGGGCCCTGGAATGTCCCGCGGCATCAGTGGGAACCCCGAGTCTCAGTCTGCAGCAGCCAGGTGTGGTCCATGCGCTAGGGGCTGCCAGGGTAGGAGCGGAGCAGCACCTTGTGGCGGGTGGCAGCCTCAGCCCGGCGCCGCCGCTGCTCTCCCAGGAACTCCTTGAGCCGGTTGGTGGTGAAGGTGAGCGTCTGGCGACGCAGTTTCATCAGGTAGGCATCCTGCAGCCACGGGTGGGCGAGGCAGTCTTGCAGGGAGGGCCGGCTCCTGCCAGGTCAGGCCAGGGATATGAGTCACGACAGATGACTCCTGGAGCCTGCAGGCTCTGTCCTCCCCAAGACCCACCACTGGATTCTGTACTCGCCACTGTGTGTGTGACAGTGGGCAACTGTGGGGATTACAGGTGTGCACCACCATGCCTGACTTGTTACGGGCTTTAAATGGTAGCAGTATCACCATTCAGTAGAAGTAGCAGGGGAAGAGTTGGGAGTCTTTGGCCAGGTGGGGCCAGGTCAGTCTACAGCCAAGGGCAGGTAATGCTGGGGGTTGGCAGGTGGGGCCCCACTCACCAGGGATGTACTGAGAGGATCTTTCGCAAGAAGAGGGTGGCACTCTGGGATGTGTTGGGGTACAGCTGGAAGGCATCAAACCGGCCCCCCACAATCCGAGCCTCTGTTTCCTGGGGGTCTGGCTCATAGAATGGAGAGTGTCCGCTGAGCCTGTCATGGAAGACAGTTCAGTTCAGTTGACACAGTCCCAGCTGTGCCACTCATGGGTTCTCTGCCTTCGTGTGGACTAAAGGTCAACTCCCAGGCCTACGGGACTCCAGTGCTCAGGGATAGTGCCACCCTGCATACACCAGGTGTATGCTGGGGAGGCAAGGCACAAGGGAGAGGGTGAGCAGGAGGTGGGGAGGAGGGGAGAGGGGCTGGAGCAGGCCCGGGAGTACTTACATGATGTAGGTGAGCACACCTGCTCCCCAAATGTCTGTAGCAGAGCCGATGGGTTCTCCCTTCACCATCTCAGGAGCTGACAAGAGACAGAGGCCAAGCTGACCCAGTGATGGGAACAGGGAGAGTAGAAGGGCTTGGAGAGTAGGGACAATGCCCAGGTCCCAAGACTATGGGCACAACCAGAGCAGCAGGCCTGGGAGGCGGCTGAGCGGGCCAGAAGCAGAGGTGGTTCCCAAGAGGGATGTAGGCTGCCTGAGGAATAAGCCCAGTAACTGAATGATAGCATCCCTAGAACTCCAGAGCTGAGAAGCAGGGTCCCTTGGATCAGCTGCAAGGTAGGACTCTTGTTCACAAAGAGTGTGGCCAACACCAAGATTAAGAGCCTTTGAAACCAGCCTAGCTGGCAACAATCCCAGGCCTGCCCCTCTGCCCATGGGGCCCTGGGTAATGTACTAAACCTGCCGGGCTCCCCATTGTCTCACCTGGAAAGTGTGGCTTATAGAATAACTCCAAGGAATAGAGATGATAAACATCAAATATTTATCAGGTAGCTAAATGACAGGTGGTTTTCCTTTTGTATATAAAACAATAATTGATTCTCCTGTCTTTCCTGCCTTTAACACTTGTAACTGTCTAACCGGACAGATACTGAACTTTAGTGTGCCTGTTCCCAACCAAATCTGTAAAAAGGGGGTAATATTATGCCAAACTCCAGGCTTTTGTAAAGATCCATTAGGGGAAAAACCCACATAAAGGACTTGCTGCTTGTACACAGTAAGCATGCAATACATGGCACATAGTGGGTGAGATGGGGTGAGCTCTGGAGCTGCCCCTCTGGCAGTGCTCCAATCCCGGACCCTGGCTGGCAGCTGGTCCCCTCACCCATGAACTCCAGGGTGCCTGTGCGGTGGCCTAGGGGCCGCAGGGCCTGGGGGTTGTAGGGCTGAGCACTGCCGAAGTCCACGATCTTGAGGGCGTTGTCAGGGGCCAGAAGCAAGTTGTCTGGCTTGACGTCCAGGTGTAGCACGTGGCGGCCGTGGAGGTAGTCCAGGCCCTGTAGCAGCTGCACCACATAAGTGGCCACGTCATCTTCTGAATACCGGAATCTGGGGGGCAGCAGGGGTCGCAGGTGATGTCCCAGCCCAGCCTCCCCCACTCTCCCTCCCTGCAGCCCTGGAATGTCCAGCTACCTGTCACTGAGCCCACAGAGGAGTTCCCGGTTGCCACAGCTCTCGGCGATGAGCACGAGGTACCGAGGGGTGATGTAGGCCTCATGCAGGGACATGAGCCGCTCATGGTGCAGTGACCGCAGCACTTCATATTCCTGCAGGACCTGCCGCTTTCCCTCAGCTGCGTAGGGCACGATCTTGGCCACAAACGTTCGGCCAGTGGCATTCTCCCGGCATGCTCGCACCACACCAAAGCGGCCCCTGTGTGTGTAGGGGGATGCCACAGGCTCAGGGGGACATTTCTGTCACAAGGACTAAAGGGACCCTGGGGACAAGCATGTAGTGGCTCTGGTGTGGGCTGCAGAATTCAGTCCTAGAAACCAAGATTCCAGTTCCAGCTCTGCGCTTACTAGCTCTCTACCTTAGGCAAATCCCATAACCTCCCAACCTGTTTTCCCATCGGAGAAATGGATGATAATAATATGGCAGCGTCTCCCTTTCAGATTAGAGAGAGCATGTGGCTAATGAACTCAGTACAGTGCCTGGCCTGTCTGAACGCCATCGTTCTAAGGCCCTATGCGTCTACCTCTCCCCAAACCTGGCCAGGACAGTCTGCTCTGCTCGCTGAATGCCTGCCTTCTCCAAGTTCACCCACTCCCCCTCCCGTTCTCCTTCTCCTTCCCAGCCCTGCTTGCCTGGCCTTCTCCTCCAGGAAGGTATAGGGTTTCTGAGGGAGGCCCTGTCGAAGAGTGGTGCCCTCTGGTACGGGGGAGCCAACCATCTCCTTGGCTGGGCTGAGGCTCTGCACTATCACCTTGGTGGGCTCAGGAGGGGGCTCAGGGGCTGGGGGCTCAGGGGCTGGGGGTGTAGATACAAAGGAAGTCACCATATACAGGGGGGTAGAGGAAGGTGCTGGTTTCACTCCTTGAGGGGTGGAGGCTGGGGTTGGGGTCCCAGTGTCAGAGGTAAAAGACTTGGGCTCACTTGGGGTGACCTGGGCACTGGGTGGGGTGGGCTCTGCTTGCTGAGCAGCCTGCAGACCCCTGTGCTTTCGTGGGGGGGTTTGGGGTGCTGGACCTACAGCCTTAAGTGAGGACAAGTCCTGTCTAGGGGGTGTTGGGGGAGATGAGGGACTGAGAGCAGCTGACTGGGAGGCTGGAGGAGCAGGAGTTGGGGTGGAGGCCAGTGAGGTAGGATAGTCAGGCGGGGCCCTGGATGGCCCTGAGGTAACAGGGGCATCTTCAAAAGCAGCAGATGGCCGGGCTGGAGAATCTAAGAAGAGACAAAGGGAAAAAACCACCATGTATCCTGAGAGCAAAGCCATGATGCTCTTGGAGGGGCCCCTTCCTGCTCCTGACACCCCCACCTCCTATCCACTCACCTTGGATGTCCCTGACGAAGACCTTCTCAGAAGGGTTGCTGAAGGGCCCCTGCCCAGCACGGTTGACACATGCCACACGGAATCTCATGGTCACACCAACTGGCAGGTGCGTCACGTTGTAGTAACAGTCAGGGATGCCTGAGCTCACTGGGTGCCAGGCAGATTCCCCTGTGGGCAGCATGGGGTTGGGGCTGAGGGCACAGAAGGGGTGACCCAAGCTCCCGATGCTGTCTGTGAAGAGCCCAGGGAAGGGACCTCTCTCCAGAGAGGACACTTGCCTTCCCAGGTTCCGCTACATGCCACCCGCCACCACCATCCACCACCCTGCCCTGTTCCTCACCATCCACCCGCCGCTCCAGTGTATATGTGCAAGGTGCCCGGCTGTCTCCCGGCTTCCACAACACCAGTGCGGTGTCCTGATAGGTCTGGGGCACCTCGGGAGGAGCTAGCTTTCCTGGGACACCTGGCAAGAGGAGGAGAGGTGCAGCGATGGCCTGGTTAAGGGCCCACTGAGCCCTGCACCACCATCTCCATCACTACCCCCTTGGGCCCACACTCACGGGCCACGGCCACGGTACAGGAGCTCGTGATGCTGCCTAGGACATTGGTGGCTGAGCACTCATAGAGCCCAGCGTGCCGCTTGCCCGCCCGGGGGATACTCAGCAGCTGCCGTCCATCTTTGCAGGACACAATGACCACTGAGGGCTCTGACCGCAGGGACTGCTTGTCTGGGTACAAGGAGGAGCAGTAGGAGCTGATGAGTGAGGCCCCACATGTCCAGGTGCCCATCTGCCCCACACCCCAAGGCCTGCACCTGGAGCCTCTTGCCACCTCCTCCTCTGTGGAAGACATAATCTTACCTTTCATCCAGGAGATGCGGGGTGCAGGGCAGGCTGCAGGCAGGCAGAGCAGGGTGGCTGCCTCCCCCTCCAACAGCACCTGGTCCTTGAGTTTGATGTGGAAGACTGGGGGGAAGTCTGGAGGGAGTGCAAAGACAGCCATCTGTGTGGGGACCCTGGCCACACACTGCTGAGGGAGGGGCAGGTGTGTGTGTCTCAGCAAGGTGGAGCCTGCAGGGAGCACAGTGCAGGTGGCCTTTTCCCAGCCAGATGTGGGGAGTAGAACCTCACACTATGCCTTTGAGAATTTTCTCTGGGGCCAGCATCACTTTCCCAGGGTCCTCAGCATGTGTAGGAGCGTTTTTTTCCTTGCACTGATTATTGAAGATGCTTGGTACATAACTCATGCTTGTAAATCATGTAGAGTAGGTTCTGTAAGTGCTCTACAAGGATTTGTTAAAAACAAATACAGTAAAACAAACAGTTAATATTCTGCAATACCTACTCCCTCTGGGCTACCACAGGACAAGAGAGAAGGGAAAGGAAAGGAAACAGTGAGCTGAGGGCAGTTCCCTATCCCCTAGTCTTCCCACTTGGGGCTCATGGGAGGCGCCTAGACTTTCCATGTACTTTTCAGATCAACTACTTAAGGAAAGCTTTTGACATGGCTAGCAACAGTATCTATATGACCTTGGGTTATTCCCCTCTGAAACTCCCATTTCTTCCTGTAAATTGAGGAAAATAACATACCAAGCACAGAGGATTGCTGTGAGAATTAAAAGAGGCAGGTAAAGTGCTTAGCATGTGTCAGGCATGAAATAAGTGCATGTAAACATCAGCTGTTATTGTGATTGTTACTGTTATCTCATTAATATGCACAGCAGAGAAGTCAGGGGCAGAACCTGAAAAAAGGCTGCTTCAACAAAGCGGAGAAGCCACATCACCATGGGCTGGTGGCCTTGCCCATGAAGGGCTGGGGCCAAGATCTGTGCTCCAGGGCAGCTGGCCTGTGGCTCCTTGATGCCATGAGGAATTCAAGTTCATGATCCCTGGAAGGCACCTTTAGAAAAATCCCAATCTGGTCTGTCTATGGGGAGCAGGAGAGTTTTTTTCCTTTTTCTACCTGGGCAAAGAGAGAAGACCCCTGGGAGCCCCACCTGCTGCCTGCCTGAGCACCTGGAGGGACTGGGAGTGGGGATGAGCTGGGCAGGCAATACTCAGCAGGAGGGGGTGATCAGGGCAGCAGCATGTCCCCCCTCCCACTGTGCCCTCTTGTTTCCTAAGGAGGTCATACTCTCATCAGTGGCTGCCCCCAGTGAGGGGGCAGGGGCAGAGAGGGAGGTCAGGAGGAAAAGTGACAGGTGGCCCAGCCTAGCTCTGCCACCCCCACCCCCTACTCCCCCAGGGCCAGCCCTAGTTGGTCAAGTGGACATGGTACAGACTTCTTCCCATGGGAAGAGGATGCAGTCACTCACACTGCTCAGCAGGAAATCAGCTGCACAAACAAAATGGAGAGCAGGAGCGAGGCCCCAGGTGGGAAGGGATCAGCTGTCCCCAGGCCTCTCTGCTAGATGCTCTCCTTCTCCCCCCTTTTCCACCCTCCCCCACCAGCTGGCTTCCCTCCCTCCCCATCACACTTACTGCAGCCCCACAGCCCTGGCCAAGGCTAGACACAGTCCCCTCCAGCTAAGGCAAGACTGAAGCACTCTGAGCAACTTAACCAAGAACTGGGCAAGAATAGAGCTGGTGACTTCCAAAGATGGGGAATGCAGCCTTGCTTGGTGACTAGCTCCTATCTTTCCTGCTGGTCTGGGAAATCTGGCCTCCTGAGTCCTTTATTTTTATTTATTTATTTATTTTTTTGTGAGTACCGGGGGGTCAACCTCAGGACCTCGCGCACCAGCAGGCGCCCATGCCGCTGAGCGATATCACCGGCCCCTTTTTCGTATGTGGGTTCCGGGAGTCGAACTTGGGCCCTCGTGCTTGCCGGGCAGGCGCTAAGCTGCTGAGCCATCTCACCGACCCCTCCTGAGTCCTTTAGTAAAGTTCCTTTTTAGGTAAAATGGCCTTAGATGGAGAATGCCTCCCTCCCTGCAGCCTCAGGACACTGGGGCATGAAACAGACCCCCAAAGAGCCCTGAAGGCTGCTTTTCCTAGCAAATGTACTTTCTGTGGGGGGACAGGAGACCAGGAGAGGCAGCCAGGTGTTCAGGGCTGTAGAGAAATAGAGAATTGGGGCATGACCCAGGCTTGGAACCAAAGCTTATCTTTGGGGGTACACAGATGCATACATGTCTCAAGGGGAAGGGGCAAAGGAACATGATTCCCCCTACCCTGCAGTCCTGGGGATTGCACTGAACTAGCACACCCCCTCCTTATTTTTATTTTTAGAGACAAGGTTTTAAGTCACTAAGTTGCCCAGGTTGGGCTTGAATTTGTTATCTTCCTGCCTCAGCCTCCTGGAGTGCTGAGATTACAGGCATGTGCCACCACCCCTGGCTAAGGGGAATGTGATCTTGAGCTTCTTCAAAGCTATACCTGGACACAGAAACCTTCTAGAGACTTCTATGACAGATGAGGTCAAAGAAAAACCTAAGCATGGGGTCCTGGTTGCAGAGGGCCACACAGTCCAACCCCAGCTACTCCGCTCACTAGCTCTGCGATTCAGACAAGCTACTTAGCATCACATCACTAAGCCTGTTTTCTCACCTGTAAAATGACCATGATCGTTGCTAAATAATGCTGCAGGATTGAATGAGACAAAGCTTGTAAAATGCTTAATAGGATCCTTGCCTTTGCTAATTAATGGCAGCTGCTTCGATGATTACCACTGTTTTCCTGATTCTAGGCCCTTTCCACATCTGCCTAGTTCATGGAGGTGGCCTACGTCCCCCTCAGCTAGGACGGGGGCAGGGAAGTGCTCACCCAGCCCACTTCTTACCTGACTCACTGGGCACGTACTGGTGACCCAAGTCCTCTTGGACATTGGCAGAGAGGTTTGGCTGAGATAAGCCCTTGTCCTTCCGCAGGCGCGAGAGTCCCCAGCGGAGCCGGCTTCGGCTTTCCCCTGGAGCTGTGGAGGCCCAGGCCCATGAGCGTTTGCCCAGACGGCGCCAGCAGACTCCTGCCTCTCCTCCCGGCAGCCCTCAGCCCAAAGTAGAAAAGAACATCTGGTCCCTACCCTGCCCGGTTCCCATCCAAGCCTCTGCCTTTGAGCCTCCCTCCCCTCCAGCCAACTCCACCCTTTGGACCTCCGGCACCGCCCCCCCCCCCCCGCCACGTTCCTCCCAGAGCTCCTCTGCAGGGCACCTCACCATCTTCCACTCTCTGCGCCTGCCACCTTACCCTAGACTCCCCTCACCTGAGGAGCCCGACGTGGCGCTGGCCTCAGAGCCCAGAGACTCGGCGGAAGGAGTAGTGGCACCGGCCTGCGAAGCCAGCTGGTTGTGCGGAATGCCCAGGCGGCGCAAGCTCTCGCCCTCAGACGTGGCCCTGCGCAGCCGTCCGAAGAGCGGCGTGCTGCGACCCGAGCCACCCCCGGAGTCCTCACTGCTGCCGCTGCGTTGCAGCCGGCTCGAAAGCCGTTCCAACGTGGAGCTGAGCCTCCTGCGCACCGCCAGCACCGGGGAGCCCCGCGCTGAGCTGCCGCCCTCCGAGCTCTCCCCGTCTGCGCCTCGGGTCTCCCAGGCCGGGTGTCGCTGCGCGGGCGGTGTCCGCCGCAGCCTCTGGGACAGCGACAGCGAGAGGCGGCGGACTAGGCCCGGCTCCCCAACAGCCCTGAGGTCCTGCACGGAGCGCGAGCGCTCGGGCCGGCGCACCAGCTCCAGCGGGGTTCCCGCCGGGCTGGGTCTGTAGATGCCGTCCTCGTCCTCGGCTCCGCGGAAAGGGCCGCGCTCCTCTGAGCGCGAGCGGCTGAGCAGCCGGAGCCCCCGCGACAGGGGCGACTCGCGGCTGCGCTTGAACTTGGCCTCGAACACGGCCTCGGACTCCAGGTTCTCGATGCTGCTGCTCAGGCTGCTCCCTGGCCTGGGGGGGACCGTGGGAACCTGGGCTTTCTCGGCTACCACTGGGGCAGCCTTGGCCGAAGGCACGCGCTTCTCAGGGCCTCCTGGAGGTGGGGAGGCCACCCTGGCAAACACAGCCGCGTGCAGCTGGGGGCTTGACGCCGGTGCTGAGGGGCCCTGCGGGGGCTGGGAGCCACCCTCCAGCTGGAGCGACTGCATGATCCGGGCATAGGGAGTGAGGGGCAGCGCCAGGGTCTGCGGAACCACGGGGGGTGGTGCCGGCTTGGGGGCTGGCACTGGTTCTGGCTTGGGCTCCCTGGCCTCCTCAGGGGCAGGCTGGGGTTCTGAGGGTTGGGGGGGTTCACTAGGCTTGGTGGGGGAAGGTTCTGCAGGCTTAGGGATTCTGGGTTTGGGGACGCTGGGCCGCGCAGGGCTGGGCGGCTGGGCCTCGCTGAGGGCAGACAGGGAGGGAGACTCCTGCAGCCTGCGGGCCCCAAGCCTGGCTATGGGAATTTCGAGGGGCGCCCCCGCGCGGCGGTGCCGACCCCGGGGCTCCGCCTCACCCTGGGAGAAGCTGCTGCTCTTTTGCAACCCTCGTGCCTCGGGTGGGGGCTGGTGGTGGGGCGCTGCTTCGCTGGAAGCAGCCCGAGCCATCCGGTGGTCCCGCGCACGGCCCCCCAGGCTCTCCAGCAGGGGACCTCTGAGGCCGCTGACCTTGCCATCCTCAGGGCCTCCCCGCAACAGCCGCTGGCGCAGGGCCTGCAGCCTCTGGGCGTACTCGCCCTCGCCCAGGCCACCCCGGGCCAGGCGGGTGGCCCCCGGGCTGGGGCTCCTACGTTGCGGCAGCTCTACAGACGCCGCCTTGTGCAGGCCCCGGCCCGGCTCCCGCGGCCCAGCCCGGGGCAGGGCGCTCTCCGCGGAGCTGCCCCTGCGGAGCTCTCCCCGCATGGGGCTGGGCCCAGCTGGGGACTCCTGGCCTGGAGAGGGGAGGGCCCGAGGGCTGGTGGCCTCCTGGTCCTGAGACAGAGCCCTTCCCTGCTCTTGCCAGTCCATGGGGGTGGCAGCCCCGGCCTCCGGGGTCCCCAGGGCCTCATCCTCAGTGGGAATGTCGGTAAGGGAAACCCTAGAGCCCGAGAACTCTGGCTGCAGGGGGCGGGGCACCGAGGGCAGCTCCTCCAGCTCTTCTTCAGAGTCGGAGGAGGATGAAAGGCCCCCACTCAGAGGTGGTCTTCTGGGCATGGCCACCCACACCCTCTCTGGGGGCGCCCGCAGCAGCTCTGGGATGGGACGCAGCACCAGGTGGCATTTGTAGCTGACTTGAGAGCGCTGGAGACAGGGTATTAGAGTTAGACCAGAGGGGTCTCGGGCAGCAACACCCACCCCACACTCCCTCACACCCCGCAAAAGATGCCTAGGCAGGCAGAGGTCGGGGCAGGAGGGAAGACGGAAAAACAGGGAGGTAGAGGAGGAGGCACAGAGGTTGGGGAGAGGAACCAGAGGGTGGGAAGGATAGCCAGACTCACCTGCCACCTCCGCCGGGACAGGAAGAGCTTCAGGTGATCTGTGCTCACCTCTGCGCCCTTTGCTTGTGTCTGCAAACCCAGGACACAGGGCCTGAGGGACAGCTCTCTGTCACCCGGACCTTCAAGGTTGGGCAATGGACAAAGTCCATGGGGGGGTGGAGTGGGTCTGGGCTCCTGGGGGTCCCCTTGGGACTGTCAGGACACCTTCTACTGCCGAGGGGAACACCTGCGGACAAACTCCCTGAGCCTAGGGGAGAGGCAGAAAACAGGTGGCTGCCAGGGGTGGTTTTCAGCTTGCACTGGGGCTCAGGGTCCTCTCCTGCTGCACGGGCTGCCAGGGGAGGCCTGTGCTCTTGGGGCCCTGGCTGGCCCCCAGCTGTCTCCATGTGAGGCAGCATCCGAGACATCTGGAGCTGGGGTCCAGAGCAACGCAGAAGCTCCCCTCAGCACCCCACCGGGCGCACTCTCCTGAGGCTGCCTTCTGGTCTGAGGAAGGAGGCTCTAAGCTGACCCAGCTGGGCACTCAAGGGAATGTTTATTCAGGTGCTTTCTAGACTCCCCCCCCTGCCCGTGCCTGGCACTGTGCCCCAGTGCTGGGGCCTGAAGATGAATGAGAACTCTACCCACACACAGCTCACAGCTGAGAGGATGGGCCAGAAAGACCACCCACTAGTCAGTGTGGGACAGAGGTGGGCACACAGAAGTGAGGGAGACCAGGGCTGCTCTTGAGCACCAGGGAGAACCTTGAAGAGGACCCCTGGGGTGGGGTGGGGTCCAGACCTATGCTTGGAGTCCATGATACCCCAACCTGTTGATCACTGATTTGAGCCTCAGTTTCCCAATCAACAAATGGGAGGGCCGGTGAGATGGCTCAGCGGCGTAAGCGCCTGCCTTGCAAGCGCAAGGGCCCGAGTTCGACTCCCGGATCCCACATACGAAAAAGGGGCCGGTGACATCGCTCAGCGGCACGGGTGCCTGTTGGTGCGCGAGGTCCTGAGGTCAACCCCCCGGTACCCACAAAAAAAAAAACAAAAAAAACAAAAAAAACAAATGGGAGCAAAATTACAGAGCTATTGTTAGGCTACTAGATCACATATACAGAATAATGCATATCGGTTACTGCACATGCACATCAGTGCTCAGTAAGCGGAGCTGCTAGTAACCTTCTCTCTCTCCACCCCTCGTCCCATCACCTGGCAGGACCAGACTCACTTTGAACCAAGGATGTTCTAGGGTCTCCTCTGCAGTAGGTCTCCTGTAAAGGCATAAGAATTAAGGAGAGATTTATCATTCACGCATTCATACAGTCAATAAATGTTTGAGAAAACCGGGCCTCTAAGGAGCTGGGGGTTGCCTATTGAAGGGCAGAGACTAGGTAGGAGTAGAGGGGGGTGGCATAAAGGACTCTACAAGTAGGGGTTCCTCAGGGTCGCATACTCACAGCCGGTCCTGCACCAGCACTTTGATGAGGAAGCCCCGCGCCTCTCTGCTCAGGCTCAGGAATGTGGTCTCCTCAAAGGCCACATTGTAGTTCCGGATGTTCATCAGTGTTGTCCGATCGTTTTCGCCAACAAATGGGGAGATTCCCGTCAGGCTGCAGGGGTAGGGAGGGTTGTCAGGAGAGCTGGGCAGCACCCTGGGCTGAGGCAGGGGTAAGATAGGTGGGGGCTGGAGGCCCAGGTTGTGAGGACAGCAGATGCTAGGTGAATCCTGCCTTACCTTCCAGCGCCCCCTAGGAACTGGGGGGCAGTCCTGCCTTGGGACTTGGTTGCCCTTGCTTTAGAGGACCTGTTCTGCCCCACCTCCAGTGGGCCTCTCCACCCTCTCTTTCTCTGCTGTGGGGATGCACCCTGCCCCTCCTAGTCCTTGTTCTACACATTCAGGGCCAAGCAGTTTGCTGCTGAAATGGCACTGGGTCTGCACTGGCCTCTCTCAGTCCACTGTGCCCAGCTCTTATGGAGGAGGGACATGGTGATGGGCAGAGCTTGGGCACATGGACCAGGGCATCCATGTTCATGCACTCATTGCCCCTGGCAGTTCGGGAAGGAGCAGGGGTATGGAAGAGAAGAGGTGGACCATGAGCCTTGTGAATGGTAGGGGTGGGCCTGCCAGGAGGCTGCAGAGGGGTCCTTACCAGAGGAAAGCAACGACACCCACAGGCCTGTGGGAAAGAAGAGCAGATGGGTGAGAGGACAGCCCCCCTCCAGCTGGAAGTGAGCACTTCCCTGCTACCTCAAATATGAAAGAAATGTGTCCTCCTGGGAACACTGCCCTGGACACCTGGGCACAGGAAGGCCTTCTTCAGGAAGGACTCTGAACCCAGCAGTCTAGACATCCTGGAGAGGTCAAGGGTCATTCATGGCAGGGCTGCTTAGGAAGCCCAGATGTCTGGGGACCAGTGGGACCATGCCTCCCCGTTGGGAGAGGCCCTGCCCCTGCAAAGGCAGGAGCCAAGGACTGCAGAGCTGAGGCCCTGCATGATTGGCCAGGCCTGACTGATGAAGGGCCAGAATAACAGGGCAGGGGACCCCATGAGCACTGCCACCAGCCCCCCAGCAGAGAAGGAATCCAGGCTTCATAACACTCCTCTTTGCCAGTAAGTCCCCAGCACCCCCTTCCCCCAGCAGCCCAGCACACCAGCTTTACCAGATGTCAGTGACTCCAGATACGGGGCTCTGGTTGACAATCTCCGGTGCCACAAACTCAGGTGTTCCATACTGACAGTACTGGGGCTCCCCTGGGATCAGCTCCTGGGCGTTTCCAAAGTCACAGATGCGAACCTGCTCTTCACCCCCTGCACCGTCCCATATCAGCAGGTTCTCAGGCTACGAGACACAAACAAGCTAGAGATGAACACCTACCTCTTGGCTCCCCGAGGAGCTGCTTGCTCCCCACTCCCCACTTCACCTTGACATCCAGGTGTAGCACGTGGTTCTGGTGCAGGTAGCATACTCCCTCTAGCACCTGTCGCATATAGGCCCGGATCTGTGGAAACAGAGGGGCCCAGGGTCTGTGGGGGTAGGGTGGGGAACTATGCTTGATTACCAACCACCAGCACTGTGGCAAGAGGTCAGGTCAGGCCTTGGGAGTGGCCTTCAGATGGCTCATGGAGGTTTGGGGTTGCTAAGACCTAGGACTGCACAGGCTGCACAGGCTGGACGCGGCACTATTATGGGGGCAGACACTTACATTATAATGAAGAGTATAATGAATAGCACCGTACAGTGTACTACATACATAGTCATACATGGCAGGACTGCGGCGAGATCAAGAGTCTAGGTGGGACCTATGCGGGGAGACACATTTGGAGAATGTGTATGTCTAGGAAACAACAGAGAGGGATTGGAATGGGCCTGCCGAGATTAGAGAGGATGATGCAAGTCCCAGATACACGGGGGTCTTGCAGTGGGGCATTCTGCTGCCAGCCTCACCATCTGCCATGGCTTCCTCACGGGCACAGATGGCATGCGTAGGACCCACCCATCAGTCCTCAGAGCTCAGGTGGGTGAAGGCTGTGCTCAACCTGGCCCCTTCCACCCACTGCCCTCACCTCAGACTCACACACGGCGGGTTTCCTGGCCACTCGCTCCAGCAGCTCCTCTGTGCAGCTGTGTCAGGGATCAAGGAGAACAGTGACCAGCGTCCACTGCCTGGCCCAGCCCCAGGACTCAGGGCAGGCTCTGCTCAGCGCAGGGCTCTCCTCCCCCACAAAGCACATCTGGTACCAGTCAGAGACGGCGCGTTACCCTTCCTGTCCTTTGGGTGCACAGATAGGACAACTCTGCTTGAACTCTTACTCACTACAGGATCTCAGCCAAGTCACTTAGCCTCTCTGCACTGAGGTTCCCTCGGGTATAAAATAGGGACGCCATTTCCTTTCCTGCCCACTCGACGAAGTATTTATGGGGGACAAATTATAGCAGAATCTTGTTGATTCAACTGATAGTGAGCCCGAGGGCCATGACATGGAATAATCTGTCATTTTGCTAAGGTTTGGATTTAACAGTGTAGCAGGGGAGACTGGTATGCAGGTCATGGTCACCCTGCTCCAGGAGAGCTGAGCCAATCACCCAATAGCTTTCACTCAGTGTACCCTTTTCAACCACAGAAGAATAAGATCTGTTCTTTCAAATGTGCGAAATATTGCTCTGCAATTTGTGATTAAAAAGCATTTTCCATTTGCCAGCAGTATGACCTCAGGCCAGTTATTTAACCTCTCTCTACCTGTTTCATCATCCATAAAATGGGGATAATACAATTCCATGAGGTAGGGTGTACCGAAGAAGTGAATGTTTTAACATTTGTAAAACTTGTACAACACTGCCAGGCACTTGTTAAATGCCGTGTAAGTCTAAGCTAAAAGAAATGTTTGCTTTCACAGAAGTCTCCAGACTCATCCCTCCCAAGTCTCAACAGGACTAGTTTGTAAATGGTAACATGTGTTGCAAATTGGTTGTTACAAGGACCAGTCATTCAAGCACAGGTGCCCTCTACTCCCCAGCCTCTCCCAGGATACAGCTCGGTGACAATGACCAGTCCCCGGCGCCTCTCAAAGGCCTCATGGAAGTAGAGGACACAGTCGTGCTGAAGCCGGGCCAGCAGCCGGGCCTCCCGCCTTGCTGATGCCTTGGGCTTGGCCTGGCTGGGGATGAACTTGGCCGCAAACTCCAGGCCGGAGCTACGCTCCACCACACGCCGCAAGTAGGAGAAAGCACCCCTGGGTGACAAGGAGGGCAAGAGAGCTCAGATATCACTGCAGGACTGGCTGTGTGCCTTCCTGCCCCTCAGAGCCAGCAGCCTCTTGCGGCCCCCAACACTGGCTCCTCCCGGCCCCACACCTGCCAATCTCCTGGTGGATGTCATAGAAGTCGCTGAGTCTCCTTCCTCGATGTTCCTCGTCTTCCCCAGCTCCCTCGACCTCCATAGCTGTCTGAGCTGGAGAGGAGACAGTTGTCCTGGGGTTAGGTGGGGACAGCAAGAAAGGGACAGGGCAGAGGCAGGGTAGGTGGGGCAGATGGAAACAGAAGAGGAGCAAGAACAATGCAGCCCAAGGTGGGGTGTTGGGGCTGGAGGATGCACAGTCAGGAGTGCGGGTGGGGCTCACGCTGAATACCTGGGGGTAGCTCCAGCCCACCTGAATGCACAGCCAACTCTGCTTTGCAGGAGACTTCACCCGCCAGGTTCCGGGCCGTGCAGGTGTAGACGCCTCCATCCTGGGCCCCCGTGCTGAGCACCACCAAGGAGCACTCGTTCTCCTCATACACGAAGCTCATGTGGCTGCTCTCAGCAAGCAGCACCTCATCCTGCAGAGGTGGGTGTCACTTCCAGCCTGAGCCTGACCTCACCTTCATCTGGGACTCAGTTTTACCTCCATGCCAGGACCCAGCTGCATCTCCACCAAGGAGCAGGAGCCTGTCTCAGCCCTGCCCCTGTCTCCACTCAGGGGCTTCACCCCAGGGGCTTTGCTCCCCCAGAACCCAAATCAACTCGTCCCTCAGCTCCCACTAATAGCTCCATACCCCTCAGTTAACCCCTGGGCCCTGCCTCCTCCTCCTAACCATGCCTCTGCCCAGCTGCCCCCACCCCCAGGAGCCCAGCTCCCTGGAGAAACTTGTTCCTCCTCCCCCAGGCTCCCTGCCAGCTGGCAGACTCCCTGCTTTGGCCTGCACCACCCTCTCACCTTGTACCACATGATGTCCGGCACTGGTTTCCCCTCAACCACCACAGCGAAGCGAGCAGTTTCCCCAGCCCCCACCTCCACATCCTCCATGATGGACTCAAATCGCGGAGCCTCTGAAATGCACAGGGACAGGAGAGGGCAAGGGAGGAGGCAGGATGTCATTATTACAAATGCCTGCCTCCCCTGCCCCTCTCCAGTTCCCCAACAGGAACGGACTCAGTCAGAACACCAGGCTGAGCTGGGTGTGGTGGCACATGCTTATAATCCCAGCACTTCGGGAGGTGGGGGCAGGAGGATTACAAGTTCAAATCCTTCTAGGGTGATTAAGCGAGACCCTGTCTCAAAAATAAAAAGGGCTAGGAATGTAGCTCAATATGAAGGCCCTGGGTTCAATCCCCAGTACTGGGAAAAAAAAAAAAGAACACTAGGCTGGGCTCCCAGAGCCCCCACCCCTTGGAACGCCACAGCTCCTTGTCACCTGGCCCAAGCGCCCTCTCTATAAATCCAAACATGATGTTCTCTAAATCTCAGAAACACTGTCACAGGCACAGGCTTGCTTTGTTAGACCCTCGATGTTCATTTGCCAGCTTTGAAATTAGGAGATTTGCACACACAAAGGAAATCTGGATTTGCTGTCTCTTTTGAAAAATCAGGACTGGCCATCCTAAGCGGCTTCCCTCCCAGAACAGCTTGGTGAGGCGTGGCTCAATGCCGCCCCCAGGAGGCCATCGCCCTTTTCACAGTCCCACCACAGCCTGTTCTGATTGGGCCTGGCTTGGAATCTGCAGGAGGCTCAGTCTGCGACCCGAAATGAAGCTCAGGAATGACACTGCCTGTGTCTTGAGCTTTTTCTTTCTGAATCTGCCTTAGATGGCTAGAGAGACACCTACCATTTAGGAGATGGCAAGAGGAACAAATTACTAACCCCCAAATACTAACTGGACAATCTAGAAGCTCTCAGCTCAGTTCTCCCACGTGTGTCTGTGATCTTATTCTCCACACATGTCACATGGTTGTATTATTCCCTGCAAAGTGCCAGCTGATTCTCATGGTGGAGTTAAATATATTTTGCAATGCGCTTTCCCCATCCTGAGTATGTCCGAGCATCTTATTTACGGGGAGTGGGAGTGATCGGGCCTACAGTGAAGAGCAGGGTTTCCAGGTACAGACCACCCCCAGCACAGGGACCACCAGCTTTTATATAGATCTCAGGAGGCCATCCTGAGGGTGGGAAGATGCTGGGGTGTGCAGACATGGAGGAGAGGGGCTACCATACCACTGGCCCTACCTGGCTGGTGTGGAGTGAGGCCTAGTGGAATGTGGGTACTGATGCAAGCCCAAGGCCTGTTTTAGCCTTGGCTGGCAGGGACATGGTCTCCCTCAGCCACTGTTCTGTCCAGGCTGGGCTGCGGGGCCCTTGAGACCAGGGCCTCCCTAAGTCCCAGACATAGGGCTATATCTGGGCAGGAAGCTGAGTCTAGCAGATGGCAGAGGAGCAAAGTGGTGACTGAGTAGGAAGTGCTGAGCATGGCTGGGTGTGTGAGGAGCAAGACTCATCAAAGGGAGACCCAGAACCCGGGGGATCTGGTGCTCACCCCATCCACCATCCCCGCAGGAGCCAGGAGGGCCCTATCTCTTCCTCACACCCCCTCTGGCCACTTTTCACCCGCTTTACAGATGCCTTCCTCCCTTCTGGAAGCTGGTTCCCAGTCTATAGGGGTGTGGGAAGGCAGTCTATAAAGGTCAAAGCACTGGAAGGTTTCACATGAATATCAATGACTGTCTTAAAGCACCACAAAACGATCATTTGCGCAAAGATCGCCTGTGCTAACTAAAATGTCACTTCCTTGGCTTTGGGCTGGAACTGTATCTATACACTCAGCAGGTAACACTGCTCAGCTCCCATGGATCTGAAGTTCTGAGTGGCAGTTACAGATGTCTAGAGTTAATTAACAAACCCGAAAACAAAATAAGTACTACCTAATACATGCTATGGCTTGATAGGCCACGTCTTTAAAGGAGAAATTATAAAAAGGGCCTTTGCTGCAAAGGTTGGAGTCTCTGTTAAACAGGTTCAAGCGAAAGGGCAGCCAGGAACCTCAGAGCTGGGAGTCAGGTGATAAGCTAAGCACATGAACTTTTGTTTTTTAAAAATCAACCCAGTCTTCCCATGCTTGATGTAGCTGAAATACTCTTTCCTATTGGATTTAGCACAGGAGCTAGGAACACTTTCAGGCTCTGGAGCCTGATATCCAGACTTGAACCCAGCTCCCGTGCTTATCAAGTTGTATGACCTTGGGCCAGGTTCCTTCGTGACCCCTCGAGACTTAATTTCCTCACCTATGAAATGGAGCTCGCTGACCCATCTCACAAAGTTGATGTACATATTAAATGAGGTGTACTGATCCAGGCACATATGAGGTGCTCAGTAAATACTTTGCTAGTTCTATTAATGTGACTATTACTTGTACTGGTATTGTTACCGCCATTAGATGGCCAGGCCTGATGGGGAGGACACAGGATTGGATCCTCAGAGATGGCTGTGAGCGTGTGCACCTGGGAGTGTGTCTCAGAGGGAGAAATGGGAAGAAGGCTGCTGTCACCCACCTGCCAGCTCCAGTGTGACTGAGCAGGACTGTGTGCCATGGCGGTTGCGGGCCGAGCAGGTGAGTGGCCCCACGTCCCGGCGGCTCACCCGGCAGATATGAAGGCAGTACTGGTCGTCATCCGGCTGGCTCAGCTCGTACATACCTGCCCGTTCCTCCAGGAGGGCCCCTCGGCAGCTGAAGGACACAAGACAGGGAGGTCCTGCTAGGCCAGGCTGGGGCAGGCTGTTACATGTGGGGAGTGGGGTGAGCAGGGCCTTACCTCCTCCAGACGACCTGGGCCTCCACGTGGTTGAAGGTGACAGTGACACTGACCGGCTGTCCCTCTACCACGTACACTATGTCTGGTTTGTCCAGCACAGCAGGGGCCTCCTCCAGGGGTGGGCCTGAGAGGAGAGGGCAGGTTCTATCCGGGCCAGATGCTGGGGTGTCGGCACCTACTGCTCCTTTTACACCCCCAATCACCACGCAAGCTCCAAATTTACAGACAAGGAAGCTGAGGCTCAGGGAGGTTTAGCCTTTTGTCCAGGGAACACAACCAGAGCAAGCTTGTCTGACCTCAAAGCATTAACTCTGTCCCAAGTCCTGCTGCCACTGATGGGCCGGGGCCTGGCCCAGACAGGCTGTTCCTGCCCCAGTTATCAAGTCCAGAGCAGCCCTTAAGCCTTCAGCCCATCTCACGCCTACCCAAACTCCTGCCCACCGGAATGCCTCGCTCACCTCGCTCTAGTAGCTGTACAGGCTCGGAGGGGGGTGAAGGCTTGCTGCTGCTCTTGCCACTGCTGCTGAGGACCCGGAAGACGTGCTGGAGCCCCTTTCGCAGCCCCATGGCTGCCCACCCGGGCTCCTGCAGACCCGTGGTCAGCGCTGTCCACTGGTCAGAGCCCAGCACCTGGTGCTGCACCGTGTACGTCAGGGAGTCTGGGTCTGGAGGGCAGGCAGCTGCTGGAGGTTGATGCTGGGGCAGCACTATGCGTCCCCACCCAGCTGGCCTGGTGCCCTGGAACTCATCCCCAGTCTTCTTTGAACTCATGGCTCAACTGGCCCTGTTGTTTTCTGCCTGCCTCCCATTTGCACTTGCTCACCCACTGCTCTGGCCAGGTTTGAAGTCAACAAGCCATCAGTTACAGGCCTGGAAGGAGCTGGACTTGTATTCCAATGAAAGGCCCTAAACAGGGCCAGAAGAGGATGTTGCCAGCATCACACCTATGATCCAGGTTTCCAGTCTCTTTGAGAAAGTGAAGGGAGACCTGGAGCAAGGGCCTCATCCATCGTGGGAAGAAGACAGCAAATGTGCTCCTCCTGAGCTCCCAGTACTCCACCACTCCTGTCCCCACCCTGCCGCCATATTCTTAGGGACTTGGATCCTTTAGTGTCCCTCCCTTTCCCTGCACTGTCCACCCCCATCCCCACCCAGAGCCCTGTGTGGCCCTGACCCACCGATGGCCATGTCCAGACTCCTGGGGGGATTCCATGTGAGTGTGACCATCCTCCCGGTCACAGCCACCACTTGCGGGGCACCATCTGGAGGTCCTGGAACCACATCTGAAAGCCACAGGTGTGAGGTCTGTGAGTCCTTTAGGTCCTAACAACTTCCCAGGGTCATCAAGCCTCAGGAGCAGAAAGCTAGGGACCAGAGCTCAGCCACAGGGGCAGGGGCAAGGCCAGATGGTCCTCAGGGAACCAAGAGAAGCTGATGTGGAGGTCCCTCCCTTACCTGACCCTCTCGGTGGTTCTGGAGGTCAGGTTGTGGACACAGCTACCAGGAGGGTACCTGCCTTACCTGTGACATAGAGGTGGGCATAACAGGCAGCTTTGCCCAGCTTGTTGGCGATGACACTCTTGTAGACACCAGCATGCTGAGGCCCCACAGCAGGGAACACCAGGCGATGTACATCCCTGTCTGGGGAGGGACAGTGACACCAGGGCTGAGCTACAAAGACGCTCTGAGGGGTGGGCTCATGCTACCCTGGGCCTGGCCACTCACACCACCCACTGGTGGGAGGAGGCAAGGGGAGACAGACAGGAGGCAGCGAGAAGTACGTCCTTCATGCAGCCAAAGCTTGATCCAAGCCTGTACCTGTAGCCGGGCCCCTCTTGCTGTCCTTCCAGCACTTCAGGCCCAGCAACTTAGCATCTTCCTCCCATACTGGATCCCTGGATCCTCTGGGTCCCTGCCCCTGTGCACTGCCTCGTTGCTGCACCTCTAAGAGGTTACAGCCTCCATGGTGAAACTGTGACAAAGCTTTGTTCCTAGGTACTCCCCAAGTCTTCACTATCCCCATGGCCACTGCCCTTCATCCCTTCTCCAGCAGAGCCCGATGAAAGGCCACAGCCCCGAACTCCCAGCCACATTCACTGTTCCTCCTCCTGTCTTGATGCTGACAGATCACCCCTGAACAAGCCATGTACATTCTATCTCCAGGTCTTTGCTTACAAAATGCCTCTCTCTGGCGGGCATGGTGGCACACGCCTGTAATCCCAGCACTCAGTGAGGCCAAGGCAGGAGAATTGCAAGTTCAAGCCCAGACTGGGCAGCTTAGCAAGGCCCTGTCTCAAAATAAAAAATGGCTAAGGATGTAGCTCAGTGCGAAGGCCCTGAGTTCAAACTTCCAATACTGAGGGGGAAAAAAGTGCCTCCCTTTGGAATATTCTCTTACCTAAGGCTTCCTTCTCCTTTAGGACAGTTTAAGGAAGTACAGCCCCGTGAGGCCTACCCTGCCATGGACCCAAGCCCTGTCCAATCTGTTCCCTGACTCCTTTTCTGGGACTCCAGCTCTCTCGCTTCAGGTCACTGGGCCCGTGCTGCTTTGCAGGGACTAGAGGGGTGGGGATTGTCCCTACTCTTTATTTCTATGAGTTATAGCTCCTGTCTGGCTCGTTCCCTTAAAGACAGGCCTACTTGGGTCCAGATCTGCTTGTTCCACCTAGAACTCAATGTCTTGCATGCAGTACCCAATTCATTATGTTATAAATTATAATAAGATTTGTCTGCCTTGCCCTCACTCCTAGGTGTCCTCTCCCGCTGCTGTGCCCTGCACCCTCTGTGCGCCCCCCAGGCCCAGCCTATGCCAGTACTTGACACGCCCTCAATTCGATAATGCTACAAAACTGTCCCTATTACCAATGAGGTCAGAGATATTAACTGACTTGTCCAAGGTCACATAGCTAATAAATGATGAGGCCATTGCTTGAACTTAGTTCCATCTCATTCCAAAGCTCTCTCCTTACACCCTCCTCCCTGCATAAGGAGTCTGTCTCTGGGGAGGACATGAAGAGGAGGAGACCTGCAGTGTCCTCCTTCACATCAGGAATGTCACCAAACACCCCTCCCTTCTCTTAGCAGTTATCTCTGCCTAAGACAGCCACCCATTAATTTATCTCTGCTCATGCTATTTATAAGGGAAGAGAAGCCAAAAGCTGCCAGTGACCCCAGATACAGGCAGAAGCAGAGACACCAGCTCAGATCCTGAGATAAACACCCACCCAGGGCCTCAAAGCACATGGGGAGACAGGGAGACCCGGGGCTGAGCCATTCCATCTGCAGCAGGGGGCTGAGGGCAAGGGTCACAGCCCTGGTGCTGGAGATGGAGTGAGGGTGGGGTCAGGAGCCTGGGACATGGGAAGCTAGGAGCATCCTTTTGGAAACGGGCATGAGACAAGCAGTCCTCACTTGCCTTTGAGCAAGTCGCTGCACCTCTCTAAGCCTCAGTTTCCCCATCTGTAAACAGGACTAATGGTATCTGCCTAGAGGCCTGCAGAAGGTAAGATCATCCACCTCAGCTTGTTAGCATCCAGAATCTGGCACTCAGAAAGCACTTATAGGGGAACCTGGTCACCTGCAGCTGCAGGGAGAAACCATCAGGGGTGATAGCATGGCCACAACTTAAGGGAGGCAGATGGACCTCACATGAGAGTCAGATTCTTTCAAGATCGCATGAGAGGTGTTCTCTGGAAACAGGCCCCAGGCCGAGAGGATACCAACCCAAATCTGCACCTCTGCATTTCTCCGGCTCCTTCTTCCTTATTTGCTATATGTTAACAACCCTGGACAAGCATCCTTTCCTGGCTAGAGCTGGCCCACCCCAGCTCTCCCTGACCTCCCTCTGGAACAGGGGCAGTGCTGCTTCACCAACAGTGAGAATGGCCCACCAACAGTGAGAATAAGACCTGGAATTCTCTGGCCACTTGCTGTCTGCAGGTCCTGCTCTTGGTGCTTCATCTGTATGAGCTGGTTTAATTCTAACAACTCCATTACAGGACTGTACTGACTGTCCAGTAAGGGCCACCAGGGCCACCAGCAGATGACCACCATGTGGGCTCAAGGAGGAATGCAAAGACCTCATGGGCCACAAGACCTCCCTTTCCCAGGAAACCCATCTCCAACCAGGCTATAGAAAGAAGGCCCTGAGGGCGCCTAGGGAGAAAAGGGGGCCTAGTTCCAAGGGCTCCTTCCTGGACACATACACTGTGTCATGCGCCGGTCATCGCTGCTCTGGATGCGGTGACCATTGTGGAACCAGCTGATGGTCGGGTAGGGCAGGCCGGTCACCTGGCACTCCAGCATGGCCTCCTTAGCCAGTCCCACCTCCAGGTCCTGCAGTGGCCGCAGGAAGTCAGGAATGGACAGCCGCTCCAGCTCGCCCTGCTCTGGCTCCTCGGGGATGGATGGCATCTTCTCGAGCTTTGAGCTGTAAGGACCACACAGTTGTCCAGAGGTGCAGGGCTGCATCTCCCAGCGCAGGGCAGGTGTCCCTCAGAGGGGATGAGCGCCCCTCAGTAGCAGTGCCCAGCAGCACCCGGGGCACCAGGTGGTACCTGGGGCCTGAGGCAGCTGTCCTCGGCTCCTCCACATAGAGCTGTGCGGAGCAGTGGGCCTGGCCATGCGTGTTGGTAGCACTGACTGCATACAGCCCCTCGTCCTCACTGCTCACGTGGGCAATATGCAGCGAGTGCAGACCCCCGTCCTGCCGCAGCCGCAAGTTGTCACTCTCCTCCACCTGGCGGCCTGGGGGCAGGACAGTAGGGATGTAGAACAGGTCCTCAGGAAACACCTCATCCTGGTCTGTGTCCATGGGGGTCTCCCACCATCTGCAGGGTTGTGGGGGGCACATACCAAAATGAGTCCAGGAGACAGAGGGCGGTGGGGTGCCGCTGATCTTGCAGTCAAGGCGGGCAGCACGACCCTCTAGCACCTCCACATCTTCCAGCAGCCGGGTGAAGAGGGGCGCCAGGGAGGGCCGCACAGTCAGCCGGGCACTGCAGGTCAGTTCATCTGGGGGTGGGGAGGCAACACTGGGCAGAGAAGGCCCTGCAGGCCCAGGTACCCTATCTCATAGATCCTGTCCAAAATTAGGGAGCCTGGACAGAGCCCGGCCAAGGCTCTGAGCATGGGGAAGGCAATGGGCAAAGATCCATCTATCTACCAGGTCTTCTTGGGAGGTGGAGGTCAGCAAGGACAGGCAGCAGGCTGCCAAGGTAGGCAGGATCCCCATAGCAGCCCAGGGCCTAGCCCAGCCCTCCCCAACCTCACTCTGATCCTAGAAACCAAGCCACTGCCTTCCCCATGCCCCGACTCTCAGAACTCTCCTCTGCACCTAGCTCATGCCCATATTCCCTCCCACCTGTCCCACAACCACAGCAGATGCCCCTTGGCTCCACTCTGACCCCCAAGAAAAAACTTCTGGAGCAGCTAACAGCCAATCATTTGGCTGACCCAAATGATTCTTCCCACTCCCTAAGCCCCTCCAGCATCACGACTTGGAGAGGCAGGTGTCGTCATCTCTGTGTTTCATATGAGAACAGGGCCAGGTCAGAGATGTCATCAGTAGTAGCAGCTGGCATGTATTAGGTGCCACCCTTTGCCAGGCTCTATGCTTTGTTTTACACTGGTTATCTCACTAATTCTGCCTATCTTCCTACAAAGCAGGTATTAGCATGGTTCTTTTGTTACAGCTGAACAGTCTAAAGCTCGGAGAGAGGAAGTGACTTGTGCAAAGACACTGGCTGGAACTTGCAGGGCAAGAATGGGAGCCCGAGTCCTGATTTGCTCGCTGCATCTCAGGGGACTTGCTCGCTCGTGGGAACAGCAGGTATGAGAGCAGCACTTTCTACGCCAGGTACTACTCTAAGTACTCACTGTTTTGGGATGCCATCCTGCACTGTCTCTCACCCCACTGCACTTCCCCTAGGAGTCGGTGACCCATTTTCTGGGCATCTCAATCTGTACCTAGCTCTGCACATCTTGTCCCCTCCCTCTATTCTCAGACACCCATGGCAGCCCGAGGGCCTGAGCGAGTAGTTACCTTTGGCCGTGCTGAGCTTACAAGTGTAGACGCCACTGTCGTCCTCATGCACAGAGGTGAGCAGCAGCTTGCATTTGCAGCCATCGAAATGCATCTTGCATTTGAGCAGTGCTGGCTGCAACAGGCGGCCATGACACAGCCAGTCCACCTCCACGTCGGCGGGACCTGCCACCAGGCACTCAAACAGCGCCATCTCCCCGGCCCCCACGTCCACGTCCTGCAGGGGCGCCAGCACGGCCAGGGACCGGCTTTCAGGGTGTGCTGGGGGGAAGGCAGCCACAGGGGGGACACACAGAGCAGAGACACACAGGGTAAAGGAGACACACACACGCACACACAGAGACAGACAGACACAGAGAGAGAGATGCATTTTGTTCCTCTGGAGATGGCGGAAGCCCACCCACCCATCCAGAACAGTAAGGAAACCTTGGTCTGGCTTTGAGATGTACCCCAAGCTGGCCCAGGGAGGGAGAGCTCATGAGTGGTGACAGGGAACAGAGGGAGGGGCACCAAGGGCCATGTGGTAGCAGCGACCGGCAGCAGAAAAAAAAAACACAGCACACCAGCTGGGTACAAACTGCACTTTATTTGAGCTTAGAAATAGTTTTTCCAAATACCCCCACCCCCACTACGGTGCCACTCCTGTGCCAAGCCTAGCTAACTCCCTCATTCCCACTGGTCCCAAAACCCGCTAGGGCCAGGGCTCAGCCCTGGGCCTCTGGCTTTTGGTCACTTGTGGAATAGAAAGTGTTGTGCCATTTGAAATCCCTTTCTGGAATGGTCAGTGCCCTGCCCCCGTCCCAGCGAGTCCCCTGACCACGGCCCCTTCCCTCTGGGCCCCTCCATCCTGTGGGTGCCATGCCTTCTACTCTCCTGTGCTCTTACCCCATGCCAGACCACAGGCATGCTGCCCTGACTGTCACAGACACACAGACAGACAAACGGAGAGACAGACAGTGGCCTGCTGCAGCGTAGCACATGCACTCGCTCGGTGCTCCCCACAGGCTTGACCCCCCCTCATGGCCACCCCTTCTAGCACTCAGTCCATCTGGGGGCTTCCCAGCCACGTGTTCACTGGGGAGGGAAGGTTCGCAGGGGCCCGTGGGCTATCCCAGGGTGCTGCATGGGCTGGGGAGGGGAGGGGAGGCTGGGACAGGTCCGGGCCTGCGGGCCGGCTGGGTCTGTGGGCAGGAGGCAGTGAAACACAGCGAGGTCCGAGAGGTGCCTGAGACAGGGGTGCAGCTCGGAGGGTAGCGGGGGGAGCGCAGGCGGCCCCCTGAGCTCACTCGCCTGTATACAGACAAAAACCTCAGTCAGCAAGCGGCAGGTTAGTGCAGCACACGCACACGCACGCACACAGGCACGCGCACACACACACTGGCACACAGACCTGGCTAGGGCCCTTCGGGATATGGAGCTGCCTCTAACACTGTAGGCAGCACTGCCGCTTTCAGCTCCCCCAAGGCCAGGCCTGGGATGAGAGGGCCATCGGCTAGCCAGAGGCCGGGTCCCTCGGGTTCTTGGGCAGCAGAGACCCAGGGCAACGAGGGGAGAGGCATTCACAGGCATCAGGAGCACCCCGAAGCCTGCAGGATGTCGGGAGGAATCCCAAAGAGAAAAGCATCAAGACATGGGTTAGCACAGAGAAGCGAGGCAGAGCTGGACCCTGGAGGAGGAGGAGGAGCAGGCCGGGGATGGGCATTGAAGGACAGATACTGAGGAGGTGGCAACCACAGGAACGAGCGGCACTGGGGAGGTGAGGCGGGTGAGGAGGCCTGGCAGAGGGACCACGACTGCAAGTGCTGAGAGGTGTCTCAGGACATTCCCAGAGCTGGCCCCCGCCAGGTGAAAAGACTCGTGAGAGATGATGGCAAAGTGAGGCGCCGAGGAGAGGTCCCTGGTTCTCAGCCATCACACGGAAGGGGAGGTGTGAGGGCAGCAACAGGCAGCCGAGAGGACAGAGGCCTGGCTGGGCCTGTCATCCCCACTCGTAAGAGGTCCCCAATTCTGGGGCTCAGTTCTCTCCACATTTCAGGGATGTGCTCACCCTGGGACCCCTGGCTCCCGACAGTGCTCCATGTCCAACTCACCCCAAAGGTCCCTCCGAACGGGTCCGACACTCCCCACTGCTCTCCCCCCAACCACAAGCGCTTCTGCACAGCAAAGGAGGGTAGGGAGGGAAAGGGCGCAAGAGGAGAGTAGGGAGTGGGTATGAGCGAGGGGCCGGGCACAGCATGGTGACAAAAGCTTAGAAGGGTGTGAAGAGAGGATGGTGGGCCATGTGAGGCAGGGTCTATGGCTGGTGTCAGGGGCTGGCATGATGAAACATGGGGAAGGCAGTATTGTGTAGTAAGCTAAGTGTGGAACGATTTGCTCTGTGACTCTGGGCAAGTCGCTTCCTCTCTCTGGTCCTCAGTTTACTCAACTCTAACATAAATGGCCGGACTAGGGGACGGCCCAGCCCTTAGAGTGTGGCATCCCCTAACAGAGGTTGTGTGAGAGCTGTGGGTAGGTGGGCGTGGGGCCAGGTGGGGGCTGTGAGGGCATGAGGCTCTCACCTCGGACCTCCAGGCGCGCCTCGCATTGCCGAGCGCCATACTCATTGACTGCTTTGCAGGTGTAGAAGCCAGCATCACCACGCTCCGCTGCCAGGATCCGCAGCCGGCACAACCCGCCCTCCGCCTCCTCCGCGAAGCGCCGCTGATCTGGGCGCACGGGCTGGCGGTTTCTCAGCCTGATAGAGAACAAGAACTCAGCCCAGTGCCCTGGAGCTTGACCCGCAGGCACAGCGGAGAGGGGCTACAGAGCCATGCAGGTCTCTCATCCTCCACGCTGTTCCCTTGTTCCCCAAACCTGTCCAACTAACGAGGGTACCCAGGGGTTGCAGGGTGAGGTCTTCACCCTGACTCCGCCTCCATGCCCCACCTAGAACTTCCAGAACACAGCAGCTCACCTGGATCTCTCTGCCCAGAACCACTGCATTTGGAATAGAGCCTTGCTATTTAGCTGTGAACTGTTCTTAATTTCCCATTTTATTGTTATTTATCTACAATGGAAAGATAGCTTTTCTGCTTCCCAAAAGGGATATGAAAGGACTTACAGTGTTGAAAAACTCACAGTGGAAACCAGACAATCAATTAAACATGAACAACGGAACCCAAACGAACAGCAAAACACACTGAGCAGTCGATGTTGCAGGCCCCAGGACAAGCAAGGCACCACAGCTGAGACCCGCACTTAACTCTGGGTTGCCAGGAGCTCAGAAACAGACCGTGATGACCAGGCCCAGCACAGCACTGGGCACAAAGCGGGCCTCAAAAGTCATCCTGCCATCAACCATGGGGGTAGGGCAAGAGGACTCCTGGCCACTCATCCCAAGTGGGTGGACGTGAGACCACTGACTACCCAACCCCTTCCCAGAAAGGCCCTGCGTGAGCCTTGAGCACCGGACCAGGGACAGGAGTGTACAGGGGAGTGGTACCTGGGATAGGGCCCCCCGGAAATCCTCTAGGGCTCCACCCCATTCCAGCAAAGCCAGCTCACAGGCCCAGGCTAGGGTAGGGGTGCTTGTGGAGGGGGGTGAAAGTGGCTGCTACTCACCAGGAGACCACAGGCTTGGGCTCTCCCTGCACACGAATGCTCATGATGACATCTTGGCCTTCTCTCACTGACTGGTCCATAAGTGAGACCTGAGGGGGACCCCAAAGCATAAGGGGTGACAGTCAGGGTACAGCACTGGCTCCTGGGATTGGGAGATCAGGGCAAAGGTCTCTTCCATACCAAACTAGAGGCTGGCTCTGGATAAGAAGGGTTATTGGGGCAAAGTCCCAGGTCTTGCTGGAGCCTAAACATGGCCCCAAGAGCAAGGGGGTACACGAAGGAATGGGGGCCCATGGGGGTCTGGGCACCAGCCTCAGGGGTCTGACCTTGAAAGTGGGGGGTGCCTTGGAACCAGTGTCAGAAGAATGGCGGTTCTGGCTGGGACTGAGCTTCATGGTGGGGGTTTGGGGCCAGGTCTCCCCAGGTTCTGGGAACTCCTCTGGGGGGCTCAGGTACTCCTCATCAGAGGTGATGGGGCTGCTGAAAGGGGATGTGGACCCACCTGGAGGAGAGACAGAGAGGATGCCAGGGGAGGAAGGGGGCAGAGAGACCGAGAGAGCAGGCTGGGATGTCCCCCCAGAGCCCAGAGTGAGTGGAGATGGCTCCTGCAGGCCCTGGCCTGACTTCACCTCCTAGTCTCTGCTCGCTCGCTGTGTGACCTTGTCCAGGCACTTCCTCTCCCCAAGCCTCTGAGTCCCCATCTGCCACAGCTTCTGCCAACAGAGATCCTGCTGATCCTCCTGGGAGGGGACATCACCAGGAATGGCCTGATGCAAAGGACTTGGCCAGCAAAGGGGTTTAAGGGAAACCTGGAATTCCACTGGATCAGGGCACCCACATTCCTGGCATGGACTGGGGGCCCAAACTACCAATCACAGACTCCAAAAGCAGGTGGTGCTCATCTCTGACCCGCGAGCGGCAGAGCCCAGACACCCAATTCTCAGGCAAGCTGGGTCTGGTGCGCAGGAACACACACCTCAGAAGAGCCCCATCCTGACCTTGATCCAGGGCCAATGAGGCAGCACTGTCTAGCCTGCCCCTCCCCCCTCCCTTCTCAGCTTCCTGCCATACACACCCCAGGGGCACCTTTTGACCCCAGCCCTATAGCATGGACCCCAAAATTCTCAGGAATAGCAAAGCAGAGTTGGAGTCACCCACAGAAAAGGGCAGCCTGGGGAAGAAGAGGGGGGCACTAGAGTCTGCCTTGGGGGAGAGGAGTCCCCAGGGCCCTGATGCCCTCCCCTGCAACTGGCCAGGGGCCCAGCCTCACAGAGCTGGCTCCTATCCGACTGCCAAATACAGACATGAATCTGCCAGAGCCCCCTGGCCCCTCCTCCTGGTTCTCCCACCCAAAGCCCCCAGAAGGGCTGCACCCCAACTCACCCTGAGACTCTGCACACGGACCCCAGCCTGCACCTTCCTGAAGGCTCTGCCCTGGCACCAGGCCCTCCTGCTGCCTGTCCACTGCCCACCCCGCCTTGGCTGCCCCCGGAGCACGAGCCCAGCCTGCCCAGCCCCACTCACTCGCTGACCCAGCCGAGGCCTGCACTGAGCTGGCCCTGGGGGAGGGGAAGGAGCTCAGGAGGGGGAAGGGGAAAGTGGGGGTGGCCAGTGAGAGGCTGGGTGGCAGGCAGGCAGGCAGGCAGGCAGGCAGGCAGGCAGGCAGGCGAGCGCTGGGCTGGCTGGGAAGGTGGTGCCTGCTGAGACCACAGGCAGTCGCCAGGAGCAGAGGGGGAGTGAGGGAGGGGCAGGGCCCAGCCTGGCTGAATTTAGCTCATTCTCAAGCAGAGGCCTGCCTTTCCTCTCCTTATAGCTCTGACACTGACAAGAGCAGAGCCTCTCCTAGGAGCCTTGACTTCAGGTCCTCTGGTCCCAGAGGAAGATAGGGGTGGGCTGGCACTGCACGGTAGTATCCAAGACTCCTGCATGACCCGTCAGGGTCAACAAGTCCACCAAAGGAGGTGCCAGTGGCAAATGGCCCTGCCTGCTCCTTGTCCTTACCAAACCACCAAGATTCTAACCTAGGAAGGCACTGAACAATCTCAAACACTACAGAGCCAGGCCACAGCCTGCTTTATCCAGCCCAGCAAACCAGACCTATCAGAACCTTCATCCTCCTTCCAGAGATGCCCTCTCAACCCAAGGGGGCCCAGGGCCCCACCTCTGCCAAGTGAGTCCTGCCATGGCAGGTCTGGCCCAGCAGCCAGCCTAGGACATAAGCCTGTACCTAACCCAGCTCTGTGGGGCACCTGCTGGCAATCTACCTTTCACCCATCAGCCCCATCATGGCCAACAATAAGGAACCTGAGGGCTGCCTCACCCCTCAACAGCCCCTCTTAACTGGCACCCATTTGCATCTGGGCTGGGGAAGGAGTCATTAAGCAGGGGTCACATGTCCTTCTCCTTCCTCCTATCCCCTCACCCCACCCGGGGCCACATTCTCAAGCTATGACCTGTGTTTCCCAGCACTGCCCAGGAAGGAGTGGTTGGGACCAGGCAGAGGAGGGGCCCTCCATTTGGGCTGTCTTGAGGTTCGGGTGGGGAGGGAGTCAGGGCACTTGGTGCTGGAGGCTTGGCCCCCAACTGACTCTGAGATTGTCCCCATGGAGCAGGGACACCTACTCCAGGGTCACCTCCAAGCTGGACAGTGCAGAGGTGGCTCTGGAGCCCAGGATCGGCCAGGTTTGCAGGGCCTCGGAGACCCCTGGTGGTAGCTGGGGGAACAGCATTCCAGAAGCATCCAGTCACCCAGCAGCCCAAGCCCTCAAGCTCCTGGGAGACAGGAACTGTCACCGTGGCCAGACCGGTGACTGAAGCTGCACAGTGGCAGAACTAGGCCTCCTTGAGATAAGACCCTGCCATACTCCCGAACTGCGTGGTCAAGAAGATTGACGGAGGAGCCCAGGGCTCCACCAGGCTCTGGTGCTACCTACTCGTCACTGTCCTACTGTCAAAACCATTTTAATAGCCAGTCCCTAACACTCCTGCCCTGCTCCACCCACAAACCTGGTTCACACTATAGGAGAAATAGTCACACCATCCAGGAAGTGGGGAGTAGGTACCACCAAACCTACACCATGGAAGGACTTCCCCTTCATACTTGCCCCCCACATCCCCCATGAGGACCCCATCTGCCCCATCAACACTGCTCCCTGGTCAAACCTGCTTAAAGAATGTACTGGCATTAGGGAACCCATGAATCAGGAAACCATCCCTCCCCAGACCAACAAGTACATCCAGTTGGTCTCAACATCCCAACTGTCTCCAATGTCCCCTGCTATGTTCTCACCATAGAGACACCTGCCAGTATCTAGTAGATGAAAGGCATCACACGAGGCCCTTTGTATCAGCACTATTAGAATGATCCTTGAACCGCCCACATCAGGACCAGCTGGAAACTCACATTCCTGAGCCTTACCTGGCCCACAGAATTAGACTTTGAAATTTTCTAAAGCACCCAGGTGATTCTTATGCACATGAAAGCTTAGGGACCACTGCCAATTCTCAAGGATGACAACCGTAAGAGATGGTTTCACCGAGTCCCACGCACTTGACCATTCTACTTCAGAGCAGGGCTTTGGACTGAGGAGGTCTAACTCCACAGTCCCTGTGCTTCCAAAATGCACCAACAGGCCTCCCATCTAGAGCCAGGTCTCTTAACTCCCTGGCAGTGGTTTTCAAACTTAACTATGTACTGGAGGGAGTCACCTGGAAGGCTATCCTTAGCCCACAGACTGTCAGGACCCACCCCAGATTTTGAAATCCTGTAGGTTGGGGCTGGGGCTGATAGTCTGGATTTCTAACACACTCCAAGGGGATGCTGAGGCTGCTGGTCGGAGGACCACGCCTTGAAGACCATGGCTCCATGGTCTCTTCTGTCATCCTGAACTCTCCTCTTGGGCACAGACTCATTACCCTTTACAGCTGGGTGTCTTGCCCAGACTCTATGTGTTACCCAGGTAGCTCCCAGAGCTTGGAGCTTCTGAGGCTCTCGGACCCCACTACTGCCTCCCACCTACTCACTGTGGCACACACAGTCCCCACTGTCCACGAGAGCCTCTGTGGTGGCTGCAGAGGCTAAGGAGTGAAAAAGGCAGACGTGTCCTCGGGGGCCTTTGGCTGGTAGAGAAGACAAGCCAGACACACAGGCGACTTGAGGAGCAAACAGGCATGAGTGACAAAGTGGTACAGGGCAGATAAGATGGTCACAGGAGTACAGAGGGCTGGAGACAAGTTTTTGCTCAGGGAAAAAGAGGGAACTGAGAGAAGAGGTGGTATTAGAATTAGAGTTTGGATGATGCAGGGGGCAAAAAAAGAAAAGCAGTCCAGGCAGAAAAACCTTCGCTAACAGATGTTCACAGGCAAAAAACACATGTGCAGGGAGGCCTATAGCTGAACTGTCCTGTGACAGATCCGAGTGAAGAGGAAAGAAGCAGGCATCACAATGTGACAGCAGATGTCTCTTGCTGCTCTGGCCACTCTCAGGTCATCCTCAGGCCTCTGCTGGCCCCGTGGATCCAGGAGACAGACAGCAGCTGAAGGTGTGTGGTTTCTACCATGAAGGCCAAGGGTGGCTCCCTGTGATTTTGGCAGAGGAGAGGATATGGGGAAATGGCTGCTGCAGTGATCCCTCCGTGGGAGAGTGAGGAGAAAAGAAGGCACAGGCCACAAGGACATGGGGATTTCCACAGGATGCCGACATGACTGTTTCCCCAGGACAAGCAGAAGGACTGTGCTGAGAATGGTTCAGGATTAAAATGTATGAAGCGTCAGAGAGAATTTCACATGGTCAGCCTGACCTAGCCAGCCAAACGTTGAGATTTCGCACATATGATTACACCGGGTTGCTCCAGGTTAGAGGGAGTATTTGCACCCACAGTATACTCAGTCCCCATTCATGTGACAGGCTGTGAGTGAGAAGTTCCACTCCAGGTAACATCCTTGGGGAGTCTGTACAGGGGGCACACCTGCTGGGGGCAGACAGAGCGGGGAAGGAGGACTGAATCTGGTGGTATGGACTGTGCCACCCTGCTTTCTCAGGTGTTCCCCAGAACCTCATCAGGATGGACAACAGAGGCCATGTGGCACTGCAATGTTCCCTCCACTGGCAGCCACTGCCCCTGCCAGGGAGAACGTGCAACTATGCAGCAGGTGGCCTGGAACCCAGAGCAGGAGAAGAGTGGGGCAGGGGTAGGTGGCATGACTTTCTTCCTTTTCTTTTGTATTCATGACCCCCAAAAAAGAACCTCTTCTCTTTTGTGATAGGGTTGATCATATGAGTGGGACCGGAATAAGCCTGAAGTACCACATCCCTTAGCCCAAATGTCTGTGGCTGACTCACCCCTAGCCCGAGTCACACAATTCTTACTATTTAGCCTATGAGTCAGGATGATCCTCACTCTACAGACAAGAAAACCATGGCCAGCTAAAGGTGAAGGGCTTGGGTGGAGAATACTAGAATGCTGGGCTCAAGCACACGAGACCTGGGCCTGAGAGGAGGGCTGCAGGCAGCAGGATGGGGCCCCTGCATTATTTTCCTCCTGACAGCACCTGGAGGGCCCCCCACAGAGCCCACTGTGGGAGTGAGCAGAGGGTGCGCACACCAGGCAGTTCGGGAAATAAATGGACCATGGCCACGATAGAGGCAGGGAGTCAAAAGAGGAAGCAGAAAAAGCCTTCAGTCTGTCCCACCCACAGAGGCCTGGGCAGTCCCCTCGCCATGAGCTCAGGAGCACAAATGCATCTTAAACTCGAAACCCCTCAGAGTAGCCAGAAAGGGGATAGCACAGTGCAGTGCTTAGGAGTGTCTCTCCGGGAGACCTGGAAGTGGCACTTCAGGGCATGACTCCAGCCTCCAACTGGTACCATGTTTCTAGACCTTGGCATCCAACAGGGCAGGGCACTTGTCGCAGACGCTATTAAAATACACAGCAATTAAAATGAAATTAAATGAAATACTTGGCTCCTCAGTCAAGCTGGCCATATTTAAAGTACTCAAAAGCTATATGTGGCTAGTGGCAACTAACACTGGACAATGCAGATACAGAATAGTTTCTTTATCGTGGCAAGACCTACTGGTCAGCACTGCCCTACAGCAATTTGCTGAAGTTTTCCTAGTCCCAGTTTCCTCATCTGAAATGGGACATAATGACAGAATCTATCTCACAGGGCTGGATTAAGTGTGATTACCCAATCAACGCTGGGCCTGGTACACAGAAAGCACTCTATTAAGGCTAAGTAGCTGTGTTATTTTTACCCACTACTTACACTAAGCGTCATTGTTTCTTCGGTGAGTTCTTTCCATCACCCTAAATCATTTATTGCTTATAACATTCCCAGGCAGACACAGATACTCAATAAAAGCTACTGGCCTGGTGCTAGCTCTGTCACAGTACTCGTCACACTTTAGTCTTCCCAGCTGTAAAATGGGAATGTCACCACCTGTCACCTGCAGTGTGATGTAGATCAAAGAAAGAGATGTGAAAGGGTTTGGGAAAATTACATGGCACTCTAAAAACAGAAGAAACTCTTCAGAGATGGAACACTGGCCACAGGTGTGAATTCAATAGATGTCTATGTGATGCATTTGGCAGTAGCCAAGAAAGAAGACTCCACTTGGGTTAAGCACACTTTTCACAGTCCCAAGCTAGGGGTCCTAATCTATGCCTCTCCCCACTTTGAAAGAGTTATTCAGGGCGAGGAAGGATCTAGGGCTGGGGGTGGCTGCTGGAGCTGAATAACACCTGGCCCTGCCTGCACACGCCTGCTCCCCAAACCAGGGGCTGCATTCTGTAGTTACCCATTTCCTGGTTACCATGGTACCCAACCAGGAACAGATCTGTGGGCTCTCAAAAGCAGTCCTGTTGGGGTGGGCATCCCAGGAGCACACTGGGCAGTCAGCCCTGGTTTCCATGGCACTAGGCATGGGCATGGGGAGACAGTGAGAGAGGGTGATGGCTCTGCGCAGGCCTCTTGCCACAAGACACTGCCCATTCCCTACCTCCACCTGTACCCTAGGCCCCCACAGCCACACTGCTAGGCACCCTCCCCACTTCCACGCCTTAACTCCCTACAGACTCTAGGCCTGAAACCCCCTCTCCTTTGCCAAAGTCTGTGCTACAACTGGTTCCGCCCACTCCAGCAGCTCTCTAGGTCCACTGGCCCCTATCCAGCCACTCTGGACCAAACAGTGCCTTGTAGGGTAAGAAAGTCAGATTGCTCCACGACGACCAGCGCTGAGTCTGGACCCGTGTGCCAGCCTCTTGGGCCCTGGGGCCCTGGAGCCAGCCTGACTTACGGGGGCTGCTGCAATGCCTGGTGCAATCAACTAATGTGATGAAGGCTTTCTGGCTCCCCAGGGCAAAGGAGGTACAGCAATGCTGGGGGACCCAAGGACACAGGGCTAGAAAACAGTCAGCTTTGAAAAGGCAGAGATGAAGTCCTCATGGCACAGTCTAAAGAAAGGAATGGGGAAAGAGAAGGCACTTCCCAGGTCCTCCTGGAAAGCTGAGCCCAGGTGCACAACATCACTCCTGAACGCTAACAACTAACATTTGTCTACAGCTTTCCAGTTCATAAAGCTCATTTGCACATTCACTTTCATCTGTGAGGATGGTATAATCATCTCAGGTTTACAAATGAGGAAACTGAAGCTCAGAGAGGTTTAATGTGGCAAACAGAACTCCCAGTCAAGTGCTGACAGCTGCCGTGCCCCAAGCTACCTTCCCAACCTTAAAAGGCTCTCAAAAGGCCCTGAGCCAGTATTGGGACAACCCTCAACCCCCTCTCACCAAATCCCAGCCCAAGCCAGGTAGTGATTGGTGACCTGGAGCCAGGCCTTGGCCCCAGAGGGGAGCTGGGCGCTGAGTCAGAGGCCAGATCCCAGAGGTGATGGAAGGAAGGAAGCATGTAGTGGGGGCTGGCATGATTCAGCGAGGCCAGAGGGGTGAGAGGGAGAAAGACTTGAACATGGCTCCTGGGAGGGATGAGGAAGCAAAGGAAGAGGAAGACCTGCAGCTCCACAAAGCTCTGTGGTACAACCAAAGGAGCTAATGTAGCACAGGGGCTGAGATCAGACCCCACCGAGATATCCCTGAATTGCAATGGTGCTAAGACCCTGGGACCATGCACACAGGCTCTGTCATCTTGTCTCTTGCAGCAAGAAAGGCACAGAACAGCGTGTGCTGTTCCCCCTCCTGGCATGTTCTGCCCCTCCGCCTGCAGTCTAAGTACCAGCCTCCTTCCAGCCCTGAGGTCTCCCAGAACACCAACCAACGCTCAACTGTTCTCACACTAGATGCATCTGTCCTGTGTTGTCCTCAAGCTAGGCCTGGACACCCAATGGTAACCACCTTGAGATTTGAGTTTGTGCCTTTTCCTTCTACAATGCCCTCTACTCGTCTTTCCCTGCCCCTGTGTTGCTGCCCAGGGCCAGGAGGGTGACTGGCCCAGCCACCTGAATGAGCAGAACTGACCACGCACACTGACAGCAGCCCAGCCCTGCCTGAGCCAGACAGAAACTGGGCTGCAACCCAAAGGAAGCCGTCCGACACCAAGTGAGGTTTCATAAAAATAGAGAACAAGGCAGGTTCAGCACCACCATCTCCAGAAGGTGCTCCCAGCTGCACCTCCTCAGGGCTTGGGGCTCAAGAGGAGGAGCAGAGTGGCACTTGAAAGCCACTCTTTTTACTGGGGCTGGCCTGTCCTGGGAAGAAAATGCCTTCAAAAGGCTCCTGGTGGCACTCCAGCCCTTTCAGCTGACAGCTTCTTTTTCTCAGAGACTCAAAGATAATTTGCCTTCCCCACAGACCCAGTTCAGGGAATTGCCATAGGAAGATGGCATTTGGAGGCTAAGAGACAAATTTCCCTGACTGTGAATTGGCCAGCCCAGTGTGTGCCTTGGGAATGTGGCCTGCCCTGAGGATAAGACCACTAAAAATGCTTTCTCCAGTGGGGAGTGACATGTGAGAAAGGATTGTGCATGTTGTCTGAGAAACCAAGCTCTCAGCTGCAAGTGGGAAGGGACCCTGGGCCATGGCCTCAGAACCATGGGGAAGGGTCACAGCTCACCCCCACCCAGCCCCGGGCTCGACGGGCTCCCTACCAGGTCTCACAGCCAGTGAGGCAGCACAGCTGGCCTGGCCCAGCTCGTTGGTGGCGGTGGCCATATAGCATCCTGCGTCAGCTGCCTGGGCCTCCCTAAGCAGCAGGGTGTGCCGCTCGCCCTCAGTACGGAGGAGAAGTCGGCCCTCACTGCGTAGCACCGACCCATCCTTGTGCCAGGACACTGTGGGGAAGGGGCAGGAACCAGCTCACCATGGTCCACAGGGGCTTGCTGGGGAACTCTCACCCAGCCCTCCCAAGGAGCCCAAACCACTCCTCTCCCCACCCCAGGAAATGCTGAGAAATTTGCCCTCCCCTCTGGGAGGTGGGGGCAGGGTCCTGGGCAATCCACCTAAACACAGGAAGTCAAGGCAGCCCCCAGGGAGTGGAAGACTCCCCTTCCGCCCAGCTCTCCCTCAAAGGACTCTGGGGGAATCTCCCTCCCTGTCCCACACGCCCCCACCTCAGCCCCTCCCAGCTCCTGCCCTGCTGCTCACCTTCGGGTGGGGGGTTGGCAGTGATGATGCACTTAAGCAGCACATCGGCCCCTGGTGCCACCACCATGTTGTGCAGGGGGATCTCAAACACAGGGGCCTCCAGGGGCTCTTCTCCAGCGGACACATAAGAGTCATCTGAGGACTCTGCCAGACACAGGGGTGATAGTTAAGAGGACTCCATCCCTATGGGGATGACTGGGGGGGGTATTGGCAACCCCACATCCTAGAAAGCAAGGCAGAGCTGGGGGAGCAAATAGTCTCTCTCCTGAATGTCCTGAGACAAGAAAGAGAAAGCCAGAAGGAAGATTCTCAACCTGGACAGGGCAGCGGAGACCCCACTTCATCCACAGTTAGTGTTGGTTTCTGGAGGAAGGTAGGGACATGCTGTGGGTGTCTTCGCATGAATCAGTCATCATTTGTGGCACCGCAGGCTGTATGCAAAGCACTTGGAGGGTCACAAGTCTGTGTAAGTTTCAAATAGAGGACAAGCTAAGAGTAACCAAGACCTAAGTAGTAACACTAGTTGCACAGGCCAACAGGTGGGGAATTGCCAAATTTGTGAGGCCAGCAGATTCCAAAGAAGGAGAAGCCGCAGGATTGGAGAGGGCTACAAAGACCAGCCTTGATTTTGTCCCTTTACCAGATCATAACACTGCACTTACTGCATACAGAGCACTGATGGGTATTCAGGATGTGACAGGAAATAAGATGTGATCTCTGCTTTTAAGGAGCTCATACAAGAAAATAGTAACACGCCACTGTCCTGATTCTCTTCGGGTATTTTCCAGCCCTAACAGTCTCTAAGCTAGATAAAGGACAATGCGGACAGCCAAAAGGGCAGTGAGGATCCCAATCCTGCTGATTTCTAGCTATGCATCACCTGGAGCAAATGAGATAATCTTTCTGAGCCTTGGCTGTGTTATCTGGAAGATGGAGGGGTAATACCCAATACTGTTCAGAGCCAGCATACAGGGTGAAATGAGACAGCATCCCTATGGGCCTAGTGACACAACGTCTGCGACCCAGTGGGTATACAGTAATGGTGATTAGTAGGGTGATGGATGGGAGCCTAATCATCCTTAAAGGCTTTAAGGTGGTAGTACTTAAATGCAAAATAATTTTGATGTAGAAAAATACAAGGTGGAAAGTGCAATGAGAGCGATACTGGCAGGGTCTCCCAGGCACAGTGGGGAAAGGCATTAGCAGGGAGTTGGAGCTAGTCAGGGATGGCTTCCTCTGCCTCTCCAGGAATGGGCACAAGTTGCTGCTCAGGATGTGTGGGTTTGGGGCAACAGCATTCTCTGGTCTGTGATGTTGCTTATCACTGCTGAGAAGGCAGGGGACACATACAGGCTGCCATGTGTAAGGACCACAGTCACCTTAGGGATGCAGGATGTGAGGGCATGGAGAGAGAAGGCTAGAAGGGGAGGCTGGGTCAGACCTCAGTGGCTACAGATAGATCAGGGAAGGGCAGAGCGAAGGGTTAGCCTGTGACAGCTACTATCTCTTCCCCCACAGTGGGATGGGGGATAGATACTTAGGTTCCCACCAGTACCTCCTCCCACTGATGGTCTGTGACACAGCAGGATCACTGGATCTTAGGGCACCTATAGCAGGCATCTGGGCACCAGTCTTGCTCACACCCCAGCTCCACTCAGCCTCCATTCAAACACATTCACGCTCTATCTCACCAGTGGCAGGTTTTGGCACAAAGACCTTCACAGTCCTCCACTCCAACAGGAGCCTGTGTCAGTGCCAACTGCATGCACCCTCATAGGCAGCCTAGCAGCCCCAAGCCAACCTCTTGTTCCTACAAGCAGTCCTAAAGTCCCCCAAAGTCCCAGTCACCCAGGTTCGTGCACATTCTCAGCCCCTTCGGCCGCCTTACCCAGCTCAGGAGAGGTAGGCCGGACCCGACGACCTTTGCCTTGTCTGCGAGCCCCTCTGCGGTCCCAAGGCCCCCAGGGACCATCCTCCTCTGGCCCTCTGCGCTGCCTCTTCTCGGCTTCAGGCCCTGCCCTGTTCTTCTCCAAGGTTTGGGGCACAGCAGCGCCCTCCGGGCCCGGCGTGGCCCAGGGAAGGAAGCGCACTGCCTGCGCCGGGGGCTCCCGCTTCCGACCTGAAGGGCCTTTTGTCCTGGCCTCAGGAGGATCAGCGGTAGGGGGCGGAACGGGGCTCCTGCATTCCTGGACGGCCCTGCCCCGGGTCAGTGGGAACTGGTCCCGCCGCTTAACCTCCTGCTGCGGGCCTTCCCCTGGCTCCGTCCTGCTCACCGGCCCACGGCTCTGGGGCCTCCCAGGCTCGTCCCCAGACCTGCTCGCAATGCTCGAAGGGGGTGACTGGGCGGTGGCAGGGCTCACAGCCCGCGAGGTCTTGGGGGTGGAGGGCCGGGAGAAGAGCGGGGGCTCGCCGGGCTCTCGCGGGGATGGGGCGCGTTGCAGCGTGGCGCGCAAAGACTCGTGTGAGCGCACCAGCTCCTCCCGCGATGCAGAGCGGCGGATACGACCCAGCTCCTGGGCGAAGCGCAGCTCGAGGTCGGAGGCCGGGCTGCGCTGTCGCGTGCGCTCATCCAAGGAGGCCGCCTTTTGCTGGAACAGGCGGCGCCGCTCGGCCACGCTGCCCCGCGGGGCCTGCAGCTCCTCCCGCGATGCCCCGGGCGTGCCCCACGCGTCGCTCTCGGACTTGGGCTGCTCCAGCGAGCGGGCCTTGCGCAGGGGCACCCAGGGCCGCAGGGGCGCCGGCGGCGAGTCGCTGCGCTCCAGGCTGCGCCGTCGCTCCTCGAAAAACTGCAGCTTGTCCAGGATGCGGGAACCGGCGCGTACCAGCCTCGGGGAGCGACCCAGCGCAGACTGGCGGCCGGAGGCCTCGCTCAGTGGCGTCTGGGGCCGGGACTCTGCCGTGCCCGCCAGCGAGGGCCCCGACGATTTAGACTTTTTCCCTCGCTTCTCTTCCGCGGTGGCGTCCTCTGGTAGCGGGAGCTCCTGAGTGCGCCGGTGGGGCGATGTGGGGGTGGCCGGGGGCTGAGCGCTGGGTCCCGGAGAAGCCCGCCTACCCACCCGAGGGGACGGTGGGGGGAGCAACGCGGACTTGGAGGGAGGTGGAAGGGCCGGGCAAGGGCGTGGGGCTTCACTGGCTGGCTGAGGCTGAAGGTCAGGCTCCTCCCTGCGCAATCCACTTTGAGGGACGCTGCTGCAGAACCAAGACCAAGAGGGGTAGAGGATTCAGGGGGCCCCCCTCCTAGACCTTCAGTTTGTGAGAGGGATTGGGTAGGGGGGCATGCTGGGCAGGCTTGGGGGGGTGACATGGGCCAAACTCTCCTGCCCCCCACCCCCATGAGGAGGGCACAGCCAGAGCAGGTGCTGGGGAGAGGCCAGCGTCTCATGCACCAGAAGCCCAGGCTAGTGGCTGGGTCCAGGTAGACTCAGCCCCAGGGACTCTGGCCAGCACCTCCCCCTAGCCCCAGAAGCTGGGAAACAGCAGGAACAGAACTGAGCATGAGGGAAAGAAAAGAATGAGGCTTAGGAGTCAAGATGAAGTGGTGAGGGAAGACAGGAGGGCTGGATGGGGAGGGACCTTCTCAAGAATGCAGCCTCCCACCCATTCCTGTCCCCAGCTGGCCCCCACGGCCCTGCCCAACCTCAGCAGGACACAACCTCTTCATAGTAGCCCCCCAAAGAAACCAACTGCCTCCTGGCCCAGGCACAGCCTTCAGGAAGCAGCACCCTATCCCTGCGATGCCCTAGCTCCTAAGCAGACCTGAACCCATCCCTGTCACCCCCACCAGTGCTGGTAGGACACAGCAAGTGGGAACTGGGGTCGCTGGGAATGGGATAACCAAGCTCCCATTCCCTCTGTTCAGTCTGCCTGCAGTATAGGCCTTTGTCTTTGTCCTGCCCCTCAAAAAGGTATCTTGAGTCCTTGGAAATTCTGAGAGCATGTAAGCCCCCTCCAAGGGATATGTTCAGAAATAACTCAGCTCAGAAGTAACTACCAAGTGGGCCTGAACAGGGGGTGTGGGAGATGAGGAGGAGGGAAAGAGCCTGTCAGCCCTAAGTACACCCTCACCTAATAGAGCTTTGATGCCTGAGAGCTAGGCCTCAGTTTCCCCCATTGAGGCCCTTGGGGGAGGCGCATCGAACATAAAGATTGGCAAGAAAAGGAATCTGAGAGCTATTATACCCCACACATTAGACAGAGCTTAAAAATGTAGAAATGGCTCAATGAATACTTACTGTGTGCCAGGCATATACTAAGTGCTTCAAATGTATTGAGTCATTTACTCCTCCCAGCAGTCCCTTGAGATAGGAACTGATATTACCCCCATTTCCGCAAGAAGAAACTGAGGCTTCAAAGAGGTCAAATGCCCCCTTTGAAGGCACTTAACTAAGTGCCATAACTAGGAAATGGTTGGTTGGTACTAGGATTGAAACCCAGGTAATCTGACTTCTGAGCCCTTGTTCCCTTTCAAGGGTTTCTGAGGTTTCTGAGGACACAGAAGGGAGGAGAAACAGCAAAGTACCAGGCAGCTGTAGAAGTTCTAGGGGTGCCTGAGTAGAAGGATGTTTTCTCCTACCCGGGTCAGCTCCCCACACTGCAGACCCACCTCTGGCTGGGGGAAGGGAAGAGAGGTAATTCTTAGGGCCCCCGCAAGGGAGAAAAGCCTCAGCCAGCCTCCTACAGGGAGGCACAGTTTACTCTTGGGGGCGGTAAGCACAGTCCCAGAGGAATGGCCTCTTTGAACTGGGCAAGGCCTAGAGAGAAACGGGACATCAGAGGAGGCCTCTTGCCGGCAGCTCCAAGAGCTCTAGGCCAGACTCCGTACCACACACATCACTAAGGAGATGGGTTCCTCCTAAGTTGCCATAGTAACTCCAGGCTCCAGCTAGGGCCTGGGGAAGGAAAGCAGGGAAGGAGAGGCGAGTCCAGGGCACAGGAAAGCCTGGTAATGCCAACGAAATAAGCCAAGGGAGCTCCCGGGGGTCCAACTGAACACAAACCTCTCCCCTACCCACCACTGACCACTCCAACAACGCTCAAAACAGCCTCCCCACCGGGCCTTTTCTTTCTCCTCCATGATGGTACCTCCCCCACATCCACACCCATCACAAATCAGGCCCCCTCATAGCTCCCCAAATGCCCCCATTACCTCTACCATCAGCCACTCCCCTCTTCTGCTCTAGTACTTCCTCCTGTGTCTGCCAGCCCCCAAATATCCAAAAATGGCTCCAATGCCTCACTCCAACACCTCCGGTCCTCACCACCCCCTATCAGGACAACCTTGGACCCCACCCTTGGTATTTCCCATGGGGTATTTCCCACGAGATCGTCACTTGCTCCCCTGCCGTTGTCACTGCAGGCCCTCCACCTCCACCCAGCCCCCTGTCTCCAGTCCTTCCCTCCCCCGGCCTCCTGACATCCCTCAGCCCCCATCCCTCTCTTCAGCAGTCCCCTTGTCCCATCTACCCCTGACCACCTCGCTCTCTTCTCTCTCCTGGTTGCTCGCTTGCTCCCCTGCTCTCTCCTGCTCTCCTGGGAGCTGCCGTGTGGAAAGGTTCTGTTCCTCCCAGAAAAAGGCCCACATGGGAACAGGAATGTGCAGAGCTGAAAAGGCAGCAGCTGCTGAGACAGCAGGCACGGAGGGGGCCCTGGCGGGGCGGGGGATTCTGGGGACAACTGGAGCCTAAATGGAGCCTAAATGGGTGAGGCAGGAGAGGGCCCCTGACAAACTAGAGCTCTTGGAGGAGATGAGGAAGGGACAGGGGGTCCCCAAGACTATGGAGATGGTAAGAGGGGCCAGCACAGGTGGGAGCAGGATGTGGGTGGTGATGGCACAGAAGGAGGGAGCGGCGTGGGAAGAAAAGGGGCCAGAAGTGGAAGCGGTGGGGGTGCAAAGTGCACAGAGATGGATGGGGCGGGGCAGATGGGTGGTGACTGATGGGGCAGTGATGGGCAGTGCAGGACAGCACAGTGAAATGGGACAGGTCAGGCCCAGGTGGGGCCATTACTTACACGTGGATTGAGAGCGCCCGTCCTCTGTACAGACTGAACGCGCTGCCGTACAGGTCACTGGCCACCGAAAGGCTATCCTCTGACCCCCAGCTTGCGCCCACCAGATTAGCTCGCGATGCCCGCACCAGCGGCTCCACCCCCAGGTGCCGTGGCCCGGCCCCGGTTGCCTGTGCTTGCCTTGGGCTGCCTGGGAGACGGCGGGTGCCACTCCCACTGCCCGCTTCCTGCTCCAGGACCGTCTGCCCGCTGCCCCACCAGCTCACTTGTTCCTCCGAAGTGCCTGTCACGGAGGTCGGGGGTGTGTCCAGGGAGGTGCCCACCAGGGTGTCAGAGCCCCCTAGAGAAAGGGGCACGGTGAATGGAGACACCCATCAGAGGAAGCCCCCAGCCTGCTACCGGAGCACTCAGAGAGCTCACCTGTGGGGGTGCTGAAGGCTCCGTCATCGTGAAGCTCCAGGCGCTGGGTCCCCTGCGCATCGCTGATGTCATCCTCAGCCAGCTCCGAGTCTGGAGAAGAAGGGGTCTGTGTGGGCAGGGCCCTCCTCCCTCTGCCCGCAACTCTTCCCTGTTGCCTCCTGCCTCCCCTACAGCAGGCTCCATCTTACCACAAGTAGGATTCCAGGACCCCATCTTCTCCCCTCTTTTGCTACTGACATCCCCTGGGGCTGCTCAGGGTAGCCCCTCCCTGGTCAATACCTTGATTCCAACTCTGGGTCCCTGGCTACTCACCCTGCCTCGTGGAGTCCTCAAAACTGCTCTCCTCCTGTTCCCACCCACCTAATGGCTTACCAGCGCTTTACCCCCTCCCCCTCCTCTCCCTGCATTAAAGTCCCTCTGCAACACCCAAATTAACAAGGTCCTAGGCTCTAAAGCTCTAAAGTCTGGTTTCCAGTACCCCAGGGGAGTCACCTTAGAGTCGTATTGTCAGGGTACTCGACCAACTGCAGGGCCAGCCTGTCCTGCACCCCAAACCAGCTGGAAGGCATCGAGGTGCAGCTGAGGCGGGGTGAGGAGAGGTTGGGCTGAGCAGGGAAGAAGGGATGGGTGGGGGACAAGGGCAGGAGCCAGCTTCCTACCGTAACTTTGCTTTCTGCAGGAGCGGAAAACTTCGCTTCCATAGGAGCAGCAGGAGAGAGACGTGGACAGACAGTTATCAGAGTGTTTGTGGGGTGGGGCATGGAGGGCAGGCAGGACAGAGGGGGCATGAGGGTCCCCGGTGCCCAGAGGTGCCCTGTGGGGGTGGGTGGGGGTGTGCTCAGCACTGGGGAGCCCACATGCTTGAGCTGGTTATCCTGACTGTCCCAGAGGTTCTAGTACCCTTAGCATTTACTGATGCTCTCACTGGCCACACACATACCCCTGCCTGGGCCTTCCTAATATTAGTGGCCAGGCGCATCCTCTGTTACAGTGTTCGCTCTGTGCTTTGACCTCTCCTTACAATTGAAGGCCCATCTATCTGCATTTGCTGACAAGCACTTTTCTTAAGAACCCTCTCTTCTACTGCTGAGTGGTCCTCAAAAATATCCAGCGGTTATGTTAGAAATCAAGGTTCCTTGGCATATTTTCGCCTTTCTCAGAGCCTATCAGATTCTGTGCCTCAGTTTCCCTGTGGGTGCCATGACAAGCAGGAGCCATTTGCTGGTGGCCAGAGCATGACAATGAGCTCCTTCTTACTTGGCCCCAAAGATGGAGAACAGGAGCCCAGGCCTCCCCCTGGGGTGTGCTAGTGAGCCCCTCCCCACTGCTAAGCCCTCTCTCAGCTGTAGTGCACAGGGGCCCTTGTTGGGTGGGTGTCTAGGTGAGCACGTGGGAGGGTCCCACATCTCATGGGCTATCTTCAGGGTCTTGACACCTCATGAAGGGACGGGGACCAGGAGGCAGAGTGGGCATGGGCTACAGCAGCCCACAGTCCACGCACCATGGGTAAGTCGGCCAAAGGCCCGGCGGGAATGGCCGGTTTTCTGAAAGAGAAAAGCCAGAATGAGTTGTTGGGGGGAGATTTGCTCCTGGACCCCTGTAGCTCCCATCCCATCTTGCTGTATCAAGCAGAAATACTGGGGGCCAGTGTGCGTGTGAGGGGTAGGGAATGGAGGGGGCACAGACACCCAGAGCCACCGGCTTGCACCGTAGGGAATGCCCAGCTGGCTCTGGGGAGACGCAAGGAGGAAGGCGAGAGGGCAGCGAGGCTGTGGGTCCATCGCTGTCACTCCCTGCCAGATAGAGGCTCACAGCCTGGGTCAGAACAGCATCCCCAGAGACAGAGAGGAGATAAGGTAGTTAGGATGCCTGAGGAGAAGGAGAAGATGGAGGGGGTGCGCTTGAATGACTGGGAGAGGGAGGGCAGAGGACACCCGTTCCTGCTGGGGAGAAAGGACAGATACCTGGGATTAGTGTCAAGCAGGCGGGGGAGGCTGATGGGGGGGAAGGTAAGATCCCCTAAATGGCCAGAGCCTCGCGAAGGCAGGCAGGGGGCCCGGCTATGCGGAGGGCAGGGCAGAGCTTGGGGAAATTTATTGAGCTCAGCGCGGATCCCTGTGCGTTGCTTTCAGGAGCTCCAGAAGATGGAAGGCTCCAGGGTAGGGGGCTGGGGAAAGCGGGCCCGAGGGGCTGGGGTCGGACAGAGGCGCGACTGAACAAGACGGCAAAGCAAGGGGGCCCTGCGCGCCGAAGGCTGCAGCGGGGGCCGCTCGGGTGGTCGCGGGGAGTGGGGACGACGGGAGGGGCCCTGCCGTTCAGCGCGGGCAGGGGCCTGCGCGCTCAGGACGCGGCCCCGCGCCCCCCGGAACGCGCCCGACCCGCCACCCTCGGGCTGGGGTGGGCCCGGCGCCGCTCGGCGCCCCCTCCCCCGGGCCCGGCCGCTTGACCCGTCCTCCCTCCCCGGCGCCCAGCCCTTTCTGCCCCCTCCCGGCGCCGCCCGCCCCCGGAGCCCTCACCTGGAAACGCTTCTTCACCCACAGCTTCTTCATGGCGGGGGAGGGGCCGGGCCGGCGGCCGGGCGAGGAGGGGACGGGCGGGGGCGGGGCGGAGTCGGAGGCGGGGCCGGGGGCGAGCCGGGAGCGGGCGGGAGCCGGCGCGTGTGGCGGGAGCGGCCCGGCCTCGGGAGTCCCGGTACGGAGAAGGCGGGGTCGGCGCCCAGAGCCCGCCCCTCCCCCGCCAGCCTGCACCCCTACCTGGCTCCCTTTCTCTTCCCTGCACCTCGGCCTCCCCTGGGGCGGCCCTCACCTGCCTCCCAGCACGCCCACGGGATGGCTCCCGACGTTGACAGTCCCCACCACCACCCGCATCTGCCTCACGGGCCTTGGGCACGTGGAGAAACTGAGGCACAGAAAGGGGTGCAGTGGCGTCTAGCTCAGGCCACTCTCATTGGCAGCCCAACGGGGCTGCTTCCCGCAGGGTGGCTCTGGAAGGTCAGCAACACCTCGCTTACTTGGCAAACATGCGCACACGCAGGCTGTGCCCCACAACCCAGCTCACCGCAAGGCAGTGCGCCTGGTGGAGCGCCTAGGTCATCCTCAGGGCAAGGGTCCTTGGGGCTGGGGGCTCTGTGCTGACATGGACCCAGACTATACTCCACCCCCAGGCTCCTTGAGGCAGGCAGAGAAGGCTTCCCTCGATTTACCTTGAGTTTCCTGCACTCCTGCCCCATTACATATAAACACCCAGAGGTACTCCTAGTAGTCACAGAGTCACCCTATGTTCTCACAGAGGTGAACACACGCACCAAATTTTTTAACGTGTTCCTCTCCCTACCCCTACCCCATTCAGCAAACTGCAAAGTTCTGTCCCCCTCTTGGGCTCCTGTTGAATTTACCAAGGGCCTGGTGTTTTGCTATTGTTACCGCCTTTACAACCACCCCATGAGCCTGCAGTATTTGGAAGCATGCCCATCCCCCTTTAACTGACCGGTGTCTGAGGCTCAGAGCAGTTCTGTCACCTGGCCAGAGCGACACAGCTTCTGAGACTGCAAGTCCCCAAACTGGAATTCTCATCCCAGCATGCGCAGGTAGTGCCAGTCCTGGTTTCTGAGCTATGACTTCAGTACTAAGTCATTATTAACGTTTATTGCATTCTTGGTCGGTACTAGGTATTGTGCTAAGCACATTGTAATAATAAACTCATTCAGTACTCCCAACAAGAAGGGAGACTGAGGCCCAAAGTCACATAGGTAACAAATTAAGGGAGTCAGGATTCTGTGTCTGGTTAGTGACCACTATATTATAAAGTATCACGTGCTGATTGGCCAGTGTGACCCCTAACTTTATTGCTTTAATTAAAGCCTGGGTCCTAAATACATACAGATAGTCAGGCATGGAGGCTCACACCCACAGTTCATTCCAGCACTCTGGGGCACACACCCATAATTCATTCCAGCACTCTAGGAGGCTGACGCTGAGGCAGGAGGATTTCAAATTTGAGCCCAGTGGTGGAAATTTAGCAACTTAGCAAGATCCTCTCTCAAAATTAAAAAAAAAAAAAAAAAAAAAATTAAGAAGAGCTGCAGATGTAGCTCACTGTAAATGTCCTGGGTTCAGTTGCCAGAACGGTAAAATGAAATAAAATACAGAGATAGACTGATGACTTTTATTCCACCTGCACAATGTTTGGGGTGATGGGACAAGAATGCTCGAGTTCAGACAATGACAATAGCACCTCCCTCATTTTCCAGTTTCTACTTGGCTCCTGACGTTGAGTTTGGGGCCCCTTTATTTTAAAGTTTAAGGTTGTGCCTTGTACATTCTGGGTACAAACAGTGTTTTCCCCAGACAACCAGTGACAAATGGTACACATACAGACACACGCACAGGGACATGTGTTGAGAGGGTACATGCATGCGTCCATACTAGTTCCAGCCGGGAGACCCCAGACACCCCCAAATACACCCACTCACAGGTGGGGAGCTGAGTGGGGACAGAGGGTAACTTGAGCCCCCGTTCCCCAGGAGAATCCGAGGGACTGGCACATTCCATAGCAAAAATAACCAATGGGCAGCAGGCATGAGTGATGGGACAGCTGGGCCGAGGAGGGGCCAGGGATTCTGTATTCCTGCCCTGGGCCTGCACTGCTCACCCCTGAAGGAAGGGCTGGCCCGGGCCATGCTTTCAGGTTGGACCTCCGCAGTTGGCCCCTGAATGCCCCATTTTCCCTCCAAGGCCAGACAGCTGAGTTCCCCTGCCTCTTCCCCAGGGTTCCCATTTCTGCACCAGCATCTCCCCTTAACCAGAGAAATTCCAAGGCCTTGTGCCACACCTGATCTGTCCTGCAGACACTCCACCGAACTGCACCCACCTGCTATCCTCCCCTTTGCCTCCTCTTTTGCCTGCCTCTGCCCTGCTCTGTATTTCTGACATACTATGTAATTTACCATGTTGCACATCCTCTGTGCCCCCACTAGAATGTAATCTCCAGGAGTAATCCCCCCCCGACACCTTCATGTATCCCAAACACTTAGACCAGTACCTGGCACACAGGAGGTACTCAATAAATACAGGAATAGGTGGCACAGCCTGGGTGAAAGGGGATGAAGAGTGGTAGATGGCAAATCTTCTGAAATAGCTCCCTTCATTTAGCCTTGCCCTTTCTCTGAGCCAGATCCTTTCCCAAGAAACAGCTGGAGAAGTGACCATCTCCAATCCATCCAGGTCTTCTGGAAGGACCTGCTCTGATCAGCAAACTGTCTCCTGCAGGGGCTTCAGCTGACTCCAGGGGCCTCTCTGATCCTTTTTGTTCCCTCCCAGGGCTCTTCTCTCCTCCCATTCTGGTGCCTCCACCCCTCCTGGATTGGTCTTTGGCCTGAATGGGTAGCAACACTCACCATACCCATTCCCAACTCCATACTAGTTTCTTCCTGGCTTTTCATCCAGACAGTCCAAATTCCAGGTGAAAAAGATGGTAACTGGGAAATATTCCTCAGTGTAGAGTCTGGTGTGTTCCCCTGTCTTTCACTGGCCTCCACTGGCCTTCTTTCTCTCTATCGCTAACCTCTCCCCTCCATGTCTTCAAGAACCCAGGATGGTTCACTACCATCTACTGGCCTTTGGCTCTTCTGATTGACACCAGAGTCTTTCCAGACCCTGGCTTCAAAACTCCAACCAACATATACACATGAGCATCCTCCATTTGCCCCTCCTCTCAGCTGTGTCCTCTCACCCCCACCCCATCCTTTTGTGCAGGGAGGCTCCCCCTTCTGCCATGCATGCTCCCTGCTCTGAGGCCAAGCACCTGCTCTGGACAGCCTGTGCAAGTGGGAGCCTGGTGTTTGGAAAGAGAAGAATGCCTGCCTGTGCTGGAGACTGGACCAGAAGATGGACTGGGTAAACGATCGGAGAAAAATGGTCACAATGACAAATCTTAACTTCCTCTTCCCACCTCTATTTCTATGGACAGGGAATGTGGACCCAGGCCTGGCAACCTTTCAGGCCCAGCCCTGCCATCTCATTAGCCATGTGACCTTGGGTAATTTTCCCCTTTGAACCCCAATATTATATGGATAATGTCACAATAGTAATCTGGGGTGTAGAACATTAAATAATTAAATTAGATAGTGTGCCTTATACATTTAAGTTTACAATTATCCTGAATTTCTGCTATCTTTACCTCCTTTGTTTCCTATTTTTCCTCATCTCTGCACCCCCAAATCCTACCACTACCATGCCAGTTTCCCATTCTGCAAACTCACCAGCCTACAGCCCCCTTGTCTCCTCAGGTCCCCAACCTCCCTAGGCCTGGCCAACACCCTTCCATCCTGAGCTACTATCTCAGGCTTTGGGAGTTCCAAGAGCCTTAGCATCACCCTGTCTTGCCAAGTGGAGAGCAATGCTGACCAGAAATTGCCTCCTTCCTTCTCCAGACAGGTCCTTGCTTGGCTTCCTCAAGTACTCTAAAGTCCTCCTGCTGTAGATTCCAACACAGAAAGTTTTCCACAAGGAAGCTTGAGCAATGCTGAGGTGTTGTGGCACTGCCTCAGACCAGGAGCTGTCACTGGAAAGGGACTGGTGAGGGATGGGCAGCAGAAGGGGGCAGAAGCCACACTCACCCAGTCAGTCTTCCAGCATCAACAAGGCAAAGCCCCTCCTGCCCCCAAATCATGGGGGAAGGGCATAATAGTTAACCACATGGTCATCTGCAGTGGGACAGAATGAAACTTTCATCTATTCTGACACCTTCTATCTGCACAAGCTAGACATGTTCTCAAATGGAACATGCTGCAGCCCAATCCTTTTCCTAATCTAACGTGAATGTCAAAGTTCCCAAATCCAGCCCCATACACCCAAGGCCTTTTCCATACTCTAAGTTCCTCTGTTCACCAGCCTGGACACTGTCCCTATGCTGCCTAGTTAGGTCCAGGCAGGCGCAGCTCTGCCCACTGTGCAACCCAGATTATAAAGCAGTGAGGAACCAGCCCTGTTGGGGGCTCTCCTACCTCATCACCTCCTCATCTGGAGGGATCAGGGCAGGCTGGGACACTCCCATCTTCAGAAATGCCAGGTCAGGCCAGTCACGTAGCAGCCACTCCCCAAACACTGGACAATGACCCCCCCACCCTTTTTGTGCAGCAAAAGGGCTCCAGAGCCACGCCAGGAGGACAGCGTTCTTAGATCTGAGAGGGGGTGGCCATAAGCAGCTACATGTCTACCTCCCTCCTGTCCAGTGTTCTCACCTGGAAAAGGAAGTGCCCAACATTAAACGAATTATTCTAGCCACTGCCCTTACTGTGCCCTACCTTTCCCGTCCCTAATAGCTCTCTCCTGAAAGTATTCTTATTAACTTATCTATCTTACCCTTCAGTTTATATTGTTTTAAGCTCCCTTTGCTCCTGAGGGGACCAGAGCTAAGTAAGACCCTAAGGAGTCCCTTCTCCAGCCCAGAACTCTACCAGAACATGCTCCACCCCTGACCCCAAGCTAGGGAATCCTGTATCTGGCCAGCTGCTAGACCAATCAGGAGAAGCCAATCTTGGCCCTCTCTGGCCTAGGCCTGGCCACAGAGATCACAAGGAACCAGTAGTTGGAGACTGGGAAGTAGGCAGGACCAGGCTGGGGAGATGAGATGCTGAGAGCTCCATCTCCTGACTGGGCTGCATCTGGGAGCCTTTTTTCTCAATCAGCTGCTGAGTTCCTTCACCCCGGGCCTCTTCCCCACCCAAGGATTGACCCTTATAGGACGCCACCCAGCTGGAATGAGATGCCCCTCTTGCAAATACCCAGGACAGTCACACACACCCCAGCTCTTTGCTATCTCCTCCACATACAGCCTACTTTTTCAGAATTCTGTTTTTCAAGGCTCAGTCTACCTAAGGCTCTGTGTTTGGCCTAGAGAAGAACCATGGGCCTAACTCTGGAGTTGGGGAATAGTAAAAGGAGCCCAAAAATTAACCCAAGGAGAGTCAGTACTGGCCTGGCATCCTTCCCCAGCTCCAGCAGAGCAGTGAACACTGGGTTCAGGCTCCTGTCACTCCCCTTTGGGCTCAGATCACCAGCCTGGAATTTACCTCCACCCTGCCCAGAGGATGCCCTCAACATCCACTCTGGAACTTCAGTAGACACAGTCCACGGGCTTTCCATGCCAACTGCACATGTCCTGTCCTGCATCTGTTTGTACCATCATAGTCGTTCCACAGCCCACAAATGTGCACACACACGTGCATGCCTGTGGATTCTCAAGAAGCCACCTCCATTCATGCCCCAGCCCTCGCTCCACCTCCTGGTGCCCTGGACCTTGTTCACATGCATCTATCTACCCACTGGCCCCTTCCACCCCACCTGGTATTGATACTGCCAGCCCTGCCACAGCAATAGCCTGCAAGGAGCTCTGACCCATCTGCTCCACGGTGCACCACAGACCAGGGGAAACCAGTCCTTTCTTCCACAGGCAAACACCTTTAAGGAGCTCACAACTGCCAGTTCCCTTAATGGAGATGAAGATTGCCCCCAGGAAGCTTCTAACAGAGAAGAAGGAGGGGTTCCACCACAGTGCCCCAAGAGGCCTACGTATGAAGCTCAGGATTGGCTTACCCACCACTGATCCTTGACCTCTGACCTTCCCAAGGGGAGCCTCTCCTTGACACCCCTTCCCTGCCTCTCTCTCTTGATCTGCACTTCTGCCCCCGCAACTGAGAAGCCTGGACACCTGGGAAGAAGGCCAGGAACTGCTACCTGCCCCACGTGGCCCGGGCGGCCCTTCTCTACCCTTGCTCCCCTCAGCCCAGCCAGACGCCGTCCCACCTCCCCATTACCTCCGACCTCCAGCACCGTGAGAACGGCCTCACAGGAGGCCCGGCCCCGCTCGTTCTGGGCCGTGCAGCTGTACACGCCGGCGTCCTGCGCCCCGCAGCTCCGCAGCCACAGGCAGCTGGGCTCGGGGGGCGCGGGCAGGAGCTGCCCATCCCGGAACCAGCTGAAGCTGGGCTGGGGCGTCCCGCTCACCACTACCCGCAGCCGCACGTCGCTGCCCGCGCACACCGCCGCGTTCTTCAGGGGCCGCAGGAAGACTGGCGCCCCGGCCGCCAGGGCCCCTCCGCCGGCCCCCACCTTGGCCCTCTTCGGGGGCACCCCGGGGCTGGGGGGTGCCCTCGTGCCCGCGTCCTCGCCTCGCGTGCCCCGGGCTTTCTGCATGGCTTCTGCGAGCTGGGCTGGGGGTGGATGCTGGAACTGGGCGGCCACGGGGGCACCGGGGGATGGTGCCCTGGGAGAGGAGTCCTGGGGGGCCGGCGGCCTGCCTTCCTGCTGCCCGCCCGCCTTCGGCCTGTGCTACCCAGAAGGTCACCAGGGCGGCCGGCGGTTGCGCCTCGGGGGCTATTTTTAGGCCCCCCGGCTCGGGTTTCGAGGGAGCTGTAGAGGGAGGGGGCAGCAGAGGAGGGGACTTGGACTCCACTGGCTCCTTCTCTCCCTTCAGGAGCCCCCATCACCAGCCCCGCCTTAAGCGAGTCCCTGGGGATTGGCTCCACGCCCCTTCCTCCAAGGTGTGTCCGTCCCCACCGCCACCTGGGGCTGGGGAGTAGAGTTACCCCTGGGCTCAATCCCGTTTCCCTTCCTCCGACCTCGCAGGCTCCAGAGCCCCAGCCCCACTGGGCTGGTGGAAAGGAAGAGGAATGGTCCGGGGGAGATGCCTGAGAGGTGGATGGAGAGGCAAGTCTAAGGGGCGGCGAGCACCGGACAGGAGGGCCCTGGGGCCTCCCCAGCGCCTCCATTACTGCTGGCAAACAGTAAGACCAGGAGCTTGGCAGTCAGGTGGATTCCGGCTCCCAGCTGGTCCTGCATTACCCGCTGGGTGACACCAGTCGTCTCTCAACCGCCAACCGCTCATCTGTACAAATGGCTAGTTGGATAGAGTTGAACCTGGCAGAAAAGAGTGGGAAGGACACTGTAGGCAAAGGGACAGTGTGAGCGAAGAGAGACCATGATCAAAGAAAACCATGTGTTCTGAGAATCAGAGGGTTTGGAGGGTTGCATGGTGATAGGTGGAGGAAAGGGAGGTGGGGCCCACTGCAGAAGGCTCTGGCTGCTAAGATTCTGAAAACAGGAGGTGCTACCACAGGGTTTTAAGCAGAGAAATGACTGATTAGAGCTGTGTTTCAGGAGGATCCCATGGGGAGCCAGTGCGGAGAGTGAACCTGAGATGGGAGGCCTGTTAGAGTGGTGGTCCTCAAAGGGTGGAGCCTGCTAGAAGTGCAGATTCTCAGGCCCCATCCCCAGAGACCCTGGCTCAGCAGTGGGGTGGGAGAGCCCAGGAATGTGTACATTTGACAAGTGGTCCAGGTGACTGATCTGCCTAAGGACTGCACTTTGAGAAACATTAGGATAGGACATTATAGCTTTTAAAGTCCAGAGGAGGCTACTGTAATAGCCCAGTTCTGTGTCTGGACTGCAGTAGTCACATGAATCTACATGAATCTAGTGATAAAACTGCGTTGAACTAAATGTGCATGCATATGCCCACACACGCACACACGTACACACGAATGCATATAAATCTGGTAAATCTAAAGGTGAGGGGACAATACCTACGTCACTTTTCTGCTTGTGATTCTGTACTCTAGTCATACAAGATGTCACCACTGGGGAAAGCAGGTGAAGGGCACACAGGACCTCTTATTTTTGACAACCACATGTGAATCTATGGTTATCTCAAAGTTAAAAGTTAAACAAAAAAGCCTGGGGGCTGGAAGTGTAGCTCAGTGGTAGACAGCTTGCCTAGCATGCATGAAGCCCTGGGTTGATCCCCAGCACAGAAAAAAAAAAAAAAAAAAAGGGGGGGCCCGTGAGAGACCCAGGCCTGACTTTGAACCTCAGATGAAGCCTGGCAGGGGCTAAAAAGAGCCATAAGTCATTCAGAGATGGGGAAAGTTACTCTTGATCTTGCTTCTCCATCCCCTGCCTTCGTTCTGAGACACTGAAATCAAAATGGTGTGTATGTGTGTGTGTGTGTGTTTATGTGTGTGTGTGGTGTGAGTGCCCACTATGGTACAGAAGAAACAATTTGAACACTGAATTATGTCCATAGAGATTCAGAGCCTTGAGGAATAATTTTTCTTGCCGTTTGCATACATTAAAACTTACTCTTTGTGATGTGCAGTTCTCTGGGTTTTGACAAATGCAAAATCATGCCGGCACTACCCCAGGACCATACAAAGCAGTTCCATTACCCTAAATATTCACTTGTGTATCCTCTTTGTAGTCAGCCACTCTGCTCTACCAACCCCTGGCAACCACTGATGATGAATTGAATTCTACAGCATAAATTGAATTCTAAAAAGGTTTAAAATGTGGAGAAAGCATTGCAAACAGGTAGACCATCAAGAACAAAGGAATGGAGGCTGTTTTTAAAAAACTAATAACCCAAAGCTACCTAGCCCTGTGTGTCAACCATTGCTTGGAATGCAGTGGGTGGTTTCTAAATGTTGACTGGTTGGTTAGTTGAACAAATGAACCATATAATCTTGAATGATTCTCTTAGCATCACTAAGCCTTGGTTTACTCATCTATAAAATGGGAGTGGCCCAACTCAGGGTTTATTTGTGAGTTTCCACTAACAGACAAAGATTCCTGCTTCCACGTTGCTTATGTTCAAGAAGAGAGAGATGCAACAAACATAAAGAAATTGTAAAGATCATGAGAAGGAGGTAAGTACTGTGGGAAAAACTCAGTGGGATAGAGGGATGTGAGTATGGTGAGGGATTGTGCTTGCAAATGGGGTGGTTCCAGTCAGCCTCTGCGGGGGAGCATTGGAGCGGATCTTGAAGGGGTAGGAAGCACTTGGTACAAACGTCTAGGAGGTGGGAGTACGCCTAGTGGTTCTGAGAAGAGCCGGAAGGCCAGCAAAGCTGGAGAGTGTGAGGGCAGAGTGGAAGGCAATGGATCAGATAGCTAGCAGGGGCCAGATGGCTTTGCATCTTGCAGGCTGTGGCACTTTTATGGGAAATAGAAAGTCATCTCAGAGTTTTGAGCAAAATTACACGATCTGACTTACGTTATTGGGATGGCATTAAATTATTATATTAAATATTAAAATGAATATTAACTATTTAAAAAGGCCTGGCACAGAGCCTGGAACATGGCTTGTCTCCTGCTTCCCTTGCTTCTAACAGGGGCATTCATTGGCTCGCACCCTTAGGTCTCTGGGACCAAGTGAGTCACTGGTGCCCTCTCCTGGAGAAGCCCGTACGAGCTGCGACAGCTGGAAGTGGTCAGGCTCTGGTCAGGCCAGTTGCCCAGGGCAGCTGGCTGCAAGACACTTGTCTGTCCCTCAGCGTGGGCCCCACAGTGCCCTGCAGCCTGGCGCCAGGCTGGGTGTATGTGCTGCCAGTCTGCCCTGCCTTTTGGTCACAAGTCTATGGTGTCATGGAAAGAGATCTGGGCTCCGGAGGCCAAGGAGCCTGGAGCTCCATCCTCCTTTGCCACAGAATGCTGTGTGACCTTGGAAGGTCATCCCACCTCTCTGGGCCATGGAGCATGTCCTCTAAGTCACAATGATGCACCACATGCCTAGCACATGGAAAAATCTCAGTAAATATTCATTGTATCTGTGAATGAAGTGTCGGGGGCAACTATCAGCCCTTCTGGGTAAATGTTTAATTTAGAGAAAAGTAAATAAAACTGCCCAGTGGGTATTCATTCAAGAAGTATTTAGATATTTAATAAATACCTACTACGTACCAAGCATTCTTCCAGGCACCAGGGATGTAGTAGCGAATAAAACGAATAAAAGTCACCCTTGGGCAGCTGACATTTCGGGTGTTGAATCAAAGGTCATAGATGCATTTGCGTTTGTACCCTGGTGAGGCCTGTGGTGAGAAGGAAGGAGAGGTGAATGGGGCGCTAAGGAGCAAGGCAGGGATGGGGTAGGAAAGTTCCCGCTGGCCCCTCAGCTCCTGGCACAGATCCACCTCCACAGTCCTTCCTGCTGCCGCTCCAGAGGGGTTTGAGCTGACCTAGGCCCAGTCCTTTGCATCCTATGGGAAGCCGGTCAGCCCTCTGTGAGTCCTCATCTCTCGATGCTTAGAGTCTTGAAGAAGAGGACTGCAGAGCACCCCGAGGCGCAGGGAGAGGTTTTCGCCATGAAGGTAATGGGGTATATGTGGAGGGGAGTGTTGATCATTGTATGTACCTGATCATGTGAAGCTCAAACTTTTTTTTTTGTCCATTCCCTGGGCTCCCTGGGTCAGCCAGCTGCACTTGTCTATCTCTCAGTGTGGGCCCCAAGGGGGGGTGTCCCAAGGGGACAGGCCTAGTATTCAGAGAATGCTACCCCTGGGGCACAGAGGGCAGCTCTGGCTTTCTCTCTAAGGACAGGTGGGCACAGTTACAGGAGCCACATGGACTGAGAAGGGAGGGCTTTCCTTCAGCACCGTCCCCAGCTGGAAGGCCATAGTGAAGTGGGGAGTTCTCTGACCCTGGGAACATGCAGACAGAACTTGATCACTGGCCATCATCGAAGCTGGGGTGAGGCTGTGAAGGGAGTTTCTGTACCAGGAGTATCATTGACTTCTGAGGTCTGACTCTGAGAGTGTAAGATTGCTACCTTCCCTCCACCCTAGTGACTAGTATGTACCTAAGCGCTCCCTGACTTATGTATCCCTTTATGCTTTGTAGAGCAGGCGAGTGTACATATAACTCACCCGGGGAAAGAAGGAGCAAGGTTCCAGAATATACTCCTCCCCTTTATCCACCAAGGCCCAGTGTCCCCCTATCCCCAGTGTTTTCCTCACAGAGAAGCCAACTCAGATGCTAGGACCTCCAACAAGCTCAAAGACAAGCTGAGGACACTGGGAATGCTGCTTCCAGTTCCATATTTTGTGAGAGTCGTGGAGCTTCTGTGTAGATGGACAGGGGAAGTTCTGGGCCTAGAGGCTCATTCCATTCCATTGAAGCAGGGAGGGGGCAGGAAAGGACCATGAGCCACTAATGGTAGAGGTAGGGGCCTGGGGTGTACCCAGCTCCTCTGGGGCCAAGGGGACCTACTTAGAGAGAGGATGCAACTTGTGAGTGAGGGCTGCATTGAAGGATGGGAATAAAGAGCCACCAGAAAGGATTTTGGAAGCTTCTGGAAAAGCCAGTTTGGAATAGCACAGCAGGGATCTTAAAACTAAAAGCTCACCCCACTCAGTTTATCATGCTTCCATGTCTGCCCTTTTCCCATCTCCTTTGGAGGACAGCCCCTTACATATGGGAGGAGCAACATGAAGCCTGAGGCCTACTTGGATCCATCAGCTTTCCTAAATCTATGATGCACTTGGAAATGTATGCTTTTTGGAAAGAGTGAAAAGAAAGAGTGTCCACACCTCCTCCTGATACCTTTGGCTACCCAACCCCCCCCAGCCCTCTGTTGATTAAGACTTCCCCACAGCTTTGAAAATGCCTCCTTTAACATATGCTAGAGTCCCATGTGTATGTGGGTCTCGTTCTAAACACTCTTTTATCCCATTAATATTTGTATACCTCCTATTCATTAACAAATCTTTTTAAAATTACATTTAATTATGTTAATACATTTGAAAGTTTTATTCCATGATGTCCTTTTTTTTTTTTTTTTTTTTTTTTTTTTCATATGTCCTACACTCTCCTTCCATCTTTCCCAATTCTCCCATCATTTCCCTTTGGTATTTTCACTGAGATTGCAGAGCATTGGAACGGCAGGATCATTGCCCAGAGGACTTCTGAGGTGTGACTCTGAGAGTATAAGATCACTGAGGTCATTGAAGATGACTGTAGGATGAAGTGACATTTTCAGAGTATTGAACCTTCTTACCCAAGCCCAAGTTAGATCTTTCCATTTTTCCGAACATTGTTATTTTTCCTGAATTGGCCCCCTGTGCATAGAAAGGCCTTAGAAAGGGTTAATGAAAAAAGACTGGAAACTTCCTTGGGGGAAGGACTGAGGTGGCTTCCTTCACAGCCAGCTGAGGAGCTGCAGCTTTCTTCAAGAGAACAGTAGGTGACGCCCGTGCTCTACCTCTGAAGGTGGCATAAGGCGTTTAAGGGTGTAGTCCAAGAACCCAACAGGAGATATTTGTGGTTCACCAATAAAAGCCCCTTGTCCAGCCCCCTGCCCCATTTTCCTACACACATACAGCACAGCTGGGAGGCCCCAGGATGGTCTGCCTGGTTGGAGGGTGGCCCAGTCCATCTCAGGGTGATGGGTGATATGACACGGCCCCACCCCCAGTTACCCACCAGGTAAGACAGTAGGGGGCCTGCAGGCTTGTGCTCATCTCTTTATTGTTTCTGTCCAGAGCCCCTGCAGTGGAAGGGGCAGTCATGGGGAGGTGGTGTCCTCCTGCCAGCCTGAGCCCGTACACACTCTGCCTCCATCTCTTCTCTTCCTCTCCAGCATCTCACCCACCCTCTCTCCTTCTGCATCTCCTGCTCCCACATCCTGCACCTCCGGGGGTTCCCTCTTGCAGCCCCTGCTTTCTAATCCCACCCTGGGCTGGGGAAAGGAAAGGAAGGGACCATAGCAACAGTTTCAAGTCCCTTAGTGTCCACAGGGGCTAGTCCCCTGGTCCTTGCCTAGCTTGCTGAGGAGCCTATGCTTTCTTTCTCCGACTAGGGCTTGAGGGTGGGGAGGTCCACAGGACTCTGTCCTGACCCAGCAGGTCCCAACACACTGCTCTGAGGCATTCTCCAAAGCCAGAGGCCAGAGCCCAAGGTCACGGAGCTGGGAGGGGTAGGGTCGCTGCTTGAGCTGGGCACAAGAGCCAGGCTCAACCCCTTCTAACAACCAAAACTCGTGGTGGGGTTTGCAGAGGTGGCTAGAGTGCTGCCAGGGACTGGGCAGGATGGGGACCGTGAAGGGTGGCCAGTGAGAAAGAGTTAGAGGCAGTGAGGGGAAGAAGACGAGGTGGCTGAGTGTAGCATCCAGGATGGAGGAAGGCCTCAGGAGGCTTCAGGAGGCAGTGAGGATGGGGCCAGGACTGTGTCGGAGGCTCTCTAGCTTTAGAGCACCTCATGCTGCTGCTGTGTGGCCTCACTGACGACCTGGGGAGGAAGAGAACCCTAGTCCAGCCTACTGCTGGCTCAGGGGAGTCCTGTGCACCCCACCCCAAGACAGGAGGACCTGCTCAGCCCCAGCCAGGGGCTGAACCAGCCCAGCTGATAGAAGACACATGGCTGACAGAGCCCCCAACACCCTCACAGCCCCCATCCAGGATGAGGGGCCAGACAGACCACTCACCTCCCCGTCCCGGGTCTCGATGGTCTTGATCATCACTGTCTTCTTGGTGTGGACCTCGGAGCCCCTTTGTTCCGGGCTGGTTTCTGTAATAGATCCGCTGCATGCTCAGCCTAACCAAGTCCAGGCTGGGTTGTACATGGCCCAGAGCCCACCTCCCTCAAGACAGGCTTTTGACTTCTTCAGCAGGACAGTAAGTAGCTCCTGTCCCTGAGCCCAGCATCCAGCAGGTGGCTCTGCAGATCCTGGGTGGCCAGCCCCATAGTTGATAGGGGCTCAGGAGCCCATAGACTGCAGTGTGCAAACTGGTACAGGACTGGGGACCCCCAAGTCCCAGGCTGGCCTCCTCTCCTAGCTGCCTTTCCACCCTTGGGCTCCAGGAGAGCCCCGCACAAGTTTGTATCCTGGGACTCGCCCCTCCAAGACAGAACCCCAAAGCCCAAGCTTGGGGAACACTTTTGGAGGACCTGCCAGGCCTCAGCTCTCGTAAGACTCAGAATGAGCAGCTTGGTGTCTCAATGCGGGTGAGATGGAGGAGCAGTCACTATCACAAGGCTGCCTCACTCGCCCTGTTGTGCCTCGATTTCCTCGCTATGGAGTGGTAGCAAGGATACTTGCCCTATTGTGGCCACAGAGCTATTGATTTGAAAAAACATTAAGTGATTTTAAATGCAAGACACACTTGGTGTCTGTATAAACAACTAACTGAAAAGAGAAGTTCTCAGTTTTATAGGGAGGGTCAAATTTAGGTCCTTGGTATCGTGAGTTTGGCATTCATGAATCTCCTTAGCAAGCAACTAGCCTGTGATGAATGTTGTGACTCGGAGCATATATTTTTCCTGATGGAAATGAACATCGAAGATATAAAAGGTTTGATCTAGGAAAAGAGGAGCTGCCAAGGACTCCGACTTGCTTTCCTAATGTATCATTACAGCATATTTTTCTGCTCTCTGGGGTTATAAAGCCACTTGATCTGCATATTACTAATGTCAGGATGGCAAAGTGCCCCAAGAGCTTGTTCTTTTCATTGTTTGGCTTTGCTAAGACTTGGCTTCATTTTTTCAAAGGGGCATCCAACATCTTGCTCCCATAAACTGGAGGTGCTCAACAAACAGCCAGAGAGCATTTGGCCACAGGCCAGGCAGACAATAGGCAGCAGGTGCCTTCTACCTCGAGTGTGAGCTCTCCTACTGCCAGGTCCTTGGGGACATTCCTGGTTCTTCTAGAGTTTGGGGTTCACACACACACACCCAACACTGCTGAAGGTGCAGTGGACATGGTCAATACAATACAACACAACACAATAAGAAGCTCTCTCTCAGAAGGTGCCTCACCTGCCTCTACCTACCTTAGGCAGCTCCCTTTCTCCGAGCACTGGCCCCACAGTTCCAGCCTCCCCTCCTGCCTGATCTTGGGCAGTGCCCAGGCTGGACTCCTGGCTGTTGTGGCCCTTCCCCCCACCTCCCAGCACACACTCACCTCGGAAGTTGAGAGCAGAGAAGGTCTGGATAGGAAGGTTAATCCTGAAAAGGGAGAGACCAAGTCCTCACAGTATTAAGGAGAATCCCATCTCCCCCTGTGACCACAACAATCAAGGCTCGCCCTAAACATATTTCTCAGCTATCCCAGTCCGTCTGACCCCAACACTTCCTCTGTCCACACTGCTTAGGGTATGGGGTCAAAGGCCAACTTCAGGTGTCCCAAGAGTTGTCCCTTCTGGAAGGATCAGCCATTCCAACCCCAACCTGCTGGTAGATACCAGGACATCCAACCCCACGGTACCCTCCCGGAGACCAGCATTCCCTTTCTGTTCCTGGCACTGCAAGAGGTTTGGACAGCAGTTGTGAGAGTGCCCTCCAGGCAGGACAGTCCCAAGAGCAGACCACTTACATTCATGCTGGGAAAAGGTAGCAGAGCTTTACCACGTCAAAAGTCCATCCTATAGACATTATTCTATTAAACCTGAATGCTCTCTTTATGTGAAAGCCATATCTAAACACATTTGCCACTTTTTAAACTTTAGGTATTATTATTATTATATATTATTAATGTTATGTGAGACCAAGGATTGAATCCCAGGTGTCACACATTCTAGGCAAGCACTCCACCACCAAGCTACATCTCCAGCCTTCCTTATTTTTATTTGGAGAAAAGGTCTCCTTAAATGGCCCAGCCTGGCCTCAAACTTTCAATCCTCCTGCCTCAGCCTCCAGAGAAGCTAGAATTACAGGTTTGTACCACCACACCTGGCTCAGATATTATTTTTATGAGTAGCAACAGGTACCATTGTTTTGACATAATGGACCTGTCTTAAACTGGGATTCAGTTTACATACAGTGAAATGGACAAATTTTTAATGCGCAATTTAATGAGCATCAGTCAAAGCCTCTATTCATGTATCTACCAGCCCCAATCCAGGTACAGAACATTTCTATCACTCCAGAAGCTGCTCATATTCCTTTCGGTTGTACATTTTTTCTGTGTCTAGATGGGGGCGGTAATCTGAACATGACATCTGGGGGTCTTCCCTTGAGTACACATGTGTATGTGTGGTGTGTGCGCACTTGTCTCTCCACCCCGCCTTTAGCCTGTCTGTGTGCAAGGCTTTCTGTCTCTTCTCCGTCTCAGCTTGTCTCTTTCTGCCCCTCCCTTTCCTTCCTCATCATTCCCCACTCTGCTTTCATATCTCCCTTGACTGGCAGTAATATTTTACAACTGATTGCTGAATATGATTTTATGCTGCTGGTTCTTAATTCTAAAGGTGGAGGAGGGAATACTTATATTTCTTTTTTTATAAAAGCTGTTAATTACATTGCTTTTTACCCAAGTGGCCTTGGTTAATTCCTTGCAATGAGCAGAACTGTAGTTCCTTATATAAAATTGTTTCCAGGTCTTGTCGAGGTGATCCAGAGCCCCTGGGGGAGGACTCTCCCCAACCCCCGCCCCAGCACCCTAACTCCAGCCCCTGCCTGCCTCTCACCGACTCTCCTCGCCCTCTAGCAGCTTCCGGTAGGTGGCAATCTCCACGTCCAGGGCCATCTTCACATTGAGCAGGTCCTGGTACTCGCGCAGGTGTCGGGCCATCTCATCCTTGAGGTGCCGGATCTCCTCCTCCAGGCGTGCGATGTTGTCCTGGTAGCCGCTGGCCTCGCTGGCAAAGCGGTCCTCCAGCTCCCGCATCTGTCTCATCAGGGAATCGTTCTGCAAGGGGTGGGTGGTGGGAGCCCAAGTCAAGGGCGGGCTCAGAGCACATCCAGGGAGGGGACCAGAATGGAACACAGCCTTGGGGCTGTGAGGCAACTCCAGATGGTCAAGTCCAGGAATTTTCAAAGGAGTAGCCAGGGAACCCTGCACGCAAATGATGTCTTATGTGGACACTCAGAGAAAAAGCCACATAGAAAAGACCATCTGTGTTAAGTCCACACAGGGAGATGCTGCCAGAAACCTTCTGGTCCATTAATGCCCTACTGGGAATCCACCATCTAGCTTTATCCCTGGTGTAGACTTGAGGTGATGGAAGCTCAGAGAGAGTCTGTGATGAGCCCAAGGTCACAGTGAGGGTGTGAGCTGCAGACAGAAAGGGTCTGAACTTTTGGAGGGCAGGGACTCACGGTGCCCTTGAGGGCGTCAATCTCGCAGGTGTAGGACTGGATCTGGTGTCGGTATTCCATCATCTCCTGCTTGGCCTGGCGCAGTGCATCATTGTTCTTGTTGGCAGCCTGGGTCAGGTCAGATACCTAAGGGCAGAGACACAGCCCCTGAGACGAGGAAGAACAGGAGCTGGGATGGGTGGCAAGGAAGACGGAGACTCTGGGCTCACCCTCCTTCCTACAGATGGAGCCACAGGCAGCACATACAAACTGGGCTGCAGGGACACAGAGTCCCCAGGCCAGGCCACTCACCTTGGACTTGTACCACTCCTCAGCTTCAGAGATGTTCTTAGCTGCAATGGTCTCGTACTGAGCCCGGATGTCCCTGAGCGCAGCTGTAAGGTCTGGTTTGGACATGTCCATCTCCACCTGCACCTGCTGTTCCTGAAGTTGGGCCTGCAGCTCACGGATCTCCTGCAGGGTGTGGCTGGGCTTCAGTCCACATCCAGGCCTCCCAGAGCACCCTCACACCCCATTCCTTGAGCCACTCTACTTTCCAGCAGCTTCACCATGGCTAAGGACCCTGTGTACCTCTTCGTGCACTTTCTTAAGGAACGCAATTTCCTCATTGAGAGATTCGATTCTGCGCTCCAGGTCAATACGCGCTAGAGTGGCTGCGTCTACGTCCTGGGAGAGGTCAGGCGATAAGGACAGGGTCACAGACAGCTCAGGTGGGCAGAGGGAGACCGGGAGAGGATAGAAGGGGGAAGACTGCTGGGGCAACAGAGCTCACCGCTCGGAAGGCAGCCAAATTGTTCTCTGCTTCTTCTTTCAGCTGGATTTCTTCTTGCAGCCTGGCGGGGACAGACAGAAGGACAGACAGTTGGGGGGATTAAGACGGCAGTGGAGACGATCACTGGGGGGCTAAAGCCAGCAGTGGAGACGTCAGGCTCGGGGTGGATCAGGGAATGGGCTCAGGACTGAGAAGCCCTAGCTGCTGGATAGAGACCAGAGGCCCAGAAAGGGAGTGGCAGAGGCTCCGCCCAACCAGGGAGGGGACAGGAAGTGGCCCAGTCTCTGCCTTGGAGCCACACCCTTGAAGTCTGTGTCCCCACCAGTCTATGACCTTCCTGGGGTTGGGAACTGCGTCCATTTTCTCCTCCTCTGTGTTCCTTGTTCTCGGCTCCAGCCTCATCCATATAGCTGCTCAATTAATCTTTGGTAGCAGGAAGGTGACTGCTCACTTGGGTCAACAGAAGCAGGACCCAGAAATACTCTGCACTCAGCCTTTTCATACTGGATGCCCAGTGGAGCCTACCATCCGGTCCTCCCAAGCTTTCGGAGGGCCACAGGCCACTATCCACTCTCCCAGCTGCTCCAGAGTGTCCACTTGTGAAAGGACACAGTCTCAGCTAGGCCCTGAGGAAAACTTCCCTCTCCCCTTCCCTCCCTTTGCTTCCCTCCCCAGGGCCTCCTCAGAGCAGAGCTGAGAGCTGTGCTTCTCTACCCCGTCTTTCCCAGCCTGCCCAAGCGTTTGTTCTTATCTCCTATCAATCGCCCCTCCCCAACTATGCCCCACTCCCTCCAGCCCTTCCTCTGCCCATTTGCCTGCCTGACACCCACCCCGCCCCCAACCACTACTCCAGCAGCTTGAGATCCTTTTAAAGTGGGTGCTCAAGGGGGCCCTGGGCCTCCCAAGGCCTCCCATTTCTACCCCTTGGTCTATCTCCCCAAGAAAACTTTTCTGTAGCGAGGGAACACAGGGTAAGATCTGGGTTCCCACTCCTCTTGGGGGACACAAGGGGACGACCCTCTCCAACACTGAGGTGGGATAGGATTCCTGGCCCCGAGCAGGGTGCTAACAGCGGGGGCCCTGCGCCCTGTTCGGCTAAGGCGAAAGGGGTCTGGGGGCGCCGGGCCCTCACTTGGCCTTGAGCCGCTGCAGGTCGTCGATCAGGTTGTCCCGCTCGACGTCCACGCGGGCACGCTGGTTGGTGAGCACCTCCACCTGGCGCCGCAGCTCACGCAGCTCCTCCTCGTAGAGCTCGGCGACGCGCGTGGGCTCCCGGCCCTTGAGGCGGTTCACCTCGGCGGCGAGCGCGGCGTTCTGCTGCTCCAGAAAGCGCACCTTCTCGATGTAGTTGGCGAAGCGGTCATTGAGCTCCTGCAGCTCCACCTTCTCGTTGGTGCGCGTGGTCAGGAACTCCTGGTTCACGGCGTCGGCCAGCGAAAAGTCCAGCAGCTCGCCCGCGCCGTAGGAGGAGGGCGTGCGGGTCGCCCCCAGCCGGCTGGCCCGCAGCGACCCCAGGCCCCCGGCCCCACCCGACGTGCGCGACACCTGGTACACGCGGGACGTCACCGAGCTCGAGGAGCCCTTGGTGCCAAAGGCTGCGCGAGGGAACACGGGCGAGCTCAGCGGGGAGCCGAGCGAGAAGCCCGGGGCGCCGCCGAAGGTGCGGCGGTAGGAGGACACGCGCTGGCTGGAAGAGTAGGCCTGGCTCATGGTGGCGGCGGCGAGGCTGGGCGGGCGCACGGAGGAGGCAGCGGGCGGCGGGCAGCCGGCTGAGAGTGGATGCGGCGAGGGGAGACAGAGCCCCTAGCCGGACGCACTATTTGTAGCCTTCCTGACATCAGCCCCCGCCGCCCCCCCTTGACAGCTGCAGGATCCCGCTGTCCTGCCAGAAAAGGGAGGCCGCTGGGCCGGCTGTGGGGGCGGGGAGGCCAGCTCCCCCGCACAGCCCTGCGCCCCTGAGCCCCTGAGGCCGAGGGGCGCTGTGCGGGGCTGACCACTCAGGAGGTCTGCAGATGGCCACTGTACCAGGGCTACCAGCCCCATTCAGCCCCTGGGGGCTATCCTAATCCTGGGGGTGCCGAGGACAGCAGGCTGCTAACTTCCATTCAATTTGCGGGTTTTCTTTTTCCTCCAAAGAGAAATTTGGGTTCATTTGAAGGGACAAGTGCTGTACCCAAGAAAGGCCCCAAACCACCTAATTTCTCAAGATTCTCTAGAAGGTGCAGAACTTTGGGATGGCTCAGGCGAAGGCCAAGAGTCCCACAGTCAAACCACGGGATCTCTAAGCAGGCAGAGAGGGGCAGAGAGCAATCCTGGCCAGAGTCTCCCTGCTCGTGTGTGTCAAATGGCACCTGGGTTCTGGGTCCAAGCCTCAGTTTCTCCCTAGATGCCTACCCATGGATAGGCCTTCGAGTTTGTGAGCAGCAGGATGATTTCCTGAAAGGCTCTGATGTGCTCTCAGTAGCTGTTACAGTCCCACCCCCGCGCCAGCTCCCCTGGCTTCCCCCTCTTCACTCCTTCTGATTCCTCCCCTACTCACACCACCCACGCCCACCCACACTAGGGGTTTGTGTTTTGTCAGGAGCTGCGTGTCACCCCAGCCACCTCCCTGGCAACAACAGCTGCCAACCCAAAATACCAGAGGGTGGTATTTATAGAGGAGAATGCTCTCCGGCTGGAAACTAGGTACTGGAGAGGCTCTGGGTGGGAGGCACCTGAGGGGGTACAGGCCCCAGATACTGGAGAAAGGATAGGGGCAGCAAGCCTTGATCACTTCCCACCCCTGCAGTGCTGCAGAGCCCCAACAAGATCAAAATCCCAAAGAGGGCTGGCCTGTCCCTTCGCAGCCCCCCCATACAAGACACTCGCTGACCCCTAAGGATGGTCACACTTTTCCATGAGCACTGGCCTTGTCTCTACCCCTCTACCAGGCCCTCTACAGGCCTCTCTTAGGCCTGACCTCCAGGAATGCAAACCCTGGATCAGAGCACTGGCTTAGGAGCCTGCAGCTAGTCCTACCCCAGCCCTGCCATGCCTCGAGGTCCTCAGCTGTGTGATGGGGCAGGCCAGCCTCCGATACCTACCCTATAGGGCTTTGAAGAGACCCAGAAATAATACCTTCCATGACCTGACAACCTACCTGATGCCAGTACTACTGTGAGCACTTCATACCTGTGACCCCCAATTCTCCAACAACCCCATGCCGTAGGGACTGGCATTATTCCCATTTGATAGCTCAGGAGACTGAGGTATCTGACTACAGAGCCTGAGTTTGGCCCCAGGCTGTGCCAGGTGAACTGTAATGGGCTTCATTTCTGCTCTCTTTTCAAAGCCCTTTCGTATTGTCTGATTTTTATGCGAGAGACAATCTTATGAGGTGGATGGGAAGTTCAAGATATTCTTATCCAGTCTTCGAGGCAATGCATGCCTCAGCTCCCAATCTAGACTGTACGCTCCTGGAGGATTTTGGAAGTGTTGTGGATCCTTAACACATGCCTGGCAGCATCATCCATTGTCATTGTCATTCAAAGTAGCCTGCAAGCTCTTCTTGCCCATTCCTTTAGTTTGATGACAAAAAACTGCATCTCAGCTGCATGTGGTGGCAAGGCCTGTGATCCCAGCACTTGGGAGGCTGAGGCAGGAGGATCGCTGCAAGTTTGAGGCCAGCCTGGGCTATGTAATGAGTCCAGGCCAGCCTGAACTACATAGCAAAACCCTGTCTCAAAAAAACAAAAACAAAACCAAAACAAAAGAAAACAAAAAAACTGCATCTCCTCCTCCCTGCCTCCACCCCTACCCTCAAAGAGCAGATCTGTGATCCTGCATCCCCCTCCTCACTGCCGTGATTGGCTCAATGGATGGGTCTGGGCCTGAGCAGGACCAATCAGAGACCTTCTCTGGGATTTATAGGTGGAACTGGGATTGCTAAACTGGAGACTCTGGGGGCTTTGTTTACTATCCACTGAGGGAGTGGGGAGAGAGCTCAACAAGCAGGAGGCAGAGGAACCTGGAGAGGAATAGCAGGCCGGGCTGGCAGTTCTGAATTCTAGCCCCAGGGACACTGTTTCCTATAGGCACATCCCTCACTTTGTGAGCTCCACCTCTGTCCTCTCAGCTTTGGGTCAATGATCATTTTCCCTTTTTCATTTAAAGTCCTTGGTGTTGGCTTCCCTTACTTGCAGCCCAAAGAACCTGACTAACCTGCTGTCGGAGGCTGCACACCCATTTCTATGATGCTACTGAGGATGCTATTTCTGGGGCTCCCTTCTGTGAACAGCCTCTAGACTACATAAGGAAACTGGCTTTTGAACCAGCCCGCGGCCTCAGTTCCTTGGTGAAATGAGGCTGAAAACAAATAAATAAATTATGCCATTTATTCTCTAGTCAAAATCAACAGCTACCAGACTTGGCTCTGAACCATGTGGGACTGATGCCAAAATTCAGTTCCACGCCCAAGGATTTGCTACCATGGAGGGCAGCAAAACAACACTCTGGGGCCTGGAAGGCAGGTGAAAGAGGGGCGCTGCAAAACATGCCCCGAGTTGGGCAGCACTGCTAGAATAAGAGCTCAGCCTCCCAAGGGGCTGCTTAGAAGGGGACTCATTAAAAATAATCATACTTTATCCGGATCCATAAGGTATGTGGTACAGAATTCAAGACATACAGGCAATTAAGTGAAAAGTAACTTTTCTTTCCATATTCTGACACTTAGCCCCCCAACCCTCCTTAAAGACAACCAATTTTATGTTGTTGCGGTTCTGTCTCTTTTCAGAGATACTTGCGCATATACATTTGTGTGAGTGTATACAGAGCTCCTCCCTACTGGTCAAGCTTTTTTCCACAAACAGATTGTTCCATTTTAGTACATTGACAGCTGATTCATTTTCTATTGTGGTGAAATATACATAACATGAAATTGACCATTTTAGCCATTTTTAAATATACAGTTCCGTGGCATTGAATACATTTGCACTATTGTCAACCATCATGATTATCCATCTCTAGAATGCTTTCATCCTCCCAAACTAATTCTATAACCATCGAAAATAACTCCCCATTCTCCCTGCCTCTCCACCCCTGGTAACCACTGTCAAAAAGTAAACTGAGGAAGAGTTTATTTGAGGAAACAGTGATTTCATGAATTGGGCAGCTCCCATCCAGAAGTGGTTCCAGAGCTCCAGGGAAGAAATCCAAGGAGGAGGTAGGTGTTCCTCAGACAGACACAAAAAGAAAGCAAAGCGAATATTTGATCGGTTACAGTTAAGTAGTTGCCTTATTTGATCTAATTGGAATGTCCCTTGTTACATAATTATAAATTTGTCGGTTGTTTCTGATTGGTTGCACTTAAGTTTTGCTTTTCTTTAACACAGGTACTTGACAAAAAATGGCTCCAGTTAAGTTTCACCTATATTTTGCAAAGCAAGCAGAGATTGGGTTACTTACTTTAAGGCCCAGTTGGCTTTGTCTGCTCAAGGATTCTTCAGACTATTTTAACACCAGTTTTACTTTCTGTCTTTCTAAGTACTTCACATAAATAGACTCATACGTTTGTCCTCTTCTGACGGACTTAGTTCATTAAGCATAATACCCTCAGGGTTCCTCCATGTTATAGCATATGTCGGACTCCCCTTTTTTTAAAGGCTGAATGACATTCCACTGTATGCAATACCACACTCTGCTTATCCAATCACCCGTCCATGGAAATTTGTGTTGTTTCTACCTTTAGGTTCTTGAGAATAATGCTGATTTGAACTTTGCTGCAGAAATATAGTATGTTCAAATCCCTGAGTTCAATTCTTCACTGTATATACTCAGATGTGAGGTTACTATATCACATTGTGACTGTTTAATTTTTTGAGGAACTGCCATACTGTTTTCTACAGTGTTTGCACCATTTTACACAAGTGTTCCAATTTCTCCACATCTCTCAACTTGCTATTTTTTGGCTTTGTTTGTTTTATAATAGCAATCTTTATTTATTATTATTTTTTTTTAATGCGGGTACCGGGAGTCAAACTCAGGACCTCGCACTTGCAAGGCAGGCACTTATGCTGCTGAGCTATATCACCGGCCCTATAACAGCAATCTTAATGGGCATGAAGTTGCATTTCACTGTGGTTTTACTTTGCACTTCCCTAATGATCAGTAGTGTTCAGCATCTTTTTTTTTTCTTTTATACCGGGAATCAAACTCACGACCTCATGCTTGCTAGGCAGGCGCTGTGCCGCTGAGCTATATCCCCACCCTCAGCATCTTTTTATATGCTTATTGATCATCTTTACATCTTCTTTGGATAAATTTCTTTCTTTTTTTTTTTTTTGTGGGTACTGGGGGTCGATCTCAGGGCCTGGCGCGCTAGCCGGCGCCCGTGCCGCTGAGTGATATCACCAGCCCCTTTTTTCGTATGTGGGTTCCGGGAGTCGAACTCGGGCCCTCGCGCTTGCCAGGCAGGCACGTAGGCTGCTGAGCCATCTCACCGGCCCCTGGATAAATTTCTATTCAAATCCTTTACCCATTTTTAAATTGGGTTGTTCTTTTTGTTGTTGTTGAGTCATAGGATCTTTTTGTATATTCTAGATATTAATCCCTTATCAGATATATAATTCGCAAATATTTTCTCCCATTCTGTGAGTTGCCTTTTCACTCTCTCAGTAGTGTCCTTTGATGCACAAAAGTTTTTTTTTTTTTTTTTTTTTTCTTTTAATGTGGGTACCAGGAGTCGACCTCAGGACCTCGCACTTGCCAGCAAGCACTTGTGCCGCTGAGTAATATCACCGGCCCTTTTTTCTTTTATGTGGATTCTGGGAGTTGAACTCCGGACTTCGCGCTTGCCGGGCAGGTGCTTATGCCTCTGAGCTATCTCACCGGCCCAAGTTTTTGATTTTGATGAAGTCCAATTTTTTTTCTTTTATCGCCTATTCCTTTATCTAAGAACACTGCCAAATCTAATGTTGTGACTTTTCCTCTTACATTTTCTTCTAAGAGTTTTACAGTTTTATCTCTTATGTTTGGGTATTTGATCTGAGTTAGTTTATGCACAGGGCAAAAGGTAGGGATCCAACTTTACTTTTCTGCATCTGAATATCCAGTTTTCCTAGCATCATTTATTGACACCTGTGCTTTCCTCATTGAATGGTCTTGGCGCCCTTGTTGAAAATCATGTAATCATATATGTGAAGGTTTATTTCTGGGCTCTCTGTTCTATTCCATTGTTCTGTATCTCTTTATTCTGGTACCACACTGTTTTGATAACTGTACCTTTGGGCTGAGTTTTGAAATCAGGAAGTATGAGTCTGCCAACTTTGTTCTTTTTTGAGCTTTTTTGTGGGGGAGGGCTATTTGAAGTCCCTTGAGACTCCATACAAATTTTAAGATGGATTTTTCTACTTCTGCAAAAAATATTGATGAGATTTTCATAGCGGTTATACTGAATCTATATATTACTTGGGGTAATACTGACATCTTAACAACATTAAGTCCTTCAGTCCATGAAAATGGAATGTCTTTCCACTTACAGTATCTCAGTTCACAAACTCAATTTTCTCTAGGATTCTGGTCGCAAACCAAACTGGACAAGAACTGAATCAAATTTCTCCATGAGGTCAACATTGTACCTAACCACTGAATTTGACTCAGTTCTTGTCCAACTCAGTTTGTGATCAGAATCGTGGAAGAATCGAGTTCAAAAACTGAGATACCACGGTATTCATGTCTTTATTTTATTTTTATTTATTTATTAATTTATTTATTATTTTTTTTCATGGGTACCAGGGGTCGAACTCAGGACCTCGCGTGCCAGAAGATGCCCATGCCACTGAGCAATATCACCAGCCCTTTTTCTCGTATGTGGGTACCAGGAGTCGAACTCAGGACCTTGCGCTTGCCAGGCAGGTGCTTATGCCGCTGAGCTATCTCACCGTCCCCCTCATGTCTTTATTTTAGCAGCACATGTATAGTTTTCAGTGCACAAGTCTTATGCTTCCTCAGTTATGTTTATAGCTAAGTATTTTATTCCTTTTTATGTTATTATAAATGCAGTTGTTTTCATTTATCATTAATAAGAGGTACATATGGATTTTTCCCTTTCATTCTGTTAATGTGGTGTATTACACCAATTGATTTTTATATGCTGAAAGATCCTTGCATTCCGGAATAAATGACTTAGAAGATACTCCCTCCTTTTCCAGTTTTTGGAAGAATTTGAGAAAGAGTGGTGTTCTTAAAATGTTTACTAGAATTCACCAGTAAAGCCACTTGGTCCTTCACTTTTTTATTATGAAGTTTTAATATCCTTCTTAATATCTTCATTTGTAATTCACTGCATGAATTTGGCATTATATATTTGGCAGTTTGTTATTGATAGACACATATTGCTTTCATTCTTTTGCTATTATAAGCAGTGCTGCTATGGATATCTTCAGGACATACTTTTGACTATATAAGTTTTTATACACTACTTTTAACATAACAGTCAAGTTGTTATATAGGTCATACCTCCTCTTTTAGTTCACTGATATTGGAAATGGGATGTTCCACCAAGACAGACCATTTCATTCAGTATTTGACAGAAAAAGGGAACACTTTTTATACTTGTGCATGTGGTCATCAGCTTGTCATGCATCTTGTCATCAGCTTGCACAATGGGTACTGGTAGCAGATTTTGTTGAACGAATAAAGGAAAAAAGTTGTCCTGCTATATTTGAAATCTTCCTGGATTGCTCAAGCCTCACTGAATCCTAGAAATCTGAGGTTGAACATCACAGATCATAAGGTTGACCAGTTCCACGCTCTCCTTAGTCATTTAAGGCTCAAATTTTCTCCACTGTGACTCCAGCAAGCAGTTGTCCAGCTTGAGTCCCTCCATAGCCTGGATACTCATTGCCTCCTGACAGCCCGTGCCATTCCATGAAAGGTCCCTGAGTATCTAACATGTCCGCAGTGTGGGGCAGGGGACTGCTCTGCTAGTAGAAAATCTTTCCTTATATTTGAAGCCAGTGATGTAGTTCTGCTAGTCACATAATCTAACCCTGAAGCCAGGCAGAGGAAGAAGAACCCTTTTTTCATAGGTCTTCCCTGAAAATGTTAAGGGCAGTGCTCATGCCTTTTGGAACTTTGCCATTTTTGCCACTTTCAGTTTCTCTTCTTTCCCTGAACTACTGCACCAGTAAGACCCAAAGTCATCATGGCCTCCAACATCCCACTGGACTGGCCCTGCCACCTTGCCAACTTCAGCTTATCCACCTCTTCATCGGGATCACCTTCAGTCTCTTTACTGTCAGTGATGTTACCTCCAGTCCTGTACATTTGTTATTCCCTGCCTTCTCCTAAGTAGGGTGTCTGGAGGGCTAATGGGTGCCTAGGCAGATCTCTGAAGAGGGCTTCCTGGAAGGCAAGGGCCCTATTACCCACAGCACCTTGCCAGTTTTATGAATGGCACAGATGGACAACAGGTAGCTGGCATAGGTGGATAGCTGAGATGGGGACACTGGAAGTGTGAGTCTGCCAGCTTTGTTCTTTTTTGAGGTTTTTTTTTTGGGGGGGAGTGCTATTTGAAGTCCCTTTCCTCAGTGGCCTGCATAGGGCACTTGGATTAGGAAAAACTGAACAAGATCAAAAAGGAGGAAACTTGGGCCGGTGAGATGGCTCAGCGGTTTAAGCGCCTGCCTTGCAAGCGCGAGGGCCCGAGTTCGACTCCCGGAACCCACATACAAAAAAGGGGCCGGTGATATCGCTCAGCGGCACGGGCGCCTCCTGGCATGCGAAGTCCTGAGGTCGACCCCCCGGTACCCACAAAAAAAAAAAAAAAAGGAGGAAACCTGATTCTTATACTGCACCTGAAAAGGACAAGAATCTCCCTCCCCATGGTGTGCCCTCCACTGACTGACATTTCAAATGTCTTAGTCTGTTTTTTTCTGTTAGTACAACAAAATACTGGAAGATGGCTATTTTTTAGAGAAAAGAAATTTATTTAGCTCACAGTTCTGGAGGTTCAAGACCATGGCACTAGTATCTGCTGGGCTATGGTGAAGTTTTTATGGTAGACACCATCACAATGGTGGGTGTTATGGTTTAGATCTAGAGTGTTCCCCAAAAGTCTCATATTCGGAGATGGAGCTTGGTTGTAAGGGACAAGTCACTGGAGTGTGACTTGGTGTTCTGGTCCCTGGCTTCTGCCTCCACTCTCTGCTTTCAGCCACCATGATGTGAGCACTTTCCCTCCACCAGGCCCTTCCACCATGTAGTTTATGACTTGGAGCCAGCAGACCATGGACTGGACCCACTAAAACTGTGAGCCAAAATAAATCTCTCCTTCTTTAGGTTGTGAGTGGTAGGAATTGTGTCCCAATGACAGGAAAGCTGACTAACAATGGGAATGCAAACAGAGCAAATTGCATGGTGACCTAAGAAGCCAGAGAGTGGTCTAGGGGTCAACTTCAATCTTTATCACTCTTCCTTGTGAGAACTAACAGGGGTTCCAAAAAATACCTTCACCCTTTAGAGGGCAGTGCCCTGATGATCTCACTTCCTCTCACTAGGCCTCATCTCTTAAAGATTCTACCACCTCTTAACATCACTGGGGCCCAAGCTTTCAGCACACAACCCTTGGGGACAAACCACATCCAACCCCACAGCACCACCCCAGGGTCACCCTCTGCTCCTTTCTCAGCACCCACTCTTCTTTTTCTGTTTGCCAGCCTAGCACCTCATGTTTCTGTCCCAAGCTGGACTGGGCCAGGAGGTAGCCATTGCATGAGAGAGCCTTGGGGACAGCATGGTAGGGATGAACTCTGGGGGCCCAGGCTCTTGTCATCAGCTTCAGCACTGGGCTGAGAAGAATGGAGCCTGGTTGGAAAGGACAGGAGTGCATGATGGAGGATAAGATGGGTGCTCATCCTGGAGTCAACAGCTAGCCATCTGTGTGGCCCAGGCAAGTCCCATTTCCTCCGTGGTCCTGGCAGGAACCGGCCAACTCATCTTTGGGGTCCTCTCAGCTCTGACATCCAGAGTCCCTGGGCCCCAGGGCAGGATCCCCCCATGCATCCCTGCCTAGAGCCCCTCCCCCCATGCTGCCCTATCCACCTTCCCCTCTCTGTGGCAGCTGCTTGACCTACAAGGGCTCCAGGCTCTGGAGGCGCCCTCCTGAGTGACTGTAAAAGGGAAGGAATGTCCGGAGGCAATTGTTTCTTCCTGATATCACTCGTGGGGGGGGGTGCTGGAGAGTTGGGGGGGGCCTAGCCAGAATAGTGGACTGGCAGTGTCAAAATTCTCCCTGAAACTCATCCTTCTTCTGCTGCACTGCCAGCAAGCCCCACCTCCTCCCCACGGTCTGCTGCCCTCCATATCCTATTGGCTTAAGAGGTTTAGCCTGTATCCTCCTGCTCCCAGTTTTCTCCACCTTCTGCCCCAGACCCTTTCCTGACCCCCTTCCCTCATTGGTACCCCCATCTCAATTATCATAATTCCCTCCTGCATTCCCCTCAGCCTCAGCCTCAGTCCTGGCTCCAGCCCCTTCCTGCCCCACCCGCTCCTTTTACAGACATGGAGCCCAGCGGGTTTTCTGCCAAAGTAGGAGAAGTCTCAGGCTAATCATGCCTCCTCCCCAGCCCCCAACCTCTACCAAATAGGACATCTCTGCCAGTGACAGAGGCAAGGAGGAGAGGAAGAGGAGGAGAGGAGAGGACTAAGCCTCAAGGGCAGGAGTCTGGTTTGATGAAGGTGAATGTGCTTTATGGACTGTCAGTGGCATGTAAATTTCAGGTATTATTCACACTAATAAGAGGCAGGAAGGCGTGGGTGGCTCAGGGAAGGAGAGGGGCTTTGGTGGCCTTAAGGAAGGTCCTGGAAAGGCTTTCTGTTGCATTGGTAGCATGTGGCTGAGACCTGGGGGCACGAGCTGAAGCCAGACCTGGGCCAGCTCAGGGACAAGCTGTATAACTCTGGATGTTTCCCCTCCCCTCTCTGGATCTGTTTCTCCTTGTTTAAAATGAAATATCCTCAGACATCCTCCCTACTCTCACCCTAAAGACAGGAGTGAGAGAGGCCAGTTTCTTACTAGAGCTTTGGTGTCTCCCTGGGCACACTGGTTCAAAGCCTCTGCGGCCCCCTCCCCATGTTCACTGTATGGCAGACCCCCAATTGTGGATGTGTCCCCCAGAATCAACACAGGCCTGCCACATGTTGCTGAGGTGCGGGTACACACAGCACAACAAAGACTGAATCAACACTACAGTTCCCCCAACCCCGGGCCTCCTCTCTCCCTTCCTCCCAGCTTCCCACCTTCCCATCTCAGCCACAGGTCCTCCCAAGCAGAGTGCTGGTTGTCCCCTCCACCCCCACCCCATCCCAACAGCCTGCAGGGGACACCCCTGAACCTCCCTGCTCACCCCTGCTCTCTGAGTCCCACTGAGTCCTGAGCCCGTGGAAGAGACAGGGCTGAGGGGCCCCTTCCCCAACACACAGCAACCCCAAGGAGGGTGGAGGATGCCCCAGCCTGGCAGGTTTTAAGATGGCAGGGGGAGGGGGTTCAGAATCCAGGCTGGAGGGTGTCAGGGAGAACAGACTGGGACAGCACAGGGCCTTCGTGGACAGAGGTGCACACGCTCCTTCAGCTCCCAGGGCTCGCAGTCCAGGAAGCCCCAGCCGCCCAACTCTACTGACTCCCCTTAGGAAGACACAAGCCCCCACTTCTTTTTTTTTTTTTTCTTTTTTCTGCGGTACTGGGAATTGAACCCAGGACCTTCTCACTAGACCACAGCCCAGCCCTTTTTATTGTGAGACAGGGTCTCAATAAGTGCTAAGTTGCCCAGGCTGGGCTTGAACTTGCGATCCTCCTGCCTCAGCTTCTCAGAGTGCTGGGATTACTGGCCTGCATCACCACACACCACTTTCTTTCTCATACCTTAACCTAGGTGAGACAACCGCCACTTCCCTGGCATTTTCCATCCCTCAGCTTTCTCTGCCTGATTCATCCCCATTCCTTTCATCTTTCCTCACATCTTTTTTTGGTTTCAGTGCCTCCAGTTTGGTCATATTCCTGCTGTCCTGGGCCCTTTCCAGTTTCCTACCTCCCTCTGAGGCTGAGGAGTGCTTTAAACAGGGCCCAAGCGGGCTGGCAGTGACCTCATAGGGCCACTATGCTCAGCTTCTATTTCTAGCTCTATAGGATCCTCCTCCTCTTCCTCCAACCAGCTGAGTCACAGGCAGTGTGGGGTCCACTCAGACCCCAGAACCTTCCCTGACATCCAGACCACAGCCTCGCACAGCACTCTGAACTGTTCTTGCTGGTGGGTGGAATATTTTTATTCTCCAAACTATCTAAGCACACAAAAAAAGTGAGCTGGGTTCCAGGGGACACCCCTTCTTGGGCCCTCGGCATGATTTGTTCTTATAACTTTAGCCCATCATCCCTCTGTCTTTTCATACTTGCTAGATGGTGAGCCACGGTCTGGATTCTATTTGACTTGGCAGAAGAATAAGCAAGGGGAAGAACTGGGGGAGAGTTGATGGTCCCCGGCCTGGGTTCAAATCCCAAATCTACTACTCTTGGGTTAGTTTCTTCACCTCTCTGAGCCTTAGTTTCCTCGTCTGTAAATAGATCATAACACAAAGGGTCAGGAAGATTAAATGAGACATTGTATGTAAAGAACTTGGTACAGTGCCTGGCATGCGGGGAGCACTCTGGAAGAGCCAACTGATACCTCCATTTTGTCTCTTTTGAGCAATAAGGAGCCTGGCTCTGGGAGGTCCAGGGCCATTTTGGAGTCCTTGCTTAAGTTTAGCAGGGAGAGGATCAAGATTCACGGCCAGGATTGCCTTATTTCAAGGCTCTTGCTCTTGCCATGGGCTATGCTACTTCTGATAATAACAAAGCTACCATTTATTGAGCACCTACTGTATACCAGACATGGAATTTGGGGCAGCTGCCATAGAAAACCTGTGTACCTCTAGTCCTCACAACTGAGTGCTGTGGACTTCATTTTACAGCTGTGGGCACTAGTTCCGGAGAGGTAAGTTCCCCAAGGTTGCACACCAGGTAACAACCAAAGCCTGGATTTGAACCTAGTCGTTGGCCACAGCAGTCCTGCTTGTTTCTGTCTGTGGCACAGATTGATTCCATGTGTTCAGCCTTGGTTCCTCCCCTTTTAACTCAGCCCCATCAGGGGATCTCCACAGGAAAAAGTCCCTTGTCCAGTGTGGGGTCCTTCCCAACATTCCGCTCCACTCCTCTCCCAGCCCCACTGTCCTCTGGGGAGGGGCTGGACATGGAGTGGGGAGTCACGAGGGGGTCAGGGTCACCACCCTTTGGCAGAGGAGTCGGCCTTCCTTCCCCGGGAGGGGGAGGTACTGAAAATTTCCTGTCTGAGGAATAGAGAAGCCAATGGGTCCAATGTGTCCACCCTGCCCTAGGACACCCACAGGCCAGCACCAGGGCCCCCTGTGGCTGGAGAGACTCCCCAGAGCCACCCTGGGCCCCGACTGCCCCCATCTGGCCTCACCACTGTACACTTCCCTCCCATGGAGGCTGCCTGGAGGACTGAGACTGGGTGCCAGCCTTGCTCCTGAGGCCTCAAGGTTGGAAAGAGATCCTGGGGTCTCCTGCCAGCAGCTGGGTATCCCTACTGCTACAGCTCCTGAGTGCCAGAGCCACCCAGGTGGTCCTAGATCTGCTCCTTTTCAGGCAAAAGACTCCAGGAGGTACAATTTGCCAAAACCAGTGCTGCTGGGTTTTCTACCAGCCACAGCACTAGGAGCCCATACCTCAGCCCTCCCAGCCCCCTCCCTCCTGACGCCCCCACCTCATCCTGTCCTCCCTCTGCCCTCCCCAGGCTCCGCTGCAGGCCGTGCACCAGAATAGACCACTGAGTGCCTGCCCGAGGCACTCAGTCAGGGGCTGCAGCCGCTGCTGCCAGTCAGGGAGGGGAGGGGCTGGGAGGAGTTCAGGGGCAGGTGGGGGCTGCCACAGGAGAGGGGGGACGTCCCAGGCTGGCTCTAGGTGGTCCTCGGTGCTGTGCAGCGCTCCCCACCAACACCAAACAAGCTCAGCTCAGCGTCCCTGACAGCGTCTCAGCTGGGGACTGAGTCTGCACCCTCAAATTCTCCCTCTCTGCTTCGCCCAACCTCTCCTCCCCTCTGGGCCTCTGCCCCTACATCACCCCCAGCTCCCTCCAAGTGAGGACGCCTTTGCACAATGACCCCACATTCCAGTCTCACTGGGGTAGGGAGGGCTTCCGGCCTGGCTTGGGATCCCTGCCCCCACCCTTAGGTCCCAGCCCGCTTCTTTCTCCCAGCCTTCTAACTGCTGGCCCTTCATGGTTCCCTTGTCCAACACCTCCCCGGGCCCCAGGCCCGATTTAGCTCCCTGAAATCCAATCTGGCCATTTCCTGAGCACACAGTGCACTTCCCAAATGTCCTGTCCCTGGAGAGGCCAGGGTGGCCAGGGTGGCCTTGCACTTCCCTGCCCTGAAGCAGTCCCCCTCCTGGGCCTTCCTCTATAACCCCTCTTCTTCCCATCCCTAGGAAGCCCCAAGGCAGAGCCTATCCTAACCCCACCCCCAGCCAGGCCTTTGCTGTCACTGTCCCTCCGCTGATTCTCACTCCCCAAGTGCATTTCATCCTGAACTCTCCCTCTCCACTGGCAAGGCCAGCGGCTCCAACCCCATCTCCCAATTCTTCCTTCTCAGAGCTCAGAGTGGAACCAGGCTACCTGCTTCCCTCATCTCAGATTGTCCTCTTTCTAGCTGTGTGACTTGGGAAAAATTGCTTCCCTCTCTGTCTCCACATCATCAGTAAATGCGGGGCATAATAAAGCATTCCTTACAGAGGAGCCATGGGACTAGTTGAGTAACTTCACATAAGGAGTTTACAATAGCTGGGTACATAGTAAGTGCTATTTAACTGTTAAATGAAAATCATCATTTCCTGCCTTGTATCACTAAGACTCTATTTCCTCCAAGTTAAGACACTATGAGTTGTGAGACACTTCATTTACTTAATAACATCATTTCAAGGGAAGAAAGACATATTACCGTGTGAAATATATAAATTGTCTGTAAGCCATCTTCCAGTTTCAGACTGTGTAAATTGCCGAGTAACAACAATGCCCATATGGTACGTGCAGCTCCCTACCTCTACTCAGAATCCCCCTTTTCATTATTTATGTTCAGTGACTGAGGGCTTGGGGTTCAAATCCTTACTCCCAAATTTCATTTAGTCAAGTGAACTCAGGTAAGTTGACTTCTTTAAGCCTTGATTTTTTTCCCTAAAGAACCAAAGTAACCACAATGATTGTAGTGAATATTAAACAAAATTTTATATAGTGCTGTATTGGGTATTCAACACACGAGAGTGATCATTATTGTGATGATTTTGAAACGTTTGTTGAATTGAATCACAGCCTTCCAAAGACGCGGGAGGTGAATACAGTAGTATCTGGTATTTTGTGGTCCAAGCGCCCTCCAGCGGCCCTAAGGGAAAACTGCAGGATGCTCTTAGGTGGTCCGAAAATTGTAATTCACCCACCTTCACCCCATACCAGGCTTACCCAGTGCTCCTGAAATTCTTCACCTTATCCTTCTCTTTTACAGAGGCCTCAAGGAGCTTCTAAAAGATTCTCAATAGGACAAGAAGCTGGGTGCAGAGCTTTAGCCCCGGAAGGTTCTAGCCGGCCAAGCATTGCCTCTCAGAGCAGGGGAGCCCAGGGCCACATGGTGGAGGTAGCATGGGGGACGCTATGAGCTGAGCATCAGTGCTCATCTGACCCAGAAGCTATGGGATCTGGACTGGGAAAGACCCCTCTTGGACCCACCTTCAAAAATCTAGCACAAAATGAATTTAGCCTGTTCCAAGAGTTTGCTTCTGTGCTTGTCATCTGTTCACCAGGTACTCCTTCCTCCCTCCCTCCCTCCCTTCCTCCTTCCTTCCCTCCTTCCTTCCCTCTTTCCTTCCTTTGTTTATCCATTCATCAATACTTATTGAGCATTGGCTGTGTACAAAGCCTCATGTCCTAGGTGCTTGGGTTAAAAAGATCGATTTAGCATAGACACAAACACAGCCCCCAAGAGCTATTCTCAATGTCCCAGACACCACACGCAGAGCTAATCCTTGTATTCGAGTGTGCACAGCTTCTCTGGGTGGCTGATGGGGAGGGCAGAGGAGGAGAAGCTGACTGAACAGAACATCAGATCCCAGCTGCCTGATTTCCCTGATACGATGTGTCCTGCCTAGTCTGGCTGGGTTAAGGGGCTGGCCTCCCCCTGCCGGGCTACCCTGTTCTTCTGAGAATCCTCCCCCATTTCCAACACTGACCAGACTCCCAGCTCCAGCAGCACTGGAATCCCTGCCGTCTCTTTCCCACCACTGTCCCCGTCCAGGTCCAGATCGTCCAGGTTGGGTTAACTCGCCTTTGGGATGGATGGAAAGGTGGCTGAAGGTGCCCAGGCCTGTCCTTTTGGAAGATGGCAGGAGAGGGAGGAGGAGCTGCTGGGTGTGTAGCATGGCTGTGTGCATTCTCCTGGGAGCCTGCTACCTCCTGGAGCTGCCATCCTCCCTCCTTCCTTTCCTGATCAGACCTCTCAATGTCTCCCCACACCCTTCTTCAGGGCCCCTTGCTGGCTCCTCACCAGTTGTCCTATTTCCTCAGAATCCTCCCCAGCTGCTGTAGCACAAGCTATTGGTGCCCCGCTGGGTCCTCTCAACTCCTAGACCAGTGCTGTCCAACGGAAACAAAACGGGAGCCACACGAGGCAGTTCAAACATTCTAGAAGCCACATTTGAAAACTGTACAATAAACAGATGAAATTAATTTCACTAACATAGTATATTTCACCCAGTCTACCCAAAATGTCATCATTTCAACATGTAATCAATATATTCAAATGGAGCTATTTTATACATTTTGCCCATAATCTGATATGTACATTATTTAGCAAATATAGTGCCCCTCAGCATGAAAGATACTTAGCTATATTTCAAATGTGCAACAACCATATGTGGCCACTGTATTGGATGTCACGGTTCTAGAGCCTTCATTTGCTGCCTGTGCATACACAATTTTACATGTGCAGTTAGTCATCTCGTCCCCACATGCCCTGTCTCCACAGGGAGATTAGAAGACCCCTTGGGGCAGAGTCCTCATTTTATTTATCTGCTTATCTCTGATGACACCTAGAAACTGTGCCCCCACACTCAGGAGGCCCTCAAAGTGTGTTTGTTGATGGGAGTGAGCATCGGGAATTGATTTTTGTGGTTCAGTTATGGCTGTAAATGGTGTTTTATAGATTGCTTCTATAGAAGCACCCCACTGCAATATTAGCAGAAACAAGCAGCCGAGGTTGTCAGCTAGGCAGTGGCTTCGGGGCAGATGGGGCTCCCTGAATCAGGCAGGGGAAATCTTGCCAGACGAAATACCATTTCACTGACTTAGAGGCTGTCATTGCCACTGCGTGCTCCTCCGTGCAACCCCATCTCCATTAGACCTCAGATCCAGGTCTTGTCAGGGCACATTACACAAAGGATATATCTCCAGCTTTTCACCATCAGGGCCGAAAGGGAGTTATTCAGCCCGACAAGAGCCTGGCCTGCAGCAGATGCCCAAAGTGTGAGTGTCAGATGAGCAAATGCATGAATGACAGGCGCCAGTGAAGCTGCTCCTTCCTGTATTCATGCACCAGAAATTCTGGTGTGTACTTACTCCTCAGGCCCTGCCTGCCCAGCACTGGACCAGCAGTGAGCAAGGCAGGCATGCCCTCGGGAAGCTCATTTCTGGTGGGAGAAACAGGCCGTGAACACGTCCACGCATGCAAATGAAGCCATGAGCACACTGCTGTCAAGCAGGAAAGAAAGGGGCTGGATGGAGCACAGACAGCAGGGAAGCTATCTGTCTGTAGCCTCCTGTAACACAGGACCCCTCCCCCGGGTCAGGAGTTACTGGTCAGGCACTGGTCACAACAGGCTGGCCTGAAGCTCCAACTCAAATGTCATTGTTTCACAGTACACTGATGATGTCACAATGGGCCCTGGGGGTGGGATAGAACCCTGCAAGTTGGGGCAGGGGACACTTGCATCCATTCTGCTTGGATAAACCTCACCCAGGGCCTTAGGAGGAGGTGGGCAGGTCTCCATGGCGCTCAGCCTCTTTGCCACATCCATCCCCAGCTATTGGCTTGCTGGCTACCGTGAGGTAACCAGGCCTGTCTCTCTTTCTGCATCCGATAGGATTGTCCCAGCCTGTGCAGACATAGGTACTTCTCCCTGTGACTGTGCAGTCTTAGGTGCTATGGGATAAAAAGAGGACAGGGTATGGTGGTACACGCCTGTAATCCCAGCACTCTGGGAGGCTGAAGCAGGAGGATGGAAAGTTTTAGGCCAACCCAGGCAATTTAGGAACTCCCTGTCTCAAAGTAAAAATTAAAAAATAAAGAGCTGGGTATATAATTCAGTGCAAAGGCTCTGGGTTCAATCTTAGTACCACAAATAAACAAAAACCAACAAGATAGGGTCTCACCTTCATTCCGCCAACATTAAATTAGCTCAGGAGCAAGCTAACAGAAGGAGACTGTCATGATCCTGCCTGACTGTGGAGGAGTGGGTGCTAAGGGCCGATGCAATCCTTCCTCACAGCCCTGTGTGGTGTCCCAGCTTCTCTCCACGTCACCCACCAACATGGCAGCAGGCTCAAGGGCAGCCCACCCATCAGCACAAGTATTTTTGAGAATCTAGACTTTCCTTGTGATGGTCTAACAATAGGAAAATTACTTGTAGTGCCTATTAAAAATGCAGATCCTTGGGCTTCTGCCCAAATTGTCCATATCAGAATTTTTAGGTGTGGGACTCGTGAACATGCATTTCAGAAATCACTCCGGAGAATTCATACCCTTGGTCCTGCCCTGCAGTTTCTAAGCCCCATCCATGTCTGGCTCACCAGGGTGGCGTGATTTCACTGTTTGGGATGACTGTTGGCTTTTGATATTTTTATCACTGATTCATAAACAGCTAGTGGCCAGCTGTCAGGTTAGAAGGAGTCAGAGGCCACTAAGAGCAGAATTCCTGATTTTTTGACCCATCTATAAAATGCTTACCTGAGCAGACACTGTTTAAAGGCCATTAAAATACCAGACACAGAATAACCCAGTCCCTGTAACTTTATAGACATATTTACTCAACCCCTAGTGCTTGCAAAGAGTAAATAAAAGGGAAGCAAAATGAGTAAGCACCCCTAGAAATAAGAACTGAAAGTAAACAGCCCTGTTCACTAAAATAAACAGGACAAATCCAGTGAGGATTAAATGACCTCTAGTCAGACAGGCTCAGAGCCAGAATTGCCCATCTCGGCTGCCAGAGGAAGGAGAGATGAGGGCTTGTTCCTGCCACCTGGAGTGAACTCTCCCAGATCCTTGTCCCTTGGAGGTCAGGGCCAGGCCTGCAAGGGCAGATGTTAGCCTCAGGTGGTGGGCGCAGCCCCAGATTTCCCTGGCAGCCTACCCCAGGCTGAAAATCTCCAAGATTAAACAGTAAGTGTGTCCTTAAATGCCTGTAGTAACATGCAGACTTTCTAGAGCCCTATACGGCAAGTTACTATTATTTGCCATTATTCAGTAATTTAGCAGACATGTATCTAGCACCTGCTATATGTCAGAGTCTGTGCCAGTAACTAAAGATATCAAGATAAATAAGGCATAAAAAAAGATGAGTGAGGTATAGCACTGCCCTCCAGTGGCTTCCAATTTACTCTGACAGGTAATACTAGCTAACATTAGCCTGGCATGGTAATACCAGTACCCAGGAGGCTGAGGCAGAAGGATTGCTGCAAGTTTGAGCCAGCCTGGGCTACATAGCGAGTTCAAGGCCAGCTGAACTACACAGTGAGACCCTGTCTCAAAAAAAACAGACAAAAATATTAGCTAACATTAATTGCTCACTTACTATTCGACAAACTTAGTGATAAGTAAGATACATCTTAGTGAGATACATGTATCTCATTTAATCCTTGTAACATGTTGAAGTTATTACTGTGCCCCCATTTTTCACATGAAGCTCAAAGTATATGGTATGATGGTAAATGTTCAATCACTAGCTCTCTAGAAGGAAACAAAGCAAAATGAAACAAAACATCCTGATTTGTAGTGTTTGCCAGTCCTGGTAAATATTCACAGGCCTGTCCCATCTGATGTCCCTGGGTGTGAAGCAGGAGAGACAGGAATGGGCTGATCCCAGCCAGCACAGCAAACTCGGCCCACAGCCAGTCCGAGAAGGAGCCAGGATTTAACCCAGGTGCATCCTATCCTGGCCCACACTCATAACCGCTTTGTCATCTGGTCAATAATTGCACGAGATCATTGACATTCGAGAGGGATGCTGCTTAAGATTTTTGTGAAGTGCCAGCTTTACAATGCTCCATGAAACATCAAGGTTAGTAACCAGCACTTCTTGCTACCTTTTGCATCTCTAATAGGAGTAGTTGGTTTTCTTTGGAGGACCATCCAAAGCACATTTTATTTGAAATAAATATACATTCACAGAGGTTGCAAAAATAGTATACAGAGAGGTCCTTTCCCAGTTCCCTCAATGGTAACCACAGCACAATAGCACAACACGGAGAGTGACATAGGTAAAATGTGGTGCCTATAGTGTTAGGCTGTTTCTTCTAGGACTGCTAGGTTTAGCAAATAAAAATACAAGACACTCAGCTAAAAAAAAAATTTTTTTTTTAGTGTAAGTGTGTCCCATGCAATATTTGGAAAACACACTAAAACAAACAAACAAACAAAAAATAACAAGAAAAACTACTCCTTGTTTATATCTTAAGTTCAAATTTAACTGGGCATGCTATATTTTATCTGGCACCTCCCCAAGCCCCCACCCCATGCCAGGATTGAACCCAGGGCCTTGTGCTTATTAAGCAGGCACTGGGATACACCCCAGCCCCTGGCAACTGCATTTTATCACAGATAGTCATAACCACCTCTGTTAGCAAGATATGAAACTATCCTTGCCATGAAGATTGTCCTTGTGTTAATCCTTCATAGTCCCATCCATCCCTGCCCCATTCTCCCCACCCTCGGCAACTGCTACTCTGTTCTTTCTATAATTTGTCATTTTTTCACTCAGCATTAATGCCCACCCAAGTTGTTGCATTTATCAGTGGTTTGCCTTTATTGTGTGTTGTATTCCATGAGAACAAATATTTTCACAAAGAACAATTATTTTTTTAAAATCTCATTCATTCAGGATCTATTTACTGTATACCTACTCCGTGCCGGGCACTGAGGACCACACCGGCAGAGTGAAAACTGTGCATATCATTGGGCTGCAGCTTACTGTGAGTTGACAAACACAGAGACTTATTCCTGTAGAACCTGAGACAGGAGGTGACACTGGTGGCAGTGACAGAGGAAGGGAAGGCAGAGGACTGGGACACTGCTCTCTGGAGATGCCAGGGATTGAGGGGCACAAGGTGCACTAACGGATTGGATGTGGGGTGTGAGAAAGAGAGGGTCCATGATGACACCCAGGGTTTTGGCCTGAAACTGGAAGGACAGGGTTGCCGTGTGCTAAGATGGGAAGGATATGGATGGAGTAGGTTTGCGGGAGCAAGGAGTTCAGACTTAGACATATGAAACTGGAGGTTCCTATTAGGCACACATGTGGAGATCGTGAATGAAAAATTGTATACATAAGCTGTAGCTCAGGAGAAACGTCTGGCGAGAGGTATGTAAGTCTGGGCACTGCAGGGCAGAGATGCTATTTAAACCCACGAGGCCGGAGAATACCAGCAAGGGACTGAGAGTGGATAGATTTCTAAGGACTCGGCCCTGAAGCTCCCATTCAAAAATGAGGCAATGAAGAGGAGCCAGGGAAGAAGATGCAAAGCAACGGTCAGTGAGGATAGGAAGCATCCTGCAAGCCAGGCGAAGAGAGTTTCCAGAAGAGGCAGTGGGTCACTTTGTCAAATATGGTCATGGGTCCAGTACCACGAGCACTGAAAATCGACCAGTGGGTTCAGCACTGTGGTTGTTTTTGACCTCAATAACATAATTATTGGTGGAATGGTTGAAGGGAAAACATATTTCCAGAGGGCTTGTAAGAGAATGGGAAAAGAGGAATTAGAGATAGTTAAGTGTAGATAGCTCTTTTTCGAAAAGGGGATTTACTTAAAGAGGAACAGAAAATGAGGCTATTGCAGGAGGAAAACTGGTAAGAGGATATTTTTTCAGTGGGAGAAATTACAGAATGTGCCAGTCGGCATGACCTGCCAGAACTGTAGAGTTTGGTAAGGCAGGAGAAGATGGAGAACTGCAGAAATGGTGCACTGAAAGCCAGGCAGGGTGATGCTCGCCTACAGTCCTAGCTACAGGGAGGCTGAGGTAGGACGATTGGCTGAGCCCAGGAGTTCAACACCAGCCTGAGCAACACAGCTAGGCCTTGCCTCAGAAGGAAAGAAGGAAAGAAGGAAGGAAGGAAAGAAGGAAAGAAGGGAGGAAGGAAGGAAAAAAGGGAGGGAGAGAGGGAGGGAGAGAGGATGGTGGGAAAAAAGAAGAGAGTAGAAGAAAAGAAAAGTGAAATGGTACCCTTAAGTAAGAAAGAGGGGCAGATACGAGTACAGTCTGTACGAGGGCAGGAGACAGACAGACTCACATATGGTTCATCCACAGAAATGAGGACAAGTTCCCTTTGAAGGCTTCTATCTTTACAGAAAAATGGGAGCCATCATCATCAGCTGGTAGTGAGGGGCAAGGCGGATACTGGAAGAAACTGACCTCCAGGGGAGTGGAAGAGCAAACGGTCGGCAGGTGCACAGGAGCTCTGGGCAGGACAAAGAGCCCTCTTTAGGCCTGTGGTTGGGACTGGTCGGCCTGGCTGCGTGTTTGTCCAGCCACTTGGGTGCAGATGTGGAGCAGGTGTGGAGCCAGTTGCCATCAGAGTTAAGGTTTTGCCAGGCAAGGAAGCAAATCCAGAGCTGGGTAAGGGACTCGAAGGATGTGGCCATGTGATGGGGCATTTGATTTGTGCTGGAGAAGAGGGTCAGGAAGATAGAAAGAGTGACGAACAAGTAGGAGCCACAGTTTGTAGTTCTAGTATAGGTGAAAAATGAATGGAGCCAGGTACCTCTCTAGTGTTTATTTTTTATTTCAAATGTCTATCAAAAGAAACACTCCATCTGTTTCCCTTTCCACATGCACACAAAATTTCCATGTCAGAGGATAATACAGCATTACATGTGCATCTTCGAACTCTGTTATTTTAACTGCAGGCTTTAGGCTAAAGTCTAACTAACAAATGCTTACTAACTAAGGGTATAAGAGAAGACAAAATTCATGGTTTCAGAAAGTACTTAAAGATTATCTTTCTGTGCTAATGCATGCCTGTAATCCCAGCACTCTGGGAGTCTGAGACAGGAGGGTTACAAATTGGAGCACAGCCTGTGCGACAGAGTGTCTCAAAATAAAAAATATAAAAAACTGGAAATACAGCGCAGTGAGAAGACCCTGGGTTCAATCCCCTGTGTTGCCAAAAAAATAATTTTTCCACCTGTTATTTTGTAACATTTACTTATTTAGTTTTTCAACATATTTAATACATGTACATAAAAATAATTCAAAGAGGTGCAGAAGGGTTTATCTCTCCACTCCAGTTCCTCAAACATCCTAGTTCTTTTTCCCAGAGTCAGTTAGGTTTTTCTCGCTCCTCTTAATGTATTTTATTTTTTTCTTAATATATTTCAAACATATGTGTGTTTTCACACAAATGGCAGCGTACCATAGCTGCTGTTCCACACAGTGTCTTTTCACTTATTATTTGTTATACAACATCTTGTAAATTTTTCTAGCAGTACCGAGAGAGATGCTTTAAAAATATTTTTTAATTTAAGTAGCTTTCCACCCTCCTTCCTAGAATGTAATTGGTTGGAAACGGAAAGCAGCCTAAGACAGTGGTGGTGAGCCTATGGCATGTGTGCTGCTTTTCTTTTAAGACAAAAGATGTTAATGTACGAGTTGTTTTTTCTAAACTAAAGCCTCAGTATTTGGGTTTAATTGCAGTGTTGGCACTGTGCGATACATAGTGAGTTTTGGGTTGCAGTTTGGGCATTCAGTCTCTAAAAGGTTCACCATCACTGGCCTGAGAGCTACTCACCTCAAAGCATCCTGGGATTTGTAGTTCTCAGCCAGTTAAGTACTATATGAAAAACAAGACTTGAGCAGAAATTTTGTGTTTGAAACTAAAGTGCCCTCCAGCAACGGCCGGTATATCGCTCAGCAGCATAAGCTCCTGCCTGGCAAGCGCGAGGTCCTGAGTTTGACTCCCGGTACCCGCACATATATATATATAAAAAAAAAAAAGAGGACAAATTGTACTTTGCAAATTCCTATTATTACATGCAGAAGCAAACTATGTATTCATTGAAACAAACAATATATCTACCACCAAGGAGGTATTCAGAGCAGTCTTAGCATCAGAAAATCAGGGTCCTCTGATTCAATTCCTCATTGCACCCATTTTAGCAGACAGGGACAGGATATACGCACACATACACAAGACCTCTTTCTTACAGCATTTCTTCGGTCTTCTGAATATCGAGTCACCCTTAACAATTATGTGACAAGTTACTACTTAGATACCCAAAACCAAGACATAGATGGTACCATAATTGCACATAACCTGTGCTTATGTCCCCATATACTTTAATAAATCATCTCTCTACCATTTATAATACCAAATGCAATATAAATACCATGTAAATAGTTGTAAAACTGTTCTTTAAGAAATGACAAGGGAAAAGTCTGTAATTGTATAGAATCTCGCATTTTTTCCCCAAATATCTTCCTTCTGTGGTTAGTTAAATCCAACGGTGTGGAACCTGCCAATAAATACAGAGACCCAACAATTCATTTTCACCCTGTGACAGCTCTTCTCCCTGTCCTCCAGCCTCTAGCTTCTCCGAGGACAAAAATATTCTCTGCATGCCCCACTCAACACTGAACTTTGTATACAATGGTATTTCAGTATGTGGTCTGGGAATCCCATGAATTTAACCCATTACCGAGAGTGTGTATTCCCGAATCCCCCCTGCAATTATCTACTTGGAAGCGAGGGTAGCAGGACCTTTCTAACCTCTCCCCACCCTCTCCCCCATCACTCCCACTCCGAGTATGTAAATGACAGATTGCCCCATGGACCTGCGATCCCTGAAATATTGATTACAACCCTGGTAGTGAGCCCTGCTTTGAACCCAGGGCCACTGAGAGCCCTGATTGTTATCCATAGCTAGGCAGGTGCGTGGGTTTTTAAACTGCTACTCTTAACATGACTCTTAACCTCAGAATATTAGGATTGCTCCCAAGAACATAGAGTTTGCTTTTTTCTGTCCTTTTAAGAAGTGGTAGGCTGGGTATGGTGACGCATGCCTGTAATCCCAGCACTCTGGGAAGCTGAGGCAGGAGGATTCCAAATTGGAGCCCAGATTGGGCAATTTAGTAATTTAGGAAGGCCCTGTCTCAAAAAAAATTTTTAAAGGGCTGGGGATGTAGCCCAGTGCAAAGGCCCTGGGTTTAATCTCCAGTACCACACATACACACAAAGTATTAAGAGCACGGGTATCAGAATCAAATCCCAGATCCACCCAAATAGGTACGTGAGCTCAGGTAAGTCATTAACTTCTAAGTCCCTCAAGTACGTCTCACATAACATAACATTTACCAAAGCACATAGAAAAAGGCCCAGGAAAGACCTGAGAAGCCCGAGTAGCAGTTGTTCCAGGCCTTTGCAATCAAACTGGCAGAGTCCAAACCCCAGCTTCGCCAATTATTACATCGGACGGGTCACTCGTCTCTGTATCCCGTCAGTTCACGTATAAAATGGGGACAGTAAAAGTATAACATTCGTGAGCATTAAACGAGACAACACGTTAAGCCTCGTGAATATTAGCCGTGCTCCCCTTATCACAAGGGTGGCTGCAGGGACAGGAAAGCACTTATCTGACGAAGAAGAGCTTTTCTCCTCCCCCCGGAGTCGCTTCCGGTGGGGGCGGGGGCGGCGGGCGGTTCGCGGCTGTCCTGGCACCTCCCGGGCGCCAGAGGGCGCTAGCGGCGGCGGTGGGCGGAGAGGGTTGATGGGGCGGGGCGAGAGTTACGTCTTGGGCGGGGCCGACGGCGCGGCGAGGGCACTGGCTCAGGGGGGCGGGGCAAACGGCGGGGCTGGAACGGGGCGGGGCGCGTCCCGATGAGGGGCGGGGCCTAGAGGGGGACTGGAGCCGACCTCGTGGTGGAGTCGGCCTGGTGAGGGCGGGGCGAGGCGGAGGCGGGGACGGGTGGGGGCGTGGCCCGGTGAGCGGACGCGGCCTTGCGACTATGCAAGTAGGTGGCCGCCTGTGAGCCCGGTTAGATTTCGATCCCAGGCGCCGCCCGGCACTCATTCGGGCCTCAGCTTGCCCCGTGCCGAGTGGGCCATGTCCGACCCTAAGCGAAACCGAAACCCCGCCGCTGGTGACCTGACCTCCCCGGGGCTGGAAGGGGGGAAGGGAGAGGTGAGCCGCTCCCCGGTTCCGGGATGGGGTCGTGCGCGGTACAGGTCAGCATTTCTTAGCTGGGCGGGGACGTGGGGTGGGACTTGAGGGGCCGGGCTAAGGCTCGGGTTAGGGGGCCGGAACGAGCTGGGCCCGGAGCGCGGCTGGGTCGTTGTCCTTTGGCGGGAGGACTGAAGCTTTCAGCGGAGAGGTTGGGCCCAGGACCATGGTGAGGAAAGGCGTAGAAGCAGAGCTCTGAGCCTTGGAGCAGTCGCTTTTGGGTGGAGATCGGGGAGTCCTGGGAGCTTGAACGAAAGTAGGGGTCCTAGCCTGGCAGGAGCTTGAGTACCCTCTTTTCCAGGTGGCCATGAACGGCAGGGCCCGCAAAGAGGCGGTGCTGGCTGCGGCCCGTGAGCTCCTCAAGTTCATAAACCGGAGTCCCTCTCCTTTCCACGGTAGGTGACCAAGGCGAGAGAATGGGGGCAGGGGTGTCCTCCAGCACCTTGCATCGCTATGAGAGGGTCCTTTTCCTGCAGCTGTGGCTGAGTGCCGCAACCGCCTCCTCCAGGCTGGCTTCTGTGAACTCAAGGAGACGGAGAGCTGGGATATCAAGCCCGAGAGCAAGGTACTAGGGATGGGTAGATCACTGGACTGGATCTCAAAGTCCTGTGTGCCAGCTGGCTAAGCATCTCACATCCCATCTCTCTCCTCCCTCCCCAGTATTTCCTGACCAGGAACTCCTCTACCATCATCGCTTTTGCTGTGGGGGGCCAGTATGTTCCTGGCAATGGCTTCAGCCTCATTGGGGCCCACACAGACAGTCCCTGCCTCCGGGTAAGAACCTAGGACTCTGCTGGGATGAGGGGAGGTGTCGGGGCAGCATGAACCAGAGAGCCACAAGGTACAAATGGGGGGGGGCTCCATCCCCTGGAGCAGGAGAGAAGCTAGACTTGTTGCTCCCTTCTTCCACACTTTGACCCCTTGTCTGACACTGATATTTGCTCTGTACAACTCGACTTGTGAAACAAGTCTTGTCATCCAGCCTGCCTTCCCCTCTTCACGCTCAGGTGAAACGCCGGTCTCGCCGAAGCCAGGCGGGATTCCATCAGGTCGGGGTAGAGACCTATGGTGGTGGGATCTGGAGCACCTGGTTTGATCGAGACCTGACCTTGGCTGGACGTGTCATTATCAAGGTGGGAACTAGGGTGGGGGACCAGGAGGCTCTTTGGCATCAGCTGCCTGCAGACTGAATGTCGCATTCTTTCGGGGTGCCAGGGGAGAGCTCCCTGGAGAAGAGAGGCAGGGGCAGCCCGAAGGATTGTGTGTTTAGTCTGCTTGAAGTGAGAGCTTTATCCAGCTGGTGTTGGGAGGTGCCCGGGCTGACCTGGCCTGTCGACCACAGTGCCCCTCCTCGGGTCGGCTGGAGCAGCGGCTGGTGCACGTGGACCGGCCTGTCCTGCGCATCCCACACCTCGCCATCCATCTGCAGCGAAATGTCAACGAGAACTTTGGGCCCAACACGGAGACACACCTGTGAGATGGGGCAGGGGCTGTGGTGGAAGAGAGGGATGGGGTATGGCACTAGGTCTTAGAAGGGACCCCAGTGGGACCTGGGAGACCAGTGCTTCATTTCCAGTCAGGTTCCACTCTTGTGACCCAGTTGCTATCCAGGGGTCTTCATAGCTCTGCTGTCTGCAGAGTGGGTTGGGAATTGCAGGGCAAGGACAGCTCCCCAGTAGGAGATGCCTGAGCCCGTGGGTGCCTACCCTGCCATGCCCTCTGGTCCTTCCCATGGCCTCCTTTCTCCTGTCTCCCCACAGAGTCCCCATTCTTGCTACAGCAGTCCAGGAGGAGCTGGAGATGGGGGCTTCTGAGCCAGGGCCTCTCAATACAGCTGTAAGAGGGTCCCCTGCTCCAGGGAGGGTGAGTAGAGGGGCAACAGACAGGTTCCCCGAAAAGGAGTGAGGAGAGGCAGAGCGGACCCTCCTCCAAACGTCCTCTGCCCTGCAGGACGAGCGGCACCACTTGGTCCTCACGTCCCTGGTCTGTGCCCAGCTGGGGTTAAGCCCTGAAGACATCTTGGAGATGGAGCTATGCCTGGCAGACATGCAGCCTGCGGTGAGGGGTGGCTGCAAGAACTTGGGGTGGGGACAGTATCCCAGCCAGCGTGTCCCCTGAAGTACTCCACCAGTCCTTCAATGACTCTTACCCCTATTACACTCCCCCACCTGTGGTTCCCAGATGGGCAAGGTGTGCATGGGTGTGTGTGTGTTTGTGTGTGTGTCCATCCATTGTCGTCCATCCCTCACCTGCACTGGGGGTATCTGTGGGGTAGGGAATCAGCCCTTGTCATAGATTCCTGGCAGCTCCAGGTGGTCCCTGGTGGCTTTGACCACACTGTCTCTGAACCTCTGAGAGCAGAAGGCCAGGAAGTGGCTTCCCAGTTGCGTCAGCAGATCGCCAAGTCTTTATGTTCTTGAATATGTACTAAGTTTCTGTTTGGTGAAGCAGAGCGGTGCGGGAGCACAAGGGTCAGGCTGACTGGCCTGTCTGTCCAGGTCCTAGGTGGAGCCTATGATGAGTTCATCTTTGCCCCGAGGCTGGACAATCTGCACAGCTGCTTCTGTGCCCTGCAGGTGAGAAACCCAGTACCCCAGGCAGCACAACAGGCGAGATGGAGAGGTAGGGGTGTGGGATGGGCCCAAGCCCAGTGGGTGGCGAGAGGGGGCCACTGGCTACGCCTTTAGTCTGTTTGTGCCGGATGGACCACCGTGGGGTGGGGGGGCATGTGCTGCAGCATTGTTGTTACTACCTTTGGCCTCTGTCCTGCTACTGGCCCAAGGCCAGGAGTTGAGGTAATAGGAATCCAACGAGTGTTTCGGGCCCATGTGTGGTGCCTTGTCCTAACCCTGTTTTTACTGCCTTACTTTAAGATAGCAACCTCTGCCTCAAGGGAAAGCCCTACTGATGCACCAAGCAGTATCATCCACCTCCTTGCACTTCCCTCTCACCCTGGCTTAAGTCCACCCAGTCTTCTCTGTTCCTTGGGATCTCAGTGGGACAGTCTTCCTCCTAGTCCCATTCATGCAGTCCACCCTCTTCACCCCAGGCAGGTCCCTTTCTCTTCACTTGCCCTCGCCTCTCCCTCTGCCCTTTTTTTTTCAACCTTTCCTTCCCTGTCCGTCCTGAGGCTGGAGATGGACTTTGGGCTGTAACTGAGACCAGAACCAGCGCTGGGGCCTGTGTCCCTTCTGCAGCCAGCTGGGATTATAGTTGCCTCTTTGGACTTTAATCTGTTACCTGAGCCTGATTGGCTTATATGAACTTTGGGGCCTTCTAACTGGCCAGGATGCTCATCTCCTCCCTTCCATCTTCCATATCATCTCCCTGCCTTTCTTGTGGGAGCGGAGCACCTGGAGGATGGTTTCTCTCATCCTGGTTGGACAGGTCCCCCCACTCCCTTCTTCAAGGCAGGGCCCTAATATGACTACGAAAGCTGTGTCCACTCATCTGGGTGGAGCCTGGGCAAGGGAGTGTGCCCCCGCAGAGTGCTGGTGGGCTAAGTTGTAGGAGGGGTGGGGATGATGCGCTTGTTTCTTTCCCTGTCCAGGCCTTGATTGATTCCTGCGCAGCCCCTGCCTCTCTGGCCATGGAGCCTCATGTGCGCATGATCACGCTCTATGACCACGAGGAGGTACGTGGAGCACTCTGGGGAGGGCCCCTTCCTTCTGTGGAGTCTTCTGCAGCCAACTGCGAGCCACGGCTGTCCTAGAAACCCCAAAGATTGGGGCGGGGTGGGGGCAGTGCTTCCATGGCACTTAGTGTCCCCTTCTAGCTCAGCATATGTCTGCATCTTCTGGTGTGATTCTGTCTTCCTGTGTCTCTCAGCACTTCTTGGTGAGGGATGTGGCCCAGTGCACAAATCCCCTGAAATGTTTCTACCCCTGAAATGACTGGGAATTAGTCTGGCCGTAGCCTTTGTCAGGTGCTCAGTGGTGACGCAGGCTCACACCCCTTTCCCTCCCAGTGACTCAGGAGGGTCCTGGGCCAATCTGGACATTGGGCCCCTCTTGCGAGCCTGCCAGCTCAGGCTGGTGGCCTCTGCCATCCCAGGTGGGGTCTGAGAGCGCCCAGGGAGCACAGTCTCTGCTGACGGAGCTGGTGCTGCGGCGGATCTCAGCTTCGTCCCAGCGCCTGACGGCCTTCGAGGAAGCCATACCCAAGTCCTACATGATCAGCGCAGACATGGCCCACGCCGTGCACCCCAACTACCTGTGAGTCTCCTGTGTCAGACGCAGTCCTCACACAGCCAGAGATGCGAGTGTGACTCACCAGGCTTGGCCCCGGCCCCCATCTCTTCCCTTCTTCTTCCTTATTCTGCCGATAGGTTTGGTGGGGACTTTCTTTTTTTTTTTTTTTTTTTTTTTTTTGTGGGTACCGGGGGTTGAACTCAGGACCTCGCACGCCAGCGCGCACCCGTGCCGCTGAGTGATATCACCGGCCCTTTTTCCGTATGTGGGTTCCGGGAGTCGAACTCGGGCCCTCACACTTGCCAGGCAGGCACTTATGCCACTGAGCCATCTCACCGGCCCCGGTGGGGACTTTCTTTTGTCTGCTCCAAGGCCCAACTTGCTCGGTCAAGTAATGCCTAACCCGAGTGTGCGGGATAGGCCTTATCTACAGCATCTATTGTTAGAGGCTTCCTGCAATACTTTTTAGGTCCTGCCACCCTGGGTAGAAAAGAGGGCTGTTATCCATCACTGCTGTTTGCCTTGGGAGGTGTGGTGGGTGTCGACAGGCCCGCTCCTGTGTGCCATCCTGACCCTTATCACCTCTTACAGGGACAAGCATGAGGAGAACCACCGGCCCTTATTCCACAAGGTGAGACGCACCCTCCTCCTCAGGGAAGCCCACCCGCCTCTGGGCCCTGTCCCTCCGCGGGGCCTGCCGTCATCTCTGCCTCCCCTGGACTCTCCCCAGGGCCCTGTGATCAAGGTGAACAGCAAGCAGCGCTATGCCTCGAATGCCGTCTCAGAGGCCCTGATCCGAGAGGTGGCCAGCAGCGTCGGGGTGCCCCTGCAGGTGAGGGTGGGAGCGATGTGATGGAGGGAGCAGGGTGGGGCATAAGCTGATGGGGCCCCCAGTGGGTGGGGCACCTGGAGGTGACCTTTGGTAGAGGAAAGTCCTAGCATGTGAGAGGATCCGGGGCTTTGAAGGAGACAGAGCTGCATTCAGTGCAGTGCTCTCTGCCGTGGTGCTAGCTGTGTGACCTCTCCCGGCCCCGTGCAGTCTGAGTCTCAGTCTCCACATCTGCGCCGTGCGGCTGATAATGACGCCCGCTCTGCTGGCTTTCTGTGAGGATTAAAGGCACAGTGTGCTCCTGGCATGGAGTAGGTTAGTCCTGCCTTTCTCCCTCCCAGCATCCCCATCTCCCCTCTGTCTCCGTTACACACTCCTGCTTTCCCCCAAAGGATATTCAGTGCCGAGGAGATGGGGACCCCAACTACTCATTTTCCCTTTTGCCTTGAAAATCACTCATCTAGTCCTTTCTCCTTAGTGCGCGTGTGTGTATGCATAGACATGCACGTGCCCGTCTGTCTGTCTGTCTGCCTGCCTGTCTGTCTAGAGCACTCAGGGCCGTCCAGTGACCAATGCAGCAAACAAGTTCCAGTAGTCAGGACTGAGCCTGGTATCCTGATTCCCAGCCAGTTCAGGTCTCTGGCTGCTGCAGTGTCCCTGTCCTCGCCCCTGTAGAGCCGGGGCTTCACTTTCAGGAAGGCCTTTCAGAGGAGGTGAAAGGCAGCTACGGGCGGGTCCGGGGAGGAACATCCCAGGCAAAGGGGGCAGTAGAAAGGCCCCAAAGGGGACAGACATGAGCTTGGTCTGGTAGGAGGCGAGAGAGCCTGGGTGAGAGCAGGAGGCGCAGGGAAGAAGCCTGCCTAGACTAAGATGCAGGCTGTCCAGGCCACGAAGGAGCATTTGAATTTTATTTTAAGTCAGGTTGAAGACGATGGGGGATTTTTCTCTAATAACTAACAGCAGAAACAGGACTTGCATACTTTAGAAAATATAAGTAGAAACAAAAAGGTAAAACATGAATCCCAGGCTGGAGCTATGACTCAGGGGTACAGGGCTTGCCTAGTACATGCAAGGCCCTGAGCTCGGTCCTGCAAAAACAAACAACTGCACAAATCCCCAGATACATTTGCCAGAACTTTTTCTGTGCAGATACTTAATGCACTTTAAAAAATGAAATCATACTGGATATATTTTTTTCCTACCTCTTTTCACTCAGTCATATCCACCTTTTCAGTACTTTTTGTTAGTTTCTCATCAGATATACAGATCACTTTCAGTTTTCCCTGTTTATCTTCTACCCCCTCAAAAATATATATTAAAAAAATCTTAAATATACATAGTTTTAAAAAGTAGGATTTGCTACATAGTCCAGGCTGACCTTAATTCACTGCATAGCCCGGGCTGGCCTCAAACTCATGATCCTCCTGTCTCAGCCTCCTGAGTGCGGGGATTGTAGATGTGTGCTACCATCCCCAGCTTCCCAAAATATTCTTTATAGTTGTGTGGCTCATGTAGTATCCAGTTCAGGACCAGGCATTATATCTGGCTGGTATTTTCCTTAAATATTTTTTAAATTTAGCACACACCTGCACACCCTATTCCCCCCACCAACACACTTTTTTTTTTTTTTTTTTTTTAATAACATCGGCTTGTTGAAACCAAGCTGGTCTCATGGAATATCTTACTTTCCATCTGGTTGCTTGCTCATGGTGTCATTTAGCATGTGTCTCTAAACCCTGTATTTCCTATAAACTGGAATTTGTATCTGAAGACTTGATGGTTTCAAATTGAACACTTTTGGCTAGGAAACATCACGGCTTGTATTCCCATCATACTGATCACACACATATTCAGTCCTCCCGTAATATGGAGGTTTCCCTCCACTGGACAGTAGCTGTATAGGCAATGAGTTCCCCATCAGACACCAAATGGTTTTAATACTAATTGATAATCCTTGCCTAAGTCAGTATTTCATCAGAATTGACGGAAAATGCCACCCCCTCTTCTTTCATCCTTTTCAGTCTTCCACAGAGTAGAATCCCCTTTCCCCACCCTATCAGCTAGAACTGTTTGGTTATCATGAAATATAATTCCCACTGGAAAACAGCATTAAGTACTTAGTCTTTTCAGGGTAAGTGTTCATCCCAAATGTTACCATCACAAATGATAAGTCAGTATTTCTTTCCCTTTTTTTTTTTTTTTTTTTTAATATGCGGGTACCAGGAGTCAAACTCAGGACCTTGCGCTTGCTAGGCAGGTGCTTATGCCGCTGAGCTATATCACCAGCCCTCCTTTTCCTTTTTTGACTGTCAGAATCATGGATTTTCATTGATTCAGTGTGATCTGGTCTACTACAATTATCATATTTAATGTTCAAATTATCATACTTTTTCCCAGTGGGAGCTCTTTCGGTGCAGTTCCTGTGTCCTTGTAACTTGACTCTTAAAAGTTTCCTTGCTTTTTGGCACAAGAAATTGCAGGCTCATCTTGTTTATTTTTCTCCCCAGACTTTGTAGTTTTGGGGAAACAATTGTAGTTGAGATCACAGTCTGGCACCAGGAGTGTCCATTGTTATTATGAGGGGTGGGTGTACTTGGGATCATATCCATGAACATAGCTAGGAAAAAAATACATATTTTAGCAATCATGAGTTAATACTGTAATTCTTACTTAAACAATAAAATAGCTGTTTATTTGATTTCATAATTCTGTTTTCTCTTAAACTTAAGGTCTTAATATCTAGCATCATGATATGATTTTCCTGGCTTTTTCTAAAAACCATAAACCATATGAAGAAAATACTTTAAAAATGCCAATAGCAGTGTTTTTGGGCTGGGGATATAGCTTAGCGGTGCAGTGCCTGCCTGGCAAGCGCAAGGCCCTGAGTTCAATTTCCAGTACCAAAAAAAAACAACCCCCCCCCAAAAAAAACACAAAAATAACCAATAGCAGTGTTTTAAAAACAAACTCCCGAGTGCTTTTTCTTTGTGTGTGTGTGTGTGTGGGGGGGTGTTAAACATGAGGATGACAGAAAAGATAAGTGTTTATAAAATCCTGCCTGCCTGCCATAGAGAAAATGGATTATGTATGAGAGATAAGGTGATAGTAGCTGGAACTAGGCTAGTGGCAGTACAAGTAGAGAATGAGACCAAGCCAGAATATACCATCCTTTGGGGTGTGCCATTTGTGTTGGCTTTGTGATCTCACACTGGTCCTTTCCATGTTCCAGGGGGTAGGACTGGCCTGTCTCCCAGACCCTCCCAGCTCTGCAGTTCTAAGAAGGCTTCTTCCTGGGTAGGCCTTAAACATACTACATGCAGCTCATGACCTGCCCTTCTTTCTCTAGGACCTCATGGTGCGGAATGACTCTCCCTGTGGTACCACCATTGGCCCGATCTTGGCTGCTCGGCTGGGGCTGCGGGTGCTGGATGTAGGCAGCCCCCAGCTGGCCATGCACTCCATCCGAGAGATGGCCTGCACCACAGGAGTGCTCCAGACTCTCACCCTCTTCAAGGTAACACCCCCCTGCCGCTGCCGGTTGTCACTGGGCTCCTTCCCTTCGCTGGATTGGTTGCTAAGGCAAGGTCTCCAGCCCTAAGTAGTTGGCCTAGATGATGGGGGCTGGTTGACATGATGCTACCATAATGAGTCCTCATTCTTCTCAAGGCTCAGGGACCCCCAAAGGAAAATGAGGGGCCAGAGAGGAGATGAGGGATAAGAAGATGGTGAAGCTGTCAAGCATAGGTGTAACCTCAGTGCTTTTCTTGCTGGGGCTGTGGTAGGAAGTTGGTGGGGTACCTCCCTTTGGGCATTCACTGATTCCGAATCTCATGTTGCCTCCATTCTAGGGCTTCTTTGAGCTGTTCCCCTCTCTGAGCTGCAACCTCTTAGTGGATTGAGGACCCTTGGCAAGACTTTTCTTCCATCCCTTTGCACTTGAGAGGAGAGGTCCTCAGCCTCCCTGAAGCTGGATTATTAAAGTGGATTTTTCAGTCAAAACTCTCCACTGTGCTTACTTGGAGCCAAGAGGGTGGCATTGAGCCTGCTTTGAACCTCTGGAACCAGAGCAGAGGAGGAGCCTGGGGTAGAGGAGGCCATGGCTTCTGGGGACTGAGAGTCCTGATTTAAAATCTTTTTCCTTTTTAAGTATAGGCCTGAAGTAGGTGAAGGGTAGGGTTGGTCCACAATCGGAAAGTCATTTCTTCTCCCACCCCAATTCCTCCCTTCCCCAAGGAAGCAACATCAATGCTTTTCCCATTCATGGAACAGTCCAGGAGCATAGCTGGCCTTCTGAGTTCTCTGTAATTAGCATTAGATGCCCCCTGAGCTACCCTGAGTGGTCAGGGCTGTTTCCCATCCCCAGCTCCTCCTGGGAGCTATGAAGAGCAGGGAACAGTCTTGGCTTTATCTCCCTTGTTCTTTCACTTCTCAGTAGTCCCCGTTACCACTTAATTGTTAATATATTATCAGGAAAGAAGATTAGCACCAAAAAAATTAGGCCTAAGTCTACTTATAAACCAGCCTCTGTCTTTCCCCCAAAATAATTGTACTAACAAGTATCTTCCAATTTCTTTGGAACCTGTGTAAAAATTAATATCTATATAAATATGGTCACATAAGCTAAAAATCTTGCAATGGTATGGACATATTTTCATATTGATAACATAAATTTAGTTTAACAATGGCAAAAAATTAATATACATTTAAAGGTTTCTCCATGTATTAGTCACTTCTCTATCACTGGAACAAAATACTTGATGCCCACAAATTAGAGGAGAGATTTATTTTGGCTCACGGTTTCAGAGGATTCAGTCCATGTATGGTGGGCTGGCTGCAAGGTAGAAAGAGCACCTTGGGGTGTGGAGGAGGAAAGCTGCTCAATCGAATGGCAGCCGGGAAGGAGAGGGAAAGGAAGAATGAGGAGCTGGCATAAGAACACACCCTCCCAGGTCTGCACCTTCATCCCAGCGCCAGCGCCTAACAGCACATTCAGTTATGAACTCATCAGTGGATTCATCCACGGATGAGTATAGCACCCCCATAATCTAATCACCTTTCAAAAACCACACCTCTGAATGTATGAGACTTTCGGGGGAACTTTTAGATCTAAATCATAGCACTCAGTAAAGGCAAGGCCAAGTATACTGGACATATTGTTAATGAGTAGCTGTTACAAGGCGAGTCAAATATGCTAACATGAAGAGACCACAGAGGCACTGCTGAGCAGAAAAGGCAGGTTACAGAATGGCATAGAGCAGATTTCACTGTGTGCAAAACCCATGTACCCACAAAACTTTTTTTTTTTAAAAACATTTTTATGGATATGTGAATATGCGTATGCTCAGAAATGTATAGGAAAAAAAGGCTGAAAAACATACATCATACTTTTAACAATGATTTTCTACATTTGGTGACAAAGACATTCTTATAACGGTTTCCTTTTATACAAGAAAATGTGTTCATATATTATATGAAAAAATTTTCACCTTAAACAATATTGTTCTTAAAATTACTACACAGTATTTTCTTTTTAAATTTTTTGAGAGAGGGTGTTGCTATGTAGTCTAGGCTGGTCTTGAACTCACTATGTAGCCCAGGCCGGCCTTGAACTCATGGCGATCCTCCTGCCTTGGCCTCCTGAGTATTGGGATTATAGGCGTGCGCCACCACACCTGGCTCTACACAGTATTTTCTTGTATAGATATGTTGACAGTGCCAAACAACGCTGGGATGAGGATGTCTTTTCTCGGTAATGGGATTTGAACCCAGGGGCTCGCTCACGCTAGGCAAGCACTCTTCTACTGACCTGCATCCCCAGCCATTTAAAAACATGTTTTTAAAACTTTGAGACAGAGTCTTGCTAAGTTGCCCAGGTTGGCCCCAAATTGGGGATCCACTTGTATCATGCTTCTGAGTAGCTGGGATTAAGGCACATACCACTATACCCAGCTAGGATGAATATTTTTATACATACGTATTGTACTCTTGGCTAATTTTTACCCTCATGTAATCAAAGATGCATATTTAAAATGTTGATAAATACTGTCATTGTCCCTGGAAGTTTGAAATCTTGGAAGATGGAGTTAGCCCCAACACTACCTAGACCAGGATCTCCCATTTACAAGGATCTTTACACTTCTCAAAGCGCTTTCGTGCTTTGCTATTTGGATTCTCATAGATTTCTTAAGTGGTTAGGATTTGGCCATAGCATAGTTTTTTTAAGGAACTCCAGGAAGTTAGGGTGACTTGTGCATAACTGAGGTTCAGGGACACCTCCCTGGGAACATTTTCTATCCCTCCCCCAACCTTGGACTAATCATATTCGTTTGTACCTAGTTTGGTTAGAATGGGTAACCCCTGAGAGGCCAGCACACAGATATGCAAATCTCCCCATCATACTATCTTTTCATCCAACAAATACTAATGGAGCCCTGGGCCATCCCTGCACCCGGGCACCTTACAGTCCAGAATGGGAGAGTAGTTACACATAAATCATCAGACGGTCGCTTCAGCTCATTCGACTGATTCTTAGAACCTGCCATATACTATAGAGTGAGCTAGAAATTCCTGCCCTTGATGCGTTTGTGTACAGATCATATATGTCACTTTCCTCGAAAACCCTTTAAAGACCTTGTGTTATCATGGATAAGGTCTAAGTATTTCAGCTGACCCACAGGACCTTCAAGATCCCTTTGTTGTCACTTTTACGGTCTCATTTGGGTACCTCCCCAGGCATGATCCTCCTGTAAAAAACCTAGCAGTTTCCTCCCATCTATGGGTCCCACTGGTACCCAGCAGGTTCGCCTGCTTCTAAGTACCTCCTATCGCCACCATCTCCTCATCCCATTTATTCGGACAAATCGCTTGATTGTAATGACCTTTAGTTTTCTCCAAGAGGGAATAGAAGTATGTGGGACGCCAAGATGACATGGAAGACCCTCGAGAATCATAAAGAGAGAACATCAGCTTTTGATAGTGACCTTCAGACTTTATTTATTTATTTGTTGGTACCAGGAATCGAACTCAGGACCTTGCGCCTGCCAGGCAGGCACTTGTGCTGCTGAGCTATATCCCCAGCCTCAGACTTTAGACCAGCCTTCCTACTGACAACCACTAAACATGGTGGAAGGGTTGCTTCTAAGATCTTTTGAAAGCATCAGAGAGGTAACAAAGTAATGAAAATTTACCTGACTGAGGTCAGGGAGAAGACAAGAATACACAGAGGTCTGTTGAGGACTTGCTCTGGCCCTGTTAGCCCCTCCAAGGGCAGCCAAAGGACTGGGCTGTGATTTTGAGAGTCTTCAGGCACTGGGAACAAAGGTTGGAGTTCAAAGCCTACTGTGGTTTAGTACCATGATGAACCATGAACCAGTATGGGTTGGAACCTAAAATGTGAGGGAAAACTGGAAATACAGGAGTCCCCCCTTTTCCGCAGAGAATCCAAGACCCCTTGGTGGATGCCTGAAACCATGGATAGCACTGAGCCCTGCTATACGTAGATCCTAAGAGGTTCTTCCTGTGCATAAGTGCCCGTGGTATACGTGGTATAATAAAGTTTAATTAACAAATTAGAAACAGAGATTAACAATAACTAATGATAAAGTAGAACAAGTGTAACAGTACACTACAATAAAAGCTATGCAGCTATGGTCTCAATATTTTATTGTACCCGCTGCCTTCGTATTGTGATGCTGCGACATGTCTTTGTGATGTCAACCTTTGCGATGAGGGGAAATGAGGTGAATGATGTGTACATTCAACACTGCATTAGGCTACTATATAAAGGTCACATGGACACGACCACTGTGACACTGTCAACCAGGTGACAGAGACAACCATCAAGTGACAGGTGCATACACAGCATGGGTGTGTCGGACAAAGGATATGTCGGACAAAGATGTACTGGGGAGGATGGTGCGAGCTATCATCAGGCTACTCAGAATAGTGTGCAATTTAAAATTGATGAATAGGGGCCGGTGAGATGGCTCAGTGGCTTAAGCGCCTGCCGGGCAAGTGCGAGGGCCCGAGTTCGACTCCCGGAACCCACATACGAAAAAGGGGCCGGTGATATCGCTCAGCGGCTCGGGCGCCTGCTGGCGCGCGAGGTCCTGAGGTCGACCCCCGGTACCCACAAAAAAAAAAATTGATGAATAGTTTATTTCTGGAATTTTCTATGTAATATTTTCCCACCACAGTCGACACTAGGTCACAGCTGAAACTGCAAAAGAACAAAGCCTTGGATATGGAGGGGGCTGCGGTAAACTACCTTTCGTGCGCTCTATCTCAGCTTCACGTCAGCTGAGAAGCTCAGAAAATCTCAAGCATCGAATTTGGATTGACGTGACGGAGATTGCTGGCATGGTGGTGCATGCCCGTAACCCCAGCACTCAGGGAGGCTGAGGCACGAGGGTCACATGTATTTGCACAATTCTCTAAAGTAGTCTCATATTTTGTTCTCCCGTTTAATAATTTTCCTTTGTTATTTCCCTCCCTTCCCTTTCTCTTCATCTACCTCCTTTTTTCTCTTAATTTTTTCTTTTGTTTTTTTTTTTTTTTTGGTAGTACCTTTGTTTCTAAGTACCAGCATTTTAAATTTATTTGTTAGTGCTGAGTGGCAGCGATAAACCCTGGCACACTGTAGTGTCACCATCACTGGACTGTCCCTGAGTGGTTGTTTGTCCTTTGTAGGACAGGGTAGATGGTAGGAAATATTCCTAGGGAACTGAGCTCCCTGACAATAGGATTTCTGGGGAACAGAGGGCAGCCGGGCAGCAGCGCTTTATTATCTGTCTCTTAACTTGCTGTAAGCATGGGTTATGAGTAGTTTTTCTCTTTCTTTCTTTCTTTTTTTTTTTTTTTTTTTTTTTTTGAGATAGGTTCTCGCCATGTATCCCAGGCTGGCCTCGAACTCACAGTGATCCTCCTGCCTTAGCCTCCCAAGTGCTGGGATTACAGGTGTGCGTCACCACACCTGGCCTGAGTAGTTTTTCTTTCTGTCATTAACCCGAATGACTTTTGGGGCCTGTATAGAAAGATTTGGACTTGGGCAGCTGTATTATTACCTTCTGAGGACTGCAGGTGTAACCTGTAATAGTAAAACGAAGAAAGTGATTGTAGAAGACACTGCAGTAACCTACTGTGACCCTCTGCTGTACCACTTCAGCACACACAGTCCCACTTACAAGTGCCAGTATCTGCCGTGCTCTGCCCAAGGCCTGCTTTTGCTGCTTCTCAGTAACTTTCACTCACCGAGCAGTTGGAAGTGCTAGGGAACGCAGGCTCCTCACCCCGGAGCCCCTCTAACCAAGACTGACCTCCCCGGCTCCCTCACATCTCCCGTGGGACTACTCCGAGGTGTGTGGTTCGCACTGGCTCCCAGAGTCTCCCCAGCAGACAGAATTAAGCCCCAGAACTCAGCCAGGTAACGCCCTGCTGTGTTGGCTGCCTGCCCTTCCTAGTCTCTTTCCCCGCTTCCTTGTCTCTCTCCCCGCTTCCTACCAGTATTTTCCTTCACCTCCTAAATACACTCCTTGCACTGAGATCCTTGTCTCAGGCTCTGCATCTGGGAAAATCCACACCAAGTTAGAATTCCTTTCAGAAGGAGAAGTGGGCAAGGATGTCTGCTGTTCTATCACTGTTTATCACTGTACCGTAGGTCTTTATGAACCAAGGCAAGAAAAAGAACAAAGGGTGAAAGGGTTAGAAAAGGAAGAGCAAGCCAGGAGTGGTGGTGCACACCTGTAATCCCAGCACGTGGGAGGCTGAGGCAGGAGGCTCGCTGTGAGTTCAAGGTCAGCGGGCTACAAAGCGAGTTCAAGTCAGCCTGAGCTATATAGTGAAACTCTATCTCAAAAAGACAAAAAAAAAAAAAAAAAAAAAGGAAGAGCAAACTTCCTTTTGATATGATTTATATAGAAAATCACAAAGATACATTACTCTGATTAACAATAGTTTATCAAGGCAGCTGGCTGAAAAATTAATGTACAGAAAAGAAATTCTGGGGGGGAGGGAGAAGGGGAAAGGGATGTAAAAGTAATTAGATGTGTTATGCACATGTACCACTCCCATGATGAGTATAATCATAGACTGCAAACATTTGCTAGTAAAAAGTAAAAATTTTAAAAACCAACCCTATTTCTATCAGCAATGAATGATGACAAAAGGAAATTTTAAAAAGGTTTATTTCATTCAAGCATAAAAATCAAGTACCTGGGCTGGTGAGATAGCTCAGCGGCATAAGTGCCTGCCTGGCAAGCGCGAGGTCCTGAGTTCGACTTCTGGTACCCACATACGAAAAAAGGGCCAGTGATATCGCTCAGCAGCACAAGCGTCTGATGGCAAGCGCGAGGTCCTGAGTTCGACTCCCGGTACCCACATTAAAAAAAATAATCAAGTACCTATGAATAAATATAAAATAGATTCAATATCTCTACACAGAAAACTACGTCCAAATAATTTGACAAGTGTGGCTTCTTTGTGGATGTAAAACTCATTGTAAAAATATTAATTATCCTCCAAATTTATAGAGTGCAATCCTAATAAAAATGTAACAAATTCTGTTTGGTTTTCCTCTTTTGTGAGAGTTAACAAGTGGTTCCTGTGTATGTGTGTGTAATGAAAATAGTAAAGACATGGAGGAGACAACTAGTTATCAAAGGTTATTACAAAGCTGTAGTGATTAAGAAAGTATATTTTTGGTTCAAGGATAACCTAAACAACAAAACACAATACAGACACATGAATATCTGATACTCGATTTATGCCAAGAGTGGCAGTTCAGATGGTATTTTCAGTGAACTAGCTAGGGAAATTGGATATCCATATGGAAAAATGAAATTAGAATGCTATTTTCTATGATACACAAAATTAATTGCAAGCAGATTTTAGATCTAAATATAAATTGCAAAACAATAAAAGTTTTAGAAAATATTAGAGGAGCTGCCTTTATGACCTTGATTAGGACAAGATTTAAACAAGATACAAAAAGACACTAAGCACAGAAGAAGATCTTGGGCAAGTCTGACCTCATTAAAATTAAGACATCAAGCAGGGTATGGTGGTGCACTCCTGTAATCACAGCCATCAGGAGGCTGAGGCAGGAGGATAGCCTGGGCTATACAGTGAATTTGGTTAGCCTGAACTACACAGCAAGACCCTATCTCAAAACTAAAACAAAATGAAACAACAAAAAAAATTCAGACACTGTCAGGAGAATTAGAAGACAGGACACAAAGTGAAACAACATATTTGCAACACGTATAACTGACAAAGCTGATTCAAAGTATACATACTTACAAATCAATAATAAAAGTGAGACATCTAAATGAATAATGGGCAAAATAACAAATAGACACTTTACGCACAAGAAAATCCAAATGGCCATTAAATACATAAAATGTGCTCAACCTCATTAGTTATCAGAGAAATACCAGGTTAATCGTGTAAAATTGACAATGTTTGACCATTTTGACCCACAAAATGGCAAGTTTATATGATTTAATGCCAATTAAAGTACAAATTAAATAATAATAAAAATACAATACAAATTAAAGCAATAAGACACCACTATACACCCATCATAATAGCTAAAATTTAAAAATTTGACCAGACCAAGAGTTAATGAGAATGTGGAAAAAGAGAAACTCTCATAGAATATTAGCAGGAGTCTAAGTCAGCAGCAGCTTAGGGTTTCAGTGTGTTGTTACACCTGCTGTCCCAGGCGTTCTCCAGGTGTGCACCCTCAGTAAAGCACCTTCCGGTGCACCAGGAGCCATGAACAAGGGTGTTTGCAGTGCCCATTATAAAGGGCAGTGGGTACTGGTAGAGACACAATTATTTATGTGGGTACTGCGAGTCAAACTCAGGACCTTGCGCTTGCCAGCAGGCGCTTGTGCCACTGAGCTATCTCACCGGCCTTTTTTTTCCTTTATGTGCGTTCCGGGAGTCAAACTCGGGCCCTTGCACTTGCCGGGCAGGTGCTTACGCCACTGAGCCATCTCACCGGCCTGAGACGCAATTTTTGTGGGGTTTGGACCATACAATTTGGGGCCTGCTTTGGAAGGATATACAATGACAAATATAACATTTAGTATGAGAGCAAATATCTAACTAGAATAAGAGCAAGTATTTGAAGAAGCAATGCTAATTCTTCACAAACTCTTCCAAAAAACAAAAGGGGAGAAAACACATCCCAACTTATTCTATGAAACCAATATTACCCTGATGCCAAAATAAGACGAAGGCTGTGCAAAAAAGGGAAGAAATCTATGCCTTACACACTAAGATTCTCAACAAGATAGCAAACTGAATCCAGTAACGAATAAAAAGGATAACACATTCTGACAAAGTAGGATTTACCCCAGCAAAGCAAGGTTGGCTCAACATGAAAATCAATCAATATAAAATGCCATATTAATAAGATAAAGGAGGAAGAAAACACATTAACATCTCAATAGATGCTGAAGGGCCGGTGAGATGGCTCAGCAACGTAAGCGCCTGCCTTGCAAGCGCGAGGGCCCGAGTTCGACTCCCGGAACCCACATACGAAAAAGGGGCCGGTGATATCGCTCAGCGGCACGGGCGCCTGCTGGCACGCGGGGTCCTGAGGTCGACCCCCCGGTACCCACAAAAAAAAAAAAGATGCTGAAAAACCATTTGACACACTATTCAGTGTCTCCCAGGAATAGAGGGGAACCCCTCAGGCTGATACAGAGCATCTTTGAAAACACACAGCTAGCGTCCTGCACCTCATTTTCCTCGAGTTCCTTCACCTTAAAATGCTCAATACGCCGGGGGCCAGGTTGTGGGGTCGGGTGTCCTCACCCCGTCACTGGACAGTACCAGATAGTTGCTCACTTTCTAATAACCTGTTGAGTTGCATTTTATATTTCGTCCACTTCCATTCATCTGCATTACTTTTCACAATTCTATATTTAAAAAGATTTTTTTTAAGGGAAAAGAGCAGAAGGGCCTTTAAACATAACAGTTAGCATCAGAAACATCCTAAATTGAAAGAGGAGAGAAATGGCTCCTGAGATTTTTACTGGGGATTGAGCTTAGAGCTTTCACACTGAGCAACATCCCCAGCCCTTTTTTTTTTTTTTTTTTTTTTTTTTTTTTTTTTTTTTTTCCCAGCCCTTTTTTTAAAAAACAATTTCTTAAAATTAAGTTTTGAGATGAGGTCTCGCTAATTTGCCCAGGCTGGGCTCGAGTTTGCAATCCTCCTGCCTCAGCCTCCCAGAGTGCTGGAATTACAGGCGTGCAACACCACACCCGACTCTGAGGTGACTGAATTATTAGAAGTCAAGAAAAGGCCCCCATCTGCTCAGAGAGCCTCGGAGGCTCGGGATCGGTCTTTCCCTCGGCTGGGCCCCTCTTGTTTCCCTGGCCTGCCTCCAGAGGGGCTGCTCTCCACTGAGTTCTCAACTTCAGGGAGCAGAGACTAACCGTCCTCTGTCCCATTATTGCTCCTGTCCGGAAAGGCTGAAATGTTCAAGTAAAAATGAGCAGCAACAGAAAGCCTTGCCTCACTGCCTCCCAGCCAGGATGGCCCGATGGTAGAAAGCTCCTTAGGGTCCTCCGTGGCCGAGGCTTGCTCCGGCGAGGCTGACTTGAGGCTCACCCTCTACCCTATGGGCTGTCTGACCCCTTCTCCCCGAGGCGCTGAGATGCAGGACTCCTGGCTTCTGTCCTGGTTCTCGGCCAGCCAGGCCTCCGTCCTCCTGAGTGCCAAGCTCTTCCACTCACTCTGGGGCGCGGGGAGGGGTGGGCAGAGGTCTACATAAGAATCCCTGGGAGGCTGAGCCGAGGTGGACAGAATTTGACCCACAGCGCGTTTGGATAGCACGGGGCTGTGCTGGCACCCCTCATCCACCTCACAAAGTGCCACCTTAACAGAGGAGAGTACTGAAGCAAAGATGTCTCCCACGCATCCCAGGGCCCAGAGTCTGTTTCGTTTATCCCACAGATGTTTACTGGGCGTCCACTCTGAGCTAGCATATTAATCACTTTTCGGTCACAGGGACCCCTACCCGACATTCACAGCTTACAAGAGAAAAGGTTTATTTCGTCTCATGCTCCTGGAGGCTTCCGTCTATGGTCCTCTGGCTCCAAGGCAGAAATGGCATGGCAGAGGGCGTGGCAGGGGACAGCGGCTCAATCTGTAGCAGCCAGGAGTCAGAGAGAGAGGACAAACTGAGCTCACCCCGCCCTGTTTGAAGAGAAAAGAGGTGTGAGGGAGGGCGCTGATGCTAAGTGAGGAGCCACAGGGGTTCACGGAGGACAGAGCCTGGCAGAGAGCCTTCTGGAAAGGTGGGCCTGTTGGATGGGGCTTCACACACACACACACACACACACACACACACACACACACACCCCCCACAGGGACAGCCCAGTCCTGGCTCTGCTGCTTCCCAGTTCTAACCCCGGGCACGTGACTGAAGCTTTTCTGGTCTCCTCCACATCGGTGAAATGGGGATGGAAACCAGCCGCTGATAACGAATGAAAAATGCCTACCTGTGGTTCAGGATGGCAGGGAATTCTTCATTTGTCCACTGGAGGGCGCCCCACTTCCTGTCTGTCACAGCGGTCTTAACAGATTTCAGAGGTGCCCACTGCAGAAGCCAAGAGTCCCATTGGCCTGTTGTTCTGTAAGAGCAAGCGCAGCACAACCCTGGGAAGGCCCGCAGAAGCCCGCTTCAGTGGTTTCCCACATTATATTATATCATATTTTTATTTTATTTTATTTTATTTTTTTTGAGATGGGGTCTCACTATGTAGCCCAGGCTGGCTCAAATTTACAATCCTCCTGCCTCAGCTCGATTACATGTGTGCTCCATCACACCTGGCCCTGGTTTCGCACATTTTAATAAACATCCAGGCTTTGTTTTTCTAAGAGAATCTTAAGTATGATATGACCCTAATTGTCACCTCACTGTCCTTACACACACACACACACACACACACACACACACACACGCCGATAAAGTGTGTGTTGTTTTTGGGTTATTTTTTTTGTTTTTTTTTTTTTGTGTGGGTACCGGGGGTCGACCTCAGGACCTCGTGCACCAGCAGGCGCCCGTGCGGCTGAGCGACATCACCGGCCCTTTTTTCGTATGTGGGTTCCGGGAGTCGAACTCGGGCCCTTGCCCTTGCCAGGCAGGCACTTACACCGCTGAGCCATCTCACTGGCCCTGTGGTGTGTTTATATACAGTCAAAACTCCATATCTGGCAGGTCCTATTCTGCATCTGTGGATTTAACTAGCTGCAGATCGAAAATGTAGTTAGGCTTACAATCGCTGCATCTGTACTGAACAACATGGACTTTTTCTCACTCCCTAAAAAATACAACTATGTATAGAGCATTTACATTGTATTAGGTATTATAAGTACAAGAGGATGTGTAGAGGTTTATGCAAATAAATCCTCTGCCATTTTATCATATAAGGGACTTCAGCATCCTCAGATTTTAGTATCTGTGGGAAGTCCTGAGCCAAGAAAGTACTGGGGGACAACTGTGCATACGTATATCGGTCTATATGGATGTATAAGTGTATATATATGGAGAACTTCTCTTCTTAAATGAAGCCCAGAGCCCCTCACATTCAGCCTCCCCCTTGCCCAGCTCTGTTGGGTTGAGTGACTCACCTGACTAAGGCTCTCGGGCATCTCCTTGGGTCCCTCAGGCTCTTTGGAGATATAAAACTGCACATCCGGTACCTCCAGTCATCCTCATAGAAGAGAAACTGAGGCCAGGCTGGGCCACTGTGGAGCCGGTGCCCTGCATGGCCCCATCCACACGGCAGACTCCTCCACACGAAGGGAGGCCTGAGGAAGCCACTTAGGCCAACAGGACAGGGAGGCAGCCAGGGGACGATTCCAAAGCAAAGATCCCTTCAATGCGAGTGCTGTTCGGTGAGATTTGGTGTGTGCTGGAGAACCTACAGCAGCCTGGGAAAGATGGGCTTGAAGAACAGGTGGGGGTATTCAGGGCTTATAGCCCATAGATACAGGGTTGGATTTTATTCAAAGTGCAGAGAGAAATCTTTGGGGGATTTTAAAGAAAGGGAGTAAAGCAATATGATAAACATTTCATAAAGATAAGCCGACAAGACAGAAAATGCATTACGAAGTGGATAAGAGTATGAACAGGTGACCTGTTTGGCGCCATTGAACTGTCCAGGCAGAGTGTGGTCTGCACACCCGGACAGAGTCTGGACCAAGATGGAGATGGCTTAGCTGCGAAATTCCTAGCTGGGCTCCATCCAGGGCAACCTGCTCTTCAGAGGTGCTCGAGCTCCTAAATCCTATCAGAGAACTGGTACCCATCCTGTCGCCATGGCAGCTGGGCTTCTCAGCTTGGATTCGTTGCTGGGCCACATCATTAGTCCCGGTGAAGAGAACTGGTTGCCATGGTTCTTTTGAGTATGCAAACAGGAATATGACATCCTTCTCCAGACTCATGGGACTTGGTTATCCCCTGATATATCCAGCGGAAAATTCTGGGGAGGAGGTGGGTTTAGAGATGAGGGACCAGGGAGAGGCCCGAGTTACTTGTCTCGTGGCTTATTCAGTTGAGATTGCTGTTGAGGCTTGTCCTATATTTGATGGAGGAGGGGAAAACCGGGAGTGGCAACCCCTGCCACTTGGTGCATTAATTGAAAATCCCTTGTTTTTTTCCCCATTCTTCTACTACTCTGAGTTACAACCTCGTAGCTGATTAAGGCCACACTGGAAGCCTCCCCACACCCCCACATACTTTCCCTGATGCTCTCAAGGAGAGCGATTGTAGACTGATCCAAACCTGGATTATTAAATTTGGTTTTCAAGATAACTCCACGAATTTGCCTGGGGTAGGATGAGAGTGTTTTGGGCCTGGCCAAAGCCTCCTGTGTGAGAGAGGCAGGAGCCAGGCACAGTGCACAGCAGCATTGCCCAAAGTTCTGGTGTCAGAGCCCTTTCACCAACCCAGGCAACCTTCAAATGTGTCTCACTGCTCTTCACTCCCATGTGGAAGCAAATCCTTCCCTCCAGACCCCGGGTCGGGCAGGCCTGGGACCATGTTCTGCTTGGTGAGATCCACAGAACCCTCTCAGCATCATGATCCCCTACAGAGCAGTCATACCAGCCCCACCCCAAGAACCTACAAAGAAAACATTTCAGTCAATAGCTAAGAACATTTAATATTGGGAACCTATGGTCAGTCGCCCCTGAGAAAGGGGAGTCGAGCCACAAATGCTCAACCCCACCTAACTCCAGCATGTCCCATGATTCCGGCTTTATATTTCTCAAAGCACTTTCACATCAGTTCACCTGATCCTCAGAAATGGGAGCACACAGGAAGGTTTCCAGTTTCCCCACTCATGGAACGCAGAGAAATCCGTACCCTCCCAGGACATTCAAATACTGCAGGACATAGCTGAACATAATGCTCAGCGATCACATTTATTTATGCGTGGTTCTTGTCAGCCAGGCTGGCCCCTACCACCCACCCTTTTCCTGTTGTACATTCTCCTTTCTTTTATTCAGCACACATTTGTAGCATCCTGGGCTTCACTGTGCCTGGCCAGGGCAATATGTGGTTTCTGCCTCAGCGTAACTTCGGGCTAGGCAGGGAAGCATGATACCCATGCAACAAACATACAACGCATTCATGATAGACACTGAGCACCTGTGTGGCGGATGCAGTAGGTCCCCTGCCTCGTATCCCCTGTCTTAACTCTGAGGTCACCTGCAGCAGAAGTGGACAGTGTTGGTACATGATGATAACTTCCCACCTCCGGCCTTGGGAACACCACTTCTCATCCTGCAGGTTTTCTGGAAGCCCAGCACAGCTCACATACCCATGCCTCAAAGGTGCTGGGATTTAACATGCCAAGAAGCAACTCTCAACGTACCGAAGACTGATCCCAGCATAGTCTTCCCTCAAATATTAAATGTTCATAATGGGAGACAAGTCCTCAGATAGGGATCCTCAAGGGCCCTTGAAGGATTGATTCCCAACTGTGTACAGCAGTGACCTGCTCACCAGCACTGTCTTTACTGGATTTTAAGTTTCCCTTCTCTCACTTTTCCCTTTCTTCACTTGTTCACTCAAGGATGACCTGCCACCTGCACCATGCACACCAAATCTTTGCTTCAAGTTTCCCTTTGGGTGAATCCAAAGGAAAACCATCCACTCTGTTTAGGGCTCAGTCCTAGGCACTGGGGATACATGGTGAAGAAGACAAGGTCCCTGCTCCTAGGAGCCTGGAGTTGCTTAATGACCCCACAATCTTCAGGGAAAAGTCCAAGCTTCTTATCTGAGCCACATGGCCTTCAAGCTTTTGTCCCCTGCAACCTCTCCCATCTCATGTGCAGTTGCTCCTCTTGTCTGTGTGCGACTCAGCCCCACTTGCATTTCTCAGCTTGGGCCCAGCTGGTTCTCACTGCTTTATATGTACGGTTTCTTTCTCCCGTAAGGAGTCCCAGTGGCGTAGCTGGAGGAGGGGGAGGTGGCGGAGGGGGGTGTTACACCCGGGCTGCACACTTCTGGGGCAGCATTTTCTATTTAAACAGGTTAACATATTCAGATACGTTGGAGGGCGGCAAATTGAAGGTCTGCCCCAAACAGCACGAACTCTAGCAAAATCTTATTCATCTCTTTTTTTATTTTAAAGAGAAAAAACTATAAAAACAATGTTATGAAATTTCAAAACAAGATAGTAGGAGAGTGACAATGGTTAATACATTGTGTATTGTTATCTTCAAAGTAGGTGCTCAGATTACAAGATACAGGCATGAAAAACTGATTAAACAATGTAAGCACAAACCTTTCTTTTCAATGAACTAATAGAAATTAGTAGTATAACTATCTTAGCTATCTTGGGACCAGGAATGTAGCTCAGTGGCACAAGCACCTGCCTGGCAAATGCAAGGTCCTGAGTTCGATTCCCGGTACCAAAAAAACCAAAAATGTATAACTATCTTGTGTATATATATATTTTTTTTCCTTTTCCCTTCCTTGTTTTCTCCTTTCCCCCATCCCAGTTTGTCTTTCCTTTTGAACAGTTTCTTCCCATTTCACAATATCTATTGTACATTTTGGATCTTATTTACTCTTTCAGCTTCTTACACTAGAGAGACAATACGATGTTTACACATGCGAGTCTGATTTATTTCACTTATGATTATGGTCTCAGGTTGCATCCATTTACCTATAAAAGACTCAAGTTTATCCTTCTTTATAGCCGAGTAGTACTCCATTGTATAAAAATACCACATCTTTTATATCCATTCCTCGAAAACCTTATTCATCTTATCCTAAAATATGAGCCCCACGTCCCTTCCTTTCTTGTTCCATTTAGCACCTCTCCCACCTGAGTTCATCAGTTCTTTCTCTGAAACTCAGTATTTGGCTTTACACCGTGTGTGTGTGTGTGTGTGTGTGTGTGTGTGTGTGTGTGTGTGTGTGACTGCTTCTCCTTCAGGTCAGTGTACAGGATTTATCTCTGTGTCCCGAACACCTAGCATAGTGCCTAGGTAGGTGTAAGACGGTCATCTAACGTGTATTTACTGAACAGAGTTGAAGAGCATGGCAGAGGAAAAGCTACAGCTGTTCCACTCAGGAAAGTGATGCCGAATTACAGCCTCACAAGTGTAACTTTCGGCTCTGACCATCACGATCCTTGGCTTCCCATGCAGTGAGCGATCCAGAGTGGCCACCTTCTGGAAGGAAGTAACTTTTGAGCTGGCCTCTGAGGTCTGGATTTCAGCAGCAGTGATCGTATATGGATAATATCACAGAGAATGAAGACGTCAGAGCGGGAAGCCTCCCGAGTGAATGGGTAATTCCGGGATAGTTGGAGGTACGTCTTGAAAAGTAGCTTTAGTCCTGATTGCAGAGGGCCAGGCTTTATGATTCAGACCAAGACATGCTGTTCTACTACCCATTAGATATTCTTCCTGTCCCAGATCCTACCCCCCTCTTAAACTCTCCATGAACTTATTCATGCGCTGATTGTATAAATAAACGCACTGCAGGTGCTGGGCAGTTGTCTTCTCCCATCAGGAGAGAAAGATCCGCCTGACCTCAGCTTTTGCATATCGATTCCCGTCTTCTTCACCCCCGCCGTCCTCCCTCTGGAGTTTCAAGAGCTGCACAGGATGCGGCATATGATTCCCCTTTATTCCTGGTAATTTTCTTTCACTGAAATCAATTAGTTTAATATTGTTGCAACCACTTCAGTTTTCTTTTGATTAGTGTTAGCATGGCCTTTCCCCATTCATTTTCTTTTACTCTGCCTCTGTACTTACAGTTAAAGTGAGTTTCTTGTAGACAACATGTTGTTGGGGTGTTTTGTTTTGTTTTGTTGCTGTTTCTTGAGACCAAGTCTTGCCATGTAGTTCAGGTTGGCCTTGAATTCACTATGTAGCCCATGCCGTCCTCAAACTCACGGTGATCCTCCTGCCTCAGCCTCCCGAAAGCTGAGATTACAGGCATGCGCCACCACTCCAGGCTTTGTTGAGTTATTTTTAAAAAACAATTCTGTCATTTAATCGATGTGCTTAGTCTAGGAACAATTATCAATATATTTGGATTTACACCTATCATTACATACTTACTTTGTTTGTTTCCTCTTTTTATTGCTCTTATTCCTTGTTCCCTTTTCTTTCCTAATTTAGATTGTTGGAACAATTTTTTTTTTTTTTGAGATAGGGTCTTGCTATGTAGTGCAGGCTGGCCTTGAACTTGGTTATGTAGCCCAGGCTGGCCTCAAACTAACAGCAATCCTCCTCCTGCCTCAGCCTCCTGAGTGCTGGGATTACAGGTGTGCCCCACCACTTCCAGCATTGGAACACTTTTTAATATTCTATTTTAATGTATCGTGTTTTTTATTTTATTTCTTTGTGTAACTTTTTTCAGTGGTTGCTGTAAGGATTACAATATACATGCTTAACTTTACATGCACTTATAATCACTATTTTACCACTTTGAGTGAAAAGTAGAAACCTTCCTAGCATAGAGGTCTCTACCCTTCCGTTAATGCTGTTTGTAGCGTCAAGGACAGTCAGTTATATTATCACACACTGAAAACTCCATCAGACAATGTTGTAACTTTTGCTTTCAACCAAACACATTTTAAATAACACCTTAGAAGAAGAATAGTCTATCATATTTACCCAGTTGCTGACCATTCATTCCCGGTGTTTCTGCAGGCAGTGAATTATCTTAGTTTTACTTCATCTAAGAATATTTTTGTTTCACTTTCATTCCTGGAGCATATTTTTGCTGTATATGGAATCCTGGATCAATAACTCCTTTCTTTTACCACTTTAAAAATGTTATTATACTTCCTTCTAGTCCCCATGGTGTATAAAGAAAAATTCAGCCTTTCAAGTCATCCTCCCCCTCTAAGTGATATGTTGTTTAAGATCTTTCTTTGGTTTTAATTTTTAGACAACTGACCATGAGTCATGTATGGATTTCTTTGGGTTCGTCCTGTCTGATGTTCGCTGAGTTTCTTGTAGGTTGTTTTTGGAGTGAGAGTTGTGTTATGGTCTGTGTCTGGATGTCCCCCCAAAGCCATGATGTCATGGGGAGCAGGCTTTGCAGAGGCAGCTGAATCTAGAGTTTGTGATTGATTCATGGTCCAATGCTGGGATTAAGGGTGTGAGTGCTACACCCGCCCTGGACGGGTAGCCTGCATGCAATATAAGGGACAGAAGGGCTTGCTCTCCCCTCCTCTCTTGTTGCTTTGCTATCTTCCTCTGCCATGAACGGTTTCCTCTCTGCCAGGCCGCCCCGCCTTAGAGCCAGCCGATTATGCACTGAAACCCCTACAAACTGAGCTAAATAACCTTGGGTGTCAGGTGTTTTGTCTCAGCAATGAGAAAAAAGTAATTAAGACAGGTTGGCTTGATTTTTTGTTTTGTTTTGATTTCGGATTTTGTCTGTTTGTTTGTGGTGCTGAGGACTGAACTCAGGGTCTTCATATTGAGCTACATCCCCAGGCTTTTGTTTGTTTTTATTTTAAAGAGAAAAAAATTGAACAAAATTTCTAAACAAGATAATAGGAGAGTAACAATGGTTAATACATTGCATATTGTAATCTTTAAATTAGTTACTCAGAGTACAAGACATCGGTCCAGCTGTTTTTTAACTTTTTTTTAAGTCAGGGTCTCCCTAAGTTGCTAAATTGCCCAGGCTGGCTTGAATTTGTGATCTTCCTGCCTCAGCCTCCCAGAGTTCTAGGATTACAAGTATGTACCACCACATCTAGTTTATAGGTTTACATCTTTGACAAATTTTGGAAAACTTCAGCTATTATTTCTTCAAAAGCTTTTTTGTGTACTATACCTTCCCCTCATTCTGAAATTCCAATGACATGAATCTCAGACCTTTGGTAGTAGCCCACAGGTCCCTGAGGCTCTGTTAACTTTTCTACCCAGTGGATTTTCTTTCTTGTGTTCAGTTTTGTTTTTTTGTTTTTTTTTTAAAGAATTGTTTATTTACTGAACCTAGGGCATATTAGATACACAACCAATTTTAAATTTACATATTTTAATTCAATTCTGAAGTGTTTACACACAAAAAAAATATTGGCATGCAACAGCTGTCCTAAGGTGAGACAGTCTCCTTATCAGAAACCTGTTGCAAGTATTTTTACCCAAGGTTGAAAAACTGTCCTGAATGTGAAAACCTGTAACAAATTTAAATTAACCATATAAAATTGTTACTTATAGTTTTCCCATTGCAAAAATCCAAAAAAAAAAAAATGTACAAGTAACCAATATACCACAGTCACAACATAATCCTGGATCACTGCCACACCAAACCCAGAGGCTCCTTTTATCTTAAACCCATCATCAGATAGCAAGAGAAAGTTTCTTCATTTTATATAAAACAAAATTCACATGTGTCAAAAAGACCCAGGAGAAACAAAACAAGAACCAGAGTGCTGATGCTGACACTGGTGTTAAGTGCCCTGCTGTGGCCTAAGAGGCCACAGATGAAAAATAAAAGAGTGGCTGTTTATCACTGCAGAGAAACCCCAGAGGCTTTAACCGTTTGGCATCAGAAATCCCGATTTTTCCAATGAAGCGCCTGCATATTTCCTAAATGCCAAGAGTGGAGAAAAGGGATGTGCCAGCGCAGAGGGAGTAGCTGGCATTTGCTGATACACCGGAGAACTGGCTGAACAGAGGCTTCTTAGGAGGCCAGGCAGAAACCAAACAGTGGTTAGCCTGGCCGCTTCCGTCACCAATTTAAGTGGGGGTGATTCAGTCTTAAGGTTCAATGGAAAAATCCAGGGGAAATGTGTGCTGGGGCAAGTCCTAGACCGAAGCATACTAAGGGAAAGTATAAAAGCACCCAGCCCGCTCTGACACTCCCAAATCAGAGCGTTCTGCCGTTACGCTGGGCAGAAAATGTCAAGATTGAAATCACTGTTTATGTAACGGCTGGGCAAAATGAATCTTTACCGATTCGGGCCACAGGAGGAGGGGGTCCAGAGACCACAGGCATTTTAGTAAGGGTCCATCAGGCTTTGTGCCAATTTCTTGAACAAACTGCATTTTTATTTTTATTTTTATTTTTATTTATTTTTTTTTGTGGGTACCGGGGGGTCGACCTCAGGACATCGTGCGCCAGCAAGCGCCCGTGCCGCTGAGCGATATCACCGGCCCCTTTTTCTTATGTGGGTTCCGGGAGTCGAACTCGGGCCCTCGCGCTTGCTGGGCAGGCGCTTAAGCCGCTGAGCCATCTCACCGGCCCCAAACTGCATTTTTAAATGAAAACAAAAAGAAAAGCATAATAAAAAACTATACTGGGGCTGGTGAGATAGCTCAGCGGCGTAAGCGCCTGCCTGGCAAGCACAAGGTCCTGAGTTTGACTCCTGGAACCCACATACAAAAAAAAGGGCCGGTGATGTCGCTCAGCGGCACGGGTGCCTGCTGGCACGCAAGGTCCTGAGTTTGACCCCTGGTACCCACCAAAAAACAAACAAATAAACAAAAAACTATACTCCTGTATTCTGTTTACAGTGTTTGAATTCTGGAAGGACCTGTATAATGAAGGCAGCATTCAAATAAGAAACTTTACGCCGTTCAAGTGTCAAATTTTCACTATAACATTCCTAAAAAAGGTTCTCCCCCCAGTATCTATTAATCACAAAGAAACATAAGCTGTGAATGTACAGTTCCAAAAATAAAAATGCAGAAACTAATGACAATATTATGACCAAGGTGTTTGGTAAACAAGTGAATTATGAGTTTGGGATCATGAGGAAAGGCCTTTTAAACAACCCTCTGGACTTCAAAAAATCTCTTCAGGTAGTAGATCTGTCCCAGTGTCATGGCAACTAGAACAAGAGCTTCAAAGAAGGACCAAAGGACCACTCTGCTGTTTGTGTTGTCGTTGATGGCTCTGTGTATCCTCTCCCGGACCTCCATGTACTCCTGCTCATGCTTCACAGCTGTCATTGCCACTGCCAGCTCACTGATCATCTCTTCCAGCTTGTTCTGGTGAGCGTCCGTTTCCATGTCTTGTCCTTTCGGAGCCTCCCCGATGTCAATGGTGAACATCACTATCTTTGGCGTCATGGTAGATATCCTCTTACTAAAACAAAACTTGTACGTTCCGTCCATGTGAGCAGCAAATGTGTACTTCCCACTGGACTCTCGGTCTCCTTTGTAAATCCCTTTATTATCAGGTCCTGTGATCTCCACGTCGATGTCCAGGAAGCCGCCCTCGGCCACCTCGAAGATGAGGCCCATCTTGGTGCCCGAGGTGACCCGCTCGAAGAAACACTCCTCGGCGTGCTAACAAAGTAACCTGAGGCCATGGCCAAGAGAGCGGCCAGGAGCACCAGCAGTTCAGCAAGCGTCACCATGGTGGGGCTGGGGCTGAAGCCAGGACCCGGATTGTGGCCTCCAGAGTCGCTGCCACCGCTACCTCCTCAGCCGCCGCCACCTCAGCCTCTTGTGTTCAGTTTGAATCATTTTTATTGAGCCATGGTCAAGTTAATTAACTCATTCTCTCTCAATCCTATTCTGTCTTTGAACTCATCCAATGAGATTTTATTTTAGTGATTGTATTTTTTTCAGTCCTCTAATGGCACTCTAGGAACAAACAGAATAACCAGTGGTAGAAGAAGGGTTGGAGAAATAGATCCAGAACTGAACTTTCAGGGCCTTGCAGGTACTAGTGAAGGGCCCAAAACTTAATGCAAAAATGCAGAAGAAAATCACTGGGGTTTTAAATAATGTCCTGCACAATTTTAAAAGACTGCCCTAAAACTGTAGAGGAGTGTATCCACAGAGGCAGAGTGGCACCCATGGACCTGCTAGGAAGTACTGTCCTGGCTCAAGAAGAGGGTAATGACTTTGACTTGACAATCCCAGCGGAGCTGAACACCTCTAGTGGGTCCTGCTCTCTTCCTGGAGAAGCCCGAATCTGGGGCCTGGGCAGGGGGTTAGTGGGGTTTCCAGATCCTCGTGCTTTCCAAGGAAACTGCTTCTCACTCCTGTCACTATGGCAGCTGGGCTTCTTTTGCCTGGATTGGTGGCTGGGGTGACATCATTAGCAGTAAATGACTGAGCCCCACAATGAGAACTGGTTGTCATGGTGCTACTGAGTATGAAAATAAGACTGCCGTTCTCCTCCAGATTCGGAGTCCTTGACTAGCTCTATACCTAAGGCAAGAATCAGGAAGCATGAGAAGATCAGGACCTGGAAGCCCAGGGGAAGCTTGCTGTCAGGCAGTTGCTAAGTCACTGAACCTCAAGATTTGCCCAAATCAAGACTGCTATTAAAGCTTCCTATGTACTGGAGGGAGCATCTTGCAGAGGGGATCAAATTCCAAATTCCAAATCCAATTTTGGAGCTTCTTTGAACTATTTTCCTTTTCTGAGAAAAACTTTGTAGCAGATCAAGGCTTCCCTGCCCATCCCCTTACCTCCCATTACCCTCCAGGTAGGCAGTGCTAGGACAAACTGCTGCTGGATTTTTAAAGTGGGTTTTCATGGAAGCTCTTTATTTGAAATTACAGGGCCTTGCAGGTAACAGTAAAAGGTCTAGAACTTAATGCAAAATGCAGAAGAAAATCACTGGAGACAGAACAGCGGGCCTCAACCAGAATTTCTAATGTACAATACTCAAAGCCAGTACAGAGGGGACATTTGTTGAGGGGACAAGGATAGCACAGCTCTTTGGTACAGGTAGAGCCCAGGTTCCTAATCCCTTTCTCTTTCTAGATGTCATTAATCACGTGAATGCAAGGACTACAGCTGAACTACAATCTTTCCCACCCACTGCCCTCCAGTCACACTTTATGATAGTCTTTTTCCCCCTTGGGGGAAGGAAATTCCTCCCTGTGAATCCCAGGTTCACCAGACTTGAGGACCTGTTTGATTTTCTGAGGGTATTTCTCTCAGCATTAGAATCTTCATTCAATAAGTAGCAAGAATAAGTGCATTATCAGTGTCATGCACATGTATTGTTTTGATAGATATACCTCTGGTAGACTGAAATCTTAAATGGGAATAAGGGACACACTAACTTGTGCTTAATGCACCTAAAGACCAAAAAAGGTCCCTTTTTTCCTGTAGCATTATACTTCTCAAAGCAGTATCACACACATTTGCTTTGGCCTCAAATTATTTCTGTAAAGCATTTAAAAATAATACATCTAGCACACAGTCAGCGATGGCCATATAAGCTTACAGTTACTGGGACTTCTGGGAAGATGGCAGAGTGGCGAGCAGCAAAGCCTCTTTGAGATTTGGTGTCCAGATGCTGGAATATAGCAGCAGGAGGAAGAGAAGAAGAAGAAGGGAAGTGCATCCTCAGGACCCAGCAAGGATCTGAAATGAGAATTGAAGCCAACGGGGAGAGCGAAGAGAGAGACCTCAACACAGAAGAAGGAGGTGGCAGGTGGCACTTTCTCCCTGAGCCCTGACTCACTGTGTGGGAGAGGGCAGCTCAAACCTGCAGACACTCAGTGACTACTGGTGACCCTGGAGGCCCCCATGGAGAAATACACCAGTAGAATGGAGCAGTGGATGCAGTGGCCTGCAGTGACTGGGTTATTTGGGTTCAGACGTCCCCCAGGAGAGGGCGATTGCCCAGTAGCCATCATGGAGAGGGTCTAACTGAGCTCAGAACTCAGAGCAGCTGCAGGTTGGCTCCATCTAGCAGCTCCCAGTGTCAGGGTGAGGCAGAACCGAGTTCAACTTAGCAGGAAGTCAAGGAGCTGAGCTCAAGCCAGCAGGGAGCAGAGTTTGAGCTGGTAGGAGGCACATGGAGTGTTGCATGCTGAACAAATCAGGTTCCAGCCTCACAGCCAGAAAATAGCCTGAACTTCAGTGGAACTAAAGGTGCAGCTTCCTGGGATTATCCACTAGACTGCCATAAATATACAGCTGGCTTCTGGGATTAATCAACGTGGATCTGGGCTCTGTCTGCCCGCTCTGTCTTCCAGTGACAGCAGAGAAATGCCCTGAAGCAGACATTTATTTTCCTCTCCCCCTCCTTCCCCTCCTCCTCCTTTTCCTCCTCCTCCTCCTTTTCTTCTTCCTTCTGACCCTCCTCCTTCTCCTCCCACTACTTATTCTTCTTTTTTCATTTTCTTTTCCTGTTTGGAGCAGCTATTGGAGACAATTCCCTAGAGCCTTGGCCAGCAGCCACCTGACAGAGAGCAGCCCAAGGGCAGGTGCTGGAGGGTGAGGCTTCGAGGTCAGAGGTCATGGGGAAGGAAGGGCTGGCAGCTAGTGCCTGAGCTCTGGGAGAGGAGGCTGCAGCCAGGGCCTGGAACTGTGACCCTGAGGGGTGTGGAAAGCAAGGGGCCCACCAGAGCCCCCTCTGTAACCTGGACAGGAGGCACTGATGTGCTGATGCCAGCCCCTAATAACTGATCATTATGTGGAGCACACCTGTAACTCCAGCACTCGGGAGGCTGAGGCAGGAGGATCACACCAAGTTCAAAACCCACCCTGAACTGCATAGCGAGACCCTGTCTCAAAAAATAAAATAAAATAAAATACAGAAAGAACAGCAGAGCCAAGGGTAGTATGTGCAGTGGCCTGGTGCAGAATTTGCCCACTTCCCTACCCATGTGCTTGTGGGCTGCACCTGTGAAAGCCAGCCTAAGCCTCCTCCTGGCTTTGAGAAGACAAAGTCCCCTCCATGACTTGGGTGTCCCCTGGCATGCTGCCTGTGTTCACACTTCAGCGTACCCAGGCCTGCTTCCCAGCAGCACACCTGCTGGGCCAGGGCGTGGACAGCTCTTGGCTGCTGGGCAACAGCATGAGTCACCCTTTGTGGGAGTGTGGGGTTTCCTGGGTGCAAGGTTAGAACCCTGAACTTGGCTCTGGTTGTGGGCCTGGGGCAGTCGCACAAATGAACAAGGCAGCACATGGATTGTTCTCCAAAATAAACCACGTACTAGCTCATAGAACATGCTTAAGTAAATGTAAAGGAATTTAAATTATGCCATGCATATTATCAGATCATAGTCCAATGGAACTGGAAATCAATGGCAAAAAGAACACAAAAACTTCATAAATACATGGAATTAAATAACACCCTCCTGAACAATCAATGGATCACAGATGAAATTAAAGAAGAAACTAGACGGTTTCTACAATTAAACAATAATGCCAGTACAACATACCAAAACTTATGGAATGCAATGAAAGCAGTCCTACAAGGGAAGTTTATAGCAGTTAATTCTTATATCAGAAAAACTGAGTGAGCTGAAATAAACAACCTAATGTTGAACCTCAAGCTTCTAGAAAAAGATGAGCAACTCAAACCCAAAGCTCATATGAGGGAGGAAATTATAATGATCAGAGCAGAAATTAATGCAACGGAGACTAAGACAACAATACAAAGAATCAATGAATTGAAGAGTTGGCCCTTTGAAAGATTAAATAAAATTGACAAACTCTTAGCCAACCTTATCAAAAAAAAAAAAAAAAAAAAGGAAAAAGACTTAAATACATGCAATTAGGAATGAAAAGTGTGAAATCACAACAGATCCTGCAGAAATCCAGAAGATCATCAATGCCTACTTTGAGAACCTGTATTCTAAAAAGATGGAAAACAGAGAAGAAACAAACAGATTCCTACATACATATGAATTACCAAAGCTGAATCAAGAAGATATAAAAATTCTGTTCTTTTATTTTAGAGGAAATAAACCCAATAAAAACAATGGTACACAATTTCAAACAAGATTGTAGGAGAGTGACAGTGGTTAGTACACTGTGTATTGTTATCTTCAAAGTATGTGCTCATATTACAAGATATAAGCATGAAAATTTGATCAAACAATATAGGTGCAAACCTTTCAATGAATGAATAGCAATTAGTAGTATAACTATGTTAACTATCTTGTGTGTTTATTTATTTATTTATTTTTCCTTTTTCCTTCCTTCTTTTCTCCTTTCCCCATCCCAGTTTCTCTTTCCTTTTGAACAGTTTCTTACCATTTTGCAATATCTATTGTACATTTTGGATCTTACTTACTCTTTCAGCTTCTTACACTAAGGAGACAATATGATGTTTACACATGCAAGTCTGATTTATTTCACTTATTAGTATGGTCTCAAGTTGCATCCATTTCCCTATAAATGTCTCAACTTTATCCTTCTTTATAGCTGAGTAGTACTCCATTGTATAAAAATACCACATCTTTTTTATCCATTCCTTGGTTAATGGGAATTTGGGTTCTTTCCAAGTTTTAGCTATTACAAATTGTGCTGCTATAAACATGGGTGCACATATATGCATGGGTGCTGTGATATGATGTTTTTAATTGTTCTGGGAAAATACCCAATTTGGCTGGGTCAAATGGGATCTCTAATCCCAGTTTTTTGAGGACTATCCACACTGATTTCCATAGTGGTTGCATGAGTCTACACTCCCACCAACAGTGGAGAAGGGTTCCTTTTTCCCCACAACCCCACCAGCATTTGTTATTGGTTGATTTCTTGATGACAGCCATTCTTACTGGGGTGAGATGGAATCTCAGTGTTGTTTTAATTTGCATCTCTCAAATGACCAATAATGCTGAACATTTTTTCATATATTTATTTGCCATTTGTATTTCTTCATCTGAGAAGTGTGTGTTCATCTCAGATGCCCAGTTTTGGATTGAGTCTTTGAATTTGGGGGGTCTGATTTTTTTCAGTTCTTTATATGATCCAAATATAAGTCCTGGGCCGGTGAGATGGCTCAGTGGCATAAGCGCCTGCTGGCGTGCGAGGTCCTGAGTTCGATCCCCGGTACCCACAAAAAAAAATATGTAAGTCCTTTGTCTGAGGGACAGTTGGCTAAAATATTTTCCCACTCTGTCGGTTTTCTTTTCACTCTGTTGGTGATTTCTTTTGATGTGTAAAATCTTTTTAATAAGATGAGATCCCAGTTATTGATCCTTTGAAGTGTTTCCTGTGCAATTTGGGTTTTGTTCATGAAGTCTCTACCTACCCCTATGTCTTCAAGATTTCTACTTACTTTTTTTCCAGGAGATTTAGTGTTTCTGTTTTAATATTTAGATCTTTGATCCATTTTGACTTTAGTTTAGTGCATGGTGATAGAGATGGGTCCAGTTTTAGTCTTCAGCATGTAGAGAGCCAGTTTTTCCAGCATCATTTATTAAAGAGGCTAAAGAAGATATAAAAATTCTAAATAAACCAGTATCAGTCAATGAAATTGAAGATGTAATTAAAAACCTACCAACAAAGAAAAGCCCAAGCCCTGATGGATTCACTGCTGAATTCTACAAGAAATTAAAAGCAGACCTAGTGCTGCTACTTCTCAAACACTTTAATGAAATTGAAAGGGAAGCAGTACACCGAAATTCATTCCTGGAAGCAAGCTTTACCCTGATACCAAACCCAGAGAAAGATCCGACCAAAACAGAGAACTATAGGCCAATTTCCCTAATGAACATAGATGCAAAAAATCCTCAATAAGATACTGGCAAACAGATTACAGCAAATCATCAAGAAGATTATACACCATGACCAAGTAGGATTCATCCCAGGGATGCAGGGATGGTTCAACATACACAAATCAGGGCTGGTGAGATGGCTCAGCGGCATAAGCGCCTGCCTTGCAAGCGCGAGGGCCCGAGTTCGACTCCCGGATCCCACATACGAAAAAGGGGCCGGTGATATCGCTCAGCGGCACGGGCGCCTGTTGGCGCGCGAGGTCCTGAGGTCGACCCCCCGGTACCCACAAAAAAAAAAATAAATAAATACACAAATCAATAAATATAATACACCATATTAACAGAGCCAAGGCAAATATGATCATCTAAATAGATGTACAAAAAGCATTTGACAAAGTCCAACACAATTCATGATAAACACTGTACAGAAAATTAGAATAGATGATATTTATCTCAATATGATAAAAGCCATATATGGCAAACCAACAGCCAACATCATACTAAATAGACAAAAACTAAAAGCTTTCACTCTAAAATCAGGAGCAAGACAAAGATGTCCACTATCACCACTGTTATTCAATATAGTTCTGGAAACATTAGCCAGAGCAATTAGACAAAAGAAAGAAATAACAAGAATAAGGCTAGGAAAGGGAGAAGTTAAATTATCATTATTTGCAGATGACATGATACTCTACATAAAGACCCCCAAAACTCCACCAAAATACTTCTAAATTTAATAACCAAATTCAATAGTGTAGCTGGATATAAAGTCAACACTCAGAAATCAAAAGCATTCCTGTATACAAATAACAAACTCACTGAGAGACAAATTAGAGAAACAACACCTTTCACAATAGCATCCAAAATAGTGAAATACCTAGGAATCAATCTAACAAAGAAAGTAAAAGACCTCTACATTGAAAACTACAGTGATCTGAAAAAAGAGATCAAAATATGGAAAGATATCCCTTGTTCTTAGGTAGAAAGAACAAATATAGTGAAAATGGCCATGCTTCCAAAATTGTTATACAAGGGGGCCGGTGAGATAGCTCAGCAGCATAAGTGCCTGCCTGGCAAGTGCAAGGTCCTGAGTTCGACTCCCAGTACCCATATAAAGGAAAAAAAGGGTCGGTGATATCGCTCAGCAGCACAAGCTCCTGCTGGCAAGCACAAGGTCCTGAGTTTGACTCCTGGCACCCACATAAAAAAGAATTGTTATACAGATTGAATGCAATCCCGATCAAAATACCAATAGCATATCTCGCAGAATTAGAGAAAAAAATCCTAAAATTCATTTGGACCAGAAGCGACCCAGAATAGCAAAAGCAATTCTGTGCAATAAAGACAAGGCAGGGTGCATCACAATCCCTGGCTTGAAATTATACTACAAAGCTACCATGATAAAAACAGCATGGCACTGGAAAAAAAAACACAACAGACCCAAGGATCAATGGAACAGTTTAGAAGATGCAGAAACAACTCTAAACACACCCACTTTGTCTTTGACAAAGGAGCCAAACACTTTCACTGGAGGAAAGACAACCTCTTTAATAAATGGTGCTGAAAAACTGGCTTTCCACATGCCAAAGATTAAAACTAGACCCATATCTTTCATTGTGCACTAAACTAAAATCAAAATGGAACAGTTTAGAAGATGCAGAAACAACTCTAAACACACTCACCCACTTTGTCTTTGACGAAGGAGCCAAACACTTTCACTGGAGGAAAGATAGCCTCTTTAATAAATGGTGCTGAAAAACTGGCTTTCCACATGCCAAAGATTAAAACTAGACCCATATCTTTCATTGTGCACTAAACTAAAATCAAAATGGATCAAAGATCTAAGTATTAATACAGAAACACTAAATCTGCTGGAAGATAGAATACGTAGAACTCTTGACATTGGTGTAGGCAAAGATTTTATGGACAAAACTCCAGTGACACAGGAAATATCACAAAGAATCAACAACTGGGATTTCACCTTATTTAAAAGCTTTTGCACAGCAAAGCACACCAACAGAGTGAAGAGAAAACCCACAGTGTGGGAAAAAATTTTGCCAGTTGTTCCTCAGACAAAGGACTAATATCTCAAATATATAAAGAACTCAAAAAAATCAGACCCCCCCCAAGTTTAAAGACCCAATCAAAAAATGGGCACCTGAAATGAATAGACACTTCTCAGATGAAGAAGTAGAAATGGCAAATAAATATATGAAAAAGTGTTCATCATCACTGGTCATTCAAGAGATGCAAATTAAAAAAACACTGGGATTCCATCTCACTCCACAAAGAAAGGCTATTATCAAGAAATCAACCAATAGGGCCGGTGAGATGGCTCAGCGGCGTAAGCGCCTGCCTTGCAAGTGCAAGGGCCCGAGTTCGACTCCCGGATCCCACATACGAAAAAGGGGCCGGTGATATTGCTCAGCGGCATGGGTGCCTGTTGGCGCGCGAGGTCCTGAGGTCGACCCCCCCCCGGTACCCACAAAAAAAAAAAAATCAACCAATAACAAATGCTGGCAGGGCTGTGAGAAAAAAGGAACACTTTTCTACTGTTGGTGGGAGCAACAACTGTGGATATCAGTGTGGATATTCCTCAAAACACTAAAACTAGAGGTTCCATTTGACCTAGCTATTCCCTGTCTTGACATCTTCCTGAAAGAATTAAAAGCATCATACCACAGCAATATATGCACACCCATGTTTATAGTGGCACAGTTTGTAATAGCTAAATCTTGGAAACAGCCCAAATGCCCATCAACCAATGAATAGATAAAGAAGATGTGGGTTTTTAATACAGTGGAGTACTGCTTTACCATAAAGGATAAGCTTGAGACATTTCTAGCTAAATGGATGCATCTTGAGACCATACTCTTAAGTGAAATAAATCAGACACAGATATTTAAATACAGCATTGTTTCTCTGGTGTGAGAAACCAAAAGTGTAAGTAAAGACCAAATGTATAATAGATATTGGGAAATGGGAAGGAAATGTTAAAATGAGAAGGAGAACAAGGGAGGGGGAAGGGGAGAGGAAGGAAGAGACAAGAAAAGAAATAGAAGAAAAAAATGGAAACGATGCTGTTGTAAATAAACATGGGAAGAAGGGTTGAAAGGAGGGGAGAGGAATGAGAAAAAAAGAAGCAGCAAGATATATCATGTGCAGGTACAAACTCTCTATGATGAATGTTATCATTATGTATATGTAAAATGTACTAATAAAAATTCAGGAAAAAAGCTTCTAGTTCCTGGAACAGCAAAACCACTTGTGGCAGACATTCTTATTAATGATAAATACATACTTCAGACACAATATGAAAATAACAGTATGAAGATATGGAGGCCAATGAAAAGCAAGAAAAATAAGAAAGAAAAAGAAGAAACAAACAAACAAACAAAGAAACAAAGAAATAAAGAAAAAGACAAGTTAGAGGGATGATAATTCTTTAAAAAAAGGGAAATCCCACCTAGCGAGGTCCATACATTACAGAATTTTTCCCTAAAGATATTTCACAGTCCATTGCAGTATACAGGGAAAAAGAATTGGTTAGTAAGTGGCAGTCTTACTGGCTGAGAAGCAGAGTTGGGAGTACAGAAATGTCTGAGCAACTGGAAATTGAGGAAGAAATTTGGGAAACGAGTAATCTAAACCCACACAGACATTCCCCTCAGAACATTAGCTATCTTCTAAATATAACTTGTGTAGGGTGAGATATCAAGGAACCTAATGGGAAAGCCAAAGGTCTCAACAGGGATTTTGGAAGCTGCCAGTTTTAGGGGAACCAAGTCTGGAGTTCAGAACCCACAAAATTAAAGGGCCCTGGTAAACACTGTGGGGTTGACACTGAAATCTCCAAAGGAGTATACTTTAGGTGTAAGTACCATGTCCCAGGTCTAAGGGATATAGCCAATGATTAACAAAGAAATGAAAGACTCCTGCCTTAGCCAGGCTTCTATAGGAGCAAGGTTTTCTGCCAAAAGTTAATAGTCTGCAAAACAATGTCGACACTCTTTAAAGAAATATAATGTAATTCAGTGTCCACAATGCATCAACACAAAGTGTCCAGTTCACAACAACAATAACAGCAGCAGCAACAACAACAAATTATACTGAAATGCCAGCCTAGGGTTTGGAAAGCTCACACGCTATCATGTGAGGACACACTGGGAACAAGAGATCAGCGAGTTGGTTAGTCATTGCAATAGATCTGTTTAAAAGAGTAAAGTGGTTTGGACCAGATTGATGATAGTGAATGTGGAAAAAAGTAGATCGATGCATAATATGTTTTGCAGGTCAACTCCATATGATTGGTAAAGGTTTTAGGTGTATGAGGATAAAATGAACATCAAGAATAGTAAAAATCAACTAAATTCCTTGAGTGTCTACTGTTCTTTACAGTTCATATTTAATTCTTAAACAAACCCATAAGGTAGGCACGATGTCCGCCCACACCTTACATGAAGCTCGCTTCTCTAACCTTGGGACTGGGCGTATACGCCCGAGTAGGGCCAGGAATTCCAAAAGGTGCGGTGTGGAAGGTGGCCTAAGGGGAAGGAGGAATTGGGGAGGCGTCCCAGGGGCAGGGCCCGCTCGCTCTTGGCCGCTGCAGAGGAGGGCTTTGCAGATCTTGCTAGCTAGCGGGTGGAAAGCGCTCGCCCCGCACAGCCCCTCCGGCCTCGGTAGCAACTTTCACTGCGACTGAGACAAGGGAGCGCGAGGATCCCAGGAGAATGCAGCGCCCTCTGTGGTCCGGGGGCTCCGGGGACCTCCGGCTGCTCCTCTGTTTCCTCCCAGAGTGCTGCAGCGCCATTTGTCCCCGCGGTCAGAAGGAAATCTGGGGGGGGTGGTGTGGGCAGAGTCAGAGAGCATTTGCAAGAGAAGAGCCAGGGGGTCTCAAGGCTGGGAGACTAAGAAGGAAAATAATGTGTTTGTGGGCATAAGAAGACATAAGTGTAGACAGCAAGCTGAAGAGGCAAAAGTCTCGGCACAAGTCTTCTGAACCTAAGAGGAGCCGGGGCAGGGGAAGATTGGGTATTCGGGAGGAGGTCGGGAAGACAAATGGGCAGAGGGCGGCCACTGGAGAAGCCAGACGCGCTGAGGGTCCAGGGAAGAGATGACCAGGGCTAGGAATGCGCAGGGGACCAGGAGCGCTAGTCTTCCAGCATCTGGGTCCTAGCAGGAGGGAAGAGGGAGGCTTAGTCGTAAACCGAGAGCCTGGGAACTGTGACTCGATTCCCGATAAGGAGGGGAATGCCAGGCTGCAGTAAAACAGAAGAACGGAGGGGGAAGGGACCATCCTTCCTCCCTCTCTGCTCTGCGCCTTCGGGGTTGACCCGGCACTGACTCACTTCTAACGGTCGGAGTCAATTGCGCAGGCTCGCAAGTTCCATGCCCCCACCATTTGAGGAGCTGAGCTCAAACTCCTGCTCTGACGTCTACTGTCCCCACGGATTCTTGGGTATAGAAGCCAATGCAGAGGGTTCGCAAAGAACTGTGGGAGGAGGCCTGATGGCAGATGTGAGGAGGGGCGGAGGGGAGAGCACTGCCGCGCCTGGTGGAAGTGCAGTGCGCTCTCAGCACCACGGACAGCGCCCTCAGCGTCGCCGCTGTAGCAGCGCTGCCTCTGAGAGCTACCTCGCCTTTCCGAAGCTCAAAGTTTGTTTCCTTCTCAGTAGAGAGCTGGAGCTTCCACTTCTTCTCGAGGCCAGAACATTGTTCATTTGACTAGGGAGAACTCCCTCTTCTTAAGACCTGACGAGACTGACAAGTGGCAATTCCACTGTAGAAAAAAATGGACTCTCCTCCAGCTTGGCCCCATCTACCTGGAACAGGGGAGGTGTGCTTCACATCGGGGGCTATCTTCCTTGACCCCTGCTCTTCCCCTATGTACAGCAGGGCACTGTGGCTTACAGAAAAACCACCCAGACCCTCAAGCCCTGTAATTAACAGTACAGTCAGCCCTCTGTGATCACGGTTCCACACGAGGGAGTTCTGCTTCCTCGAGTTCAATCAACTAAGATCAAAAATATCTGGAGATATTTGTCTGTACTGAACATGTATAGACTTCTTTTCTTGTCATTATTTCCTAAACAATACAGTGAAATAACTACCGAGATTTACATTGTGTTATGTATTATAAATAATCAATAAATGACCTAAAGTATATGGAAGAATATTAATAGGTAATACACAAATTACTAACTAAGCCATTTTATATATGGGACTTGAGCACCTTGGATTTTGGTATGGGGTGGACAGTCCTGGAACCAATCCCCAAAGATACTGAAGAAATAGTGCTTTCTCCTTCTGAGGATTCCACTCCTCCTCCACCACCCCACCTGGCTTCCAAGTCTTCCCTAAGCTCAGCTCACCTGCCTCTCTGTGTTCCACTTCTCCATCGATTGTCCATCCCACATGGGTATCTTTCTGAGCCTCTGCTCACCCAAGATTGGTTCTTACCTGAAAGTTGATGCCAAAGGTGAATGAGGCACTGAGGCTGAAGGGCAGGGCAAGAGATAATGAGGGAAGAAGAAAGAAGGATTTGAAGATGGGGAAGGAGCTTAATACAGAGAACTGAGACCAAGGAATCCAGGAGTGCCAGTGGGGGGAAGTTAGCTCCTTCTCTTCAGCTAATATACAGAAGGCTTCTAGCCAAGGTCTTTCCTGACGCCACTATTTTGTCCTTAGATGGCCAGGACCAAGCAGAAGTGGGGCAGCTCTGGCCCCCGAAAGGATTTACTGTTCCATTCATTCATCACCTACAAGTTCTACTCCACCAGCTTGTACCCCATGGTAAGTAAAGCTGGAGAACAGAGGTTGGAGCCTGCTCAAGAATAGAGGAGGGTTGTGAGTTGTCTATTCTGAGGACAGTTTTTCTCTTCTTCAGATGTCTCTACTTGAAACTTTCTTGTCACACTTGCCTCAGTGGAGAAGGTGGCAGAAGAGGAGTATACTAGAGGCTAGGTGGGCTGTTTGCCCCAAACACCCTGGAAGAGCCCAGCAGAAGCTTCTAGAAGAAATCCCTGGAAAAGGCCAGCATCCAACTCCTTGGGGCTAGGCCCAACCCCTGGCACTACTGAGTGTTTTCAGAGCAAGGACTGGTTCAGTTCTCAGCCAGAAGAATATGCACACATCTCAGCCTCTAAGTAGGAAGCTGGGAAAATTGTATGACAAACAGAAGGGAGGAATAAAAGGAGTGGAGAGTCTATTGGAGACAGATGGTTGAACCTTCCTTAGAGCAGAGTTTTGTGAATGAGGGGGAGACTCAGATAGAAAATCTGCCTTGAGTTCATATTACTACTTCTAATGCCTAATATGTGTACAATGCCTTAGAACAGTAATTCTCAAAGTACACCCCCAACCAACACCAGTGTCAACAGAGAACTTGTTAGAAACATTAATTCTTAATCTTTACCCCAGACCTACTGAGTCAGAAACTCTGGTTATGGGGAACAGCAATCTGTGTTTCAACAAGCTTTGCAAAATATTCTAATGCACACTGGAGTTTGAGAATTGCTGCCTCAGAGTTTTTTTTTTTTGTGTGGGTACTGGGGGGTCGACCTCAGGACCTCGCGCGCCAACAGGCACCAGTGCCGCTGAGCGATATCACCGGCCCTTTTTCCACATGTGGGTTCCGGGAGTCGAACTCGGGCCCTCGCGCTTGCAAAGCAGGCGCTTACGCCGCTGAGCCATCTCACTGGCCCTGCCTCAGAGTTTTCTAAGCACTTTGCATCTCTAACTTCATTTAATCCTCACCATATCATCCGATGAATCAGCAGAAATTATAAGCATCATGCTTGTTGAATATGACATGCCATGCACTATGCTAAGCAAGTTTTATACACCATCTCATTTAATTATCTCCACAAAATATGATCCTTTATGCATTTCAGCAAGAAATCGCTCTGTTCCTGGAGTGGACAGGGTGTCTCAGGTGTCAACTCGCCCTATTCTTTCATCCCATAGGTCTGTTCTGGAAGGATGACATCATTCAGGATCTGATGACCCAAAATATGGAGCACATGAGCAGACTCTACCCCCAAGATCCACACCTGAAGGGGGGGAAGGCCGTTCTCCCTATAGAACCGCCGGAGTGAGAGTGTGAGGTCTGTGGTTTGTCCGTGATCTATGGCAGACAGAACAGGAAAGGAATGAGTACTAAAACTGCAAGTAGTTGCTACCAGGAGTGCTATACAGAGAATGCTTCAGAGGTCCTATCTGGGGTCAGCTGGGTACAATTCTACGATAATTCATTAAACCTGCTGCGGCGGGTGTTAGTAAGCATAGGCCCCACTTGTCACCTCTGTTTCCTCCAGGGGCAAGCAAGAGGAGAAACTTTGACTCTTATTGCCCAAGGTGAGACTCATGTGTCTTTCCAAGAACTGTGACGTCTTGACTTTGTAGCTCATTGCTTTCCCTCTCATTCTTTTCTGCCTCCTCCCTGACTCTTGGCTTTTCACTTCACAGAGCCCACTGTTCAAGGTGAATAGAGACCAGTGCTTTACCTCCAAAGTAGTTTCAAAGGCCCTGAAACAAAAGGTGACCAACACTGCTAAGGGGAGAGGTGCTTGCTTTCTCCTGGGAGGGTGGAATCACCAAAGACCTGTTTAAATGAGGGAGGCAGGGATGAAAATGGGAATGGATGCTGAGGTGAGAACAAGGAGCAGAAGAATCTTTTCTTTCCCAGCCAAAGAGTAGCTCTGCCTTCCTGTATCTCACAGACTACCTATAGGCATCTGTACGAGAGGAGAGGCACGGGGCGTGTTGTAGGTGCTGGGAGCCTCTATGGAAAAGATGAACTACAACATTGTGCAACATCAATGACTTAAAAACTCGTCCTGAAAACTTTAGAATTCTCAAAACTAAATTAAAAGGTCTTTAAAAGGTCTTCCTGTGTCATATGCTCCCTTGCATATAGCAAAAGATAGCAAAGCTCCCTTTGATAAAGGGAAATGCAACCCAGAGGCCTCACATTCAGGTTCTCCCTTTGGCCCATGCAAGTCACCTGGGCAAGGCTTGGAGTCATCTCTTTGGGATCTTTGAACTCTTCAGGATCCAGAAGCCAGACTGGAAATCACCTATGTATCTTTATAAATAAGAAATTAGGGCTGGGCTGGCCATGGGCCCTACTCAAGGCTGCATAGTGTTCATGGAAAACCAAGACTGGATCCAGGTCTCCTGACTTCCATCTCTTTCCCCTGCATAACTCCTCCCCTTCCTCTTAAGGACTTGGCAGCATGGGAACCTTTTCCTAGCATCAATCTTCTTCATGTTGAAAAAAGTCTTGGGGATGAGGCTAAGACCTAGATTGTAAGAAGGCGATGGCCAGAGGAAGACTTAAAGGAAGGGCATCCCAGGCAGACAGCATTGCAACTACTCGTGTTCTGAGAGAAGAGTACCAGGGCATGTGAGAGGGACAGACAGCAAAGTCAGTGGAAGAAGATGGGATTGGAGAAGTAGAGCCAGGCTGACCATATAGGGGCTCGCAGATCATAGTAAGAGATTTGAATTTTATTTAAAGTGCAGTGGGAAGTTAACTGGGGTAATATAAAGAAGGAAAGGTTGTAAGAGGACATGATTTGAAAAGGCTGTCTTGGTGATGTTGGGGAATGGGTGGTGAGAAGAGCAAGAGTGGAAACTGAGAGGCCTGTATGGAGCCACCTCTCCTGGGCCAGGGAGATAGAGGTAGCTTGGATTTGGTTGGTGGCAGCGGGGCTGGACACACTCTCCATTTGGCAGCAGCTGGCACCTCAGGGGGTCCTAGCCCCTCTTGCTTTCCAAGGAACTGGCTCCCTTTCCTTAATGTGGCAGCTGGGCTTCCTAAGCCTGGATTAGTTGCTGGGGCAATGTGATCAGAGCCGAGACAGAGTCCTCCCTGTGGGGCTGCTTGCTCTTGTGCTTCCAGGTACTTCCAGGAACGCAAAAAAGGCACAGCCATTCCCCAGCCTACGGAAGAGGAACTGCATGTGGGAGCCAAGGGGCCAGGTAGTCAATCAGGGGGCTGAGCCACTGTGTGGAAGGCTTCCTCGAGTCAGACTGTTACCCAAAGATCTGAGGAAGGGGGCAGGTGAAGGAACAGCCACCTCCTATCACTCTGATTCCAAATGCCTTTTTTCTTCTTTTGTAGGTCTTCTTTGGGCCATTCCCCACAGTAGGCCGCAACCTTGAGACCATGCTGATTGAGACCATGCGAAGCCTCCCTGCCCCAGTGCCCCCTTCATTGCCTTTCAGAGGGGCAGTTCTTGGATGACTTAAATCTGGATCATTAAAATGGACTTTCACACAAACACTTTTTGTGAGGTCGTCTGGAGATAGCCTAGGTAGGGTCTGAAGTTAGTCAGACAGTGGGGATGGGGAGGACACAGGTTTCAGTGCTGGTGGAAGGCTTGTTTCTGTCCTACTTTCCTTCCACCGACCATTCCTGAAGTGGAGAAGGTATGGGGGAACTACAGCTGCAATGGCAGCCTTCCCCACTCATACCCCAGCCATGCTGTGTGGTCTGTTTGCCCATCTTTCCATATTATGGGGAGATGGACTCCATATTTTCCTCTGGTCATTCTTTCTATTCTCCATGTCAGACCAGCCTAGGGGCTGCTGTTTTATGAGTCTCCACCTTCAACATTAAAGCCCCTGCCAGGACGATCCCACAGATTGTGTCCCTGAGGACAAGCAGAGCAGAGCAGAGCAGTGCTGAGTTCCAGGTGTACTCACGCTTGTTGATGGCTCTTGCTGGTTTGCCTTTGGTAGCTGAAAATCTTTAAAGAGAGTGGGAAATATGGCTACCCATTCTCAACCCAACCAAATACCAGAATGTTTTATTTGCTGAGCTTTATTTTTTCTTTTTTTTTTATTTTAAAGAGAAGAAAAAACAAAACAAATCAAAAGAAGAACAAATTTTCAAAACAACATAATAGGAGGGTAACAATGGTTAATACATTACGTATTACTACCTTTAAGTTAGTTATTCAGGATACCAGACATTAGCATTCAATTGTCCAAACATTACTGGCAGAAAACTTTATCTTCAATGACCTAAGCAAAATTAGCAGTGTATCTATCTAAAATATTATATATATACACATATATATATATATAATATATATAATATATATATATATATATGTATATACAATTTTTTTCCCTTTCCCTTCTTTCTTTTCCCTATTCCAGTCTTTCTTTCCTTTTGACCAGTTTCTTTTTGATTCACCATGTCTATTGTACATTTTGGATCTTATTTACTCTTTCAGTTTCTCATACTAGAGAGACAATACGATGCTTACACATGTGCTTCTGGTTTATTTCACTTATGAGTATTTTCTCGAGTTGCATCCATTTACCTATAAAAGTCTCCAGTTTATCCTTCTTTATGGCTGAATAGTACCCCATTGTATAAAAATACCACATCTTTCTTATCCATTCCTCAGTTGATGGGCATTTGGGTTGTTTCCAAGATCTGGCTATTACAAATTGTGCTGCTATAAACATGGGCGCACATATATCGCTGTGGTACGATGTTTTTAATTCTTCTGGGAAGATGCCCAGAAGGAGAATAGCTGGGTCAAATGGGACCTCCAACCCTAGTTTTCTGAGGAATCTCCACACTGACTTCCACAGTGGCTGTACCAGTCGACACTCCCACCAACAGTGAAGAAGGGTTCCTTTTTCCCCACATCCCCTCCAGCATTTGTTATTAGTTGATTTCTTTATAGTAGCCATTCTTTCTGGGGTGAGATGGAATCTCAGCGTTGTTTTAATTTGCATCTCTCGAATGACTAGTGATGTTGCACATTTTTTTGTATATTTATTTGCCATTAGTATTTCTTCATCTGAGAAATGTGTATTCATCTCAGATGCCCATTTTTGGAGTGGGTCTTTAAATTTGGGAGGTCTGATTTTTTTGAGTTCTTTATATGTTCTCGATAGCAATCCTTTGTCTGAGGAACAGCTGGCAAACATTTTTTCCCACGTTGTGGGTTGTCTCTTCACTCTGTTGGTGGTTTCTCTTGCTGTGCAAAAGCTTTTTCATAAGATGAGATCCCAGTTATTGATTCTTTGGGATAGTTCCCGTGCGGTTGAATTTTTATTCATAAAGTCTTTGCCTACACCAATGTCTCCAAGGGTTTTACCTATCCTACCTTCCAGCAGATTTAATGTTTCTGTTTTAATATTTAGATCTCTGATCCATTTTGAATTTAGTTTAGTGCATGGTGAAAGATATGGGTCTAGTTTTAATCTTCGGCATGTGTAGAGCCAGTTTTTCCAGCACCATTTATTAAAGAGGCTATCTTTCTTCCAGCGAATGTGTTTGGCACCTTTGTCAAAGATAAGGTGGCTTAGTATGTCTGGGGTTGTTTCAGCATCTTCTAATCTGTTCCATTGATCTTCAGGTCTGTATTTTTGCCAGTACCACACTGTTTTTATCACAGTAGCTTTATAGTATAATTTCAAGTCGGGGATTGTGATGCCCCCTGCCTTGCCTTTGTTGCCCAGAATTACCTTTGCTATTCTAGGTCTCTTCTGATTCCAAATGAATTTTAGGATTGTTTTCTCTAGTTCTGTGAGATATGCTGTTGGAATTTTGATTGGAATTGCATTAAATCTGTATAACAATTTTGGGAGTATGGCCATTTTCACTATATTGGTTCTTCCTATCCAGGAGCAAGGGATATCTTTCCATTTTCTGATATCCTCTTCAATCTCCTTTTTCAGAGTACTGTAGTTTTCAGTGTATAGGTCTTTTACATCCTTTGTGAGGTTGATTCCTAGGTATTTCATTTTTTTGGATGTTATTGTGAAAGGTATTGTTTCCCTAATTTCTCTTTCAGTAAGTTTGTTATTTGTGTACAGGAAGGCTATTGACTTCTGAGTATTGACTTTGTATCCAGCTACACTACTGAATTTGCTTATTAAATCTAGCAGTTTTTTAGTGGAGTTTTTGGGGTCTTCTGTGTAGAGTATCATGTCATCTGCAAATAATGATAATTTAACTTCTTCCTTTCCAATCATTATTCCTTTTATTTCTTTCTCTTGTCTAATTGCTCTGGCTAAAGTTTCCAGAACTATGTTGAATAAGAGTGGGGACAGTGGACATCCTTGTCTTGTTCCTGATTTTAGAGGGAAGGCTTTCAGTTTTTGGCCATTTAGTATAATATTGGCTGTTGGTTTGTCATAGATAGCTTTTACCAGGTTGAGATAAAGACCCTCTATTCCAATTTTCTGTAGGGTTTTTATCATGAAAAGGTGCTGGACTTTGTCAAAAGCTTTTTCTGCATCTATTGAGATGATCATGTGATTTTTGTCTTTGGTTCTGTTAATATGGTGTATTACATTTATTGATTTACGTATGTTGAACCATCCCTGCATCCCTGGGATGAATCCAACTTGGTCATGGTGTATAATCTTCTTGATGATTTGTTGGATTCTGTTTGCCAGTATCTTATTAAGGATTTTTGCATCTATGTTCATTAGGGAGATTGGCCTGTAGTTCTCTTTCTTAGTTGGGTCCTTCTCTGGTTTTGGTATCAGGGTAATGCTTGCTTCCAGGAATGAATTTGGGAGTATTGCTTCTCTTTCAATTTCGTTAAAAAGTTTGAGAAGTAGTGGCGTTAGGTCTTCTCTAAATTTCTTGTAGAATTCGGCAGTGAATCCATCAGGGCCTGGGCTTTTCTTTGTTGGGAGGTTTTTAATTACATCTTCAATTTCATTGGTTGATATTGGTTTATTTAGGATTTTTAAATCTTCTTGATTCAGCTTTGGTAATTCATACGAATCTAGGAATCTGTCCATTTCTTCTGCATTTTCCATCTTAGTAGAATATAGATTTTTAAAATAGGTATAGATGATCTTCTGGATTTCTGCAGGGTCCGTCGTGATATCACCCTTTTCATTTTCAATTGCATGGATTTGAGTCTTTTCTTTTCTTTTTTTAATAAGGTTGGATAAGGGTTTGTCAATCTTATTTATTCTTTCAAAGAACCAACTTTTTGCTTCATTGATTCTTTGTATTGTTTTTTTAGTCTCCAATACATTAATTTCTGCTCTGATCTTTGTAATTTCCTCCCTTGTACGGGCTTTTGGCTTAACCTGCTCTTCTTTTTCTAGAAGTTCGAGGTTCGCCATTAAGTTGTTTATTTGCGCTTGCTCTATTTTCCTAATATAAGTATTTAATGCTATAAATTTCCCTCTTAGGACTGCTTTCATTGTATCCCATAAGTTTTGGTATGTTGTACTGTCATTATCATTCAGTTCTAGAAATTGTCTAATTTCTTCTTTAATTTCATCGGTGACCCATTGGTTGTTCAGGAGGGTGCTGTTTAATTTCCATGTGTTTAGGGAGTATTTGTGATTTCTTTTGCCATTGATTTCCAATTTCATTGCACTATGGTCTGATAATATGCATGGGATAATTTCAATTCCTTTGCATTTACTTAAGCAGGTTTTATGAGCTAGTATGTGGTCTATTTTGGAGAACGTCCCATGTGCAGCTGAGAAGAATGTGTATTCTGATGTTGTGGGGTGGAACACTCTGTAGACATCTACTAAGTCCATTTGTTCCAAAGTTTGGTTCAGTTCTATTATTTCATTATTGATTTTCTGTCTAGTTGATATGTCCTTTTGTGACAGTGGAGTATTGAGATCTCCCAATATAATTGTATTAGAGCTTATTTGATTTTTCATGTCCTTTAGTACTTGTTTTATATAGTTGGGTGCATTGGTATTTGACGCATATATATTTATGATCGTTATCTCTTCCTCTTGGATTGTTCCCTTTACAAGGATGTAATGACCGTCTTTATCTCTCTGAATCCTTCTTGGCTTGAAGTTCACTTTGTCTGCAAAAAGAATAGCTACCCCTGCTTTTTTCTGGGTTCCTGTTGCATGGAGTATTGTTTTCCATCCTTTGACTTTCAGTCTATGAATTTCTTTTTGAATTAAATGTGTTTCTTGTATACAGCATATTGTTGGATCTTGCTTCTTGATCCATTTTGCCAGTCGGTGCCTTTTGATTGGTGAATTGAGACCGTTAACATTGATGGTTAAAACTGATATGTATTGACTTACACTTGTCATGATATTTTCCTGTTGTTGGTTCCCACTCTTTGTTTCTCCCCTTTCCTGCTATTTAATTATCTGCCCTGCCTGGTGGATTCCTTCTGTTGGGGTTCCTATCTCTTTCTAGAATGTCTTTCAGAACATTTTGGAGTGCTGGTTTGGTGGTCATAAATTTTCTTAGATGTTCTTTGTCATGAAAGTATTTTATTTCTCCATCAATTTTGAAAGATAGTTTTGCGGGGTACATCAATCTGGGTTGAAAATTATTTTCCTTTAGAGCTTGAAATACGTCATTCCAAGCTCTTCTTGAATTGAGGGTTTGTGCTGAAAAGTCAGCTGTGATTCTGATGGGTTTTCCTTCATAGGTGATTTGTCTCTTCTCCCTAACAGCTTTTAAGATTCTGCCCTTCTGTTGAATTTCTGGGATCTTGACTATGATATGTCTGGCTGAAGTTTTTTTTTGATCATGTCTAGTTGGTGTTCTAAAAGCTTCACTTATTGGGGGGTCAAATTCTTTTTCTCTTCCAGGAAAGTTCTCCCTAATAATGTCTTTGAACAAGGTTTTAATGTCATTGATGCTATCTCCTGCTTTTTCATTTATTCCAATTATTCTTTAGTTGTTTATCTTTGAGTCATCTAGCAGCTGCTGAATTGATTTTTCATGGTCCCTTGCTGTTTTTAAGAATTCTTTCTTTTCATGATCACTAATTGCAAGCCTGTCTTCTATATCTGAGATCCTGTCCTCACATTGGCTTAATCTGCTACAAATACTTTCAATGGAATTTTTGTTCTCTTGGATATCTGCTTGAATCTGCTTTATGGATTCCATTTCTTTCCTATGCTGAGCATTCATGGTTTCTATAGTTTTCTTAAGCTCATCTATTTTTTTGTCTGTATCAGCTATAGTGTCCTTAAGCATAGTCTTCATTGTGGACATTATCTCTGTAGTTATCTGTGAAATTATTTCTGTTTTAATTTTTTCCAGAGCCTCATTCAATTGTTTTGTTGTTACCCCTTCAGATATGCCAGGTGGGTGGCTTTCGGATTGTCCCACCTCGTTGCCCCCTAGGTTTGCCTTTGGTGAATTGGATGTGTGGGGTTGCATCTTGTTTAAGTGTCGTCTCATCTTTTCTTTCTTTAATTCCTGGGGTGATGTTTGTAAATTACCTATGATAGGTTACTTTATTGCTAGTGTTCAAGATCCTTAGAAGATGACTACTTCTCTGCAGTATCTTCCAAGTGGAGCTTGCTTTTGGGTTTTGAGCTTTCTGCCAGATCCTACCTCTTCAATTCGTTGGATGTGAGAAGTTGCTACCTGTTTGACCCAGTCCTTGATTCTTTGGTACTGTGCCACTGTATTTTCTGTGTCCCTTAGACAATATCAATCATGAAATATCAGGAAGGAAAGCTGTTTAGAACAATTATTTTACATTTGGCTATAATGGTAACTGAAGCATCAAACACAGCCTAGAAAATGACAGACTGAGCTAACCAGTTATTTACCACTTTTAGCTGTATAAAGTAGAGTTGTGGTTATATAACAAAATCTAAAACACACCAAAAAAATTATATGCAGTATACAAGTCCTTAGTATGTCAATTTTTCCCCTCAGGAGTTTAAATTTAAAATGAGTTAAGGAGGAAATAGAGTATTGTGAGAAGAGGAAGGAATTAGATGTAAGGTTAGAGGACCAAGAGGGATCCCTGGTGGATCCTGGTGCAGAGGACTGGTGGGAAAAAGAGAAGGAAAGGATAAAAGGAAGAACAGATCACAACCACAATCACAAAGAGGTTAGAGGCGCTGTTTACATTCATATAAAAGCCAGAGAGAATAATGAAGGAAAGAGCAAATAGACAAACAGAAACAAAAATGAAGACAAAAACAACAAAGCAAAGAGATAAAACAGAAATAAAACCCCTCAAAAGAAAAAAATAAAAACAAAATAAAAACAAAATAAAAATAAAACAAAAATAAAAACAAAAATAAAAACCCCTTCACCAGAACAAAAAACTAATGAGAGAGGAAAAAAAAAATAAAAAATATAAAAAAAATAAAAATAATCAGTTCCAGGTGTTGACTCTGCTGTAGGCAGGCACCGTGTGATGACAGAGTCTTGTTCCGTGCAGGTCCGTGGCCAGTCGCTCTCTGGTGCGGGGCAGGTGTGGCTGAGAGACCAGTCTCCTTCACCCGCCGCCCTCAGCGCACTTTCGTGGGGCTGAGAGGCACCGCGCTGCCCTGTCCGGAGCACAAGTTCCCAGAGCAGTTTTCGAGCCGCTCTGATTTTCACCGCACCCCCCACAATGGCGCCCGGCTAGTCGCTCTCTGGCGTGGGACAGCTGTGGCTGAGAGACACTCACTCACCGCCGGCCAGCGCCATTCTCCGCCGCTCCCCTGCCCTGCCGCTGTCCCGCGATCCTCTGTGGGGGCTCCCTGGGCACCAGCTGTCACCGTGTGTCCACAGCTTTGAGCTTCTGTCCCGCCGTAATTCCTGGGATGGTAGAAGGTGCGTGCGCGGTCTTTTCCTTCTTTGTTGAAAAGTCCCCTTCACTGGTGCCGGGGGTTCCAAGCTGCACTTCAGAACTTTTCTGGGTCCCGGGGAGGCATCTGCCCCCCTCCTGCGCTCTCCCGGTCACTATATTCCCGTAGTCCAATGGCAACTTTTAGAGAGTTTCTCTGCGTGCTTCTTACTCATCCGCCATCTTTTTTTCCTCCGCCCTGAGCTTTATTTTTTCCAGGGCACTTTCACACTCATTAGAAATGCATAAGTGTATACAAACAGCCAGGTATCAAGATTGAGTCACTTCAAGGAATTAGGATATGACCACACCGCATCTTACTCAATTCAGCAGCCCAGATGAATGTGACTGGTTCTTGGGAACACAGACTCTCAGTGTGCTAGCCCTCACCCCTTTACTTGTGTCCAAGGACACAACTAAACCCAATGCTATAAGAACAGTCATATTCATTTGTTCTGACTTGTCATCAAATTGATTAACCATTGTCATTCATCCATTTTTCCTCCTTATACATTTCTTTCTTGCTCACTCTCAAATGCTGTTGTGTTAATCTTGATAGTCAGCTTGACTGGCTTGAGAGAAACCGAGGAGACTAGGAAAGCACACTTCTGTGTGTGTCTGGTGGGTCATGGGGAAGAAACCTTGGAGACCGTTCCTAGTCCCTGACTCCTTTGTCTCTGGCTCTTCTGCTCTTTGATTTCTGGATGCCATGGGGTAAGAAGCTTTCCTCCCCTGCCTTTCTGCCATGAGGTTTTGCCTTGGGGCCAGTCAACCATGGACTGAAACCATGAGCCAAAATAAACTTTCTCTTTTTTTTTTTTTTTTTTTTTGTGGGTACCAGGGGGACGACCTCAGGACCTCGCGCGCCAGCAGGCGCCCGTGCCGCTGAGCGATATCACCGGCCCCTTTTTCGTATGTGGGTTCCGGGAGTCGAACTCGGGCCCTCGCGCTTGCAAGGCAGGCGCTTAAGCCGCTGAGCCATCTCACCGGCCCTAAACTTTCTCTTTTAAGTTGTGTATGTCAGGTATTTTGTCCCAGCAATGAAAAGTGGACCAGTATGCCTGTGCTTCATTGTGTTTGGCTTTATGAGTATATTTGGTTTCCGCCCTCAAAGACCTTTAAGAGTAGTCAGGGAAATAAGCCATATATGCCACAGCTTAATTCAGGTATCTTCTGGGAGGATATTCAGATATCTAATGGCCCACATTGCCTCCACCCCAGCAACAGGTGGACAGTTTCTGTACCTGCTGACACCTTCCCTCCTCAAGTCTTGGAGCTCTGCTTCTCATCCTGGTTTCAGGAAAGCTGGAGAATGTGCCTCCCTGCACTCCAGACAGTCCTGAAGTGCCTGGGGTTCAATGTTCCCAAGGCAACTCTCAACCAGTGAAAGACTAAATCTAGTGCAAAAATAGCCCGGATTCATACAAACCTTAGTGGACAATTCTGAGGGGTATTCCACCTGCCTCTTCAGAGGACGCCTGAGGATTCTTAGCCCAGCTGTCCACTGTTCAGCAGTGCACTTAATATTACTGACTTTCCTTCCTTAATACATTGACTTTTCCTGCCCCTCATCTGGGATTTCTGGGACTATCTCTAATACAAACACCTATTGCCCACCTTCTTATCTCTTTTGGGTCGACCCAAAAGAAGCCTATGACACGCTAGACACTCTTCTAGGCCCTAGAAATACAGTTGTGAATCAGATAAAGTGTTCACTGCATGGAGTTTGCTTACGATCAATTTCTAACTTTTTGTTAGTAGGGAAAAGTCCGAGCAATTTTTCTGGCCCACAGAGCACTCAGATTCTTATCTCATCAACCTCTTCAGTGCTATGGCGCTTTTCCCCATTCTGTCATCCTGTTGGCTCCAGCAATTCATCCCTAACTGTGTTTCTAAAATGTGTCCAGTTGGTTTGTGTTCCTGGGCCTTTGTATGTGCCATTCTCTCTTCATGTAAGTGCCCCATCACCAAAACACTTTGACAACCTTTTTTTTTTTTTTTTCCTTTTAGTGTTTTGAGATAAGGTCTCACTACGTATTTCAGGCTGGCCCTGAACTTACGGCAACACTCCTGTCTTGGCCTCCTGAGTGCTGGGATTACAGGCATGGGCCACCACACCTGGCTCACTTTGTCAATCTTACCCTAGAAATCTAAGTTCTCCTCTTCGGTCCGTAAACTGACTCTCCTAATACTCCATCCCCAGAGCAAAGTAGTAGAAGTTGGAAAGATAAAAGGTATAGGGAAAGTTAAATAAATAATCTGATAATTCTGGGACAGAGCAAATGGGTAGAAAAAGTGGCACTTTTTAAAAAGGAAAGTAGGTTTAGAGGACCACACTGCACGATTTTGATCATATTTGATCAACAATGAAGAGCCACTAAAGGTTTTAGAGCAAAGGAATGACAGTGAAAGTTGTACTTAAGAGTATTCTCACATTTCTGCAAAAGGATTTTGGTTAGGGAGCAGGAGAAAGATGGGAATTGTTTAGAAATGATGGGATAAAAAAAAAAAAAAAAAAAAAAGAAATGATGGGATAGGCCACACAAAGACCTAATGTGAGTGAAAGAGGACACTGATGAGAGATATTATGAAGGATGAGTTTCTAGGCCTTGGAAATCATTATGGATTGAATTCTATCCCCTCCAAAATTGTTATGTTGAAATTCTAATCTCTTGTGTCTCTGAATGTGACCTTATTTGGAAATAAGGCTGTTGCAGATGTTATTAGTCAAATGAGGTCATTAGCATGGATCTCATTCCAAAGTAGCTAGTATCCTTATTAAAAGGGAAAATTTGGAGGCAAATATGCCTAGAGGGAAGATGATAGGAAGAGGCAGAAGATGAAGACTGTATTAACCAGCTTTCCCTTTGCTGGTCAAAATACCCAACACCCACAACTCAAAGGAAGAGGTTTAATTTGGCTCATGATTTCAAAGGATTCAGTCCATAGTCAGCTGGCTCCAAGGTAGGAACATCATGGTGGAAGGGCGTGGTGGAACAAAGCTACTTAGTTCAGGGCAGCGAGGAGGCAGATCAGCAGAACAGTACCAGAGAGGAAGGGCCAGAGACCAGATATAATCCCCAAGGTCAGGCCTTCATGACCTACTCAAACACACCCAGAAGTGTGCTTCACTACTGTAATCCTCTACACAGGTTCTAAGCCAATCAAGTTTACAATTAAACCTAACCATCACAACTTACGACATACACAAAAATAGAATCAAGTTGAATTATACATCAATGCAAAGGAGTCAAACAATGAAATACTTATAAGACATTATAAGAAAATCTTTATGAACTCAGAGTTGGAAAAGATTTCTTAAAGAGGAAACAAAAGTACTAAAGTAAAGGAAAATCTAACATATTTGATACAATTAATTAAGAATATCTGACCAGCAAAGATATCATTAAGAGAGTGTAAGGGAAAACACATGCTAGAAAATATATTTGTTGGCCGGTGAGATAGCTCAGTGGCATAAGCGCCTGCCTGGCAAACGCGAGGTCCTGAGTTCAACTCCCGGTACCCGACATATGAAAAAAGGGCTAGTGATATCGCTCAGTGGCACGGGTGCCTGCTGGCATGCGAGGTCCTGAGTTTGACCCCTGGTACCCACAAAAAAAAAAAGAAAGAAAATATATTTGCTACTCATAGAACTATAAAGATCTTGTATTCTAAATATTTAAAGAATCCCACAAATCAATAAAAGAGAATTTTTAAAAACACAGTAGAGCCAGGTGTGGCAGTAGATGCCTGTAATCCCAGCACTCAGGAGGCTGAGGCAAGAGGACAGCCTGAGCAGTGTGGGTTTGAGGCTAGCCTGGGTTACACAGTGAGTTCAAGGCCAGCATGAGCTACAGAGAGACTCTGCCTCAAAAAAAAAAAAAAAAAAAAAAAAAAAAAAAAAAAGAGCCAGACAAGGGTGCACATTCCTGTTAACCAGCTATTTGGAAGCTGAGGAAAGAAAATCACAAGTTCCAGGCCAGCCTGGGCAACTTAGTGATACCCTGTCTCAAAATAAAAATAAACAAGTAAGTGAGTGAGTAAGTAAATGAATGCCTGGAGATGTAGCTCTGTGGTAGAACAATTGCCTACCACAGATTCAATCCCCAGTACTACACACACATACACACACACACACGTATGCACCAACAGAAAAATGGGCAAAAGACTTGAACAGGCATTTTGAAAATGATCTATAAAAACTTAATGAAAGATACTCAAGGGCCGGTGAGATGGCTCAGTGGCATAAGCTCCTGCCCGGCAAGTGTGAGGTCCTGAGTTTGACTCCCTGAACCCACATAAAGGAAAAAAAGGGCCAGTGATATAGCTCAGTGGCACAAGCGCTTTCTGGCAAGCACAAGGTCCTGAGGTCAACTCCCGGTACCCACATAAAAAAAAAAAAGGTACTCAAAATCTTAAGTCACCAAGGAAATCCAAATTAAAACATTGATATACCATTATGCCCCAACGGAAGTGCTACTTAAAAAACAAACTTACTGAGTACTGAAAAGTGGTTCAGCTGAGGCTTTCATATGATGTTGGGCTGAGTATAAATTGGGGCAGTTAACTTAAAAAACAATTTGATATTAGTCATTAAAGTTGAACACACATATACCTTGTGGCTCATCAATTCAACTTACAGGTGTAGAGCCTACAGCCATGGTTCTCAAACTTCAGCTTGCATTATAATCACCTGGAGAAGTCAGCTTGCGCTAAAACAAAACAAAAAAATCGCCTGGAGAGATTGTTAAAGTCAGATTATTGAGACCTGCCTTCTGAGTTGCTAATTCAGAAGGTCTGGAACCTGAGGCTGCCTTTCTAAGAAATTTTCAGATGAAGCTGGGCATGGTGGTGCACACCTGTCATCCCAGCATTCGGGAGGCAGGAGGGTCACTGTGAGTTTGAGGCCAGCCTGAACTGCATAGCAAGACCCTGTCAAATAAATAAATGAATAAGATTAAAAATGAAAGAAAAGAAATTCTTAGATGATACTGCTGCTGTTAGTCCAGGGACCACACTTTGAAAACCACCAGCTTAGAGAAGCACACACATATGTACACAGTAGATATGCACAAGAATATTCTTAACAGCATCATACATAATCATCCCAAACTAAGCAACCTAAATATCCATCAACAGCAAAATGGATAAAGAATCACAAGACATATGTACATGTTATGGTTTGTGTCTAGGTGTCCCCCCAAAGCCTCATACAGTCAGGGGGGCTATTCATAGGTGACTGACTCTAGAGTTTGTGATTTATTCAAGGTCCAATGCTAGGATTATGGGTGTGAGTGCTACACTGCCCTAGGGCAGGTAGCCTCCATACAATATAAGGGACAGAAAGAGTCTTGGCTCTTCTCTTGTTGCTTTTGCTGTCTTCCACCTCCATGAACTGTTGCCCCTCTGCCATGTGCCACCCTGCCTTGGAGCCAGCCAGTGAGCAACTGAAACCTCTACAAACTGTGAGCTAAATAAACCTTTTCCCCTTTAACTTTGGGTGTCGGGTATTTTGTCTCAGCAACAAGAAAAGTAACTAAGACAGTATGATAAAATACTACAACAATGTAGAAGAATAAACTAAGCCAGGCAAAAATACACTATTCAAAAAAAGAATACATACTATGTGATCCAATTTATGTACAGTTTTAAAATAAGCAATCTACTTCTAGACCATAATCAGGAGTTTTGAAACTGAAAAAAAATCTCTTCTTGGTCTCTACCTGGGTTTTTCTGCCCAAAGGGAAAAAACATGGCAATATCCCATGGCTCAGCACAGCCTCACACCACTGCTGGAAGGGTGAATTAATCTTTGGCAAAGGATAGCTGGCAAGTCACTTGACTTGGAAGAAATATGACACAAGGGCCAGAGAGATAGCTCAGTAGCATAAGTGCCTGCCTGGCAAGTGCGAGGTCCTGAGTTTGACTCCCGGTACCCACATACGAAAAAAGGGCCGGTGATACCTCTCAGCAACATGGGCGCCTGCTGGCACGTGAGGTCCTGAGTTCGACCCCCGGTACCCACAAAAAAAAAAAAAAGAAAAGAAATATGACACAAAAAAGGCCTCAAACGCATGCTAGTTGGTATCAGGTAGGATGCACCCATCTAAGGTAAGTGAGTAATGACTAGATTTGAATTTGCTGCAATGAAAAAAAAAAACCTTATTCTTGAAACAAAAACAAAAACAAAAAAATCCCTGGAACCTTGAAGATCAGTGCTGGAACTCTTAGAAAACAAGAACCAGTTGGATGGCATGTGATAATTCCCTTGTCCCAATAGAAAGCCAGACTTGATCCCCAGTTTCCAGAGCTAAGGCAGTTCACAGATGTGGAGACCCTTGATTGGATGGCAATGGGGCCTTTAGTATTATGTTAGTTAGGGGTCTCTAGAGGAACAGAATCAATAGAATTTGTACGTATAATTATGCAAGGGGATGTGTCATGCAGGCTTATAGAGTTAGAGGTGGAAGAATCCACACTGGCCATCTGCATGTTGGAGAGACACAGAATCCAATAGTTGCTCAGCCCAAGAAGAAGAAAGCCACAGAACAAGGGAGGTCAATGACACAGCACCAGTAGAAGGTCGAAGGCCTGGAAGCTCGCTGTAGAGTAGCTGGTGCAAGTCTACTTTTGAAGGCTGAAGAAGCTAGAAACCAGTGTCTCAAGGCAATGGCGAAGACCATAGCTCTTCAGAAATGGTCATGCTTCCTTCTTCTTTCCCTTTTTATTCCATACAGGCTAGAAGTCTATTGGTTGGTGCCACTCACATCTGGGATGGACCTTCCCCCCACAGACACACCCAGAACTATGCTTTACTAGTCTGCTAGGTATTTCTACATCCATTGAAGTTGACGTATTATGATTAACTGTAAGGATCCAATGCTATTTACGGGGTCAATTGTGCTGAGCCAAAGGATATATGCAAACACTGTGGACTAGTAGAAACTGGTTCTTTTTGTTTATTCTTAAAAATTTTTTTTATTAGTACATGTTTGCAGTACATAATGATTACACTCATCATGGGGAGCTGGTACATGTATGTAACACATCTTAATTCCTTTTACTTCCCTTGGAATATTCTTAAAAATATGCAATACCTACATAAAGGAAACTTTAAAACACACTCGGGGACATAAAAATAGTACTGGAACAAATGGGGACTTACTGGATAGGAAAACATCACAAAGATGCTGATTTTCACTCAAAAGCATATAAATTTAATGCACTCCAAATAAAAATACCACCAGCTTTTGTAAAAACTGCAATGAATAAAGATGGTCCTAAGTCTCACAATAGAGGGAAAAACACCCGAGTAGCCAGAAAGAATTAATAAGAAGCAAATGAGGGTAGAATAATACTCCTAGAAACTAAAATATTTCAAATGAGTAACAATTTTTTTTTGTATTAACAAACTCAAGAATTAGAGAATGTATAAATACCTTTTGGAGAAAAACATTACTCAGTAGAAGATTAAGCCATGTAAAAGCTAGGTAAAAATAGAAGACTAAGGAATGGAATAGTCACAGTGAAATTGCATTTTCATACTAGGGAGACAATATGATGTTTACAAATGTGCGTCCTGGGCCAGTGAGAAGGCTCAGCGATATACGCGCCTGCCTGGCAAGGACGAGGGCCCGAGTTTGACTTCCGGAACCCACATACGAAAAAAAAAAAGGGCCAGTGATATCGCTCAGCGGCACGGGCGCCTGCTGGCGCGGGAGATCCTGAGGTCGGCCCCCCAGTACCCACAAAAACAAAACAAAACAAACAAACAAACAAACGTGCGTCTGGTTTATTTCACTTGTGAGTGTTTTCTCGAGTTGCATCCATTTACCTATAAAAGTTTCCAGTTTATCTTTCTTTATGGCTGAGTAGTACTCCATTGTATAAAAATACCACATCTTTTTTATCCATTCCTCGGTTAATGGGCATTTGGGTAGTTTCCACGATCTAGCTATTACAAATTGTGTTGCTGTAAACATGGGTGCACATATATCTCTGTGGTACAATGTTTTTAATTCTTCTGGGAAGATACCCAGAAGAAGAATAGCTGGATCAAATGGAACCTCCAATCCTAGTTTTTTGAGGAATCTCCACACTGATTTCCACAGTGGCTGCACCAGTCAACACTCCCACAAACAGTGGAAAAGTGTTCCTTTTTCCCCACAGCCCCTCCAGCATTTGCCATTAGTTGATTTCTTGATAATAGCCATTCTTTCTGGGGTGAGATGGAATCTCAGCGTTGTTTTAATTTGCATCTCTCGAATGACTAGTGATGTTGAACATTTTTTCATATATTTATTTGCCATTTGTGTTTCTTCATCTGAGAAGTGTTTATTCATCTCAGATGCCCATTTTTGGATTGGGTCTTTAAATTTGGGAGGTCTGATTTTTTTTTAGTTCTTTGTATGTTCTCGATAGTAATCCTTTTTCTGAGGAATAGCTGGCAAACATTTTTTCCCACGTTGTGGGTTGTCTCTTCACTCTGTTGGTGGTTTCTCTTGCTGTGCAAAAGCTTTTTAATAAGATGAGATCCCAGTTGTTGATTATTTGTGATACTTCCTGTGCCAGTGGGGTTTTATTCATAAAGTCTTTGCCTACACCAATGTCTTCAAGAGTTTTACCTATTCTATTTTCCAGGAGATTTAATATTTCTGTTTTAATATTTAGATCTTTGATTCATTTTGAATTTAGTTTAGTGCACGGTGAAAGATAATGGGTCTAATTTTAATCTTCAGCATGTGTAGAGCCAGTTTTTCCAGCACCATTTATTAAAGAGGCTATCTTTCTTCCAGGGAATGTGTTTGGCACCTTTGTCAAAGATAAGGTGGCTTAGTATGTCTGGAGTTGTTTCTGCATCTTCTAATCTGTTCCATTGATCTTCAGGTCTGTTTTTTTGCCAGTACCACACTGTTTTTATCACAGTAGCTTTATAGTACAATTTCAAATCAGGGATTGTGATGCCCCCTGCCTTGCTTTTGTTGCCCAGAATTGCCTTTGCCATTCTAGGTCTCTTCTGGTTCCAGATGAATTTTAGGATTGTTTTCTCTAATTCTGTGATATATGTTGTTGGGATTTTGATCAGAATTGCATTAAATCTGTATAACAGTTTTGGAAGTATGGCCATTTTCACTATGTTGGTTCTTCCGACCCAAGAGCAAGGGATATCTTTCCATTTTCTGATATCCTCTTCAATCTCCTTTTTCAGAGTACTGTAGTTTTCAGTGTAGAGGTCTTTTACCTCCTTTGTGAGATTGATTCCTAGGTATTTCATTTTTTTGGGTGAGAAACTGGTTCTTAATAGAGGGTAGTCCACAGAGATCCAAAACACCACTGTGGTTGTCATCAGAGCGAGAATTTATGGATACCAGGTGGTAAGTGGAGTTGTACTCTATAATAGTCTAGTGGGATTGTGAATCCACCCTAGAGTTATTTTCCACAGTCTCAGAAAGTGTAGTGGAAATAGATATATTTAGCAATCGACAGCAGAATCTGTCCTTTGAGTCTCTGACCTGTGGAATAACAGTTATTTTGGCAGGAATGGCCCAGTGAAAACACCTGGGCTCTGCCGTGGTTTGGATGTGATTTGTCTTTTGCTGAAGACTTGGTCCCCGTTTCATGGTGTTGCAGTGGTGGAACCTTTAAGAAGTGGAGCCTACTGGAAACTGATTAAACCATGAGTTTCCAGCCTTATAGACGGATTAATGGTATCTTTTGGGAGTCAGGTCTAGTAGGAGTGGATTAGTTCCCGTGAGAGAGCAGGTTGTTACAAAAAGAGCCCCTCCCTGGTGTCTGGCTTCCCTTCTTCCCATGTGCCCGCTTACATATGTGCTTCCAACACTGGCATGCTATCCACACCCCCACCAGAGCCAAGCAGATGCTAGTGTTGTGCTTTTGAATTTCTAGGATTGTGAGTTAAATAAACCTCCTCTCTTTATAAAGTATACAGCCTTGGGTATTTTGTTATAGCAATTAAAATAGATTAAAATATTTCCCCTTCAAAAGTATGCACCAAAAGTAATTCTGCATCCCTAGAGGAATTTCAGGGCTTAATACCATCATCAAGGACTTGAAAAATATGGAGGTAGTTATTCTTATCATATTCTCATTGAATTTTCCCATTTATCCTTGAAATGAATGGATCTTAAAGAATAGCTATAACCTTGGTAGGTGGAAGATGCTAATTGCAATTCTATTTCCTGATACTCAGGCATTATCTAGAACAATGAAGAATAGATAGAGGCATAAGAGGATATGGCTTTACTCCAAAATGTTAGATACCTACACTGTGATAATCTGACCAGGGCTTGCCAGAGGAACCATATGACTTCTTGGTCCCCTAGGTTGCTCAATATGGTAGCCACTAGCCACATGTGGCTATTGAGCCCTTGAAACATGGCTAGTCCAAACTACAATGGGCTGTAAATGTAAAATACACAATAATTTTGATTTCAAAGGCTTAGTGTTAAAAAAGGAATGCAAAGTATCTCAATAATTTTTTGTATGAGCATATGTTGAACTAATATTTTTGATACATTGGGTTAATAAAACATACTGTTAAGATTAATTTCACCTGTTTTTTCTTTTTAAAATATGACTAGGGCCGGTGAGACGGCTCAGCGGCTTAAGCGCCTGCCTTGCAAGCGCGAAGGCCCGAGTTCGACTCCCGGAACCCACATACGAAAAAGGGGCCGGTGATATCGCTCAGCGGCACGGGTGCCTGTTGGCGCGTGAGGTCCTGAGGTCGTCCCCCCGGTACCCACCAAAAAAAAAATAATAATAAAATAAAATAAAATATGACTAGTACAGCCAGGGATATAGCTCAGCGTCACAGCGCCTGCCTGGCAAGTGCAAGGTCGTGAGTTCGATTCCTGGTAACAAAACAAAAACAAAAACAAAAACAAAAAAGATGACTACTAGAAAATTTTAAGTTACATATGCAATTACAACTATATTTCTACTGGACCATTCTGTGTTGGAAAAAATTCTTTTTTTTCATTCCTATCAGGAAAGAGAGCAATTTGCATTCACACAGCAGAGGCAACAATATACTCTAAAATTGTCTTACTTCCAATGCTATGTCAACCCTCTGTTCTTTGTAAAATTGTGGTAGGGAAAGACATCTTTTACTTTGATATCTAAAAGGAGCTGAATGTTTGTACATATACTGCAAATTCACATGTTGAAATGCAATCTTCAATGTATTAGAAGGTGGAGATTTTGGAGACAATTAGGTCACGAGGGTAAAGCCCTCAGGAATGGGATTAGTGCCCATATAAGGAGTTCCAGAGACATCCCTTGCCCCTTTCCACCATATGAGAATCCAGCAAGCTGTCTGTCTTCAACCCAGGAAAGGACCTTCAGCATAACCTGACCAGGCCAGCACCACTTCCTGGGCTTCTGGCCTCCAGAAGTGTGATAAATAAACTTCTGTTGTTATCAAGTGTACAGTAAATTTTTGTACATCCTGAACTGACTTAGACAATGTCCCACAGGAAATGACCTTGGTTCATTACTTTGATGGTATTGTGCTAACTGGGTATGATAAGGAGGATATAGCAAGTACCTTAGATGACAAAAGATACATGCATGGAAAAGGAAGCTCACAAAAGCTCAGTCTTACCAAACTAACAAAGCCTCTAGGAGTCCAGTTATGCATGGCATGTTGAGATCCCCTCTCTGTTATGAGAGAAATTATTTTATTTTTGAATCTTACCACAATTAAAAAGAGGCAATACTCCTTCGAAAATAATGGGCCTCCTTAGCATTTGAGGGAAAGTGTAACACATTTAAATGTGCTACTCTGACTGGTTTACCAGTAGTTCATGAGGCTTCTAGTGTCGCCTGAAGCAAGAAAATGTTCTGTAGCAGTTCTGGGTTGCAATGCATGCAGTTCTTTCACTTTATTATTATGAATCAGTACTCCCACTGGCATTGGGAGTGTCTAGAGTGGACCAAAATGACGAATGACTCCTCTGGCATGCCTTAGTAAGATTATAATAATGTAGATACCCAAGATTTTGGAGTAAAGCCACCTACCCTTTCTTTTAGTTAAAGTGACGTAAGATATGACTTACTGGTGAGTGTAGTTAAGGAAGGGACAGCATAATGGAAGTCCTCACACATGCAGGGCCTGTCACTTGTCCAGGGGCCACAATTGGGGATATATTTGATGCCACAGCCACTGGGGATGAGCCCAATTCAAAAGTGTCTATGAAGAAATCTTCTCTGGAGAGAAATCTTCTCTGTGAGAATTTTTGCTGATCTATCTGGTTGTCCACTTAGAATTGAAGAGATGATCTCAGATGTAGATCTATATTGATGCAATGCTTTTGACTAACAGATTGGTGGGCTGATCCGGGGCTTGAGCAGAGGAATATTTGAAGATCTGTGACAAGGTGGTCTGGGATGGATCACCAGGAATGGACACAGAGTATGAATATAGGCACCATTTCCTGAGTAAATGGCCATCAGAAGACAGATTGTAGAGAAGTGTGTTAATGATCAATTTATGAAATGATCTGTCCTGTGGGCATCCATTGCTTCTTTCCCCAGAAATACTAGTGCTTTCTCAATGGGCGCATGAACTAATGAATATGGCGTCATGGATACAGCATGGACTTCCCTCCCCAGGAATGATCTGGCTATAGCCACCCCCAGTGGCTAATTTGCCAATCAGATGGCAGCGTTGAACTCCCAATATGGCACTTCACCCACTTGGCAGCAGATTTCCCCTCTGAAATCCTTTCACCATGAAAAGGGGCGGTGTTATATTCTAGATATGGATTTGTCTTCCCTGTCTCCACTGCTTATGGCAGTGCAGTCATCACTGGGTTTACAGAAAGCTTTCTTCATTGTCAAGGGTTCTAGAAATAAGGAGTGACCCCCTCATTTTGTACCTCAATATATCTAAAGGAGTACTTGTTTCCATCACTTTACTGAAGAGTTTTCAGGGTCCTACTGACTAAAGAGCACTTTCACCACAGTCATGGTATTGTTAAACTGGAAGCCAAGACTACTACCACCTGGTCACTTCTGGTTCTTCACACCACTGAACCCATAGGCAAATACGGATGTCGTGGTGTTAACCACAGTGACTGACTCCAGTTACTAGGTTAGGAAGTTGGGCTGCTGCTATAGAATGAAGGCAAAGAAGATTTTCACTGAAACCAAGTGATTCTCTTGAGCTCTTTATTTTTTCTTTCACAGTAGTACTAGATCAATCAAAACTAAAATAAAGCCAGGGAGACATCAAATACTCAGGCCTTTCTTGCAGAAACAAAATTTGTCTTGATCCACCAGTTTAAAAATCCCATCCAGTCAAAGTGCAGATCAAGGTAAAAAGACCATGATAACCCATGATCAGGTATAATCCAAAATCCACCAACAGTTAGTGGTGCATATTTAGGTTACAAAACCATGAAGAAAAGCAAAGAAACATGATCAACAAAAGAGCAGATAATGGTTATCTTTGGAAAAAGGTAATGACTTGAGGCATAATAAGTCATCTAGTGTGCTTGACATATTCTAGGCCTTGACCTAGGTTTCATGGGTGTTCATGGTAACTTACTAAGCTATTAATTTTTCACTTTGCACATTTATCTGTTATATTTCCAAGTTTACAGACTTTTTAAAATGAAAATAAATGTGGTTAAGTGATAAAGATGCCAGGGGGAATTGTAGAAGGGCAGACAAGACTTCCCTGAGTAAATCTTTTATTTAATTTTGACTTTTGAATGAAACTCAAAAATAAAATTATATAAAGAATTAAAAATCAAACCCTAAAACTGAAAACAAACTGAAACAAACAAACCTAATTATATATCATATTGATCATCATAACTAAACAAACAAAAAGCTGTTTCAAGTGACTTCAGAACATAGTATTTTGATGGCGTGTTCCCCGGGGTTATATTCAAGGACAAAATAAATTCTCAGGAAACCTAAACTTTATTCACTGCTTTATTAAGTGAAGTAATATTTGTATTATTTTGTGTGAATTGTTGTATGCATGTTGTAGGATTAAACATACATGTGTTCCTGTCAATGTCATCAGGAACCAGATTTTTCAATATAAGAACAAAAGGCTGCATGTATAAAATAAAAAATTCAGTAAAAATCACCATTAAATTTTAATTGAAAATTTCAATGTGTGTGTCTCTGTGCATGTGTGTCTTAATATCTTAGCTCTGCTTAATGAAAGTAGCCATTGTCACCCCTAACACTCAAATGGTAGCCTCTAAAATTAGTCCTTACTAAAATCTACCAATTAACTTAGAAGGAATGGCTGCTTCCATATTTGGACAGTGAATAAAAAAAGATGAACCTGGTATGTCTTGGAGTGACAGAAAGTAAAGGAGATTTTAATGATTAACAGGATGTTTCAAAAGGCCATTGGGGCCAGCTTAAAGGATGTCTCACTGGCTTATTCTGGGATAACCTGAATATCAGAAAGAATTGTTACTGGGATTGACAGATATATATCAAATATAAAAATAGTATACTCAAAAAAGAAAAATCATACATTTTTAATTAGATCCACTTGGGCATGTCTGTAAACCCAGCTCCTTGAAAGACTGAGGCAGGAAGATTGCAAATTTAAGGCCAGCCTCAGTAACTTAATGAGATACTGTCCCAAAATAAAAAGTAAAAAGGGTTGGGGATATATCTCAGTTTGAGGCCCTGGGTTTACCCAGCATATTTATTAACCACTACTAGAAATAACTATTACAACTCATTATTTTGCAAATGGGTAAAGAGGAAAAACTAATAATATTCTACATTTCCAGAGTAGCTAAGCCCAGTTAATAACAGAAAGCCCTTTTAACAAAGTATTAGCTACTCAGTGGAAAAGGAAAGCTAGAATAAGAAAAATCACTATTTTTCAACCTCTAATGAAATAATTTCATCAAAAATCGTCCATGAATAGTAAAAACCACTAGGTGAAAAGTTGATGGGCATCCAGACATCCTCATGGTACCAAAGTATCATCCCGTGGATTATACATGCTGGTCACACTAGGAAAACAGAACTTTACATATAGAGATCTGGGTGATGCCACCTTATGCCGGTGATCAATTCTGGCACCGCTAAAGCAGATATTATGCACCTCCTGAAATGAGGCAATTAAAGGCATTTTTCTTTAAAAGTTTTTAAGCCTGACCTAATAAAGACTTCAAATGTAACTTTTAGTTTGCAGGAAATATAGGAGATAAACATGCTATACACATGGAGAATACACCAAGGGGAAACAATCGGTCAAACCCAGAAGGTGGGAATTCTAAGGAAAGAGGGACCTGGACACTTCAACAAGACAATGTCAACAAGGTCGGGGGTGTGCGTCTATGCTAATGTAAAGAGAATTTAAAAAACATAATTAAGCTCAGTGTTATGGTTCACACCTGTATTCTCAACACTCTGGAAGGCTGTGACACAAGGATCACAAGTTTGAGCCCAGCCTGGAAAACTTAGGGAGACTCTGCCTAAAATAAAGGGGGGAGGGGGTGGGGGCTGGAGATGCAGCTCAGTACAATTTTCAGTACTAAAAAAGATGCTTAAAAGGGCGTTTTTGAAAACAATTTGAGAAATTTAAATACAAATTTAGCATTAAACTATGTTAGGGACTTACTGTGGTTATGTCTCATTTCCTGGAGATGCATACTGAAATATTTATAGAAGCATTATGATGACAATAGTTTCTGTTTAAGTAATAAAATGAACCCAAAATGGCAAAATGTCGAATAGATGACGAATGTATGAGTATTCACTATGTGCTTTTTTTTTTTTTATACTGGAAAGCAAGAGAGCACAATGATCGAATCTGAACTCTAGAAAGCTCACTCTCTAGTTTACTGAGTGACAGAGTGGAAGCAAAGGACCCGTCCAGTGATTCCTGAATAGTCCTGACAGAACACAGTGATCTAGATAGGTAGACAGGGTGAAGAGAAATGGGTTTGCTGGTTGCAGTGCCACACACCTGGAATCCCAGCACTTGGCAGGCTGAGGTAGGAAGAGTGCAAGTTCAAGGCCAGCCCAGACAAGATAACAAGACCCTCTGGGGGTGGGGGTGGGGTGGGGATTGATGTGAGATGTACTTTTCAACTGAAACTATAAGATTATTGAACAGCTTCAGAGGGGAGAGGGGAAAAGAGTCAAAACTAATAACAAAAGTTAATATGTATTTGGGTGTGGTGGTGCCTGCTTGTAATACCAGCCCTCGAGAGGCTGAGGCAGGAGGGTCTCCACGAATTTGAGGCCAGCCTGGGCTACGTAGTGAACTCAAGGCCAGCCTGAACTACACAGCGAGATCCTGTCTCAAAAAAAAAAAAAAAAAAAAAAAAAGTTAGGTGCAGGAGGAATAACTTATAGCACAGTACAATAGCTATGGTTAACAACAATTAGTCGAATACTTCAAAATAGCTAAAACAGAGGATTCTGATTTTTTTTTTGGTACCAGGAATCAAACTCAGGACCTCACCCTTACCAAGCAAGCGCTGTACCGCTGAACTATATCCTGGGCCGAGAGTGGCTTCTGCATGTTCCCAACACAAAGAAAAGATTACTGAAGTGAAAGACATGCCAGTTACCCTGACCTGATCATTACACATTGTATACATTACGGAAGCGTCACTCTGTGTCCCATAAACATGTACAATTACTATGTATCAATTAAAAGTAAAGAAATATTTAAAAAGAAAGAAAAAGGTGCCCAAAATAAATACACTGCAAAGAGAAAAGAGTTAATACGTATGGAGTGTTTAGCATGTGCCAGCCCACCCTCGTTCCCAGTGATCCACAGGAGTTTAACTCTTTGAGACTCACAGCGCCCTGTGAGGTTAAGAAGCTTGGGCACAGACAGGGGAGACAACTTGCCCAGGGTTATGCTCCTAGGTGGCGCGCTCACGTCTGGAATCCAGGCGCGCACACCTGACCATCCTTGCTCCTAAGGATGACGCCAGTTCCGTGAACGAAGACACCTTAAGAGTTCCTGTTCTAGTCAGCTCTATACTTCTCATCTTAGGGTTTATACTCCTCGATCCACGGATCCTTCCGTGACCCCAGGGAACTGTAACATTTTTCCCCAACCCTGGGACCAGGAGACAGAAACGGGTCAAAAGAGGACGGTGCCTAGTGGGAATTCTAGTGAGGCGCCTACTATTCCGTGGAGGAGGAATAGGTCGGGCAGGTACCCCGCAAAGACAGGGTTCTTACGCCAAGTATGACGCAAATAGGCGTAAGAGCTGGGGGTGGAGATGTCGTCACCACCCGCCTGCGGTTGGCGGACCCGCGTGGAGAGGGGCGCGTAGATCCGCCTTGTAGGTGGGTGGGGAGTGGCAGGCCCCGCCTTGGCTCCGCTGGCTGGCTTGGGCCGGCGCCGCTGCGACTCTGGCGGGGATCGAGCGCTCGCAGCCCGAAGGATGCGGCGCCCGCGTCGGCCTGGGGGCTCCGGGGGATCTGGGAGTCTCCGGCTGCTCTTCTGCTTCCTGCTGCTGAGCAGCCGCCCAGGGGGCTGCAGCGCCATTAGTGCCCACGGTCAGGAGGAAACTTGGGGGGGGCGGTATGGGGCCAGGAGCAAAACTCGGCTGGGGGTGGGGAGCAGCGTCCCGAAGGTAAGAAGCTCAGGTAGAATAGGTGCGTGAGATGGAGTGGGAAGGCACTGGGAGATGAAGGTGAGAGGCCGCCAGGGAGGAAAGGGGCGTAGGCCTGGAGGTGGGGCTGGAAATAGCGGGCGGGACCTACGAGAAGTAAGATCCGGGTAAGTTGTGGGTTCAGCAGTTGAAATGGAGGTGCGTGTGGGCAGAGGGACTTAGAGACGAGCTACAAGACCAGGGGAGAAGCAAGTCGGGCCGAGGCACCAGGGAGGTGGTGGCCCGCTCTGGAGAGCGGGAGGGGGAGAGGAGCGGAAGTGAGAAGAGGGAGAGGGGGTGATCTCCGGACCGTCGGACATGAAGGTTCCAGCTCCCAGCAGGGGATTGGGCTGAGAGGGGCCAGGGTTTCTCCTTAGGCTTAGAGAGGCCAGTTGCTGCGATCTGATCTGCAATAAGAGGGATACAGCTGAAGGAGGGGACAGAAGAAGATGAAGAGGGGAGGGTCCTCCCTTGTCCCCCTCGCCACAGCTAGGCCTAGTGCTGACTCACATCTGTGCGGACAGAGACAGCGCTGACTCACGGGCCGGGGGTGGGGGTGGGAAGGTAGCGCGTGGGGGAAGGGGCGCAGCCTCGCCATCTGGCGCCTCCTTTCCCCACCAGGGCTTGGAGGCCAAAGCTGTGACGCTTTGGGTTAGCCAGGTGGAGCGGAAGGGTCCGGTCCTGTGGAGACTTCTCCTGTCACCCCTCCTTCTCTCGTAACTGCCTCCAAGCAAACAAACCCTTGGCCCCGCGGGCTCACGGCTTCAGCACCTCGGACAGCGTCAGCGTGGGCCTGCGGGCGGGGGGGGGGGAGGCCGCCTTGTAGACACCCATCCGCACCCACCCCCACTCAGGAGAGGCGTGCTAGAGCTTCCCCCTCTTCTGAGTTCCAGGCTGTTACAGTTAGGATGCTGCTGAAGATTTGAGAAGTACCTTTTCCCTCCATATTTGGCCAAAAACCCTCCCACAGTAATGCTGAGGCAGAAGCGTGAGATCCTCCAACACCACTCCCTCACCTCTTCCATGCACCTATAAAGCTTCTCCTCAACTCTCAGTTAAGCAAATGGAGGTTTTTAAGGATCCAGACTCTCAGATCTTCAAAAACCAAAGCCGGAACTCGTGCTTCCTTCCTTTAAGCCTTCCTCAGAATGGAAGACTGGGCCCCATCTGTTTCCCAGCCTGCCCACGCGTCTGACCGCTGCGCGCGTGCGTGTCTGAGCCTCTGCTCTCTCGCCCCTCTGCAGGCTGTCTCTTTGACCGCAAACTCTGCTCTCGCCTCGAAGTCTGTATTCAGGGTGAGTGAGGCGCAAGTACAGGACTCATAAGACGGGAGTACAGTATAAAAGTGGGGTCCTACAAGGGAGGAGGGGGGCCAGGCTTGGGAAGAAGGGCACCGGCCTGGAGGGGCAGAGCTCTAAAGCCAAGAGAGGAAGTGCACATAGTGTTATTCATCTGTGACCTGGATTTTGGAAGCCTCTTGTTCAAGACCCTTGCTAACACCACTTTTGTGATCTTAGATGGCTTGTTTGGACAGTGCCAGGTGGGAGTGGGGCAGGCCCGGCCCCTTTTGCAAGTCACCTCCCCAGTTCTCCAACGCTTACAAGCTGTGCTCCGACAACTCATGTCCCAAGGTGAGGTCTGCATGCACTCGAGGAGAGAGATGGGGACTTGGCTGGGTGTAGGTGGGGAAGAGAGGGACCCCTGACCCAAAGACTTCTCTTCGTGGAACGTTCCTCCCCACCGGGACCCCTGACCCAAAGACTTCTCTTCGTGGAACGTTCCTCTCCCACCCGCTTCTGAAACCTCACCTTCCCACATCTTGCTGGAGAAAGGGGCAAGACAAGGAGGGGGATGGAACTCTAGAGATGGGCTGTTCGTGTTAGGACTCCTCGGAGGAGCCCTGGGGAGGCAACAGATGAAATCACTGCGGGAGGGCAGCTTCCTTTCCTTTAGGACCAGCCCCGCTCCCTGCCACAGTCTGAGTGTTTCAGAGCCATGAATTCTGGGACTCTCGGACAGAGCACCCCACTCACCCAGCTCACTCACTCAGCAGGCACTCGCGGAGTACTTCCTGTGTGGCAGGCATAGTTTTAGATGTTTGGGATGTCAGGGGATAAGGCGAAGATCTCTGCTTCCTATATGTTCGGGGGATAAGAGAGGAAACACTAAGTTAGAGGAGACGTCACATGTCAGAAGACTGTAAATGCTGTGGAATATTACAGCAGGATCAAGTGACCAAAAATGGTGAGGTGGGACTCTGCAGTATTAAAACAGGTGACCAAGGTGGACCCTAGTGAGGCTACAAAGTTTGAATAGACTTTTAGGAAGCAGAAGAGTTCTCCAGGGAGAGGAGTGGTTCAGGCAGACCAAACAGGTAGGACAAACCAGGACAGGAGTATAAGTCTGAGAAACAGATAGTGGCTTTACTCTGAGTAAGAGAGGAAACAAGGTTTGGACCTTAGGGGTACATGATCTAACCTCTAGAAAATGATCACTTGCTGCTCTGTTGAGAATGTGTAGAATGGAGGGAGTCAAGGATTGAAGCTCAGAGACCATTCAAATCTACTACAATACCTCAGATAAGAGATGAGTATAGCAGGGGGTGGGTGGTGGTGCATGTCTGCAATCCCAGCACTCGGGAGGCTGAGGCAGGAGGATTGCTGTGAGTTCAAGGCCAGCCTGGTCTACAAAGTGAGTTCAAGGACAGCCTGGACTATGTAGTAAGACACTATCTGAGGGCCGGTGAGATGGCTCAGCGGCTTAAGCGCCTGCCCGGCAAGCGCAAGGGCCTGAGTTTGACTCCCGGATCCCACATACGAAAAAGGGGCTGGTGATATCGCTCAGCGGCACGGGCGCCTGCTGGCGCGCGAGGTCCTGAGGTCGACCCCCCGGTACCCACAAAAAAAAAAAAAAAGACGCTATCTGAAAAAAGAGAGAGAGAGAGAGAGAGAGAGAGAGAGAGAGAGAAAGACAAATGAGTGTAGACTGGACCAAGGTGATGATTTCATGAAATATTGGCTATGGCTATGAAGAGAGGATTCAAAAGTGACACCCAAGTTTTATTGCCTGAATGATTGAGTCCATGAGATGTCATTAACTATGATGGGGAAAATTGCAGAAGAATCAACTTTGATGCAGGGCAGGGGGTGTTTGGTCTTTAATATGTTGAGTTCAAGATGTCTGTTCAAGTAAAGTAGGTTGTCGAGTATCTGAGATTGGATTTGGGGAGGGGTCTGGGTTCTTTGGCATATAAGTGGTATTAGATCCATAAGGCAGACAAGATAACCAGAGGATTGAGTATATATGGAAAAGGGGACCAAGGATCAAACCCTAGAGGACTCTAATATTAAGCCAAAGATTTAGCCCTAAAGAATACTAATATTAAGAGGGTAAGGAGAGGAAGATGGGCATGGTGGGACACACCTGTAATCCCAGCAGTGTGGGAGGCTGAGGCAGGAGGATTGAGAAGTTTGAGCCCAGCCCGGGCATGTTGGTGATTTAGCAAGACCCTGTCTCAAAATGAAAAATAAAAAGGGGGTTAGGAATGTAGTTCAGGGCCGGTGAGATGGCTCAGCGGCGTAAGCGCCTGCCTGGCAAGCGCGAGGGCCCGAGTTCGACTCCTGGTACCCACAAAAAAAAAAAAAAAAAAAAAAAGGAATGTAATTCAGCGTGAAGAGTTTCAATCCCCAGTACCAGGAGGAACAAAAAGAGAGGAAAAGATGAAGAATAAACAAGGGAATCTGAGGAGAGGCCAGTGAGGTAAGAGGGAAAGAGTCTTCAGAGGTCTGGAAGCCAAATGAAAGCGTATCAAGAAGGGAGTGGTCAACAGTGTTAAAGGAGGATGGTAGAGTAAGTAAAATGAGGTCTGAAAGTTGACTACCAGATCCATACATGCAGAAGTTGCTGGTAATCTTTATGAGAGTAGCCTTGATAGAGTAGTTGGGAATAAAATGTGGAATAGAGTGGATTAAGAAGGAATAGAAGCTGGGTACACACGCCTGTAACCCCAGCTACTCAGGAGGCTGAGGCAGGAGGATAGCAAGTTGCAGGCCAACCTGGGCAACTTAGCAAGACCCTTTCTCAAAGTAAAATAAAAATGATAAAAATGGCTGATGGTGTAGCACAGCGGTACAGCACTTGACTAATATGTTTGAGGTCCGTGGTTCAGTCCCCAGTACCACAAAAAGAAAAAGAAGAAAGGAAGGAAAAGAGAGGAAAAGAAAAAGGAAATAGAGAAAAGGATGATATAGGAAGTAGGGGAGAATGTGGGAAAGATGTTCTCAAGTACATGATAACAGTTCATTTAATGTTAACAGGCAAGATGACAGGTATAGGTGTTGGTAGATCCCAGAATATGAGTGAATAGCAGCACAGATTATAAACCCAGATGAGGGAAGAAAGAACGGGGTGCACAGTGGGAGATCATTATTTTGGAATAGATGACTGACCTCTCCTGAGAGCAGAGTTTCATGGGGCAAATTGTCAAACAGAAGATCTGCCTTAGAGCCATGCATGGTGGTCCATGCCTCTGATCCCAGCACTCTTGGAGGCTGAGGCAGGAAGATTGCAAGTTCAAGCCCAAGCTGGGTAACTTAATGAGAACCTGCCTCAAAAATAAAACATAAAATAAAGCATGTAGTTCATTGTGTGAGGTTCAGGGTCAACAAAAAGAATAGTGATGATTGTAACAGTGTTTATTGGAAGTTCCTTATGTGGCAGGCACTATTCTATTTAAGATGTGCTATTTTAATTATCCCAGTCTTAGGAGATATAAAGCCCCATCTTGCATATGAGAGAATTGAGATGAGAAAATTGAGCATCAGCAACTTGCCCAAAGTCACTCAATTCCTCAGGGAGAGAGGCAGTCTGACTCCAAAAGCGGTCCCTGAAGCTGGGTAGAAGATAGCTCAGGTCACGCAGCAAGTCTTCAGGCCCCTCCACTGCCCCTCTGCCCCTCCAAACCTAGTGCCCTGCAGAGTACAGAGTACACTTCTATTTCCACCGACTTGCATTACTGGGCCCAAGCCGACCTTACCCTGTCCTCCCCCCCAACAGGATTGTCCTGGCATGATGACCTCACCCAGTATGTGATCTCCCAGGAGATGGAGCGCATCCCCAGGCTTCGCCCCCCAGAGCCCCGTCCAAGGGACAGGTAGGGAGCCCTTCTCAACCACCATAAGGTACTGAGGCTGATGGTCTTGGTCCTCCTGGTGGGTGGAGGAGAGGCCACACCGAGGCCGGCAGGCTGGGGCACAGGTAAAAGAGCCTCAGGAATGGTCATTCTGACATACTCACATGCCCAGAAGCAGCTGAGCTCACCCTGGGGATCCACCAAAACAGAACATTAAAAAAACACTTTGAGAAATGCTGATATTTTAAAAGAAGCATCCAAGTAGTCATCATAGGCAAACTAGAATTTTGTTGAACCAAAGTCGTTTACTATTCAGTTTCACTGCTACATGGAATTGTTTGTTGCGGGAGGTGTCACCATCTCCCCATGGTTAGCACCCCTAAAGGCAAGGCTTGGCTCCTGCAAAACAGAGACAGGACATGAGGTCCATGGAGCTCAGATGATGACACTGGGACAAAGAAAGCACAGTGGTGGTGGGGTGAGGCAGGACAGTCTTAAGTGTTTGGACATTTGCTTGGAGAATCAAGTGTGGGGACGTGGCACACAGGGACACCCAGGCAAAACACAGCCAAGAGGATTCTAGCTATATCCCCTGGAACCCATCCTCCCCTCTCTTCCCCCAGCCTCTTGCTCCCCAAGCTTCTGTGGCTGTGTCTCAGGGACCTAGGGGTGCTCCCCAAGGAGGTGAATACCTCTACCCGGGCTTGGCCTTCTGGCTCATCTCTCCTGCCCTGAGGCCACTTCATTTCTTAAGAGGTCAGGTCTACTCCAAACTGCTGACCCTGTCTGGCCCACACCATCTCTGCCTTGTAAGCTCTTGCTCAATACAACCACACACACACACACACACACACACACACACACACACACACACACACACACTTTGCTTTTCTCCCCAGATCTGGCTTGATGCCCAGGAGACCTGTTCCTGCTGGGGAGTTGCTTTTACAGGGCATCCCCACGGGCTCTGCCCCTGCTGCTCAAGGGCTTCCTCGACCTCCAGTCGGTGGGTTCGGAGCTGGGGCAGGCTCCCCTCTGTCCTCTCTGCAGGCTGAGCTGCTGCCCCCTCTCTTGGAGCATCTGCTGCTGCCCCCTCAGCCTCCCCACCCTGCCCTGAGTTATGAGCCTGCCTTGCTGCAGCCCTACCTGTTCCACCAGGTAAACCCTCCACCCTGGCTCTGCCCCAACCCAAATCCCCCACCCCTGACTTCTCCTTTTACCCAAAACTCTGGTTTCCCACAGTTTGGCTCCCGCGATGGCTCCCGGAGCTCAGAGAGCTCCCCAGGAATGGTCGGTGTCGGCCCCCTGCCCAAGGCCGAAGCTCCTGCCCCTTTCAGCAGAACTGCCTCCAAGGGTGTGTTTAGAGCCCACCTTGGCCACTCCTATGGGGACCTGCCAGGGCCCTCACCTGCTCAGCTTTTCCAAGACTCAGGGCTGTTGCACCTGGCCCAGGAGTCACCAGTGTCTGGCAGGGCCAGGACACCAAAGCTGCCAGAACAAGGGAGCAGCACTTGGGCAGAGGACTCCTCGGAAGGCTATGAGGAGGAGGGACTAGGGGATCCTGGGGAGAAATCCCCTTCCCCAGCAGAGCAGCCAGGTAACTTTCTTCACTATCCACTGCCCTGCCTGTGGGGGCTGCTCTGGGAGAACCGTAGAGTTTCTTCGTGACTATGCATGCATTTGTTAACTTGTCCCAAAAGCCATTCATACATTTAATTAAACTCTGCTGACAGTGATCCATAAGGCACCAGCATAGGTGAGGGTACAGTGGGGTGTGGAGCTGACAGGACTTTTCTTCAAGTAGAGAATCAGGCTGTCCTTAGTGGGCCTGGAGTTTTGATCTTGGGCCCAGGGAGGTCTTTCCCCGAAAGTGTGCACAAAGGCTGGGAAGGACAGAGCATCAGTATCTTGGTATTTGAAAAGAATACATTTGCTAGGCCCCTTCCCTCACCCATCTGCATCCCCACAAGTCCATCCCACCATCAGCCCCAAGCTCTGTATCTGGCTTCCAGCAGATGTGACCCTGCAGAGGCTGGCGGCTGTGCTGGCGGGGTACGGGGTGGAGCTGCGCCAGCTGACTCCCGAGCAGCTCTCCACCCTCTTGACCATACTGCAACTGCTGCCCAAGGGCTCAGGAAGAAATCTAGGTAAGTTTCCTGGCAGAGAGACCAGCAACTCCCAGCTCTTGTCCCATCTCTTAAGACCACATGGAGTAGCCTGGAGAGGATGAGTCAGGGTCAAGGTCAAGGGAAGAGAGGTTTTGCTTTGTTTCATTTTGGTTTGGCATGGTTTTTATTTTTGCAGTGCTGAGGATAGAATCCAGGACCTCACACGTGACAAGTGAGAGCTCTACCACTGAGCTACATCCTCAGCGTTCTTGATGATGAGCTGAGGGGTTAGACCGGGAAAAGACCAGAGGGTGGGGTAAACAGAAAAAACAGCCACCAGAGGGTGTAAGCAGGGATAAGAGGCATCAAGAAGAGGGGTCATGCTAATGATGACCTGAGGGGGCAAATGGCCCATGTGGAGGAGAAGCCAGTAACTGATGGGTAGAGGGAAGATTGGACAAAGAATAGTTTTGAGAGCTAGGCCAGTGACAGGGAGCAGTTAATAAAACAATGACTTCTACAGCGGAAGCAAAGAGGAATGAGGCCATTCACAGAATGGGACCGTTGACAGCGTCTTGATCACTAACTAAAGAAAGAGGCCGCAGCAGGTGGAACAAGCTCAAGGCTCCAGCAGCTTCTCCCACTGTATTGTGTGGCCCTGGGCCCTGACCTTTTCCCCAGGCTCTTGTTTTTCCTGTCTTTCCAGGAGGAGTGGTAAATGTTGGAGCTGATATCAAGAAAGTGAGTTTCCAACCCCTTCCTGAGCTATAATTGTCCCGTCATGGTACAGCTCTTTCTTGGAACCTAAATCTTAGAGATGGGGCCCAGAATCTGTATTCTCCAGACCCTCGTTTTTGGGAAACTAAGCCCCGGAGACTTCACATCATTGCCTGTGGTCTCACATCAAGTTGATGGCACAGCTGGAACCAGAAATCAGAATTCTTTTTTTTTTTTCTTTTATTTTTTGGTTTTTTGACACAGTGTCTATGTTCCAGAGGCTGGCCTTGAATTCACTATGTAACCCAGGCTGGCCTCAAATTCACAGCAATTCTTGTGCCCCAGCCTCCTGAGTGCCAGGATTACAGGTGTGCACCACCACACCCAGCTTTAGAAATCAGAATTCTTCTCTTGATTTACTCCTCTTTTCATTACAAACCTTTTTCACCGTGCTCTTACAGCAGGAGAGAAGTTGAGAGCACGCAGGCTGCTGAGCCCCTGTGGCTGGTGAAGCTCTGCTTCTATCTATTTTAAGTGTTGGACTTTTAAGATGTTTTGGCTGAACAAAAGTCTAAAAACCTTTGCCTGCCTGTTAGTCTTCCAGTCTCACTCCAGCTCTCTGGTTCCAGAAGCTCTTCCCACTCCAACCTTGTTCTCTGAATATACAGCCTATAGTTCACTCATTCAATCATTTATTCATTCCTCCATGCATTAATTCATCCATTTGTCCTTCCACTTGGCATACATTTTGGAGGTGTGCTGTCTGTACCCAGCACTGCACTGGGCCTTGGGTGTAGAAAGCTAAATAGATTTTAAGCTCCACTATGGAGAGCTCCGAGTCCAGCTTGGGCCTTCTTCCCCAGCCCCTCCACTGTCTGGAAGCCATACTTCCATCTTCTCTTCTTTTTTTTTTTTTTTTTGTGGGTACTGGGGGTCGACCTCAGGACCTCGTGTGCCAGCAGGCGCCCATGCCGCTGAGCAATATCACTGGCACCTTTTTCTTATGTGGGTTCCGGGAGTCGAACTCAGGACCTCGCGCTTGCCAGGCAGGCGCTTATGCCGCTGAGCCATCTTACTGGCCCCATCCTCTCTTCTAATAGACAATGGAGGAGCAAGCACAGGGCGGAGACACAGCACAGCCTCCTCCTCCCATATCCTCCCTTCCTGGACACCCCACTGCCAACCCCAGTAAAGTCCAGCCAGTGCTGAGGCCTGACCCCTCTGAGCCCCCCAAAGCTGCCAGTCCCCCGGCCACGCCCATCCTGCTGGAGAAGAAAAGTCCACTGGGCCAGAGCCACACCACAGTGGTAGGACAGCCTTCAGCTCAGCCATCAGCAGAGGAGTATGGCTACATCGTCACTGACCAGAAGTAAGGGCTCCAACCGGGAGAGCCTTCCTGTCCTCCAGGGGTGGGGATGGCAGGAAGCAGACAGCAGAAACCCGGAAGTGAAGGAGACAGGGAGACGGTGGGCAGCGCTGCACCCCTGGAGGTGACCCATTTGAAGAAAATGGTTGAGTCCCCACTTCCCTTCCTCTGCCTGCTCCCCACCTCCAGACCCCTGAGCCTGGCTGCGGGAGTGAAGCTGCTGGAGATCCTGGCTGAGCACATGCACATGTCCTCGGGCAGCTTTATCAACATCAGGTGGGGCTGGTACCTTGGTGGGTGGCAGCAAGTATCTAGAAAATAGCTTGATGAGGTGGTGGCTGGAGGGACTCAGGGGAGGAAGGGAAGACAGCTCTTGGGTCAGAGAGGCTCCCAGCCATATTAAAGGTACAGTCACGTGTAGCCTGCTGCTTGCTCTGTGTAGTATCTGCCTGTCCCCAGACGCCCCTGTAGTGCATCACTGGTCTGCTCCAGCCCCACCCTCTAAAGGGGAGAGGGCCAGAGCTGGCTTCTCTGTACTCTGGGTATTATAGGGAGCAAAGCAGTAACTTAGCTCCTATTTGGCAGTGTGGTGGGACCAGCCCTCACCTTCCGCATCCGGCACAATGAACAGAACCTGTCTTTGGCAGATGTGACCCAGCAAGCTGGTAAATACTGCCCCAACAGCAACCCCAGGCTTGGGCCCGGCCCATCTCTAATGCCCAGCCCTGTGGCTGATGCTGCCTTGAAATATTCCCAATCCACATGGACCCTGCCAGGCCTAGCATGAGAGGGGGTGGAGACCACATGGGGCGGAGGAGTCTGACGTGCGCCTTCTCGGCAGGGCTGGTGAAGTCTGAACTGGAAGCACAGACAGGGCTCCAGATCTTGCAGACAGGAGTGGGACAGGTATGCACTAACTGGAGAATCCGTGAAAGCCCCAGAGGCCCTTCCCACAAGAGATGGAGGCAAGCCTAAGGGGAAAATGGAGCTGAAACCTCTATCTGGCTGGCCAGCCCCTTCCCTGCAGTTCTTTTTCTGACCAGCAGGTGACGCCAATGGCTCCTTCCTGTGGGACCTGCAGAGATGCCCTTGGCCTCCTGGAGCAGTCTCTAAATTCCAAGGGAAAACCTTGCACAGAAAGGGCATTATTCTCAAAATATGTTTCTATTCTGCACCCACACTGATGCCTCACACTCTAAGATTCCATCCCTTGGCTTCCTTCTCCACTTCTCCATGTCCATCTTAATATGGAAATCCTCCAAACCCCTTGAGGTCTCTGGCGTTGGAGTTGGTCTAATGGGGACGGAGGAGGATCGGTGCCCTTCTGCCTGTAACTACTCACAGATCTGCCCCGGGAGATATCCTAGCAAGGACTGGGGCATGCACAGGGTGAGGAGAAGCTGCTAAGTCTCCCCTGATTCTGGTGTTGTCTTCACAGAGGGAAGAGGCAGCTGCAGTCCTTTCCCGACCAGCCCACAGCACCAATCCCATGCGCTCTGTGCTACTTACTCTGGTGGCCCTGGCAGGTGTTGCTGGGCTGCTAGTGGCTTTGGCTGTGGCCCTGTGTGTGCGCCAGCATTCGCGACAGCGGGACAAGGAGCGCTTGGCAGCTCTGGGGCCTGAGGGGGCCCATGGTGACACTACCTTTGAGTACCAGGTGTGCAGCCTCAGAAGCTTGTGGAGGCAGGAAGTGCGGGAGGCTTGTGGATCTGGGTCTTTCACGAAGTGAAGGTGGCAGTAGCGTGGGGAAAGAGGCCCCAGAAGCCATCCTGGGGGAGCACTTTTGAGTGGATAGAAATAAGGACCAGATGGTTACCAAGAGTCTTCCCAGTGCTCTGGTCCTGGACTTCTGGGGCGCTGCTCAGTAACAGCCAAGGTGGTCATAAACACCCAGCAGAAGACCCTGAAAGGGCAGACGGTCCTACCCCAGAGGGGATGGGTTCCATTCAAAGTCAATCAGAATCAAGCCAAGGGACCCAGACCCTCTAGCCCCACCTGATCTTCTGCAGGACCTGTGTCGCCAGCACATGGCTACAAAATCCCTGTTCAACCGGGCCGAGGGGCCGCCTGAGCCTTCACGGGTGAGCAGCGTGTCCTCGCAGTTCAGCGATGCGGCCCAGGCCAGCCCCAGCTCTCACAGCAGCACGCCGTCCTGGTGTGAGGAGCCTGCCCAGGCCAACATGGACATCTCCACAGGACACATGATTCTGGTCAGGACAGGGCCTGCGCCCAGAGCGGGGAGGGGACAGGATGGCGGGAGAAGCAGGACTGGTGGTACAGGCCAGAGCCAGGCTGTGGTGCCCCTGTAGGCATACATGGAGGACCACCTCCGGAACCGGGACCGCCTGGCCAAGGAGTGGCAGGCCCTGTGTGCCTACCAAGCAGAGCCGAACACCTGCGCCATTGCTCAGGGGGAGGGCAATGTCAAGAAGAACCGCCATCCCGACTTCCTGCCGTGTAAGTGAGCCTAGTCACCAGCCTGCCCCCCCCACCTCCCACTCGTGGCTCTGGAGGGCTGTAGGGAAAGGGCTGGGCTCCTGGTTCAGGCTGAGTGGCAGAGGTCCCAGGATCCAATGACCAGAGGCCATCTGGGGCGGGACGTCTGATCTGTGCAGATGACCATGCCCGCATCAAGCTGAAGGTGGAGAGCAGTCCTTCTCGAAGTGATTACATCAACGCCAGCCCTGTTGTGAGTGGCTCTGACTCCAACCCCCACCTCTGCCCCTCTTCACCTCCTGCCCTGTGGTCACCTCCCACCCCACCCAGAGCCCTGGAATTTGGGGCGTGATACCCTGGCATGGAAATGGGGGTTTCTCAGCCTTCCCCACATCCTGCCCACTTCCTTTTGCCTAGCATCTCCACAAGGCATGTCCCATTCTGGCTCCTGATGCATCTTCTCTGCCCCCAGATCGAGCATGACCCTCGGATGCCAGCCTATATAGCCACCCAGGGACCACTGTCCCATACCATCGCAGACTTCTGGCAGGTGGGCTCTTGAAGGGAGGGCTCCCCTAGGGACCAGGGGCCCTTGTGGCCAGGCAGGTCCCACCTAGGGAGCTTAGAGTGCAGCTTACCTGGGTCTCTGTTCCTAGATGGTGTGGGAGAATGGCTGCACCGTCATCGTTATGCTGACCCCACTGGTTGAGGATGGCATCAAGCAGTGTGACCGATACTGGCCAGATGAGGGCTCCTCCCTGTACCATGTATATGAGGTCAGGAGGACCCCACAGCTAGGGGACAACGGGAGTAGGGAAGGTCGATGATGGTGTAGTTGTTCATACATTTATATGAATGTACATGTGCATAATGTATACATGCATACATATATTCATATACCCACATATACATATGACCCTACATGGGACCCTGTATGTCCCATGTAGGGTCAGAAAGCATTAGTAGGGACTTATAATAAAGGTACAGAAACAAAATGATAAGACCACTGAAACTCAGATAAGGTAAGCATCAGCAGTACGTGAGACAGGGATAATAAGTGTACCCAAAAATGGAGATTAATACTCTGGTTTCTCTTCAGATTGTATAAATCTTTCGCCTTTTACAAAAATGAGATTAAGATCTCCTTTCATTGAGCCTAACTTAGCTCTGAGTTTCCTGGTGACCAAAGCAAAGAAATAAATACCAACAATTACATATGCTGCTTATGTAAAATAAACACAAAACTTTTCATTAGGAGAGAAGATAGATGGGGGGGTTTAGGCAGAGGCAAGACTGAGGAAGGAGGAAGAGATTCCTGACAAATGGGAGGTGACCCCCCCATAAGACAAGAGAACTTAAGAACAATCAGAAGTTTCTCATCAACACGTGACCCTGGATAGTAATTTTTTCATCACCAAGTGAGCACTCAATAAGCTTTTAAATAAAGCCTTTTATTAGTCCTGTTCATGAGCAAAGAAAAAATCAAATAGAAATATTATGGAATGTCATGAACGTTTATGGAACATGTAATCCATGTTCATCTGCGATTCATCTGTGAGGAAGAGGAAAGCGAAACGGGTCTGGGTTGTAAAGCTATCAGTTGTCCTGAGCAGTAAATAAGCCACACAGGCGGCCAGGATTCTTGGGGACAGCTGGGACAGCTGGGGCGGGGGGAGGGTCAAGTTCCTCCAGCACTTAGATTTGAAGACACCTGGGAGGCTGGGAGGCGGGGAGGACTGGGAGACACCGAGCGGCCGCGAGCTCAGGCCAGGGCTGGTCCGGGCAGGTGAACCTGGTGTCCGAGCACATCTGGTGCGAGGACTTCCTGGTGCGGAGCTTCTACCTGAAGAACGTGCAGACGCAGGAGACGCGCACGCTCACGCAGTTCCACTTCCTCAGCTGGCCGGCAGAGGGCACTCCGGCCGCCACGCGGCCGCTGCTGGATTTCCGCAGGTGAGCGAGCCGGGAGGAGCTGGGGCGGCCACACAGATGCGCGGTGCCGCCCCCACCCCGGCCCCCCAGCTCCTCCTGGGCCCTGGGGTCTGATCTGAGGCCCCGGCCTCTGGCAGCCCCCTCCACCACCCCAAGAGCAGGCCCAGTGCTCTGTCTAGCTGTGCCATCCCCCAGCCCCAGGTCGGTCTTATGCTGCTTTTCTGCTCCGTCCCTCTCGCGCCTTCCTTTTCTCCCTGCCTCTCCTGCTTTACCGGCTTCCCTGGAAAAGCGCGCACTTCATTCCCAGCCCTCTCCTCCTGAGCCCCGGCTCCTGGCCTGCGCTCCTTTCCCCCTCCAGCCTGCGCTCTGCAGGCCCCTGCGCTGTTTCTTGTCCCTCCCTCCCTCCCTGCGCCGCCTCCCATCACTGTCCCCGCCGCGTTGTCTCCGTTTCTCTCTCTTTTGCGCTTTCTCCTTTCCTTTCGTCTTCTCTTTTCTCCCTCATCCGTCTGTTATCTCTGTCACTCTTCCTTCTATCTCTCTTTCTCCCTCTCTGCATCTCTCCCTCCCTCCCACCTTCCTCCTCCTGGCCTTCTCTCCCCTTACTTTTCTCCACCTCCCTCCCTTCCCTGCCTGTGTCCCTCTTTGTCTCTCCCTCCTCTGTCCTTCCCACTCCGTCTTCCGTGTTTTTCTCTCTCCCACCCATTTCCCCTCCTTCCCTCCCTCCTTCCCTCACACCTGCCGGTGTCATTTTTGTGATATGTGCTGATATTCGCATTCCGGTTGCACAGTCACAAAAGTGCTCACTGGCAGGTGTGGCTGCTGCTCGACAGGACAGGACGTGTGGGTGGGCACCACCCCAAAGCTACTGGGGGGCTGGGGGCAGGGGCACAGGAGAAGATCCAGGCTGTCAGAGGGAGGAAAAGAAGAGCTCTGGGTTTGCAAACTCTCGTGCAGGGTGGGAGCTGGGACAGAAGCTAACTGGGGACTTCGCCTGTTGTGACACTGAAATCAACACCAGGCCGGGTCTCCAGTCGCCTCTCCCTTTCCCCACACAGACCAGTGGCTGAGAAGGCTGCGTCCTGGGGCAGCACCCATGGCACTGCAGCCTGCTCCCACTGCTCTGTCCCCTGCCAGGCTGGCCTGGGGTCTCTAGGGGCTAGGCAGAGGAGCAGAGCTGGGGTGGAAACCTGGATCCGGTTTCCAAGCCTCAGAGCAATAGTTGCTAACTGGGGTCCCTGGAGCCTGAAGCACTTCTTGAATGCAATGCCAAACTCTTTAATCATATATATATATATATATATATATATATATATATATATTTTTTTTTTTTTTTTAATGTGGGTTCCGGGAGTCGAACTCAGGACCTCGCTCCTGCCAGGCAGGCGCCTATGCAGCTGAGCCACCTCACCGGCCCTTTAACCATATTTTTAAAATCGCCAGAGCCAGGCACGGTGGTGCATGCCGGTTATCCCAGCTGAGGCAGGAGGACCATAAGCTCAAGGCCAGAATGGGCAACTTAGAAGACCCTGCCTCAAATTACTAATATTTTTAAAAGGCTGGGGATGTAGCTCAGTGCTGTCTGGATTCAACTTCAGTATTTCCCCCCCAAATCATGATCAGGCTAGGGGTATAGCTCAGTGGTACAGCACTAGCCTACCATGCACAAGGCCCTGGATTCCATCTCCAGCACCACACACACACACACACACACACACACACACGCGCACGCGCGCGCGCACACACACAATAAAAATCCCAACAGAACCACTGTGCAAATCTGTTTTAAGTCTCTGCAGGTAAGCTAAAAAGTATCTGCTCTTTAGTCTAAAATTAGGTAAATTTAGTTGGATGAGACATCCAGGCAAATTAGTTGTTTAATTAATGCATGTTGGTGAAACTTCTCCAACAAGAAGGCAAATTAATACAAGAGGTCCTAGAAAGTGGCCCAAGCAAGCTCAGTGACCTCCCTGTGTTCTCTTGCCTGTAAAGTGAGGATGATACATCCTTTAGGGGGCTTTTATAAGACTTAATAGGATAAGATAAAGTCTAGGTTCAGTGTCTGGGACACCACAAGGGCTCAGTTAATTCCACATACTGTTCATTTTCATTATTACTAAATGGCTGCAAACCATTGCTGGGACCACTGTTCAATGCCAGCCCTCGGTTATACTCACTAGTGTGCTAAAAAAGCCAGATTGCTGTAACACCATTCAGAGTCACCTGGTCCCTTAGCTAGAGGACCACTAAGTCCCAAGCTTTCCCCCAAAACATCTGACAGCCTCTAAGAAGGTCTCCCCTCATCCTGGCCCCCAAGGAATATCAAGAGTCTACAGGTGACTCTCAAACCAGGAGTCATAAGGGACAATGAAAGGGTAGGCAAGGCCACTGAGGGAGGGGAAATGCCCTGCTCCTCACTGAGCTCTGGTCAGGGGCAGCAGGGAAAGCCCAGAGGCCCAAGTGGACCCCAGGTCTGAATATAAAGCAGCCTCAGAACACCTGTGTGGAAGTGAGGCTCAGCCAAGGACGGCAGCAGTGCAATGTTCAGAGTTAAGGAGTTGTCCTCCCCTTCAGGGGAGCCCCGTACCCAGCGTGAGCTGACATCACAGCTGGCAAGGACCACCAGGAGCCTGAGCTGGGAGAAGGGCAGCAGGGGGCAGAGCAGACCGACACCTTGAAGTCACCGGAAAGCCTATTCCTCTCGGGTTTGGACAGAGGTGGCTGTTAATATTAACATGTATCATCATTATTAGCAACTCCCACCCACCGAGCACCCGCTCAAGCCCCACTTGTTTACCTGGATTACCTCATGTAACCATCTCAACCCTAAGGAAAAGTTTACTAATATTATTATCCCCCATTGTACAGGGAAGAAGACTGAGGCTCAAAGAAGGCAAATCACTTATTCCAGGCACACAGCTTGGGCCCTTAGTTCATAAGTGACAAGGCACACCCATTGCCACCCATGCCAGCTCTGGTTTTTTCCTTCCAGCCCCAACTCCCTTGTCCGCCCCTTCTCCCTCTCTGCCTTGGCCACATGGGAGAAAAGGCAGAAAGCAAGGCTGAGGTGCATGCTCAGCCCCCTGCCCTCTCTGCTGTGCCGCTGATCCTCACAACTATTTCTCCTCGCAGGAAGGTGAACAAGTGCTACCGGGGCCGCTCCTGCCCCATCATCGTGCACTGCAGGTGGGTGGGGACTGGAGGTGACAGGCAGCCCAGGCCAGAGGACCTGGCTGGGCCTTCCTGATCCCACCCCTCTCTGGTCCTGCTCCTCTCCCGTGCACACCTCCTGGCACCGGCAAAGGACAGTCCACTGGCCAAATCTGGCACAACTGGTTTTTAATGGCTGTGCACTAAGAATGGTTGAAGAAAAAAGGGGGAAACATGTTCCAGAGACTTTCTGCGTGGCCCACAAACTGGGAAATATTAACTATCTGGCCCTTTCTATAAAAAGTTGGCCCAAGAAAAGCCTGGCCCAGGTTGGAGGGCCATTGCCATTCTGTCCTGCTACCTCCACCGCAGGGCAGAGCCTGGCTGTCCTTTTCTGTCATCCCAGTGAACAGGACACCCCACAGCCCACAGGCTCTGCATGTAAGGCCCAAGTCCCAGGGGCCAGATGTTGGGCATGTTCTCTCATCCGGGCTCACATGCCCTGCCCCAGCCAATCCTTATGGATGGGCCAATGTTGTTCCCAGCCCAAACCTCCATGCATACCCCTCTCTGCTGGGCCCTGCGCTAAGCCTGTCACCAACTCCTGTTTCAGTGACGGTGCAGGAAGGACTGGCACCTACATCCTCATTGACATGGTACTGAACCGCATGGCAAAAGGTAATGCCCATCCCCATGGTGCCTGCAGCCCCCGGGCCCTTGCTAGAGTCTTCCCAGCACCCAGGGGCCCAGGAGCTACGGAGGAGCAGGCTGTCACACCTCTAGGCCTTGCCCAGTCTCCAAGCTGCCCACCCCAGGATGCACCAAGCTTTCTGGGTACTGTCTTCCTCTGGACACCCCTGAACATCCCACATCCCAACCCATCTCCAGGAGTGAAGGAGATTGACATTGCTGCTACCCTGGAGCATGTCCGCGACCAGCGTCCTGGCCTCGTCCGCTCTAAGGTGACCATACTTCCCTGCCCTGAACCTAGCTGCCACCCCTCCCTAGCACCCACTTCTTGGCCACCCCAGGAAACCAGCAGCAGCCTGCCTCTCCCACCTCCCTCCCTGCCTCCCTGAGGGGTGCATCTCTCCTCACAAAGGACCTGCCCAGCACCCTGACCTCTAGAAGGTCTCCCTTGGCAGGAGCAGAGGCCAGGCCTCCTCATGACCCTTCTGCCACTTCCCTTTCCCAGGACCAGTTTGAATTTGCCCTGACAGCTGTGGCAGAGGAGGTGAACGCCATCCTCAAAGCCCTGCCACAGTGAGCCCTCAAGCCCCACGGTGGGCAGCCCAGCCCCTGTCCCCACTGCCTATGTGTGCGTCTATCTGTGTACCCACTCCTCCACCCCCGCCTGCTACTTTGGCCCCCCCTTGGGCATGCCCAGCCCTTCCAAGAGGAGTGTAAGGAAGGGAGAAGCAGCAAGCACAGGCCGAACCAGCCTCACACATGCTGGAGCCCAGGCAGCCCACGGGGGAGGGGGGGAGCAAGTCTGCCCAGAGCCTTCTCCTGCCTGGGTTCCCTGCTCCCTTCCGTGGTTCCAGAGGCTCCTCACCTGTCCGTGTCCCTCCCCCAGCCTGCCGTGTGGACAGGCACGGTGGGGGCGCCACCCTCCCCAGTCCCGCTGCTGCTGGGCTGCCACCTCGCCCCAACCCCCGGCCTCCTCCTGCCACGTGCCACTTAACCTCTCCCCCCTGGCACAAGAGAACATTTCTAGAAAAATCTACTTTTGTATCGATGTGAATAAAGTTAGTGTGTCGTCTGTGCAGCTGCACCCGCACCCCTACGCTCCTCTGTCTGCTCTGCGTGCAGCCGCAGCCGCAGCCGCAGCCTGGGTCTGAGCCGCCCTGCTGTCCCCCTGGATCCCAAGAGTCCTGGCAGACAGGGCCACAGGGGCCTGGGGCTGCCTCCCTCAGGTTGAATAGCAGCGCGTAACAGTGAGGCCGGCATTTTTTACACTGCTCCAAGGTGGCCCAAGGTGCCTTACCTATATTCATTTGTTTAATCTTCACAAAGCCGCTACCAATGATTAACCCCATTTTACATGAAGAGACCTCAACAGAGCACACGGCCAGGTATCAGACCTTGTAACTGGTGGAGTTAAGATTCGAACCCGGGCAGCCTGACCCCTACCACCTCTCCCATCAGTTCTCAGTGGCTGCCTCATCCCCTTCAGCCTCAGGAGTAACCTTCATATGCAGGATGGAGGTTGGGACCCGTGGAGGTGCCAGCCACTCCTCAGGGGACGCTACAGCAAACTCTGGTGACTCCAGGCCAGGCCTGGAGGGACACTTTCTCCCTGTCTGTCCCTCCCCCCTGAGGGTGCTCCTCCTCCCAGAAGGAGCCCTCATCTGCTGGTAATGCGGTGTCCTGGGACAAAGGTGGTGGCCACAGAAGCGAAGCTAGAAGAGCCTTGGGCCTTGGCTACTTGGGGTTAGGGCCATTTACCCATGTGCTTGCTAGACTCAGTCTCAAATGAAAAATAAGGCAACTACCATCTGCGGGAGTGGGGAGTGGAGAGATCAGCCAGCCCCCCACAGGCCCCCTACTATACGCTGCTGGGGCTCAGGTCCTGCGTGCACAAAATTCCAGAGGCTACAAGTGGGGAAAACAGCTTTTCTGCAAACTCCAGTAGTCAGTCAGTCTCTGTCCCTCTCTCTCTGGATGGAGGCTTGAAATTCATCATTCAGGGCAGGCTGCTTCTTTGTATTGTAGAGCTGGGCATGGCAGCCTGTAATCCCAGCACCCTGGGAGGCTGAGCCAGGAAGATCACAAGCTTGAGGTCAGCCTAGGCAACTTAATGACTTTGCAAGACCCTGCCTCAAAATTTAAAAAATTTTAAAGGGATGAGGATGAGGATATAGCTCAATGTGAAGGCCCCGGGTTCATTCCCCAGTTAAAACAAAACAAAACAAAACAAAAAACACTGTAGGCCAGGTGTGGTGGCACACACCTGTAATCCCAGCACTCGGGAGGCTGATGCAGGAGGATTTGGGGCCAGCCTGGCCTACAAAGTGAGTTCAAGGCCAACCTGGAATACACAGCAAGACCCTGTCTCAAAAAACAAAAAAACAAAGCAAAACAACAACAACAAAAAAACCCCAACAATTGTAGGCCCTTTGGCTACTGAAGGTAAGGCCAAGAGCCTGTCCTAGAATTGGCGGATGGCAGGCCACACCACCCTGCAGGACAATGCAAAGGCACTTCTCTGTAGCTGCAGATACAAGGTGGGGGTGGTCTGGCTCTTTCCTCCCTGGGCACAAATGAGCTTGGGGCTTGTGCCCGGGGTGGGGTTTACTCCTGCTGCCATATATGCCCCTGACTCCCACCTCTGGCTGCAAGCTGAGAGGCTTAGTCTAGGAGTCTTGGGGTACCAAAGTTTTACCCCGTCATCGCTTTTTGTGGTTTCTATACAGTCATCTTAACTCAGTCTGGTCCTACCTGTGCTGTGGAGTGTTGTGGGGGAGAAGGTCTTAAGGCTGCTAGGGAAAGACAGTTATGAGCCCCCAAGAGGTGAGGGCCAAGAATATAACCATTTCCTGGGGTTCCATAACATAACTGGGGAGAACAAGCTGGTAAAAGGGGAGACTTCTGCTGCCCGGTGACAGCTGCTTAGGCATAAAGGGAGGTGTGAGGCCTGACATGTCACCCACTGGTCCCACAGGGTCCCTGCTGAGCTACCCTGAGAAGAAGAAGGCAGAGTACCACTGAGCTCTTACAACTCAGTTTTATTGAATTCCAGTTTCCCTCTTGGCCCGAGCCCAGCCTGGCTGGCTCTGATAGGTCTCTGGGGCTCAGTGTTACAGGGGCTGGCAACACCCAACTCCACCAGTCCCCTCCTAGGCCTTGGACTCCCCAGGTAGGGAGGAGGAGAGGCGCTGCCTGTGATGTTGGCGAGAAAGAATGGGCAGCAGGGTCAGAGGCCAAAGAAAGCCATTCAAGCAGCAGCATGCCCCGTGTTCCCAGCACACGTCAGTCCCAGTCACGTGCCTCTGTGAGGGTGGCTTTCCCTTCCAAGCTGTGCCAGCCCACGTCCGTCACTTTCCAGGGCCACGCCCTGCCTACTCTGTCTGCTGGCCCAGAGGAAAAGAACTTTTCCCACATGCTGCAAGGTCTTGACCTGCCCACTCCAACCCTGGAGCTAGCAAGAAGTGTCAGGGGAACCGAGCCTTGGGTCATTCCCCCTTCATCCACATCCTTGTCACCATGCCAGGGACAAATCAAAAGACAAGATCTCCCCATCCAGAGCAAAGGACAGGCTGGCCAGGGCTGGAACTACATATCCCAAGAAGCACAGCTCCATAACTAGGCACCAATTCTCCTAGGTGTGACCTATCAGAAATTCAGCTGGGTGCATTGCACTATGGGACTTGTAGTCCTCACAAGACAGCAGCAAACACCCAGGAAGAGTACACAGGCTAAGACTACTGATGCCCCCCACCCACTGCCCAGTCCCCAGCTCTACACTCAGCACGAGTGAGGGAGGAATGGAGTGTCCCCACCCATCGCATGGGTGAGCGTGCTGTCCTGTTGGAACTGTGAAGCGACTCTGCATCCTGGACATCCAGCTCAGAACACATCTGGGGAGAGAGCAGGGGTGGGTGACAGGAGAGAGGGTCAGCAGCAAGCCATGGAAGATGGAGCCAAGCATGCACACCTGGGCTGGCTGTGGGGCCATTCCCTGAACCCTGACGCATGGTGGGGAAGTAGTACGGGATACGCTCCCCACCTAGGCCTCCCCCTGGGTCGCCCTGGCCCTAGCCCCCCTCTCCGGGGTTAGCCAGCCTCACCTCTGCCTAGTCCCGCAGCTGGGGCAGGCTGAGGCAGCAAGAGGAAGGGAGGAAGAGTAGATCCGGCTCCGAATGTGGATGGCTGAGAGGCTCCCGCCCCACCCAGCTAGCCTCCCCAGAAGACCTCATGGCCCCACCGGCCCCAGCATCTTCCTGGGCACATTGAGGCTTCTCGGGGAGAGAAGGAGAAGGGAGTCCTAGCCAGGTGGCAGTGAAAGCAAGCGATGCAGCCCGAAGAGAGCTGCAGAAAGCAGAGTGGGAGGAAGGAAAGCAGCACCAGAAGGGAAGCACAGAGACAGTCAGAGCTCAACACTGCACAGAAACCAGGGGTCTGCAGCTGGACAAGGAGCGCAGAGACTCCACTCAGCCTGCACTGCTTCCCAGAGGAGCGGCAGCGCTTGGGCTCAGAGCACCGCACCCCAGGCCAAGTCCTCCTTCCTTGACACCCTTGGCAACATGGATGGCAGAGAACCTGAGCACAAAAGGCTCAACCCAAACCACTAATGCTCCTCAGCAACTCCTACTCCACAGAGTGCATCCGGCTCCCTTGCGCCCTTCCATTACCCCGACACCCCACCCCCCTCAGGGACCTATGAGCTTCACCCAGGGACCTATCAGCTCTGGCTGTGCACAGCAAATCCAAAGTCCACACTGGAATGCGGCAGGCCTGGGAGGGAAACTTGTGGAGGGACAAGGAGTTCGGGCTCCCACGACTCAGGCCACACTCCGCTCTGCTCTGACAGCGAGTCGTACGCTGAGTCAAGACCTGAATCAGGTTGGGCTGGGCCTGGCATTCAGAGAATGAGGCAGCGAGAGGCCTTCTCCTCTGGGGATGGGCTGGGTTTCGCTGCCTCACCCCGGGCCCCCTCCTGGGCTCCCCCTGGACCTTGGTGCTGGGCCTTGGGCCGTCCCTGCCGCTGCTGCTGTACCCCCCGCCCACCTGCCGGCTTCTGCCCAGCTGCTTCCATCTCTGACAGGCTGTAGGCCATGGCAAGCTGCAGGTCCTCGTCCTCCTCAGAGAGGTCACTGTCAGAGGGGCGTGGGGCAGGGGTCTGCCGCATCTGCGCACCCCCCAACCTGGAGGTGACTGACTGTTGCTGCTCACGACGGCTCAGCTCCAAGCCCAGTGCCAGGTCATCTGGGACACCTGCAAGAGCCACAGTCACCATGAGGCCTCACATCCAGGCCGGGGCATCCTGCCAGCCCACCGCACACAGCGATGACCCTGACCACTTACAGCCTCTCTCTGGAACTAGCACATATGCATTAGGCCCCAGGATACTGAGTAGGCACCTGGGAGGTATTCAGCTCCAGGAGGTACTGTTCTTCCTCTGTGGATGAGTTACGCAACCTCCCTACACCTCCCTTTCCTCGTCTATGAAACAGGAACGACAGTGCCTACACACACGAATAATCCCATTGGTTAAATATGTCGACCCATGTAAAGTGGGTCACCACATAGTACTTCAGTGTCGGCAGCTAAGCAAGGTTAGCTGAAGTGACAATCCTGGGGGGCGTGGTGTTGCGGGAAGAGTTCTGGTCCAGGAATCTCGTGCCCTGAGCTTGATTCCTGGCTTACTTTACCCCTCAGTTGATAGGAAGGATTCTTCAGCCAGGGACTACTTGGATGTCAAGGTCATTTAACCATACTGTGACTCAGTCTCTTGAAATAAAAATGGGACCAATACCACCTACCTGCATATTCTCCTAGATACTTTAAGAATACAAGGGATACTATATATGTGCAAGTGCTTTAAAAAAAAAAAAAAGACAGACAGTGAAGTGCTTTGCAAATGTAAGGTACCTCCACCAACAATGGTGGTGACTAGGTGGCCCCAAGACCCCTCTGCTCACTTCTCCCCATGGCCATCTCTGATCCTGCCAGTCTGGCTTATGGCTGCCATTCCCTAGGGCCCACCCCCAAGGGAGTTCAGACGGAAGTGTAGGGAAGGGGGCCCCGGGGCTGGAGCTCCCTGTCATGGACTGGGTAGTGGAGCCATTCCTCACCATTGATTGAAACTGACTTCAGCTGCCCGTCCTCCTCCACTTCCACCCGCTCCTGCCCATTCTCCATGATTCTGTGGGAGACAGCACAGCTCAGTCAATGAGCAGACACGTCTAGGCTCAGCCACTGCAGGGCAGATTTGATATCTGAACATGGCTCCCACCTCCACCCCTGCCCCCAGACCCCCTCCCGTATGCCCCTAGGAGGCCTCACCTGCGTGTCGTGATACGGCGTCCCTGGACAAAAGTGGTAGACGTTGAAACAGAACGGAAAGCACCAGCCCCGGGACTGAAGGAGAAAGACGAGGAGGAGAAATCTGGCATTGGGACAAAGGAGGTAGAGGAGAGACTATTAGAGGGAGGCTCTGTGCTGCCTGCCAGGCACCAGAAGCCAGGAGCCTCAGGGCCCCCGCAGAGCTGCCCAGAGGCAGGGCTCCACGTAGAGGACACAGGCCTGGAAAAGTGACAAGCTGCCACCAGGGATTCCAGGACTCAGAGCTTAAAAAAACGGGAAGGGACGGTACTTACCAGAGTGCCCAGGGAAGGAGGAGGAGAAGGTAAAGAAGGGGCCTGAGTGTCGGGAACCCCGGTTCTGAAGCTCTGAGAAGGGGCCCAGGTCATCTGCAGTAAGCAGATTCGCAGTCATCAGTGAAAATACCCCCAACCCCATCCCCAGTGTGTGAACTTTGCTTTTAAGTCTAGAAATACAAGCTGCTGAGCAACTGGGTACATTTATGTTTTTGTTGTTGTTGTCGGCCTTTACAAATTAAATTCCTCTTCAACACTGTATGTGAAAATGCTTACTGGTTAATTCTGCCCACAATAAGGAACAAAAGGAGAGACAGACAGAAGGAAGGACAGATGGCCCCTTTCATAGAGGCAGAGAGCATGATGTGAGGACGGGCAGGAAGAGCAAGCAGCCCTACCTCTGCCATTTGCTCCATGACTCTGAGCAAGTCATCTGTGCCTCAGTTTGCTCATCTGTAAATGGGGGTTAAAATTAGTCACCTCTCAGGGTTCACAAGAAGATGAGGGGACATCAAATACTGGACAGAAAATCATTCTAAAGCCTGGCAAATGTTGTTATGTGTCCCACTACCACTCTTGTCACATGGCGCTGTGAGTCTTGCCCTCATGGCTGTTTTTGTGGAGCTCTAACAATGGAGTATTGTTGTTGTCATTTAACAAGGCCAGTCTGTAAAGTGACACTGGCAGGTCATGTGTGAGGTTCTGTCCCAGCTCTCACTGCACCCACACACGCTACACAAAATCTTCTGCCTGTGGATCCTGCTCCCTTCTCAGCCTCCTGCCTAAGGGCCTCCCAGCAGATGGAGGACAGGCCCAAAGGGGGAAGCTGAGCCACTCTGAGCCCCCAAGTCCACTCACCAAAGAGCTCTGCAAAAGGATCTCCACTCCCGAAGAACTCCCGGAAGACTTCCTCAGGGCTGCGGAAGCTGAAGGTGAAGCCAGGCCCACCACTGCCACCAGCTTCTGCTCGAGAGGGGCCGGTTCCTGGAGGAGAGGCAGGATGAGAGGGGGGCTGGGGTGTCCATCTTGCTCTGAGCCAGGGGATCCGCCTAAGGCATTGCCAGGAGCCTCAGAGAGAGCAGCCGTGACAAGGACCTGCCTTGCCAACTCCACCCCGACCCACTTCCATCCCGGGGCCCTGCTGCTCCACCTACCTGCTCCAGTCAGCCCTTCCCGGCCGTAGCGGTCATAGATCTCCCGCTTATGCTCTGGAAAGAGAGATTTGATCATTTCTCCCTCCCCCTGGGACGTGGGTCTCCCCTCCCAGGCTAGGCCAACCCTCAGAGGATTGCCTAGAGCCTGACACTTGGGGGACAGCAGGGTGTTCAGGGGACAAAGGCTGTGGGTTTTAGCAGCTACTACACCCTTCACATGGCTGGCTTTTTCTCATCTGTAAAATGGACATCATACCAGTAGCTACCTCATAGGAATACCGCAAGGATTAAAAGAAATAATTCACATAAACTGCTTAGCATAGTGGCTGGCACATGGTGTTTGGTAAACATGAGCTGGGGTGTATATCAGCAGTAAAGTGCTTGCCCGCCATGCACAAGGCCCTGGGTTCAATCCAAAGATAAATAAGTGAATTATGCTAGCTAATCGTGATCTGCTGTTATTAATCAGGGCTTGTCCAAATGTTGCTTCCTCAGAGGGATTTTCTGTGACCACCAAAACAAGATCAGGTGCCTAGAATTCCCTACCACATCACCCTGCTACTCCCCTGTGGAATGCTTGTCACAGCCTGTGACACCGTCTGTGTGTTACCTGGTTAGTGCCCACCTTCCCTGACTAGAACAGGATAAATAACCGCAGGACAAGGAACAATGTCTGCTTGTACTCCACTGCTTCCCCAGCACCCAACAGGTGCCCGGTGCTATAATCACTCAATGGACACTTAATGAATGAATGAATGAATGAATGAATGCAGAAAAGACAGACCTGGTGCAGGGCTGCAGCTCAGTGGTAGAGCACCTGCCTAACATCTGCGAGGCCCTGGGCCCAATGCCCAGCACCACAAAACAAACAAGCAAACAAACAAAAAAGACAGACTTGGATTCATCTTCCAGCTCTGTATGGTCTTTTAGCCTCAGTTTCTTTGCCTGTATAATGGGGGTGATAAACACTTGTCTCACAGGATGGCTTCAAGGAGATTACTGAGGCCTGGCACAGAGGAGGCTCAATACACATTTTTTCCTGCCCTGCTCCCCTCCCTGGTCAGCACCCACACTGCTCTCCAGACCCTGGGGGGGGGCGGCAGAGCTGTCCCTGTAGAAGAGGGCATTTAAATGCCAGGCTGAAAGAAAGCGTGGGGATGGTGCTGGAGGTAGGGCTTTGGGAAGGAGTGAGTTGGGGCATGATAAGGGGAAATGTGTTGAGCCCTGCCCTGATCCCAGGCCTTACTGTCAGACAGCACTTCATAAGCTTCTGCCACCTCCTTAAATTTCCTTTCAGCAAACTCTTTGTTATCGGGGTTCTTGTCTGGGTGCCACTGTAGAGCCTTTCGTCGGTACCTGCAGGAAGTGAGTGTGGAGAGAGGGTCAGGGGACAAATGCTGTCTCTTCCTACCAGGAAACTCAACCACTCATTCTCCCCTGGCCCACCACCGTCCTTTCACGGGTGGACCCAGCCCACCTCAGCTGCTAGGGCTGCTCTGTGGCCATCTTTTCGTGGGACTCCTCTCTCTTCCCTCTGCACCAGGGCTAGGACTAACCTAGGAGCCCATGGGGACCCCAAGGCAAGAACGCTCCCATCCTGGCCACATGTGGCCACAGAGGGCACAGGGACACTGGTCTCCTCGCAGGGCCGAGGCATCTCTGTGTTGCATGCTGAGAGAGCTCGCATCTAGGGAGTGGGCGCTGGAGGGGGCACTGGAGAAGGACCCAAGGGGCAGCTCACGGCACTGCTTCTTCCCTCTCTGGACTTGTCCTTCTGCCCTTCCACGGTGTCTTTCCTCCCTACAGGTATCACTCGGAAAAGCCTCTGTGGGGCAGAGGGTGACAGGTTTCCTGGAGGCACTTACGCCTTCTTGATGTCATCAGCAGACGCACTCGGCGGCACGTCTAGAATCTCGTAGTAGGATGCCATGGCTGTCCTCAAGCGGGCCTCCTCGGGGCTGCAGGACAGAAGCAGTCAAGCCCCCGGGAACCAGCTGCCCCTCCTAGCGGCTGGAGACCCCTGGGGGACGGGCGGCGCTCCCGGTGGGAGCGGAGGCCCGGGGCCGTGCTCGCAGCCGGTGACTGGGCTTCCTCCGCAGCCTTATCTTTCCTGGCAGGCCGGGGCTCCGGGCTATCTCGGCGTACAGGCCCCGGAAGCCCGATCGGAGCCCCCTGACTCCAGCAGCCCGACCCAGGGTCCCCAGCCTGACTCGGGCCTGGCCGCACCTCCTCCGCCGGGAGTCCCGCCCCTGCCCCCCGCCGGGAACCGTCTGGCACCCGCAGCCCTGGCTCGCGGCTGCTGCGTAGGACGCGCCCGGCCCAGCTGTGCGCGCAGGCGTGCGTCAGCGGCACGGAAACTACTAGACACCCGGAGAAGGCCAGCTCCGCCCGGCACCCCAAGGGGGAGGGGGACAGCAGGGGCTTCTGGGAGATGGGGGCGGAGCCGGCTATTTTGGGCTTGCACCCCGGCGACGTCACCCCAGGTGGCACCTGCGAGACCGCGGCCCACTGCATCAGTCGAAGCGTGACGCACTAGCGCAAACGAGATGCGGGGCCCCCTGGTCCTTCTGTCGTTCTCCGATCAACATGACTCATGGTACTCACCCGGAGGTACTCAACGCCACCTCAAGCACTCACCGACTCCTCTCTGGATGTAACTCCTCCCATTTTCAGATCCCTCCTGCAGCCCCTGGTCCTCAAAAGAGGCTGCCCTAGCTTCCCTGAGTAGGTCACGCTTGCCTTTTATAGAATCTCGTGGCTTTCCTTCCTCACGCTTGGCACAGCCACAAATTAGCATTGATTGGTCTGCTTATTTGATTACTATTCACCTCCCCCACTAAACTGTAAATCCCTTTTTTCAGTAGTATATATAGGGCAGTAGCCAAAATATCCATTGGATGATTAAATATTGAACAGATGCAAACCTCTTGGTGACAGTTTTGACACATTGGGAGAGGTGCGGTTAGAGAGGACAGTAAAAGGAAATTCCCTGGATTCAAGGTTTTTCTTCCCAAGCTGATCCTGAGCAGGCTTATTCCACCTCAAAATGGTTCTGAGTTCAGACCTCCTTAGAGAGTTAGAGAATTTACTCTACTTAGTACCATCCGGCCAGTGCACAAGCATTAGTTCAGTATCTTCTACATTACATGCTGCCAGGATGTATAAAGAAGAATGTGGGGGCTGGGGGATATGGCCCAGTCTTTGCCTAGCATGTGTGGGGTCCTGGGTTCACTCTCCAGCACCACAAAAAATGAAAAACACAATAAAAAGAATCCTAATCCCTGACTTCTCTGAGCTGGAACTTGAAAAGATAGGCAGCCCTCAGTATAACCCACTGGGAAACCTTCAGCATTGCCCCTTCGGAAATAGACCTGGGTTTGCAAGCTGGCCGTATGGGGTGACTTAGGGAAACTTCTGAGGACTTGGTTTCTTCTCCCTAAATACTGTATAGGCAATGCTGATGGTTGTTTGAAAGTCATAGAAGGCAGGGTATATAACAGGAGTTATTGGTATAAACCTCTCCAGCACCACATTTGGCTCAAGGAGCAATGGTTATGTGAGTCTAGGGTGGTTGACCCAGGAACGCTTCATCACAGACAAGGGCTGGAGCGGAGCACGTGTGCAGAAGGCGGTGTGCTTTGTCCAGCTTTCCTGGCTGCCCACCACTGAACCTCCTGCCTCCATTTGGGGAATTCCCACCTACATTTGGGGTATTTACATCCCATGGGTTCTAACGGGAGGCAGGCCATCTGCCACAAAGCCTTAACACTTGCAGTTGACACTTTTCGAGACTTCCAGCTCTAAGGGTGCAAGTAAAAGACACGAGCCCTGCCAATTGGGTGCAGCAACCGGGACTGAATCTGGGGCAAGGCACTGAGAAGATACGGGTGCTTCAGAATCCATCTCCGGTGTTGTTGGCTGCCATGGGGCCTGCAGCGCCCTCTAGTGTCCGAGGGAGAAAACGTCAGCCTCTACGTCCGTACTGAGGGAAGGTAGTTCCTGCAGAGGGTCGAGCGCACGAAGGTCTCCAACACAGGCTGCCCTGTGCCCCAAGCTTGACTGCCAAGTGTCCTTGGTGTCTTCCTGCTTCTAAGCCTTGTTTGCTCACCTTTGCATTGGTTTTTTATGCCAGTCCATATCTTGCTAATTGAAGGGTGGGCTGGTTTTTGTTTTGTTTGCTTTTTAAGTTTTGCCAGAGTTCATTTCTGCTGTTTACTATAAGAATCTTGACTGAACCAAAGACCGAGGCTTAGATTTGGTTTCAGGGGAAAGAGTAGATTAGGTTAGGTTAGGTCACTCCGAAATCTTCCGGGTCTCTGCCTTTTTCTTCCTATTTCTCTCATATCAACAGACATCTGTCTAGCACTGCCTGTGTAGGTGGTATTATGTTAAGAGTAGGCGCCGGGGCCCAGCACCTGCTTGGCAAGCGTGAGGTCTTGAGTTCGATTCCCGGTACAACAACAACAAAAAAAAGAGTAGGAACACAAAGAGATTTAAGTTCCAATTAAGCTCTAATTGGTATTTTATTTCAAGGAAATAAAATCTAGTTGAGACATGAACAAATGATAACTGAGAGAAATCTTATGGAACACATTTGCAAAGAGTTAATTTCCTTTGTTCACAAAGAAATAAAAAAAATTAGTAAGGCAAGCAATGCAATTTTTCCAGTGCTGGGGGTAGAACCCAGGGCCTTGAGAATCCTGGGCAAGTGCTTTACCATTGAGCGACACCCTCAGCCCCCAATGTAATTTTTTAAATGGGCAACGGGTCCAGACAGCTCACAGAAAATGAAACACTGGCTCAGAAACACATGAAAATATACTCAGTCCCACAGCAAGAGAAGGGTAAACAAAAGCTGCAATGAAATATTTTCACTTATTGAATGATTGACAAGGATCAAAAAAAATTTTTTTTTATTTTTTTGTCTTTTTGAGACAGGGTTTCACTATGCAGTTCAGGCTGGACTTGAACTCATTTTGTAGCCCAGACTGGCCTCGAACTCACAGCGATCCTCCTGCCTCAGTCTCCTGTGCTGGAATTACAGGCGTGTGCCGCCATGCCTGGCACTGGATCAAAAAGTTTGATGCATCATAAGAGCAAGGTTGTAGGCATACATGTTCTCATACATTGATAGTGGCAGGGCAGCTAGTTTGGTATGATTTCTAAAGAAAGAAATATGGAGTGCAACAAAGTTATACAGGGCCGGTGAGATGGCTCAGCGGAGTACGCGCCTGCCTGGCAAGCTTGAGGGCCCGAGTTCGACTCCCGGAACCCACATACAAAAAAAAGGGCTGGTGATATCACTCAGTGGCACAGGCGCCTGCTGGCGTGCGAGGTCTTGAGGTCGACCCCAGGTACCCAAAAAACCAAAAAAACAAAAAAGTTATATATATACACCACCTTTGACCCAGCAATTCCAATCCTAAAAACTTATGGTTGTATATATATGCAAAGAAGTATGTATGGGGTTGCAGCATTCATCTTTCCCACCCCCTTTACTGGGGACAGAACCTCAGCCTCTACCACTGAGCTATAACCCCAGCCACAGCATTCTTTTTAATAGCATAAAATTAGAAACAACCTAAACTGGGTATGGTGGTACATGGTGGTAATCCCAGCACTCTGGGAGGCTGAGGCAGGAGGATTGCAAGTTCGAGTCCCACCTGAGCAATTTGGTAACTTAGTGTGACCCTGTCTCAAAATAAAAAATAAAAATACATAAGGCCTAGTGCAAAGGCTCTGAGTTCAATCCCCAATACCACATGAAGGAGAAAGAAAAGGAGAAGAAAAAGAAGGAAAGAAAGAAAGAAAGAGGAGGGGAGAGAGAGAGAGAAAAGGGAAGGGAAGGGAAGGGAAGGGAAAGGAAGGGAAGGGAAGAGAAAAGAACCTAAATGCCAGTTAATAGCCGACCAGTTAAATAAGCCATGGTACACTGTATATGATAGGATATTGTCACCAGAAAGAACGTGCTGATGTAGACCATCTTTTAGGTTGAAAGTTAAATTAAAAAATGAGACACAGAACAGAGTGTATACTAAAAATATATGGACACACATTAATATCTATAGATGTCTCTAGATGAAAACATTAACAAAAAAACAGTGGTGCCTGCCAAGAGGAGAACACGATGAAGGAGATTTATCTCTGCTGTTACAGTTTTGAATACCTTTTGGATCCTGAAGCATGTGTAAATAACAGCTGTTCAAATACACATAAAAAATGCTAAGGGCTTTAGTTGTGAACTAGGACATTCCCCAGAAGCCACATGCTACTGTACAAGGCAGCCCCTGCCGAGTGCCGAATGAGTGACAGAGATAGATGGGGGGCGGGGCTGGGAGAATCCAGAGGAGGGAGCCCTGCCCTAGGCGGGATGGCTTCTGGAAGGCTGTGACCTAAGCTAGAAAGGAATGGCAACACTGAGACAGCCAGAGCTGTGGCCTCCAGAAGGAGGAAATGCTGAGGACACAGATTTGGAGGCAGGCATGCGCCTGACACAGCAGAGGTGAGGGGATAAGCCTGTTGGGATCCAAAGCTGGGAACCCGTCTCTCTGCCTGCAGGAGGTAATTACACCATGTCTTTAGAAGCATCAGAGATGAAGGGATTGTCCTGAGCTGAGGGAGTCCCCAGGAGCCAGGCTGGGTGGCGCTCCCAGTTGCCCCAGGAAGTCTGGGTTGCCACCTCCCCATACCTACACCCAATCCAATGCAGGCCTACAGGTGCCTACCAACAGGGGGGACCCTGTGGGGCCTGGGTGGAGATGGAGATACAGCACCCAGGGTGGGCTGGCTGGTACAGCAGATGGGAGGGGGACCGGCCGCCTCTCAAGGTGCCCTGCCATCCTGGCAGGTGACAGTCCCACCTCTCTCTCTCATAGAGGGTGTCAGGAAAACCTTTCCAAAGGTTACCGACAGCCCCAAGGTCTGTCCGCAGAGAAGCCTCCACCCCAGTTCAGTGCCAGAGACTGGGGCCCTGCCCCCTGCCTTGATGCCCTTCACCACAGATGCCAAACAGGGATGTGTCAAGCGTCATGCCCTGGGGGCACCTGAGTCACTGTCTGGCTTTGCTTACCTGTTAGGCCAGAAGAGGTGGCCTCTGGAGGAGCACCTGGAACATCGTGGGCAGGAGGGTGGGGCCAAGGGAAGGAGCAGCAACATGAGTGTCAGCTGAGGCCCCTCGGGTTTGGAGCCCAGCTCCTCCATTTATGATGCAAGTCACATCACTTCTCCAAGCCGATCTCCACATCTGTGAAATAGCCAATAATGGAACGAGTTCCTTCAACAAACACTGAGTGTGGAATGTATTAGGTGACATGCAAAGTGCTAAGGGTAGGACAGTGAGGAACGAGGCCTTGTTCCCAAGGAGCTCCCATTCCAGTGGGTACGATAACTGTGTATACATCAAAAATACACAAGATGAGCCAGGTATGGTGATACACACCTGTAAACCTGGCTTTCTGGGAGGGGGAAGCAGGAGGGTTGCACAATTGAACCCAGTCTGGGCAACTTACCAACAGCAAGACCCTGTTTTGAAATTGAAAAAAAAACTTAAAATGGGGTTGGGGAGATCAGGGTGGGAGGGAGGGAGGGCCCAAGGTCTCTCTCTCTCTCTCCTCTCTCTCTCTCCCCCCTTCTCTCTCATCTTATCAGATAGCAGTTGAGTCTTCTCCCTGGCTCCGATTCCTGCCAAATGTTCCTCCCTCCTCGGTCCCACCTGCTCCCTCTGGGTAATCTTGCTGTGGTGCCAACTCCAAGTCCTAGTTCGGTGCAAGGGCCCTGGGTTCAATCCCCAGTACTCAAAACAAAACAAAGTGAAACAAAAACAAAAAAGAAAAGAAGAAAAAGAAACAAGCCAAATATGTTGGTGTGTGCCTGTAATCCCAGGTACTTGGAAGTCTGAGGCGGGAGAATTGCAAGTTCAAGGCCAGTTTGGGCAATCTAGTGAGACCATATTTCAAAATCAAGTAAGAAAAAGGGCTGGAGATGGAGCTCAGAGGTAGTGCACTTGCCTAGCAGGTGCAAGACCATGGGCTCAATCCCCAGTACTAAAAAAAAATTAAAAAAAAAAAAAGAGAAAGTGGAGGGAGAAAAGATAATAAGAAAATGTGCACACACAGGCCGGGGATATAGCTCAGCGGCACAGCGCCTGCCTGGCAAGTGCGAAGTTGTGAGTTCTATTCCTGGTACAAAAAAAAATGCACGCACGGCCTCACACACAGTAGGTGCTTGTTAAATCACAACAATTTCTTGGGGTTTTAAGGGATCCCAAAGTAATCCCTCTCCCCTTCCCAGGTGAGAGGCCAGATGAAGGAGAGAAAGACTCAGGAGTCACATAGATAGAGATTTAAAACTTGGCCCATTTAGTGGGAAAAAAAGTGGATTGAGGATATAGCTGAGCTAATCAGCAAAACTGAGCTTCTAAACATACTCTCTGAATTAAGTTACTCGTGCCGCACTCACACACACACACACACACACAGCCTCTCTCCTGGGGGATAGAACCCACTAAGTGTAAATCCTCTAAGAAGAGTTGAGAATACTTGCTGTCTAAATAAATAATTCCCAGAAGAGGAAGCTGCTGGGGTGTGCGTGCCCATTTTCTTCTCTACACCCCTCCCCCTTCCTCCTGTTGCTTTCACTCCATCCTCTATTTCCTACAAAGTACTTGGGACAAGAGAGACAGGGACAGGTAGTGGGAACCAGATGAGGGAAAGAGTCCTCCTTTGATTGGCATCCTGGCACTGGACTACTGGAGTGGGTGCTGGTGCTTTGCCGGCCTTCTCAAAGATCCACTCCCCACCTGCCCTGCCCTCCTCCGTCTCACAGGGCTGCGTGCCCTCTGTCCTGGGCTCTCTTGCCAGCTGCCTTCTGCCTGGGCTGAGCTGATGGGAGCCACAGCTGGAGGTTGAGGGTAGGAGGAAGAAGCCAAGGAATTTCTCCCTCTCTCAATCAGGTGGTTTCCCAGACTGTGGCTGTGTCTCTTCCCTGGCTCTGATGCCCGCCAAATGTTCCTCTTAGATCCCACCTGCCCTCTCTGGGTAGCCCTGCTGTGGGTCCAGCTCCAAGGTGCTGGTATCGCATCTCGTCCTTTGGTTCCTCCAGCCCCAGGGGTGACAGCAGCTTCCTGGTGTTGTTGACTTCAGGGTTGCCATTCCAGTCCCCCATCTTGGGAAAGCCCAGGGAAAAGGGGACTGCAGGAAGGACAGAGCTGAGGATAGCCCTGTGAATTCAGCCTCTGCTGCATCGTGGTGGGGTTGGCCCTAGTTCAGACACTTGCAGTGGTTAGACCATTCCTCATCCCAGCAGGGACTCCAGGAAGTCCCTATGAAAGGACTTAAGGGCCACCACTGGGCTGGCAGTGGAGCTCGGAGTTCTGCTTGCATAACTCAAGACATCAAATTGAGAAAGGGTTGCTTGTCTTCATGAGCAGTGGTGAGTGCTGACAGAGGCTACGGAGAGGTGAGCTCTCCCTCTGCTTTTCCACCTTGCTGCTGCTGCTGCCATGTTACCATCTCACTGCCAGCTTCCGGACTCTCTATACTCCAACTCCTGCCTGGAGAAGACAAGTGCCCAGACTGCGGGGTGGTCCAGGGATCACCAGCCACATCCGACCACTCTGGTGCATCACTTTGGGTCCTCTAGCTGCCCAGGTTCCTCCGACCAACTTCACAGTGGGCGACTTCCCAGCGCCTCTCCCCCATCCCCACAGCTTCCTACCGACTCTGCAGCCAAAGTGTGAATGATGCAGCAGAACAGAGGACTTGGTGCTTGATCAGGCAAGAACAGAGCCAGTGTGTAAGCTCCCCCAGCCTCACTCCACCTGCCCACTCACCCAGCGGTGGCCCCGAGATGCCCTGTGTTACGGCTTGTATCTAGATGTTCCCCCAAAGCTTCACGCGATCATAGGTGGGGCTTTTTGGAGGTGGATGGATCTAGGGTGTGCAATGCTGGGATTAATGGTGCCTCACCCTGGGTGTGAGTGCTACCCAGCCTAAGGCCATGTAGCCTGGATAGAGTACAGTAAGTCACTGACTTACAATTTTCATTCCAGGAGAATGTTCATAAATCAGATTTGTTCATAAATTTGACAAAGTGAGTCTTATACACAAATACACAATGTAAAGCATAAAAAAAAACAAATTAGAGGTCCATTCATATGTGTGAAAGTTCATAATTTGAATCTTCATAAATTGGGGGCTTACTGTATAAGGGACAGAAAGGGGCTGCTGCTGTTGCTTGCTGCTTGCTGCTTGCTGCTTGCTGCTTGTTGTCTTCTCCTTGCCCTGCTTTGCCATGGACTATTTCTCCTTTACGATGCCCCTCTTCCAGGCCACCCTGCTTTGGAGCCAGCCAACTATGGACTGAAATCTCTACAAACTGTGAGCTATAATAAACCTTTCTCCTTTAACTTTGGGTGTTGGGTATTTTGTCTCAGCAACAAGAAAAGTAATGAAGACACCCTGCATTCAGCTGCATCTTCTCTGGGGTGAATTTGCCCTCCTTCCCTGCTTTACTCTCCATGATCCCCATCCTGCTCCCTGGAATTGCACTCTAATGACATACAGAATCAGATCTGCCTTTTAGGGAGCCCAGGCTAAGACACCAGTCTTTTTTCTGCTCATGAAAGAGAATCCAAGAGAAAATACCCAGAAGACAATAAGGCCACAGCACTTTATTTATTTATTTATTTATTTATTTATTTATATTTTGTGTGTGTGTGGGTACCAGGAGTTGACCTCAGGACCTTGCACTTGCCAGGCAGGCACTTATGCCACTGAGCTATCTCACCAGCCCCACAGCACTTTATTTAGAAAGTAACACAGGATCGTCTCGTATTCATCCCCTTCTTCCTCTTCTTCCCTCTCAACACTATCCATGCCCACCTCCTTGTAATCTTTCTCTAGGGCAGCCATATCCTCCCGGGCCTCTGAGAACTCACCCTCCTCCATGCCCTCTCCCACATACCAGTGTACAAAAGCCCTCTTGGCATACATCAGGTCGAACTTGTGGTCCAGGCGGGCCCAGGCCTCAGCGATGGCGGTCGTGTTGCTCAGCATGCACACAGCACGCTGCACCTTGGCCAGGTCGCCCCCAGGCACCACCGTTGATGCCAATCTTGAAGCCCGTGGGGCACCAGTCCACGAACTGGATGCTGCGCTTCATCTTGATGGCAGCAATGGCGGCATTGACATCCTTGGGCACCACATCTCCGCGGTACAGCAGGCAGCAGGCCATGTACTTGCCATGCCGGGGGTCACACTTCACCATCTGGTTAGCAGGCTCGAAGCAGGCATTGGTGATCTCTGCCACCGACAGCTGCTCGTGGTAGGCCTTCTCTGCAGAGATGACTGGCACATAGGTGGCCAGGGGGAGGTAGATGTGAGGGTAGGGCACCAGGTTGGTCTGGAACTCTGTCAGGTCCACGTTGAGGGCCCCGTCAAAGCACAGGGAGGTGGTGATGGAGGAGACGATCTGGCTGATGAGGCGGTTGAGGTTGGTGTAGGTTGGGCGCTCGATGTCCAGGTTGCGGCGGCAGATGTCATAGATAGCTTCGCTGTCCACCATGAAGGCACAGTCCGAGTGCTCCAGGGTGGTGTGGGTGGTCAGGATGGAGTTGTAGGGCTCGACCACAGCTGTGGACACCTGGGGGGCTGGGTAGATGGAGAACTCCAGCTTGGATTTCTTGCCATAGTCAACAGAGAGCCGCTCCATCAGGAGGGAGGTGAAGAAGATGAGGAATCCTTGGAGCCCCGTGCACTGGTCAGCCTATTCAGGAAGAGGAGAGAAATGAATGGGTCTGAAGCACAGCTGATAAACAGGAAAGATGCAAAAGCTTCATGAAATCCTTGGAAGACTTTTCCAAGAGCACAAGAGATCAGCATGGGGAGGGCCCCTCTTTCTCCTCCTTGTCCCCCTTCCTCTCTACAATCTTCTGAGGTCTTTCACACATAGCTGTCTTGAATCCAGTGACAGAGTCATCTTTGTTATCACAACTTGCCAACCCCCCGCATCTTCACACCCATGCCCCCTGATTTAACTTCAGATGTTTCTGCAGGGCTTCTCTACTGAGATCAGCAACACAAGACCAGCCTTGGTGGAAGCCAAAGTCAGTCACAGAGCCTTGGCCTAGCATTCTTGAGATCCCTGATTTTCATGGAGACTTCTGGTCATGTCCCTGCAATATAAGGCCATATTCTGGTAATACTTATGGACCTCCATACCTTAGCCAGGCAAGCCATCAATATGTTTGCACTTGGGGTTACTCTTCCTAACAATGGGCCAGTGGGTGTGGAAGATAAGAAGGTACTGGCTTCAGGATGGACCTACAATAGGCCTCTTGGTCAGTTCAAGGCCCTTCCTCACTAGTCCTAGTCCCCATCCTTATTCAGGAGTCTCTCCCAGGGGCTGAAGCTGCCTTTCCTGTCTGGTCTCTAGAGCACTCTAGAAATAGAGATCCAGATTCCCCTGCCCAGGATTCAGCCTTCCCTTACCAGCTTCCAAATCTGGTCCATTGCTAGGTCGATGAGCTCCTTTCCAATGGTGTAGTGGCCCTGGGCATAGCTACTGACAGCGTCTTCTTTGCCTTTGATGAGCTGCTCTGAGTGGAAGAGTGTGAAGATGTGGGGGGTTGGCAAGTTGTGATAACAAAGATGACTCTGTCACTGGATTCAAGACAGCTATGTGTGAAAGACCTCAGAAGATTGTAGAGAGGAAGGGGGACAAGGAGGAGAAAGAGGGGCCCTCCCCATGCTGATCTCTTGTGCTCTTGGAAAAGTCTTCCAAGGATTTCATGAAGCTTTTGCATCTTTCCTGTTTATCAGCTAGTGGTATGTGCCCATCTGAACTTCATCTGCAGTGGGCAGAGTTTTGGGCTCCATCTCCCTTAGAGTCCAGTTCTCAACCCCCAGAGTGCCAGAGGGGATGGGATCACCAGGCCCCAGATTCTCCCCTAGAGGAACTGCATCCAATGACATGGAAAGGGATGTGGGACAGTCTTGGGGCTCAACAGCTGAGCAACAGTGATTCTAATTGCTTGGATTCCAACTGGAGTTCTAATTGGCAGCAGCACAAACTCCAGTGCTCTCCAGTTCTAAAGTAGGACTTCTCTGTACTCAGGGACAAGGCTATGGCAGAAACGGGTGGATCATCATTCACCAATCACAGTGGACTCCGGATCCACAAACACTGCCCAGGGCACGTATTTTCCAGCTCTGGTTTCACTGAAGAGGTGTTGAAGGAGTCATTTCCCACCCAAAGGTCTCATCACTGGCCATCTACCTATTTGGCTGGATCCCATGTTCTAAGCAGTACAGCTCCCAGCATGCACTGCCATCTGCACACCGGCCTGCCCCATGTGGACTGAGATGCATTCATGCTGAGTGGGCAAAGGTCAGAGAACAGCCTTAGAAAGAAGGGTATTATCATGCCCTGACACGATTCCTGCCCGCCTTCCTCGAGTGGTTCTCTGGCTGAGCGTCAAGTTTCCTGGACTCTGCTCCTTGTCCCACCTCCTGTGTCTAAGCACGTGCTGGTATCACTGAGGATCCACAGGCATTGGCTGTAGAGGCAGGGACAAAACTCTAGGGGGAAGCAGATGTGGGCAGATCCGAGGTTACAGAGCTTTGTTCAATGACTAAGCATCTTAATTAAGGAATGTGGAGGAGATCTGATGAGTCTGGTAAAGTGTGATAGTCAACCTTGCCATGCACAGAAAGAAATGGGTGCCACTGGTGGAGGAAACAAGGGAAGACATGACAGAGATAAAGAAAGCAAGCAATGCTGGAGCGTGGTATTGCATGCGTATATCCCAGCACTCCAAGGCTGAGGAGGTCACCTGGGCTACATACTCGTTTCAAGGCTGGCCTGGACTACAGAGTGAGACTCTGTAAAAAAACCAAAAGGACAAAAAACCAAAAGGACAAAACACATTCGCTGGAAGAAAGATAGCCTCTTTAATAAATGGTGCTGGAAAAACTGGCTCTACACATGCCGAAGATTAAAACTAGATCCATATCTTTCACCATGCACTAAACTAAATTCAAAATGGATCAGAGATCTAAATATTAAAACAGAAACATTAAATCTGCTGGAAGGTAGGATAGGTAAAACCCTTGGAGACATTGGTGTAGGCAAAGACTTTATGAATAAAAACTCAACCGCACGGGAACTATCCCAAAGAATCAATAACTGGGATCTCATCTTATTAAAAAGCTTTTGCACAGCAAGAGAAACCACCAACAGAGTGAAGAGACAACCCACAATGTGGGAAAAAATGTTTGCCAGCTGTTCCTCAGACAAAGGATTACTATCGAGAACATATAAAGAACTCAAAAAAATCAGACCTCCCAAATTTAAAGACCCACTCCAAAAATGGGCATCTGAGATGAATACACATTTCTCAGATGAAGAAATACTAATGGCAAATAAATATACAAAAAAATGTGCAACATCACTAGTCATTCGAGAGATGCAAATTAAAACAACACTGAGATACCATCTCACCCCAGAAAGAATGGCTACTATAAAGAAATCAACTAATAACAAATGCTGGAGGGGCTGTGGGGAAAAAGGAACCCTTCTTCACTGTTGGTGGGAGTGTCGACTGGTACAGCCACTGTGGAAGTCAGTGTGGAGATTCCTCAGAAAATTAGGGTTGGAGGTCCCATTTGACCCAGCTGTTCCCCTTCTGGGCATCTTCCCAGAAGAATTAAAAACATCGTACCACAGCGATATATGTGCACCCATGTTTATAGCAGCACAATTTGTAATAGCCAGATCTTGGAAACAACCCAAATGCCCATCAACTGAGGAATGGATAAGAAAGATGTGGTATTTTTATACAATGGAGTACTATTCAGCCATAAAGAAGGATAAACTGGAGACTTTTATAGGTAAATGGATGCAACTCGAGAAAATACTCATAAGTGAAATAAACCAGAAGCACATGTGTAAGCATCGTATTATCTCTCTAGTGTGAGAAACTGAAAGAGTAAATAAGATCCAAAATGTACAATAGACATGGTGAATCAAAAAGAAACTGGTCAAAAGGAAAGAGAGACTGGAATAGGGAAAAGAAAGAAGGGAAAGGGAAAAAAATTGTATATATATATATATAAGATGGTTAAGATAGATACACTACCATTTTTACTTAGTTCATTGAAGAGTAAGGTTTGTGCCAATAATGTTTGGACAATTGAATGCTAATGTCTGGTGTCCTGAATAACTAACTTAAAGATAGTAATACGTAATGTATTAACCATTGTTACCCTCCTATTATGTTTGTTTGAAAATTTGTTCTTCTTTTGATTTGTTTTGTTTTTTCTTCTTTAAAAAAAAAAAAAAAAAAAAAAAAAAAACCAAAAGGACAAAAAAGCAGCAAGAGAAAACATTCACACACACACACACACACACACCAAATTTGGAATAACGGTTCTCTCTGGCAGTGGAGGCAGTTGGAGAGGGATTCTATTCGTCAAATTTGGTAACAGATGTTCATTCTATTATTTTTATACCTTTCTGCATCTCTGGAATTCAGTGAGGATGCTTTCTCCATAAATTTAACACATCACTGACTTTTTAAAAATACATAAAATAGTTGGACAGGGTGGTGCACACCTGTAAGCCCAGCACTCAGGAGACAGGGGCAGGAAGATTACAGCAAGTTCGAGGCCAGCCTGGGCTACATAATGAGTTCAAGGCCAGCCTGAACTACATAGCAAAACCCTGTGTCTAAAAAGCCTAAATAAATAAATGATAAAATAAGAAATAAGGGCCTTAATTTATGATTTTTAGATGGTTGGGATTAATCCATAAGCAATCTATGTCCCAACCTGTGACTTTGCTCCCACTGAGCCAATGTTCTCCCTTGTGAAATGGGGTTGATTAGGGCCCCTCCTTGAAGAAACACCGTGAGGGTTGGATGAAAGGGTGCATGCAAGGTGCCTGGCCCTTGCCTGACACATACTAAGGCGGCTGCGCCTGTTGCAACTCCCTGCAGTTCCCACCCCCGCACCCCAGCATCATAATAAGAGCTGGGAGGGACTTAGGGAGGCAGTGACTCTGAAACGCCCCAGGAGAAAGGACTGGCTTGAGTGCCCAGCACCTGGCAAGGAAGACCAGCACCAGCTGCTGCACCTCTGAGCCTGCTCAGGCTCTGTCCATGAACCAGATGCCGTCCTGGCCCAGGGAACTGTCAGCTACACAGGCCGTCTCTGACTTGTTAGGGAGCGATGCCTCGCCCTAGGCAGCAGCATGTTTGGGACAAAAAACTCAGCTTGTGGAGTCACACAGACAGGGCCTCTAAGACCTTGCACAAGTTACTCCACCTCAGCTTCCTGGGCTCCTTTTTCTTTTCTTTTTTTTTTTGTGGGTACCGGGGGGTCGACCTCAGGACCTCGTGCGCCAACAGGCACCCGTGCCACTGAGCGATATCACCAGCCCCTTTTTCGTATGTGGGATCCGGGAGTCGAACTCGGGCCCTTGCGCTTGCAAGGCAGGCGCTTACGCCGCTGAGCCATCTCACCGGCCCTCCTTTTTCTTAACGATGAAATCTGGCAGGTTTTGCTGTGCTGTTTAGTTGCTATTTCATATGCACTAATTCGATGCCAGGCACTACCTCGTGTACTTCTTGAATTGCTCATACATTATTTCATTTAATCCTCACAACAATCCCCTTAGGGAGGTGCTGTTATTACCCCCCATTTTACAGGTGAGAAATGAACTCTCCGAAGGTTGAGCAACAAGGTTATGAGCAAAAGCAGGCATTTTCAGCGTGGGGACAGCCGGGCTCCAACCATGCTCTAAACTGCTCTTCTGTTCTGCATGACCTGGGACTGCTGAAGCTATCGATGCTGCTGCTCCACTGAGGGGCAGCACAGCGCAGCAGCTGTAGACAGAAAGAACGCCTGCCTCTCCTCCCCTCTCCCTCCTCCTCCTCCCTCTCCCAGATCCAAGACCGAAATAAGGTTCAGACAAAGGTGCAGTAGATGGGCAGGCCTAAGGGAGAAACCCAAGAGCAGCAGCTTCTATGGGAGACTTGTCCCCACAGCCGGGAGATGACCAGAGCCCAGCAGCGGACCTGGGCAGGGCCCAGGATTTGGAGACTTGACCAGCATGAAAAGTAGCCTCATTTTCTGTTCAACTCCTACTTACTCTCATCCTACCCCACAACTCAGAGGCCTCTCAGACCCACCCCTCCCATGCACGTCCTCCCAAACCAGCACACTTGGGGGCTATAGTCCCATTTGGACGTCTCTATAGATCTCCTGTCTCTTCATTTCCCCACGTACTGTAGCCCCATGAATACCAGGACTCTCAGGGTGCCCTCACATCAGTCCCCCAGGGCCACTGGGCCCCCCACCCTTGCTCACCATGCTGCCTGGCTGGGATCTGGCTGGGGCTGAAAGTCTTTCTGTGGGTTTGTGCTCACTGGATAGAGACAGGGATGGATCTGGGAGAGACCCAGAGCTGGTGGCTGGGGGAGGGGAGGGTGGCCTGTTGACTTGGTTACAGAATAGCAGGCAGGCGCTGGGCCAGGGCCCAAACTGGGAGGTCCAGTGGGGTGGGAAGAGGAGGGGCCAGGGCTAGAAACCCCACACAGGTATCCAGGCTCCAGGATACCTGGAGTTTACTGCCCGGCACACGGTCACATTTTCTGGTGGCAGCCTGGCCTTTCCAAGTGGGAGAGGGTTTAGAACTGAAGCCTCTAGAACTCCAGCACCACCCCCACCCCCTGGGGCTGGCAAGGGCTGGAAGTGGAGAGTGGGTGGGACTAAGAAGATGTGCAGTGATGCAGAAATAATGAGTCCTCCAGCAAGACTGCAAGCCCAGGGGATTCTGGGTAGAAACCTAGAATATTTTAGAATATAGGGAACTAGAATCTAGTAGGTAACCCCAAGTCTAATACCTGCAAGCACTTAATCCCCACATTCAGGCACTTTGGATAGAGCCCTGGAGCACTTTAGCAATGAGCTACAACCCCAGCCTTTTTCTTTCTTTCTTTCTTTTTTTCTTTCTTTCTTTACTTTCTTTCCTTTTCTTTTTTCTTTCTTTCTTTCTTTTAAGACAGGGTCTCACTAAATTGCCTAAGCTGAGCTTGAACTTGCAATCCTCCTGCCTCAGCCTCTCCAGTAGCTGGGATTACAGGCATGTGCTACCTTGACTGGCAGTGCTTAACATTTTTTGGGCCTCAGTTTTCTCATCTGTAGAATGGGAAGGAGCAGTTTGTGAGGCTCAAAGAAGATAAACCTTCTTTTTTTTTTAATGTGGGTACCAGGAGTCAAACTCGGCCTCGCGCTTGCCAGGCAGGCGCTTGTGCCGCTGAGCCATCTCACCAGCCCAAGATAAACCTTCTTAAGTGCTTAGGGTGGGGTTGCTGCAGAGAAAACTGATGAGGGTCTCAGGGATGTTCCTAAATGTCTCCCCCAGGTTCATTACAAGTCACGGCTGCACCAGCCTCCTCTTTTGTCCCCACAGTAGTCTCCCTATGTCCTTGGGCAAAATTCTGAAATAAAAATGTTAATCTCCAGCATCAGAGTTCTTTGGGCAGCTTTGCCCCTTATCTCTCCCTCAGCAGCTTTGTGAGGTAGGCAAGGTGGAGACCCATTCCCATAATGAAGACAAGGAAATTGAGATCTCCGGCGTCCTGCCCAAGCTCACATGGGGCTTCATTAGTGGCAGAATTAAGAATCATCTGAGACTCAGGCTCTGCTTCTCTTTCCACATGGCAGAGAGTTCACTGTTCCAAAGCCCCTCAAAGGGATTTATCTCCTTTCTCCTAGTCTTTAATTCCATAGCCAGCCAGGACCACTCCCTTGCATAGCCCTCAACTCTCTTGCCTCCCTCTAGCCTCAGCATCTTTGTTTGACCACCCTGCCCAAATCTGCTTCTTCACCAACTCTATGCCTGTTTTCACCCGCTATACAGTGGCTGTAGAAAAAGCCAGAACACCCACGTACATGCCCATAATCCTGTCACTCAGGGTGAGGCAGGAGGATTGTAAGTTCGAGGCAAGCCTGAGCTACATACTGAAACCCTGTCTCAAAAAACAAAAAAAAGCGGGGCGTGGTGGCTCATGCCTGTAACCCCAACACTTTGGAGGCTGAGACAGGAGGAGTGCTGTGAGTTCGAGGCCAGCCTGGGCTATATAGTAAGTTCAAGGCCAGCCTGAACTACATAGTGAGACCCTGTCTCAAAAAAAAAAAGAAAAAAAGAGGGATAGAGGGAGAGAAAGAGAGGAAGGTAGAGAGAAAGAAAAAAAGAAAGAAAGAAAAAAAGAAAGAAAGAAAGAAAGAAAGAAAGAAAGAGAAAAAAAGAAAGAAAGAAAGGGGCAACATCTCAGCCCCAGAATGTGCTGACTGCTCTGACTTCAGAGAGATGACCACAAGCCTCCAATGGGCCCTAATGCCATCTGGAAGCCACACTACATTTCTCCACTCCCTCCTCCAGAGAGGAACAACCAGGAATAGGGGTGCCAGACTGAGCAAATAAAAGTATTTCATGTAGCAATTCTATCCAGGAAGCAGTCACTAATGGGAAATTTCAGCTACTGTGGCCAACAGTAGGAGAGTTATTTTGAGATGGGGGACTTCTCAGAGCCTGGCTCATCACCCATGTGACAGGGAATGGCCCAGAATCTCCAGATGGCTAGCTCTGGCTTTGGGTATGGACTGATACCTTCAGAACCAGAACTCTTCTCTCTTCCTTCTGGAGCTAGGAGACCCAGAGAGAAGACAGAGCCAACCAACCCATCGAAAGTAAGCAAGCCAAGCCTCCAACTGGATGGGTCCATGAAGCCAGAGACCTCAAATTATTCAGATGGAGAAATTTGGGACCTCATGGGCCTAGTGGGCCTGCAGCTCTCTGGTTCAGCTAAACATCTTCTTTGGAGTTGGACATCTCAGAGTTGCCCTGGGCATCACCAATTCTACCAACCTAAAGGCAGGGTCTAAAGAGACCGAGTTTTTTTTTTTTTTTTTTTTTTTTTTAAGAAGAAATACTAATGGCAAATAAATATACAAAAAAATGCACAACATCACTAGTCATTCGAGAGATGCAAATTAAAACAACACTGAGATACCATCTCACCCCAGAAAGAATGGCTACTATAAAGAAATCAACTAATAACAAATGCTGGAGGGGCTGTGGGGAAAAAGGAACCCTTCTTCACTGTTGGTGGGAGTGTTGACTGGTACAGCCACTGTGGAAGTCAGTGTGGAGATTCCTCAAAAAGCTAGGGTTGGAGGTCCCATTTGACCCAGCTATTCCCCTTCTGGGCATCTTCCCAGAAGAATTAAAAACATAGTACCACAGCGATATATGTGCACCCATGTTTATAGCAGCCAGATCTTGGAAACAACCCAAATGCCCATCAACTGAGGAATGGATAAGAAAGATGTGGTATTTTTATACAATGGAGTACTATTCAGCCATAAAGAAGGATAAACTGGAGACTTTTATAGGTAAATGGATGCAACTCGAGAAAATACTCATAAGTGAAATAAACCGGACGCACATGTGTAAGCATCGTATTGTCTCTCTAGTATGAGAAACTGAAAGAGTAAATAAAATCCAAAATGTACAATAGATATGGTGAATCAAAAAGAAACTGGTCAAAAGGAAAGAGAGACTGGAATAGGGAAAAGAAAGAAGGGAAAGGGGAAAAAACTGTATATATATATAAGATGGTTAAGATAGATACACTACCAATTTTACTTAGTTCATTGAAGAGTAAGGTTTGTGCCAATAATGTTTGGACAATTGAATGTTAATGTCTGGTATCCTGAATAACCAACTTAAAGATAATAATACGTAATGCATTAACCATTGTTACCCTCATATTATGTTGTTTTGAAAATTTGTTCTTTTTTTGATTTGTTTTGTTTTTTCTTCTCTTTAAAATAAAAAAAAGAAACATATTAATGTATCTAACTTGTAGAATGAGAAGCAGTTGACACTCTTACATTCTTCAACAAATATTTATTGAGTGCCTGCTACATGCCAAGTACTGGCCCAGGTGCTAGGGATACAGTGGGGGACAAAAAAAGATCACTTAAGGAGCTTACATTTTTGTGGGGAAGACAGATAACAAACAAACAATGAAACTTCAGACAACAGTAGCACATGGAGAAAACAAAACAAGTTAGACAGAAAGAGGTGGGGTTGGCTGCTCTTTCAGACTGAACAGGGAAGGATCAATTTTCTATGTGAACGGAGAGCTGAATGAGGAGTCAGCAATGGCAAGACCTGCAGAACGGTGCTCCAGGCAGAGAGAACAATAAGCGCAAACGTTCCCAGGCAGGAGCCAAGCCTGGTGTGTTCCAAGGAGCAGGGTGAGGGACAGAGAGAGCTGTGCGAGGCGAGATCACAGAGGGAAAGGGGTGTTGGAAAGGACTGGTGTTATTATAAGCACAGTGGAGGGTTCCAAGCAAACGTCGTTGCCTAGGTTGTGTTCTAGGGAGGTTCCTGCAGCTGCTGTGTGAGGCAAGTGTCACAGCGGTTCAACAGTAGATGCAGAAGCTGGGTGTGGTGGTACACACCTGTAATCCCAGCATTTGGGAGGCTGAGGCAGGAGGAACACCATGAGTTTGAGGCCAGCCTGGGCTACCTAGAGTTCCGAGGCCAGCCTGGATTACATGGCAAGACCCTGTCTCAAAAAACTAAAAAACAAAACAAAGAGTAGATGCAGAAAGCTTGTTGGGAGGCTGGCTCCTACAGGCATCCAGGCATGAGAGGAGGGTGGCTCACACTGGGCACAGGGGCTGGTGAGAAGTGGCTGAGTTCAAAGTAAAGCAAAGGACTGGCTAATGCGTAGTGACGCCGCCCCCAGGCTTGCCTGCCTCAGTCCCCACTTACTTGCTCACAAAAGCCAGAGTTCTTCGTTGAAGTATTCACCCTTCCACTTGCTCAAGGAAGATGGTTTTCTACAGTCCCGGGGTGACTATAGATGGGTGTAAACCATTCATGGTATTTGTATTCCCTCCTTCCAGTGATTGGTTTAGTCACGGGCAGGTAGATGTCTGTGAGGGTGTTATCTCATCTCTTCTCTTCTCTTCTCTTTTCTCTCTCCTTCCACCTTCCTTCCTTTTTTCTTTCCTTTTTTTTTAACCTTTTTTGGGGGGAGTTCTTCAAGGAAAGGTTTTTTTTTTTCCTGATAAAAAGAGATGTGGGAAGAAACTCCCCTTCCCTGATGTAAGACAGAGTCATATGAGGACATGATAATTATACTGCGGCAGCCAATTTGTGATCATTAGGGAAAATGTCACCATCCCACTGAAGATGCCAGAGCAGAAAGCTGGAAATACCAGAGCTATTGGTGACATCACTAAATCAACCCTGGAACTGCCCTCCGTCTTGATTTCTAATGGGATAATGAATATCCCCATTGTTTAAGCTGTGATTAGTTATGCTTTCCATTATGTGCAGCCAAAAAATTCTAATAAAAGAGAAGGAAGAGAGAGAAACAGAGAAATATGATCCTGGGTTTTTAACACAAGCACTTGGGTGCAGGTTTAGCAGAGAGTAGAGAAGAGTAGAAAATTGAGACTCCATTGAGGGTGTGCTCTTTGAGTTGTCTAATGGACTTTAAAGTGGAGATGTCAAGAGGGCAAATAGCACTTGGGAGGCTGAGGCAGGAGGATCTCCGGAAGTTCAAGGCCAGTCTGGGCTACATTGTGAGTTCAAGACCAGTCTGAACTACATACTGAGACCCTGTCTCAAAAAAAAAAAAAAAAAAAAAATATATATATATATATATATATAAAGAAGGAAAATAAACAGGTGAGTCTGAAGTTCAAAGAATTCTGACATGGACATATAAATTTGAGCATCATCAGTATACCTGTGACATCCATTTCAATTTATTCTTTTCTTTCACTATTGTATAAGGATGTATTTCAAAATGTTGCAGCAATTACATGTGTGCCTATGTAAACATACGCAGTGCTCGGGAATGAATCCAGGGCTACTCTACCGAGCTACATTCCCAGCTTTTTTTTTTTTTTTTGGTGACAGGGTCTTCCTAAATTGCCCAGACTGGCCTCAAACTCTTTTTGTTTGTTTATTTGCTTATTTGTTTTGAGACAGCATCTTGCTTTGTAGGGCAGGCTAGCCTTGAATTCACTATATAGACCAGGCTGCCCTCGAACTGACAGCAATCCTCCTGCCTCAGGTTCCTGAGTGCTGAGATTACAGGTGTGCGCCACCACATCCAGCAAGGCCTCAAACTTGTGATCCTCCTGCCTCAGCCTCTCAAATGCTGGGACTCACAATAACTTTTTATTATGGACATTCAAACATATGCCACAGGACCGATAAGATGGTTCAGCGGCATCAGCGCCTGCCTGGCAAGAGCGAGGTCCTGAGTTCAACTCCCAGTACCCACATAAAGGAAAAAAAAGGGCCAGTGCTATCACTCAGTGGCACAAGCACCTGCTGGCAAGCGCGAGGTCCTGAGTTCAACAACTAGTGCCCACATAAAAAAAAAATATGCCACGAATTAGAGATAATAGCCTAAAACTCCATATACTCATCACTGAGTTTCAACAATTGGTCCTTCAGGAAGAAAAATAAAGAAATAAAGAAATTAGCTCTGGGGACCTTTATTTAAGGTAAGGCATCAAAAACTACCATGAATGAGTGGCCAGGACAAAATCAGGAGCCATAAAAAAAGAATTTCAAAGAGGCAGGAGCAGTCAAACACCGCTGTGAGAGGTTGAGAGAGACAAAGATGGAGATGTGGCCTTTGTGGATCTGACAAGATGGCGGTCGCTAGAGACCCTGGCAAGAGCGTCTCGGTCAGCACATGAGCCGAGTCTGCCAGAGTATTGAGGAACAAAGATGTGGAGATGGTGACAACAGAGCCACCCCCTGAAAGGTTATGCTATGAGATAGAGGGCAGCCAGAAGAAGCTTCATTTGGGACAAGCTGAAGGATGAATGTTAAGACTACAGCTCGGCCTCCCCCAGATGGCGGTCTGGGGACAGTTTAAACTTTGAGGCCTTTGCTGCCCTGCTCCAAAATGAAGATTCGACTCTGGGAAGAGCTTAGAAAAGAAGAAGTAATAAGCGGTTAGGAGAAGGGGGGAGACCCAAAGAGAGAGAGTGGCCAGACAGACAACCACATAGAGCTGATGTTTTGAAAGGAGTTTTAATGAAAGGGTGAAAAAGCACCGGGCAGCACGTTCCATAGCAGCAGTCCCCAACCTTTTTGGTACCAGGGATTGGTTTTATGGAAGAGAATTTTTCCACAGATGGGGAAGGGAAGATGGTTTTAGGAGGATTCAAAGGCGCACACAACCTAGACCCTTCACACATGGCATGTGCAGTCCACAGTAGGGTCTGCACTCCCATGAGGATCTAATGCCACTGCTGATCTGACAGACGGCGGCGGCTCTCAGGTGGTAATGCGAGCCATAGGGAGTGGCTGTGATACAGAAAAAGCTTCCCTTGCTCACTGCTCACCTTCTACTGCACTGCCTGGTTCCTAACAGGCCAAGGATCAGTACCCATCAATGGGTCAGGGACCCCTCATCTAGAGTGTGTACATGTCTGTGAATGTGTAAAAATTTTGGTTCTGGTAGTATGGATCATTACCCTCATAGTTACCCAGCGCTTATGGCCCTAATTCAGGAGATATGTATATATCCTGAGGTGATATACACACACACACACACACACACACACACACACATACACACACACACACACACACTCAGAAGCAGACTCATACTTGGTATTCCACTAACATGCATGCCTTGGCCACGTCTTCCTGCACCCTTGTCTGCTCAGGTAGAGGTCTGCTCAGGGGTTATAAACTTCTACCTCAGGGTAACATAAGTGTGTGACATGGGCTGAATATATGAAGTTAAATGACAACCAGCACTTGTCGTCAGTGTTAGGGAGACACTGAGAATGACAAGAACTGAAATGAACCTGAGAGAACTTGTTACTCATCTTGAGGTAGCACTGTCAGCTGCATTTATTAATGTACTAGTTTCTTATTGCTGCTATAACAAAGTGCTACTTTAAACTTAGTGGTTAAAACAACCCAAATTTATTATCTTACAGTACTCATGGTCAGAAGTAAAAAATGGGTCTTATGGAGCTAAAGAAGAAGAAAAAAAAAATCAGGATGTTGCCATGGTTACCTTCCCTCTGGAGATTCATGGGGAGATCTGTCCCTTGTCTTTTCCATCTTTTAGAAGCTGCTGTCATTCCTAACTCATGGCCTCTAGCCTAGCCATCTTCCAAGCCCACAGTCACATCACTCATGTCACTTTGACCTCTGTTTCCAATCTCTTCTTTCCTAACTCCGACCCTCCTCCCTCCCTCTCATATTTGTGGACCCTTGTGGGATTGGGCATATAGCTCAGTAGCAGGATGCTGGCCTAGTGTGTGCAAGGCCCTGGGTCCATTTCTAGCTTTCAAAAAAGAAGGCCTTTGTGATAATCTTGGGCCTACCTGTTAGTCCAGACTAATCTCAAGATCCTCACCTTAATCACATCTGCAAAGTTCTTTTGTCATGCAAGGTAACACAGCAATGATTAGAATTTAGCAAATGCAGGCCTAGTACAACCAGAGCTTCTAGTTCTTTTCCGGATAGACTAGACATCTGGAATTACTGGGGAGGCGGTACTAGGGATCAGACCCAGGGGCTTATTGTTCTTTTAGTTTGAGACAGGGTCTCACAAAGTCCCTACGTTGCCCAGGCTGCCCTCCAACTTGGGGTCCTCCTGCATCAGTCTCCTGAGAAGCGGGGATCATAGGTGTAAGTCACTGTTCCAGTCAACATCTGGGATTTTAGATGACTGCAGAAAAGAGTTAACACAGCAGGCCTGAGAGGGTTGGCCTTTGGCTAGTGTCTGGGAACCTGGTTCTTGGAGCGTTCCCAATCACGTCGATGAACAAACAATACGGTTTATGCCAAACACCTGCTTTTCTTCTAGGGGTCTGGAACTTTGGTACGTGCTAGACAGAGATGCCTGTGTGACAAGCCTCTAGTTAAATGTCAGCTACCGAGTCTCCGATGGGCTTCCTTGGGCAGAAACATCGCAGGGAAATGTGGCTGTGTCTTTATTTTCAAGGAAGAGTATACGTTGTGTGAACCCTGTACATCCTTCCTACATCGAAGCAGTAAAGCTTTGCTGAAAGCACAACTCTATGCAGGTCCTTTGAGTCTTCTAGTGAACCTTCTAACACAGCCTGGGAGAGGTTCCCACACAGTAATTCCTGATCTTCTCATATTCTAAACACTATTAACAATGTGAAGACCAAAGCAAACATTTCTGAGAGGAAATTTAGCCTCTGGGGTGCCAATATGCACTTCTGTCTTAGAGTTCTACCTTAGTTTTAGCTCCATGTCTGAAGTGAATCAATCTACCCCACACACGGCCAGCAAATGCTTACCACGTATGCTAAGCACCATGCTGGCAACTAAGGACGCGAAGGTGAACACAACACAGTCTGCGTCCTCGGCAGCGTGCTGTCTGGTAAGACAGATGTGTGCACAAGCAACCACAGCACTTTACACTGAAGTAAATGTGAACAAAATGCTCCCAGAACCCAGGCAGCTACTTCCTGGTGCTTTGCTGGGAGTGCGTGTGTGTTCACGTCTCTAAATCCATCTGGTTCTCCCGATCCGAAGTTGTTATCCCGGTTTCACAAAGGAAGATCTGCCCAGCTGAATCACCAGGGAAAACCCGACAGGTTTAGGGGTTTGCCTACAATAGCTCAGGTCTCTTACTATATTCATTCTGCTGAAAAGGGGGCGTGCAAGAGAAAAACAGGATGGGGGAAGGAGTGCAGGGGGCCAAGTGTTCTGTGGTCACCAAGGCTCCTTCCTCCAGAGACCATCACCCCATTTCCCAGAGCACCCTTGCTGTATCCCCTTGTCTGTTTTCTTCTTACGAATGAGTTTTGTTTTCCCAAGCCAATGGCAAGTCTACTAGGAAGAAAGACCTTGTCATATTTCACTCATTGTATTTCTTTCTATGGCTTGCCTAAGTCAAATGCCAGTGAGTTGATAGAAAGTTGCCATTAAGCCAGATGAGGTGAGGCATGCCTGTAATTCCAGCACTTGGGAGGCTGAGGCAGGATAGTGAGTTCAAGGCCAGCCTAAACTACATAGTGAGACCCTGTCTCAAAAAAACGAGAGAGGGAGAAAGAGAGAGGGACAGGAAGACAGGGAAAGGTAGAGGAAGGGAGAGGGAGAATCACTAATTATTTTATGATGTTGTGCTGTGTAGAACAGCCCTGGAGAAACAGGATGATAGGAAAGGCAGACGAAACTTTTCCAAGTGATAACTAGCCTGGGCGTCAGGTTCCTTAACACCTGCAAATTTCCCCAGTGGAGGGAGATGCCTAGCTACAAAATGTAAAATAAGTCAGGGGAAGCAGAAATAACTTGAAAAGGCCCTTCTTTTAAAACAGGAAAATGAAGCAGGGAGTGGTGGCACACGCCTGTAATCCCAGCACTGGAGGGGCTGAAGCAGGAGGATCGCCTTGAGTTAGAGGCCAGCCTGGGCTATATAAGTGAGTTCAAGGCCAGCCTGCACTACATAGCGAGAAAAAAAAAAAAAAAAGTGGAAAGAAAGAATCGCTTTTAATCTGCCGAGGACTCAGATTAAATCACTTAACTCAGGTTGCCCGACGCAGCCGGAATTCGATTCCAGGTCCTGAGGGCTCCGGGCCCAGCGCCCCGCGATTCTGACCGCAGGAGAGCGGCGAGGTGGCCAGGCCAGGGCTCACTAATAGTGACGGCGCCGATGACGGGGCCGCAGAGCCGAGGGCAGCCGGCGAGGCGCGGCAGGTTCCCGGCTCCGCTCTGCGCGAGAGACTCGGGGATGGGTACCCTGGGGCTCAGACTCTGCGGCTCCCGTCCCGCGGCGGCCCACAAGCTCGGGCAAAGGCCTGCAGTCCCGCCCGGGGACCAGCAGGCGGCGCGCCGCGGGGAGGGGGTCTCCGGCGACCGTCCGGAGTCGCACGGGCTGCCCGATCCTCCTGGGAGGCGGCACGGGGAGGGTGCGGGCGACGGCCGCCAGCAGCCACCTTGGAAGGACAGCTTCAGTCTCACCCGGCCTAAATCAGAGCACATGGACAGCCCCGCCTCGCATGACACAGGTGTAAGCGAGACCTGGCCTGTCACCGCCCCCTGCGTCGCCGCTTCGGACCTCAGAAGCCGAGGGAGTCGGCTCCAAAACCAGAACGAAGGGTTAAAGCCCGGGTCTCTACTCCTAACTCAAACCAGACAGGTGAGGGCCCCGGGCGCTGCTGTGGGTGGGGATCCAGCCTGGCCCCACCCCACGGGGCCGCGGTGGGGCGTGGCCTCCGGGGCGCCCAGCCCAGAGTGGGCGGGTCGAGCGCGCGGGCCCCGCCCCCCTCATATAAGAGCGGTGCGGCAGTGCAGCTAGCGCAGTTCTCACCGAGACCCGTCGCCCCGACTCTACGTGAGACGCACCGCCCGGACTCACCATGGTGAGTGCGGTCCCACCCGGGTCGCGCCCGTCCCCTAACTGCCCCTCTCCTTGCGGGGAAGCTCCCTCCAGCGACTCTTGGGACCCTCCACCCACCATTCATGTTCTCTAGGAGATGTAAAGGTTTTGCACCCCCCAACCCCCTCCTAGTGACTTTGGCTTGGTGTTTTGTCCACCTTTGGGAGCTAGGGATGGGGGTTGGGGGGGTTCTTCACTTGCAGAGAGGAGCTCTCCTGCTAATTCCCTCTGCCCTCCTAAGCGTTTGTGCCCAGCCCTCCTGCGGGGGGGGAGTCACGCGGTCTGGCGCCCAGTGCATTCCGCGGGCGGAAGACCCGCTTGGATGCCCCCATCCCTACCCCTGGGAGTCCCTGGAACTGACCGAACACGTGCTTGGCGCCAGAAGGTGGAAGGGGGTCAGGTTACTTGGTGCCGCATCCCCTTTTCCTGTGTGTGTTCGTCCCTGCCACCCACAGCCCCCCCCCGTGACTCAGCACCCCGCTTCTGAGCCGGGAGGGGTGGTGAGAATGGGGTTCGGTCTCGTGAGGCAAGCTGGCCCCATCCTGCAGGAGCGCGGGTGCTCAGAGGACAGGCAGAGACAGCTGGCGCTGAGCGACAGCCCGGGCCGAAGCCAGGTTGGGGGGAGGGGAAGAGGTGTGTGTAGGGGGGTGGTATTTATAGCCCAGGAGCGGGGGCCGAAACCCAATCCCCGCTTTCGTCTGGGATGTATCTGGAAAGATTCCAGAGGAGAGCGGATGTAGGGCCCGGGTGCAGGATGGCGCTTACCTTGGCGGGGCAAGGCGCGTTACCTCTGGGGCCTTACCGCAGGTTCCGCTTCCTTTTCTGGGTTTGGAAACCATCACCGTGCCTTTTCGTTGTGGGAAGGGAGGCGCACCGTCCTGCGGACTCTGGTGCTGCAGGGGTTAATTTCCGACTGGCAGGGACGGAGCCTAAGGCAGGGAGCGTCCCAGGGCCCACAACTTCTCACTGCCAGCCCTGCCGTCTGCCTTTACCAGCATTATCCCTATTTCTGTGGAGGCTGGCACGGTGGGATGAAGGTGGTAAAGACACGCAGAGTGCGGGGGTGGAGGGGGAGAGCCAGACGGGATTGATCCCCAGCGCCAGATGGGATTTAAAGGTGGGGGGAGAGGGCATCCTGATGACTAATATGGTCCGCTGATGCCAGATGGGAAGGCTGAGACACCTCTTCACTCACAGGAATGAAGGGGAGAGGGTTATAGCAAATTGTAGTTATTTTTCATCCAAGAATCAAATAGGGAGGCCTATGGCTACGAACTGGAAAATCTGCCTCTTCTGGGGCTCTCAAGAAGCTGGGTGTGTGGGCTGCAGGATTAGGAGCCGCTGGACAGTCTGTTCTCTCATGGGTTACTGCAATGTCTGCCTGTCTCATACCTATGTGCCCTCTCTGTCCTCCCTGAGTGTCCTATGAATGTGGCAGAGCCATGAGCAGCCACAGCTCTCACTTGACAAATTCCCCACTGGGAAGTAGGCTAAGGGGTTGGCCTGCCCTACTGGGTGCCTCTTCCTGTGCAAAGGAGGCTGGGGAGGCTGCCAGCTTCCTCTCACTTCTGCCAGCTTGAAGCCTCCCCTCTTGCCAACTGAGTCATCCTAGCTGGTAGGTGATAAGGTGGGAGAGAGGCTCATGAGGTAGGTACTTGTGGATGTGGCACTTATGCTGTGACCTCTCTCTATCCCTCAGCGTGAATGCATCTCAGTCCATGTAGGGCAGGCAGGTGTCCAGATGGGCAATGCCTGCTGGGAGCTCTACTGCCTGGAACATGGGATCCAACCTGATGGGCAGATGCCCAGTGACAAGACCATTGGTGGAGGGGACGACTCCTTCACAACCTTCTTCTGTGAAACCGGTGCTGGAAAACATGTGCCCCGGGCAGTTTTTGTGGATCTGGAACCCACTGTAATTGGTGAGAAGAGGGGGCAAATTTGAGGGAGGTGGATAGTCTGGCAAGAGAGTGCCTAGACTTGGCTTCCTGGCTCTGAAAAACTCCTAGCCCTGTCTGAAGATAAAGAAGGGAAGCTGATCTCAGCCTGGCATGGGCCATAGCAGGTCTGGGTTTCTCTCACACTGGTATCTCAGGCTGGCAGAAGGATGAGCTAGCTCTTCCATATATCTGGCAGCAGAAACCACCCCGGAGGGAGGAAGGTCCCTGCTGAGCACAGCCTTGTGGTTTTTGCCCAACAGTGTGGTTTATGCTCTTCCAGATGAGATCCGAAATGGCCCATATCGACAGCTCTTCCACCCAGAGCAGCTCATCACTGGGAAAGAAGATGCCGCTAACAACTATGCCCGTGGCCACTACACCATTGGCAAGGAGATCATTGACCCTGTGCTGGACCGGATCCGCAAACTGGTAAGAATTTGGCATGAAAGGAAAGGAGCATTTGAGACGAAACAAATGGTCAGGAAAAAGCTTTTTTCAGATCCATTTCAGGAGGTCATCTCTAGCTATATGTTCCAGAATGTGATGCCACTGTGGGATACTCAATAGTCTTGGCCCTAACTTTTGAGATATTTGAGCATTCATGGAGCTAGAGAAGTTCCTCAGCCCCCTACCCACCCACCCTCTACCCCCATCACATGGCTCTTTCTCTTTCTTGCCTTTCAGTCTGACCAGTGCACAGGACTTCAGGGCTTCCTGGTATTCCACAGCTTTGGAGGGGGCACCGGCTCTGGCTTCACCTCCCTCCTGATGGAGCGGCTCTCTGTTGACTATGGCAAGAAATCCAAGCTGGAGTTCTCCATCTACCCAGCCCCCCAGGTATCCACAGCTGTGGTCGAGCCCTACAACTCCATCCTGACCACCCACACCACCCTGGAGCACTCGGACTGTGCCTTCATGGTGGACAACGAAGCCATCTATGACATCTGCCGCCGCAACCTGGACATCGAGCGCCCAACCTACACCAACCTCAACCGCCTCATCAGCCAGATCGTCTCCTCCATCACCGCCTCCCTGCGCTTTGACGGGGCCCTCAACGTGGACCTGACAGAGTTCCAGACCAACCTGGTGCCCTACCCTCGCATCCACTTCCCGCTGGCCACCTACGCACCAGTCATCTCTGCAGAGAAGGCCTACCATGAGCAGCTGTCGGTGGCAGAGATCACCAACGCCTGCTTCGAGCCTGCCAACCAGATGGTGAAGTGTGACCCCCGGCATGGCAAGTACATGGCCTGCTGCCTGCTGTACCGCGGAGACGTGGTGCCCAAGGATGTCAATGCCGCCATCGCTGCCATCAAGACGAAGCGCAGCATCCAGTTCGTGGACTGGTGCCCCACGGGCTTCAAGGTTGGCATCAACTACCAGCCGCCCACGGTGGTGCCTGGGGGCGACCTGGCCAAGGTGCAGCGTGCTGTGTGCATGCTGAGCAACACGACCGCCATCGCTGAGGCCTGGGCCCGCCTGGACCACAAGTTTGACCTGATGTATGCCAAGAGGGCTTTTGTACACTGGTATGTGGGAGAGGGCATGGAGGAGGGTGAGTTCTCAGAGGCCCGGGAGGATATGGCTGCCCTGGAGAAGGATTATGAAGAAGTGGGCATCGATTCCTATGAGGATGAGGATGAGGGAGAAGAATAGAACAGCTGCCTGGAGCCTGTTCACTATGTCTATTGCAAAATCCTTTCGAAATAAACAGTCTTCTTGCACGGTTTCTTGTCCCTCTGTGAGTGCTTGAGCTTCTGCTACTGCTGCTGCTGCCCTCACTAGATGCTGCTCATGACCTTCCATTCCATGGCTGTAGGTGAGACTTGCAAGGGGCTCTTTGCAGGCCCAGGAAGCAGGACCACAGGGACATTGATATCAGGTCCCTAGGGACACCCAAGATAGGGAGGAAATGAGGACCAAATCCTGGACCTATCTGTCCAGCCACAAACTATTAAAGGATACAAATCTTCACTTCTTTCCAACTAGGAGTTTATGTCCAGTAGTTTCTGTATTGGAGATTTGGACTGCTACCCTATTTTTCCTGCTGCCTCTACATTCACCAACTCTGGAACAAGCCTTGGCCCAGGCTCCGCAGTGCACTGAGGGCTTGGGAATGGGACTGGGCTGGCCCGAAGTTCCTGGGCACAGAGCCCTGTCATAAGCTTGGGGGATGGGAAAGGGAAATCTCCTAGAGTTGTTTGTGCATTGCACCTCTCAGCTTTGCGTAGCTTATTGTCTGTCTTGCTGCTTTGCTGGGGCTGGGGCTGTGCCATTAAAAGTCAGGTCGTCTCCCCTCTGTTTGAGCTTTTTGCTTCAGCCTCCTCGCTAGCTGATGGGACCTCCTCCTAGGGCCCTGGGGAAAAATTCAGCTTTGCTAATAGGCACCCTAGGACCCACGCTGACGTCAGTCTGGTTGGGCATGGTCTTCACTCTCAGGAGCAGGAGATGCTAACCCTGCCCTTGCCACCCCTCTCTGGTGACTCAGGGACACAATGCCCTTCCCTGGGGAACATTCAAGCCCAGTAAAGCAGGGCCCCTGTTTACTCAGCAGAGCAGCCCGGAAGTAGCTGCTGGATACTGCCACACCACACTAGCCTTGTTAATTATTAATCATGTGTGAGCTAGAATAATCAGGGAGACACTGCCAAAATGGCTGCCAGCTCCACCCACTCCCCCCAGGCTGAGGATGGGAGACCTGTTATGTAGCTGTCCCAAGCTTCCTCAGGTGTCTCCACCCAGAGGTCTTTGGCCTGGCAAACCGGCTGAGCTGCTTTGGCTAAGCTACCCACCCCTGGGAGTGAAGGCAGGAAAGAACTCGAGTGTAACTTCTAGGGGGCCTGGTCCCAGTTCTTGGCACAAGCTGAAGCCAGCTCAAGCCAGAGCAGCTTCAAGTTTTTGATTAAGGAAAGCTACAACTGCTGGCTGCTAACCAGCCAGATCTTACATGTGCCTCCTTACGTGGAATGACACCCACTACACCAGTTCTTTTCCCAGGCTGTTACCTTGGAACTGGCAACCAAACTTTGCCCCTTGCACCTCTTCTCTCTGTCCAGAGACAGACTAAGATCCACAGTAACCTGCTTTCACTTTATTCTCCTGCTCCCCGATTTGGAAGCTGACCATGATACAAGTCCCGCAGTCCCGCTCAGAGCCGTGTATTATGTTTTCTCAGTTTCGCCCTGGCCCAGCCGCAGTCAGGCCCCTTGCCTGGGCACTGGGGATAAGAGCAGTCCTGACAGAATGGGCAGAGATCCAATGAGGGATGGGAGCCTCTTTGAAGGCACAAGGGGCTGTCCTCTCAAGGTGGCCACCGGTTTCTTCAGATTTGGGTAGTGTGCTGGCCGGGAGCTTGGGGCTGCAGAGCCTCCAACTGACTGAGGAGGAGAGGAATGTGAGGGCGCTGCTGGGGGTCCACAGTCATCATGGAGGCCAGCAGCTGCCGCACTGCTGAAGAATGCCTGTGGAGGGAGGGCAGGGTGAGTGGAGGACGCCTCTGCTCCTTCCTAAGGCTCCAACTCAGCTAACCCTAGGGAAGAATGCGGAATCCTTGGGGCCTCTCTTACTGCTTACCTGGAACTTTGTGGGATGGTAAGTTGGTTCTGCACAGCAAGAGCCACACTGTCACCCTTCTGGAACACCATGTCATAAGGACCTTCCCCAAACATCATGGCATAAAGCACACAGCCTAGGGACTGAGCAGAACTTGGTTAGTCCCTACAAGGGGACCAATAGAGGTGACATCTCTCCCTTTATGCCCGTGGTGAAATGAGACTACATTAGCGAACACATGTTAATCTCCCCTAGGTGGGAGATCGGCCCCTCCCCCAGGGCCCAGATAAACTGCCAGTTAGCTACAGGCCTCTGCAGCCCTTGCATAGTCACTGCCTTGAGCACTGACACTGAGCTGTACCCACCCAGTTAGTGGCAGGGATCACACCACTTCCTGAGCAGCTGAGTATGGTATCAGTGGCTGTTCCCAGGAAGGAAGTTGAGAGGTATGGGGACATATTGTGGTTCCTGGGGCCTCACGCAACAGAAACCAAAGGTCTACTCCCCTCTACTCCACACTAGGCACAGAGCTGCACTGCTCCCCACTCCCAAGCTCCTCACCCAGACATCAGTCCGCTCATCGATGACACAATGGCTCTGCACAGTGAAGAGCTCCGGGGCACGGTAGGAGATGGTGCACCGCTGGGCTGCCCAGTCCTGGAACGGTGGCCCCGGAGTGCAAAAGTGAGACACAAGCCACAGTCATGTGACCAAATTAGGGAATGCACTAGAAAGGAATTGGGGATAGGAAGAGATGAGCAAAGGAACCTGGAGACTTTCTTACCTGCAGGGTCAGGGCCTGTCGGGAACCCTCCACATGGATACTTGCTTGATTCATGGAACCTAAGTCCATTAAGACTGGCTGCCCCTCGTCTCCAAGCAAGATATTGGTGGGCTTCAGATCCCTGGAGGGAAGTGAAAATGACCCATAAACATCCCAGGACAGGGAGGCTAGAATCCCAGGGAGTGAAAGAATCATGGGAACTTTCCCTGGGAGGAAGGAGACACAGACCTCCCCATTCTCTTGGTGAGGCTCTTTCTCTTGGTCCCAGCAAGTATGCAGGGCCCTCCCACTGACCTGTGGGCATAACCTTTGGCATGAATGGCTTCAAGTCCTCTGCAGATACCCAGCAGCAGCCAAAGGATTTGATCCTCAGTCAGGAAGTTGCCTTTGTCCTTCAGCCTTTCTATCTCACTCCACAGCGTGCCTCTCTGCAATGCAAGTTTCCCCATATTGAGATGTTTCTGAATCCTCTGCTCCCTAAGCCTGATACCTACCCTGTGTCAAACCCCATCGACTCTTCTACTGCACACAACTCAAACCCCACAGTCCCACTTGGACTCCTCTAAACCCCAAACCAAATTGGCCAGACCCAGGACATGGCACCTGCTTCCTAACATGCTCGACTGCTCACACAGCCTTTGGTAGGTGGCTCTGTTGCAACCCTGTTCCTAACCAGGAGACTTTCTGACCTTGTAGAAGGGTAGAAGCAGCCAGGCCTCATGCTTTGAGCCCCATTCTTTCAGACAGTAAGCCGCAAGGTGAAGGATGTTGGGGTGATGGAAGAGACGATGCATGTCTGCTTCTCTCTGGGCCTCCTCCTGGTCCTGCTGCTCGTGACACAGGATTCGCTTCAGGGCGTAGAAGTGTCCATCATGTAACCCCTCCACTAGGTCCACATAGCTGAACCCACTGTGGGCCAAAGGGGTCAGTGAAGGACCATAACTATCTCCCATAAGGCTTGGACCCAGAGAAATTCCCATTCGGAGAGTGCTTCTCGAATTGAGCAGAAACCCTCCCAAGATGTGGCTTTAAAAGAATTCTGAAGATTAGTTTGAGCTCTTCAGAAGCAAGGATAGATATTGAGGTCCTATGGTCTTAACAGTGCTCTGCACAACAGATGCTCAATAAATATTAAATAAACATTTATCAAGTGCTTATGAACCAGACACAGACATTTTATATACATTACCTCATTTAATCACAGCTCCATCAGTGAGACATGATAATCATCTCCATTAAGCAGATGAAGAAACCATGGCTTACCAAGGTCATTCTAGGAGGCCTGGGTCCAGAATCCACTTTCTCAACCCACTCAGCCAAGGTTTTGTCAGATAAGGTAGAAGACAGGGACAAAACCCTTGTGCCCCTATCATGCACAGACCATTGTCCCTCAATGACCATAGCCCTGGGGACTAGCTAAATGATTTCCAAACACTCACCCCTCCCCAAGTTTCTGGATGAACAGGTAACGCTTATTGTCAATAATGACAGTTCGCCGAGAGCAGACACACAGCGCGTGGCCCATAATGTCTCACGCATTCTCCTCAAGGACAATCTCTGGCTGCTGAGGGGTTCGTCCAGGGCGAGTGGGCTGTTCCAGGAGATGCTCTGGCGACCCGGCGGTTCATGCAGGCAAGAAAGCAACAGCAAGTCACGGGTCCGGCACAATCCAGATGGCCCCTGAAGTACCAACAGGGAGAGCTCAGGCTCAGGTCTGGGAACCTAGAGTCCTGTCTACAGAAAACAGGCCCTGGCGACGCTGGCGACGGGGGCGACGCCGGCTCCAAGAAGGCTGGAATCAGGTTCCTCAAAGCCTCAGGCCACGCTGCGACTACCAGGCCGCTTCCTTCCACCCCGGCCCACCTTTGGGCGGGCCCCGCTCCCACGCCCGTCAGACCTCAAAGGTAAGGCACAGGGTAGCTCCGGAGGAGGTGCGACGCTCGCGCCCACCTCTGGCGGAGAACACCCCACGCCTCGAGGCGCTCAGCGTAGGGTCCGTCTGCCGGCACAGCCCACTGACCTGGCTCCTACCTAAGCGACGCGCCAGGGACCGGAAGCAGCGTCTACGTCATCAGTCCGCGCCGGAGAAACGGCCCGCCGTATCTTAGCAACTGCTGGGCTGCTGCAGGATGTGTGCGCCCACAGTGAAAAAGCGCGGGGCGGACTAGACCTGGAGGTGCACGAGTCCCAGGACCCGGGAGAGGGTTCCCCACTTGGCCTTCAGTACGGGTCAAGACTCAGGCACTTAAATCAAAGGGGAGCAAAGCCGGGCGCGACCTGAAGCTCCCAGGACCACCATCTCCCAATGTCGGAGGTAGGAGGCCTCATACCTTCTGTCTACTACAGTGCAGCCCAAAGTGGGATCTGGGGAGGAACGGGGGCGAGCGGCCTGGACTTCGGGAGTACCACCTGTATCATCTTCAGGGCCCTGGCCTCAGTGGTTAAGAGTTTAGACTCTTGAACTAGTCTGCCAGTTTCTAAATGTGGTCCTAAGAACCTCCCACCCGTGTGACCTCCGGTGAGTTACTTAACATTTAAAATCTTCACTTTTCCTAGCTGTAAAATAGACTTACTAGTACCTAAGATTAAATGCATGAATCATAAGGCCAAACGGAGCCGGGCGTTGTGGCGCAAGGCTGTAATCCCGGCACTCCGGAGGATGAGGCAGGAGAATCGCTGTGAGTTTGAGGTCAGCCTGGGCTACACAGTGAGTTCAAGCCCAGTCTGAACTACAAAGCGAGACCCTGTCTCAAAAAAATAAAATAAAATAAAATAAAATAAAGCCAAACTGACTAGTTCTAAATCCCAGCTCTGTTAAATAAGTCGTCACACTACTGGCTATTTAGTATTTTTATTCTTCAGTTTTCCCCTATGTAAAATGAGAATAATTATTTCATGGAGTGGTTTGAAGATTAAATGAGGTGTAAAGTGCTTAGCACACTATATGGCACAAAACCCTCAACAGCTATTAATGAAAGGAATAATAGTCATCACTTGTTACCTTGATCTTCTGGACTGTGAAAACAGGAGGGATGGAAATTCACAAGTCCTCAAGCCTTAGAACCAAGCAGTTGTCCTTGACATCTCTTGCTCAGATAGACACGGATAAGTTGGAAAGGGGTGAATCTCCAAAGAACATAGAATGGCCAGGAGGGGCTATTTTGCTGAAACAGGGCTTTCCAGGGAAAAAGATCCATCTTGTGACCTGTCCCCCCACTTCTGCATCCCTATCACCATGAATATTTTCCTACTAATTCCTCTGATTCTGAACCTATTTTAGCCCTTGGTTCTGACATCAAGTTATTTGGATTTCACCTGCTGTGTACCAGAACCTGTGCTAAATGTAGGAGAATTCAAAATGGACAAAGTACGTCCCACCCTCAGGGAGCTCAGCCTAACAGCAGTGCTTCTCAATCTTGAGCATGCTCAGGCTTGCCTGGGAATTTGTCAAAATACAAATTCTGATTCTATAGATCTGAAGTAGGACCTGGGATTCTGCATTTCTAACAAGCTCCCAGGTCATGCTGATAGAGTTGGGTGGTGAACTGCACTTTGAGTAGCAAGATGTAAAGGATTTTAAAAACAACTAGACTAGCAAGTGGCTGCAGGCTGGAAACAAAGTCCTGGCTAAGCACCGGGAAATTTGAGGTGCTCTCCGCCCCCTTGTTCGCTGAGGTTCCCTCCCAGGAATCTGACGCGTGATGGTCGGACCCATGGCTCAGAGGAAAGGAGCCCTGTAAGCGCCATGGCTCACAAGAAACCACCCTGCCTTCTCTCCAGGCTGCTGCTGCTCCTCACACTCCTGCTGCCCCAGGTATGATGAGAGGGCTGTGCTGCCTGGCTGGGTGTGGTGAGGTGAGAACAGTTTGGGCAGATGAGAGAAAGTCAACCACCAAACAGCCAGCCGAGCATCTCTTCTGCTCCCCTTCACTACAGAATTCTGCTGAGCATAGGCTCTTCTCTTTGTTTTGCAGGCAGATGCTCGGTCGTTCGTAGTAGATTGGGAACAGGACAGGTTTCTGTTGGATGGGGTCCCGTTCCGCTATGTGTCTGGCAGTCTACACTACTTTCGGGTACCAAGGGTGCTTTGGGCAGACCGGCTTTTTAAGATGCGATTGAGCGGCCTCAACGCTGTACAGCTGTAAGAAATGCTCACGAGAGCCTTGAAGGGTGGGAGTTACTCTTCCCACTGCCCCCCTAGGAAGTGGTCTGGACTGGGAGACAGGCTCTGAAGAAGGGTTAGAACTGCAAGGCCCTTGGGCAAGGGGAGGAAAGGGAGGGCCAGAACCTCCTTCCAGCTGCTTTCTGGAGATTCCTTGCAAGATGTGAGCCCTTAGGGCCCTGCCTAGCATCTTCCCACCTCAGGCCCTGTTAACCTCTTCCTTTCTCAGTTACGTGCCCTGGAACTACCACGAGCCACAGCCTGGGGTTTATAACTTTAATGGCAGCCGTGACCTCCTTGCCTTTCTGAATGAGGCAGCTATAGCAAACCTGTTGGTCATACTGAGACCAGGACCTTACATCTGTGCAGAGTGGGAAATGGTGAGTTGGTTGGAGAAGGGGCAAACCAAAGCCACCCATGGTGGTTTCTCTCTGCCTAAACTCCAGGGCCGTTTCCAGTACTATACTCAACTCTCTCCTTTCTTAACTCCTCACCGTACCCCCAAAACAACAAAGCCTACATGCTCCTTTGTGGTCTTCTTTTGTTTCAGGGGGGTCTTCCATCCTGGTTGCTTCGAAAACCTAAAATTCATCTGAGAACCTCAGATCCAGGTGGGTTGAGACAAAAGATTTCACATAGAAAAAAGCACACAACAAAAAGATGGGTCATTTGGGTGCCCCAACTAGAAAAGACCATCCTCAACTTGGAGATCATTCACTGAAATATTTATTATTGTTTCCTTCTTGCCCAGCAGGATGTTAGAAACTAGAACCAGACAGACCCAATCCCTGTGCAATAGGCCTTATGATGGATGAGACAGATTTATTAAAAAACAAAACAAAGCAAAACAGTATTCTGTTCCCAGTACCCTCGTAGGCTGAGGCAGGAGGATCTCAAGTTCAAGCCCAGATTGGGCAACTTAATGAGACCTGTCCAAAAAATAAAAATAAAAATTAAGGCACACAGGTAATTCCAGCATTCAGGAGGCCAAGCTAGGAGGATTACCATGAGTTTGAGATCAGCCTGGGCTGCATAGTGAGTTCAAAGCAAGGCCCTGCCTCAAAAAGATAAAATAAAAAAAGAAGAAAGAAAAGAAAAAGGGCTGGGGATGTAGCTCAGTATGAAGATCCTGGATTCAATCCCCAGTGCCACACACACACAAAAATCACAACCTGTAAACATATTTTACAAAAAATATAGAAATCTCCACACTGATTTCCACAGTGGTTGCACCAGTCTACACTCCCACACAAAAAATATATAAACAAGTAAGAGAGCGAGCCTCTTTTTGATAGTGCAGTCAGAAAAGGCTTTTCTGAGAAGGTGACATTTCATAGGACTTCTAGGGAAGAAAAAGCGCTGGTCATGTGAAGAGTGAGGCAGGAACATTTCAGCCCAGAGATGGGAAAGGACACAGCAGGATTGAGGAATATACACCATCGAGGCCAGATGAGGGAGACAGTAGTACGAGATTGGAGTTGAGAGAGACAACTGGTGTAGGCCACTGTATGGAGTTTGTAGTTTATGCCAAATACAGTAGGAAGCCACTGAAAATATTTAACCAGAGTATGACATACCTGCTTTGTTTTACTCTTACTTTAGCCTGGATGTGGAGAATGGACCGAAGGGTTCAAGGGTGGAGAACTGAGACTACGACTGTAGTTGAGAACAGATATGACAGTGCCTGGAGCAAGGTGATGGTGGCAAAAATGGAAGAGGCCAGAGTTGAGATATGGCTTGGAGATAAAAATCACCAGGACTTGTTGATAGACTTTGATTGGAAGGCGAGAGGTGGGGTTTTATAAGAATAGAAAGGGATCAAGTTTCTGTCCAGTCCAGATGGTGGCGATATTTACTGAACAACTGAGGGTGCCGGAGAGCATTATGCCCCTTACAGTGCTTCCCAGCCCTGGCTATGAAACATGACAGCGGTGAAGTATGACAGGAACACCAACAAGCAGTCTCTGTTTAGCTCAAGACAACCAGCAAGCTCCATGTAAAATCCATGGGGACCTCTCAGGCCTCTTCCTCCTCGACCAGCCCAGCCCGTAGCACTCAGCACAGCTGGCTGGCTCCTCTGTCCTTCGAGTTTGTGTGGAGGGGAGTGCAGCTGCTCACATACGCTTGACTGAAGAGCCGCTCTTCTCTGTGGGAAGGTTGTTCTCTTCCACTGAGCACGCAGCCTGAGGAGGGGACACAGGGAATGGTGAGGGAGGAAGAGGACATCTGCCAAGCCAGCCAGATCAGCCACATCAACCTTGGTTATCATTGCGGTGACAAATATCCCAGCTAGATTGCCCTCATCTGTTGTCTTTTTTTTTTTTTTTTTTTTTGAGAAAGGATCTTGCTATGTAATTCAGGCTGGCTTTGAACTCACTATGTAGCCCAGGCTGCCCTCAAACTTGCCTGGATCCTCCTGCCTCAGCCTCCTGAGTGCTTGGATTTACAAGTGTACGCCTCCATCCCCAGCTACATCTTTTCTTTTGAGATGGGCTCGTCTCTCATCTACCATATTGTCTTTCTTACCTAGTCTCTGTACCCCCTCCCCAATCTTTCTGGCCACTTGTTCTCGATGTCTTCCTGGCTCTTTTCTATTTTCTTTTCCTCTAAATGCTGGAAAGTATCAGTGTTCAGCCCCACTTTGCCCATCTATCCTCATTGCCTAGGTGATCTCATCCATTTGCGTGACAGAATTAAAATCTACCTAATAGGGCCGGGGATATAGCTCAGCGGCACAGTGCCTGCCTGGCAAGCGTGAGGTCGTGAGTTTGATTCCTGGTGCCAAAATAAAATAAAATAAAATCCAACTAATAGCTAATGACTCTTAAACATGTACCTCTATGGCCAGGACCTTTCCATGGGTCCATCACATACGCTCAACTGCCTGTGTGAGTTTTCCATTTGAACAAATAAAAGGCATAACGATACAACTAAGCTGCGGGTATTGCCTCCCCAACCAGCTATTCCTGCTGTCTCCCCATCTTAGTTAACGCAAGTCCATTTTCCAGTTGAGCAGCTTGGATACTGTGGTGTAATCCCTCACTCCTGCCTTCCCTCACATTGCCTTCAATATATCAGAAAATCACATCAGCTTTACCCCAACAGCATTGAATTGAACCATTTTCTATCACTGCTGTGCCTCAAACTGCCTCTCAGCTTGCTAATCTTAATAGCTTCCTAACTGGATTCCCTTGTTTGCCCTCTCTCCCGGGGAGTCTTCTCAGTACAGCGGTCAGTATGACTGTGATTCTGTTAGAATAGTTTAATATACATCTCAGATCATGTCATTTCTCTGCTTGAACCTCCCCAGTAAGTTCTCATTTTATTCAGAACATGAACCATGGGTTCCTTAAAATAGTCTACCAGGTCCTACAGAATTGGCCCCAGTTACCTCCCTGACATCTTCCCCCTCCCCCTTTCACTCTGCCTCAGCCACCACCACAGTGGCCTCATTGGTGTTCTTCAACCCCACCAGCCTCTGGTTTTGAAGCCTCTGCACGTGGTGATCCCTCTCTCCCTGCAGAAATGACCTCAGCCAGGCTCCCTGGCCACCCTCTAATCTTCAAGATCTCATTTTATATCTCCTTCCCTGCCTCATTCTTGGCACTAAAAGACACTATATATTTCCCCTTATTCATTTTACTGTCTCCCTCCATCACTAGAAAGGAAGTTCCACAAGGGCAGAGATCTTTACCCCAACACCTAGAACAGTGCTTGGTGTATGGTCAGCATCTATAAATACTTGTTGAATGAATCAATGTTATTTAAAATATGTTTGGATTAATGGAAAAGGGAGTAAGAGATGGGAGGAAGGCGGCGGACATAAAAAAGATTAAGATGTGCTATGTACATATACTAACTCCCCAGGATGAGTGTAATCATTATGCACTGCAAACGTACTAATAAAAATAAAAATAAAAATAAAAAAATATATGTTTGGGTTAAAAGAGGCAGTACAAGCCAGGTGTGGTGACGCACACCTGTAGTCCCAGCACTCAGGAGTCTGAGAGGCCAGCCTGGGCTACATAGTGTGTTCAAGGCCAGCCTGAACTACATAGCAAGACCCTGTCTCAAAAAATAAAATAAAGGGCCAGGGATATAGCTTAGTGGCACAAGCACCTGCCTGGCAAGCACAAGGTCCTGAGTTTGATTCCCAGTAGCAAAAAAATAAATAAAAATTCAAAAAATGGTTTAAGAATTAAAAAGTATCTCCAAAGTGTCTTACTGACTCTGCCTCTGAGAGTCTGCCGTCTGCTAGGTTTCGTCCTTAATGACAGTGATGCAGCACGTGAACCTGCCAGGCAAGCTTCCTGCTCACCAGTGGAAGACATCAGCAAGAAACATCGACAGGCACAGATGTTTGATTTTAATTTAAGTACCTAATAGAGAAGTGTGAGTTACTGTGAGAGTGTGTAACACAGAAGGCGCTATCCCAGTCTGGGATATCAAAGGTTTTCTTGAGGAAATGAAATACAAATTAAGAATTGACACATGAGTTGGAACTGGCTAAATACAGGAAAATAGGAAGAAAAATGTCAGAGGAAACAACATGCATGAAGACCTTGAGGGTGAACACAGAAATCGCAAGTAGGAGTTGAAGGTTTAAGGCATGATGCCTTAATTGCTGACTTAAACCACTTGGACTGTTAGTTCCTTCAGCGTACAAGTCAGACACTCTACCCATCTGTGAGTTCCCATGGTGCATCACAGGTAAAAGCCGATTACAATAATAACTGCATTATGTGTTTAACCTTTTTGTTACATGTTTTTTGGGAGGGGGGCAGGGCTGGAGAGTGAATCCAGGAAGCACTGAACTAGATCCCCAGCCCTTTGTATTCTGAGACAGTCTCATAAAATGGCCCAGGTTGGCCTCAAACTTGCAATTCTCCTGCCTCAGCCTCCTGAGTAGCTGGGATTACAGGCGTGCGCCACCATGTCCAGCTCTTGTACTTTTAAGGAACATTAAGGTCCTATGTTCAAATTCCATCGATACGCAAATTTCTAAGTGTTCAGGGTTGGGAATGTCTTCTAAGAGTCACTGCTTCCCAGAGTTAGCTGTGGGCAAGCGGGGTGGAAGCTGCAGCCTAGAGTAAGGGAGCACTGAAGTTGCTACCATAGCAAGGATGTTGGGGGCAGGGGCTGCAGAGGTAGTGGAGGCCCCTAATGAGCAGAGTGCTGCTCCTTCCTTTAGACTTTCTTGCCGCAGTGGACTCCTGGTTCAATGTCTTGCTGCCCAAGATATATCCATTTCTCTACCACAATGGGGGCAACATCATTAGCATTCAGGTACATGTGGGAAGTTGACTGGGCAAGGGAAGGAGGTACAAGGGGTCCTTATCCTTCTCTCCCTCATAGCTGGGCTCTGCATTCCCTTTCCTCCGGCAGGTGGAGAATGAATATGGTAGCTACAAGGCCTGTGACTTCAGCTACATGAGACACCTGGCTGGGCTCTTCCGTGCACTACTGGGAGATGAGATCTTGCTCTTCACCACAGATGGGCCGGAAGGACTCAAATGTGGCTCCCTCCCAGGACTCTATGCCACTGTAGATTTTGGTCCAGGTCTCCTAAACAAGGGATAGGAGTGGAGCCTCAGGAAGGGGGAACTTTTCTGTGATATTTATCTTCTACCCTTGCCTCCTCTTTGTAGCTGACAACATGACCAAAATCTTTAGCCTGCTTCGGAAGTATGAACCCCATGGGCCACTGGTGAGGGGCCAGAGGGGAAGGGAATCAAAGCAAGAGTCAGGAGGGGAGTGGCTTCAGCTTGGTCCCCACCTCACTCGTGGTTCCTTCCATTTCACACTCTAGGTGAACTCTGAGTACTACACAGGCTGGCTGGATTACTGGGGCCACAATCACTCCACTCGGTCCATTCCAGCAGTAACCAGAGGACTAGAGAACATGCTCAAATTGGGAGCCAGCGTGAACATGTAACTGGAGACACAATACGAATCTGTTACTTGGAGTTGGGGGTGAATGTTAAGATTCACTGGGTCAGCTTTTACCTTTCCCCCCGCCCTCCCCCACTCCAGGTATATGTTCCATGGAGGGACCAACTTTGGATACTGGAATGGTGAGTACAGGTGGCCCCTGGGGCAGGAGCAGCGAGGTAACAGAATTGGATCTAAGGGCTGGACGCATCAGCATGTCTAGAAGCTGAATATGGGCAGCAGTGCCTCTCTGAGGGCATAATTCTCTGCATGAAGTTCTTTTTTTTTGTGGGTACGGGGGGTCGACCTCAGGACCTTGTGCGCCAGCAGGTGCCCAAGCTCCTGAGCGATATCACTGGCCCTTTTTTTGTCTGTGGGTTCCGGGAGTCGAATTCAGGCCCTCGCGCTTACCAGGCAGGTGCATACGCCGCTGAGCCATCTCACCGGCCCCCTGCATGAAGTTCTTTGCTTAGTGCGTATCATCCAAAACATAATGAATTAATTAAATTGGTTCTACCCCAGGTGCTGATGAGAAGGGACACTTCCTTCCAATTACTACCAGCTATGACTATGATGCACCCATATCTGAAGCAGGGGACCCCATGCCTAAGCTTTTTGCTCTTCGAAATGTCATCAGCAAGGTGCCTCCTTTTATTAATTTTGGAGAAGGGAGTGCCCAAATCATAAAGGGATCCCATAAATTGGTGGTGGCTGTCAGGGCCAGAGCCCTTTGAGCATCCCATAGAAGCATTTCCTATTCACTTAAATGGGACTATATGGGGAGTTACACGTGTATGTGCAAAATTATAGGGTCTTCATGCTCTCTGAAACCCTTCCCTGAGCCCCAGGATAAGAAATTTGCTCTAAACCAGGCATGGTAGCATATACCTATAATCCCAGCACTCTGGAAGGCTGAGGCAGGAGAATTTCAACTTTGAGCCCTGCCTAGTAACTTAGCAAGACTTTGTCTCAAAATGAAAAATAAAGCCAGGAATTGTGACATACACCTGTAATCCCAGCACTGTGGGAGCTGAGGTAAGAAGATTGTTAAGTTCAAGCCTAGCTGGGCAATCTAGTGACTTAGACAAGACCCTGTCTCAAAAATTAAAAAATGAAAGAAAAATAAAAGGTGGAGGGGGCTGGGGGTGTAGCTCAGTGTGAAGGCCCTGGGTTTAATCACCAGTACTACAATCAATCAATGGCTGGGGATGTAGTTTATTGTGTGGCCCTGTGTTCCATCCCTACTACCACAAAAAAGAACCTTGCTGTAGGGCTTTGGAATAGGGGTTGTTTCTGTCATTTCCCTATGGCTGCTGAGAGCATTTGGGTTCAGTTCCAGGAAATTCCCTTGGGACCTTTACCTCCCCCAAGTCCCAAGATGGCACTTGGACCTTTGACCCTGCACCTGGTAAGTTTCTCTCCATCTTTCCTGACTCTCTGCTTTTACTCTTAATAGCCTGCCCCACCCTGCCCTTGATCCAGAAACTTCTTATTCTGATTCTTGCCCCTTATTCTAAAAGGATGGAGATATGCTGATTTTCCTAGATGCTCTCTGCCCCCAGGGACCTATCCATTCAATCTTACCGATGACCTTTGAGGCTGTTAAGCAGGTAAGGCAGAAGCCTATATCCAGTAGGAAAGGCAGATTGCCAGAACAGATGCAGTATAGCCAAAAGTTCCTTTTAGCTACCAATCTTCTCGACAGTGTCTTTTTTTTCATCCTTCCATACCCAGGACCGTGGCTTTGTGCTATACCGGACCTATCTGTCTTACACAGTTTTTGAACCAACACCATTCTGGGTGCCAAATAATGGAGTCCATGACCGTGCCTATGTGATGGTGGATGGGGTGAGAACCTAATTCCAAGCTACCTTGTGAGCCCCAGTTTCCTCCCTTCCCTGAACACCGTATGGCCTTACGTTCTCCATCTCTACTCTTTCCCACGTGCCTGCTCACATCTGTAGAGGGTCCAGGATTTTAAGTTGGAATGAGGATGAGTCTGATTAAGGACAGAGTTCCAGAATGGATGGGTGACTGAAAGATGGCTACATTCTTCTTGCCCTCCAAATAACTGTTCTAACGTGGCTCCCTGTACAGTGGCCAAGAGCTAGATGCTAAGCCCGTCCTTTCATAGATCCTGTCTCTTTTCTGCAGGTGTTCCAGGGTGTTCTGGAACGAAATATGGAACACAAACTATTTTTGATGGGGAAAATAGGAACCCAACTGGATATCTTGCTGGAGAACATGGGGAGGCTCAGTTTTGGGTCTAACCACAGTGACTTCAAGGTAAGCTACCTTTGCCTACACTTTGCCCTTACTATTCTTATTGACTGTCTCCCTTGAAAGGATAGGGGCCTAATGGAAGATGGACGATAGCTGTGCCCTTAGGAGTTAAAACAGGGAAGTAATGGCTTGTGGGGACCCAGACACAGCTACCAGTTATATCTCAGGGCTTCATTAGGGCTAGTGTGGCCTTTGAGCTTAGTGAATAATGACCTCTCATTTGCCTCCCCACAGGGTCTGTTAGAACCACCAGTGCTGGGGAAAACAATCCTTACCCAGTGGATGATGTTCCCTCTGAAAATCGATAACCTTGTAAAGTGGTGGTTTCCCCTCCAGTGGCAGAAAAGAGAACAGCCTACAGCTCCCTCTGGCCCTACCTTCTACTCTACAACTTTTCCAATTTCAGGCTTAGTTGGGGATACATTTCTCTATCTACCTGGATGGACAAAGGTATTGCTAATGGTTGTGGTTGGCAGGGTGGGCTGATAAAAGAAAAATCATGTAGAGAAGGGGAACAGATCAGAAAAACAAAATGAAGTCATTCTACCCCCCTGGAGAGCTGACCCCTTCATTTCCCTACTCTCTCTCTCCCCCAGGGCCAAGTCTGGATCAATGGGTTTAACTTGGGCCGGTACTGGACAAAGCGGGGGCCACAACAGACCCTCTATGTGCCAAGACCCCTGCTGTTTTCTAAGGGAGCCATCAACAAAATCACATTGCTGGAGCTAGAAAGTGTACCTCCTCAGCCCCAAATCCAATTTTTGGACAAGCCAATCCTCAATAGCACCTTGCATAGGACATACCTTTATCTTGCCTCAGACACACGAAGTACCTATGAACCAATGGAGTTAAGTGGGCATTGAAAAAAAAGATGACCCTAGGACCTGGGACATGGAGTGGGCAGGATCCTTTGGTGCTGGCCATGGTGACCATAAGGCCAGAATACCTCTGAATGTAAGTACAAGTGCAGTTTCCTTGCCAAACTTTATTGTGATTAAAGACCCAGAGACAGTACCAGCTCCACACACGTGTGTGGGCCTGTCTTTGCCCTGGTTCCTTTATGTTCCTTACTCTGCTCTTCCAAATACTGTCTGGCATCATGGGGAAGAGGAAACCAAGGGCTGGTGTAAATGTGTCCTCTCAAGGCCTAGAGCTGGCCCCAGGTGGAGCTGTAAAAGATCAGGAACAGGGCCTCCCTGCCCGAGAGCGATGATTCCGGAGGCAACGTGTGGAGCAGAAAGAGAAGTCAAGGTAGTGAAAGGGAATGAGGCCTTGGAGCGATGCCCCACAATTCCAGCAGCGTCTGAAGAGGAAGAAACATAGCTGGACAGGTGTCCCAGAAACTTTCCAATCCAAGCTCCCCCCAGCCCTCTGAGGTTCCCAAGTACTTGAAATCCCCTCAGCATCCCTGTTGAATACCAGGTTGGCACTCATTGCCCCAAATGGTCCCTACATTAGAGTCCGCCCCTTCACTAGCCCCGGCCCCATACCGAGCACTGGCAACGTCAGAGTCAGGGACTGAAGGGGTAGGGACCCCCAACTGGGCAGCAAGCCGGCGCTCTGCAGCCAGGGCTCTCTGAGAAACAGAAAAACTGTGTTAGGTCCAAGGCCCCACTGATGAAGTTTACCCAAGAAGTGACAGCTGCCCTCTGGGAAGGGATGAGACCTCTAAAAAAGACTTGGCCACTGTGTTCTCTCTTGAATGGTGGCCCAACCTCACGCTGTAGGGTATACTTCCTTTCCTACTTTTACTTGGCCCAAACTCGCTCTGCAGAGCCTATTTCTTTTCTACCTTTAATAAAACATCGCTTCTGTTAAAATAAAGAAAGAAGCCTTGCTCTGGCAAACCCTGCAGCTTCACCTTCTCTCGGTCACTGAGGGCAGCAAATCGGCGCTGCTCTTTTTGTTCCTGTTCTTCCTGCTCCTGCCGCTTCCGCTGTTGCTCCTCTCGCTGCCGCCGGGCTGCCTTCTGCTCCCTCTTCCGTGTAGCCTGCCGTGCTTCCATTTCTGGAGTCAGTGGTCCTGGCACCTGGAGGATTTCAGAAGGTATTAGGTAGGATCCACACACATTAACTCTGGTAAGACTACATATAAAAACTATCTAGCCAGAATCTATAGTGCCTTCCCACTCTGCATCTCCTGCCTTTTCCAGCGGACCTGAGCCTTATCGTAATCATAGGCATCTGGATTCTTCCCCATGAACCTTCGGAATTCATTTCGTGTTGATTTGTCAGCTGCCACAGTGTAAGGTGTCCGGGCCCGGGAGTCCCTAGGTACAAAAACTCAAAAATGGGTTCAGTTTGCCTCCTACCTTGCTAGCGTCACCCAGTCAGACGAAAGGAATACCACTAAGTGGCCAATGCCACCAAATTATCCTCTCCATACCCAAAATGTCCCAGGAGGGGAGACCCTTACTTACTGCACAGTAGGGTCAGCTCCTGCCTCCAGCAACAGCTGAACCACTGAGCCTCTTCCAGCTGTGGCTGCTGCATGCAGAAGGGTAAAGCCACCAGAGCCCAAGGGGGCACTGAGTAGAGACATAACTTCAGTGTCTACAGCCCCAGCAGTCAGCTGGAGCTTCAGCTTTCCAATGTCTCCAGCTCGGCAAGCAGCTAGAAGCACATTCCAGAGCTCTGGCTGACCAGTGGCCTTTGCCTCATCTGCTGAAGACCCCAAGGGGGCTGCAGCCACCTGGACTGCCTGAGCTGCTGAAATGGGCTCATCTTCTTGGGGCTGCTGGTTAAGAGTCTCATGTGCCCCAGGCCCAGCATCATGGTCTCGTGTTTTCTCCTTCTTATTCCTTTTTCTCCTCCTTTTGGGCAATACCTCAAACTCACGAAGATCCAGGGTCCCCAGCGTCAGCTCCACCAACTCCAACTCTACCTGGGATCCATCCTTGTCTTCCGACCCTGAACCTAGAGAGAAATCTGCTATGATAAATCCATCCAAGACATAAGCAGACTGTGGAAGGATGTGGGCTGCCTCTGACTGATCATGTCTATAAAGAGATATTCCAGACCATCTGGAAATGAAATTGTTTTTATTTTGTCTCTGGATTCTCCCTGTGAGCAGCCTTAGGATGCGCACAGTAGAGGAAAACATGGAAGCAGCCCTTAGCCCAACCACAGCATCCCAACCACAGCATCCAATGAATAGTGTAAGACTTACACCACTCTTTTCTCTCTCTTTTTTTTTTTCCTGGTTTTTTGAGACAGGGTCTTGCTATATAGTTCAGGCTGGCCTTGTACTCACTATGTACCCCAGGCTGGTCTCAAACTTGCAGCAATCCTCCTGCCTCAGCCTCCCAAGTGCTGGGATTACAGGCGTGTGCCACCACACCCGGCCATACTTTGAAGCATCTACTCCATGCTAGGACTTTTCTAAGCACTGGGGATATATTCATGAACAAAAGAGTAATAGGAGATTTGGAAAAGTCACTAAACACATCCCAGTGATTGCTATGATATATCCCATTATAAGCAGACACTGGAGTATGTGTGAGTGTGTGTGTGTGGGTATGGTATGAGGGCCCATCTATCAGTTGGGAGATAAGTTATGAAAAAAGAAAATTTGCCACTGCATTTCCAGGACAGACACCCAGACAAATTTGACAATTGCCAGATATTGCTCAAACCCTGTTGAGGTGATTCTCCATTCTGTCCAAGCTCCTCATTTTCATTGCTTGGGACTCTTTTTCTTTCTTCTTCAGTAGACTTCTTCCTCTCCTTTCTCACTGTCTTCCAGTGTGCCTGAGGTGAGTGCAACCTGACTGTTTCCAGAGAGTTTTCTGCCATAAAACAAAAGATCTTTCTCAAACTTTGCAGAGGAGAAGTCGGCCCAGGTTTCTCTCAGTGAAAACATAATCAGGGCTGGGCATGATGGTGTGTGCCTGTAATCCCAGCACTTGGGAAGTTGAGGCAGGAGGACTGCCGAGAGTTCGAAGCCATCCTGGGCTATATAGTAAGTTCAAGACCAGCCTGAACTACACAGCAAAACTGTGTAGTTCAGCAAAAACAAACAAAAAACAACAACAAAACCCAAAACCATAATCAGGCCTCAGGCTTCAGTACAAGGGCTAGAAAATCCTCTGGATGTACACATGAGAACCAAGGTTTGAGCTACGGAGTACCCTAAGGGCTAAGAAGTCTTGGGACCTGCATCAGAGGCTCACCATAGACATTCAGGGTGGTCAGCTTATGGAACACACGCTGGAGCTCTTGGAAGGTGGGTCTGCGGGTGGCGAGGGGGATATCCCAAAGTCGAGGATCCTCCTTTTGCAGGGGTGCCCCATGGCCTCCGAAGAACAAGGACCGGCCAGAACGGGGGACACGCAGCAGAATTGTCCTGGCCTCCTCCAGAGCTTCAGCCCAGCCCGGCCCTGTCAGCAGGTCACGAACATCCTAGAAAAGAAAATAACTCCACTTGGCATATCGTCACTTGCTATTTTAAAATCTCTAACCAGCTGGTGTGGTGGCACACACCTGTAATCCCAGAACTCAGGAGGCTGAGGCAGGAGGATTGCTGCAAGTTTGAGACCAGCCTGGGCTACATAGTGAGTTCAAGGCCAGCCTAAACTACAAATAAAATACAATCTCTAACCAAAAGCTGGCCCACAGATCATTTGCAGAGAGTCAGAGGTAGAGAATAACATAAAAAGAGAAAGACATCTTAGACATCCCTATTCTACTTTGTCTACCAAGGAATAATGAAAATTGGAAGGATGAATCCCAAACCTCCCCTTTGTAACAATTAAATGAGTTTAATTGGAGCGATAAAAGTGACTAGAATAACCACATCTAGGAGGCCGAACTTACCTTATATAGTGCGGCTTCATTGTAACGCCTCAGGTTGGCTCCGGCAGAGCGTGATGGCCTACCCTGGGCATCGCGAAGCCCCTGGGCTGTACCCCGCTTGGCCCGCACAGTGTAGCGGTGAAAGGTTTTATGTGTCACCACTTCTTTTCTGTAGATAGCACAGACTCAGTGTTAGAGACAAGCAGGTGCTCCACAACTAACAGCATCTGTGCTATCGTCATCCCATGCAGCACCCTCTCACCCTTGAAAAATGGCACCAGCAAAGTGCCCAGCTGCAGCCATGAGCACCACACAGTGTCTGGGACCTCCGTTTTGCAGGTTCTGTAGTAGCAGTTTTGCCTCATCTGGGGGAACCTGTATGACAGAGACACAGCAGAAACATTCTATCTGTTGCACTCATTGAGAGCAAGAAAGCAAGTTCCATACTAAGTGCTTCACATACATGATCTCATTTATTACAACCACCCAAGCCTTGTTTCTATCTTACAAAGAAAGAAATCTGAGGCTTGAAGAGATAGTGGTAGAAGATCAAGAGGCAGAACCACAATTCAAATGGAGAATGGTCTGTTTCCAAACTTAATTCCATTACACTTGACACTTTCAAGATTTAGGCCAGTTTCAATCCAAGACTGTGCTGTCAAGTGTGATACCTATGCCCAAAAGGAGGAAGGGAAGCAATGAGACATGGATTGGCAAAGGAGAAATGTGGTCTAAATGTACAAAAAGCTGAGTTGACCACACAACCTGTGCAGTCACTTGCCTGGTGAGGGCCTAGGACACAGCGGTAAGCATGAAGAAAATGGCCCTGGGCATTCTGGAAAAGAACCCGATGGGGGTAAAAGCCTCGGGGTCGGTGAGGCCTCTCACATTCAGCCCTCTCCTCGCCCAGCATCCATAAATCCTCTTCACTGGCCGAGTCTGAGTCTTCTGATCCTGAGATGCTGGAAAGATCTCCTGAAGACAGTGGGACACACAAAACTGGTACCCTCATCTTTGACCTTTCCTCAAACTCTTTAGGGACTCCTCTACCCCAGTGCCTCACTCCCTCCAGGATCACCTGTGCAGCTCTGCTTTTCAAAGTCCAGGGCAGACAGGAGAGGCTTGTCCTCGAGACGTTGCTTCAGATTAAAACGATGCCAGTCAAGCTTATAATGTTCTCTCTGGTACAAAGGCAAAGAGGGAGGCAGAAGATAAAAATGTCCCAACCTGGCCTTGTCTAATAGTGAAGGCCACTCATAGAACTCCAGGAAGTATGGCCAGGTAACACCAACTGCTTTAAGCAAGCATAGGCAACTGCTTTAGGCAAGCATTAACTTAAGACAAATCAAATATCTACCTCTCCCTACCCACATCATACTTCCCTTCTTAATAGCTAATCCCAGATGGCCTAGATGTTTTACTGGCCATTTACCTGTTCCTGGTGGTTCTGGAAGCTCTGGTTACAGGCTGAACAAAATAACTTCTCTGAAATATCCAGAGGACCTTGGAATACTTTTCTTTCTGGGCTTGCTTTCTCCCTTGAACCTAAATAAGAAAGGGTAATTGGAGGTAAAAAGGGAGCCTAAGTCCACAGTGTCTGGAATTACGTTCAGTGTCTGATAATATAAAGAAGAGGAAAATAAAAAAGAGATAGCATGACCTTGCCTTCAAGGGATTTATAATCCAGTAATCATGAAATAAATGGTACAGCAATCACTCTTTACAATAAATATGCTTCTGAAAAGATGTATTTAAAATGAATGTAAATCAAGTATTGTATTTAAATTAGCCAAAGAGATTGTTCAGATGAATCCTGTAGAAAATGACTTACAGTAAGGTTAAAAATTTTCTTTCTTTTCTCTCTCTTCCCCTTCTGGTGCAGGGGACTGAACCATGGGTCTAGTGCATTCTAAGCAACTGCTCTACCATTCAGCTACATCCCCAGTCCCAAAATCATTTTTTCCATTTTATTTATTTATTTCCATCTCCATTTTATTTCTATATTATTTCATTAAGCACTACATAACACACTGCATGCTACGTAATACATTGCAGAACTTCTAACAAGAGTAAATGACCATAACTGAGTTAATTTTTTCATTAATCAGGAAAATGCTTCCTTAATCAGTGTTCTCTAAACCCTCTGACACAGTTAACAATTAATTCCAGAGATCTCTTTCCAGCAAACTCCACTAACATGGAGACTGGGCAACCCCTCTTTTCCTTGTCTTCATTAGCGAACTGGCCGATAGGCCCACCCAGTAGCCACTCCCAAGACAAGCAAACACGCTCCATGAAGACAAGTCCAGGGAGAATTTCAAACCACATCTTCACTCAGTTACCAAAACCAAAACTCTACTTCCAGGTCCCTGAAAGGCGTCTGAGTTTCAGCTCCTTTCCCAGTAAGCCATAAAATTATTTTATTATTACATTTTTTGCAATGCTGAGGATCCAGTCCAGAGATAGGCAAACACTTTACTACTGAGTTACACCCCCACCCCTTTATTTTAATTGTACAAACTACTTCCTAAATGTCATTTTAAAGCTTACAATTCCAGTTAATCTAAAGAGAGATGTAAGAAAGCAAAAAAGTGTAAAGTTTTACAAAACCAATAATAAACTGTTTTATATTCAGTACAAAGGAATGATTTCACTGGAGTCCAGTTAAATCTAGAATATATATATATATATATATATATATATATATATATATAGGAATTCTGGTGTTTTTCAAGGCAGTGGTGTTAATGCAGTGAAGCACAGCAATATCCAAAGATTTGTTTGGAGACGACTCAGGGGCCTGTACTGGAAACTACCCAGAGATTAAATGAATTTTTAGAAAAATTGTATCCAGCAGGAAGAAAAGTCAACTGGGCTCTTGAGTTGGTAAATACCTGTAAGAGTGTTCCCCGGAGGAGTAATACTCTCCAATGAGCCCTGTTCCTCATGGATCCACCCCAAATCTTCTCGGATACCAGGACAGGAAGTAGGTAGAGCCCGGGCCAGAGCCTCCCCGGGAGCCTGGCTCACCAGGCTCAGGCCCCGAAGGACTGGAGCATCCGCGGTGAGGTCAAACAGGGAGACCGACGCAGGAACTGGTGGGGCAGCTGGAGCCGGCGACATGTCCGAACCGGAATTACTTAGCAGCAGCTCCTGGAGCAGAACGGGAGTTAGAAACAGAGCCCACCAGAGCAAGATCCTACTGCCACGTCTCCTGCCTGCCTGCCTGCCTTAGTTTTCCCCAACTTAAAAGACCCGTTTGCCCTCAACCAGCCACTAGGAGTCAGCTCCGCGGTAAATAGGTAACCCTGCTCCATTTCTCAAACCCCCTGGTCTCAGACCCCAAAAGTGTAATGGGGAGCATCCAGCTCCAAATCGAGTCCCACAGAGTTGATTCACTGAGTTAATCACTGATGTTGCCTAACCGACCTTCGTTACCCGAGGGATAAGGTCCGGCAACGACTGAATCGCAGAGATTCGCCCCTGCCCTCAGAAACTGCAACAAACTTCCCGGGGCCCGAGAGGCACGCCAGCCTCTTCCGAAAGTCAGATTTCTGCAACACCACAACAATCCCGTCACTACAGGGTCGCGAAGAGGACAAACAGCATCGCCCGAACGCGAGCCCCGCCCCACCCAGAGTACACGATTGGTCTTCTGACCGCCAAGCCCCGCCCCGAGCCTTTCGTCCCACCTCCTGGGCCGAGAATTGGCCGTCGTGTCTCCACCCCCCATGTTCATAGGCCAGGCTAGCTACGGGTGACAGTGAGTGGCAGACTTCGGGCCTAGCGCTCGGGATCTGGCCGAGCAGGGCCGAAGAGACCGAGATCCTGGAATCGCCGGGGTTGCGGTTCCGGAGGTGACACGCGAGACTGGGTGTTGAAATCCCGGGCCCAGGCCGGACCTGGCCGGGGTGCGCACGGAGACCAAGTGAGCTGGCGGCGAACAACGGGGGAAGGGGCGCCTCGGGCGGGGCGGGGGCGCGCGGCCGGAATGTTTTCGTAGCGGGCGCGCGCGGGCGGGGGCGCGCACAGGCGGCGGGACCGCGCACGAGGTAGACCGCTGTTGGGAGCCAGGCCCTACTCGGCTCGGGGCCGGGCGACCCTAGGGCGCCCTGTGCTCGGTCCCGGCGGCCGGGTGTGGGGAAGCAAACCCAGCCCACCGGGGGTATCGACCTCTCCAACCTCCGCAGGAGCCCATGAGCCAGGCCCTGCCTGCCGGGGATCCCTGGGCCCTGGGTCTACCCTGACCCGGTGAGTGGTGAATTGCCTGAGAAGGCTCTCACTAACCCAGCAAATCCCACTGGGGCCATGTGAGGCCAAGACCCACGGTCCTCAGGGTCTGCACTATCTGGGTGAGTACCACCTTGACCCTGCCTGGCTCCAGGGATCGAGGGGACCCACAGATTCACCCAGGATCTGGGTCTACACTGACTTGGAATTTCCTTTGCAGACCGTGTCTGCTGGGTCTTTGGTGCTAAAAAAAAAAACAGGGGAAGAGGTGGACCAGAAATATCCTCTGCAGAAAATACTCTTTGGGGTTTTGTGGACCCTAAGAGGCATGTCTAATTTCTGAAACTGGAGTGGGGCAATGGAGACAGTCCAGAGGAGCCACCCATTCTCCAGCCTGTACTGACTCAGTCTCCACAGGGTCAGTAAGTTACTCCCTGGTATCCTAGATGTGGAGGGTGACCCTGTCTAGTACAGCCAGAGGAGGGGTCTCACAGGCCTAGGCTGGAAGGTGCCTCTTCTTCACTGTGGCCTCCCTGCCCTCCTCCTTGTGGTACTTGGGTAGGCGGGAGGATTGGGATTCTGTCCCCACTCCTGGCTCTCTGGGGCCTGACACCTTCTTCTCCAGCAGCTGTCAAGCCAGGGCGTCGAGGGCTGGAGTGGAGCAGACACTGTCCATGGAGCTGGTAGGGCCATGTGCTTGTCTTAAACCTTTGTTTACAACATACTTTCAAACTGCTAGTCTCTGGGGAGACCAGGGTTTCCAGGAGGGGAAGCGTAGGGAAGTTTCCTTCCTTTGAGTAGAAGACGAAAAAGCCCACCCCCAACCAAAGGGGCAGGTTCTGGCTGCAGGCTGGGGAGGCATCAGTAGACACCCAGTAAAGGCTCTGGGAATGACTGACCAGAGTTAAGGGTCCCTTAACCCCCAAGCTTACTATTCTCCTTGGCTAATAACTCCTGCTGTACCTTTGAGCCAAGGAGGCTGCTGGTGAAGACAAAGCCCAAAGATTTGTTCTCACCCCTGCTCTAGCAGGCAGAGCAGCAGGTGAGCAGCCCCTGATTCTGAACCAGGATCTCTTCTTCCTCATCACTGGCAGGTGGACAAGGTGGACAGGGAGCCGCGGTGATGGCTCAGTTTGACACTGAATACCAGCGCCTAGAGGCCTCCTATAGCGATTCGCCCCCTGGGGAGGAGGACCTATTGGTGCACGTGGCTGAGGGGAGCAAGTGTGAGTTGCTGGGGCTTGGGAAGAGTTGGTGGAGGGACACTGAAGGAGCAACGTGCTCTTGTTCCTTCAGGGCTCTGACATTTCTGTTCTCTGCCCACAGCACCTTGGCATCATATTGAAAACCTTGACCTCTTCTTCTCCCGAATATCCTTGGTGTCCCTGTGGTGGAGCTCTGGGACCCTTAGCCCCTCTCTGAGCCAGGCCCCTGAGGGGCAGTTGGGGTAGGTTGAACTCTAATCCCTGGAAGGGGAAATGACATCCTGAGGCTGAAAGAGGATAGTGAAATAATGATCATTAAAAATAATGATACCCCACACTTACTGAGATCTGTGTACTTGTATGCCTTTTGTGGTGTTGCTTTATAAGCAGCTTTTCTAAGGGTGATCCTCCTTTCTGATGGGATTTTAATCATGGTAATAATTAATGTCTTTTGACTCATTCTTTGTCAGTTCTGTGTCAAATACTCTACATGGATTTTCTTGGACCTCGTAATCCTATAATAAGACAGGTGTTACTACTCCTAATTTACCACTGTGGACAAAAACTTAGAGAGGTTAAGTAACTTGCTTAAAATCATATTCTAGAGAGTCACAGAGCCAGGACCTAAGCTCGGGTGTGTGACATCAAAGTGTGTGTTCTCATTGCTCTTTACTGACCACTTTTTCTTAACATGTACACGTTTATAACCTACACCAGAAGAATGGCTTCACATGTATGCTCATTGGGGAGATCTTTGAGCTCATGTAAGTATGTGAAAGGGAAGGGACAGATGATGCGGTGAAGGAATACATCTCAGTCTTTCTTCTCCTTGTGCCAATATCTGGCCCCACCAGCCAAAGCACTCAGGCCCAGGCTCAAAACTCTGCAAAACCTTTATAGTTCTAGACCCTATGTAGCACCAAAACATACTGCCTCACCTCTTACAGAAGAGCTTTCTAAGACCTGTCTCTTCCGTGAAGAGAACTCGTGTGTTGATCATTGTGTTAGAGCTTCAGTGGGATGTGCGTGATCCAGCTAGGCGCTCTGAGAGATGGCAGCCCTTTACTTGAGGAAAGAGCCTCTGTGCTGCTTTGGTTGCACCTCACGCCTGTTGCTGGGCAGCAGCCTTCCAGGAGGGAGGAGTTTTATGGTGTTACCAAAGGGGAAGGAGTTCGGAAGCCCTCCCTCAATGAGAAAAGAGTTCCTATCTGAAAGAGCTTCTGACTACAATCTCTAAAGGATCAGAAAGGGGAGACCAAAGACCATAATCGTGAAACCTCTAAAAGTTAAATCCAGTGTGGTGGTGGTAGTGGCCGATTACCATGAAGTGATGAAAACAAGCTGATACTGTGGTGTCTGAGGCTAAGAGCAAAAACTAGGAGCTGATTTGGGCCTGAAAAGGTTCTTTGAGGCTGAGCAACAGAGAAGGCCTTTTGGGATTTCTCCACCCCCTTTGATTTCCCATCTTGTTTGGCTGCTTCCAGGTTCTTCTCTTGTCCCACTTTATTTCACTGGTGCTTCTCTGACTCTCAGACTGTACCCCTTCTTCCTAACTCCCTAGGCAGTTCCTCTTTGTGGTTGCCTTCACCACCTTCCTGGTTAGCTGTGTGGACTACGACATCCTATTTGCCAACAAGATGGTGAACCACAGTCTGCATCCTACTGAACCTGTCAAGGTCACTCTACCAGACGCCTTTTTGCCTGCCCAAGTTTGTAGTGCCAGGTAAGGCTATAGGTCAAAGGGCACTGGAGTCTAGTTTTGCTAACAGGTAAGCAACGGAGCATGAGGCAGTAGCTCATACCCCAGAACACAGACTCAGGCTCAACCTAGAGGAATCCTTTAGGATAGCAGCTCGTCTCAAAGAGCCCTTCCTTAATAAAGGGCCACCCCACGTCTCCTGTTTTTGCCCCCTAATAGGATTCAGGAAAATGGCTCCCTTATCACCATCCTGGTCATTGCTGGTGTCTTCTGGATCCACCGTCTTATCAAGTTCATCTATAACATTTGCTGCTATTGGGAGATCCACTCCTTCTACCTGCATGCTCTGCGCATCCCCATGGTAAGATGGAAGAGGGCTGTTAGCACCGTACTCTAAGACATCTTGGGAAGGATAAGGTGTATTCCTGGGCATCACCCATTGATAACCATCACTGGCAGTGTGCTAGTCACCTTTCCATTACTGTAACAAAATATTCAAGATAATCATCTTGTAAAAAAAAGGGTCTATTTTGGCTTCCAGTTTTAGAGGTTTCACTCCATGATTGGTTGTCCCGTTCACTTTTGGGCCTGCAGTGAGGCAGTATATCATGGCAGAAGCATGTGGCAGAGGATCTGTTCATCTCACGGCAGCCAAGAAATAAAGAGAAAGACAGGACCAGGCCAGGGTTCCAAGTCCCAATATGCCCTTCAAAAGCATGCCCCTGATCATCTGACTTGCTCCCACTAGACCTATTTCTTTTTTTTTTTTTTTTGCATTTTAAAAAATCTTATTGGTACATTTTAGATATGCATAATAATAACATTCATCATAGGGAATTTGTACCTGTGCATGATATATCTTGTTCACTTTTTTCCCATCCCCCTACCCTCCCTTCAACTCCTCATCCCCTGCTTATTTACAGAAGCTCTGTTTCCATTTTTTCCTTCTATTCTCTTTTTTTCTTGTCCCTTCCTTCCTTTCTCCCTCCCCGCGCCCTGTTCCCCTTCCCATTTGAACATTTTCTTCCCATTTCCCAATATCTATTACACATTTTGGCCCTTATTTACACTTTCAGTTTCTCATACCAGAGAAACAATGCAGTATTTAAACATTTTGTGTCCAGTTTATTTCTCTTAAGAGGATGGTCTCAAGGTGCATACATTTAGCTAGAAGTGTTTCAAGCTTATCCTTCTTTATTGCTAGGTCTACTACTTAAACATACCACCACCTTCCCGTAGCACCACCAGCTAGTGACCAAGCCATCAATACCTGGGTCTTTGGGGGACATTTGAGATCCAAACTAGCAGGAGGTCAGGGAGCAACTGCTGAAAGGCTCCACTCAGCTAAGCACATGACCCCGGAGCCTCTCATCTGTGCAGGGCAAGGGGGTCAGGTAATAACCACAGCTGTCCTTTCCCCACCCCACTCTGCAGTCTGCACTTCCGTATTGCACATGGCAGGAAGTGCAGGCCCGGATTGTGCAGACCCAGAAAGAGCACCAGATCTGCATCCATAAGCGTGAGCTGACAGAGCTGGACATCTACCATCGCATCCTCCGCTTCCAGAACTACATGGTGGCACTGGTGAACAAGTCCCTCCTGCCTCTGCGCTTCCGCCTGCCTGGCCTTGGGGAGGTTGTCTTCTTCACCCGTGGCCTCAAGTACAACTTTGAGCTGATCCTCTTCTGGGGACCCGGCTCTCTGTTTCTCAATGAATGGAGCCTCAAAGCAGAGTACAAACGTGGCGGGCAACGGCTAGAGCTGGCCCAACGCCTCAGCAACCGCATCCTATGGATTGGCATCGCCAACTTCCTGCTGTGCCCCCTCATCCTCATCTGGCAGATCCTCTATGCCTTCTTCAGCTATGCCGAGGTGCTCAAGCGGGAGCCAGGGGCCCTGGGAGCACGCTGCTGGTCACTCTATGGCCGCTGCTACCTCCGCCACTTCAACGAGCTGGAGCACGAGCTGCAGTCCCGCCTCAACCGTGGCTATAAGCCCGCCTCCAAGTACATGAATTGCTTCTTGTCACCTCTGCTGACACTGCTGGCCAAGAATGGCGCCTTCTTCGCTGGTTCCATCTTGGCTGTGCTTATTGCCCTCACCATCTACGATGAAGACGTGTTGGCTGTGGAGCATGTCCTCACCACCGTCACACTCCTGGGAGTCACCGTGACTGTGTGCAGGTGGGCCAGGGGAGCAGGTGGGAGCAAGCAGACTAGTACAAGGAGGGCTTCCATCTCACCACGACTCTGATCCCATTAGGTCTTTCATCCCAGACCAGCACATGGTGTTCTGCCCTGAGCAGCTGCTCCGCGTGATCCTCGCTCACATCCACTACATGCCTGACCACTGGCAGGGTAATGCCCACCGCTCGCAGACCCGGGACGAGTTTGCCCAGCTCTTCCAGTACAAGGCAGTGAGTGGAGTTGGAGTTAGGGCCTGCTAGAGACTGGCTGGTAGCTTGGTGGTCATGGCTGAGCTTCCTCTTTTTTGCTTGTGACCTTGGTTCCCTCCCTTTTAGGTATTTATCTTGGAAGAGTTGCTGAGCCCCATTGTCACACCCCTCATCCTCATCTTCTGCCTTCGTCCGCGGGCCCTAGAGATCATAGACTTCTTCCGCAACTTCACTGTGGAGGTCGTTGGTGTTGGGGATACCTGTTCCTTTGCTCAGATGGATGTTCGCCAGCATGGTCATCCCCAGGTACTGGGACTGGAGGGATGAAGGTGGCCAGGGATGGTGCTGGCACGTGGTGTCTTTGAGCAAACTGCAAAAAGCTATCCCTTCTGAGCCGACAAGTCACAAAAGGCAGCCCTGCCTCTTCTGGGCAGCCCTGATTGGAGCCTGGGCTACATTGTGTCCCTAATTTGCACTGTTGGCCAAGCTCCCTTGAGAAAGGCATAATACAAACAAGTGGCCTGGCACATGGCATTCCTGGGGTGGGGACTGGGGGCATTGGACAGTATATCACATTGTAGTCTTTGTGCTCCAGGGGCAGTGCCTCCCCTCTAGCAGGAAAGATTCCTGTAAGAAATCTGCTTACTATGTTTTGCTTGTGCAGTGGCTGTCTGGTGGGCAGACTGAGGCCTCAGTGTACCAGCAAGCTGAGGACGGGAAGACAGAATTATCACTCATGCACTTTGCCATCACCAACCCTGGCTGGCAACCACCTCGGGAGAGCACAGCTTTCCTAGGTTTCCTGAAGGAGCAGGTTCAGCGGGACGGAGCAGCTGCTGGCCTTGCCCAAGGGGGTCTACTCCCCGAAAACGCCCTCTTCACATCCATTCAGTCCTTACAATCTGAGACTGAGGTGTGTTCCTGGGGACTGGAGGGGATGGGCAGGAGCGGGAAGCCAAGGACAGGGCATGGGATGGAAAGTTTGGAGGGACAGGGTGGGTGCCAGGACAGCCAGTCTGCTCAATCTGTGCACCGGGTCATGAGGTACAGAATACTAGGGGACCAGAGGCCTTTCCTCTGCCCTGAGAATTCTGCCCACCCCTTTCTCTCATAGCCCCTGAGCCTTATTGCAAATGTGGTAGCCGGCTCATCCTGCCGGGGCCCCCCACTGCCCAGAGACCTGCAGGGTTCCAGGCACAGGGCTGAAGTTGCCTCCGCCCTGCGTTCCTTCTCCCCTCTGCAGCCTGGGCAGGCCCCCACGGGCCGCGCGCCCAGCACCATGACAGGCTCTGGGTGAGTAGAGGTGGACCAAGACAGGAGGGCACAGCAGCAGCCCCCAGTGACTTGTGTGGGTTTCTAAAGTGTTGACAATGGCTGTCTGTCTCTGCTTGGTGGGACAGGGTGGATGCCAGGACAGCCAGCTCCGGGAGCAGTGTATGGGAGGGACAGCTGCAGAGCCTGGTGCTGTCGGAATATGCATCCACTGAGATGAGCCTGCATGCCCTCTATATGCACCAGGTGAGTGGGCAGCTGAAAGGTGAAATCGTGGGTTTTAGATGTGAAGAAGACAAGGGTCCCAATCCCCCCCACCATTTTTTTAACCTGCTCTGTGATCTCCATTCTCATACATCCTCTTAATAGCCTCTTTACCACACATACTTTCATCCAGGGCCTTTGTATTTTCCATCTCCCTGCCTAGAGTCCACTCCCTGAGATACTCAGTCGTCCTCCTCCTATTGCTGTTACCTCTTTCCAAGACTTTCTCTGACTGTACTCAGTAAGTCCCCCTTGCCCACCCTCTGACCCTTCCTGGTCTGTTTTTCCCCACAGCATTTGGTACCACCTATTCCTTCCTTTCTTCCCTCTCCACCTCCCTCCCTCGCTCTCTCCCTCATCCTCTTCCTCCTCCTCCTCTTCCTCTTTTTCTGTCTTCTCCTCCTCCTTCTTCCCTCCTCTTCCTTCTTCTCCTCCTCCTCCTTTTTCTTCCCTTTCTCTGTCTGCCTTGTACTGGAGATTGAACCCAGGGCCTTCATGCTGAGCTACATCTCCAGCCCCTTTTTTTATTTTTTATTTTGAGACAGGGTCTCACTAAGTTGCCCAGGCTGAACTTGAACTTTCAATCCTCCTGCCTCAGCCTCCCACACTGTGGGATTACAGGTGTGCACCTCCATGCCCAGCTTGTCTTTTTATTTAATTGTTCATTATCTATCTTTCTCCCAGTCTCCATCAGCAGTGCATAAGCCCCCACAAGTGGTAGTGTTTTTGTCTATTTTGTTCACTGTGATGTTCCCCTGCAATTAAGAGTGCCTGGCACTTAAACCCTGGAGATCAGTTTGTTCTTGAGTCAAACGGATGGGTAAAATGAGGGCCCTTATCCCTGTACACAGGCTCCTTCCAGGAGTCTGCTGAGAATGTAAGCACAGAGCATCAGACATTCTTGTATACTACTAACACTATAAGTGCTCTGGGTCAGGGATTCTAGGTAAGAGGTGAAGTGGGAACTGGCTGATACCATTGTCGGGGTAACTGTGGAGACAGACATCCTCTGTTCTCCACTAATAAGCCCCGCATTTCTCCAGCTTCACAAGCAGCAGACACAAGCTGAACCCGAGCGGCATGTGTGGCACCGCCGGGAGAGTGATGAGAGTGGGGAGAGTGCCCCTGAAGAGGGCGGAGAGGGCAACCGGGCCTCCCAACCTATCCCCCGCTCTGCCAGCTATCCTTGTGCTGTACCCCGTCCTGGGGCTCCCGAGACCACTGCCCTGCATGGAGGTTTCCAGAGGCGCTATGGAGGCATCACAGGTATCCACCTAGGGGTCCAGAAGGAGACAGGCTGCAGGGAAAGGTAGTGCTTTAGGAAAGAAGTCAGAGGGATGGGGCCCAAGGGTACTAACCCCCTGAGTAATCCCCACCCTTCTCTTCATTCTCCTGTCTCTCTAGATCCTGGCACAGTGCCCCGGGCGCCCTCTCACTTCTCCCGGCTGCCCCTCGGAGGGTGGGCTGAAGATGGGCAGCCAGCATCAAGGCATCCGGAGCCTGTGCCTGAGGAGGGCTCAGAGGATGAGCTGCCTCCTCAGGTGCACAAGGTAAGGGCTCCAGGGCCTCATAATAACTGCCAGAAGTAGTAACTTGCAGGTGGGATAATAGCTTCGCATGTGAAGGAAGATGACCCCACCCCATGCAGAGGTACTGCACTGTCCATTCCAAAATACTCTGCCCGCCCTTCCCTCTTGCTCTGAAGTGCAAGGCTTGGTTTTCCTTTGTGTACTCCCTAGAAATCAAGCTTCCCTTTTCCTTTGTCTCTAGGCTCCTGTGGGGCAAGCAGATAGCTGAAGACTAACACCAGTACCAACACACTTCTCTCCACAGGTATAGACAAGACTGAGGAGTGTCCTCATGCCCCAGGATGGAGGCTACCACTGCCCTGCCATCCCATCTGCCCGCCACGGAAGGCTCCTTGGAGTGCTGCCTGGCTCCACGTGTGTGGTGTTTGTGTGTCTGTGCCTGGCCTAGGGAGGTGCCAACAGTGGGCTTGAGGCAGCCCCAGGAGAAGAATTTGGGGCCTAGGAACTTGGAGTGCACAAGACTTCAGCCTCATCCCCCGGACTCCCTTGGCTCAGAGTGTGGTGCTAGAAACTGGTCCCCAGCCCAGCCCCAGTACTGCCACCTTCGCATCCGCCCCTGCAAGTCTCCAGAGAGGGCTGCCCATGACAGAAGCTGCCAAGAAGGGAGAACCTGTGCCAGCTGTGGAGTCGGGAGGTCAGGCCTACCCGCTCCACCCAGGACAGACGAGCAGCTCAGGCTGTGGCCCTTACCTCACCCCCAGTTCTCATCCAGTGCTGCAGCCAGCTCACCTCTCTTCTGTGTCCTGCACATCACTGGCATGTGTGTGCCTCTTGCCCCCACTTCTGTTCGCTTGCTTCCCTTCTGTTTGGCTTTTACTTTGTGTTCCGGTGGAGGCCCTTGCTCCCAGCTCCCCTCACACCATCTTTTAACACTAAGGAGGAAGGTTTCTAAATTGCAGGATCAGGATGGAAATTCTTTGCTGCCCTCTCCAACTTTTAGGGTAGGTCCCTGGGAGACAGACAGACCTTCCTGGGCCCCCATTGCTGCTTATTATACCCCCATCACATGGGACGGACAGGGAAGAAGTGTGACCTTGACCGTCTGCATCCCAGCAAGAGCGCTCTGGACGCATCCTGCTGTCCGGAGGAGCCATGGCTTTGCCCTAGGCTTTGAGCTGCCGCGTTGCATGCTGGGACTCAGCTCCTGCCCTGTGCCCCACCCCTCACCCAGCTCTGGTCCACTGCAGAAGAATGGTGAACTGTACTACCCAAGTTCACAGCAGAGCGGGGTGAGGGCCATGTACAGCTTGATAACCCTTAATAAAAAGGGACTTTGACCAGATCATGACTTCTTGTCTCCCGAAGTTAGGTTCCTGGAAACAGTAGGAGTGGGTGCGTGTGATTTCCCCTTCCCCTCAAGTTCCTGAAGGTGGGCTGGGATCTGGAAGCAAGTGGATTTCTGTGGGCGCTCGGATATTCAACTAGCCGGCTAGCAAAAGGGCTGTTTCCGACCCACAGTTCTGTGGAGGTCAAGGTCTGCAGTCGGATGGTCAGATTTCCCGCCCTGAGCACGTGACCAAATCGGTGCCACCCCTGTATTTTGCCCTGCTCGTGTGCACCATTCCCTCCCGCCCCTCCAGATATCTGTCCAATGGGAACCCTGGATAGAGGCCGGGGGCGGGCCTGCCGGGCGGGGCGTAGCAGTAGAGGACGGTGCGACGCCGACACCCTGCTTCCCTCAGCGCCGCTCTTGCCCGGAGGGTCACGGGCGGCGAGCGGAGAAGGCGTGCGTGCCCTGCGTGAGTGCGTGGCGGCGGCGCGTGCGCGAAGCGAGTAGGCGGTGTGGCAGGGTCCACGTGCGACCCTTCCCGCGACCCCAGCGGCTCAGCGTCCCCGGCTTCATGACTTGAGACACCCAGCCTCCGCGGCCCTCCCGGAGCGGCCCGGCCGGTTCTCCGGTCCCGCAGGCTCAGGCAGCAGCCACCAGTGTCACCACCACTATGGTGACTGTAGGCAACTACTGCGAGGCCGAAGGGCCCGTGAGTCCGGCCTGGGCTCAGAATGGCCTGAGTCCCTGCTTCTTCTTCACGTTCGTGCCCTCGACGCAGATGACCCTGGGGGCCCTGGCCGTGGTGCTGGCTCTTCCCTGCAAGCGTCGGGAGCGGCTGGCTGGCGCCGACGCGCTGTCCTGGGGGACCGGCCCTCGCGTCGCTCCCTATGGGCTGCAGCTGCTTCTGGCCACGCTTCAGGTGGCGCTGCCCCTGGCTGGCCTGGTTGGCCGGGTGGGCACCGCCCGGGGGGCCCCGCTGCCAGGCTACCTACTGCTGGCGTGTGTGCTGGAGAGCCTGGCCAGCTTCTGCGGCCTGTGGCTGCTCGTGGTGGAAAGGAGCCAGGCACGGCAGAGTCTGGCAATGGGCGTCTGGATCAAGTTCAGGCACAGCCTGGGTCTCCTGCTTCTCTGGACGGTGACCTTTGCAGCTGAGAACTTGGCCCTGGTGTCTTGGAACAGCCCGCAGTGGTGGTGGGCAAGGGCTGACCTGGGCCAGCAGGTGAGGAACCTGTGGGGAGGAGGGGAGCATTGATGCTGGGAAGCACTGCGTCTGGACGTACTGGCTCCATGCTTTCAGATGACTCTTACGAAAAAGGAGAGAATGGCTGGCGCCAGCTGGAGGCTGATAACCAGCTGGTGGGGTGTGTCAGTGCTGAGTCACTGTGGGTTATTTGTGTGTGTGTGTGTGTGTGTGTGTGTGTGTGTGTGTGTGTATTAGGTGCTGGGGCCCTGCAGAGGTCTTGGGTGTATTGAGAAGACAATGGGATCTTGGCCTTCTTTCATACCCTTTGCACATTGCATCCTAGGTTCAGTTTGGCCTGTGGGTGCTGAGATACGTGGTTTCTGGAGGGCTGTTTGGCCTGGGTCTCTGGGCCCCTGGACTTCGTCCCCAGTCCTACACCCTCCAGGTTCGTGAAGAAGATCAAGATGTAGAAAGGAACCAGGTACACCTCATTTTCTGAGTGCTGGGGTCTGTCAGTATTGCGTGTGTGTGCGCACGCACTGCAGATTAGAACCCAGGCCTTGTGAATTCTAAGCACACTTAGCTGCATCCCAGTACTTCTAAACCCAGGGGTCTCTCTTACTTTCATTCTCTATTATTCTTTCTCCCCACAATGAATTACTGTAATTCTTTCCCAAAGCTCAGTTTGTGACCTGGTAGCTTTTCTGACCCCATCAGGGTTCACCCGTGGGCCTCAGCTACCTGGGAGCTATGGCCCCGTACATTCTTCCCTGAGGGTTTCTGGTTAGCATACTTCTTTCTGATTTCTGAATTTCCCTTCCCTATGTTTGTCGTCATCCTAGGTTCGGTCAGCAGACCAACGATCTACCTGGCGAGACCTTGGCAGGAAGCTCCGCCTACTGAGTGGCTACCTGTGGCCTCGAGGGAGTCCTGTTCTACAGCTGGTTGTGCTCCTCTGCCTGGGACTTATGGGATTGGACCGAGCACTCAATTTGTTGGTCCCCATCTTCTATAGGGATATTGGTGAGGGAGAGGAGTTGAGCTCAGCCTGCTGGTTCTTCACTGGCTTGGTGGCTGGGGTACCCTTTACACAGTTGGGAGCCTGTGGTCAGAGAGGCTATGGCTGGTGCCTGGGGCAGTTTTACCTGAAGAGAGTCCTGAGTACTGAAGCGAACCCTGACTGTCTGTCTCCACAGTGAACTTGTTGACTGAGAAGGCCCCTTGGAACTCTCTGGCCTCAACTGTTACCACCTATGTCTTTCTCAAGTTCCTCCAGGGGGGTGGCACGGGCAGTACAGGTATGAAGTTATTACCACCCCTCCCATGGGCCTTCCCTCACTGTCATACCTCTTTGAGCATTCTTTCGAGCCCTCTGTGCTCGCAGACCTTTCACATCCTGGTGTAGGGCTGATGTCCCCTGGCCCCCAAACGCTACCATGGCACCACTGGCTCCCCCAGGCTTCGTGAGCAACCTGCGCACATTCCTGTGGATCCGGGTACAGCAGTTCACGTCGCGGCATATGGAGCTGCGCCTCTTCTCCCACCTGCACGAGCTGTCACTGCGCTGGCACTTGGGTCGCCGCACAGGGGAGGTGCTACGGATCGTGGACCGGGGGACGTCCAGTGTCACAGGGCTGCTCAGGTGCCACACCAGTGGAAAGGGCATTGGGAGGGTGGGGCTAAGAAGCAGAGATGGAGGAGCTGTCAGGAGAATAGAGCCACCCTGAGCCACCAGCACTCCCACCTTGTGTGTTTTGGTTCTTTTATAAATTGTAGGAGTAACATTCACACACTGTTGTAATAACTCCAATAACGCAAAGAGAGAACAAGTGGCTTTTGAACTTCACTCCTCCAGAGTTTCCTGTTCTGTTTAGTGTGTTAAATTCTGCTTTGTTACACTTCTACTTACAATTTTTTTAGACTTGTGATTTTATGGAAGTTTTGTTTTTTGTTTTTTGTTTCTTTTTTTTTTTTTTTTTTTTTTTTTTTTTTTTTGAGACAGAGTCTTGCTATGCAGTTCAGGTTGGCCTTGAACTCATTATGTAGCCCAGGCTGGCCTGAAACTCACAGCAATCCTCCTGCCTCAGCCTTCTGAGTGCTGGGATTACAGGTGTGTGCCACCACACCCAGTTTATGGAAGTTTTTTCTAAGACAAATGAAATCCCAACATAGGTGTTATTTTCACAGATTCTTTAGCAAAATCTTATGGAAATACATTTTCACCTATACGCAAAGATCTTACTTGTTCATGATAATTGATAGTTTAGGTATTTTGTGGTTTAGTCACCTACTTTTTAAGGGGTGTCTAGATTGGTTCTAGTCTGTTGCTGTTGAAGCACAACACTGAAATTCCTCAAGGTAGGGTTGCTGATTCTATGCCCACAAACTTCTGTCTCTTGTCTCGTCCACCCAGCTACCTGGTATTCAACATCATCCCCACGCTGGCCGACATCATCATCGGCATTGTCTACTTCAGCATGTTCTTCAATGCCTGGTTTGGCCTCATTGTGTTCATATGCATGAGTCTTTACCTCAGTAAGTGCTGTCCCACGAGACCATCTCCCTGATCTGTCTGGGGACTCCCTTGAGCATAAGCCCTACCCCCACACTCCAGTCACCCTCCTTCAGGAGGCTGGTGGACTTGATTAGGTTCCCACTGCTCTTGGTGTGATAGGCAGGTCTCCTCCGTCCAGTTGAACCTTAGCCCAACCTGCAGGGAGGGGCAGGGAAGGCATCCTCATTACATCAGGTCCCTTCTGTGGTCTCAGGTGAAGGAAAACCCTCATTTGTATAGCAAGATATCTTTATTTGTTCACCAGAAGTGTTTTCTGTGCCCAAGCCTTGGTGCAGGCTGTAAACATGCTTGCACATGGCTTCTTCCCTCAGTGAGCTTTTGGCTTCTCCCTCTGGAGTGTCGGTCCCCAGACCCTCGAGCACTTTTGGTGTATGTGGCAGGCAGCAGGCACAGACACTTAGTTTCTGCCATTTGGGATGATGTCTTGTTCTCTCTCCCCCTCTTCCTGTCACGCTCCAGTTCTGACCATTGTGGTCACTGAGTGGAGAGCCAAGTTTCGCCGTGCTATGAACACACAGGAGAACGCCACCCGTGCACGAGCCGTGGACTCCCTGCTCAACTTTGAGACGGTAACGGAAGCCTGAACAACAGTAGTGGGAAGCACAGAGATGTACGGAAGTACATCTGGAACCACTGGGGTGATGAGGCGCTTTAGGGGTGATATTTGAAATCAGGAAGGAGGGATCAAAAATTCAGAGGGAGTGAGCCTTTAGCCTTACATTGTTTGAATTCACCAGGTGAAGTACTACAATGCTGAGAGTTATGAAGTGGACCGATATGGAGAGGCCATCATCAAGTATCAGGTGAGGATGCTAGTGTGTGGCCTCCTTAGCATGGAGCTGGCCTGTGGCTTGGCCGGCCAGGACAGAGAGCAGTAAGATCCAGAGGGTGAGGTTGAGGGGCCTGGGCCCAAGGTGGGCTTTGGCGATGGTCTTCATTTGGAACATTCATTCTTCCCTCCTGTGTCATTGTCCTCAGGATTTGGAGTGGAAGTCAAACGCTTCGCTGGTTTTGCTGAATCAGACCCAGAACTTGGTGATTGGACTCGGGCTCCTCGCTGGCTCTCTGCTCTGTGCATACTTTGTTAGTGAGCAGAAGCTACAGGTGAGGCAGAGTGGGGGACAGGGAAGAGGGGTCTGGGGCCTAGGTCTGAGCCACCAGCCTCCTGGATGGGAAATAGGTATGGTGCAGGAAGAGCAGGCCCTTGTGACACATCAGCTTCCTTCGGTCTCTGTAGGTTGGGGACTTTGTGCTCTTTGGCACTTACATCATCCAATTGTACATGCCTCTCAACTGGTTTGGCACCTACTACAGGTAACCTGATCCCGGGCCCTCACCTGTCCGGGTGCATTACTATTTCCTGTCTCTTCAGAGGAGCCCACTGTCACCCTTATTGCAGGATGATCCAGACCAACTTCATTGACATGGAGAACATGTTTGACCTGCTGAAAGAGGAGGCAGAAGTAAGTGAAGAGAGAGAAGAGTGGGGCTTGGGGAGAGGGTTGTTTCTTGGGTCTGGAGGATTCCAGACCTGTAACAGCAGTATCCACTGGCTACACTCTCCCAGGTAAAGGACGTTCCTGGAGCAGGGCCCCTTCACTTTCGGAAGGGCCAGATTGAGTTTGAAAATGTGCACTTTGGCTATACTGATGGGTGAGCCCGCACTTTTTGCCTTCTTTGTAGTCCCCTTGTCCATTGGCACACTGCCTTCCTGTGCTGAACCCCAGCTCTGTAGCCCTCCTCTACCTGGGCAGAGTGCCTAGGCAGGGAGCAGAGGGGAGGGGAGTGCCCAGTAGTAGTTGTGGTGATGGCAGGGGTCTGCTGACCCTGTCCACCCTTTCTTGCAGGAGGGAGACCCTGCAGGACGTGTCCTTCACAGTGATGCCTGGACAGACACTGGCCCTGGTGAGAAGAAACCGAGCCACTTAGCCCATACTCCTCAAGTTCCCCTCATTCAGTACCCATGGCGGCTCATAGCCCAGGCTGGGGAATCAGAGCCCTGTCTTGAAGACCAGTGGGGTTGAATGTGGTAGCTCTTGTGGATGTTGGTGGCTCTTGGAAAGGAAGACTGAAAAGCCACTGGGCCTGAGAATTTACCACTCTGTTTCCAATGCAACAGGTGGGCCCATCTGGGGCAGGAAAGAGCACAGTGTTGCGCTTGCTGTTTCGCTTCTATGACATTAACTCTGGCTGCATCCGAATAGATGGGCAGGATATTTCACAGGTAAGTTTGCTGGTGAGAAGGCCATAATTTAGGGGTCTGTGTGGACAGACAGCAGGGTCTAGGCACCCAAAGTGAGTAGGAAATGTCACTTATGCAAAATTCGGGGGCCTTCCTAGCACTACATGACCTTCAGTCACACTAAGAAAATAGTCATGGGAATGATTTGCTATGGTGCTGTCCGGGGCACAGCTCTGTGGTCACGGCCTGGTGAAGCAGGCGGCAGCACATTCTCTTTTTCGGGACGGGGAAGCAGACTCAGAGAGGTTGAGTCATTTGCCCACTCAGCTGGGATTCTCCAGGTTTCCTGCCTCCCAGGCCTGAGATGATCTCACAGGCAGGCTGGCCGGTCTTTTGGCCCCAGGTGACCCAGATCTCTCTCCGCTCTCACATTGGAGTCGTGCCCCAGGACACTGTCCTCTTCAATGACACCATTGCCAACAATATCCGCTATGGCCGTGTCACAGCTGGGAACGATGAGGTGGAGGCTGCTGCTCAGGCTGCAGGCATCCACGACGCCATCTTGGCTTTCCCTGAAGGTGAAATTCCTCCTCTGAGAGAGTCCCCTCCCCGTCTGTTATAGTCCTGTTAATCTCTCTGATCTCTGTTTCATCCCTTCCTTGCCACCTGGTCACAGAAACCAAGCTTATTATATGTGACTTGAGGGAGGTGGGAAATATCCACAGGGTACAAGACACAGGTGGGTGAGCGGGGACTGAAGCTAAGCGGTGGAGAGAAGCAGCGAGTTGCCATTGCCCGCACCATTCTCAAAGCTCCAGACATCATTCTGCTGGATGAGGTGAGACCTGGGCAGCCTTTTCCTCCCTGTCTGTGCCCATGCCACTCCTGCTGGGCCATTTCCCGCCTAGCACAGGTATCACTGGTCCTTGTTTCACCAAACCCTTTACAGTTTTCAAACTCCAACTCTTTATTCTTGAGCCCCTACGCTAGCACCTGGCATCCTCCTGTTGGGGTCTTTGGGTGGCAGGGGCATTTTACCCAGACCCTCTCTGTAGGCAACATCAGCGCTGGATACATCTAATGAGAGGGCTATCCAAGCTTCACTGGCCAAAGTCTGCGCCAACCGCACCACCATTGTGGTGGCGCACAGGTACAAGACTACAGGATGGGGGTGGATGGCAGCGTGGGCCACTTCTGGTGGTATGGTAGGTAACGGATCTCTTGACTTCTCAGGCTCTCAACTGTGATCAGTGCCGACCAGATCCTTGTCATAAAGGACGGCTGCATCGTGGAAAGAGGACGGTGAGATGCGCGAGATGAACAGGGCAGGGGCTCTGGTGGGAGGGTCCCCCTTGCCTATCCCCTCTGTGGGCCAGTGGCAAAACCCCTAAGGTGCACCTGATGGGTGGACTTTACACGTGCCTCCTTGCCCTAGGCACGAGGCTCTGTTGTCGAGAGGTGGAGTGTATGCCAACATGTGGCAGCTGCAACAGCAGGGACAGGAAGAAGTCTCTGAAGACACCAAACCTCAGCCCATGGCACAGTGACAAGCCATGGCCTCTTCCCTCCAAAGGCTAACTCAGGGGATAAGATGCAGCCCTTTCCCCTGGCTCATTTCATCCTGGTGTAGGGGTGTGGTGCTAGCTGTCTAAGGGAAAGGGACCTTTCTGAAAAGCACTTTTTGGGGAAATAAAAGTGTGGACTACTCGAGGATCATGGCAGCTTTGTCATGTGGGGGCAAGGGACCTCTACCCTTAAGACAAGACTTTTGTGTTTTGGAAAGGAGAAACAACACTCGTATGTCTTACTGACTGCCGAGATCTTTATTCTTTCCAGGCCCCTCCCTGCCCACTGCATGTGGGGGGCAGCCCCAGGGTAAGAGGGGGGTTGAGAGCAGGGCCTGTCCAGTCCCCACCGAGAGCCAGCGGTTCCCAGCCACTCTCCCCCTGCAGCCAGAGAGCCAGCAGGGCCTTTCTGGGCTGTTTGGCAAGCTTCCTGCTGATGCTTCTGGAGCAGCCTCCACCTCACTGCTGCTTGTCTTTGACCTCCAAGCTGCTCTGCGCCTCTTCTCCCTGTGTACCCTGGAGGTGTGAGGGCCACAGTCCTTCTCAGCTGAGCCTCCCTCCCAAGCCCAGGACCCTAGCACAGGCTGCAGTTGGATGGCTTCAAGCTGCGGCTCTGCGCCTGGAGCAAGAAGGGGAGGAGGAGACAGGATACAAAGTCAAGGAAAAGAGAGGGCAGGCCTCGTTTCAGAGTTCAGTATGGGCTGCTCTCACAATGAAAGCGAAAAGAACCACCATCCCAACACCACACTCGGAAGAAACCTTCTGCCCAGTTCTTACTGCTAGTGCGGGGTCCCATCTGTAACCCACCATCCTCATACCTGCTGCCGCTGGTACTCTGCCTCACTGGCGGAGAGGGCTTGAGCTAAAGCTAAGTCTTCTTCCTCCTGAGAACTGGAGGGAGGAACAGCTTAAGTTGGCCTTCGATAATATACAACCTTTGAGCATCAGCTGTTGGGTATCCCTGTGCTGAGCACCTCTGGGTCTGATCTCAGGGTGGCTGTTAGCATTATTCCCATTGTATAGAGGAACTTACTTCCTTGTGGGTTAAAGAGCTTATCAAAGCTGATACGGTTCATTTTAATCTTTTTTTTTTTTAAGTCAGGGTCTCACTTTGAGAGCTTGTTTGGAGGTTCTAGCAGGGGAACACAGCTACTCGTATACCCTCGACTGAGGAAATGGTCCTCCTCTAGCGGGGGTGGTCATCTCTGACTGAGCATGCAGCTTTGGGAGGAACTGCACGTGGAGTGGTGAGGGAGGAAGGGGACACCGGCCTCACCAGCCAGATCAGCTGAATAACCCTGGCAATCAATGGGGTGACAGATGTCGCAGCCCGATTGCCCTCACATCCCAGGGTCTCGCTTTGTAGTACAGGCTGGCCTTGAACTCACGGTGATCCTCCTACCTCAGCCTCCCAAGTGCTAGGATTATAGCCATACACTACAATGCCCAGATGGTTCACCTTAACCTTGAGCCCAAGTTTCTGTATTTTGCTCTGGGTTGATGTGGTCCTACCTCTCCCTCCAAAGTGACCCCTTGCCCACATGCCACCCTCTTTTCTACCAGAGTAGATACCTTGGGACCTGGGGTTTGGTCTCTGCCAGGGATAATTCCAGGGCACGTTGCAGAGCCTCATCCTCACTCTGCAAAGGGAGAAAGAAGACGAACTGCCTTGGACTTTACTCTCGTGGGTTTGCTTCTGTCCATCCAACCTCCGCCCAACTCACCAAGCCGTTCTGCAAAGCAGTCACTGGAGGGGCTGTCTGGGATGGAGACTGGGTTGTGGCTCTGTGGGAGACATTCAAGAGGCTGAGGTCAGAGATGTGAAGCGGAAGGAATGGAGAGGTGCAATGGGTGGGCCTACCTGCTGGGAGAGGCAGAGGAAGGTGAGGTCCGACTTGGGCTGGGGACGATGCTTGCAGAAGCCAGGCTTTGTGCTCTGGAGATGGCAGCAAGTCTGTAGGGAAGAGAGACTCTTGGCACGTGTCCAAGAACATGACTGACCCAGGAGTCAGGAGAGAAATTCCTCTAGACAGTGTGGAAAACCATGTACTTGAAAACTTAAAAAGACTCCCCTGGGCAATGGGAACAGGGCTGCAGCTTCCCAATTTGTAAGAACAGAGGCTGAGTTGGCTTCAAAAGCATGGGAGGTTTCCAAAGGCCAGGAGGATACCCGGCAGCAATTACCCTGCGCGGCTGGCTGGGTACCCCTCCCCAGAGCAGTCATGGTCCAGTGGGTGACGGTGCTTGATGCAGAAGTTGCGGCCACAGCGTTCACAGGTCAGTTTCATCATCTCTCGCTGCCGGCACCCAGAGCGTTCACACTTATTGGTAAAGATCTGAAGTAAAGCGGGGAGGTTTATGATTGAGTTGCTAGCCCTTCTCCAGTCCCGTCACTGGAGTTGGATGTTTAGGTCTCCAGGCATCTACAGTCCCAGCTAGGCTGTGGCTAATCCTCCCACTCACCTTGCGTTTTTGCTGTGCTGGATCAGAGCGACAGTCTCTGTCAATGTGTTCTCCCACAGCTCTGTCAGGGGGCTCCCCTCTGGCCACAGGAACGGGCACATTACAGAGAGGACACACTGGTACCTGGATATCCTATAGTCAAAGGGCAGGGATCAGTCTGTGGCCCCCTCCCATCTAACAAATCTCTGATCCTGAATTTGGATATACCGCCCCCCCCACTACAAATGTGCAGGAAAACACAATGTTCGCCAGTCTTGTGCCTCAGGAAGACAATAATAGGGGAAATGTGAAGCAGACAGATGCTGAGGATTCTGCAAGCATCTGCCCTCCACCCCCTTCTACCCTCACGACCGCCCCCTCACCTTTTGGTAAGCAGATCCACAGTGATGCTGGGCGTAGGCCACATGGTCTGCGCAGAATATGCCCGAGCAGGCATCGCACTTGAGCGGCAGAAAATCTGCAAGGAGTGAGCCGGATTGCAGGTCCGTCTACTGGGACCTGGACGTCCTTCCCTCTCACTCAAGGATGCCACTTGGGAAGGAAAACACCCCATCTGCAGACCTCCCTAGTACGCGTTTCCCTCGCCACGCCCCCTAGCCACCGCCCCCAACTTCGAGCCCCGCCCTTCTCGGTATTTCCAGCCCGGAAGCCCACCCTCCTCGCGGAACCTGGAGACCCAAACCCCTTGCCGCCCCGCCCCTCACCCAAGCGCTGACAGCTCGGCTCGGAACAGTGAGCCCCGAGGTCCGGAAACTCCATCGCTGGGCCGAGCAGGGCCTGCTGGGGAAAGAAGTCAGTCCTGATCGTCCCTAGGGCTCCCGCCCCGGGTCCGGACCGCGACCCCGCACTCTGGTGGGCTCCCCGCCCCGCCCCTTCCTCTCCCCCGCCCAGCCTGAGTTACCCGAGCGCCAGCGCCTGCGGCCCGCGGCTCCCACTCCTCCCCCGTCGCGCGCGGGCGCACTGATGTCACCACGCAGGCGGGCGCGTCCAGCGCAGCCTCCGGCCGCGGGGGAGGTGTCCAGGCCGCCGAGCCCCGCCCCTCCGCGCCGCGCGGCCCTGAGTGGCTGTCGCGAGGCGAAGGGGCGGTGGCGCGGGGCTCTGCGGTCCTGGGAAGGCGCGTAGTGCCGCGAAGGGTCGTTCTGAGAATTCAGGGATGAAGGTAAGGTCCAGGCAAGGCGAGGACAGGTGGTGTCGGGGACTAGCGCTGGCTGAGTTGGTTTGGAGACTTTCACAGTTCGGTCTTTGGTCAGCTTTTCACTCCACACCTTTCCCAGGCCAGTGTGTTCACCGCCAAGGCTGCACCTTCTCTCTCCGAGCTGAGAACACCCATATTTCTTTGCAGTGCAGATTCCACTCCAGAGCTGGAGAGCTGTCCAGATTTGAGGTTTGATGCCCTTCCCTAAGACTTACTGGCCCTCCTCAGTCTGAGGACGCCCTACTGGAATGGAGCAGTCATTAGACTGGTGGCCTGCTATTGCCTTAGGAGCCCCAGGTTAAATTTTTTGTTTTTTGTTTGTTTTTTGAGATGGTCTCGCTTTGTAGTTCAGACTGGCCTTGAACTATGTAGCCCAGGCTGACCTCGAACCCGTGGCAATCCTGCATCAGCCTCCCAAGTGCTGGGATTACAGACATGCACCACCATATCCGACCCCAGGTTAAGATGTAGCCTCAGCCCATTTTACTTTTCACAGTCTTCTGTCCTCCTGCATGGGTTTGGTGGCTTTTTTAATTCCCCTTAAGTCTAGGCGTGGGGACAAATGAACAGGTAAAGAAGTAAGTAGTTGACAGTATCCTTCAGCCTGGAGAGATACGCCAGGCTGCAACTGGAAACGGCCCATCTCTCCCTCTCAGTGTTCCTAGTACAGCTAGAAAGATGGGGGCTGAGGAGATCACTCCCCTCCACTTGCTTGAGCTCCGGCAGCACCCTAAGACCATTCTATATAACCCCAGACCAAAGCATATGCCTCACCCCCTCCCTCTCTTGCTCGTGAGCCCAAAAGTCCAATTTGTCTGTGCGCCTGTGAGGTGTGCTTTTTCTGTCCTCCCGATGCCATTTCTCTGCTCCTGATCTTCAATAAATGTAACTTTTCTTTCACCATCAGGTGTACGCTTCGCAATTTTTTGCTTGCCTTACCCAAGAGCTTGGAATCTAACATCCTCCTCCTCTACTTTTGGCTCTGTTTTCCTGTGTCTGCTTCTGACATTTTCACAGCTCTAAGGCCAGTGGAAATAAAGATTTTTCTTTCCCGGTTCCTCCGGCAGAAGGCCTAGTCTCAGCTCTGGCTGTACCCAATGCCTTGGCTTTGGTCACCTGCCAAGCCCTGCATGGTGACCTCCCATGTGCCTGTCACACACATGCACATTAATTGACTGCACATTGATTGAACTACAGAGGCTTTAAGAAAAGCCCTGGGACAGAAATCCTGAGGCTGGGCTTCGAGGTGAGAAGCCATCGGGGTTCACAGGAACTCTCCCCTGCAGCAACAGCTGAAGTCAGAGATGGGCCCAGCAGATGTGGCACAGGGCACCAGGAACAGCTGCTGTATTTGGCCAATTCTCTCCTGGGAATTTGGAACCAAAGCCAAGACAGCATTCAGAATATGGTTGAGCATGTAACATACAAGCTATGGAATGGCCATCGGCCATATTGCCATACTGTCATACTGACCAATGGACAATAAAAGAGACTGTTACCTGTAATACCTGACTAATGTGACATGATGAGCTAGCTCCATAAAAAGAGGTTGATCCCAGCCAGGTGTGGTGGCACACGCCTATAATCCCAGTACTCGGGAGGCTGAGGTCAATCTTATTGCTGACACCCATAGGTTTAAGCCATATCATTACCTGAGTCATGTCTCCTCCCCAAGTCTATAACCCCAGAAAAGCTGTAGCTAACTGTCCTTACTCCCTTGGTTTCACTTATGTCTCTTTTGAGATAGTTACAGGTCATCCCCCATCAGAATCAACATACTGCACAATATGTTTGGAAAAATCTCTGATCACAACCTGATGTCAGGCTAATGACACACTGGAGACCCTGGATACAGGTGTGCTTAAGGGCCTGTGCCATGGGGATCCAGCTTTGGTGTAGGTCCTTTAGAAGGGCAACTGCCAAAGAGCTCACTGTTTGTGAATTCCGGAGCCACCATCTGTGAGATTCAGCATCAGTGTTGTTAGCTTGCAACATGAAATTGCTAATATTTGATTTGTCTTAAAGTTATAAAATAACAGTTTCATATTGTTTAATCTTTTTTTTTTGAGACAGGGCCTTACTATGTAGTTCAGGGTGGCCTTGAACTCACTATGTAGCCCATGCTGGCCTTAAACTCACTGCAGTATTCCTGCATCAGCCTCCCAAGTGCTGGAATCACAGGTGTGCACCACCATGCCTAACTTCATATGGTTTAATCTAATCTAAGCAGCACATGTCACTGGCAAGAAATATTTTTCTCTGACCCTCTATCTAATCCTCAGGGTGTGGCTTTCAGAGCCCAGACACAAAAACTCACTGTGGGAGTATGGTTTAAAGTCCATGCACTTTAAAATAAGATATGCTAAGATAGGTGTGGTGGCATACAGTTGTGATAACAGCACTCAGGAAGCTGAAGCAGGAGGATCACTGCGAGTTTGAGGCCAGCCTGGGCTACACAGTGAGTTCAAGGTCAACCTGAACTATATAGTGGGACCCTGTCTCAAAACAAACAAACAGGGCTGGTGAGCTAGCTCAGTGGCATAAGCACCTGCCTGGCAAGCGCAAGGTCCTGAGTTCGACTTCCGGTACCCGCATATGAAAAAAGGGCCGGTGATACTGCTCAGTGGCACAGGCACCTCCTGGCACACAAGGTCCTGAGTTTGAACCCCGGTACCCACCAAAAAACAAACAAAATAACAGATATGCCAAATATCTGTGTGTATTTGTCCTCAGACTTCCACTATTTCATCTAATAGGGTAGAAGAGGATACTAGGTAGGATACAAGTTAAGTTGCTGTAAAAGACAGTCAAAATAACAGTAGCATAAATAAAAAGAAGTTTCATGTCTTGCTTGTGTAATAATCCAGGACTGGCATAACAGCTGGGGACTCAGATGCCTCCTGTTGCTTTGTCCATGTGGTCCCATATGAGTCCTTCCAGGCAGCATAATGCAGAGGGGGAAAAAGAAGACATACTTCTGTCATTCAAGGACCTGAGCCTGAATCCTCATGCATCACTTCTGTGCACACACAGCAGCGGCAAGCACCTAGTCACATGATCATACCCGGCTCCGGGGAAGCTGGGAAATGTAGTCTTTATCTGGGTGGCCATTTGCCTAGATAAAATTTCAATTATGATGTCAGTGAAGAACAGATAGTTGGAAGACAACTAGTGTCACAAAAGGAAATAGAGGATGACTCTCATGATATTTAGCCCATCTTAAGTTTGATGTAATGAGGCAGGAATTAGGTCATTTAAAGTCACAAAACAGCTAAGATCATGTCAGCCATTTATCCCAGCTCCTGGGTTTTGAGAATGAGAACAATAGAATCCAGTGCCACTTTGTCAATCTACTGTAGGCCATTCTGTTGGTTGTCTGCCCAACAGCCACTACCCTACTTTCTTCTTAAGGGCAAAACCTTGATTTTAATCATCATAGTCCAAGCAATTGTGTTTTGCATGAGTCTTTTTGCAGCCCCAGGGTGAGTCTTCAATGGTCTAAGTCAGTGTTTTTTGAACTTTTTAACCATTACCATGTTAGGAACTGCATTTTATACCCAAAATGAAGAAGGGCCCAGTCACTACACTAACTCCACTTTGTTCATCTCTGATTCCATTTGTTTCTTTAACTTTTTTCTTCTGGGCCACTCTCTTCTGCGGTCACTCTTGGTTGCAGCAGGGGCCGATCTGATCAATAGACATCTTCATAACAAGGAAACGAAACTACTCCAAGTAATGGTGAGCCAAGCAGGAGCAATCATCCCGTATAGGAATCACAGCTGCCCCCGACCCAAGCAGGAACAATTACCCTATGGTATGAACAAAGGTATCCCCTAAACAGGAGCTGTCCCCTCTCGATGGGCCTAGAATTGTGCCCTTGAGTGATGATGGCTTTCCTAGAGCCAGCCAGTCCTGAGAAGCAGATCAAGCAGGCCACAGCTTGACCAGCAATACCTACACTGCCAGCTATGTACCCCCAGCTATCTCCAGCCCTTGCCTTTGTTCCCCTTTTCTCTAAAGCACTGAAGCTTCTGTCAGCCCCTCAAGGACAGATCTGGAATCTCTTTATCTGTGCTTCCCAGCATGGCCGTGTTGATTAGAGCTCCTTTCCTGCCCTTCGCCACTGTTTGACAGCATGACTGGTGTTTTAGGGAGAGTGGCTGAACCTGGTCTGTGGGGACCTCTAGGCCAGAGCTTTCGCTCTAAAACTCCAGTAACAAACACACACAGAGGTACAGCCTTGAGACTTGATCTTATGTTTGATATACTCTCATATTCTACTCAATTCTGTTTCATTTTTTAAAAAATTCTAATTGGCACACACTACTGACTTACATCTCACCATCCCATTAATTAGCTACAACCTGCAGTTTGAAAAAAAAAAACTCAAGTGCTTTGAGTCAATTCAACTGCCCTCATCCCTTCTAGGTAAGGCATGTAGCACAATCCGTGTATGAAAGAAAAATATATCCCAAAATTGTAAAAAGACAAAATGCCAATTGCTTTTTTTTTTTTTTTTTGGGGGGGGGGGACAGGGTCCCACTGTGTAATTCAGTCTGGCCTTGATTTTGCTGTATAGCCCAGGCTGGCCTCAAACTCGCTCACAGCAATCTTCCTGCCTTTTTTTCTTTTGAGAGAAGGTCTCACTAAGTCACTAAATTGCCCAGGTTGGGCTCAAACTACCTATCCTCCTGCCTCAGCCTCCTGAATGCTGGGATTATAGGCATGGCAATTACTCCCTTTTTGCTATGTGGTTCTTCGTTTGTTCATTTTGCTTTATTTTTATGATACTAGGAAACAAACACAAGACCTTATGCATACTAGGCAAGCACTATACCACTGAGTGACAACCCAGTGCTCTTTTTTTAAAAAATACAACATTAGAGGTTTTTTAATAAACCTACTTGGCCTTTGTCTGATACTCCTGAAAATCATAACTGTCATCATAGAATATTTGACTGGCAACCCATTACTGCTAAAAGTGCAGAGTTTATAGCTCTATAACCTCAACCTGAAGAAATAGATACAATATTGTTCTTATATGGCTCTGAAGAGACGTTACCCCCAAATGAATTATAGGTTGTTATTGTTGTTTTTTCCCTGTAGAATGTTAATCAACTTGGTATTTAAACTACTAATTCTTTTCTTTTTGGGTATATATATTTCTGTCTTGAAAATGCTCAGAGAACTTTGTATGTGCTTTACTAGTTCTCTCATGAATGACTGACTTTAACAAAATGATTGTATGTGCATAGTATCTATTTGGATGACAATTCATTTCTGTTCTGGAAATTACCTGTGGCATTTAGCACTCAGCCATTTTGTGATCATGAGTGGAACCAGACAGAGAGAACAAGACAACTTCTCAAGAAAAGAAAGGCAGAAAATACCCAGGGCTGTTGATGAATTAACCAGCCCTGGATATCACACCCGTACTCTTATAATGCAAGAGCAAATGTCAGGGCCGGTGAGATGGCTCAGCGGCTTAAGCGCCTGCCCGGCAAGCGCGAGGGCCCGAGTTCGACTCCCGGAACCCACATACGAAAAAGGGGCCGGTGATATCGCTCAGTGGCACGGGCGCCTGCTGGCGCGCGAGGTCCTGAGGTCGACCCCCCGGTACCCACAAAAAAAAAAAAAAAAAAAAAAAGAGCAAATGTCATTGCTAGCAAGGTTTCATATTCTGCCATCCAAAGCTTCCTTTCAGGTACAGCTGTTCTGGCAGCTCTGTCTTAATAAAAATGAGCATTTGAGGGATTGGGGATGTAGCTCAGTGGCAAAGTGCTCGCCTAGCATGAGCAAGGCCCTGGATTCAGTTCCCAACACCACAAAAAACAAAAACAATGCAAAACACCAAAAAGAAAGTAGGCTAGAAATAAGCATTTGATTAGCCCAGGTGGAACTCTTGCTGATTTGTTGTCTATATACTGCACAGCGGTGGTAGCAGTAGAATGATCACTGAGCTTCCCAGTGAACCTTGGAGACCTTCCCCTTACAGATTTGGAAAGACTTCTGATTAGTGGTATTATACTACATTCATATTCTGTTTGCTGGTTTTGGGTTTGGCGGAGATTGCTTGTCTTGTTTTTGCAGTACTGGGGATTGAACCCAGGGCCTTGTGCGACTACCGAGTGACACCCCTGCCTTCTTATTTTTTTTTTAATACAATATTAGAGTTTTTAAAATAAGCCTACTTGACCTTTGTCTGATACTCTTGAAAATCATAACTATTGTCCCAGAATATTTGACTAACAACCCATTACTGCTAGAAGCGCAGAGCTCATAGCTCTATAATGTCAGACTGCAGAAATCGATACGATGTTGTGCTAAGCAAGCACTCTTATCATTGCTCTACATACTCAGCCCATTGGTTTTTTTATTTTAAATTACTTTTCACACTTTCTAGATGCTTTTATTTAGTTAATATTTCTCTTGGTGCTCGGTATTGAACTCAGAGCCTTGTATATGCTAAGTATATGCTCTACCACTGAGTTCTACCTCCAGCCCCTTATTTCGTTTTAATAAATAACGGTCAGATTTTCAATAATTGTTTTTAAGTTGAACAATAGTCAGTTGGTTTCAAGCGTTACATTTCTTCTTCTTCTTCTTCTTCTTTTTTTTTTTTTTTTTTTTTTTTTTGATACTGGGAATCGAACTCACAACCTCACGCTTGCCAGGCCAGCGCTGTGCCACTGAGCTATATCCCCGGCCCACATTTCTTCATTTTACTGTTTGTATCTGTTGGTGTATTTATTCTTTTTAGAACTGAGGCTTCCGGTTGGGGGAACCTTGAATGGCACAGACACTCAAGATGAACATTCTCTCTTTCCCCACTCCCACTGTACAAATGTCTAGATAACCAAAGGTACAAAGAACATGAAAAATTAAATCTTCCGAGCTGTATCTTGAGCATCTGCCAGAATGGGGTGTGTGTGTGTGCGCGCGCGTGTGTGTTGTTGTTGTTGTTGTCGCTATATTTGTGATAATGGGGATTGAACCCAGGGCCTCAAACAGCTTGCTAGTGATAAGCGAATGCTCTACCACTGAGTTCCACCCCGTGCCCCTCATGGGATGCTTTAACTGCCATACCAGACTTACCTCAGAGATTCTGCAGCCCCGAGAGAGAATGCATTTCTCCCAGTGACCCTTCTCAGGCACAATGTTTCCCACCAGTTCCCAGACAGACGTTTGTGCTGATTAGCATCCCAGGGGCTCTCTACTGGCTGGTACTGTCTTCCCAAGATTTAAAAAGAATGACGCACAAACCAAAGTCACCACTCCCCATACGTCGTTTGGATGTGGGCTCCTTACTTTCTGAATAAAGGAATAGAGAACACTGAGAGACATCCAACAACATTTTGCCGCTCATACAGCTGTTCCGGAAGGTATTGATTAACAACTGAGCAGTGCGTAAGTCCCTTTTACCGAAGACAAACGAAGCACACCAGCACCTGCTGAGCAGCTCTGTGCACCAGCTCCGAGTAACTCACAGCCGCAGCCTCTCTGTGGAAGAGCAGACATCAGCTGCTTCACAAATGAGCGGACGCGCTCACGGCCAAACACACCTGACTTCAGCTTCAGCAAGTTTAACGCAGACAAGGTCAGAGGGAGGTTGGCCAGAAATGCTGTCTTGGCTTTGATTCTGTGCAATCAGGTTGACAGAGACTAAGTTATTTACTAATGGAGACAGGATCTGGACCCCGATTTTTGTGCTGCCTTAGGTCTTATGTTCTTCCCATTATACAAAATCATTTCCTAAAAGTTTACTGTATAGCCAGCCATGATAGTGCATGCCTGTAGTCCCAGCACTCAGGAGGCTGAGGCAAGAGGATCAAGAGTTCAAGGCCAGCTTGGACTACATATCCAGACCCTGTCCCCCAAAATAAAAAACTACTCTATGATCTCCTTAACAACTGAAAAGAAGATTTTTCTTCTCCCTCTCCTTCTTCTTCCTCCTCTTCATCATCTTCATCATCATTACTGGCAGTACTGGGAATTGCTGAGGTACTTCCTCAGTCCTTTCAAAAAAATTTTTTAAAGATAGGTTCTCCATAAATTGCCCAGGCTGACCTTGAATTTGCAATCCTCCTGCCTCTGCCTCCCAAGTAGCTGGGATTACATGCGAGTGCCACCATGCTCAGCTAAAAAGAGGCATCTTAAGTGATGGTTTTTCCCACAGTGGTTGTGGAAAATTGCTTCATGGGTGATCAATAATCAAACATCTATTAGCACCAGGTACTCAAATATCTAAGTGAGATAACCAGATAGGGAAGCTCTTTGAGTGGAGCTGGCTTCAGATCCCAGGAGATGAGTAGGTCAGCATCTCTACCTCTGCTGAGGTTTATCTTGGTCTCTCGGGTGTGTGATGTACAATATTTGTGACAATACCCAGACACTTGTCCTCAGGTGTCCCAGCTCTTCTGGGAGTTAATTTTAGACTCCTAGTGTAAGCAAACGCTGTAGTTCAGACTCATGACTTTACAGATTACTAAGTGATTTCATACACAGAACATTTAATTCAATCTACTAAATGTTGACTGAGCCTTGTCAGATCTTGTACTAGGACCTGGCTAATCAAGGCAGATAATGGGAGGTAGTATTGCTCAGGGAGGAGCTAGTGTTCTTTTTTGTTTGTTTGTTTTGTTTTTGTTTTTTTGAGACAGGGTCTCCCTATGTAGCCCAGGCTGACCTTGAACTCACTATGTAGCTCAGGCTGGCCTCGAACTCACAGTGATCCTCCTGCCTCAGCCTCCCAAGTGCTGGGATTATAGGCACACCCCACCACGCCCAGTGCAGTGTTCTGCAAGAAGCAAAGAAGCCAGAAGTTCTAGTTAGAGTGAGGGCATGGGGGAACATTCACAAATATGGTCAATTATCCTCACCAATAAAGGCACAGAGGAGACTGAATACAGGGCTCAGAAGGGCTGGGCATGGTGGCACCCACCTATAATCTCCGTATCCTACAAGTTCAAGCCCAGCAAGGGCAACTGAGTGATTTAGTGAGACCCCGTCTCAATATTTAAAAAAGGGTGGGGGGCTGAGTACGTAGCTTAGTATAGAAGACCTGGTTTCATTCCATAGTCACACACACACACACACACACACACACACACACACACACACACACACACAGAGTCAGGAAGGTGGAAGCAGGACTTCCTGGTAAGTATGATCAACTGAATGTGCACATTTTACATTTGCTTCCTTCCCAAATCCCACTAAAACAACAGTGAGGGAGTAAAGCAGAGCAGGAGGGAAGGAATCCAGAGGGAGATGGCAAGACCATTTTGGAAGCTAGAGAGCTAATGTAAGAGGAATAACTTACTGGGGCTCCAAGGAAGCCGAAACCTAAGTGCAAAAGATGGGGATCCGGCTTTGTGGACCTCTGTGTGAGGGGAAGGCTTGGGACGAGGAGCTAGGAGACCCTGTGAGGGTGGGGCTGGGAACACACCAATGAATTATAAACAGGTTTATTTTGGTTCATGGTTCTGGGCCAAGGTTGAGGCCCTGCATCTGGTGATGGTCCTCCTGCTGGCAGAGTCCCAAGATTGCAGGAAACAGGAAGCACAGGAAAGACCTGGCCAAGCTGTCTTTTATAACAGACCCGCTTTCAAGATAACCCTTTAACCCTTGGCATGAATTTATTGATCCATTCATGAGGACAGAGCGCTAATCTGGCTCCTCCTCTTAATAGCTCATAATGGGGATTATGTTTCTCTTCTTTCCTTTTTTTCTTTCCAGTACTGGGGATAGAACCTAAGATCTCACTGTTTTTTAAAACAAGGCCCTGGGTTCCATCCTCAGTACTGGGGCTCTTCCTGGGGATGGAACCCAGGGCCTTTGCATCCCTAGCCCTTTTTTATTTTGAGACAGAGTCTTTCTAAGTCACTGAATTGCCCAGACTGGGCTCAAACTTGCAATCCTCCTGCCTCAGCTGCCAAGAATGCTGGTTTACAGGCTTGTGCCACCATGTCAGCTTTCACCTTGGCCTTGAAGAGTGAGTCAGGGTTAGCCAGGGGGAAAGGAGAGAGGCATGTTCCAGACAAAGGCACAAATGCCAAGGGGTGAGGAGTGAAGACAGAGAATCACAAGTACTGTACTTGTTCTGTTTGGAATATCTAATTGGGGAGGAAATAGTGATATTAGGCTGAACAGTCAGATGACTTTCATATTATTTTGAAATAAATGCTCATGAACATTTGTGCAGGTGGCAAAACTGGGACTCAAATTCACTTCTTGATCCCAAGTTTATTACTCTTTCCATACAGCCAGAGGGCAGTTTTGCCTTCAGGGGACATTTGGCAGTGTGTGGAGGGCACTTGGTTGTCACTTGGGAGCAGGAGTGGAAAGGTAGGGTGGGGTGGAGGGCATCACTGGCGTTTCATGTGAGGCCAGCAGCCGAGGCTGTAGAAGAACATTCTATAATGAACAGGAAGCCACTACTGCCAAAGAATTGTCCAGCCCAAAAGGTCAATAGAAGTCAAGTTGAGAAACCTGATTAAGATGGAAGTTTAAAACCGGAGCTTTTCTAGCCGGTTGTGGTGGTGCACGCCTGTAATCCCAACACTTGGGAGGCTGAGGCAGAAGGATCCCTATGAGTTCAAGGCCAGCCTGGGCTACATAGCAAGACCTTGTCTCAAAAAAAACAAGAAAAAAAAGGTAATATAAATAAAACTGGAGCTTTTTTTTTTTCTTTTTTTAGTAAACCCAGTTTATTTATATAATACATATTTTGCCATGCAGCTTACTGAAATGTACTCAGTGTACTAAACAAAAGTAAGCACTATCTTGCTATTTGAAAATGGCTTTATGTACCTAGAAAGAATTCTTTTTTAAAGAGTTAACTATACGGAGCTCGGAAGAACTGTGGGAGGGAAGAGGCCTCTGCCACCACTTTTCCCAGTTCCACCTCCCCTCTCTGTTCCCTCCCTGATGTTGGGGACCAGACTCATGGCCAAAAGGCACCCCAGGGTCCTCTGTGTCTGACCTCACCAATCCTCCACTTATCTGATCCTCGAGCTAACTCAGCTTCTGGGATGGGAAACCAGGGGACTGGAGGAAAAGGGCTCTTCCTGCTCCCAAGGTAAAAAAAAGAGTTAACTATAACTATAAATCGCTATGATTTAAAACAGCCATAGATAATTTTAAAATGTACTTATAAAATTTGCAGATAAAGACCTTTTATTGTTTACAGATAGGTAAAATTAAAACTAGTCTTTTAGTACTGTAGGTGGATAGTATACTTTAATCTTATTTTAATAAACTGAGGAAATAAAAATAAGTATTCATTATTACAAGGCTCAGATTTGTAGGCAACTTTAGATATTCCTTAATGTTAAGAATATCTTAAAAATTTTACAAGTAGTGCTATGCACAGAGTAGGTGGTAGATAAATGCTGACATACAGAAGTGTTTATATTTGAGGGCAACCCACATTTATTCATGCATTCATTCCTTACTTTATAATACATCACTGTGAAAATAAAAATGAAAGAAGATAGCTTTCTTACGATATTCAACATTTTTGTAAAACATTGAAATATTTATATAGAATAATTCTGTTTACTGTCAGACTTATACGCCTTCCTTTTAAATTCAAAGAAATAGTAATTTTAAAATACTGTATGCTCTTTTTATGCATTAACTCAGGTGGCAAGTATTACATATTCATATACTGTGACAAAACAAGAATTTCAAAAATTGAAACAAAGTAAAACTCAAGACTCAGGGTTTTTTCTTTTCATTTTGAGAAGATTTTAAAAGAAAAATATTTCCAAACCTAAAGTAACTGAACTTTCCCCTAATTTTTAACTTGGTATATTAACTATGTACTTAGTGTAATTTGTTTGGCTGAAATGACAAAATATCTACTTAAAAGCAATGTCATGTAAGCCAATAAGGGGTGTTTTAGGGAAGTATGTTCTACTGTCACACCAAAATGTTCTAACCTTTACCATACAAATCAAATTTGTGGTCTTCTGAGGTAGAATAGCGATTTTCGAAGTAGCATTCCATTATCACAAAGTATGAGAGAGCCCTCACCGCACCTCTGAGGGGAGGTTGTTTTCTAACTGCCTCCACGAAATGCCAGTATGGGGAATTTACATCTCAAAAATACTATAGTGGAAAGAAACGCATTTTACAGATGCATAAACTGAGGCCCATTAAAGTTACTTTACTAATACTAGATGTACAAAAGGCATTTTTGGAATAAGCTTCAACATCAATCAGCATTTCCTCTAATATTCAGTTAATGCTACTGTCCAGAAAACATAATACCAAATAGCATAGCTTGTCAACTGATCAAGAAACTTAGGTATATGCCGATAAACAGCAAAAGGTTTACGAATGTCTGCTTTAAGGGATTTAATTTATGTATATGAAAAAAGCCAAAGAACATTTTACTCTGTATGATAGGGCAGTAACGTGTATTTTTTAGGTATAAACAATAAAGAGTAAGTTTAAAGCTTTGGGTCCAAAATTTAGATAGTGTTTATGGATACTGAGTTATCAATGTAATGCTTTTTTTTGAGACAGGGTCTTGTGTAGTTCAGGCTGGCTTCGAACTTACGGCAATCCTCCTGCATCAGCCTTCCCGAGTGCTGGGATTACAGGCGTGCACCACCACGCCTGGCCTCAATGTAATGCTAATACATTCATAAATAGGAAACTAGAGCATCAGTGAATAATCTCATCAACTGGGGCACCTCCAAGAATTTGTAGTGAGGCTTAAAATTCACTTCAGGGCCAGGACAGAGCTATCTAGATCCTATGGCCTTAAGAGTAGCACCCACATAGCTGGAAATCCCCATCAACATGACAGAACTGCAGATTTAGAAAGATGAAAGCTCTTCTGGAATTCTGCATCAAAATCTTCTGCAATCCACTCTCAAGAACTCAATTATTACATGGAATCGAATAATATCTAGAATTAAAAGGCTTAGGTGGCTAATGATTTGGTTATTAGACCACAGAATTTGTCACTAATAAACTGGAGCTTTTCTAAGGCTGGGGATGCGGCTCAGGGCAGAGTGCTTGCCTAGCATATGCAAGACCCTGGATTCAGTCTGCAGCACTGGTTTTTTAAAAGTTAAACTGGAGTTGTTTTAGCCAGGCACACTGGCTCATAGTCTGAGGTACTGTGGAGGCTAAAGTGGGAAGATCTCTTGGGCCCAGGAGTTCAAGACCAGCCTGGGCAACTAGCAAAAACAAAAACAAAAACAAAAAAGGAGCCATTCTGAGTTCAAATCCCAGTGTTAATAATTACTAGCTGATAGAGATTGAAATATCAGAGCATATTGACTTTACTGGCACCTCAGGATGTATTTCACATAAAACAGCTTTTTTTTTTTTGAGGCACTAGGGATTGAATCCAATGCCTTGCTCATGATAAGCAACCACTCTACTACTGAGCTACCTCCCCAGCTCAGTAATTTAATTTTAAAGGAATATATTCAGCATTTAAAAAGTAAAATTAGCAGGCTGTGGTAGTGCAGGTCTGCAGTCACAGTACTCTCGGAGGCTGAGACAGGAAGATCGCAAGTTCAAGCCCAGTCTGGGCTATTTAGCAATTTGGAGTGATCCTGTCTCAAAATTAAAAAATAGGGCTGGGAATGTAGCACAGTGTGAAGGCCCTGGATTCAATCCCCAGTACCACAAAAAGAAAGTAAAATTGTTTAATACCTTTGAAATACAAATGTTAGTCAGATGTGGTGGTGCACACCTGTAATTCCAGCACTCAGGAGGCTGAGGCAGGAGGATTGCTGTGAGGTTTGACACTAGCCTGGGCTATATAGTGAGTTCAAGGCCACCCTGAACTACACAGTGAAACCCTGTCTCAAAAAAAAAAAAAATGAAAAGAAATATGAATGTTTATGTACATATAACTAAGTGTAAATATATAGATTTAAAAATATAAATAGCAATAATACATTAATATAAATGATTAGCATATACAGTAATAAAAGTATGAGATTAAACACCAATAAATATAAAGATATCATAAATAATTGAAAATAAAATTATTTGGTCTTTGAAAATAAGGTCTAGGGCTGGGTGCAGTGGTGTATGACTATAATTCCTGTGCGGCAGGAGATTAGGACGTGGCCAGCAGGCCTGGCCCGTGGGTGTGACCTGTCAGTCACAGAGATCCAGGACACATGGGCCCAAGCTGCACCTGGGACCAATCAGAAAGTGCTGTCTTCAATTCTGGCATGAGATCAATCAGATTTTTTTTTTTTTTTTGTGGGTACCGGGGGGTCGACCTCAGGACCTCACGCGCCGGCAGGCGCCCGTGCAGCTGAGCGATATCACCGGCCCCTTTTTTCGTATGTGGGTTCCGGGAGTCGAACTCGGGCCCTCGCGCTTGCAGGGCAGGCGCTTAAGCCTCTGAGCCATCTCACCGGCCCGATCAATCAGATTTTTGATAGGACACCTAGATCTGACCCCAGCCTGAGGAGTGGGAGATACAAAAGATGGCAGCCATTAACCTTGTCCCCTCTGTGCTCTTTCTCAGTGCCCACTTTCATTCTGCAGAGCATACTTCTTTTCCTACTTTTAATAAATGTAAAACCTCACCACCTTTTGCGCCTGTCCTGTCCAATTTTTTGTTCAGGCAATAAGAACCTGAAAAATCCCTAGAAGGAGCCAACAGCACCCCAGAACCCCAGTAACACCAGCACTCTGGAGGCTGAGGTAGGAGGGTCACCTTAAGTTTAAGGGCAGCCTGGGCTACATAGTGAGTTCAAGGCCAGTCTGAACTACATAGTGAGACTATGTCTCAACAAACAAAACAAAACAAAACAAAACACCAAAACCAAAAATAAGATCTCTTAAGGGAAATATATAAATAGTCTTTTTGAACAAAAAAAATTTTTTGTATCTCTATATGGATAAGATTTGGGTTTTTTTGTTTTAAATTTCTTCTTTTGACGGGCTTTCACTATGTAGTCCAGACTGGCCTCAAATCTCCTGCCTTGGTCTCCTGAGCGCTAGGACTACAGGTGTATTCCGCCTTTTTTGTTTTACATTTTTGGTGACCTCTAGTTTTTGTTTCAAAGTGAACATTTCTGTTTTGTATCCATCATTTTCAGTTTCATTGGGTATAGATTGAGATTCTGATGCAGAGAACCCAGACTAATTTTAGTGTCATACCGTTCCTGAGTCTACTTGTTTTAAGAGTCTTTGAACTAGAATAACTGCTCTTGCAATAAAAGCTTTTTCTTTTCTTTTTTTTTTTTTTTCTTTGTTGTTGTTGTTGTTTGAGACAGGGGCTCTGTATGTAGCTCAGGCTGGCCTTGAACTCACCATGTAGCCTAGGCTGGCCTTGAACTCCCCACAATCTTCCTGCCTCAACCTGCAGAGTGCTGATATTACAGGTGTGTCCCACCACGCTTGGCAAAAGCTTCCTTTATCTATTGGCATTTTTTACTCCTCTTGAAGTCTGTGGAATGTGCCATGCTTTCTAAACAAATAAATCTACGCAGTTTCCATGGGGACTGAAGATGGTGCCAGAGGTGAGGTTCCGAAGGTAAAGAGTTGTCCTCGATGCCCTTGGAAATCCTTTTCTTTCTGAACGGGTGGCATCACGCTACCTATTTCCTGCTGGAACTCTTCATATTCCTGCATAAAGGTCTCCTGCTGCCCTACCCAAAGCCAGCCTGGTACTGGACGTGGTGATGCTCCTGCTTTATCTTGGAATTGAAGTAATCTGACTGTTCTCTGCTACAAAGGGAAACCTCTGCCAGCGGAAGATGCCGCTTGGCATCAGCGTGCCCCTGACCTTCCCGTCTGCCACAATGGCCTCTTATTATCTGCTGCTGCAGACCTCTGCAGTCTGCCGGAAGCCATCATGAACAGCACCCTGCTCTTCTTCAGTGGCTCAGAGCTGCTGTTGGAGGTGCTCACCCTAGCCACTTTCTCCGGTATGGACAAGATTTGAAGTGCAAAAATTTCAGCCCACAGCCCATCAAGCTGACACCACACATACTCCAGCACTTTCACCCCAGCCCTGCGAAGTGGTGGGCCGTGTTGGCCTGGGAAGGGTCGTGCAGCTTTCCATCAGCACCGACACCCAGGCATCCAGCCAGAGGAGGCCAGTGGGCGCTGTCTTCTAGAGCAGGACCATCAGCTGAGAGACTCTCTCCACTCCACTACAGGGAGGGGTGGGCTGGCTCTGTTCTGGCCTCTGTCAGACAATTACTGGCAGACCTCAAGTCCTCCTCTTCGATCACCAGGCCACAACATCTTGTGTGGACCATCAAGGCTCTGTACATGCTGTGCCACACCTGTGCCACATGTGCCCAGAGTATCAGGGTGGTGGCATCTGGGGGATATGAAAGCCCCCTTACTGTTCCTCCTTGAGGCTGACCTCCCGGACCTTTGTAGTAGCGCATTTTTCTACTCTGATCATGAAGCAAACACTTTTATAATAAATATGTATTTTTTGTTAAAAAAAAAACAAAAACTGTGTGTTCAGACATTTAATGCAGTGTTACTTTACCTATAAATGATCCAGATTTCAGATTTCTTTTTTTAATATTGAAAGAATGACTTTACCATGAATAAAATTCTATTTTGGAACTGGGTGTGGTGGAGCATGTCTGTAATCCCAGCCTATAATAGCTCTGAGAGGCTGAGGCAGGAAGATCACAAATTCAAACACAGCCTGGGCAACTTAGTGACTTGATGAGATCGTGTCTCAAGATAAAAAATTAAAAAAAATTAGGCGGGGATACAGTGAGAAGGTCCTAAGTTAAAAATCCAGTACCACAATAATATACATACTAAATATTTATAAAAATTTAAAAAGGAGACACTGGGGATATAGCTCAGTTTGATGGCCCTGACTTCAATCCCTTGTATTGCAAAAAAAAAAAAAAAAAAAAAAAATCCCCGCTGTGATGGTGCACACCTGTGATACTGGCATTGGGGAGGCTGAGGCAGGAGGATCACAGCAAGTCCGAGGCTATCCTGGGCTACATAGTGAGTTCAAGGCCAGTCTGAACTACATACTGAGACCCTGTTTCAAAAACAAAAACAAATCTGGTCGTTTTTCATGTGTTTATATTGCTTGTACTAGTTAGCGTTTTATGCTTGCGACAAAACAGCCAACATACATGACTTAAAGAAGGAGAGATTTTAGCTCATGGTTTCAGAGGTTTTAGACCATGGTCAGCTGGATCCAAGGTAGAAACAGCATGGTGGAGGGGTGTGGCAGAGGAAAACTGCTCACCTCATAGCAACTGGAAGCAGAGAGCAGAAAGCCAGAGAGGAATGGGCCAGGGACAAAATATAGACCCCAGGGTTCCACTCCCTCATGACCTACTTCCTCTGACTAGGCCTCACTTCCTGACAGCACATTCAGCTACAAACTCAGCAGCGGATTAACCCATTGATGAGCTCAGGACTCACACATAGGACTCCTTGAATCACAATCCAATCACCTCTCCAGGAGTCTTTTAATCCAGTCAGGTTGATGATCAAGGTTAACTGGCATTAAACCAAGTGTGGTGCTGCACACCTGTACTTTCATCACTCCAGAGGCAGAGGCACAAGAATCGCCTGGAGTTTGAGGACATCCTGAACTACATAGGGAGACCCTGTCTCCCCACAAAAACCAAAACAAAACAACAAAATATTAACTGGCACATTATTATTATTATTATTATTTTTTTTTTTGTGGGTACCGGGGGGTCGACCTCAGGACCTCGCGCGCCAGAAGGTGCCCGTGCCGCTGAGCGATATCACCAGCCCCTTTTTCGTATGTGGGTTCCGGGAGTCGAACTCGGGCCCTCGCGCTTGCCGGGCAGGCACTTAAGCCTCTGAGCCATCTCACCGGCCCCACATTATTATTATTATCATCAGTGTTTTTCATTAGTTTGTTTTTTGAGACAGGGTCTCACTGTGTAGCTCAGGCTGGCCTTGAACTTATTATGTAACTGAGGCTGGCCTCGAACTCAAATCAATCCTCCTGCCTCATCTTCCAGAGTGCTGGGATTACAGACATGCACCACCACACCTGGCTCTTTATTATTATTATTATTATTATTATTTTATTTTATTTTTTGAGTCAGGGTCTCACTATGTAGCCCAGGCTGGCTCAAACTCACAGCCATCCTCCTGCCTCAGCCTCCTGAGTGCTGGGATTACAGGCATGTGCCACCATGCCTGGCTTTATTACTATTTTTAATGTTAGATCATCAGTCTCAATTCTCTAATATCATGTAATATCATTTCCAAGTAAGCTTGGTGTGGTGATTTAAAAATATGTTCACAAAACTGGGAGTGGTAACATACACTGTAAACCTAGGTCCTCTGAAGACTGAGGCACAAGGATCACGAGTTCAAGGCCAGCCTGGGCAACTGAACAAGACTGTCTCAGTTGGGCATGATGGCACATGCCTGTAATCCCCGCATTTGGAAGGCTGAGACAGGAGGATTGCCGTGAGTTCGAGGCTAGCCTGGGCTACATAGTGAGCTCAAGGCCATCCTGAACTACATAAGAGGACCTTGTCTCAGAAAACCAAAACCAACAAACCAACAAACAAAGACTCGGTCTCAAAATATAAATGAAAAGGGGGTGGGGTCTAGCTCTGAGCTCCTTGGATTCCGTTCCCAATAACACACACACACACACACACACACACACACACACACACACAGAGTCTACAAATTCTTTGATGTTATCTCTTCAACTAGAAGAGCTTAGGGCTGGGGATGTAGCACAGTGGTAAAGCACTTGTCTAGAACACAGACAGCCTTGAGCTGGACCCCAGTGCAGCCAAAAGAAAAAGAAAAAAAGGAATAGCAGCACAATTTGTAATAGCCAGATCTTGGAAACAACCCAAATGCCCATCAACTGAGGAATGGATAAGAAAGATGTGGTATTTTTATACAATGGAGTACTATTCAGCCATAAAGAAGGATAAACTGGAGACTTTTATAGGTAAATGGATGCAACTCGAGAAAATACTCATAAGTGAAATAAACCAGAAGCACATGTGTAAGCATCGTATTATCTCTCTAGTATGAGAAACTGAAAGAGTAAATAAGATCCAAAATGTACAATAGATATGGTGAATCAAAAAGAAACTGGTCAAAAGGAAAGAGAGACTGGAATAGGGAAAAGAAAGAAGGGAAAGGGAAAAAAATTGTATATATATATATAAGATGGTTAAGATAGATACATTACCATTTTTACTTAGTTCATTGAAGAGTAAGGTTTGTGCCAATAATGTTTGGACAATTGAATGCTAATGTCTGGTGTCCTGAATAACTAACTTAAAGATAGTAATACGTAATGTATTAACCATTGTTACCCTCCTATTATGTTGTTTTGAAAATTTGTTCTTCTTTTGATTTGTTTTGTTTTTTTTCTTCTCTTTAAAAAAAAAAAAAAGGAAAAGGAAAAAGAAAAAGAGAGAGATTAATTCTCCTTCCCTTGAGTAGGAGCTGGAATCATGACTTGATTCTGACTGTGTCTGAAGTGCTGGAGGGCAACTTGGTCACAGAAAGCTTGTGACTTCCCTCTTGCTGCCCCGTGGATGGCTTGCTCTGGTGAGGGTAGCTGTCATGCTGTGATGACCCCCCAACCCATAAGGAGAGGTTATTGTGATGAGGACTCAGGCCTCTGCTAACAGCAAGTGGGAACTGTGGCTTGCAGCCAATTGCCACACGAGGGAGCCATCTTGGCAGCAGCTCCTCCAGAGCAAGCGAGAGTAAACCCCAGGTGACAGCTGCTCTGCCACATCATAGGACTCCTTGAATCAGAACCACCCAGCTAAGCTTCTAGACTCTTGATCCTCAGAAATGGAGGGCTGAGGATGTAGCTTGGTGGTACAGCATGTGCTTAGCATGCGTGAGGTCCTGGATTTGGTTCTCAGCACTGCCAAAAAAAAGTATGAAGCAATGCTTATTTTAGACTACTACATTTTGGAATAATTTATTATGTAATGGAGACCTTTGGTATATTGACACATTTTATTGAAGCATTGTCCCATCCGTTTGGGTGTTTATATCACAACAACCATGACTGGGTAATTTATAAACAATCAAAATTTACTGCTCACAGTTCTAGAGGTTGAGAAGTCCAAAATCCACAGTCCAGTAGGTGTGGTATCTGGTGAGGGCCTGTGTCCTCAGGTGGTGGAGGGGCAAACAGGATTCCTCAAGCCTTTTCTTTGTATTTTTTGTTGTTGTTATTGTTTGTTTTTTGTTTGTTTGTTTTTGAGACAGGGTCTTGCTATGTAGCCCAGGCTGGCCTCGAACTCATGGCAATCCTCCTGCCTCAGCCTCCCTAGTGTTGGGATGATAAGCGTGTGTCACCGCACCCAGCTCCAGTTTAGGTTGCTTTTGAACTCACTTGGCAGCCCAGATTGGCCTCAAATTTGTGGCACTCCTCTCACCTCAGCTTCCCAAATGCTGGGATTGTAGGCATGTGCCACCATACTTGGCTTTTAAACCCTTTTATTTATTTATTTATTTTTATTTTTTATTTTTTGTGGGTACTGGGGGTCGATCTCAGGACCTCGCACGCCAGCAGGCACCCGTGCCGCTGAGCGATATCACCGGCCCTTTATTCGTATGTGGGTTCCGGGAGTCGAACTCGGGCCCTTGCGCTTGCCAGGCAGGCGCTTATGCCGCTGAGCCATCTCACCGGCCCTAAACCCTTTTATAAAGGCAAGAATTCCATTCACTAAGGCTCTGCCCTCAGGTCCTGATCACCTCCTAAAGGCCTCACCTCTTAATGCTCTCAGACTGGGGATTACACTTCAACACAGGAGGGTTGGGGATGCTGTGGGGGAACGTGTCCCCTCAGAATGCACGTGTTGAAATTCAATCCTCCATGTGGTAGTATTAAGAGGTGGGGGCTCTAGGAGGTGTAAATTATAAAGTGGAGCCTTCATGAATGATTTTATAAAACAGGTACAAGATATTTCCTTTTGCCTTTCTGCCTCCCACATGTAAGGACAAAGTGTTAGTCTCTGTGGAGGACACAGAGGTAACTTGTCACCTGGGAGTCAGGCACCCAGCCCTCATCACACACTCAATCTTCTGGCACCTTGATCTTGAACTTCCTAGCTCCCATGATTGCGAGCAATAATTTTAGCATAGTTTATAAATTACCCAGTCTCAGGTGTTTTCTTTCCTTTTATTTATTTATTTTTGGTTTTTTGAGACAGTGTCTCGCTATGCAGCAGGCACAGGCTGGGCTTGAGCTCCTGGTGATGCTCCTGCCTCAGCCTCCAGGGTGCTGGGAGTACTGGGACTACAGGCATGCGTGACCACGCCTAGCAGGTGTTTTCTTATAGTAGTGCAAATGGACTAAAACAAGGAGACACAAACATTGGGACCACAGCAAGAGTAAGACTCATATAGAAATGTGGACAGGCAATGAATTCTCACAAATTCAATGTTCCTGCATAATCAGCATCCCTATCAAGAAATAAAACAGAGCCGAGGGTGGTGAGGCCACCTGTAATCCCAGCTACTCCAGAAGCTGAGGAAGGAGGATCATGAGTTCAAGGCCAGTCTGGGCAATTTAGTGAGACTTTGTCTCAAGATACAATCGAAAGGAAGACACACACAGACACACACAGACACACACAGACACACACACACACACACACACACACACAGAGACAGACAGATGAAGTGGGTGGTTTAGTGGTAGAAAACTTGCCTAACATTCTCAAGACCTGGGTTCAATCCCCAGCACCATAAAAAAATAAAAGAAAAGAAAGAAAGCATTACATAACCCCAAAGACCCCTCCAGTCATTGCTCCTCTACTGCCAAGTATAAATGCTTTTTTTTCTTGAGACAGTCTTGCCTCAGCCTCCTGAGTGTTGGGATTACAGGGATGTGCCACCATGCTTGGCAAAATGCTAACTTCTGTGCGTTATAGTTACCTATGTATTTCCTTTACATATGGCTATATTTGATTTCATATCCTTATTCTCTTTCTTTATACACACCACATATTCATGTATTCATTCTTATTTATTTTCCAAACCGTTTGATAAAATTTTCAGAGAACAATGCCTCTAAACTATTCAGCATATGAATTCTAAAAACAAATATAATCTTGTACATAACTATAGCTCAATTATTAAATTTAAGAAATTTGACCTTGATACAGTCTTTTTTTTCTCAGTGCTGGGGACTGAACTCCATGCTAGGCAAGTGCTCTGTGAAAGACCTACAATCTCAGCCCTAAATGAGATTTTATCTAGTATGGTATCTGTATTTATATTTTATCAGTTGTCCCACTAGCATCTTTTATAGTAATACCCTCCCCAGCGTCCAATCTAAGATCAAGTGCATTTATTTTCTTGTCTCTTTCATTTCCTTTTTAATCTTAAGTAGTTCCTCAGCTTTTCATGATCTTTTATAAATTAACATTTTTAAATATATTTAACTCACTTTTTATACTTAAAAAACAAACCAACCCAGCGGGGTGCAGTGGTGCATTCCTGTAATCTCAGCTACTCGGGATGGTGAGGTGGGAGGATCAGAAGTTTGAGACCAACCTGGGCAATTCGTGAGACCCTGTCTCAAAATTTAAAGAAAAAAAAAAAAGGGTCAGGGGTAGAGTGCTTCTCAATTTGACCCCCAGTACCACAAAAACAAGAACAAAACAAAAACAAAAACCAAGAAAGCACCCGAGACGTCTTTGGTCTTCACCATTTCTGCTGAGCAGAAGATCATTTCTTCAAATAAGTGCTAATTCATGAAAGAGGAATTTTTTTCTTTTTACAGTTCTGGGTATTAAATCCAGGGCCTTATGTATGCTAGACAAGTGCTCTACCACTGAGCTACATCCCAGCCTTATAATAGGATTTGTTTTGTTTTGTATTTGAGACAGGTTCCTGCCATGTATTTCTTTCTTTCTTTTTTTTTTTTTTTGTGGGTACCGGGGGTTGACCTCAGGACCTTGCGCGCCAGTAGGCGCCTGTGCAGCTGAGCGATATCACTGGCCCTTTTTTCGTATGTGGGTTCCGGGAGTTGAACTCGGGCCCTCGCGCTTGCCAGGCAGGCGCTTACGCTGCTGAGCCATCTCACGGGCCCCACCTGCTACATATTTCTGACTGGCCTTGAACTCACTATGTAGCCCAGGCTGGTCTCAAACTTGCAGTAATCCTCCTGCTTCAGCATCTCAAGTGTAACTGGATTTTTTGTTCAAAGTATTTAGTTGAGTCTAAATACTTTAGTCAAAATTGCTTCCCAAATAATATGATAATTATAGCCAGGTGTGGAGGTGGGTGCCTGTAATCCCAGTACTCTAGGAGGCTGAGGTAGGAGGATCACAAGTTTAAACCCAGCCTGGGATGCCAGTACTCAGAGCCTGAGGCAGGAGGATTGCTGTGAGTTTGAGGCCAGCCTAGGATATTTAGTGAGCTCAAAGCCAGCCTACACTACAAAGTGAGACCCTGTCTCCAAAAAAAAAAAATCCCCAAACATGCAAAACAAGAACAACAAAAATTCAAAACCAAACCCAGCCTGGGCAACCTAGAGACTTAGTGAGACCCTGTCTCAAAATAAAAAAGGGCTGGGGATAGATATAGGTCAGTGTGAAGTCCCTGAGCTCAATCTCCACTACTGAAAAAAAAAAAAAAAAAGATAATTAGATACAATCACAGAAGATAAAGCTAGTTGGACAATCTTACCTTTAACTCAGAAAACCTTTAGTTCCAGAACTAGCAAATATCAATCTCCAGACCAAGATGGTTTGCATTCCCTTTAATCTAGTCCAGCAACAAAAATTCACAAGTCTATCTGTGAATGATGAGATGATGATGCTGGTGGTGGTGGTGGTGAGGGTAGGTTTTAGTGCTGGTGATCAAACCCAGGGCCTTGTGTATGCTAGGCAGGTGCTCTGCCACTGAGCTATACCCAGCCCTTCATCTACCTGTCCATCTATCTATTTTATTGTGACAGTAGGGATCAATCCCAGGACCTCACATATGCTAGGCAAGTGCTCTAGGGTTAAGCCACAGCCCTATCTGTGGATTAATTTAGCTACTGCCCACTCTAGAACAGTAATGAACAAATAAAGCAAGATATTTGCCTTAAAGAGACATGTGTCAGTCACCAAATTCTATTCACACTGGCTGAGTCTAAAGTTTGCATTAGTCAGGACAGGGGTGCTGGTGCATGCCTGTAATCCCAGCACTTGGGAGGCTGAGGCAGCCTGGCCTACATTGTGAGTTCAAGGCCAGCCTGAACTTTATAGAGTGACCCTGTCTCAAAACAAGAACAAAAACAAAAACAAACACGTTTGCACTACTCTAGTACACTACTTCATTATTTTTTAATATTTTGGGTTTTTTTTGAGACAGGGTCTCAATATGTCACTCAGGCTGGCTTTGAACTCATTATATAGCCTAGGCTGGCCTGGAACTCACTACCGCAGCCTCACTACCTCCTGCCTCAGCCTCCTGAATGCTCAGATTATAGGTATGTGCCACCATGCCTGGCTACTACTTCAATTTAGTCAATATACATTTTCTGAGCTTCTAGTATGTACCAGGCACTATGCTAGGTTTTGGGGATTTTCAGGTGAATAAGAGAGCCTTTGCCTCCAAGAATAAGAAATATAAACCAGGTGTGGTGGCACATGACTGTAATTCTAACACTTGGGAGGCTGAGGCAGGAGGATTGCTATCAGTTTGTGGCCAGCCTGGGCTACATGGTGAGTTCAAGGCCAGCCTGAACTACATAGTGAGACCCTGTTTCAAAAAACAAACAAACAAAAAATGTGCAGAGGAGGCTATACATATACACATAGTTACAGAAAGCATATGCAGATTCTATGTCGTATGTGAAAGACAGATACCATGGGAGCACGAGAAGGGCAAGACTGATATGAGGGGCTGGAGGAGGCTCTTTGATCAGGCATGGCCTGATGACTTCTTAAAAGATAAGCGAGGTGTTTTCCCAGGAGCAGCATAGGGTGTATGTGTGTTGAGCAGAGCTGGGGCTGGGCAGTATGGCAGGGCAGTGGGCAGGACCAGCTGTGTGGGGTTTGCTGATGCTCCATGCTAAGTGCAAGATAGGGCAGGATTTGATCTCAGACTTCCTAGCCATATCAGACAGCATGACTTTACATGTTCTAAGAGAGGCTTTAAGATTAAAAGCAGAAAGTCCATTGAATTAGTATTTTAAAATCATCTAGGGGCTAGGGGTGTAGTTCAGTTTTCAACTGCAAGCTGAGGATGCTCAAGGCTCTGGGTTCAATCCTTGGCACCAAAATAGTAAAAATACCACATAGATATTTTATTGGGTGAATTCTGGGTGGGGGAAAAGAAGTGGGCAGGGAAGCTGAAGAGAGATGAGGAGAGAGCAAATTAGGGTTGTGACAGAGGTGGCAGGGTGAAGAAATGATTAAGACACCAAACTGGCAGCAACCGGAGACCCACAGGTACAGGATGAGGAGAGCTAGGCCAGCATGGTGGTGCCAGTAAGCAAGATGGCAATACACAAAAAACCTTCCATTTGGGAGAAGTGGAGAGTGGAGTGCAGAGCGGAAAGAGCAAGAATTCAGCTTTTGATCTGTTGAGCGGAAGGTACTCATGGGGCATTAAGGGGAAATGGCTCGTTAGAAGAGCTGGGAAAGACAGGAGCATAGTAGTGGGAACCAAATGGGTGCATTTATTAGACTAGGGTAATATGCAAAGTGCGAGGAAATGGCAGCTTATGACACCCAAAGATACACCAGCATTTCAGGGAGCAGGCAGAAGAGCTGAAGCAGGAGGCTTGCTGTGAGTCCGAGGCCAGCCTGGGCTACAAAGTGAGTTCAAGGCCAGCCTGAACTGCATAGTGAAACCCTGACTCAAAAAGACAAACAAAACAAAAAATACCAACCTGGTGATATATTGCCCTTCCATGACAAAGACTATTCTTACATTTGTTGGCCTTGATTATTGTACTTTTAGAGATCACTTGGAGGCCAGGAGAGTAGCTCAGGGTTTGATCCCCAGCACTGCAAAACAAAGCAAAACAAAACCGAACCAAGCAAAAAACCCAAAACAAACAAAAGCCAACAACAAAACCCCTTAAAACCAAACTAAAAAATCACTTATCTATTGTAGTATCTCTTGACCAGAAAATTAAATTCTATCTAGCATGATTATCAACCCAAGGATACTCAAAGATTTAATTTAATTTCTGCTCTTGGAAGTCCTACAGGTTTGTTCAAGTTTGAAGGCGACTAATATGACCCAACTCAGATCTCTTCTTGGATCAAACATTTCCAGTTCCTTCAATGGTTCCTTCTATGACAATTTCTAGCCTTCTCTAATGGTCTTCTGGGCACACTGCAACTTGCCAATAAAAACATCATACTACGGTAGTATTCCAACTTGTGCACAGTATTCTAACTGGCAGTATTACTTTCCTTGTTTTGAAGACCTTTTTTTGGTGGTACTGGGGATTGAAACTAAAGTATCACACATGCTAGGCAAGTGGTCTACCAGTGAGCTACATCCTCAGCCCTTTTGAGACAGCGTCTCAGTTGTCCGGGCTGGCCTGGAATTTATGATTCTCTTGCCTCATCCTCCCAAGTAGTTGGGGTGTTCACAGGTCTGAGTCACCACATATGGCCTAAAGACATACTTTATTATATTTTTCTTTTTGAGGCAGGGTCTCGCTACCTATTTCAGTCTGACCTTCAACTGAAATTTACAGATTCTTCAGCCTAAACCTCCTGAGTTTTACAGGAGTGATTACAGCTGTGCCTGGCTTGGTTGCTGGCATTACAGCTGTGCCTGGGCAACCAAGCCAGGCTGAAGACTGTATTTCTATTAAGGCACCCTACCATCAGCAGCCCAGTTCCACTGTTAGCTGTCCGGATACAGTTACTCAAGTGCACCACCTTCCTTCCGAAGGAAATTTGTAACCAACTCTTCTCCCATCTGCTTCTGTGATTTCTTTTTAGCCTATATGTAGGTTTCACATTTGTGCCCTTTTTTTATTCATTCATAGGAAAAGCTTTATTCTTGTGGCTTTATGGGGCTAAAATGGCCAGAACACCTGATTATGGAAAATAAAATAGGGCCGGTGAGATAGCTCAGCGGCATAAGTGCCTGCCTGGCAAGCGTGAGGTCTGAGTTTGACTCCTGGTACCCACATACGAAAAAAGGGCCGGTGATATCGCTCAGCGGCACGGACACCTGCTGGCCTGCAAGGTCCTGAGGTCGACCCCGGTACCCACAAAAAAAAAAAAAAGAAAAGAAAAAAAAAAGAAAAGAAAATAGACAAATATGGAGCAACGTCAAGCCAGGGTGAATGGACCCTCCAGAACTCCAAACCTACTTGAGTGTTTTGATCTTGCTACAGGCTTCTAGTTTCTCCTCAAATTGCAAGTTTAATACAGAACTGGATTAAGGTTTTGTGTTTGTGTGTTTTTGAGACAGGGTCTTGCTATGTAGTTCAACCTGGTCTTCAACTATGTAGCCCAGGCTGACCTCAGACATGCTGTGATCCTCCTCCTGCCTCAGCCTCCCAAGTACTGGGATTATAAGTGTGTGCCACCATGCCTGCCAGCCATTGTCTGACTGGTTAATGCTATTTCTTTTTGAAAGGCTTACTTAGTTCATTATAACTGTTTTTTTTTGTTTTTTTTTTTTTTTGAGACGCAGTCTCATTAAGTAGCTCAGGCTGGCTTTGAACTATTAGCCAAGGCAGGCCTTGAACCGGCCTGCACTACCATGTGTGCACCACCATGCCTGGCTCCATTCTCTTCTGGAACCTCTAGATGACTAGGAATTTAGGTTCCTTCAGTGGCAGAGGACAGGGCCTCAATCAACCTTGAGACTATCTCTTAAGCAAATGTGAACCAAATGGAAAATTCTCACACTTAAGAGGTATGGCATAGAAATCAACCTCAAAAAGACAGTATCACCATATGGCACATGTAGCTGAAGACTGAGGACGTGAACCCGTAACAGAGACCATATGCTCAGTTTTGGGCTTTGTTTCCCAAAAGAGGGAGGACTGCCAATAGTCCACCATTCCTGAAGCCAAGTTACTGGACCTGTTCTCTACCATTCCTGCATTCAGGAGCATGTTCCTGTTTGTGTCCTGTCAACGGGCAGGGACTGACTGCTCTAGTGTGTTTGCTGGAGCCAAACTACCTGGGTTTGGATCCTGGCTCCACCATTTACTGCGCCATACTAACCTGTCTGTAAAATGGAGTTAAAATCAAGATAGATCTTAAAACTTGTGAGAGAAAAACATGTAAATATAAATCACTTACAACATGGTCAAGCACATCTTATGCACACTATTTTTTTTGTGTTCTCTGGTCTGAAAACGGTTCTAATGCAAGTGCACATAGGTTCTCTATTGCTTACTTGGCCTGCCCCATATAGATAAATCAAGGCTAATTGTTAGCAACATGGCAGAAAACAATTCTCTCAGCTCCAAGTTTCTATTGACTGGGAAGACAAGGTAGTTTCCTCCTGCATACACTTTATTCACACATGCTGTCTCACTAAACACACCACACAATCTCAGAAGACGGCTGAGAGGCAGTTGGGTTGGCAGGGCAATCCTTGCTTCTGGCCTTGTTCAACAGCCAGGAGCAGGAGTGGGGCGAAAGAGGCAAGGGCGAGGATGAGGCAATGTGCAGTGCGGGAGGCAGCTCACAGTGAGGCAGGCAGGCACCAGTTCTAGCCAATCGACACTTTATTTTTCCACCTGACACTTGCACAGATGTTTCTATCCACTTTCTGACCCTAGCAAGGGGTTCCACCCATGACCCAGAGGAGCAGGTTTCCTTCCTTCTCCCTAAGACAGCACCCAGCCGCTGGCACATGTGCCGTGGGACCTGCTCTCCTGCACTGAGCAAGGGCTGAACTAGGGAAAGGGCGCAGTGCAAGTTACTGAGGCTACAGTGACCTGTGTGGGGCACTACTGGCCTAACCACCCACCACTAGGGGTTTGTTCTTTTACTTCCCAGACCAAGAGCTGCCCTAAAACCTGGCCAGTGTATGTGGGAAGGAGAAGCTGGCAAAGGGGAGGGTTACGCTGCTAGGACAGGACACAGCAAGGAAATAAAGCCAAGAGGAACACAGGACAGGAGAGAAAAATTATAAAGTGCCTCAACTAAACAACCAAGTGGGACATGAGGGCAGAGCAGCACAGGTCCCTGAGGATAGGAAGAAAAAGAAAGAGCTAGACCAGCAGGGCTTGGGACGCAGTGGAATGAGGAGAGAGATGAGGTGAGGAGGCAAGTGTAGGCTGTGGGAAGGACTCCCCCAGCCCTGTTCACATGGAAGATTATTTACAAACTCAAAACCAATCCTAGGCACAGGTACTGCACCAGGCCCAGGACAGCAGGCAGAGGGTGGGCTGGCTACTGTCTGACAGCTGGCCTCCCTACCCGGTGCCCCTCCCCAGAGTGGTAGGGAAAGGAGGAGACAGGGACAGCTCTAGCTAGGAAGCCTTACTCTGCCTGCAGCTCCTTCCCTCATGGTTCATGGCTCCACCACAGCCCCAGCCTCTTGGTCTGGCTGTACCAGGGAATGGCTGTCTGGCCCCAGGGGAAGAGGTGGAACATCAGGTGGCTTTGAGGGTGTCTCTGGTCCCAAGCCCAGCTCTGCATTCAGCTGCTCCAGCTCCCCCTGATCCAGCAACTCAAAGTCCTCAGTGGCGAGTGCCTCGTCTTCCTGAGGGGCAGGCAGGGGCTGGGGCGAGTCCTGGGGAATAGGTGGGAGCATGGAGGGGGAGGGGAAGGGGACTGGGTCACTTTCATCATGGCAAAATGGGGGTGAAAGGGAGCTGGGTGGAGCTGTGAGGTCACCACTCACTGCCTCTGGGCTCAGCGTCTCCACTGGTCCTCCAGGGGAGCACTTCACTCCATCCTGGGGGGTCCCCGTCCCATTGAAGTGTGTGTTCACAAAGTGCAGAGGAGATGAGAGCCGAAGCAAAGTTTCCTTGGCTGCCATATCTTCCTCTTCCTCCTCTGAGTCCAGGGCCTGCCTTGACAGAGCCTGAGGGGGACCTAGCAGGTCTTCAGGGGGCGCCAGCTCTGCCTCTTCTCCCTCCCCCAGCTCCCGGCCCAGGGCCTCCTCTGGCTCACTTGGTAGGCTCTGCTGGTCCAAATCTGCAGAGAGAACAAAGTCAGGAATGGGCCTGCTGCTCTGACGCCCAACAGCCAATCAGTTCACGGAGAACTTCAGATGTGATAGGCTTTAAGGATAAGATCAGTTCCCCAAAGGAAACAGAGGAGCCAGAGAACATAACCAGCACCCCACCAACAGGAAGGGAACAGGAACAGGAAGATCAGGAAAGGCAAAAAGCTCCCCATACCCTCAGAGACATCTGTCAGTTGTGGAGTCGTGGCCCGAGATACAGAGAAGCCGCCACTTTCCAAGATAGAAGCTTCTTCATCCGACAACTCTGAGTCAGTAATGGCCAAGGCCAGTGCTGTTTTCTTCACATCCACCTGCAGGACCAGAATGAACACAACAGTAAACGGGTAAGAGCAACCTAGCCCCAAACCATCTAGCTCTACTCCTTTGAAAGGAAGCAGCTGTAAAACAGACGGATCCCTGTGCACCCCCAACCCCACTTTCTATTTGTCACCCCATCTCCCCTGAACCTCACCACTGGGGAGAAGCCAGCCAGCTCTGCCTCACTTTCACTCTCTGTCTCTGCCAATGGCTCATCACCTCCAGGGGGTGCGTTCTTCCCTTGCCGCTCTAGAGAAAGGCAATAAAGCAGTGACCAAACAAAGACACGGTCAGGGAACAGGAAATTATCTAAGTGCCAGGGCATGTCATGAGCAGTAAGCCAAGGACCTCCCTCACTTTCCCTCTCTCAGGTTAAGAGAGACCCTTACTCCTCTTGTCATGTTTATGATGCAGGGCATCAGCTTCCGCCTTCATGCTGTAGTCCAGCTGCATGAGCAAGGGCTCAAGGCGCGTGTACATCCTCTGAATCAGCTCATGATAAACCACCAAGGGCCACAGCAGGATACTCAGCACTGTGGGTTAGAAAATCCGCTCAGAGCTCCCTGTACCAATTTCCTAAGAAATTGAGTCCTCATTCAACTGGCCCCTGAACAGGAAGAGCTAAAGTCCTTTTCCAGGGCAGTGCTACCCTCTTCCCTCCCCTCATATCTATTGTCCTGCCCCGGGCCAATTCTTCTACTGTTAGCAAGGGTGTTCCACAGCAGCCCTGAAGATCTCCAAAAGGGTTACTGTGTAGACAGAACATAGTCCTCCCTCCAGGTCAGTCCAGCAAAAAGGAAAAGCAGAGAGGTTTGAGAAGAGCAGGGCTAGACTCTACTCACAGACAATGTAGGAAATCATAATCCCCGGAACATAGTGTCCCAGCACTGCCAGCACAGCACACCCAGAGCAGACTCGAGCACAGAACTGCAGAGAAGAGCACAAGGTCTATGAAAAACAGTGGGTAGGATTATATGCCTTACTCATCTAAGTAAAAAACTGCTCAGTTGGTGAAAAAATAGACATTTCCTCTAGGAATTCATTCTAAACAAGAAGATGCCCCACACCTCCAATACAGGAAGTATGCGATTAGGCCCTGCTCACAACACTGCCCCCTCCAACCCTCCAGGAACTGTGGCTCCAGGATCTGTTGTAGGAATTGGGGAACTTACCTGAGCTGGATTCTGCCTCTTGTACTGCAGCAGCTCTTGCAGGTGAATCTGGAAGGTGAGCCAGCTCTCAGCCAGGTATCTGCACAACTCGGGCACACTCAGCAGGTGCGGCCGGGCGCCTGACCCCGCACCCTCACTGGGGAGACACGACATGACCCCTGGAGGCCTCAGACACCAGCTTCCTAGGCACTCAAATTCCTGAGATTGCTGATCATGAGTCTAAAATAGAAAACTCCACCTCCCAAAGGCAGGCCATCCTGGTCCTGTAAAGCAAAAGCCCAGGGCACCCAACCCTCTGCCTCAAAAGCAGCAGGCACATAAATACCTACACAGGCGCCTAGGACCAAGAAAATTCTCTGGCTTGTGGCCAGTCCCTTCTCTATGCTGGGACCTGTGCCTACAGAAGCTGCATTGCTGCCCTCTTTGTGCTGAAATTGCACCAGTAAGCAAAACTGGATTTGGGCATCCATCTTCAAGAGAGGGTTGATACTCACCTGTCAGAGTGTGGCTCCTCAGGGGATGATGCTACAGAGAGAGGAGGAGGACTAATTATTGAGTGGCAGGGGTACTGGGAGACATTCCCCAAGGCAGAAATAGTTGCTGCTCCTCTGCAGTCATAAAGCACTTTCTTCAGACACCAACTGGAGAAATACTATGTGTTGTTTCTGTATCTGTTTCCTTCCCCCCCCCCCAGTACTGCAGATTGAACCCAGAGAACTGTACTTTTTTTTTATTTTAAGGCAGGGTCTTGCTGAGTTGACCAGGCTGGCCTCAAACTTACAATCCTCCTGCCTCAGCCTCCCCAGCAGCTGGGATTACAGGCATGCACTACTGCACCCAGCCTGTTTCCTCCTATTCATGCTTATATCCCAAGTAATTCAGCCTTATCCCTAGTTGCTCCAAATTGCGCATTTATATACAGAAACAAGAACACTGAACTAATATTTGTGCAACTCTTATCATGATCAAGACAGTAACATAACCATGTAACACGTACTGACATATTTAATTCTCACACCTCCATAAACTACTTTTCTGTCCACTCTGTTTTACAGCTAAGAAAACTGAGGCGATATTGAGAGTCTGTGTTTATAAGATCACACACACATGCACGCACGGATAACGTGGCAGAGAAGGGCATGGACCCCAAGCAATCTGGCTGCAGACTTCTTAGTCTTGCCCAACTGACACACGAACACTCAATTTGGGAAATGGATTCTCGTTTTAGACAATTTCTTAAAACAGGGTGGTGGGGTGGGGAGTGGGCCTGGAGGCAAGTGGCCTGCTGTACATTCCCCGCACTGTTAAACCCCACTCACTGGGGTCAGGCACAAAGAGCACAAGGGGTGCTTGAAGAATGAAGAAAGACTCACCTGAGACAGCGGGGAGGAAGCGAGGCTGCCAGAGATCCAGCAAAAAATAGGCCAAAATTGAGATGCTGAGAAGAAAGATTGGCCGGAAAGACGATGAAGACAGCAGCCTTAGGAAGAGACAGGAATCTCAGCGGAAAGTGAGTGCGAGGCCCTTGCGTACATCGCAAAAGCGCTCACTGATGGAGGAACAGCACCTCCAGCCCTAACTCTCCACGCCGAAATAAAGCAATGGGGCAACCTGAGCGCACGTCAAAAGCTAGTAGACGGATCATTCCCGGAGGCCAAGTGACAACCCAGAAAGAAGACCCGAGCGCCCCGCTCCGCCCGCCCCGGCTCTCCCGCGCAGCCCGGCCCCGCCCCCTCCTCCGCGCGGCCGTTACCAGAAGAGGCCGTTGATCGCGGCCGCCGTGACCAGGCTGTGCAGCGGCTTCTCCCACACCAGCAGTCGCTGCGCCGCCGCCAGCGCCGCCTCCCAGCCGCGGAGCCGCAGCCACAGCGTCGTGGCCAGGCGGCCCACCGCCTCGGCCGTGGCCGCCTCGTCCTCCGCCTCTCCGGTGGTCTCACCCATGCCGAGGCTCAGGCCCAGCCCCAGGCCCAGCCCCGCACCCCCACTCGCGCCCGTGTTACCACCGCCGCTCGCCATAGCCCCGCCGCAGCCGCCGCCCGAGCCCGCAAGGAGCCAGGGCTGCGCGGCCGCCGCCGGGGGCGCGTCAGGCGGAAGGGGGCGCACGCCGAGGAGTGCGGAGGCTGCGGCCGCGCGTCATGTGACGGCGCAGCGCCGAGGTCGTCACGTGACGCGGCCTAACAGCCTGGCTCGGGCAGCTCGCGCATGCGCATAGAAAGCTGCGTGACCCTGCCCTTACGCAGGTGCGTTTTGGTTTGGTGGAGTCGTGACTCCGGGCCGGGTTTCGGGCATTCAGCCTCTTTTCTCCCAGTGCTTATAATAGGGCAGCTACGGAGCCTCTGCTGGCCCGTGACCCCGGTGAGACCGCTACTGAAGAGGCAGGAAGTGGCCTTCTGGTGTCTCCAGTAGCACCTACAGCTGCTCGGAGAGGGCGGCGGCCGTCGCTTACTCAACCCTTGCTGCACTGGTCCTCCTAGCTCCCTCCCCTCAGCGTGTAAACAAACACCAGCGCGTGACCGACAGGCTTGTAAACAGCTTCCCCCACTTAGAAAACTTGCTTCTTCCTGTTCTCTTTCGGTACATCTTTTTAGCGCGTCCACGCACTGGCGTTCCTTCTTCCCGAACCCTCCAAGGTGAGATTGGTGGCGGGAAGTGAGTTTGAAGATAAAACCTTGTTCAAATGCTGTTTACTCTGGGAGCCGGGCGTGGTAGCGTACGACAGTAATCCCAGCATTCAGCTGGTTTAGAAGGATCCGCGTGAGTTCGAGGCCAGCCTGAACTACATAGTGAGACCCTGTCCAAAGAAATTCTCAGATGATACAGGGGACATGATAGCATCTGTTTGGCGGCTTCGTATTCCCTTGAGATCATTTACTTGTTGCAATGACCCGGCAAAACACTATATATTGAATGTGATTTAGAAGTCAAGCTACTGAAAAATAGTGAAAAGTTTTCCTTCCACTTTATTCACAGTTCTTCCACTGCTAAGTTTCGTGTGGGTTCTTTCGGACGCCTTATTTATGTTCACTGCTAACTGCACATTTCCCCTTAAAAAACAAACAAACAAACAAACTAGGAGTAACTCGCTGTGCTTTTTCTGCTGTTATTCACGCTAACATCTACACCTATTCGAAAAGGTCTGCCAGGCTCGTTCACGCTCAGTGCAGCGAGTCCCCCTAGGAGCTGTCGCCGTTTCCCAGAAGAGGCTCCTGGGGATCGGCTCTGGGACTCGGTGAGGCCAGGAGTTCGGGGTCGCCCTTCCGGAGCTCGGAGCGGGCGGGGAACACTCCCTGCCGGGCGCTGAGTCCCCGGCGACACGCCCGCGGCTTGTAAACACGGGGCGGACGCGGCGCGGGCAGCGTACAAGCCTGGCCGGGGGGGGGGGGGTCCCCACTTCGCGAGGTGAGCGCTGCGCCCGGCGCCCTGGGCGGAACAGGAAGAGGCGCCCGCCCGCCTGCCCCGCCTGCCGCTGCCAGCGCGAGGGGAGGGGGCTGCGAGGGCGGTGGCTAGCGGCGGGGAGGCAGGCGGGCAGGTGGACCGGAGGGCGAGGACGCCCCGCGAGCCCCTTACAGCTCCTTCCCTCCACCTCCACCTTCGCAGGGCGGTGGCTGGCGGCGCGATGGACCTGGCCGGGCTCCTACTGGACGAAGAAGGAACCTTCTCCCTCACCGGTTTCCAAGACTTCACGGTGAGCACGCAGCCCGCCCCTCCCTAGCCTCCTGGCGTTCGGTGCCGGGGCCCGGCCGCTCCACTCCCGCCCCAAGCAAGATAGCTAGCTCGCTTGATGGTCTTGCCCGGGCCTGGGCGGCAGCCGCTGGACCAACATCTACTTGAGGCCCTGGCTGCTCAGGCCCTGAAGCAGAACCGCGGTGTGTAGGGGTGGCAATACTGGGGGCCCTTTTAGGAGACCCTCTCCGGGGAGCCCTGAGTGGGAGCAACGTATCTTCCTCCCCACGTGGACTAAGCTGCCATTGGCAAACAATCCGGAGAACTAGGAGCTGGGTGGGGCTTGGGCCCCTGGCAGCTAGGCAGCCGCAGCCGTCCAGGCCGGAGCCTGGATCTCCATCATACCCTTCCCTGCCCTTCACCCTCCACCACCCTCCTACCCTGTTTCAGTTCCTCCCAGGACACCAGAAGCTGAGTGCCCGGATCCGAAGGCGATTGTACTATGGCTGGGACTGGGAGGCCGACTGCAGCCTGGAGGAACTCTCCAGCCCTGTGGCAGGTCAGGCAGTGCTGTGGGAGTGGGCAAGTGAGAAGCTTAAGAATGGGGTTGTTAACAGTCACCCATAAGCCTCCAGTTTTACCTTCTGAACTGTGTAGTCCCTTCATAGTTTATTGGTACTTGGTTCGAGAATGCAGGTTATGTTTCACATTTTCTTAGCTCTCATGAGCAAACATCTCATGAACTGGTATAAGAGTTTCGTTTTCGTGGTGCTAGGGGTTGAACCCCTGGCCTCATACATGCTAGGCAAGTGCTCTACCACTGAGTTATATCTCTGGCCCTCTGTTTTGATTGGTATTCCAGAAACTTTTAATTTTCTAAGGACATTCAATGTATGATTTTCAAGTAAACAAGGCATGTTTATTTCTGAGAGAGACATCAGTAAAAGAGAAATGTCTTTGTGGATACTTTCAAGGGACAAGGGAATGAGCCTTCCTGCTGGAAGGAGCTGATGCTCAAACTTGAAATGGGCTTTTGTCTTGGCTTGGGGGAATTTGATCTCTGTTTTGTTGCTGTGGTCCTGTCCTTAGGTAGTCAGACCTGAGTCTTTGCTGCTAGCACTGGGAGGCATTGGGGATGGGGGGTTGGTTCACTCTGCTCGCCTGTCCTCTGCAGACATTGCTGTGGAACTGCTCCAGAAGGCAGCCCCCAGCCCTATTCGCCGGCTCCAGAAGAAATATGTGGCTCATGTGTCCCGGTGAGCCTGGAACTGAGGGGATAGGATGAGAGTGTTTTGGCCCTAGAGTGGGGTGGACTGGTTGTCTCTAAAGAGAAGACAAAAGGAAATGGAAGAGAGGGAAGGGGAAGTGAGCAGCACTAATACTTGGTACATGTATATACACTCGATACATATATTCATTATGTATCACAAACATATACTAAAAACTTAACAGGAAGACAAACAAGATGAGCATTGCAAGAGTTGTGAAAGCTAAAGGACTCTTGGGTTTACTTATGGATCCTTTTTACCTCCCAGAGAGGCGTGCATCTCCCCATGTGCTATGATGCTAGCTCTGGTGTACATTGAGCGGCTCCGACACCGAAACCCAGATTACCTGCAGCATGTGTCATCTTCTGACTTGTTCCTGATCTCCATGGTAAGGCAGCCCCTCCCCTTCATCTCCCTAGTGAGCCAGGAGCCTGATGTGAGCTCTACCAGTACCACTTTTGGTTCCTCTGCAGATGGTGGCCAGCAAGTACCTCTACGACGAAGGGGAGGAGGAGGAGGTCTTCAATGACGAATGGGGAGCTGCTGGGGGTGTGGCTGTGCCCACTCTCAATGCCTTGGAGAGGGGCTTCTTGAGTGCCATGGTGAATAGCTGTTCTCTCTTATTCTATTGCCTGGTTCATCTTTACCTTCCTTTTATCCTTAGTGCTCTCTCAGCCTTCCGTTCTTTCTTCATTTCCCTTCCTGCCTATCCTATGCCTTTTTGTTAGTGGCTTCCCTTCCTATCCTTTTAGCACTAACTGCCAGGAGGTGAGGCCAGGAGTGGAGCCTTTCCTCCCCACCTGTGTTCCCACAGGATTTCACAGGGCACACTGAGTCAGATCCCGTCGTGTTGGGCTCTGAGTATTTCCTGCCAAACTTTCTCTACCCCTATGCTCTGGGCTCTTTTTGGACATGGGCCATTCTCAGGATTATTTTCTCCCCTTGCCGTGATGGAGGATATGATATGAAACCAGGTAGGTGCTGATTATTTGGCTTAATATACAAAAGCTCTTGGGATAGTACCTGGCATGTAGTAAGTGCCAGCTATCAGCCATGCTGATGGTTGTAATTGCTGCTGTGGCTCTTGTTCTCAGGTGACTGTGGCACCCATCTGAGTTGGGTTTGGTGCTCTTCCCTCTTACCCACAGGACTGGCATCTCTACACTGACCCTGGGGAGATCTTTGAGGTGCTGAGCTGGCTGGAGAGCTGGTAGGTTCTAGGAATCAAGAAGAGCTCTAGGAATTTAGAGGCTGAGGCCTAGATCATAGGAGCTAGGGATAAGAGTAGGTGTAATTGGGGGAGGGAGGAGACAAGAAAGAAAATTACTTAAGGTGGTGGCTCCCAAACCTATCTGTTCTCCTTTGGGAGGGTGGGAGCAGGGTATTTAAAATATAGGTATTGGTTTCAGCCTCAGTTTCTGGATCAGCAGGCAGCCTAGGAACTTGGACACTTCAAGTCCCCCAGTGCTTTCTGCGGGGTACTGAGGGTATGAGGTGCCACTGAGCTGGCAGCAGAGCATTGCAGACTCTTGTCTCTTCTTCCCCCACAGTGTGGCTGAGCAGCAGGGACGGCGGCGGGGCTGGTACACCTATACGGACCTGTGCGTGCTGCTGGAGCAGCCGGCCTGGCAGCTGGCCTTGGGCTCCCTCTGCCAGCGACTGGTAAAGGTGAGGAAGGGTTGGGAAGGAGAGAGGGCTTGAGTCGGCTGGTGTGTGGGGTGGGAGGTTGTAAAGCAGATACTGAAAGACTCAGGACATGGAGCTTAGGAGCAGATGGGTGGGGGAGGCACAGGGGGCAACAGAGAGCTCCAACTTGAACACAGGTTTCTAGAGATGAGGAGTGCGTGTGTTAAAGCCAGTTAGCAGCTTGCTGCTTTCTTATTTTCTCTCTTGCAGCTGTCCTGCCTGTTAGCCATGGCATATGTGAGCAGCGTGGCCCTGGCTGTGGCATCAGTGGCTGTAATACACCAGTCCTTAGGGCTGTCCTGCGGCCCCTCACCTGGTCCTCCTGACCTTGGCCTGGCCTCTAAGGGCCTTTTGGAGCCCTGCATTCCTTCTCCAGTGCCACAGTACCTGCCATCTTCTAACATCTCCAGCTGCATGGAAGGTGATGCAGGGCTGTGTTCACTCTGGGACAGTCTTCTGGCTTCACTGACTCCCCCACCATTGCCTCCTCCAGAGCCTCCTTCACTTTCCTCTCTTATACATAACTGCCCCCTTTGTCAGAAGCTCCAGAGAGACCCCCCAACCTGCCGTGCCTGCCACCACCCCAACTATACGGTACCCACTGGGCCTCCCAGCCCCTGGTACCACACCCATGGCCTGGCTGCGCCCTGGCCCTGGAGCCCAATGGCCCCTCCGCTTCCCCAGCCCCAGCAGTGTTCTCTTTTCAGTGTGATGGAGCTGGCCCGCCTCAAGTCTTTCATTTTCCCAGGTTAGGTAGGGCTCCAAGGTATGCAGTCAGAGGATTTGGGAGTTTCTGAGAACCTGGAAGAGGAAAGCTTGATTTAGATCCTTGCTGTCTCTCTGGGTCCTTGACCGGTCCCCTGTCCTCCTGGATAAGTGCTTAAGGGGTTGTGGAGCAGAAGGACTAGGTCATTCACTCTCCTAGACCTCAGTGGCTGGCTGCTTGGCCAGGGGAGCGATGGTGCCAGGGAAAGCTTCACTGGGTGAAAGGGGCAGGTCACAGATGACAGGAGAAGCCCCATCCCTGTTTCTGCAGGGCTCTTCTAGACTTTTGCTTTTAGTTTCCTAGGATGGAAGGGTAAAGGTGGAAAGTGGGGGTAGTAGGATAGAGGGAGTAAGGAAATATTAATATGGTCCTGTGTGATGTCTCTGAGGCAAGAGAACCAGGGACTGACAGGGCTGGGGGAAGCTGCTGAGGGAAAGCTGGGTGAGGCGGGAAAGCTTTTCTACACCTGTCCCTTGGCTGCAGTCTAATGGAGCCAAGGACTGACTGCTGGGACCTTCGACCTTGACCTTTTGACTTCCAACCTTCTTAATATCCTGCTCCAAGGCTTCCCTCTCTTCTGGGTCCTCTTTGGGTGTTCTCTTCATAGGCCTTTCTGGCCACTGCTTTGTATCTGAGTTTTTCATGCTTTTGTAGAACTAAGATTTCAATAAACAGTTTCAGTTGCATGGCCTCGACTTTTCCTTCTTGTGGCAGCCCTTGAAGATCTTTCCTTCTCGTGTCTGCCTTCCAAGCCTCCCCACTTTCTCATCCTGTCATCTTGTAAACCTTTTCTCTGAGCCCCACTTTAGAACTTCCCAGTCATTCGATAGTCATAGGTTCCCATTTCAAACTTCCCTTTGCCCCTATTCCCAGCACCCTGGGGCCCTGGCACTGCTCAGCTTGGGTTGCCATAGGACACAAATGGCAACTTTTCCATGCCTGGGGTTGGCCTTGTTTGTTGCATTTTCTGGGTGAGCATTTCTGTGGGGCCAAGCCTTGTCTCCAGAAGAGCACTCTGAAACTCCTTGAGCACAAGCCCAGAGGATGCCTCTCTGCTGACCTCTTCACCAGGCAGACACATGGCAGTGGTCACATTGTTGAAAGAATGCGTAAGCCAAGTCCTTATTGCAAGAACAGACTAGGCTGCCTCCACTGGACGCTGGAGATATCCACAGCAGGGGTGTTATTGCCCCCTGGAGGACACTTCGGAGATGTGCAGGCCGTTTTGGGGTGTCTAAAGGATTTGGGGGGATGCTAGTGGCATTTATTCAGTGTGGGCAGGATGCTAATCATCCTAAGATACTCAAGACTTCCCTTACTGTGAAGGATTCTCAGGACAAATTTTGAATGACTAGCTGCTTGTGTATGTGAAAATCCTGTTTGTCTGAGCCTGGAATGATCTTTTTACACGTAAGCATGAAACCACTTTTTGTGCATTTTGAAAAAGATTGAGTTTTGTAGGAATGCACTTCCATGTAAATTAAAACTGTACTTCATTTTGTTCCATGCTTTATGAGGAGTTTGTTTGCTGGTTTGGAAAATTGGGTCACCAATGCCAGTACTGCTTGTCACCAATAAAGTGCCATTATTAGCTATCACTGTAACCATTACATCCTCTGCAATTGTACATATGTGTGTGGGGATTGGACTTCCCTGCTGTCTTTTGGTTTATTTACACCCAAGTTTTGATTTATTGAAGTAACTTGTCATTGTAAATTACCTCTGTTTCTCCTTTACATTACAGCAAGTACGTCATGTGGTTGTGGTCACTGTTGTTATGCAGGATGTGGGGTGTATTATCCATGAGTTTCCTTTCACAGTGTTCCGGGGGCCTGAAAGGGTTGAGAGGTGTGGACCTAGTAAGGATAGTTCTAAATGGTGGTGGGAGCGAATGATCTACAGAATCTCTCCATGCTATTTTGATGCGGCTCCTCGCTATCCCTCTTACTTTGCAGAGCCTGGTCTAGGACCAGGAGATCTGGATGAAGATTCTTGGGGGAGGGGTCCAGAACTCTGCTCCCGGTTAATGGCTGATGGAATTTGCACAAGAGCTGGGCAAAGGTGAAAGGGCCGTGTCCTGCACCCAAACCCTCATCCCTCGCTCCGCTTCATTGACACCTCCACTTCTTCCCCACTACGGGCAGCTAACTTCACCCAAACTCTGACCTCTTACTCTCGCCACTTAACTCCAGCCCACAGTAGCCAAAAGAGGACAAAGGCAGGGCAGCATGAGTGGATCTCCTCTCCATCCCATCCCACTGCTATCCATGGGCTCCCGGGATGCCCTGGCTCCCCTACCACCACTGCCTGCTCTCCAGAATCCCTCCTCCCATGCTAGGGCTTCTCAGTGTGGGCCTCTCACCTGGGGGCTCAGCTGTCTTTTGGCTCTGCAGGTAGGAAGTAGAGGTGCAGGAGTTGGTGCTGGCTGAAGGGAGTGTTTGGGGGGAGTTCCTGTGGCACGAGTAACCTAGAAATAGGGATTTCTTCCTGTTTCTGAAGACCACTCTCCCCCATTCTCCCACCTGCAGCATTTCCTGGTCCTGGCTTCCCTGCTTTGTGCCTTCCACCTGCTGCTGCTTTGCAGTCTTCCCCCAGGAGTGCTCTCTTACTCCCCTGCTCAGCTTTTGGCCTCCAGCTTCTTTGCATGTGGTGTGTCTACTGTCCTGCAAACCTGGACTGGCAGCAGGTGAGTGGAACTCCCTAGAGAGAGGGGCCAGGGTCCCAGTGGGGAGGGGAAGCTTGGGGAGCCCTGCTGGCTGCCACATGTTTTCAGACCTGCTGGGGCTGCTGTTCCTACAGGCTGCCTCTTGTCCAGGCTCCATCCCTAGAGTTCCTTATCCCTGCTCTGGTGCTGACCAGCCAGAAGCTGCCCATGGCCATCCAGACACCTGAAAATGGTGAATATAGAGCAAGGGCAGGCAGAAGAAGGGGTTGGGTACTCATCTGAGGATACAGGTAGAGGTGGGTGCAGGATTGAGGTTGGGCAGTGGTGGAACTGCCGGGCACCAAAGGCATCTTGGGGCCATATCGGGCACCAGCTAGGACTGGAGTACAATGGTTTTCCATCCTACTTACCTTCTCTCCATACCCCAAACTCCTCCCAGCCTCCCTCACCATGAGCCTGTGTAGGGGACCTGGCTGCCATGGCCTGGAGCTCTGGAACACTTCTCTCCAAGAGGCAAGTACCTGCAGCTGGAAAGCAGGAGGCCTACGGCAGTGCAGGCTTGGGGAGGCTCTTGTTTCCAACACACAGGGACTGAGATGCTCTGGGGCAAGGGGTCAGGCAGGGACCTGTCCTTGGAATTCCTTAGGAAGTCCAGGCTCAGGTTAATTTGAGCAGAACATTTTTTCTCCATCCTCTCTTCTACCCTACCAGGTTTCGGGGGCAGTGGTGGTGTCCGGACTGCTGCAGGGCATGCTGGGACTGCTGGGGGGGCCTGGCCATGTGTTTGCCCACTGTGGGCCCCTGGTACTGGCCCCCAGCCTGTTTGTGGCAGGGCTCTCTGCCCACAGGGAGGTGGCCCAGTTCTGCTCTGCTCACTGGGGCCTGGCCTTCCTGTACGTGAGTCCTTTGAGGCATGGGACATGCCCAGTGGAGTGTGTGAGACTGGGGGAGGGCAGAGCACTGGTCCTATCAGGTTGGGCTGCCATCTGGGCAGGGATATCACTTTTTAGATTGTGAATCCAAAGCTTTGCCTTGATTCATATAATCTCCCTGACATTCACACTGTCTCTTGCTGTATCCAGGGAGCTCCCTTAACCCTGCCACGGGGGGTGTCACCTCTGGGACCTCCCACCACTATTGGCATTGCTCAGGACTCTGCTGCCTCTTGGCCCGAAAGCTCCTTCTCTCTCCTAGGCTTATCCTGTTCATGGTGGTCTGTTCGCAGCACCTGGGCTCCTGCCAGGTACCCCCAGGCCCTTGGAGGTCATCCTCAACCTCTTCAGCTCACATTCACACCCCTGCCTTCCGGCTGTTCTCGGTATGTAGGGGTCTGGGTGTTTGAGATTAGAAGGGATGGCATGGAATGCTCCCTCAGCCCCCTACTTTGGGCTCTGCTCCACCAAGGCTGGCTATGAAGGTGCTGTGGGAGGGCGCCTTTCCGACTCAGTCCCACCCCTCAGGTGCTGATCCCTGTGGCCTGTGTGTGGATCATTGCTGTCCCGCTGGGTCTCAGTGTTGTCCCCTTGCAGCTCTCTGCTGCCGCTGAAGCACCGTGGTTTTGGCTGCCTCACCCAGGTAGGTTTTCTTGCTCAAATCAAGGTATCTATTTCTTTGAGCTCAAGACTTAATGGATTGAATGGATTTCACTTTTGAGTTAAATCCCATGTTTTCTTAAAACACACAGAAAAGAGAAATTGCCAAGCTGAGGAGCAATTCCAGTGCCTCACCACAGGTGTTTTATTTGGGTCAGTGTTAAGAGACAGATATCTGTAGTGCTCGCTCCAGGTCCTCCATTTACATGTTCACGTTACTGATCCCCATGGGCATTCCAGTCGGCAGTCTGTGTGGAAAGACGGCTTTTGAGGCATTGCATGTGAAATTTGCTCATTCATCTATTTATTAGTTAATGAGTTTTGGGGCACTGGGAATTGAACCTAGGGCCTTCTCAATGAGCTATATCCCTTTTAAATTTTTTTTTTTTTTTGAGACAGGGTCTTGCTAAGTGGCTAAGTTGCCCAGGCTGGGCTCAAACTTATGATCCTCTTTCCTCAGCCTCCCAGAGTGCCAGGATTACAGGAGTGTGCCATCATGGCCGGCTGGAAAGTTATTCCTGATAAAGTAGTCATTGAGCTGAGATGTGAGAGCTGAGTGGAGCTAACTGGACAGGAGGCAGGAGAGAAGAGCATTCTAGGTGGAGAAAATGGCATATGCAAAAGTCCTGTGGCAGCCAGGAGCACAGCAAGTCCATGGCCTAAAAGAAGACCAATATTTCTAGAGGGAAGTGAGGTAGAGTGTGGCAGATAGACTGGAGAGGGAAGTAAGGGTCAGAGCAAAGAAACTCCGGTAGACAATGGTAAAGGGATAGGTCTGTCTCCTTAGAGTCCAGTGATTTTTTTCCCAAGACATTATTTTCAGATGCACTGGGGCATCTGGGATTCTTGTGAAACAGGCCATTGGGGGCAGAAGGAAGTGCCAGACTCAACCTCATGTGGCTCTTTCTCCCTTCCCAGGTGAGTGGGACTGGCCGTTGTTGACACCCAGGGCTCTGGCTGCAGGCATCTCCATGGCGCTGGCAGCCTCTACCAGCTCCCTGGGCTGCTATGCCCTGTGTGGCCAGCTGTTGCATTGGCCTCCCCCACCTCCACATGCCTGCAATCGAGGGCTGAGCTTGGAGGGACTGGGCAGTGTGCTGGCTGGGCTGCTGGGGAGCCCCCTGGGCACAGCATCCAGCTTCCCTAATGTGGGCACAGTGAGCCTTTTCCAGGTACGTGGACCTGGGACCGGGGCGGGGAACTGGATGGAAGTGTAGAGGAGGGATGGGAACTCACACTGGTTGGTTGCCAGCCATGACCAGCAATCAGGCAGGCAGTTCACATTAATAATTGCACTTGGGGAGGTGCCCAGAAGTGGTGAGAAAGAGGCTAGGAAGACAGCAGGTCCCCAGATCAGGTGCATCAGGTGCTCTGCCAAGGCTGGGGTTCCGGTGAAGAACGAGTCAGATGAAGTCCTGGTCTCTTGGGGACTTCATAGAGGCAAGAAAAGAAAAGAAGTAATTTTAGAGAGTGATTAAGTGCTGTTAAGAAAACAGAAACAGTGAGATAGTAGCTGATTAAAGGAAGCACCTTTAGACAGAATGGCCAGGATGCTTCTTGGAAGGATAGCATTTAAGTTGGGATCCAAATGATGAGAAGCAGCTGGCCAGGCAAAGACCTGGAACAGCCCAGGGAGGTGGCTGTGTTTTCTGTCTCTTCACACAGGCTGGATCCCCGCGAGTGGCGCACTTAGTTGGGCTGCTTTGCATGGGGCTGGGGTTCTCCCCCAGGCTGGTGCAGCTCCTCACCACCATCCCTCTGCCTGTGCTTGGTGAGTGGATGTATGGCAAAACTGGTATCGCAACAGTATCCTCCCACCTCCATGCGGCGGGACCAGGTGGTTAGACTGTCGCCCTTTCTCTCTAAATAGCCTCCCTGGATGAAAGAATATACACATGGTCAGCTGCCCTCCTTTTCTCAGCCTAACATCTTGGCTTCTTGGCTGGGCTCCTGGGCTTTTGGCAGAATCAGAAGCAAGCCGTTGGTGGTTCCTGCATCACAGTCTGCCTTCCCTGCAGTCCCCTGTGCCATGCTGTACCCCACACCCTTGATTTCTTCTGTTCGGGACAGGCGGGATGCTGGGGGTGACCCAGGCTGTGGTTCTGTCTGCCGGCTTCTCCAGCTTCCACATGGCTGACATTGACTCCGGGCGAAATGTCTTCATTATGGGCTTCTCCATCTTCATGGCCCTGCTGCTGCCAAGGTGGCTTCGGGAAGCCCCAGTCCCACTCAACACAGGTGGGTGGACTGGAAAGGGAAAGAGGAGGTGCTCAGTAGTGGGAAAGCAAGGGGTTGAGGCTTCAGGCTTTCCAGATTTTTGGCCCCACATCCTTCTCTAATCTTTAGTATAGATAGTAAATAATTTGTTTAAAAAAATTTATTGAGCACCATTTTAGCTACTTGAAATACAAAAATGCTTCTAGGTATTACAGTCTGGTAAAAGAGATGAGGTATGCAGGAAAATGGCAACAAAGGAACAAGTAAAGAGCTGTGGTACTCTGGTGAGAGAAATGCCTTCTGTTTGAGGTGATCCAGTAGCACTGAACTGGCCTTTAAGAAGCATAAAATTTACCAGCACTTGGGAGGCTGAGGCAGGAGGATCACCACGAGTTTGAGGTCATCCTGGGTTACATAGTGAGTTCAAGGCCAGCCTGAACTGCATAGTGAGACCCTGTCTCAAAAAAAAAAAAAAAAAAAAAAAAAAGTAAAATTTAAAGATTTTTGGTGAGAAGGTGGTCATTTTTGATGGCGGAACCATTATAAATGAAGATATAAAAGTAGAAGTCATAGGATATCTCCAAAGAGCAGCAAATACCTTAGTTTGTCTAGAGCAGTTTTCTTTTTTCTTTCTTTTTTTTTTTTTTGTGGGTACCGGGGGTCGAACTCAGGACCTCGCGTACCAGTAGGTGCCCATGCCGCTGAGCGATATCACCGGCCCTTTTTTCGTATGTGGGTTCTGGGAGTCGAACTCAGGCCCTCGCGCTTGCCAGGCAGGTGCTTATGCCGCTGAGCCATCTCACTGGCCCCCAAGAGCAGTTTTCTACTGGATGTGATTTTTGCCCCCTGGGAGACATTTTGCAGTGTCTGAAGACATTTTTTTGGGTTACAAATAGGGAAGAAAGCCAGGCATGGTGGCACATGCTTATAATTCCAGCACTCCGGAGGCTGAGGTAGGAGGATCGCTGCAAGTTTGAGGCCAGCCTGAACTACTTAGCGAGACCTTGTCTCAAAAAACTGACCACCCCCAAATAAAACAAAACAAGAGGAGAGAAGGGAGGATTGTTACTGGCAATTAGTAAATAAAGAGATATTACTAAATATCTTACAATGCACAGGACAGCCCCTTAGAACAAAGAATTTCAACGTGTCAGTAGTAGTGAGGTTGAGAGACTCCTGCTACAGCATAGAAGTTAAGAAGGGGGAGATAAGTTTGGGCTTTTATTTTTTTATTTAGTGGTATTGGGGATTGAACCCAGGGCCTTCACACTAAAATACACCCTAGCCCTCTTTATTTTTTGAGACAGGGTCTCACAGACTGTCTAGATTGACTAATCTGGGCTTGACCTTGGGATCCTCCTGCCTCAGTCTCTCGGAGTGCTGAGGTTGTAGGTGTGCACCACCATGTCAGGCTAAGTTGGGGCTTTTAATATCAAACTTTCCAGAGAAAAGGAAGCTGAAACAAAGTATATCGGGAGGATGTGCAGGTGCTCAGAAGACAGGCTGTTGAACAGGGATGCTATGGGAAAGGGCTTGAGTGTAATGGAGAGTAGTGGGACAAAGGTAAGGAAGACAGGATGACAGCTCAGAAAGCTCTGCCTTAGTCTGAGACTTGGGTTTAGGTCTGGAAGGACAGACTCCCTGGCTTCAGTTAGCATCAGAGCTGCCTTTCTGCCTGGCCCCAACCCATTGTAGGCTGGAGCCCCTTGGATGTGTTACTGTGCTCACTGCTAGCACAGCCCATCTTCATGGCTGGACTCTTGGGCTTCCTCCTAGAGAACACAATTTCTGGTAAGTTGAGGCCAGCTCCTAGCAGGCTGGGGAGTGCCAGGAAGTCATCACTCCCTGGGTTAGCCACTGACTAACCTCTCTTCTGCAGGTACACGGCTTGAGCGAGGCCTAGGTCAAGGCCTGCCATCTTCTTTCACTGACCAAGAGGTTCAAAAGCCTCAGAAGTCCAGGGAAAGGGCTGTTCAAGAGTATGGGCTTCCTTTCCCTATCCAAGACCTGTGTTCCTGCATCCCCCGGCCCCTCCATTGCCTCTGCCCAATGCCTGAAGACCCTGGGGATGAAGGAGAGGGGCCCTCTGAGCCAGGAGAGACAGCGGACTTGTTGCCTGTCTCTGGGGAGCCCTGCCCTGCCTCTAGCAGAGAAGGGCCTAGGTCCCTGTAATTACCAGGAGTCCTATTTCTACCCTATTAGTTTAGCCCTAATTTGCAGCTTGCTGGAGAGTCAGTGCCCAGGCTCTACTTTGTCCTAGAGAGAGGGTGTGTGTGTGTGTGTGTGTTGTGTGTGTGTGTACACCATGGCCCACTTAGAGATCCCATTCCCAACAGGATGGGTTGCTTTTCCTTCCAGAGCAGGGGCCATGGTTTAATGGTCATGAATGAATGAGATTTTGCCTTGGAACTATCAATGCCACTTGAGCCGTAGCATTCACTTAACAAATATTTATTTACATGGATATGACAGGGTCGCTGTCCTTTCCAGCCACTTAGGATTTAAAAAAAACCCATGTAATAACTCCAGTGCACCACAGAAGGCATTCCGTAATAAAGATGGAAATAATGCCGTGAGAGCCCAGGAAGAAGTGATTCATTCTGATTGGGGAGAGTGGGAAATGCTTTATGCAAGTAACAACACTGAGGGTGGCCTTGACAAGGGAAGATTTGGGTTTTTGGAAAACGGATGGGGAGAACTTTTCAGGCTCAGGGATCCAGCTTGAGCAAAAGCATGAGTTGTACAAACTACAAGAAAAGCTCAGGGGTTTTGAGTCTTTGCAGTGACATATAAGAATGGGGGCACACGCAGGGAGAAATGAGGTGCGACTCTAGAGGTGGTGAGGATCCCAGAGATTATAGAGAGAAATTCAGTCCCCTCACTGAAAAGGCTAGACCCTTAGGGGAGGGCAGAAGTAACTTAAATTTGACAAATTCAAACCCGGGTAACTCCACCCACCATCTCGTCCAGTATTCTTGCTCCTTTGCCAGGTGCCCCTACTTCTTAACTTCGCTGCGGGCACCCAGACTCTTTTCTAGCTTGCCTGGTAGTGCCGCTCCCCTACTTTCCCGGCGCGCCTTACATCAGCCCAGCGGGCTCCGAAGGCACGCCCACGCCAGGCCTTGGCCCCGCCCCCGCAGCCCAAGGCCCGCCCCCGTGGGGGGAATCGGCCTGTACTCTAGGCCTTTCAGTTAGCGCGGGCCGGCGGGCCTGCTGCGAGGAGGGTGGGAACTTCCTCGGCAGCTGACGGTAGGTGGGGTCGGGTTTGTGCGCGGGTCGGGGCCAGGGTCCGGCCTAGCGCCGAGGAGTTGCGCGCAGCCGGCTGGTCGGGCACGGAACGGACATTTCCTCCCAGAAGGGACCGCGCGCAACCGGGGCTTTGGGGCCGACCGACCTCCGGGAGTGGGCGGGGTCGCGCGTGCGCAGTCCGCCTCCGGAAACTGCGGGGCTCGCGGGCTTCAGTGTGACTTTTCTTGGGTGGGTTTTCTGGTGTGGTGGTGCTGCGGCGGTCGTCTTTGTTACAGCTGAGCCGCCCCTTGGTGCAGCCGATGCTGTAGAAGTGGAAGGGCGGTCGGCGAAGCTCTTCTAGGGAGGGTGGATGGCAGCTGGACGCTGGGCGCGGCTCCGGGGCTGGGACCGTGGTCGTGGGACCGAAGTTTCGTCCTCTCCCTGGAGACGGGGCGTGGCCCATCCTGGAAGTTCTCTAGGGCTCTGTTGCCCTCTTCCGGGGATTGGAGGAACTGCCACGAGAGGGGCCCACGGCGGAGGGGTGGTGCTTCGCGCAAATACCCGTTCTCAGGGGACTTAGGCGCCTGCTGTTGCCCTTCGCGTGCTGGTTTATTCAGGAGTCCTAAACTGGTAAAAGTGGTTAACGTGAATGTTAAAGGCGGCCTTGAAGAACAAAAAGGGGAATTTAGAGGCCTCAGATTTAGAACGGGCCCGCGTGGTGAGAGCAACCAGCCTGGGTGTGGTGCTGAATGTTACAGACCTTTTTATTTTTTGCAGTACTGGCGATTGAACCCAGGTCCTTTACGTTGAGCTACATCCCTATTCTTTATTATTTTGAAAAACAAAGTCTCAGGCCGATGATATAGCTCAGTGGCATAAGCGCCTGCCTGGCAAGCGCGAGGTTCTGAGTTCGACTCCCGGTACGCGCATATAAAAATAACAGCAACAAACAAACAAAAAATTCTCTCAAAGACTAAGTCACTAAGTCGCCCAGGCTTGGCTTGAATTTGGGATCTTCCTGCCTCAGCCTCCCATAATGCTGGGATTACAGGTGTCAGCCACAACCCTTGGCTTTTCGGACCTTTTCATACCATTTTCCTCTGGCAAAATTTTCAATTACCCTCTTTCCCCCAAATAAAAGCCATCAATTTGAGGGTTCTGACCCTTCAAACTTTCCACAAAGAGGAGCTAGGATGGTAAACCTCTCAGGGCACCCTGGAGAGCGCCTCTGAAGGAAATGAAAGGGTTGGGCAACTTCATTTACAGTTGTGATCTTTGGCCGTGAGGAGCTCTTGTCCAGGGAAGACTAGTCTAGCTGCCACTTCCACCCTGTAAGAACAGTGTGTGGGAAATATAACAGAATGCCATCTCCAAAACAAAGTTTTGAGGCTGCAGCAAGTGACAACCAGCATGGGTACAGTGATGTGTCGCTTAAGGTGGGGATGTTTCGTCATTGTACAGTTTCCAGATCAAGTGAGCGTGCCAGTTTTAGCACAGTGTGAAGCTGTTCAATCAGCTCCACCCGGGGCGATATGAATTATTTTACCAGAGTCATAACCCGCCTAGGTATGAGCATAGACACATCCCACAGATCTGCATAAAGCTGTTTTGAGGTTGCCAGAGGAAGACAACAAAAGGGAGAACTACCAGTATGTGAATAGAGTGTGCGATGCAAACTAAGACGGTCGTGATGTCGCTAGGCGATACAGTCTGTGGGACCACTGTTGTATATGCAGTGTTGTGCACATCTGTATATATATTCCACCTGTCTAGTCACAAGTCAGTAGTCACAAGTAATGTCACAAGGCCACACCTTGCAAACTAGGTTATAGTTGGAAGAACAATGGTTTAGACTGATTTAGAAACGATTGTGGGTTGTTTTGTTTTGTTTTGTTTTTTTGAGACAGGGTCTCACTATGCAGTTCAGGCTGGCCTTGAACTCACTTTGTAGCCCACAGTGGCCTCGAACTCACAGCAATCCTCCTGCCTCAGCCTCCCGAGTGCTGGCATTATGGACATGCGCCACCATGCCCGGCTAGAAATGATTGTGTTAATCGGACTTAATTTCATTATTGTCTTAAATCCTAAATTTTCACCTCTTGGTACTTCTCTTCATTTTGCATTTATTGACTAAAATAATGAAGGAAATTATATCATTTTCTTAACCCACAGGAAAAATAATCAAATTCTCTGTCAAGCAGCCATAGTTACTGAATATCTATTAGGTTAAGACTACTAGGGTAGCAGTTCAGGCAGAAAAGTTTCCAGAAGTTTCTAGCTGCACAGAGGGCATGTTATCGTTGGTGGCTGTGCCTTGAGGTGGGGACATGAGAGATGAGTCAGTGGAAGTTAATTCTCTTCCTCTTTGATGTGCTGTGCTTTATGACTTTCTGGTCATTTGCTGAAAGGGGGTTTCAGTTTTCATTTGCTTCTGGAGGCAGAACTTACTAGCTTTTTTGTGTGTCATCGTTCCCTTTAAGAATTTGGTAATAGCTGGGCTTGGTGGCACAAGCCTGTAATCCGAGCCCCTGGGAGGCTGAAGCAGGAGGATCACCACTAGTTTGAGGCTAGCCTGGGCTGCATACGAGTCCAAGGCCAGCCTGGATTGCATAGAGAGACCCTGTTTTTTTTTTTTTTTTTTTTTTTTTGTGGGTACCGGGGGTCGACCTCAGGACCTCGCGTGCCAACAGGCACCCGTGCCGCTGAGCGATATCACCGGCCCCTTTTTCATATGTGGGATCCGGGAGTCGAACTCGGGCCCTCGCGCTTGCAAGGCAGGCGCTTACGCCGCTGAGCCATCTCACCGGCCCGAGAGACCCTGTTTTAAACAAAACAAAGCAAAACCCCAAAACACAAAAGAACAACAACAACAAAAAAACAAAAACAAAAGAATTCAGTGATAGCCATGGACCTCTGATGTATATGCATATATGCACAAAATTTTTCTCTTTCCTTCCCTTCCCTTCTGGTCCTTTCCCTTCCTCTCCCTTCCTTCCTCCGTTTCCTGGGGATTGAACCCAGGGCCTACCACAGCCATTTTTTGGTTGTTGTGTTTTGAGACATGGTCTCATATGTATTTTGGGCTGGCCTCGAACTTGTGGGAATCAGCTTGCCTCAGCCTCCCAAGTGCTGGGATTACAGGTGTGTGCCACCATGCTATCCACAGCTACTGTTATTTTGTATTTTGAGACAGGGTCTTGCTAAATTGCCCAGGTTGGGTTCGAACTCTCAATCCTCCTACCTCAGACTATCAGAGTGCTGGGATTACAGGTGTGCACCACCATGCCTGGCCAAAAAAAAAAAAAAAAAAAAAAAAAAAAAAAAATATATATATATATATATATATATATATATATATATATATATATATATATAATTTCAGAGGCTTCACATACATAGACTCCAGATTAACAACCTCTCTTTTAGAGGTTAAAAAAAATTCTTGAGGGCCGGTGAGATGGCTCAGCGGCTTAAGCGCCTGCCCGGCAAGCGCAAGGGCCCGAGTTCGACTCCCGGAACCCACATATGAAAAAGGGGCCGGTGATATCGCTCAGCGGCACAGGCGCCTGCTGGCGCGTGAGGTCCTGAGGTCGACCCCCGGTACCCACAAAAAAAAAAAAAAAAAAAAAAAAATTCTTGAGAGCTTCCAGAGCTTTGTTTTTAGATAGTGGTGAAATAATTCGAATTTCCTCTCCTGTCTTTCTCTTTTTTTTTTTTTTTTTTTTTTTTTTTTTTTTTTTTGTGGGTACCGGGGGGACGACCTCAGGACCTCGCGCGCCAACAGGCACCCGTGCCGCTGAGCGATATCACCGGCCCCTTTTTCGTATGTGGGTTCCGGGAGTCGAACTCGGGCCTTCGCGCTTGCAAGGCAGGCGCTTAAGCCGCTGAGCCGTCTCACCGGCCCCTCTCTTTTTGTTTGTTTTTGAGACAGGGTATTGCTGTACAGTTCAGGCTGGCCTTGAACTCACTATGTTGTTTAGGCTGGTCTCGAACTCACAGTAATCCTCCTGCCTCAGCCTCCCAAGTGCTGCTATCATAGGTGTGCGCTACCATGTCCAGTCCTGTCTTTCTCTTTTAAAAATTCTAGGAAGGATAGCATTGCTTATTTATTAGAATTGTGATAAGGATGCAACAATGGTTTGAGTTTCCACATTAAGTTATATTATTAGAAAGCAGAAATACTAACACCAATATGCCAAGGCTTAAACACTGTAGAAGAAAGATAATTTCTCTCCTGTCCTGTCCTGTCCTGTCATGTCCTCCTCCCTCCCCCTCCCCTCCCCTCTCCTTTTCTCTGTCTCCCTCTCCTTTCTCCCTTCCCTTCCCTTCCCTTCCCTTCCCTTCCCTTCCCTTCCCTTCCCTTCCCTTCCCTTCCCTTCCCTTCCCTTCCCTTCCCTTCCCTTCCCTTCCCTTCCTTTCCCTCCTGCCCTCATTACTGGAGGTTAAATCCAGTGCCTTAACGCTAAGCTACATCCCCAGCACTTTTCTTATTTTTTATTTTGAGGCACAGTCTAAGTCGCCTGGGCTGGGCTCAAACTTCTGATCCTTTTGTTTCAACCTCCCAGAGTACTGGGATTACAGGCATGCACCACCATGTGCCCAGCCAAAAGAGATATTTTATTTTCTCTTAGTGTGGAAAAAACTACGAATGGCCAAGATTGATGCTCAGGTGGTTCGATAAGGGGAGACTGTGAGTCCATACCTTCTATGTTATCAAGGAGGATTTTCACAAGATCATAGTTGCTACAGGGTTGTCTGGGTGATGCCCTCCCAGGCCTATTGTCCTGGAGACACTTTGGTAAGTTAGACCTTTCCTGCAGATGGAGGAGCTGGAGCAAGGCCTGTTGATGCAGCCGTGGGCGTGGCTACAGCTCACGGAGAACTCCCTCTTGGCCAAGGCTTATATCACCAAGCAGGGCTATGCCTTGCTGGTTTCGGATCTTCAACAGGTGTGGCACGAACAGATGGATACTACTGGGGTGAGCCAGCGAGCCAAGGTAAGTGTGAAGAGAAGTAGTGCTGTGGGGTGGGGTGTGGTAGGATTCTTTCCCAGCAAAGGTCAGGGGGCATTAACATCCACCAGCTTGATTGCCTGTAAGTTGGCAAGGAAAGGTTGGATTGGATTGGCACAATTCCAGTTACACGTCGAACATCTCTAATATGAAAACCTGAAATCCAAAATGTTCCAAAATGGAAAATTTTTAAGCCTTAGCACTCAAAAAGTTTTAAATTTTAGAGCATTCAGGTTTTAGATTTTGGGATTAGGGTTGCTCAACTGGTATAGTCTATGCATATATTCCAAAATCCAGAAAATTCTGAAATCCAGAGTACTTTTGATCCCAAGTATTTCAGATAGGGGATATTCAGCCTGTCATGTCTTACACTTTTACTTGCAGTCCTGGGTCTTTTCCAGTGCATGTGTGTGAGACTCTGTGTGCGTGTGTGTGTTTCTATATGTATGACAATGCATAATGTGACCTTTATTACTTGATCTATGCAGACGCTCTGTAAATTGATCTTGCCAAGATGGAATTGTGAAATAGGCCAGTTGATCTCTTTGTGATTCCTTTTGGTTTTCTTCTTTCCTGTTCTGGTGTTTTGCTCTCCCTCTCGTCCTCTCATGCCCATGTTAACCAGGGCCTGCCTTTGCTGTTGCTTGCGAGGAGTCAGTTTCCTTTAGCCCTCATTCTGTACAAATGCTCTCTCTTTAGGAGCTGAACAAGCGCCTGACTGCGCCCCCTGCGGCTTTTCTCTGTCATTTGGATAATCTGCTTCGCCCATTGTTGAAAGACGGTGCCCAACCTGATGATGCTGCTTTCTCCTGTGATCACGTGGCAGAGGCACTGATTCTCCGGGTGCGGAGTGAGCTCTCTGGTCTCCCCTTCTATTGGCATTTTCGCTGCAGCCTGGCTAGTCCTTCCCTGGTAAGTGCAGTTCAGATAGAGGGTGGAATTGCTGCTTGAGATGAAGCTTTAGTGCCCTTATATTTTTGTGAAGCCTAGTTACAGTTTTTCTCCAGTCAGAAAACTGTCCTTGACTAGACGGGAGCAAAAAGGCTTCTTGACTGGTATATCCTTTCCTTGCAAAGGCAGCAGAGTTTCAACCTATATACTTTGTTAGATAACTTTATTCATTGATGTATTTACTGGACAGTTATGAAATGTCACCTATGTGCTAATTATTGGACATTCTGACATGAAACAATATGGTCTCTTCCTGGAGTTTATAAGCTAATAAGGTGACAGATAGGAAATTCTGATACAGTGTGCTAAGTTATTTCACTGAGGTGGGCCCAGAATGGCTAGAGGAACAGAGAAAACCTCTTTGAAGAGAGAGTTCCTTTCTTTTTTTTTTTTTTCTTCCTTCCTTGTTTTCTTTCTTTTTTCTCTTTTCCTTCCTTCCTTCCTTCCTTCCTTCCTTCCTTCCTTCTTTCCTTCCTCCCTTCCCTTCCTTCTTTCTTTCTTTCTTTCTTTCTTTCTTTCTGTCTGCCTTTCTTTCTCTTTCTTTCTTTCTTTCTTTCTCTTTCTTTCTTTCTTTCTTTCTTTCTTTCTTTCTTTCTTTCTTTCTTTCTTTCTTTCTGTCTTTCTTTCTGTCTGTCTGCCTTTCTGTCTTTCTTTCTTTCTTTCTTTCTTTCTCTTTTCTTTCTTTCTGTCTGTCTGCCTTTCTGTCCTTTCTTTCTTTCTCTTTTCTTTCTTTCTGTCTTTCTTTCTTTCTGTCTGTCTGTCTGTCTGCCTGCCTTTCTTTCTGTCTGTCTTTCTTTCTTTCTGTCTGTCTTTTTTTCTCTTTCTTTCTCTTCTTTCTTTCTTTCTTTCTTTTTCTTTCTCTTTTCTTTCTTTCTTTCTTTCTGTCTTTCTTTCTTTCTTTCTGTCTGTCTGCCTTTCTTTCTTTCTGTCTTTCTTTCTTTTCTTTCTTTCTTTCTTTCTTTCTTTCTTTCTTTCTTTGTCTTTCTTTCTGTCTGCCTTTCTGTCTGCCTTTCTTTCTGTCTGTCTGTCTTTCTTTCTTTCTTTCTTTCTTTCTTTCTTTCTTTTTTCTTTCTTTCTTTCTTTCTTTTTTCTTTCTTTCTTTCTTTCTTTCTTTCTTTCTTTCTTTCTTTCTTTCTTTCTTTCTGTCTTTCTTTCTGTCTTTCTTTCTGTCTTTCTTTCTTTCGACAGTCTCACTGTGTAGCCCAGGCTGACCTTAAACCTGCAATCCTCCTGCCTTAGCCTTCCAAGTGCTGGGATTACAGGCATATAGCATCCTGCCTGGTTTGAGGAGAGAATTTTTTTTTTTTTTTTTACAAAAATTTATTTTAGTATAAGATTAAGCCATGTAATAGCTAGGTAAAAATAGAAGACTAAGGAATGGAATAGTCACAGTGAAATTGCATTTTCATACTAGGGAGACAATACGATGTTTACAAATGTGCATCCGGTTTATTTCACTTGTGAGTATTTTCTCGAGTTGCATCCATTTACCTATAAAAGTTTCCAGTTTATCTTTCTTTATGGCTGAGTAGTACTCCATTGTATAGAAATACCACATCTTTTTTATCCATTCCTCAGTTAATGGGCATTTGGGTTGTTTCCACGATCTAGCTATTACAAATTGTGTTGCTATAAACATAGGTGCACATATATCGCTGTGGTACAATGTTTTTAATTCTTCTGGGAAGATACCCAGAAAGGGAATAGCTGGGTCAAATGGGACATCCAGTCCTAGTTTTTTGAGGAATCTCCACACTGACTTCCACAGTGGCTGTACCAGTTGAAACTCCCACCAACAGTGGAGAAGGGTTCCTTTTTCCCCACAGCCCCTCCAGCATTTGTTATTAGTTGATTTCTTGATAATAGCCATTCTTTCTGGGGTGAGATGGAATCTCAGTGTTGTTTTAATTTGCATCTCTCAAATGACTAGTGAGGTTGAATATTTTTTCATATATTTATTTGCCATTTGTAGTTCTTCATCTGAGAAGTGTTTATTCATCTCAGATGCCCATTTTTGGATTGGGTCTTTAAAGAGGAGAGAATTTCTGAGCTGAGTTTTGACAATGAGTAGAAACTAGTTGGGAGAAAATAAAGAGAAGAATCACTGTAGGCAAGGAGCATGGAGATGTGTAAGTGTGGGGCAAGTTCAGAAACTTCATGACTGCAGGACAGATCGGAAGATGTGAGAGATAAGGTAGGCAGTGGCCAGGTCACGAAGGACTCAGTGAATTTGGATTTTATCTCACAGGCAATAGAGATTCGTTGAAAAATTTAAAGCAGGGGTTTAACGTGATCCAATTTGTGCTTCTCAAAAACACTGAAGAAAAAACAGGAAGAAGAAAACACTCTAGCAACAGCATGGGGTATGTGCCAGTGACTCTAAGCATTGTCTCATCTTGTGGTCCTTGTGACTTTCCTGCAAGATATGTATTATTATCCTCATTTTTCAGAGCAAGAGACTGAGGTTAAAGGTAACTTTGTCCAAAGAGGTCCAGTTTGTAACTGAATGAGCTGAATTCGAGCTCTGGCTTGGTCTAGTCTGCAAGCCCACTCTCAGGGATTAAGAGGATCATGCCTTGTACTCACTTGTAGCTTTAGTGCCCAAGTGCTTGTATTAGAAATGAGGAGTGGGCATTGAGAAGTAGTTTCTGGAATGACAGACAGGGCTGGTTTCAGTCGGTAGCACTTAGAGGCCAGGGACCTCTGTGGGAGCCCAGGAGTACGGATTTATCAGCAGAGAGATCTGTGGAAAGTGACCATCTTTTCCCAGATCCTGTCTTTAGCTGGGTGTGGTGATTTGGCGTCTCTAAATGAAACAAAGAATGGGACAAAGGACCTGTTGAGAAACTATTTACTGATGTTTATTTTTTATCTGGAACCTCGTAAAGGTAGACTGGAATGCTGGGGGAACTACTTCTCGTTCATTCTGAATTCCTAAGGCCAATCCACAGTGCCTGGCATAGAATTGTCACTCACATTTGTTGATTTTAATTGATTTAGTTTCTCCTAAAATCTTTCATCCTGCTTTTGATACAGAATTTCATTCAAAACCTCTTGGACTTTTTCTAAGTGACACCAGGGGGCACTATTCCCCTAGTAATGCTTATTCTAAGCTGCAACTTCTCACAGGTTTTGGGAATCCCGGTAAGAGAGAGTCTCATTTTGCGTTACACAGCTCTGCAAATTCTGTATACTGTGACTGGGGAGGCAGCTCTTATTGGGGTCTTATGCACTCTAAAATTTCTTCTTTCAAAAGAATAATAGTGTGCTGGGAGTGTCCCAAGGGTAGAGTACTTAGCTAGTATGTGCCAGGCCCTGGGTTTGATCCCCAGCACTGAAAAAAGAAATACAGTACAGAGCACTTGTATAATAATATTTTTTGTAAAATAATACTATGTACTTATCGTTTTTTTTTTTTTTTTTTGTGGGTACCGGGGGGTCGACCTCAGGACCTCGAGCGCCAGCAGGCACCCGTGCCACTGAGCGATATCACCGGCCCCTTTTTTTTTCGTATGTGGGTTCCGGGAGTCGAACTCGGGTCCTCACGCTTGCCGGGCAGGCGCTTAAGCCGCTGAGCCATCTCACCGGCCCCACTTATTGTTTTTGAGACAGGGCCTTGCCGTGCAGTTCAGGCTGGCCTTAAACTTATGGTGCTCCTCCTGCCTCAGCCTCCCGAGTACTGAGATTACAGGCATGAGCCACCACACCTGGCTATATAATAATATTATAATTGAGGGAAAATGTAAAGAAAGACTAACTGTTCTGGCACATTCTTCTAAATGAGGAGCTATAATAAGGAAAGATGCAAAAATATTTAGAGAAGGATGAGTCTTGATTGGCCATGGGAAGACATTGGCTTTGAACAGTTGATGAACTACTGTCCTTTAAGTTAAAGTAAAATACTTATCATTAAAAGAAGAAGACTGTCACACCAGGGAAACCCCAAACCCGAGGAAGCTTTGCAGGAAAAAGTTAGAGCCCTGAACACTGGCGAGGATGTAGGTGGATACTATTTCAGCTTGTGTGTGCGTCTGTGAAATCACACTGTTATAATTGTTGTTTGTTTCTCATTCTTGTGATAGTTTTCATTTACTTTTTTTTTTTTCTGAATGGGCAATTCCTGCCAAAGGCAAACATTTCGGACAGCATTTAAAGGTACACAGTGAAAAAAAACAGGTCTTCTCTTTGCTCCCTTCTCTAGTCTCTCATTTTCCTTCTCTAAAGCAACCTGTGATACCTGCTTTGTGTGGCTTCTTAAAAAAAGCTATGTACAGAGTTTATCTATCTGTGACTTAGGAGGCTGGGCTTGGTGGCACATGCCTGTAACCCCAGCACTTGGGAGGCCGAGGCAGGAGGATCGCTGTGAGTTCAAGGCCAGCTAGGGCTACAAAGAGAGTTCAAGACCAGCCTGAACTACATAGTGAAACACTGTCTCAAAAAGACAAAACAGGGCTGGTGAGATAGCTCAGTGGCATAAGCACCTGCCTGGCAAGCGCGAGGTCCTGAGTTCGACTCCCGGTACCCACATACGAAAAACGGGCCGGTGATATCGCTCAGCAGCACGGGCACCTGCTGGCGTGCGAGGTCCTGAGTTCGATCCCCGGTACCCACAAAACAAAACAAAAAAGTGTGACTTAGGCATAAACTCAGACAGTCAAATACATATCTGCATATATGTACATAGTTTTACACATGGTAGCATGCTGTACCCACTGCTCAGTGCCTTGCCTTTTCTACTTAATTATAGAATTTAGAAATCATTCATATCAATATTTTTAGAAGACCCACCTTAATATCTTTAGTAGCAACATGGCATTTTATGTAATGGTTGTATTAATACATATTTAATTGTTCTACTCCTTTGTGTGCTAAACAGTAATTACCCTGGTATTCACTTCTTCTATGTGTAAATGTGTGAACAAATTCCTGGAAGTAAATATCTAGGGCAAGAAATATTTGTGTCTTTGATCCGTTCACCTCATGCCAAATTGTCTTCCAGTGACATTTGCAGCTGAACTCCATATGAGTGAATGGAAAATACCTGTTGCCCTGCAGCTTCTACCACCTAATGTATTCACACTCGGAGTTTAACGCTAGGTCTCTGCAGGATATTAAGAAATATATAAGACTTTGGGTCTCTGGGTCTCCACTCTTTCTGTTTGCTTGTTTTTGAGACAGGCTTTCACCGTATAGTCCAGGCCCGCCTTGACCTCCCTGTATAGCCCAGGCGGGCCTCAAACTTTTGTGATCCTCTTGCCTCAGGCTTCTGAGTGCAGGGGAGTGGGGGTCTCTGCTTTATAACTCTGAAGCCATCTTGGCTTCTCTTCATCTAGTCTTCCTTCCTATTGTCTGATCTTTCTAGTATCTACTATAATTTTTGATATTCCGTGTTTTGACTTTCAGATTTATCACTCTGTTGGCTGCTTTTTGATATCTAGGAATTACATCGCAGATTTCTTAGTGGTAGAATGACCACAGGCTTGGAACCAGCAGACTTGATTTTGTAATTAGCCCCACCACTTTCAGACTTTTACTGCCTTGGATAAGTATGGAAGTTTTATGATTCAGTTTCTTCACCTGTGAAATGGAGATACCACTTGCAACCTTACTATGGACTTGTAAGAGTTAAATAAGAATATTTGTAACATTACGTTGTGATTATAGTGGAATCGCAACCTTCCAGCTCCCTACTATTTCTTTTTGAAAAAGAAAAGGACCATGAGAGTAGTTGAGGTAAAGCCCTTTTCATACCAAGGTGCTGCCAGAGCCAGGACTAAAACCTGTCGCTTAATCCCAGTCTGTTGCCTGTTTCACTGTGCCAGTGGATATGTTTCATCTGGGGGTCGAGAACTGCCGTTCTGTCTCCTGCCTAGAATGTGTGAACATTTCTACAGGAAATCAGAAGATCTGGGGGGAAGCTGTGAGTGTTTCCTTTGGAAAAGATTGAAAATGTCTGCTTCTTTATCCACTATAGTTTCTGACCTCCTTTACTGTTATAGCTCTTTGAGGACAGGGGTCTCAGAGCACATATTAAGCACCCAGTAGGTTTGGGTCAAATTGACTTGGGAACTGTGTTGCTTCATCTTTTGCTATCTGTCCTGGGGACCTACTGTCTTGGAACTGTCTCAGGATAGTTCGAGGTTGGGATGTGCTGTGTGACATAAAGAAGTGACAAGAATCTACCCCTGGATTCCACTTTTGGCCTTCTACTCTGTGCCAGCACCCTGTGTTTCTTGGGTCCTCGTGCTGGTACAAAAGTTGCTGGCATGAACCCCATCTCTCAGCCCGCATCCTTATATCCAGTATTTTCTAGATAAATGTGGAAAGAAGTCTTTTCCTCATAATTTGAGTCACAACACAAAAAAGTTTTTAGTGGTAACTTTTACCTAGAAAAATAAAAAAACGAAAGCATGAGATCTGAAGAGTCCAGACTTCTGATCCTGATCCAGATGTGTGTGGCTCACGTATCTGATGAGACATTTGGTCCCTTATTTTAAATCCCTTGGGGTGTCTTGTCTAAAGTGCTCCTTTTTTGATCTAGGGCAGGGGTTGGCATACTATGGCCAGCGGGCCACATCTGGCTCGCTGCCTGTTTTTGTAAAGTTGTATTGGAACACAGCCACCTCATTTGTTTACATATTGTCTGTGGCTGCCTTCGTGTGCCACAAGAGCAAAGTTGAGTAGTTGCAGCGGGGACTATATGGGCCACAGAGCTGAAAATATTGACTTTCTGACTCGTTCTGAAGAAAGCTTGCTGACCCTGATCTAGGGCTTTTCACAGTGTCTCCTTTAGTTCATCTCCTTGGGGGAAGGGAAAGGAGCTCTGATAACATCCCCTAGCCACAAACAGGTCGTTGATTTTAGTTATTTTCTTTGCGAGGCTAATGGATGCATTGCATAGGTGAATGAAATGATTATCCATTGTCTGTGATAGCACTGCCCTAGCTGCTCTGCAGTATGGCTCTGCTTGTATTCTTACTGCTTGTTAAAAGTAAGGTTTGTATACGGGGGCTGCCTTATTTCTTCCTAGGCTAGTCTCTTGGTAAACTGTCTTGGTCCTGTTACAACAGTAACTGTAGACTCTGCTATGTTTGTGGGAGCAGTTGAATCTTGGGGCTCATTTGGGGCTAGTATCAGCTCTGAAATGGCTCTTAATAAATGTCTGGATCTAATTTGACTTCCAAAACTACTTTCTGTTGACTTCTTCCTTCAGTTATGCTCCTGGTGGCATACTCTAGTTTAGCTGTACCTACTTTTTGAAGATTACTTAGGTCTGCTTTTATCTCTCAGCCTCTGCTGAGAGTTGAGTCAACATTTTCGTCTTCTCAATTATGTCACTTCCTTTTCTTTAAATCACAACTCTAAGTTATCCATCCATACTTTCTCTGGGCCATACAGAAAATCCTTGAGCCTCTTTAATATACTTAATTATTACATTTGAATTTATGTTCATGTGGATGGACTGCTTGCCTGTGAAACTAAGTTCCTATGAAAACATTTATTCTTCAGTATTTTTTTTTTCTACTACCTAATGCAAGGTTAGGGAGTACTTCATGAGAATCTGTTGGCTAACTGAAATTTCTTCTCTATCGAAGGTCTCCCGACATTTGATTCGTCCTCTGATGGGCATGAGTCTGGCATTGCAATGCCACGTGAGGGAGTTAGCAACATTGCTTCGGAGTAAAGATCTAGAGATCCAGGACTACCAGGAGAGTGGGGCTACACTGAGTAGAGGTGAGGGGACATTCTTGGGGGAATTGAGTGGGGAGGGGAACAGTTAGAAAACCTGGAGGCTCATTTGCATTTGAAAAGTGCTTCCCCCAGGTGGGTGCTGGGTGCTGGTCAGGAACTGGAGGTGGGATACTAAATGCCACTTCTCTCTGCCTGGAGTACCTGATGGGGCCTAAGTGGCCAGTAGAAGCTGTAACCGAGTCCAGATGTGTCCTAGCAATGACAAGGAAAGACTGGAAAAGGGACAACAGCTATACTAAATTGTACTAGGGCAACATGAACTTGGGAGTTTATAAGGTTACATAGCTCCAACTTGAGTCTAAAAATTCCTTTTGACCTTTATCTTTGTGGCAGGATAATCTCTTACAACAGATGCTACCCCTGAACCTACTATTTGTTGCCAGCTGCCCTCTCCTCCTCCTGTTTGCCCGCATTCCCTCAGATTTTGTTCTCCCACAAGGCTAGGGCTGTCTGCAAGTTGCATCTTTCTCCTCTTCCCTAAGAAATCCTGGGCTCTGCCCCTTTTTATCTCACAGGTAGGAAGCTCATCTTCATACTCATATTTCTTCTCCATCCCTTCTTATTACAGGTCGATTGAAGACTGAGCCATTTGAAGAAAATTCTTTCTTGGACAAATTTTTGGTAGAGGTAACGTATTTATTATTTCCTTTCCATTTCTACAAATTTGAGCACTCAAAGTGCCTGGATGGGGCTCGCATTTTGGGTGCTAGGTGACTTGTATGGTTGGAAAGTCCTTTGAAAAAGCTGCCTGTAGAAAGCCTGATAAAGCTTGAGATGTACATAAAGAAAATGGGAGGGAAGGGGGAAAGAGTCCCTTCAGCATCCAGCGTAGAGGAAGGTAAAAAGCTCAGGGCTACCATTTGGGGACTGTCTTGTGGGCACCACAGGCTGTGGAAAATCACAGTGTTTATGCAAGGGGACTGGCAGAGGAATGAATGGGGAGTAGATAATTGTGGCCTGTCAGAAGCTTCTGCCTAGGTTTCTCTTCTAAGGATTGAGCTTGGCCAACAGAAATATCTATTGAAGCCAAAGAGTGGGAGTATTAATAATAGTGACCTTTGATAATACCAGTCAATATTGATCTTTGCCTTTCCTAACTCTTCTGGGACTTGTTGGCTATATAGTTAGTACCTTAGTATTATTGTCCCTTTTTCTAATTATACATGTTACTGAAGTTGGTACTTTATTATGTAAGTAAGTGATGCTATTATAATACTGTGTTATGCGTAGATTATTCATATTTCTTTTGCTTTGTTTTTGTTTTTTACTTATTTATTTATTTTTTTGAGACAAGGTCTCACTGTGTAGCTCAGGTTGGCCTTGAACTCACTTATATAGCCCAGGCTGGTCTCAAACTCACAGTGATCCTCCTGCCTCAGCTTCCTGAGTGCTGGGGTTATAGGCATGCACCACCACGCCCAGCCTGTTTTTTATTTTCTTGAGACAAGGCCTTGCTATTTAATTCAGGCTGGCCTTGAACTCACTGTGTAGCCCAGGCTGGCCTCAAACTCACACCATTCCTTCTGCCTCAGCCTCCTGAGTGCTGGGATTACAGGCGGGCACCACTATCACAGAATAGTCTTAGTTCTGCTTTGTCTTCTATGCTTATTTTAAGCTTCTCATGGACAAGGTTTGTGTTTCGTACCTTTTTTGTACCCCAGATTAGCACTTTTCACAGGCCTAGGCATAAAGCAGACATTCTTGATTTGGAAAACTGCCTCTGCACTGAGCTATAATAGTTGGGGTCTTATTGCTAAGAGCAAAATATGTGAGGTGAGTTCTCTGTCCATGGGCCGAAGCAGTTGTAACTCTGGAGGAGAAGGAGACTGTGTATGGTAAGTCCTGAAGCAGAATAGGTGCCAAGTCTTTATCTGGTATTAAACCAGAATTGTGACCCTTTTCTCTCACAGGGCTTCTCCTGTCTCCAAATTTTAGCACTAAGGGAGGGTAACACGGCAGCCCAGGGCTGACACACCAGTGTCCTCCTCAGCCCCTTTGTTAAAGCAGTGCTAGGCTAATTCTCACCCATCTCTGCTGATTGAGGACCTCCTACCTACCTGGCTTCACTTCTTTTCACTTCTGGACCTTTCCCTCTGTGTCTTTTTGCTTCAGCTACATGAAATGACTTCTAATTTCCCCAAAGCTGTTTTCTCTTGCCTTTATGTCTTTGTATACATTCTTCCCTTTATCTAGAGTGCCTAAGGCCCTGGCCTTATCTACCTTGTAAACTTTTTTTTTGCAAGGTAATAGGGGTTGAACTCAGGAAGTGCTGAACTACATCTCCAGCCCTTTCTATTTTTTATTTATTTTGAGACAGGGTCTCACTAAGTTGCCCAGGCTGGACTCAAACTTGTGATCCTCCTGCCTCAGCCTTCCAAGTAGCTGGGATTACAGGTGTGCACCACTGCCCTTGCTTCTATTTGTCTTGTAACATCAGTTTTAGTTTCTTTGGGAGAGCTTTATGGATTTTCCTTGTAAAGATAATCCTTCTCCCCTGCTATTATACCTTGGTTTATACCTCTGTTTTATCACTTGAGACACTGTGGTACACTGTTTATATGTCTGCAAGACCATAGCTTTTCTCTACACTGATCTATGCACTTTTAGAGAGCAAGGAGTATGTTAAATGCATTTCTGTATCCCCAGCATGGACCTTAGTGCTTAGAAGAGGTAAGCTCTCAATAAGTGTGTGCGTGAATATTTTGATAAATTTGTCCAGGGGAATTTTGTGAAAATTGTGGTAATGTGGCTTGTTGATAAACTGTTGCTTGTTAGAGCTGTATTCAAGGACTTCTCTTATTCTCATGGTTTATTTTGCAGCTTTGGACAAATCACTTCTCTCAGAGCCACTATTTTCTCATTTGTAAAACTGGAGACTCATCCTCTTCATGCTATGGGGAGGGGAAAGCCCAGCAGAATGGAATGAGAAGGCATGTAGAACCCGAGTGCTGGCCGAGGGTAGGAGTTGGTATTTTGTAATTATTTCAAGAGCTCTGGTCCTCCAGGTTCTGAGTGTAGAATTTTATAATATATGGAAAGGATCTGAGAGAGAGGTAGTGTAGCTTTCCATTTTGTAGATGAAGACTTTGATCTGGAGAGGTCAACTGACATGCTTAAGGTCTGTATGTTGAGGATGTCATTTCTTAATTTACAATCTAGAAATCATTCCTGTTTTGTTTTACTGCTTTTGCTGATTGTACACACCAGCTGGGAAGACATAAGGGTTGGGGTAATGTGAATTCTTGTGGCTTCTAGGGTCACTGCATGGTCCTCAGAAATGGCCTGCATAGCTACTAGAACTGAAAGATCTGCTACCAGGATTGTAGAGTTTCTTATGGCTACTGCAGCTTTGCAGTTACTGTGCTTGCTAGGGTCCTACAAACAGGACACAGAAAGGTCATGGGGTCACCCAAGACTGAACTGAGAGGATGTGCCATCAAAATAAGCAACATGGGATAGGAGGATAAACAAACCGAGGGGAGAGCTTGGGACAAAGATGCAGAGAGGCCAGGCCAATGTCAGAGGGCCATGCGGTCAGTGCCTGGGGTCACTTTTTCCTAGTCTTATTAGGAATATTGCTATGTAAGAGGCCATAGACAGGGTGTGAGGGGCAGTAGCAGAGGGGGATTTCTAGGATACTAAGGCTAAGAAAAATATTTAAGGGCTGAACAGGGCTTACTTCCCCATATTTGGTTCTTTTGTTTTTCTTCTCTTCATAAGAACCTCTGATTTTTTTATTTGTAAGAAACCCAAAGGGGCAATCAATAGTGGCCTAAGTAGAGGAGGAATACTGGCAATGTTGATTCAACTCAAGGCTGGGCAGGGTGGCTGTTTGCATGATCCTCACATAGGACAAGAGGATTTCCCAGGACCAGGGGCTGAGAGCACCTTTAGAAGTGGGGAAAAAAGTCCGGGAGTTGGGGACTGCTATGACCGGCAGTAGGAACTGTGCCAAAGAGGAAGTTTAGGATGATGGTCTGGCATAGCCCACTCTCAGTCAAGTCCACTGGAGGGAGTTCCTTCCCTTGGCCCTGCCCAGGCCTCTCTCTCTCCATCTGGTTGCTATCAGGCTGTGTGGCTGCTGGCAGGCTCTTTATTTATTTATCCCAGTGTAATGGGGTGAGGAGGGAGCTGGCCTAAGGCTGGCATTCCGAGGCCATGCCACTGAGCCACAGGCGGTTTGCATGGGTGTGTGAGTCACTGGGGCTGCATGCTGCTCAAACCAGACTGCGGCTAGGCTCAGGGACAGCAGGCAGCCCAAAATAGAGCCCCGCCCTCTGCAGCTGGCAGCCTCTGGCTAGGAATCAGCCCTAGACACCAAAACCTGGGCAGTTGTGTAGGCTTCCTCTGGGTGGAGGCCCTTAGTGGAGATAGAGATTTTCCAATTGTTTCCCTCTCTGTCTTCATAAGAAGAGGATATTCACCTAGTGATCACTCCATTGCTGTATTCTGAATGCCTTGTAAGATTTACATAATGTATTCTGTATAAGACATTAACCAAGAAATTGGGGGGCCACAGTTAACATTGATTTGACTCAGCATCCTAAATGTAGCTGTCGTCATTGTCTCCTGTCCAGTTGTAGTTACTGTCTTCGTCCCTGTCTGGTTGCAGCCTGATTCTAAAGCAGATATTGTGTGATGAAGATATTTATTGCTGCTCCTATGAAACTGGAGATCATATCAAAGTCACCTGGAAGACATGGACAGACATTTAACCTGAAAATGGCTATCTTGTTAAGTTCATTCACAGAAGATTCTACCCAGTTTCTGTGGCTGACCCTTTATACCTTACCTGCCTCATAAATATTAATGTTCCCCAGGGTGTGTTCTTGATTCTTTTGCCCTTCACACTCCTTCCCTCTGATTGTCTTATCCATACTCCAGTGTCAAGAGCATCAGTACACCACTGAGTACCAATTTTGTATCTCCTCTGTGTTTGAAGCCTGTATTTCTTTCTGCATCCTTGATACTTCTACCTGGATGTCTCACGTATATCATACCCTAAACATGTACAAAACGAATCAGGTACTCCTCTAAACCTTTCTCTTCTTTTATTCCTTATCTTAGAAAATTGTGCGTTAACCATTGAGTTTCCCGAGCTAGAAATTTGGGAGTTGCCCACCTTCTTCTTTGACCTTATGTCCAAAACTTAACTTACCAGCTGTCTTTAGAATCCGCTCTTCTCTATTGCAGCTTCCACTGCTTTAAGTTAGCCAGTACCCTTTTTGGCCTGACCATGCTGTAGCCTCCTGACCTGCCTCCTCTTCAGTCCTTTCTCTCAGTTGAACTCATAGTCATGGTAGAATGGTCTCTTTGAAACAGAAATCTGACTGTGCCACTCTCTTGCTTAAAGTCCTTTAGTGGCTCCTAGTGGCCTACAGTTCTTCTAGGCCATGAAAGGCCATTCATGATTTGACCCCTTTGGCTTGATATGTCCATCCGCCATCGCCCCCTGCACCCTCCACAGCCTGACAGCTTGTATGATCCATTTGCCTGATATTCTTTTCTCTCTTGTCTGGAAAACTCCCCTTCAGGGTCCCCAACTCAAGGCGGGCATCAACCCTCTTGTGGGCCTTCCTTCCAATTTTTCCCTCCCTCAGTCTGTTCTCCTTCTTCCAGGCATAGGCACACCACACTGCTACTCTCATGGCCCCTGCACAACCCTCTGCCTGAGCATTGGTCGTAAGAAAGGACCTTGATAAGAAGAGGAAGGGTAGGGAGGTAGGGGCAGTTGAGTTGGTCAGTCTTTCCCACTTAGGCTTTTCCATTGTGGTGCTTTGCCAGTCCTTCTCAATATTCTTTTTTTAACATGGTTTCTATAGCACAACCCTCTTCTGTTTTTCTTCCTACCATTTACCTAAGGAGCAACCTTTCCCTGATACTTCCCCATCACCTCTTTACTGTTGTAGTGCTGGGGACTCAGTCTTTTGTGCTTTCATCTTTTTTCTTTTACTCTCTTGCAGCTAGTCCTATGGCTTTAAATACTTCCTTGGTTTTTTTGTTTTTTTGTGGGTACCGGGGGTCGAACTCAGGACCTCGCGTGCCAGCAGGTGCCCATGCCGATATCACCGGCCCTTTTTTCGTATGTGGGTACTGGGAGTTGAACTCAGGACCTCGCGCTTGCCAGGCAGACACTTATGCCGCTGAGCTATCTCACCGGCCCAATACTTCCTTGTTGATGAATCCCAAATTTAATCTTCATTAACTCCAGTTAGCCCACTCAGTATTCCATGTGGAAGTTAGATAGAGATCTTAAGCACAACATATTCAAAACCAAACTCCTAGTTTCACCCCCAGAGTTGCTTTTTCAATAATCCAACCCCTTCTGATCTAAGCTGATGGAAACTTCATCCTTTCAATGAAGGATGCTAAAATATAATTGCTAGAATGTAAGCTCAACAGGGACAAGGATTTGTTTTGTGCACTGGTTTATCCCAAGTGCCTCCACACATAGCTGACAGTAAATATTTGATGAACAGAGGAACAGTGACACAGCACCTGCCTGGCAAGCATGAGGTCCTGAGTTCGATTCCTGGTACCAAAAAAAAAAAAAGTACATTAACCCTGATGAACGGATGAAGTAATCATATCTTCCCATTCTTATTTTCCCCACCTCATTAATAAGCCACCAAACGATCACCTATTAGTAGCCTTAGTCTTAGCCCAACACATAAGTAGACAAGTAGCCTAGCTGGATTGCCATTTCCATTACCTACCTTGTTTCTTTGACACATTTTGTTTTCTGAAAGGTGGTTTCAACTTCAGAATGAAGTATAAATCTTGATCTTTTGTTATTGAAGGATACTAGAACCTGTTTTTTTCAGAGCCAGTTAAAAGATCAATACCTCAAAACCCAAACGAATCAGAACTAAATAAAACCCTGGAAACAAAATTAGTCATAGAGCCACAGGGGCTCTACATTCACAGTTAGAAAGGGTTGCCTCTTCACCAGATGTGGAGGAAGGCAAGGGTTATGAGTGTGTTTTTTTTTAGTAGCTCCTTTGGACATAATGAAGAAGGATAAGTCTAGATGAATGAAAAAATATCCTGCCATTGTGCAAGTTCTGATCTGGAGAAACTTGCAGTTAATTCATTCTTTCCTCAGTTAGTAGTGTGCAGATATTCTATGACAAGCCCCATGAGCACAGAGGGTACAATATTGTCTTCAATGGGATCACGGTGCTTAATGAGTGACAGTAAGAGCCATGGCAATGGAGTAATTTGAAAACACTTTCTATAAAAGGCAGACTTGATAAGCCCAGCTTGGGGGTGCACACCTGTAATCCCAGTACTTGGGAAGCTGAGGCAGGAGGATTGCCACGAGTCCAAGGCCAGCCTGGGCTACTAGTGAGTTCAAGGCCAGCCTGAACTACACAGAAAGGTAGACTTGAACTGGACTTTAATGGTTGGTTCATGTTTTGATATGGAAGATGTGAGCAAGAGATGCAAAATAAGAATAAGAGTGGGTAAGGATTAGTAGAAAATGAAGTCAGCAAGATAATAATGAGGATAAATTGTGGGGCCTTAAATGCTGAACTGGAGGGGTTGTTGTTTTATTTGAACATATTTCTCAGCTTTTTCTTCCTGTAACATTTTCTTTTTTGGTTTGTTTGTGTCCTAGGAAAGGAACTCAGGGCCTTGAGCATATTAGGCAAGAGCTCTACCACTAAGCTACACCCCCCACTCCTGTAACACATTTTGCCCATTTTAATCCCATTATTAACATCTGTTGTTCCATGCACTGATTCTCAAACAGGGGTGCATCTTTTAGAAAGGAGAAGCAACACTTCCCCCTGGCAGTTATTAAAGTTCTGACTGGAAAACTAACACAGGAAGGTGATCTTTTAGAAGCGTCCGGCCGTCCATGGTTTGCCCGTGTGATCTGAAGAATAGCAGTGCCATTGACAGGCTGGGCAAATCATGGGTGGGGCACAGTTAAATCTAATCTTGGGCATATAAAGGAATGGTTTTCTTTGCCTCAAACGCAAATCCACCAGTATTTGCCCTATGGAGTGAAGAATTTCTGGAGGGGAGGGATGGCTGCACATGTTTCTCATCTGTATTTCTTCTGACTTTTGCCTTTTCTTTGGGGTTTTCTCTCTGTGATTTTGTAGTAACCATTTAGCTCAATTACCAGGGGCCACCACTTCTTTTTTCTTTTTCTTTTTTCTTTTTTTTTTTTGCCTAAGAATGGATAAAAATGCCTCTTTCTTTATTTTCCTGTAATAAAGCTTTTAACGGTTTATATTTTCAAAAGTAAATTTAGGACTAATTTGAGGGGAAAGCAAATCGATATAGGACATACACATGGGATAAAATTACCTATTTCCAAAGGATGAGTTTCTTATTCTAAGCATCCCAATAGTGACGTACTTTCTCATACCCCAAATTCTCTTACTCTAAAAAACTCAAAATCAGGTATTACTAACTCAGATACCTTCTTGGGCCAGGCATGTGACACAAATATGTATGTCAGGCCAGATATAAGACAACAGAGAGCTGTAAGGGCCTGTGGAAAGTAGAATCATACGTGCTGGTGTAACTGACCCAGATAGGCCAGCACAGTTTAACAGAGGCCATACCAGGGAGGCATGTATCATACTTCATTCGGTGGAAGTTACTGACTCTTCTAAAATGAAAACTGTTTTTTTTCTTGTTTACTTCTACCAAATCCACTATTAATCTTTTACTTGATTTAAATCTCCTGTCTGAGACATCCATTTAGTTGAGATTTGATTTGTGAGGTCGAGACAGTTGATGTCTTTTTTTCTGGCAGATTTCTTTAGAACTCTCATTAGAGAGCCCTTAGCTATCTACAAGGTTAGCTTATAGTTCTAACTTGTAAGCTTTATGTATCTCCAGAGCATTTTGTAATGATTTACAGAACTGAGTCTCCCTCCTCTTTCCCCTAGTGGAAGAAGGTTTCATAAAAGTCCATTCAAACCAGGCATAGTGGCACACACAGCTATAATTCCAGTACTCTGGAAGGCTGGGGCAGGAGGATTGCAAGTTCAGGACCACGCTGGGTAACTTAGCAATTTAGCAAGACCCTATCTTAAAACAAAAAAATGAAAAGGCCTGGGGATGTAGCTCAGTATGGAGGCCTTGTATTCAGTCTGCATTATCAGAAAGAAAAAGGTGCATTCATTTTACTATTGCCTTTTAAAGGCCTTAGCCTATTTTTTTTTTTTTGTTGTGTGGGTACCGGGGGGTCGACCTCAGGACCTCGTGCGCCAACAGGCACCCGTGCCGCTGAGCGATATCACCGGCCCCTTTTTCGTATGTGGGATCCGAGAGTCGAACTCGGGCCATCGCGCTTGCAAGGCAGGCGCTTACGCCGCTGAGCCATCTCACCGGCCCCAGGCCTTAGCCTATTAAAAAATGAATGGCTTATTTATAGTTAAGTGGAAACATAAGATTAATTCTTTTTCATATTCATCTTGAATTTAAAGTGGGAATGCTCAGGAAGGAGTTGAAAGAATAAGGTTGAGGCTTAGGTTGAAAAGTCTTATAGAAACAGATTTGGGGAATCTTCTGTAAAGGAGTGATATTTAGGCATTTTTTAAGGAAGATTTTATTTATTTTTATTTGTTGCTACATGCTTGTAGTACATAGCAATTATGTTCAATATGGGAAGCTGGCACATATACATGACATATCTTAGTTTTTTTTGTTATCTCCTTCCTCTTCTCTCCTTCTGCCTCTTGCATCTCTTGGAGCCCTTCTCATATTCATGTATATATATGTATATGTATATATATATATTTTAATACACATTTGTAGTACATAATGATCACGTTCCTCATAGGGACTTGGTGCATGTACACAACACTTCACAATCCCCCCTCTTTTAAAAATCTCATTTCCCTCCCTTTCCTCTCCCCCTCCTAAAGAGTAATATTTGAAGCCAATGGATGCATCTTTTGCTGGGAAGAGCATGGAGAAAAAAACAAAGACCTAATGGTTGAGATTTGGGGAACCATTATAATTGGAGGAGGAGCAGGAACATGAAGGAAATGTGACACAGGGAGAGTCCAGATAGAGTAGTGAATTAGCCAAGAAAGTGGAACTAACAAATAGAAAGTAGATATTGTGCATGTGCTAGACACCATGCTAGGTGCTTTACTGAAGTTATAACTTTTAATCCTTACAACATACCTAGGAGCTAGGTGATATTATCACCACTTTAAAGATAAAGAAGCAGAGGCTCAGGGGTCAAATAATTGCTTAATGTCATTCAGCTGATTTGCCTGTGTTTGTTTTGACTCAAATCCTGTGCTCTTTAAAGCTGTCACCAAGAAGGGTAACCCATGGTGTCACACGTAGGAAAGAGAACAGAGAGAATGGGTGACCATCAGAAGATGTCAGGCAGTTAGTTCGTGATCTCAGGCAGTCTCAGCAGATTGCAAGGATCAGTTGATAAGGCAGTTGATAAGCCAGCAGCACAGAACTCTCATCAAAGAGGTTTCACAACAAAAAGGAAATGAGGGATAGCTGGAGAGCCAGAAGTGGCTTAAGCAAATACAGTGGGAAGATACATGTGTGTTTGAAGGCAAAGGAGAAGCCAGTGGAGGAGAAATGGATGCTGGTGAAAGGGACAGTGTGAGAGCAAGGATCTATGGCTGAGAAGGGAAGGGGTCACCCTTCCTCTGGGACTGTGGATGGCGTAAACGATGGGTGATAGCTTGAAGATAGATGGCTGGATTTCTGTATACTTCCATCTTCTTCCCCTAGGAGGTACAGTTTTTCCACCCAAGAATTTTTAAAGTCCTTTCCGTGGGTGTTCAGCTACCCTTACTTAAAAAGAGGGACATGTATGAAGCCCTGGGTTTAATCCTAAGCACAATCAATCAACCCTCAGCACCACCAATAAATAAATAAACAAGTAAATAAAAATAAAATAAAAAGAGGGAGAGATGATGGTAGGACTTTTCTGTTATGACAGAAACAGTAAATATGTTATTTTCTTCTTCTCAACTTTTACAATGTATTGTGTCTTTTCTGTTTACTCTTGCTTTCTATAATAAGAATTTCTGTGCTTATTTTTTCTGCTAGCTTATACAGTCCTTAAGGGCAGAATGGCTCATGTTTCCTTTTCTGAACCTAGCACAGTGCGCTGTGGATAGAGGTACACAATTAGTGGTTATAGTTTAAAGGTCTTGGCATTAGAGGATTTTCTCACATTCACTGGTACATGTTGTCTCTGGTTGTAGAAATAAGAGAGAAAACAAAAGCATCAAACAACTTACCTTTAAGTTTTACCTGTCTGTTGGCTTCGTAACTTTACCCTTATACCTAAAGTGGTCTCTTGTGTCCTTCATTAGTGGTTACGTTTGTTTTGGATGGGGAGCCACATTGAAAAAGCGAGCGTTCTATGAAGGTTGAGCCCTGTTGGTTGGCAGTGTAACTGTCCAGTACTTAAGGAATGAGACTTCATGATTCACAGGTACCCTTTTTATCTCCCATCAGTGAATTTGTCAAGGAAGAAATTCCCAGAAGTTTTCAGGGAAGGTGTATTTCATTCTGTGCTGAGGATCTAATTGTTTTTCTGTTTAGAACTTTAAACTCTGTGTAGACAGTACTTATTAGGCACCACTGAAAATATTAAAATATGATGGAGTCATACTGAAAACTTAAGACATTTTTTCTTTTCCTTAAAAGATGGACTTCTGGGCTGGTGAGATGGTTCAGTGGCATAAGTGCCTGCCTGGCAAGCGCGAGGTCCTGAGTTCGACTCCCGGAACCCACATATGAAAAAAGGGTTGGTGATATGGCTCAGTTGCACAGGCGCCTACTGGCACACGAGGTCCTGAGGTCGACCCCCAGTACCCCCCCCACACACACATACGCACACAAATAAATAAATAAATAAATAATAAAAAAATAAAAAAGATAGACTTCTGAGGGAGATTGGACCATTAGCATTTACATATCTATAAAGAATATTTTAATACATAAAACCTATGTTACCCGAGAGGGGGAAGAAACACTCATTGGGATAGGATCTGGGGTTTATACCAGGCCATTTCGGATAAGATGTTTCTGGAAGAAGTGAATTTTTTTATTGTTGTTTTCAGACAGGGTCTCACTGTAGACCAGGCTGGTCTCCATCTTGTCCTCTCTCCTCAGCCTCCCCTGTGCATTCCATTCATTCACCATCATGCCCAGCTTAAGGGGTGAATCATGAGCTACAAGTTTTTTAGAGGGTTTTGTATAGTGAATGACTGATGAGGGAAAAGGCACAACTAGATATTTTTTACACTTACATGATCCGAGGGAGTTTCCCTAAATCTCGTGGTTTGAGGGAATTCTTCAAAAGCTCTTTGGCTTCTGTTAATCTTATGCTCAAAGCTTGAGCAATTCTGATCCTGTACGTTGTCTTCTTAGAATCTTTTACTGCAAAGAACCCCTTCCAGTTCAGTGTGGGTAAGGCTAGGAATGAGGCAACACCTTGTCATGGCGCTAATCATACTCTTGGTCTAAAGATGGAGCGGTTGGTGGGACCTGCAGCAATGCCTTTGCTGCCACCCCTGGAAGGTGGGGGAAAAGCAGAGTAAACTTGCTGAATTTAGTGAGGACATAAGGAGATGCCAGTCTCAAGATTATCCCCCCAAAATATGGGCTAATGTCTCATACTCAGCTAAGAATTAATATAAATTGGGTGGGATTAGCTATCTTCAAAAGTGACCCCCCATCCAGTGATTTATAAATGTTTTGTTTATGACATCAGTTTATAAGGTAAGTGTCTTGATGAAAGAAACTGCAGCATCTCAGATATCATGTACAGAAGTTGAAGGCCGGGAATGGTGGTGCACACCTGTAATCCCAGTACTTGGGAGGCTGAGGCAGGAGGATCGCTGTGAGTTTGAGGCCAGCCTGAACTACGTAGCAAGACCCTGTCTCAAAATTAAAAAAAAAAAATGTTGAGAGCCATAGAATTTTATGAGCTTGAAGGGACTTTATCAATCTTAAGATATATCAAGCCACTTTGTTTTACTTATGTATAAATTAAAGTCTACAAGAATAAAAGACTTTATGTTTAGACAGTTTTAGAACTTTTTGTTTTGTTTTGTTTTTTGTTTTTTTTGAGACAGGGTCTCTCTGTGTAGTCCAGGCTGGCATTGAACTCACAGTGAACCTCCTGCCTCAGCCTCCCAAATGCTGGGGTTATAGGTGTGCGCTGCCATGCCCAGCTGACAGTTTTAGAATTTGGCAGTGGGACCCAGGGCTCCGAGCTTCCCATCTAGTATATATCCATCATATTCCAGGGCCTTGCCACATGTTACATGGCCATGCTTGGAACTTTATATGGGACGCAGGCAAGTCTGAGACCAAGTTGTGAGCAGTGTAAATACCTCACTTAACTAAAAGATGGAGGAGTAATCCCAGCGTAAAGATTTCTGTCCCAGCTGCTGCTTCCTCTCTTAACCCACATCCCCTTCTGCAACTCTTGGTCTTGGGTACTTCAGGTCCTTACAAGCAATTTAAGAAAAACTGTTATGTAATTAATTTATGATGCATTACCAGAGGAACAGAGTTATATAGAATCCAAAAGAAGAAAAACCAAAAAGTAAAAATTTATTAATGTATCTTGCATAGTGCCAAAGCAGTGATACAGTAGAACAGAATACTACCGCTCTAGCATGCATAACGTGTATGAACTCTCTTAAAGCCATTTGCCAGTTTTTGCCCTTTTCTTTGTATTCTAAGTAAACAGTGTTTATTTAGTTTCCCAGGAAAAAAGCAGCTGCATCACTCACCAAAAGAGTGTAAGTTCACATTGTAAACTAATAAATCGGCATTTTGGCTTCTAAATTAGTTTCTTACAATTTTTGTTTGTATCAGTCACTTTCTCTAGAGTCTAATCATTCCTAAATGAGCTATTGAAAACCAAATCAGAGATACTGGGTCTTTGGTAAACCCTAGAGTTCAGACTCCTCGTGAGGTGCTGCCTGAAAAGCCAGGTAGGGTCTTTGAATCCATGAATCTCTTTCCCTCCTTCAACTTTTTTTTTCTTTTTTTGAGTCAGGGTGTCACAGGGGTGCTCAGGCTAGCTTTGAACTCCTGGGCTAAAATGATCCTACTGTCTCAACCTCTCAAGTAGCTGGGACTGCAGGCATGTGCCATTGTGCCTGGCTCCCCTAACATTCCTTATTGAAAACTCTGAATACTGAGGGCTCCTCTAACACACCATCTTGGAGAATGAAGCTGGGTTGAAAAGTGTCCCAACAGGTATTTGGAGGTTGAGTATTGGATGCCCTTTGTTGGGTGCAGTACACAGATTGGGCCATACAACCCCCTTTATAGAACCTAATGCATACAGTATGACATCCTCCCTTCAATTCTGGGGCTTTGCCTGTCTGGAGAAGCCCTTTGGATTGTGAGTGGGAGGTGTAGAAGTTTTAACTTGGAAACAATCTCTCTAAACACTCTCTTAACTCACAACTGCCTTTCTTTAACTTCATTGGCCAGTTAAGGAGGGAAGTATCCATGCCCTTTGCCTCTCTTCGTTTTCTTATAGCCATTTTAGTGTCAGAGGACTTTCAAGAGTTTGGTCCTCTGATCTAGAGAGCCCTAATGCCTCAGAGTCTGGGGTGGGTTCTAGCTGGACTGATCTGGTCAGAACCAGCTGGGCGGACCCGCAGTGATATGCGGACCAAGAGTTCCTCTCTCCTGAAACTACCTCAGAGGCCTGGGAGCCCGAATCAAATGACCATTGTACCAGCCTTGTTTTGGGGCTCAGAATGCCAGTGTTCAGCTTGTCCTCATATATAAATATAGGTCTCTCTAGATATAAAAAGTGAGAGAGTCTGTAAGTTGCTTTTTTTTTTTCTATACCTCCTTTCATGGGGCTAGCTAATGAGATGCATATCATTAAAGGCCTGATGTTTTGTGGGATGGAGCCTTTTAAACTGGATGTGCCTGGCTTAGTTATGGCAAATATTTACCAAAAAAAAAAAAGAAAAAAAGAAAAAAAAGAGGGACATACCATATAAAATTAGAGTTCTGAAAATAGTACTGAGAGAGGGAGAAAGAAAAAAAAAATAGGACAGAAAATACAGGCCAGTCTGTTTGGGGAAAAGGGAAAAAGAGATAAAATGAGAGAAACCTCGGCAGTAAAAACAGCATCTTGGTAAACAGACTATAAAAAAAATTGTGACCTGCTTTCTGGCAACCCTGGCGGCTGTCGAGCGGGTGAAGGTGGCGGAGCTGGCGTCTGTGTGGACGCACGGTGCCCAGGGCGCACGGCTCCCCTGGCCGTGCAGGGCGTTAAATTTAGCCACATAATGATGGGCCTGAGGAGCAGCCTCTTGTTGACCACACCATAATTACTACTTCGCTTTATGAATTTTATTTTGCTTATTCTGTTTCCTCCTTCTTTGGCACTAAAGAGGCCTGGAGTGGGGGGAGACCCGCCCCCACACCCCTCCTCACTGGACAAATGAGTCTTCATATCTTCATAGAAACGTGGGCTCTTGAGCCATCAGGGTAAAAAGTAAGCTCCCTTGATTAATCAGAGAGTGAGGAAGGCTCGTTGGTCCCCAAGGTTCTTAATGTGCTGGCCCTACTTCTCAGATTTCTAGAGGAAAATGTCCTGTAGTCTTTGGTCTAAGACGACACTTTGATTGAGTCTAAGAGGTTGAGACTCTTACTCCAGAGCAAAACTCCCAGGGGTGTTGAATTTTTGGTCTTTAGTCCTGTGCTCTCTAGGTAACTCCTTGGAAGTTTAGTTTTGATAGCCTTCTGCATCATGAAGATGCATTATTTATATATTTTAGTCATGGTGACAGCTGGGTCCTGGAAGATGAGGGTCTAATGTAATCAAGTGATTCTTCAGGTGACATAAAAATAAGTGCTTGGAATGTTCTGTTGAAACCTCAAGTACTGACCTTCTTGGGCACTTGGATAGTTGTTGACCTTGGGTTGAGTTTGCTGGAGCACACCATGGCCTTTGTCAGAGTGGTACTCCTAGGCATAGCCTCACCTGCAACTCCAGGGAAGTGGCCAGAAGCCTTGGCCTCAGACCAGAAGTCCCATAATGGGGAGAGAACGCAGGCTGTAAGGGCATCAGAAGAGGTGGATGAAATAGGTGCTGGGTCACTGGGGGTGAAGTTCTTGAGTGTGACCTAGGCTGGCTGCTACCTGTGGCCCCAGAGTGGCCCTCCAGCTGAGGAAGTGGTGGAAAAGGAAAAGCAAACAGGGGTTGTGGTCAGGGTGCTGGCTTGTCCATCACTGGCCAAGACTGTCCTATTTGTGTGTCAGGGGTGGTTGGGCTTCTCCCGAGGCCAGGAGAGAACGTGTGCAGGAGAAATTTCTTGCAGCTCTTGTTTTCCCAAAACAAAGGAAGCTCCTTGCATTGCTGGAAGTTGCGTGCTTGGATGCTGCGTTTGTTATTGCCTGATAACCTGGCCACCAACTCCTGCCCTCCCCTTCACCCCATACTGCCAGTGGCTTAGTGGGAGCAGCTTCCTGTTCTTCATCCTAGGCAACAGATTCATCCCAGAAAGGGGAAGAAAGAGAAGAGCCAGCCCTCCTACCCCAGGACCTACTGATACATCTTCCAGTGGAAACCTTCTAGAACAGTGCTTTTCAAAGTGATCCCACACATGGCCTTACTGTGCATAACTAATATGCAGTGTGTGCCATGTGACTTACAGCTCAACAGACTCAAACGGTTGTCTGCCCTGCTCATTGAGATGAGTCCTCTGAACACGTGCTTGGGGGCTATGGAAATGTCAGGTTACTACAAAAGTTTTTAAATACTTATACTCAATAGCTATAATTATCTCATCGTGGGTTCGTGACAAAGGAATCATGGACCAGCACCAGTTTTCCGATTATATTCTGTCTGTGTTTTCTTTTCTTTTCTTTTTTTTTAATATGCAGGTACCGGGAGTCGAAATCAGGACCTCGCGCTTGCCAGGCAGGTGCTTATGCCGCTGAGCTATATCACTAGCCCTCTGTCTGTGTTTTTGTTTGAGATGTTGTCTTGCTTTATAGCACAGGCTGGCCTCAAAGTCAAGATGCTCCTGCCTCAGCCTCCCAAGTAGGTGTGTGCTCCCAGGGGATTATAGGCATGTGCCACCGTGCTAGATTCCTGATCATGCTTTAAATAGCATTGTTCTAGAATTTTAAGACCTCATGAGTTGAGCTATTCTCTATTAGACCTAGTGGTCCTACTCTAAATCTGTTCATGCAACCAGGCGTAGTGGTGCATGCCTGTAATCCCAGCACTTAGGAGGCTGAGGCAGGAGGATCGTTATGGGTTCAAGGCCAGCCTGAACTATATAATGAGACCCTGTCTCGAAAAAAAAAAATTCTGTTCATGGTGATAAATAGGAAAAGGTATTCTTTTTCTTTTTTTTTTTTTTTTTGAGACAGGGTCTTACTATGTAGTGCAGGCTGGTCTTGAACTTGCTTACATAGCCCAGGCTGGCCTCGAGCTCACGGCAATCCTCTTGCCTCAGCCTCCCAAGTGCTGGGATTACAGGAGTGCACCACCATGCCTGGTGGAAAAGGAATTCTTAAGAAAATTTTGAGGCAGTGAAAAGGAATTCTTAAGAAAATTTGAGGCAGTGAAAAGCACTGAATTTCCTTTGCCATATCATGCTGAAGAGCTCTAACAATGAAGTAGAAGGCCAGATTAAAGATTTCTTCTCCGGTGCCAAGGTTCTGAGACTCTAAGGTTAAGTGGTGTGAGGCCCCAAGATAAAGTTAATGACCGTGATGATTTTCCTGCAAGGTATTGATTCTAAACCTTAAGCTATACTCTGGGTGAATTAATGAGATAGGGGAGAAAGAAAAGGAGTGAATGTTTTCCTATAGTTAATTTTCTAGTCTGTCATTATCATCGAGATATGAGGTCTTATGCAGACTGATCACATGTTTGGTCAGCATTATCTTAGTCTTCTATTAAGAGGCCACCAAATTGTTTCTAGAGGTTGAGAGATCTAGGATGGAGGAGAAAAGTAAATATTGGCAGAGTTGGTGGAATTCAAGTGAGAGATAAGAAATGGGCCTTGGATTAGAAATGTGGATTATTGGCAGGGTTACTTGACAGCACTATTTGGGGTGTGGTGATGGTAGGAAATATTCAAGAAAGGAGGCTAAAAGCCCTTAGAAAGGACTAGCTACACAATCAAAGGTTTTACACACACACACACAGAGAGAGAGAGAGAGAGAGAGAGAGGGAGGGAGGGAGGGAGGGAGGGAGGGAGGGAGAGAGAGAGAATGGAGGCTGAGAGGGAACCTTGCCTGGAAAATAAAGCAGTAATTTAAAGGAATGGAGAGTCTTGTGAGGAAGGAAGTGGGAACCTGCTGGATTCCATCCTTGCTAAAGGATGGAAAGAAAAGAAGTAGGCCCAGCTGAGCCTCTGATTCTTTTCTAATAGCCCATTAACTCCAGAGTACTGCAATCAGGAGAAGAAAGCAGATGGAAGCTACTGTAAATCTGATGATGTGTCCCTGCTTAAAACTGTTGAGTGGCTTCCTGTTGTCCTTATGATAAAGTCCAGACTCCCTAATCAAACCATCGAACAGCTGTCAGTTCCTAGAGCCCCTCATTCTGGTATCTCTTGTCCTGGTACATGCTGTTCCCCATGGAACCTCCTAGGCACCACCAGCAGAGCTTTTTACCTAGAGTCTTGTTCTGTTTATTTATTGATCATGGATGGATGGGTGGATGGATGGATGGAACCCAGGGCCTTTACCAAGCTAAACCTAGCCTGTTCATTGTTTGGATTCTGGTGAAGATGTTACTTTCTCTGGAGAACATCCCCGGCCTTGTGAGTTCAGTTTAGTTATGTGCTCTTCTGGTTGCTCTGTCATAGACACTGTACTGTAATTACTGGCCTTTCTGACTTCCCCTCCACATGGTAAGTTACCTGAGAGCAGGGCTATTATATCTTAATTTGTCTCACCCATTGAAAGCATTCAGTACATTTTTGTGCTGCTGTATGTTCTGCAGAAGACTTTTGGCTTCATGATTTCGTTTGACTTTCACAGCTACCTGGTGTGGCAGGCAGGCTTCACTGAGTCAAATTCAGCACAAGTACATTGATCACCTACTTATACAAAAAGAAAAACAAAAATGAAGGACAGGGGCCGGTGAGATGGCTCAGCGGCATAAGCGCCTGCCTGGCAAGCGCAAGGGCCCGAGTTCGACTCTCGGAACCCACATAGGAAAAAAGGGCCGGTGATATCGCTCAGCGGCACGGGCACCTGCTGGCGCGCGAGGTCCTGAGGTCGACCCCCCGGTACCCACAAAAAAAAAAAAAAGAAGGACAAATTTATATAGTTTTGTTTTTTTAAGCCTACTAGCACCACTTAAGGCTGAGTAGATATAATGGATTGGCTTCGAGAAATTGAGTGACCCTGAGTCCCACAAGTAATTGTGGTAGAAACCAGAACCTCATCCTTCCACTTTCTAGTACAAAGCTTTTCCCACTTTCCCACACTGTCTCTGAGGCTCTGTTTTAGGGAAATGTATTTGAGAAAGAAGATGCAGGGAGTAAGAAAGCATACCTGTACTTTGTCTTAAACCTGCCACTGAAGCACAGTTTCTAAAATTAGAGAAAAATGGCCAAGCACCTGGTGGAGTATCCCCACATAGGAATGTTAGAACCACGAGACAGAAATGAGCACGGAGAGAGTTGGAAGGAATCCTCTATCCTGGAGAAGGATCTGAGGCATACTGACGTTTTCAGCTGCAGAAGTTTTCACTGGGCCTCCCCTGAGAACAGACTAGCCAAGTAGGATGAAGACAGGACTAGAGTGATACTTGCAGGCCCTCTGGCAGTTCTGCAGCCTCTGAACAAGGAAGGTAGAGGAGCTAGAACATGTGGGGCTTCTTCTTAGCCTGTTTTATTCCTCAGCTCTTGGGAGCTGTAGTAAATGGACATCATCCAACTCAGTGGAAACTTAGTCTGTAGGCAGGGCTGGCTGCAAGGCCAGGTTCAAAATTACTCCTGTGCCCTGCCACTGGGCAGAGAAGAGCATGGCCCTGGTTCTCTCACCAGCGGGGATCAGTAACTTCTAGCCATCCGGGACCCAGACACTCTTTGTCCAGCTATGTTTTCCCAGTGTCTCCTGGGGAGTGATTCATGGCCAAGGTGACAGTGGGTTTGGAACCCAGATGAAAGGATTGTGGGGACCACAGGACAAGATCCCTTGTGTGGTGACCGCTGGAAAGAGGAGGGAGTGAGTGTGTGTGGAGGTCAGTGACGCAATTGCCCTGGCTTGCAGGCATGGAGGAGAAGGCTCGCGGTGTGTCTCCTTACAAAGAGGGCCTCGCCACATGAAGCAGGGGGTGAAGGTGATCCTATTGTGAGTCACCCAGGAAGGGACGCTGTGTGCCCAGAGCCCAGAGGAGAGGACTTGTGGATTTCCCACTCTTTCCTTCTATGATTTTATGCATAATATGGGTTGCTTTAGTCACTTAAGTTGTACTGCTTCTCTTTTGTCTTATCTGTTCTTATCTCTTTTTCTGTCCTATCCCTGATGTGTGTGGATTTTAAATCTATCAGTTTGCTTTTGATTTCTCTGTTTTTTTCCCCCCTGAAATTTGGAGTCTATTGATTTCAAGAAACCCAAACCATACTAATTGTGTTTGCCTTTGAGAAGATGGCCTGCTGGCTCTTCGCCAAGCTCAGTCATTCTTAGCTTGTGTTTGCTTTCCTCCTTATCTCCAGCCAAGGCAGGCATCACATCCTGGACTGGAATCTGGAGGGATTCTAGGGCGCCCCTGGATCCAATTGCCCCTCTGTGGAAGGCAGCTATAGTCTGGCCTTTATTGAGGTCTGGGACTGCGGAGAGCTCGGGGAGTGTCCCTGTAATCAGCCAGCCACCAACCCCACACTGCCTTGTAATAAAGCAGCTCTATATTTGTTCTGTTTATAGTCTCCTCTGTAATAATGCCACAGCCCTCACTTCCCTCTCTCTTTCTCTCTCTCTCTCTCTCTCTCTCTCTCTCTCTCTCTCTCTCTCTCTCTCTCTCTCTCTCTCTCTCTCTCTCGAGATTTTCTGGATAATAGAAAAATTTGAAATGTTAAAGAAGGTTGTAGACTCAGAAAACGTTTTTATCTTGGTTGTGTCTTCTATGGGAAGATGCCCAGGCAAGCGGGTAGTCTGCCCTGAGGAAAGGATGTGTTGTGGTGAGCATGTTCTGTGCGTGTGTGTGCCATGGCCGTGAGGACTGTCCGTGGGGAGAAGCTGTGGGTGTGTGCTGTATGGTTGGAGTAGGTGTGGGATGCACCCTGTCATGGCGGCAGTCAGTGGAGAGTGAGAAGTATGCATGCAAAAGCGTCCCATACAATCATAGAAAATCCTGTTTTGGCAGATTGCAAAACCGGCAGGTATGTTGGATAGTGCAAGCTAGAAGCTCAGCTTAGAATGCAACCTTTTTTTTTTTTGTGGGTACCGGGGGTCGACCTCAGGACCTTGTGCGCCAGCAGGCGCCCGTGCCGCTGAGCGATATCACCGGCCCTTTTTTCATACGGGGGATCCAGGAGTCGAACTCGGGCCCTCGCGCTCGCCAGGCAGGCGTGTATGCTGCTGAGCCATCTCACCGGCCCCAGAATGCAACCTTTTGAAGCTGATATTCCATTCATTTTTGGGACAGATACCCTTTTGCTCTGCTCCCTCTCCAGCCTTTTCAGACCCAAGCCCCACAGTTTTGCTGGTGTCCCTGCATATTCTTCCTAGTTCCTCATCTCATTCTTTGTTAGCCAGGAAGAAGTCAGAGACAGCCTCATGGAGAGGGAGCCAACAGTAAGCCGCCTTGGCCTTTGCCAGCTGGAGGCCGGTCATTCCAGCCTGAAAGCTCTGCAGTCTACCTGTATGGTCTGATACTGGGAGTTGTTGTTTCCATGTTACTGGTTAACAATTCTAATTCTTCCTATTTCCCTCCCCACTCTACCCTTGCCCACCCCCTGTCGGATTCTATAAATACTTTATTATATGGCACTAGTAAAACTTCAAGTATTTCTTTTTATTAGAGCCACATAATATGGTAATTGTGTGACAGAACACAGCTCCCATGAGCAGCCCCCACCCTCTTCCCAGGTGTGGCCTCTCTCAACCTCAGCGTGGGCCAGTCCACAGGCCCCTCTGTTCCTCGTGAGTGTGCTTCGGGAGGGGCTGGGTCAGCTTTTCAGGGAGAGCTAAAGGGTCAAGGCCTCAGAGTAGGATCAGGCTAGAGGAATTAAGACGCACTTTTCTAGTTTTAAGAGTAGTCTGTCCTGGCTTGTGAATATAGCTACAATCTCATTAGCATGAATTCCAACCCATGCATGGGCCACTTAACCAGGCTTTTTTTTTTTTTTTTTTTTTTTAATAGCACTGTCATGTGGCATAGAAGTAGGCTTTGAACTTAGACCCAGGGCTAGAAGTACGTGGGTTTCTTTGGTTGATTCTGATTCACAGTACAACTTGTTTGTTTGATTTTTAACAATGGTCATCATTCTTTCTAATGTCTCCAGGGTTCCGTCTGATTGCTTCTGTGTATATGTATGTAGCTCTGTCTCTCCGTATCTCGTACGTTTTGTGATGCTTAGGATCATGCATGCCAGGCAGGTGCTCTGCCACTCAGCTGTACTCCCAGCTGTAAGTGCAGACAGAAACTGACCCTTTCTATCTCTTACTGCTTCAACCCTAGAACATCTTTCCTCTTTAACCTGTCATTGTTCCTTGTGTCACTGCTAAGGAATGGGGCTGGAAACTCCACAGTTTATAAGTCTTTCATTACTGTTAATACGTGACCTGAAAAAAATATATTTGGTGCCTGATTGCATGTTATGATTTCATTCTGGTTTCTGTCCAATGTGATTTGACTTCGAACTTTCCTTACCCCTTCTGCTGTAGCAACTGTAATAGGTCAGTGTATCCCTACCAGAGGTTTTCTGAATCGAGTATGATTTATTTCTATATCCTGACTTCTGCAAAGCTTGAGAATTGGGGATTCCTGCCCAAGTAGCAGCTAGCAGAGCCCCCAGTGCCAGGGACATGGGGCACAATGTTTAGTTTTTTCTTAACTGCCCACGTGCCAATGTTTGCATAGGGACCAACCCTAAACTGGCCTCTGTTGTCCACCCATTAGTCCCCGTGGGGATGTATGGGCATATGCTCTTCCCACCTTTTGGGCCTAGCCAAGGTTAATATTAGACCTTCTAGCTGGGCTGCTATTCCCGAAAGCCACAGGGTGTTGTTAATATTCATGTGACCGCAGGGGCTCATCAATATTCATGAGGTATCAGCAGTCTCCCTTCAGGCCCTTAACTTGGAGAAAACTGGGGTGATTAGAGTTTCTAGAACTTAAAACTAACCCTATTTCCTGGAGTCTCCTGAGGAGGAGGCAAACCTTAAAAGTAAATGTCTGAGCCAAGAGAAAAAAGGAGTTTTCATGCCAGTGTCCTAAACTGGTCTGACAACTTAGTGGAGGTGCTGGTCGGCTGCTGTTAATGTTATCCAGCATTTACTGAATACCGCTGGGTTTAGGTACTGTGGGGGTAGGAAACTGGCATTTGGAAGTTCTTGCTGAGTGCTAGGGATACAAAGATACACTGGCGTAATTCTTGCCCCAAGAAGCAAGGGGGGCTGGCTCAGAAGGGGAGACAGGTGTACACTCACTCAGAGTCCAAGGAGGCGTGCCCCATAGGGAAAGGGACAAAGTGCCTGATAAGACAAACGAGGAAGTCATTCTTTGGGGAAGTTGGTGCAAGAGTCCCAGGGAGCTCCTGAGAGGGAGTGGATCCCAGGACAAAAAATCAAAGTATGATTTCCTGTGACATCTTTGATGACTAAGGCATGAAGCCCATATAAATGCCCCTTCTGGGGTCCCTGCTTATCAGCTTTGGCTGCTGCTGCTTTTGTCAGATGCATTAGCCATTCTTAGACCTTGTTTAGTAGAACTTTTTTCCTGTATAATATTTGCTTCTATCCATAGCTGGGAAATGTCTCCCCATCCTCATTTAACTAGAAATCGTGCTCAGGTATGACATAGTCTTCGGTGTAGTTTGGGTAGTAAAAAGATGGATGCAATCTCAGACTGTATAATTGAAGACACAGTATATAGTTGGCCTTAGAATTCTTGTATTGGATTTGAAAGATGTGTGGGACTTTAGTGTCTAGGGAAATCAGGACAATAATGGAAGGGATGAACATACAATAAAAAAGAATGATCCAAAGACATTGGACTTACTTAATTCAGATAGTAGATTGGATGATAGCATATTCTTTTAAATATGAAAAATTAGCACAGGTAGGATGAGAAATAGCTTTTCTGCATTTTATTCAAGATGATCTAAAAAAGGACAAACTTGAATTATAACAATAAGGATGTAGTTGAAGAAGATTTTTCACCTGGCTGCAATATGTTATCAGGGAATCTTTGGGAACTCCTTTGTTGGAATTCTTTAATATACTTTCTGTGAGCTGGGCATGGTGGCCACACCTGTAATCCAAGCTCCTCAGGAGGCCAAGGCAGGAGAATCACAAGTTTGAGGTCAGCCTTGGCAATTTAGTGGGACCCTGCCGCAGAATAAAAAAAAATAAAATAAAAGGGCTGGGGTGTAGTTCAGTGGTAGAGTGCTCGCCTCGGGCGCTTAAGACCCAGGGTTCAATGCCCCAGTACCACAAAAAAGGAAAAGAAAAAAGATCCCTTCTCTAATGACAAGTGTTACATAGTCCTACCTGGGAACAGTTGGGGAGAGAGAGATTAGGCAAACCCATGGCTGTCAGAAGATTCTAAGGCTGAGTTTGATTTTCTGGCTCATGGTATGGCCTGTCAGAAACTTCTTTGTCTCCTACAAGATGACAGTATTTTTGATGGAGTCCCACCTGTGTCCTGTGATGACATTTGGAAAATACTTGCCTATAGTTGAAGCTATCTTTCCCAGGTTTTGAACAGCTGTCACCTCTCCTCTGTTCGGTCTGCTAAAGACCTGTAAGGCTTGAGATCTGAGGAGGCTGACGTTGGAAGCTGGTGTGCAGCTGCTAGAGTTAGATCCAAGAGTGAGTTTTAGGGGAAAAACTTAGCTTGAAAAAAATAAATCTTTTTATATACCCGTTCACTGTCACCCTGCATCTCTTCTATTTCTTTATTTTAACTCTACGAAATCTGTTTGCATTTTTGCCTTGATCTTTACTATTCACATAGGTATTCCTTAAGATGAATGAGGAAAGCCAGGAGTGGGGCACATGCCTATAATCCCAGCACTTGGGAGGCTGAGGCAGGAGGATTGCTGTGAGTTTGAGGCTGTCCTCGATTATGTAGTGAGTTGAAGGCCAGCCTGGAATACATAGTGAGACCCTGTCTCAAAAACAAAATAAACAAGAGAGTGAGGAATTGCTGTACTACCTGAATGAGTCAGATAAAGGATGCTAGAATGTAGCCTCCATGAGAGAATAAACCCTGTATGTCTTACTCACCCTGTACCTCCAGTTTGTGCCTGGTCCATGGTAGGTGCTGCAGAAGTATTTGGTGAGGGAACAAATGTTTCTATCTGTGAGATGAACTAACTTCCCAAGGAGCCTATTATGTATTGGAATGTTTGCCCAGAGCGAGGATCATAGGAATAGTAGAGCAGTATGAAATACTTAGGTCATTAGGTGACACTACTGTCATTATAGTGTTTGATGACAAATAATACAGCAAGTTATCTAGGTGCAAAATTAGATGTCTAATTAGAAGAAAACCAAAGTAATGTATTAGAGAAATAATTTAAAAATAAATGGACTCTGATAACTATAGGAATGCTGTCCCAAATCCTCAAGTCTCTTGGAAGAGGAACCTCTCTTGGATCCCATTCCTTTAAGGTTTATGATAAATTAAAGAAAGTAAGCTTTGAGGCCCATCCAGCTCGAGGACCCTGCCTACTCAGCTGGCAAGAAGGGACAGCAGGTGGCGCCAAAACATTGACGTACGCGTGCTGACAGGGAAAAGGAATTGGGGTTGAGAGAGGGAGGGATTCTCTTCTGCACTGGGGGAAGGGGAGTGGGGGATTGGTTACCCTGGCTGGCTCAGGTAAGAAACTTCTGGGCTTAGTGTATTCCAGGCCCGTGTGCCTTAACATCCTACTTTGGCAGGAAGATCACTGGGGAGGGGGGAATCCCAGCAAATCAGAGCTGGGTCACTTTCTGTCCCTGGCACGACTGTCTCCTTCAGGGCCCTGTTCTACCAGATGCCACAGTTTCTGAGGCTCTGGCCTCATTCTGTGAGCTGCTGTTTGCTTTCTGTGAATTTGTTTCTATCTTTTGACAGATTCCCATTCTGAGAGCTTTTCTGGTTTCAGGACACTTCCTTATGGACAGATTTCTTTTTTTTTTTTCAGCTGCCCCCAGCTCCAGTTACTGTGGGAGGCTGGGAATGGGGTTAAGGGAGTGAGGAATGGTGCACCCTGGTCCCTGGGCTAACTTAAGTGGAGGTGCTGCTTGGGAGAGTGAGGAAGCCAGGGAGAGCAGGTCTCTCTTGGGCTCTTTGGTCCTGAAAAGGATGCAGAGCACTGTCAAGACTGCAGGGCACCATGGCAGACTGTCCCAGTCAACCTCAGGAGCCACCAAAGCTGCAGGTTGGGCTCCTTTAGCATCCCTGAGCTGGAGCGGGTCCACCAGCTCCACCCCATCCCCCTTCCCTCATTGATTCCCACAGCCTAGTCGTCAGCTCCCTCCTAGCATTGTCCCCGACACCCCTAATTTCCCCACTCCCTTGGCAAACCCGCCGGGCTGTCTCCATCCTTCATTCCTGGAGCTTGTTCTTGGGCCTCCCCCTTCCCTGGGGCGGGTTTAAGGGCTGGGCGGAGCTGTCCGCCTGAATTCCCTGTGGCCCCTTTGGTTCCTGGTTCTATATATATCCCTGTCCTCCTCTGCTCAGGGTTTGATATGGCTTTATGGGCATTTCCATCCGCTTTACAGACACAGCCACCACAGAGGCCTGTTTCACCCGAGAAACCTCAGCGGAGCCCGGCCTGTAGCGGACTCAGTCTGGCCCCCTGAATCAAGGCTCTCTTCTCTTCCTGCCTTCCTGGCCCTCCCCGCCCTCCATCTCCCCACTGCTGACCCCCAAGTGAATAGCAGAGCTCTGGGGAGCACTCAGCGTCTTGGCAGAGCATTCTGGACCCACAGAGACTTACGGAGAATGCTTCCGTGTGCATTCTCCACCAAACTACCTGGGGAAGGTCTGGCCCTGACTTCTGGTTTAAGCGCTCTGGTAATAGGGCATTTCAGGAGAAGAACTGAATCCAGTGGGTGCTAGTAGCAGGTTCTCTGGGAGAGTATGAAGGGAAGAACAGTCTTTCTATACTGAGGCTGAAGCAGCCGGGGGGACCTACTGAGAAGGGTCAGGGGCAGAACTAGATTTTATGAGCTCAAAGTGGTACAGGGTCCAGGTTACTCAAGACAGTGGGGAAGAAAGACTATTCTCCTAGGTGCTTCCTTTGACTCATTCTCTGGTCGGATCAAACAGTGAAATCTGAGCTGGGTATTGTGGTGCTTGGGATGCTGAGGCAGGAGGATCACAGAGAGTTCAAGGCCATCCTGGGCTATGCAGTGAGTTCAGAACCACCCTGAAGTACACAGTGAGACCCTGTGTCATAAAACCAAACCCAATCAACCAGACAGATGGTAGAATCTGGTTTAGAAGAAGAATGTTTGCATAGAATAAAGAAGAAACCTGTTTAAAAAGCTAAATTTGCATAGGGAAGGAATAGGAGCAGCTGCTCCACCCCTCATTTTTGGATATCTAACACCCCAAATTATCACGGTAGCTACCTTTTTTGGGGGAGGTGGTACTAGTAATTGAACTCAGGGCCTTGCGCTTGCCAGGCAGGCGCTGCACCTGCTGAGCTACATCCCCGGACCCATTTTGTGTACCTGTTGAATGCCAGGCACTCTGTCGGTCTTTTTTTTTTTTTTTTTATGTGGGTACCGGGAGTCGACTTCAGGACCTCGCACTTGCCAGCAAGCGCTTGTGCCACTGAGCAATATCACTGGCCCTTTTTTTCCTTTATGTGCGTTCCAGAAGTTGAACTCAGGACCTCGCGCTTGCCGAGCAGGCACTTATGCTGCTGAGCTATCTCACGGGCCCCACACTCTGTCAGTCTTACACTGATCTTCACAGCCTTTTGATGGTATCTTCCTATACTGTAGAGAGTGAGTCTGAGATTAAGAAAATATAAGTTGCGGGGGCCAGCAAGATAGCTCAGCGGCGTAAGCACCTGCCCGGCAAGCGCGAGGTCCTGAGTTCAACTCCTGGAATCCACATAAAGGAAAAAAAAGGGCCAGTGATATCGCTCAGTGGCACAAGCACTTGCTGGCAAGTGCGAGGCCCTGAGGTCAATTCCCAGTACCCACATAAAAAAAAAAAGAAAGAAAATATAAGTTGCCCCAAGTCACATAGCTAATGAATAAGGATGAAGCCAGCTTTCCAACCCAGTAAACTAAGCCCAAAGCCCACGTTCTTCCCGATACATCGTGCCACCTCCCTGTGCAGCCCATAGAACTGATTCTCAGCTTTGGTTTGAATCATGGGGGGGTCTTCTGTTACTTAACATTTCATATTTCCACATGGTTCTCTAAACCTGATACCTGTGTTTACTTGTGAGTTTCACTGACAGTCTGGCTGATTCTTTGAGCCTGGGAATTCCCAGGGCACCAGGATGCTTGGCTGCGCCCCATAAAGGATTGGCACATCTGTGTGTGCATCTCAGCTGAGTCCAGGCAAGAAGGCAACTCGCTGTTGTTGCCCAGAGGCCTTCGTCTCTGGCTGAGAGACATCAGTCCATTTGTGACTTTGCTGTCCAGAGTGGCCTGGCTGGGTGTTTTCTTTTCCCTGTGATGTTTACTGTTCTTTCGTGGGATTTCAGATTTCCATGATGGTGGAAGGCTTATAAAATGAAGAGGCGGGGAAGGGTTACTGTGGCAGGAGCCTGGGCCAGGCCAGGCCAGGTCGAGGCAGCAGCACAGACATCTTTTATAATGGTGTGCAGGGCTGGGAGACTTGTAAAGGCGACGCAGGCAGATAGAGGGATAAATCATGTAAGCAGTGGGCACAGTGGCGAGGCCGAGGTTAGGAATTAACTTTGTGTTGGATGGAGCCCAGGTTGTGGGATGGAAGAGAGGCCTCTCCTCTTTTCCTCTCCTCTCTGCTCTGTTCTTTGCCTCTTCTTTCTGTTGGCCTTATTCACGGCAAGCTGTGACATGTTTGCCCCAGCCCTTCCTGTCCCTCCTCCAAGTGGCCTGAACTAAATCAACAAGGGAGAGGGTACCCCAGAGCAGGGGGAAGAAAGTATTCCCTGCCTCTGCCAATCCAACTGCTTTGTTTATTGCAAATAGGAAATGGAACCAGCTGACTCCTTCCTTCCTATAGTCATAATATAAAGGTGCTCACCCTGGTTCCTTTCTGCTTGTTCTTATGTATTATGGCTTTTACACAGAAAATGGGCCTGAATCCCTTGGGATAATAAAGTGGAAATACCTTCTCAGCCACTCTGAGATTCATCTTGATGTAGTATCGTAGTCTGCCTGAGGTTATAGGCTTGATTTGACTTCTTTTGAAGCCTAGGACAAATCTAGATCTCTTTGTTCAGAATTATATTTGATGATAGCATATTTTTCTCAGGAGGTCTCAGTGTGTTGTGTATGGAAATGAGTAGAGAGGTGGGAGGAATGCAGAGAGTGGCCATCTTAGTTCTCAGAGTGGACTTTGTGAATAAAAAGAAGTGTAGGTTGAGTTTTCTCTGAAGACTGGTGCACATGTGCATAGTGGGTAAGTGTTAAGCGGTGGATCTTAATGCAGGGACAGTGTTTATAAGACTCTCCAGGGCTGGTGAGATGGCTCAGCGGCGTAAGCGCCTGCTTGGCAAGCGCAAAGGCCTGAGTTCGACTCCCGGAACCCACATACGACAAAAGGACCGGTAATATCGCTCAGCGGCATGGGTGCCTGCTGGCGTGTGAGGTCCTGACTTCGACCCCTGGTACCCACAAAAAAAATAAATAAATAAATAAAAAGACTCTCCAGGTCAGAGTGATGGCTGCCGCGGACTTTTATTTCTCCTTGTAGCTCTCTGTAATGCTTTGCAAATGGTGACTGATCAATATATGTTTTTGTTTGTTTGTTTGTTTTGGATTTTTGAGACAGGGTCTTGCTATGTATTCCAAGCTGGCCTTGAATTCACTGTGTAGCACAGGCTGACCTCAAATTCATGGCGATCCTCCTGCCTCAGCCTCCCGAGCGAGTGCTGGGATTACAGGCGTACACCACTGTGCCCAGCTATGTGCTTTTGACTATCTGCTCTGGCCCTTGACTTGGTGATCAGCCAGAACCGGGCTCTCCTCTTTTACTCCTTCCTTCCCCTCCACCATTCTCACCATAAATTGTCCCTCTAATCATCATAGCTTTCAAGTGGATGGCGCAGCCCAATCAAAAGTCATTTCTTCTCCCCCAGATCTGTCGTAGCACTGCCACTTTTCTTTCTAATTAGACCCTAATTGAAAACTGGTTGCATTTGGAGTTCTTTTTTTGCTTTTTAGTTCCAGTGGCGGAAAAACATTAAGCTGAGGTTTGCCCCCCTACCCTTCTCTTCTCCGTCTCTCTTTTTAAAATATGGTGGGATTCATTTGGAAAGGCTGTCCCCAGCCTGTTGGAGCCCCACTCCCAAACCCCAGTCTTCTTCTAGAAGACCGGGTCTTTTCAAGTGGTTTGCGTTGAACACGTCGGAGGCCCCCAACGCCTGTGACAGTTTCTGTTAATTATAGAGGCTCTTTCCCCCTCTCACATTCGTCAAAGGAGTTTTGTGTGTTTTAACAGCATTTTCCCTTGGCCTGAATGAGACTCTGTTCCGACTCTGTTTCCTAGGGCTGGTGAGTCGGCGGTGCTCACTGGTAGCCGGTAGCAGTGTTTCCTTATTCGCTTCTCTTGGGGCTTCAAAGATCACAGTGGAGAGGTGCTTCCTACTATGCTAGAAATATAGTTGCTTCTGGGTTACAGCGTTCTTACACCACCAGAAACTTGGGCCTCAGATGTGAAATAGATGGGCACTCATGTGTGGACGTGTGCTCAGGTCTTTGCTTTCACTCTGTCCCAGTCTCATCTAGTCTTTCTGTGAGAGTCTTCCTGTCCATACTGTAATTGGGCCACAGCTGAGCATTTTGCTGCGACCCTGGCTTCCGTATTCAATTTCTCAGGCCCATATAAGCATTACCTCTTATAGACCTCTGTAATACTTACGTTGCTGTCACCTTCAGTGTTAAAGTGCCCTTCTGTTTTGAAGCCCCCAGGAAGGTTAATTCTTGCTTCAGCCAAGAAATTCTAAATGGGAATCAGCCCTGGCACATGATCTGCTTAGGGACTTCTCTGAGAGACCAATCTACCAGTGTGGCCAGGAGAGAGCAGGAGATCACTGAAACAAACAATACGCAACTAGAAATCCCGTATGAGGTGGCAGTTTGCTGAGTTGTGTTGAGTGCTTTTAGTCTTGGAGGGGAGCAGCAAGGTCCCACAGAGGGAGCTGTTGGCGGAGAGTCAGAGAGACCCCTCTCAGGCAGAGTGTCCTTGGACACGTCACATCTATTTGCTGGATGGTAATCACTTAATCCCACTGTGGGGTTTTTTGTTTTTTTCAGATATTTCCTTAACTTGTTCAAAGCCCTGACTTTCTCCTTAAGAATATTTTGCTTTTGAAGATACTTGTTTTCAGGCTCTGCCCCACTCTCCCAGCCTAGAGCCTCCCTGGCTGAGCCATCGACTTTCTTGGGATGCAAATATTGTTGGAGGAGGATCCTGGAGAGTGGTAGACTGATTCTGTTCAGGGCTGTCCTTGAGAATTGAGAGAGGTGAACTTTGTTTTAGAATATTAAATAGGTGACAGTTTTAATTACAATGACTTTTATTTCCTTTTTTCTAGAAATATAGAAGTCCTTGAAACACTATCAATTCTGGCGATAGCCTAATAGTTTTGGCAAAAAATCTTTTTTTTTTTTAAAAAAAAACCAATACATTAATTTATTTCCAAGAAAAAAACCCAGAACATCACCAAAAACAAAGATGGATACAGTAGTTTTAGAGCATCCCCCTAGGCTGACAGAATCCAGTAGCCCAAATATTCTACTCTTTCAGTATTACAATTATTTAAGATATAGAGAGGTGGCCAACAATAGCTATGAAAACACCTTTTTTTTTTTAAAGAAAAAAAATGAACAACATTTCAAAACAACATAATAGGAGGGTAACAATGGTTAATACATTGTGTATTGTTATCTTTAAACTAGTTACTCAGGGTACAAGATATTGGCATTCAATTGTCCAATCAGTATTAGCACAAGCCTTTCTTTTCAGTGAACTAAGAGAAATTAGTAGTGTATCTATCTTAACTGTCTTGTATATGTATATATATTTTTTTCTTTTCCGTTCTCTCCTTTTTCCACTCCCCATCCCAGTTTCTCTTTCCTTTTGAACAGTTTCTTCCTGAAAAACATCTTTTGTTCTAGAAAAATTTATCATTCCACATGAGAAAGGTCCAATGTAAAACATTTCTTCTTCTCAGGTGCTGTCCTTCAAATAATAAGTTGAAAAGACACAACCGTTAGACTTTACCCCCTACCCCTAGGTGCATTCCCTATCCTTCAACCTTTTACTACCTAATACAATTCCTTTTTTTTTTTCCCCAGTAGTAGGTAAAAGAAAGTTTTATGTAAAAGTCATTTTCTTTAGGTATGATTAATATTTAGTAGGTACAATTGTAGAAAAAGTAAAATTGTGTTAATTAAATGTATCATCACTATAGTATATACTTTTTATTAGAATAAACAAATATTTAGGAAATCAGTGGATTAGAGGAATATGTATGTGAATGTAGACTTCACATTTTTCTGAGATAATGGGACTTTTTCTCAATATTAGCACTGAGACCATTCTTAAAACCTATTTTCCGTGGTATACTAAATACGACTTTATTTCACCTTTTCCAGTATTCCATCTCAGGAAATGAACTGAGAAGACCAGTAAGAGAATCCCAATTCTCAGACAGAGAATTTGCTCCCTGATGCATATTAATCTCTCTAAGTCTCAGTCACTTCATCTGCAAGATGGGGGGTGATCATGAGAACCTTGTGGGACTGTTATGAGGTTTGAATGAAATGAAACCCAAGAAGTTAGCAGAGTGCCTGGAACACAGCAGGCTTTAGCTTCTGTCTCCTCCTTGCCCCTTCCTTTTGAATAATCTGATTTAATTCTCAGTTTACTGATCTTCTTTGGCAAGGAATTTTAGGCTCATACAAGGAAGGTCAGCTTCCTGTATTTCTCCATACCAATAGTTTGTACAAGAGAGAACCAAGATCTATGGAGGGGGAATCAGCTGCTCATAGGAGAGACAAGGGTGGAGTGAGGAAAGGAACTCTATAACAGAAGGCTGGAGTGGAGGTATCAGTAATCTGTAGCCCATGGACAAGGACAAAGTCATAGAAAGAGGTTACAGAGATTAATAATGTTTACTTGAGTTTTGCTATGTAGTTCAGGCTGGCCTTGAACTCACTGTGTAGCCCAGGATGGCCTCAAACATGTGTTGATCCTCCTGCCTCGTCCTCCTGAGTGCTGGGATTACATTAGTGTGCCACTATGCCTGACTCAATAATATTTACTTTTTTTTTTTGGTACCGGGAATCGAACTCACTACCTCACACCTGCCAGGCAGGTGCTGTGCCGCTGAGCTATATCCCCAGCCCAATAATATTTACATTTTAAGATAAATTCTTGGATCAGGATCCGAGGAAGCTGCTTCTCCACCTGGAGTATAATTTCCCTGTTTTCCTCCCCCTCATCTGTTCCTGCCCAATTTGCTTTGAGTCTGTGCTTCATCACGTATTTGGTACAGCAAATGCAAAACATCTTCCTGCCCTGTGACCACAGAGAATGCAGCGTTAGAAATTCTTCTTGAATTGCTGACATGGTGCTGCTGTACATTGTTTATGTTTTATGACACACGTTCAGCAGTATAAACTGTAATATATTAAGGTAAAACATTGAACAAGTGAAGCAGAGTTAAAAGATACTAGTGGCTTGTGTTTGCCTAGCACCTGAGGAGGTAAAGGACTTTAGCTTAGTCACCACGTAAGAGGCAGTCACTTGTCTACCCCATGATTTTAAGACATAGAATATAAACAGCATACCACATATAGGCACAGGAGCATCTGTAAAACTGGACAACTAATTTTGGCAAAATATCTTCATGTATTTTTATTTGAAATTCTTTTCAGAATTGGTATTCACTGTGACACAGTGGGGCTAGGGGAAAGTGTGGTATGATTCTACTACACAGAGATGGATCTTTTTATACTTATTATTATTAATCATGAAAGTCGTGAACATAAAGGAGGGCATGCAGAGGGTTAAGGCAGAAGAGATTTGGAGCAGAAGTAAGCTTCCCAGTGTCTGTGATGCCTATTCCTGAAAAACCTTAGGTTGCCAGAGATTAGGGTTCAGGGGATTAGTACTGATGAGTCCTTCCTGCTCCTTCATGTCTGGACCTTTGGCAGCTATGAGTCTGGTTTTGGCGGGAGCTGTTTTAGCAGGCCAGCCTACCCATTATCCTGCTACAAGGCAAGGGTCGAGGTATGGCCTTTAGAAGGCTTTTGACAAGTGTAGGGCAAACTGAAGCTCTCCCTTCTACCCCCTAACTTTGCCTCTAGGGAGAAGTTTGTTGGTCAGTTTGGAGTATAAAGACATGCAATTAGCTGGGACAGAATTAATAATAATAGTGATTTATATCTTTGTGGGCTTTGCAGTTGGCCGAGTGCTTCCATTTATTCTGTCTTCTTTTGGTTCTGGTCTTTGTGAGCTAGGGCAATATTTTTGTATTACTATCCTTGCTTTACAGATGAGGAAACTGGAGGTGCTGGAGTTTCCCCAGGATACATAGCAGGTAAGCAGCAGAGCCAAGACCCAAACCAGGGCAGTTTAGATTGCTCCATTAGGTTACTTCAATTGGTCACCTGGTCTTGTACCTTATGACTCTTGGTTTGACCAAGGGCCAGGGTTCAAAAGGATAAGCTCCCCAGTGTTCTCTCTATTCCATTTCAATCTTCGTTATACTTCTCATCTTCTTAGCAGGTTTTCTCTTGTGGATGCATCCTTTTTCCTCTCAATTCCTGTTTCTCTGAGCCCCTACTTTTGGAGACTGCCTCATTTGCTTTCCTAGAAATTCCACTTTTAAGGCTTTGGGGAACTTTGACCTACCAGTAGTGAGTACATTTCAGAGAGTGTTTAAAATGCCTTTTGCCCCTCTCATTCATCCCCCACCCCCAAAGCATGGCCTCGCCCCATCCTGCCATCATGCTGGCCAAGCGCGTGGGGCAGCTGTGGTCAGTCCCATTTATAAAGCTGGTAAATATGGGACCGGTTTCTGTCCCCTCCAAAGGTCAATATTTGTGTAGAGTTTAATTTTAACTTAACAAGCAGTTGTTTTCTGCAGCTGCCTTGGTGTGTTGTGTTGTGTGTGCTTTCCTTTTCCCTTCCTCCCCACTGACTGTATATGTCTGTGTGTGTGTGTGTGTGTGTGTGTGTGTGTGTACACTTGTGCTACAGACTCAGTTCTGGTCTTCATAACCTGCAACCCACTGGCTTGGGCAACCTTTGTTTCCTGAAGGACATTTGGGCCTGAAGGGAGCTAAGGTAAAGGCAATAGGCCTAGTATGGGGAATAACTAGACTTTTTCCAGGGGTCGGGGACAGAGGATGCTGTTCAGTCTTCTGTGATCCTAAAGTCGTATTTTCCAGGAGAGTTTCTAGAATGCAGGGTTTGAGAGAACTGATCCTTTCTTTCAAAAGCTATGCCATCCCCTTGCTTTGCTTTCTAAGGAGCATTAACCTCTTACTCAGGAAATCGGGGTTCTAATTCCGGCAGTTGCTTCTTGAATAAAGTGAAAGGAAAAGGTAATAGGGTAATCTGCCTTCCAGCTTTAAATATTCTGATTTTGTGAATAGTAGACCACTGGACTGCACAACAAGAGCAAATCATATTCCAGATCTAGCTTTATAATCCTTTAAAAAATGATCCCCTTCCCTTGTTGGGCCTTACAAGGGATATAACTTTTGTCCTTTTTTTTTTTTTTTGTGGGTACCAGGGGGTCGACCTCAGGGCCTCGCGCGCCAGCAGGCGCCCGTGCCGCTGAGCGATATCACTGGCCCCTTTTTTCGTATGTGGGATCCGGGAGTCGAACTCGGGCCCTTGCGCTTGCCGGGCAGGCGCTTAAGCCGCTGAGCCATCTCACCGGCCCATAACTTTTGTTCTTTACAAGGATTTTGTGAGGATAGTTGAGATTTTATTTAAAGGAGACTTGAGCTATTTAAAAAAGAGAAATACTTCAGTACTAAGCTCGTCTTTACCTACCCATGTCCCTTTCCACCAAGCTGTTTCAGTTCTTTCTGCTGGTTAGCGTGTCCAGCAGGCAGGCATGTCAGACTGCTCAGAGCCATAGGATCTGAGACAGAGGAGGAGCTCCGTGATGACCAATGGCATGCGGGCTCCAGCACAGTGGACGCCTCCTTACCCCAGTGTGTCTGGTGACACTGCGGACGTGTGCCCCACCTTCAGACCTTCGCACTTGCTGTTCCCTCTGCTGAGAATGCGCTTTCCCCAGACAGCTACATGGCTCATTCTCTCTCTTCACTTAGGTCTCTTTTCAAATGCTACTTTATTATTGAGAACTTCCTGCCCACCCTATCTAAGACTTCAGCCCCACATCCCCACCCTGCCAGCACTTTCTCTCCCCTTCCCTGCTGTTTTTATTCTAAATATTTGCCACAACCCATATTCCATAGAGCCTTTTTGGTTATGTTGCTTTTCTCCCCCATGAAGGCCTGGATACTCAATGAGGGCAAGGATTTTTGTCTGTGTGTTCAATAGTGTCTCCCCAGTGCCTCTAGAACAATGCCGGCATATAGAAGTGCCCCACATGTATTTGTTGAATACCTGGAAGGAAGGGAGGGAAGGAGAAGTAGACTCCCTAAATTCATGATTCTTCCTAGAGGGTACATATCCAAGAGGGGAGGTGGTCAGAATGACTTGTAGGCCTTTCCAAGCTATTCATACCTTTGCCAAAAAAAAAAAAAAAAAAGTATCCCATATATATATGGGATAGTTAAGAATCATTGTGTAGGGGGCCGGTGAGACGGCTCAGCGGCTTAAGCGCCTGCCTTGCAAGCGCGAAGGCCCGAGTTCGACTCCCGGAACCCACATACGAAAAAGGGGCCGGTGATATCGCTCAGCGGCACGGGTGCCTGTTGGTGCGCGAGGTCCTGAGGTCGTCCCCCCGGTACCCACAAAAAAAAAAAAAAAAAAAAAAAAAAAAAAAAAGAATCATTGTGTAGGGCCGGTGAGATAGCTCAGCGGCATAAATGCCTGCCTGGCAAGTGCGAGGTCCTGAGTTCGACTCCCGGAACCCACATACGAAAAAAGGGCTGGTGATATCGCTCAGCGGCACGGGTGCCTGCTGGCACGCAAGGTCCTGAGTTCGACCCCCAGTACCCACAAAAAAAAAAAAAAAAAGAGAGAGAGAATCATTGTGTAATGAGCCACAGTTATTGATGGAAGTCTGTGGTGTGTGCATTGGTGGAAAAAGGTTGAGAACCACTGTCCTGAGGAGTCTGACAGGTTTGTCCCCTCCCAGCCTGAGAATTGCAGCAGCTCTCCTGCTTGGAGATTTGTTGTTTTTCTCCCCTTTCCCACATTTCTCCACCTCATAGATACCCCCAGCCCACGCCTTTTTGCCCCTCCTCTTTCCTTTCTTCACAGCCAGACACACAGAGGCAGCCTACATCGTGAGCGGTTGTAGTTGGGACACAGAGAACCCTTGAGGGCTGCAAGCGTGTCTTGTGACATCAGCTCTGTGGCTTTAGAGGGAAGGCTGTGGCTCCAAGTCCTGCGAGGGGTGGTGGGGCTGTTTTTCTCTTCTTGATCATTCACATTGGTGCCCGTCTGACTTATAAACTTTAATGGCCAGTTTTAAAGGTTACTGCCATGGGGCACCTTTGTTGCCAGTTTTAGTTTTTTAATTTGGAAACTTTTCCCCCTTGTGGTCTTGGGAGGAAAGATTTGGGACCATTTGGGACTGGGAATTGGTATTTGTGGGTGATGATGAGATAGCAAAGCAACATTCTGGTTTGGGCTCCAATAACCAGAATCCCTGGCATATTATCCAGTGGCCCAAATGAACCCCAAAACAAGAATGAGCAGACTGACATTGGGTGTGTAGTGTTGAGCAGCACCTATCAAGGCTGTAGAGGGTTGGAACTATTGCAACTGCCTGGGAAGAATGGGGACAGCTCACTCTTTCTCTAAGTCCCGTCTCAGCCCCAGTCCTTTGTTCTGGAGATGAACATCACTGACAGTAGCCAAGTTTAATTGGAATGGGACCAAGGGTTCAGATGTAGAACTCACAGTGGAGAATGTGGCCCATTGGTGGTTGGCCCTGTGTAGTATGGGTACAGATCTAATAGAGAAAGCCTCACCGAGTCCTGGTGTCAGGGCTTTTGGCCATTTACTCTTGTCCCTTATTAACAACAACAACAACAATGACACCACCACCACTCCTTTCTTCACTCAGGATAACTTTAGAAAGCCTTATATGCCAAAAAATGGTGATTGCCCATTTTAGTAATCTGTACCTTGAGCAAGGAAACAATATTATGGAGTAATATTCAAATAATAGCATCTTAGAATCAGAAGGAATTATTTGCAGTACTCACATACAATTCATATTCAAGGACAGTATCTGAAAGTAAGAACGTTGCGCGTTTCAAATGTATTCTGTGAGTACTGGAAAGAAAATTTGGGGGAGGTGATTCTTTTTTTTTTTTTTTGAAGACAGGGTCTTGCTATGCAGTTCAGGCTGGTCTTGAAATCACTATGTAGCCTAGGCTGGCCTCGAACTCACAGCAATCCTCCTGCCTCAGCCTCCCAGGTGCTAGGATTACAGGTGTGTGCCACCTGGCTTGAGACAGGATCTTGTTAAGTCACTTTAGTCCAAGCTGGGCTCAGACTTGTGATTCTCCTGGCTAAGTCTCCCAGAATGCTGGGAGTACAGGCATGCACCACCTTGTGGAGCTAGAAAAGAATTTTGAGAAGTTTAATTCTGAGCATGCCTCCTCCCTGTGTACTTATCTTGTGGACACTTAGAGTATGAATCCAGATAAATGGATGGATAGTCTAACAGACTGACCTCAAGAGGAGGCAAATATACAAATCCATGGATGCTTACTGAAAGGGATAAACTCTTAACTGAATTGTTGGGTCGTATCCTTGCTAGCCAAACCCTATGTCTCCCCTCTCTAGTATTCTCTCTCTCTCTCTCTCTCTCTCTCTCTTTCTCTCTCTGTGAGGATTATTATTATTATTATTTTTTTTTTGTGTGTGGGTACTGGGGGGTCGACCTCAGGACCTCGCGCGCCAGCAGGCGCCCGTGCCGCTGAGCGATATCACCGGCCCCTTTTTCGTATGTGGGTTCCGGGAGTCGAACTTGGGCCCTCGCGCTTGCCGGGCAGGTGCTTATGCCACTGAGCCATCTCACCGGCCCCTCTGTGAGGATTATTGAACCCAGGGCCTTTTACATGCTAGACAAGCACCATTGAACTACTGTATATCCCAGCCCTTTTCCTTATTTTATTTTGAAGAAGAGTCTCGCTAAGTTGCCCATTCAGGCCTTGAACTTGTAATCCTCCTATTTTAGCCTCCCAAATAGCTGGGATTACAGGCATGCACCTCTGCACCCAACTCACTCTAGTGTTTTATTCAGTTAGATTGATTTAAGTTTGGATGAATTTACAGGAATTCAGGAGAGGAGCCTGCCATAGAAGGAGGAGACAGCTCGGTTCCCCAGGGTACGCAGCAAGAGAACAGACCCCCCTAGACAGTTTTGATAGCTTCCACAAGACACATAGCACAGGATCTTGGAGTCAGATCTTACTCCTGGCTGGTCTTCCTTGTTTGGACAAAGCTGGATTTTCTTCTTGTTCCCTGTGTTGCAGGGCAGGGGAGGAGGTGTGGGGGTTGGCTCAGGGCTGGGCCACAATTAGTGACCTGGAAGCTGGGCTGGGCACCCAGAGGCTATAAATAGCAGTCATGGAGCAGTCACTGAACGAACTGGAAGCCCAGCCAGACTAGCCGCGTTTCAAGTGGTCTGGGTGGGATTTTTTTCTCTCTCTCTGTTAACCATTTGTACATCTGGTTTCCTCAGTGTTGGTAGGGGCAAAGTAGGAGGGTGGGGCTGTGAGCAGAACCAGAAGTTCATATGTGGAGTAACTTCTGTTAGTTTTGCCATATGTGTATCTTGGCCTTTCTAGGGCCCTCAGGACCGATAAGGGATCTGAGAGTGAGAATTGTGCCCCTTGGAAGGACAGTAAGTCCTAGAGCAGGGTATGTGGGCTGGGGAATACTGACGTCCTGCAGGGCCCCTGTTGCTAATTTATGGTGGGTGTTGCTGAAGAGAGAGAGCCACTAGGATTATTTGGGAGTAGACGGGGTGGCTTATTTCTCATTACTCTATGAATTGGTCCTTCTGTCTCAGCCAAGCCTTTGCTCACCTTCTTCCTCATAGGCATGGTCGTTTCTTGCTTCTCTGCATTTGTTTCTATCATCTGCTCTGGATTTGAAGTCAGAACACTTTAATTTGAATTCCAGCTTGTACCCTTTTGTGACTTGTTACTTGGCCATATTAATTAAGCTTCTTGGTTTCTGTTTAATTCATCTGTCAAAAGAGCAATTTTGACAGAATACATCCTAAGGCTCCTTCTAGCTTTTGTAAACCGTGAACTTACTTCAGTCAATCAGTTTCTGTTCTCCTTCTTCAGGAAGGAGCCCTATCTCTGCCAGGAAGCCCCCCTGAATCAGCAGTTCAGCTGTATCTCCCCCACATTCACAGTAGTGATATAAATAGCTTATCCTATTTTCTCTGGTATATATCGTGTTTCTTTGCAGTTGTTTTCTTGATGTTTTTGCGTAGTTATATTTTATCTCTTGAGCATATTACAAGTTCTCTGAAGCAGGACAGCATGTCTTCCATATCCCCACCACGGCACTCACTGAAGCCCCATGCTAGAGGCCAGGCAGGCCAAGTGGAGCGGAGCGGGGAGTAGGTAGGGAGGCGTATGTTTTCAGCAACCTCCAGTTTGAGAGGTGTTCTCCTTAGGATAAAATGGGAAACCTCAAGTAAGAACACGCACGAGAGATTTCACCTGTTTTACCACACATGGAGTTCCAGTTCTACTGCTGTACTGATTCTTTCTCTCTGTTTTTTCTTCCCTCATCTTCTCTGAAGGCACTTTCACTTGTGGGTGCAGTCGGAATCAGTGGGTTCCTGCACACTGCTTTTATAGCACTGGTGTGGGGCTGTATTTTGCGTAATGGAAAAAGGTCTCCGTGCAAGCATAGGCTCTTTGCATTACGTTTCTCTCTTCCAGTTTCAGTAGTCCATCTCTTTGTAGACCTCCTTACGCCTGACGATGAGAATAGTGGCACTTGTTGTCATTTGTGAAAATGTGTATGGCATTGTTTTCTCAGAGTCCAAGGAGAGTATTGTCTCTAGGTTGGCTCTCCTGTCCCAGGGCTTTGATCTTCCTCCCTGGTTTCATCCTTTATCCTGCTTTGAGCTCGTTGGACCCGGCTAAACAATTCCTCCCCTCTTGGGTGTTTACACTGTCCCAGTGCTAGCAGAAGGTTATCATGTCTCGTCCAGACATCACTTAGGCCATCTGCCTGGCTTGAGCCCCTAATTGCTCCTTTCTCATCCTTTCCTCCCCCATCCCAAGTCAGTTATGTCACTCTTGCTGGAACTCCCTCAAACTTATCTCTACAGTTTTGGTGCCAGATTTCCCAACACCGAGGACAGGAATCAAACAAGGTCTTCTGAGAGCCAGAGAAAGAGAGCATTTCTCTGTCTTCAAGGATTGATGCCTCCCAGCCCTGGGATTTGAGGTAACTTAGGAGTGTTGAAATTATCTTTCTTTCAGTTCACTCACATAATAAACATTTATTGAGTGCCTAGTATATGCTGGTACCTTGTTAGACACCAAGGATGTAATTCTATTTTATTAAACCTAGCAGACATTTAAGTATTCATTATTATTTTAGAAGATGGAAGTTCCGGAATAACCAGATCCAGAACCATGCCCTCAAGGATCTTATAAGCAGTGGAAGAGTCAGACATATAAATATTAAAGCACAATTCAAGATAGAAGGAAATGGGAGGCCCAAGTAAGGTGCTGTAGGGAAAAGAATAAAGAAGTTTTAATTCAGACTTTTTAAAGGAGGCAAGGTTGTGGGCAGCAGGAAGGGATAAGATTTTGAGAAAGAGAAGAAATTTGAGCTAGACCCTGAAGGATGCAAATTTCCCTAATTAGAGAAAATGGAAAAAAGTGTATTTGACAAAGTAAACAGCACTTGTTATTTCAAGTATTTCTGAAATAATGGGGAAAGGGCGTACTGAGAACAACAGTACGTAGTCCTTCCTTAAGGAAGCAGGGATACAGCAGTGACCAAAACTGTCTCTCAGAGCTCTCGGTCTACTGAATTGTCGAAAGAAGCGATCCCCCTCCCATTGCTGTTATTATATATTTCACTCTACTAAATCCTTTGAACAACAACAACAAAAAGTCTCTTTCCTGTCTGGGCATTGTCATCTCCTTACTTGGCTGCCATCTACATCTTTCTAGATATTTCTTCATAGTCAGCTCTTTGACCAGTCAGTAACTGAGACCAAATTTCTGCACAAACTTTAGACAACAGTGACAATTGATACTCTTGATGAATATCCTGTGTTTTTGGAAGATCATGTGAGGGCTTATATTGTAGTGTTATTTTTATTTTATAAAATATGTTCTAATTCTTTGAAAACTGGTAATCTGTATAAGAAACAAATGGTAAATACTAAACTAGAAAATGTTATTAATCAGAATAGCCCCTTCCCAATCAAGGAGTGATCAGTACTCACTATGATCATGTTAACCTCACACGAATCTTCTGTGTTCCTTTCAGTCTCTGTGCTGATTCTCAGGGCCTGTCTTCTGCCCTAGCTGATGTATGTTTCTGTTTTACCCATGGTCTCTTCATGGCTTTAGGCCATTTTAGTTTGGTCAAGTTAAGCCTTTCTTCCCAAGTCTGCAATTGCCTTTGCTTCAATTCTAAGAGAGGCTGACAGTAGGAATGAATCCAAAATTCCATTCATTTTATGTTCACCACATCTGGGTTTCTTTTAGCATCATTTTCTCCCTCGAGAACGTTTTCAAGGTTTTCCTAATTTTCTATTTTTTTGGGGGGGTGGCTTTTGGAAGATTACTGAGAAATTTCCAGGACGATTATCTAGTCAAGTGTATTTATGTATATCCCCCTTCTCTACCACCTTCTCTTGATTTTTTTTTTTTTTTTTTTTTTTTTTTTTTTTGGTACTGGGAATCAAACTCAGGACCTTGCGCTTGCCAGGCAGGCACTGTGCCACTGAGCTATATCCTTGGCCCTCTACCACCTTCTTTTACACAGTAAAAACCATTTTCCTGTGTGCTCTACACTTATGGTGTAGGCATCTTATTCTTGAAACCTGAGTTGTGGGTGATATTTACTTGTGTTCCCTTTTGTTTCCTAGGCAGTCATTGATTCTCCAAAGAGCAGTCTTGATAGATCTTGCTCTCTTGTAAGGGAACATACTAGGCAGAGAAAACAACAGTGCAAGTTTGCATGTTCCCTGATTTTCACCTGTGTAACCACCCTAGTTCTCTGTTAGTTTGCTTGGGTAGCTCTAGCTAGATTTTTGCAGTTGCCAATATTATTCTCAGCCACTAGGGGGCACTATTTCCCCCTTAGCTTGTTGGCCTAGTTGTGGGCAAGAATTTCCTTTTTCCTTTAGTTGTTCAGTATTTGATCCTGGGCCACCATGTTGGGCCCTGTAGGCTGCATACTGCACAACTCCAGTGAGTTCCAGTCACATACGCCATATGCTCCTAGAGCGATGCAATGCAGTGGCCTTGCCTGTAGTTCAACCAAGGCTCGCTCGCTCGCTCTCCTTCTTTTCTTTCATTCTTCCTTTCTTCCTTCCTTAATAAACCTTAAGAAAAGCAGATCCTAAAATATCAAAACCAGAATTCAGACAAGGTTTGGACAGTAACAAATTCTTCCCAGTACTATCATATTATTCATACAGATAATATAAATTCTACCAAGTAAATGCCTTACACCTTGAATCCTGACTACACTGCTTACTTGCTCTTCCATCGTGGTCAAGGGGATTGCTTAAAAGTCAAGTGGGGTTCGAAACCTGGCTAGCTGTGTGACTTTGAGAGAATTATTTAACCTATCTGGTTTCAGTTTCTTTTTGTGTAAAATGGTGATAAGGCTCTCTATAGAATTATGAGAGCTCGAAAAGATAATATACTTGGGTACATTTCATAGTGTCAGGCACATTCAAGAGTAATAGTTATCTTGTGATATACCCAGGTTTCTTTTCATTTAGCAGTCAGTCTAATGAAAATGGTATCCTCTTCGTTCAATATTCATGCATAAAAATAAACTTGAAAACTGTTTTTATTATTCTTAAGCTGACATGTTTTCCACTCATCAAAACGAAGTTCACATTAAAACAAGAATGTATCCTCTTCTATCAGTTTGCAAAAATTTCAAGAGTATGGGGAATTGAGTACTATATAATTTTGTGTGTGTGTGTGTGGGTACTGGCGGTCAAACTCAGGACCTCGCTTGCCAGCAGGCGCCCATGCCGCTGAGCGATATCACCAGCCCTTTTTTGTATGTGGGTACCAGGAGTCAAACTCAGGACCTCATGCTTGCCAGGCAGGTGCTTATGCTGCTGAGCTATCTCACCGGCCCGAGTACTATATAATTTTGTTGGAAAGGTAAATTGGTACATTTCTTGGAGGGTATTTCTTGGAGGGCAATATCAGGTATATCCTTTAACAATTATGAATGTAGTCTATAGAATTGTTAATGTGCAAAACATCTGCACAAGCATGTTCAAAGCAGTATTGTTTATAATAGAGAAAATTGGAAACAAATACATATTTATGGAAACCTGAATAAATTATGCTTTATTCATAAAATATAATACAATGAAGCCATTAAAAGGAATGAGATAGAACCACCACACCAGTGCCAGGAGCCCCTCTCAAATAATGAGAACCAAAAATGTCTGCACGCATTGCCAAATGTTCCCTGTTGGCAAAACCTTCCCTGTTGAGAACCACTGCTCTGGAATTTGGGTAGGGAAGTCACTGAATGAAGCAGAGCGATTAGATGCATAAGGATAGATGTAATGTGATTCTGCTTGGAGAAGAGGGAGATCACCTGTGCATGTGTGCGCATTTATACAAGATAGGAAAAAGACCGGGAGGAAACACATTGAATTGTTTGCAAAGATTTCCTACGAAGAATGGGCCGGAGGTAAAAAGAAATTGTTTATTTATATACTTCTGTTGTGTTTAAATTTGAATCAGTATTTTTTTGGTAACTTTTCTAAAATGCCCCTAAAGGAAGAAATATAAATGGCTGATTTTACCCAAGATTAATTCCTTGTCTTGATCTAGTTTTTTCTTTTTTTCTTTCTTTTGCCATTTCTTAGCGACCTCAGGACCTCGTGCGCCAGCAGGCGCCCGTGCTGCTGAGCAGTATCACTGACCCTTTTTGCGTATGTGGGTTTTGCCATTTCTTAGCTCAATTATCTTAACTTTCTAGGTTCACTACTCCACAGCCCTTTTCTTACTCATATCTAGCTTAGTGAGATTCTTGATGCGTCTGGGAATCTGTATTCCACTGCTCTTCCAGAGTGCGTAAGCACTGGATCAGATTTTTGGATACTTGACCAAATTTCATTCTTCTTCAGAGCCACTCTTAGATCAGCCTAACTTTTGATCCCCTTGTAGGGAAGGCACTTTCCTAACTGGCCCTAAGGACTCTATCTACTTAGGGATTGATGCCTATTTATACTGACCTCACACAAACCTTTCATGAGGGTTTCCTTACCTCCTAAGCCCTTGAAAATCCAGTTTGCACTCTGGATAGATTTATATCTGTTTGGTTGACTTCCTAATTGGCTAAGTGGAGAAAATTATGTACTTGTTCTAGACTAGTTCTAGCCTAGGACTGGAAATAACAGTGTGATTCCTAGTGGCATATGTCATATTCCTGACAGATCCTTACCTTATGTCCATTTTCTTGCCAAAATGACAGAAACCTTCCTTCTTTTGTTTTAAAGATCTGCCTCTGCCATACCATTCATCGCCTTAGGGGCCTCCCACTGGCTCCCACTTCCCAGTGAGAGGAATACAGCTTGCACTTCCCATTCTGTCCCCTTCTCCTGTCCTCCCCCAGTCTCTCAGCCCTGTACTATACCTTCTGGAATTAATAGTTCAGTACCAGCAAAGTCTTTTTCTTTAGTCCTTCTTCCGAGCATTACTTTCTCCTTCTTGGTAAGAAACCTGGCTTGGCCCTGAGAACACTTCTTTCTCTGTGGCTCTGTCACACAGTGGCACAGAAGTGTTTCTTCTTACCACTGAGTACGGAGCTGGGACACATGTCCTGTCTGTTTCTAATTGCTGCTTCCTGGCCGTCCTCCCCTCCTCCCTAAGCCCCAGTTTGGATCTCATGTCATCAGATTACATCATCCCGTCCTCTTCGTCGTTCCTGTAATGCACTGGCCCAGTCATTTCCACTCCTTTTGCGAGGACTTTAGCTCCTGACTCACTGCCACTTTCTCTCGTGCTTATCTAATTGCTCTGCTTTGTTCAGCGACTTCCCTGGACTAACTCCAGGGCAGCAGTTGTCACTTGAGAGGTGCTCCTGGCACTGATGTGGTGGGTGAGTCCGGGAACATTGCTCAACATCCTAAGATTGCACAGGACAGTCCCCACAGTGAAGAATTGTCCCATCCCACGTGTCAGTATCCCACTGTGGAGAAAGTGTGCTCTAGAGTCTACTCTAAACCTTGTCATTAACAGTGACTGCAACTCCAGTGTAATCTCATACATTATCTCTATACACCCTACCTCTAAGCATTTCCTCTTCCTGTCTTTCCATTCTCTTCCTCTACCTTGACTTGGCATTCTTTTAATCCCACAGAGGGATCCAGTCCATTGATGTTACCTTCCTTTTTTTTTTTTTTTGGTACCAGGATTCTAACTCAGGACCTTGTGCTTGCCAGGCAGGCACTGTGCCACTGAGCTATATCACTGGCCCTACCTTCCTTTATATTGTCCTGACACTTGTGATATCCTTTCTTCTGTACCCAGCTTCCATGGTCAATCATTAAAACCGTTCCCTTGTATACATTCTTGATTCCGTAGCCCATCTCTTGGGTTGTATACCATTAAACTCTACTTCTCTACCTCCTTCATACATGTGTCTGCAGCCAAACAAAACCTACAACCATGTTGCCTAGGTTTGATTTAAATTCTTGACCATTCCTCTCAAATGTATCCTTAATATGGCCAATGATAGTGTATTTCCCTAATCCATTCACTCCCCCATCATTCTAGATGACTATTTCCTACCTGCTTCTTTTCCTCAAGCCCTATCACCTTGGTCTTCCTTCCTATTTTTCTGGGGGCAGGGCAGGAAGAATCAGTCAGAAATGAACTTTTGTACCACTTCTATTCGCTGCACTTGTCTTTTTACCTGTTTGCATAGATAAAAATAGCCATGCCTCCGTCTAAAAGATGTCCCTCCATCTATTCATTAGATTCTATCTTGCCTATCAAGGAAATTGCTCCAAATTGCTGATCCTATTCCCCCTATAACCTTCTTCTCAGTTGATGGCAACTCCATCCTTTTACTTGTTCAGGTTAAAAATCTTGGCATCACATTTTTTTTTTTTTTTAGTGGGTACTGGGGGTTGACCTCAGGACCTCGCACGCCAGCAGGCGCCCATGCCACTGAGCAATATTACCGGCCCTTTTTGCGTATGTGGGTTCCAGGAGTCGAACTCAGGCCCTCGCGCTTGCCAGGCAGGCGCTTACGCTGCTGAGCCGTCTCACCAGCCCTTGGCATCACATTTGACTTGTCTTTCTCTCAAGACTATATCCAACCCATCAAGAGATTCATTGACTCTTCTTTCAAAATAAATACAGAATCTGTCTCTCCCTAACTTTGTTTTCTGTAGGTTAATCATGTTGGCATTTAAATGTACTATTATTTTTCCACCTTCGAAATCCTCTTTGGGATACCTTACTTTGCTCAGCAGTTAATACCCTACTTCTTAGCTCCCATGAGCTGTAAAACTCTTGACAAGAGTTGTCTATCTTGAGACAAAAAATAAAGTAAAGGAGTTGTCTATTTTCACTGTGTTGGCTTCCAGTTCTCTTTTAAAACCATTTTGGTGGGGTTTTGGCCCCCATCACTCCATTGAAATTTTTCTTGAAAAGGTCACTGCCAACTTTGTCGTTGGAAAATTCAACAAATCCTTCTCACATCGCATCTTGCTTTTGATGCAGTTGGTCACCCCTCTTCTTCTTGATACCCTTTCCTTGTTGGCTACCAGAACCATACATTTTCCTGACTTTATCTTCTACTTGATCAATTGCCTCTTCATAACCCTCTTTGCCGATTCCTTCTCTTCTGCACCGCCTCTGAGGCTCAGTCCTTGGCTCTTCTGTTTGCTGCCTGCATTTGCTGGGCTGGTGATCACGTTTCATCTCATGGCTTTAAACATCATCTTTATACCTTTATCACCAGCCCCATTCATTTCCCCAGACTTGTGTATCCTAAGGCTTGCTTAGCCTTTCAACTTGCAAGTCTAATAGACATGTCAAACTCAACATATTAAAATCAAATTATCTACACACACATGCTCTCGCACACGCACACACACGTGCACACGCCAAACCTGTTTCCCTCATAACCTTCTCAGTTAATGGCAACTCCATCCTTCTACTTACTCAGGTTAAAAATCTTGGAGTCATGTTTGACTCGTCTTTCTCTCAAACCTACATCCAGTCCATCAGGAGATTCCATTAACTCTTCTTTCAAAATAAATACAAAATCTGCCTCTGCTTCTACCACCTTGATCTGAGCCATCATTATTTCTTTGTTTAATCGACGGCAGTGGCCTCCTCACTGGCCTCTACAGGGCCCTCCACCCTTGCCCTCCTTTAGGCTTTCCTCAGTGTGGAAGCTCGTGATCCTTTGAAGTTCTTTTTTTTTTTTTTTTTTTTTTTTTTTTTTTTTGTGGGTACCGGGGGGGTCGACCTCAGGACCTCGCGCGCCAGCAGGCGCCCGTGCCACTGAGCGATATCACCGGCCCCTTTTTTTTTTTGTATGTGGGTTCCGGGAGTCGAACTCGGGCCCTCGCGCTTGCCGGGCAGGCGCTTAAACCGCTGAGCCATCTCACCGGCCCGATCCTTTGAAGTTCTAAGTCAGTTCAGGTCAGTGTGCTCCAAACCATGCAGTGGATTCCATCTAACTCCAATAATGTCAGTTCTCATGATGGCTTACAAGGCCCCCTTCATTGAACCCTTATGATCTCTCCAACCTTTTCTACAATCTTTCCCTCATTCCACTCTAGCATTGGTCATCGCATTATTCTTTGAACACACTGGGTACCCTCCTGCCTTAGGCCTTTGCATGAACTGGAACTTCTGCTTCCAACCATGGTTCCCAAGACGACCGTGTACTAACTCCCCCACCTCCTTCAAATCTTCGCTCAAATGTCATCTCATCAAAGCCTGCCCGGACCACCCTATTTAAAACTGTAACACACCTCCTATCCTTACATTCCCAACCCCTTGTTCTACTCTTATTTTTTTCCCCCCCAGTCTTCCACCACTATAATGACAGTCTTCTACCACTAAAATGTAAGCTCCATTAGCGTGTGGATTTTGTATGTTTTGTTCATTTTTGTGTCTCAGTAGCCAAAAAAAAGTACTTGGGACATAGTAGGCCCTCAATGGGTATATGCTGAATTAATACTCACTTAATTTTATATTTGGTTACAGAGTACAGATGGAAACTTGAGTCCATTAAGAAGTCATTTCGAAGATCTCTGTAGAACCTTACAGCTACAGAATCTTTCCCAGGCTATTACAAACTCTTTTTCACCTGCTTCATCAGGTATTCTCTTCCTAGGGCATATCTTGCAAAATGCTATCAACCTTATACTTTTAAAAGTCCAGAGTTTAAAAAAAGACATAAATAGGGGCCGGTGAGATGGCTCAGTGGCGTAAGCGCCTGCCTTGCAAGCGCGAGGGCCGGAGTTCAACTCCCGGAACCCACATACGAAAAAGGGGCCGGTGATATCGCTCAGAGGCACAGGTGCCTGTTGGCGCGCGAGGTCCTGAGGTCGACACCCCGGTACCCACAAAAAAAAAAAAAAAAAAAAAAGACATAAATATCATAGTGTAGGCCCTCTCACTTTCCTTCTGCCCTGAATTGTTTAGAGAGAAGGAAATCTTAAAACTCACATATCCTTCTTTCTTCAAATGGTCTTACGTTTGACTCCTGATTTCTGGGCTTTGAGAGCAGTTTTAGAAAATGCTTCTGAATGAGACAGAATGCTGGGTACCCAGGGCCCCTTAATAAGTGAGTCTCCACATCCTCCCAGTCTAAATTTTGGTTTATTGAGCCTCTTGCTCTTTGCCTAGGACTAGCTCTGCTGTAGTGTTTTTTTTGTTTTGTTTTGTTTTGCTGTGCTGGGGATAGAACATAGAGCCTCACACACAGCAGGCAAGTGCCCTACCCTCAGCCCATAATGTAGTCTGATGAATTTATTGCTTCTCCCAGCATTTACCTGGGTTTCTGCCTCAGTCCTCCTTATTACCTCATTGAAAATGTTTCTGGCTTCCTGTTTACCCTTTAGTTTTTTGATTGTATTTATCGTGCTGCCCATGCCCCACCTGTTGGAACTAGATCCCATTCTGTTAGGAATTTGGTCTAGGAACTAATCCCTGCTATATGTGGTGCATCTCCATTGAGCATTAGTTCTCAGTCGTGTGGTAAGGGCTTTCCTGAACCAGATCAAGTATTGGCACAAGGAGTTGGTAGAGGTTAAAGAATCTTAACAATCAAAGATTTAGATTGTAGGAGGGGATGAGGTGGGGAGGAGAGGCTCTTAAGTGACAGTGACACTAGATGTAAAGCATTGCACTACATCATCCAGAAACACATGCAAAGAGCTGGTGGTGAGATCTTTGAACAGCCAGAACTACTGCTAAGCAAATAACCAGTCACCTCTCAGTAAAAGATACACCCTTCAATCGAGGGATGCCTGTAATCCCAGAATGAGAGACCAATGCAGGGAAATCATGAGTTCAAGGCCAACCTGGGTTACATTGTGAGATCCCCATCTCAAAAAAAAAAAAAAAAAAAAAAAAAAAAAAAGTAAAAATACACCCCCTCAAAATGAGACTTGGCATCTTGGGGCTAGAACTTTACTCACTGTATTGCTCTCTTTTTATCATGGTGGGCTTTTACTTCCATTCTCTTTCCTGCCTTATTTTTCCCATATGTCTTACAAAAGCCACCTTGATGGTTAGATTTCTCCCATATCCACTGCCCACTTTCCCTTTTTGGAAGGAACTGATGCAGTCATTTATACCCCATCAGTCCTTCCCTGGGGTGCTCTTCTTCTCTGGCTAATGCTGGGGGTGGTTATTCACTGGGGTGAAAATCAGAGGGCATAAAATTCATCTCCCACTCTCTCCCTCTGTTTTGGTGGGTTGGAGGGCCCAGGCTTTGACAGATAATGTTTTATTATCAGCAGGTGTTCTAGATGCCCTGTAACCAGAGCCTAGATTTGGTCCTTCCTTCAGCCCCTCACCTGGAGATGAACCCTGAGGGAGCAGCTCTGTTGTCTAGGGTCAGCCTGGTGTCAAGCTGCCTGTTCTTGCCTACAAAGTGAGCCTGAGAATGGGGGTTAGAATCCTACACCCACAAGCAAGGAAGTGGAGAGTTTATCAATTAGGAAATATCAAATTCAGTAACTAGGGCGTTCTCTCCTCCTCTGTGAAACCTAGATCCAAAAGAGTGTGAGAGGTACTACACCAAATTAGAAATGATCTGGGTGTTTTAGAGTACCTGGACTGCAACCAGGAGTGAGAACAGGGATGCAGAAATTTTGAACTGAAGAACTAGAAGTCTCAGGAAGTAGCTCTTAGCCACAAGCCTGATCAGATCCACTTAGAAAAGTTTTCTCCTAATCTGGCCTGGCTTGACTTCTCTGCAGATTCAGTCTCTCTCCAGCACAACTTCGCCGAGTACCCACCCACAGCTTCCCCGAAGTACTGCCACACTCCTTTTCTAAATTGAGATCTGAATTGAAATCACATTGTGCATAACAACATTTCAGTCCACAATGGCCTGCATATACAATGGTGATCCCATAAGATTGTATCACCTAGTGACGTTGTAGCCATCTCAGTTTGTGTAAGTACTCTCTGTGACGTTTGCATGATGATGAAATCGCCTAACGACACATTTCTCAGAAACATGTCCCCATCCCCATTGTTAAGTAACACATGACTGTGTATCTTTAACCTTTACTTTTTTCTTCCAATACTCTTTTTCTGAGATTTCTTTAATGCCTAGTCAAGCCTGTTTAATTTTTCCCTAGGCACTGGATTTAGGGATTAACGGCAGGAGGAACAGCAGCTAAGGAGCCTTGAGGGTGATCCATTTTCTACAGAAGTAACCCCAGGGGTACAGCAGTTTAGTGGGAGTTCAGGCATTGAACATCACGTGTTCCTTTTGTAATAAGGAAATGTTCAGGGCACCGTTTATCCACCTCAGTTTTTCTCTCATAATAAAATAGGAAATCTATATAGTGCACATTTTCCAAGAGACCTCCGACAGTTTTGGTTTCCCCCCTTGCCCTGGTCTTCCTTAAACCTAGAGATCTATAGCGGTTCTCATAGTACCGTAACTTCATTTTTGATTGTTGATCCTGCTCCATTTGTCTGGCTCGTATGAGCTCAACTTCTCTCTCTGTAGATGAACTGCCCACCTGCCACATGTCGCCGTACAGGCAGAGGAAAGGCAGCGTTCCCTCTTCCTCTGAGGTATTTGACATTGTTAGTATCTTCTATAGCAGGCTTATGGAAATCAGGAGCTACGGCTTTATGGAACTGAGAAGGTACATACTTTGAAATCATAAGGTCTTGTTAATCTGATAGGATATTAACACAGGTTGAGCTTCCCTCATCCAAAAATCCAAAATCCTCTAATATCTGAAAGTTTTGGAGCACTAACCTGATACCACAACTGGAAAATTCCATACCTAACCTCCTCTCAGCTCAAATGCAGACAACTAAAAATACTGTGTAAAACCTTCAGGCAATGTATATAAGGTATATATAAAACAAATGAATTTTGTGTTTAGAATTGGGTCCTATCCCTAAGATATCTTATTATCTATATCCAGATATTCTAAAATTAAAAAGATACTGAAATCCAAAGCATTCTGGTCCCAAGCATTTTGGGTACAGGGTACTCAAGCTGCATACACAGACATACATAATATATTATAAACATGTTCGAATGAACACACTTGTTTGAAGTATTATCTCAGCGATTAACCTTAAGGAAGAAATTCTCTTGAATTCATTTAAGTGAAAAGATTTACTAAAAAGGCACAGAGAGATCTTTCAGTCCCTAATTTCAGAATGTCTGTCCAGGCCCCACAGGACCTGGGAAGGCAGAAGATCTCTTGTTTCTGCTGCTCACAGACAGTTTGTCTCTACTCCTACAAACCATTGACTAACTTATGGCTTTGGCTTGCCTCGTCTCTAACTTTAAACCTGTTCTGTGTGTTTTTTCTGAGTACGCATCCACTGCTATCCAAGGAGTCTTCACAACAGGAGTTTTTACCCTGGGGTTCATGGATTCCTTGGGAATTGGTCCTTAGAGTTCAGGGTTTCATACATTGAATGGGGGAAATTGTATCCTTTCCTTCATAATCTGTTACTGAAATTTAGCATTTCCTTCAACTATAAACATAAGCAAAAAGCCACCATGAATCGATGGTATTATTTTGTCACCAGTAGAAGTCACAGATATTTTCCTCTCATTTCATACTTGCTTCAGATATCTTGAAATGCAGTTTATACTTGTTACTGCTTGAAATTATGGTAGTTATGAGACCCATTGCTAGATCTTATAATTTAATGTGTTAATAAAGAAGCACATGTGGGGTTAATCTTATACTGAGTAATGTTTTTCTCCAAAAGGTATTTGTACATTCTCTAATGCTTGAGTTTGTTAATACATGAGAATGTTTACTTGTTGTCTTTAAAAAATATAAATAAATTTTAAAATAAAATTTAAAAAAAAGAAGCACATGTGTTGTAATATTATAAATGTGTTTTCCAGTGTTTAAATGACAGCGTTTCCATTAATTACTTTCCTTTGTGATCCCATATGTTTATTTTACGCATGTTAAAAGGGTCCTCTTGCTGTGTGTGGCACAGTGTGGTGCACACCTGTAATCCCAGCCCCTCGGGAGACTGAGGCAGCTCACAAGTTCAAGGCCAATGTGGGGAACTTAGCAAGACCCTTTCTCAAAATAAAACAAAAAAGGGCTGGCGATGTAGCTCAGCACTAGAATGCTTGCCTAGCATGTATGAGGCCCTGGTTCAATCCCCAGTACAAAAAAAAAAAGCTAGACCGTGGCAGTGCATGCCTGTAATGCCAGCACTCAGGAGGCTGAGAGAGGGTAAGCATGAGCTCCAGGCCAGCCTGGACTGCATATGAATAGAGAGAACTTGACTCAAGATAAAAAATAAAAAAGGGGTCCCCAGCCTTTGCCAGATTTCATGAGTTCATGGCACAGAAAAAGGCTAAAAATGCATACATTCTCTGTGGCTTTTGGGTCAACGTACCTGATAGAGAAAATCTGATTAGTTTAGGGCTTGAATTCTCTTACGTAGAGTGTCCAGCTTTGATCTAAATTAGCTGGGATCAAGGAGTTGGTGTCACATAGTACCGATTTGCTCCCCTTCATCTTGCCTTTTCAAGGGAGGCTGTTGAAGAAGAGAGTACAGCTGAGGGACTGCCTTAGTTTACTTGCAGCCACTGTATTTGATATCAAGAACAGCTTCCTTCCTTTGTCATAGTGTACCGTCCATCCAGAAAATGTGTTATTGATCATCAAAGGAACCAGGTGTTGGAAGATAGATGCTCAATATGAGTCAGAAGAAGCACTTCTGATGGTACTAAGTAGCCTCATATTCATATGGCAAGGAAGCACAATTAGGAATTAGAATCACAAAACTTTGATGCTGAATGAAAAAAGCATATTTTCCTCCTAGCATCACTGGATCCTTGGAGAGCTACTATTCTTCCACACCCATTTTCTCCAAATTATAGGGTATTCCAGGATAAACCTGTCACGGATGGGCTCAGTATGTTTATGTAGAATATTCAAAGTCCTTACACCAGAACATCATAATACTTAACTCCCTGCTCAAAGAGGAACAAGGGAGATGAGAGGTCATGCATTCTTCTCGTCTGAGGATGTTAGGAATTTGAGTATAGAGGTTTCCAGAGAATTTCATTTTCCTGGGACAAGCTACAGATTTACCTGCACAATATCACTCCCACATGGCACTATTCTCCTTGCTAGCTTTCCTGCGGTCACACCGTTAATTCTGGGGGTCATTTGCAGCAGTGATTTGGATCAGGACTACTAGTTGGCTGGTTCCCATGAATTTCCTTCTTAGTTTCAATTCAGTGTGCTGTTTTGACTTGGTGGATATGACTCTACTCCACCCCACCCTCAGAAGCCCGTGTTGGCGTTCTTTCTGTTCATCTCTAGTGTAGTCAAAGAGCAAGGAGTCAGGCAGTGGGGCTGGGAAATCCCAGACAGGGTTGAAAAAATCCTGTCTGCTTTCTGTTCTTCTCTCAAAGCAGGTGGTGCATAGATCTGTACCATAGAACTGCACACATTTTGCTGAACACACAATCATTCATTTATTTCTTCGTACCTAGAACAGTCTGGCTCAGAAAAGGTGCCAAGTAAGTGGTTCTTGAATGAATAAATGTGTTTGTTTCTGTGGCTTGAGACTCTGTCTCTGATTCTGCTTTCAGAACATTATTTCCTGCTATTAAGCAAGGACTTATTCATTAATTTTGTATATACACATTCATATATACACACACTGTTGTTCATTTAACAAAGTATTTGAGACAGCCTTTTTCAACAATCCTTTGAATTTTATTATCTCCCAGTCCTGGAAAAGAGTTTCCCAGAGAGTCTGCAGCAGCATGTATGACTGGGGTCTAACTCAGCATCCCTAGACCTCAGGCTGGCTTAGTGGGAGGGAGCCTTTAGGATGAAGTTAGACTCAATGGGAGAGAAGCTCAGGCTGTAGGATGCAGCTGTCTGAGAACCTCAGGGCGCTGGTTTTGAAAGACGCTGGGGGCTCAGTCCTCCTAGGCTGTTATTTCATCTCTTCAGGCCATAGGGAAACCCTTGCTCCTTACCCTCCCATACCTCCACCCCTTCCACCTCAGCCACTATGTCCCTTGCCTCACGCTTGCCATGCTTGCCCTGAGACTGCTGCTGTGGATAGTTTTGTAAGGAAAGAGCTTGCAGAAATGGCGCATGGATTGTGCCATTTGCCCCTTGTTTAAACTCTGCTGGGCTGTGAGCATGGGCATCCAGGGCTGCAGCACGAGGGACTCACAGAGAGATTGGCAGCCAAGGGCTTGTATCCAATGGGGATAAACTTCCTTCCCAAAACATAGCCCCTAAGCTTCATGAGGGCAGTGGCCACCTCTCTACCCCCAGCCTGACTGCCTACCACCTACTTCAGGTCCTGGCACATAGTAGGTACTAGCATATATTTGCTGGACGAATAGGCCCTGGGCTCCAGGAGCTCACAGGCTAGTGGGGAGATAGGAAATAAGTAAACTGAAAATTGTAATTGTTTTAAGGAACAAGAAAAAAGAGTACTTATAAGAGCAAATACACTAGAGATGATGTAGTCGGGGGCCAGAAGTGACATTAAAACTGAGATCTGAAAGACAAAGAACCAGCCACTTGAAGAGTAGAGGAAAACAGAAATAAAAGAGATGCCTTCGGCCCCTGGGGAGTTAATAGTAATGCCAGGGAAGAAGTGTGCATGCCTATTTATCTAGATTTTTATAGGCAATTTGTAGAGAAAGAAGGGTCTACTGTCGATTCAGGGTTAGTCTGTTCAGTGCTGCCCTGCCTTCTGTTCCTTACGTATCCAGCTTTGTTTCAGAATGCCTCAGACCGGGTGCTATTGACTGGGAATCAAAGGCTTCAGTGTGTGGCTGGCCATGAAGAATATTTGTTTGTTTACGTGTCTGACTCCCTAACCAGACTATGAGCTCCTTGAGGGTAGTGAACCCTGTTTTATCCTTAGGACACAGCATGTTATCTGGCATACGTGCCAGTTTTGCTTAATGGTTAATATTTATTGAGCTCTGCTTGTATGCCAAATACTATCGTGAGCACTTAACATTCATTATCTCATTTAATCCTCATACTAACTATAATGCAGGTAATATTATTACCCCCATTAAATAGTTGGAGAAACTAAGGCCTTGAAATATAAAACAGTAAACTTAAGGATTAGATATTTAAACTGCAGAGCCCAGGCTGGTTTTTTTGTTTGTTTGTTTGAGACAGGGTCTCACTATGTAGTTCAGGCTAGTCTTGAACGAACAATGTAGCCCAGGCTGGCTTTGGATTTGCGGCAATCCTCCTGCCTCAGCCTCCCAAGTACTGGAATTACAGGCATGCACCACCACACCTGGCAGGAGCCTATGCTGTCTTGCTGAAATAAAATACTTTTCCCAGTTGCTTTCAAGTAGCTGGGATTGCTTGGAACTCTCAAGGGAACAGAACTAATGTTATTTACATGATCTCATTTAACAACCCTTGTGACAGCCCTCATGGTTAGGAATTATTTTACTCTTAGTGAAAAAATTGAGACTCAGAGAAATTAAGTTGCTTGGCCAAGATCATAAAATAAATACATAAATGGTAGATTTATTTTCAAAACTAGGTCTTTCTTCTTGTAGGTCCTGTGGTCTTTCACCATTCCATGTTAATTCCGGTGGCTCAGTCACTGGGCAGGCTTCTGCTCCACTGATGTCCTTTAAAAGTTACTCAGGCCCTAAAGGAGAGAACAGCATGGAGAATAGGCAAAGGAGAATGGGAGAGGAGAGACTTTATCTTTTTTTTTTTTTTTGTGGGTACCAGGGGTCGAACTCAGGACCTCGTGCACCAGCAGGCGCCTGTGCTGCTGAGCAATATCACCGGCCCTTTTTTCGTATGTGGGTACCGGGAGTCAAACTTGGGACCTCGCGCTTGCCAGGCAAGCAATTATGCCGTTGAGCTATCTCACCGGCCTGAGACTTTATCTTTTTTAATCCTTTTTAAATATTGAGCTATAATCCACATATCATAAAATTTACTGAAACATGTATGCCAAAAGTATACAATTTGGTGGTTTTAGTATAGTCACAGGGTTGTCAACTATACTAATTCCACAACATTGTCATCACCCTGAAAGAAACCCTATTCCCATTTACAGTTATTTTCTAGTTGCTCCTCACCTTAGGCCCTGGAAATCACTAGTCTACTTTCTGTTCCTGTGGATTTGCCTATTTTGTATATTTCATACGGATAGAATCCTACAGTATATGCTCTTTTGTCAACTTCTTTCACTTAACATTATGCTATCAGTAGTTCATTCCTTTTTATGGCAGAACAATATACCATTGCATGGATATACCATATTTTTGTTTATGCATTCATCTGTTGATGGACATTTGGGCTGTCTCCATTTTTTGGTTATTATGAATAATGCTGATATGAACATTTGTGTACTTTTGGGTGTGCATGTGTTTGTGTGTGTGCGTGTGCATATGTGGTGCTGAAGATTGAACCCAAAGCCTTGCACATCTAGGCAAGTGCTGTAACACTGAGCTGTACCCCCAACCCATGTGTATACATTTTGTGTGAATATCTGCTTCAGTTCTCTTGGGTATATACCTAGGAGTAGAATTGCTGGGTCATATAACTTTTTTGAGGAACTGCCTGTTCTTTATAGTAGTTATAGCGGTTTATTTTTTTATTAATAAACTTTTTTATTTTTGTGGAGCTAAAGGCCTTACACATATTAGACAAATGCTCTACCACTGAGCTACATCCTTAGCCCTTTCATTAGTAAATTTTTTTTCTTTTGCAGTACTGGGGATTGAACTCAGAGCTTCATGCATGCTACGTGCTCTTTTACCGAGCTACAGTCTCAGACCTTTGGAAGACTTTATTTTGAGACAAGGCCTCACTAAGTTGCCCAGGCTGACCTCAAGCTTGCAATCCTGCCTTAGCCTCCTGAGTTGTTGTGACTACAAGTGTGTGCCACTATAGCAGCTTTATTAGCAAACTCTTAAAATCAAAATATAGGGTACATATAGGAAAGTGCTAATATTGTAAGTCTCGAAGAATTGTTGCCAAATGCACAGTTGTATACCCAGCACTCAAGTCAAGAACTAGAAAATTTCCAGTGCTCAGAAGCATTCTCCTATTCCCTCCCAGTAGCCAGCACCTCCAAAAGGTAACCACTCTCCTGACTTCTAATATGATTGTTAATTTTGCTTATTTTTAAGTGTCATACAAATGGAATATATGGAATATGTTCCTTGTGTTAGACTTCTTTCACTCAACGGATGTTTATGAAATTCATCCATGTTGCTGTATGTAGCAGTATTTTTATTAATTTTCATTTGTGTATAGTATTCCATTATAAGAAATATGTATGTCACTGTATGGTCACACTTTGTCCATTTGTGTTGAAATAGACACAGTGAGTTGGAATGGCTGGGTCACAGATACGTGGATACTTCAATTTAGTAGATACTACCAAGTCCTCTGCCAAAGTGATCATATCAGTTTGTACTCACACAAGCAATACATGAGAGTTTGAGTTGTACCACATCTTTTCTAATATTTGATATTTTTGCTTTTTTCCTTTTAGCTATTATGGTAACTATGAGGTTCTGTACATTTTCATGTAATTCATGGTTATTTGGATGCCACTAAGCCTTTGGGCAATTTTTATTGGGTCATTTATCTTTTTCTTATTGATCTTAAGAATTGTTCATATGTTTTGGAAGTCAGTCCATTTGTTGGTTATATGTATTACACATATTGTTTCCTACTCTGTAACTTGCTTTTTTGCTCCCTTATTCTTTCAATAACCAGAAATTCTTAATTTTAATATAGTCCAATATTATCATCCTTTTCTTTATGGTTTGTGTCCTGTTAAGAAATTTTTACCTACCCGAGGTCATGAAGATCAGACCCTTGTCACGTGTGTGCATGTGCACGTATGTACGTGTGCCTCGTGCGTGTGTGCGTGTGTTTGGGGAAGCAGCGCCTCACCCTATGGAGTAAGATTTCTCAGGGCAGAGAGGACACTGTGTCACCCTACAGAGCAGGCAGCAGGCGACTGGGGGCAGGGAGCCCTTGAACCCCGCCGTGGGCTGTGTTCCCAGCTGTCCGGCGTGTAATCCGGAGTGAAAGAGAATCTTGGGCAGCGGAGATCCTAGTGCTCTCCCAGTAGAGAGCACTGCTGGGTCCTCTAAATCACCTCTGAGCCTGCAGACCCGGCTGATGGTCTGTCTTAGCCACTAAGTCAGGGAGAAAGTGAAACGCGCACAGGGCTGGTGGTATAGGACAGGACCAAGAACTTTCAGAGCCAGGTGCCTGCCTTAGAGCTCTGGTTTTCTGTTATTAAATCTGATGCTTTTTTCTTTCCAGTTTCTGTATTGTTTCATTTCCATTTATGGAAAAGGATGTTGAGATAGCAGAATTTGAGAGAGGTGCTAAACTGCTGTTCAGACTGGCTGTCCCCTTACTAGGCTGGCCAGAACCCCCTCCCTGTGCCAGAGGGACAGGAGCTGCTTGTTCTGAAGGAAGGAGTGGGAGCAGAGAAGAGAAGGAATGAGAGTTGCCACTGCGCTTTTTGAGGGGCTCTGCGGACTCGTCCCCCCAGGAAACCACTTTCATCCCGTGAGCCCCTTTGCTGCTCGTTAGTTGCTCTCCAGACTAGAAAGCCAGGGTTTGTGCTGGGGCTGGGTGGGGCTCCGGGGACAGTTTGGGCTCTGCCCCTCTGAAGGAGGGGGGGCGGTTATGGAGCGAGCAGAGGGTCACAGCTCAGTCTGTACCATTTGCTTGTCACCTTGAGAAGTTCCACCTTGTCTAGCAAAACCTCCTTTCAGAGGCAGCCACCACAAAGGGCTCTTATAAGAGCAGCTGCCCCTGCCCCCACCTCCACTTCCACTCCCTCTGCCATTATTTTTCTTTGGGGGCAGACCTGAGGGGCCTTCCTGCAATGACTCGGAGGGGCTGTGCTGCTTTTAAAAGGAGATTCAAAATCTGAAGCCTCTGGGTACTGGAGATTCTTTTTTTTTATTTTCTGGTACCCTTGGAAGCTACATAGGGGTTAAGTAGGCTTCCCTTTTCGAGGTGGCATTTTGTCTTGGGCCATTTGGAGATGTAATGTAGGTGGTGAGAGCTTTCCTAGAACCATGAGGTCTCGGAACAGGGAGAAGCCTCTTTACAGGGCCGGGACGGGAGGGAGGAATGGATGTATTGTTGGGTGGTTCTAAGAGGCATTCTAGTGGGTGGTTCAGGTGTAGGTTCTGTAGTTCCCCCTCCTGGGTCTTCTGCTTTCCCATTCTGATGTGAGCTTGGTTGAGTTACTTAACTCTCTGAGCCTTTGTTTTCTCATATATAAATGAGAATGATTTTAGTGCCTAGCCCAGAGGGTAACTGTAGAGGTCAATTGGGATAATATAGTAGAGATGCTAGCCTAGTACCTGCCACATAGAAAGAGTTAAAAAAAAATTGGTTAATCTTGGGGCTGAGGTTCAGTGGTAGAGCACACGCTCAGCATGCATGATGCCCTGGGTCCAATCCCTGACACCAGATTAAAGCAAAAGTTAATCCTATGAATATTGTCTAAGTCTTCCATTTGAACCTCTCTTCATAGTCTTTCATCTCCCTTCTCTTCTGACTAGGGAACTAGGTAGGCCTCAAGCTGAACCAGAAAATCTGAATAATAGAAGTCACATCTGGACTGTATCTCAAGCTATTTAGAACTCTTCAACTGTCTTATAGCCTCCGTTGTATTTCCAGAATCATGAGAGAGCTCCCATTTTGAAGGGAGGTCACAAAGAAACTGATATGGTAATCACATGGCTAGATTACATGTATGCTAGATTACATCATGCATGCCTGCATGTATGATGCACACATCCCTTCATTCTCCCACCTTGTTCTAAAATGGAGACAGGCCAAAGTAGACTTATTTAATTAATGTGCAAGGTCCCTGAGCTGTAATTAATTTGGAAGATCCCTAAACACAAGATTACGGTCAGGTCTGTCTGTGTTCTCTTTCCATCCAGTGCTGGGCGGCTGCTCAGGAGCCAGAGACCAGCTGTGGAGGTCAGCAGCGGCAGGGCAGAATGGCCAGGGAAGGCGTCTTCCAGACCGAGACCCAAACAAAGCCAAACCAGACCAAACAGAGCAGTGTCCGCTGTCTCGTTGACGGCACATGCAGACCTTAAGGGGCAGTGTGGCTCATACACTTAGGGTATTGTGTTCTCTCCCAAATCCCCAAGGTTTCCCATCAGTGGGTTGATAGAAGGGTAGTCTGAGAGAGACAAAATAGAGGGACCCCCTCCTGGTTGTATCTTGACTGAAATTCAGTAACTGCTCATCCAAGTAAACTGCTGTGGAAGACTAGGACAGAGGAGAAAAGAGAACAAAATAGTTGTCTTCTAAAAACCTGGACATCTCTACTGAACATCTTTTCTCTGTGCTATTCATGGCTTTTTTCTTTCAGACTCTGAAGAAACTGAGATTAATTCCATCAAAAACCATGCAGCTACTATTTGGATGATGTATCTATGGGTCATGTTTTTCTGTCTTCTGAATAGCCCTTGCAGAATGCATATTACTTAAAAAGTGAGAATGATGTCACAGTAAAAAACCAAACAAACCCAGGAATAACAACAGAGTCACGTTAGGAAGCAGGAGACGGTGGTGAGGAAGGGTTCCTGAGGGAAGCACTGTTGGATACGCTACAGAGAAGCCTTTGGCTGAAATGTGCTTGTGTACTCCTGGAGAGAGTTGTAGCTTCTCTCACCACTATTATAACACCCCACCCCCTAAAGAGGGTGAAGAGAATGAGGGTGAAGCCATGGCCTCTTGGGCAGGTCTGATGGAGTGGGAGAATGAGGGAGATCTTTGAGAAGCAACAAGAGCTGATGTGGTGAGATAGGAGACGTAAGCATAACGGGCAGGCACCCTTTACAGGTATTACCTTGTGGAATCCTCCCATCAGTGTCACAAAGGTGGAAATTAGTCCATTTTCCTGGTGGGGGAACGAAGGCTAAAAGGGGCTAGTAACACAGCTGATAACTGGCAACTCCAGGATTTAAACCTAGGCCCTTCTGGTACAAAAGCTATGCTGTCTTGGTCTCTGCTGAAGACTGTGGAATGGGCTCATGTGAGGGTGGACGGTGGACTACCCACAGGCCACCAGCCTGGTTTCCACGTGTGTCTCCCTGATCTGGGCTTTGACTATTCCCTGAGTTGTTCAAAGAGCCTGTGCTTTGGGATGACAGTGAAGAAAAGTTAATGGGACCAGAACCCGGTTTCATTATGTACATTATCATTAGGGCATTTCCTGAGCCAACTTGGCACAGGAGTAGGGCCAGGCAACGAAAGTCTCAGTGTGCCTTGCAAAGAGAAGAATCAGCCATTCTGTGGTACTCTACTCTCTCTTTTAATCTTTTCACAAACTCTGTCCTCCCTCCTCCCTTTCTGATCCTTCCAGTCTCTCCTCCCCTCCCCTCCCCTCTCCTTTCTTTTCCTCTTCCAAAATAAGGCATTAATTAAGTAGAGTCACTGGCTCTAAGTGTCACAGCTAGCCAAGAGCATACCTTAGGTATAAATCCAAATATTTCAGACTCTAAAGTCAGAATTTAAAGCTTGTTTCCACTTTTCTTTCTTCCATCATTCAATCTGTCTGTCTCTGTCTCTTTCTCTGTCTCTCTCTCCTAAGATAATCTTGCTTCTTCCTCTTTGAGTGAGAAGCCACTTTGGGTTTTCTCTTTGTAAACACCGATGCTTCTCTGGGCACCAGGCTCACCTTTCCTTCGGACTCTCACCCTTTTCCTCCGAAGGTGGGTATATGTTGTGGACTGGGGCCATGTCAGTTTGTCTTTGACTTAGGAATTCCATTTTAGGTTTCTAGATCATCTGTCTGTAACATTTGCCTTGTGCCTGACCCCTCTCACGTCCCACTGCCCAGTCCACCAGCTTGGCCATCCCTTCGGATTAATCCAGAATCTCAGTGCTCTCATCACCTGCACTCCTCCACCCTGCCTTATTGTAGGGTAGCAATCTCTCTGTCTCACCTGCTTATTGTAGCAGCCTCTTGCCAGGTCTGCCCGCTGCTTCTTTTGTCCTTTTATACTCAGAGTGAAATCAAATCATGTCACTTTTCTGCTCCTAAGCTCTGGTGGCCTCCCACCTTACAGAATGAAAAGTAATTTAGTGTATTACCTTATAATTTTGATTAAACACACAAACACCTATCCATGTATCTGCCATGCTCCTTTTCTGATACTGGGTAACCATCTAATTTATTGTTCAAATTGAGGCACTTAAGAGAGAAAGAGAGTACTATTAATAATTATAAATGGTACAGTAAGCATAAACTGGGACTGGCCTAGGTTAACTGGGAATCTGGTTACTTGACTCATATAGCCACATGGACCATTTTCTCATTTCCAGTAAAATTTTTTTTAATATCACTTTCTCTGTGAGGCCTTTATTGACCTCTGTTTAAAATTGCATCACATTCCACAATGCCTTGGTTGATTTGTTTTTCCCCATGACGCTGTCACCATTGACAGAGAGTGAGTTTTAGCTAGCCATTACGTTTGTTATTGATCTCCCTTCTAGAACGAAAACTTCAACAGGGCAGGGGTTTTTATTTCTTTGGTTCACTCTTTTGTAACCCCAGTGTCTACAGAGTCCTGAACACTATAGTAAATATTTCTTAAACTTGAATGTGTTGGCAGAGGGGGGAGGCGTGTTTCTTGAAGAGTCTTTCTCATTAGAATCCTCTTCTTTTTTTTTTTTTTTCGGTACCGGGAGTCGAACTCACAACCTCGTACTTGCCAGGCAGGTGCTGTGCCGCTGAGCTATATCCCCATCCCTAGAGCCCTCTTCTTAAATCATTTATTCCGTTCTTTTCTATTTAATTTGGCAAACCCTTTGGCAGTTGAGACCTTAGAAGAATTTTCTAATGTGCTCTTTCTTATTCCTAAGAGAAGCTAATAATGAACATTACCATGATTCCCTAAACTGGAACTTGGGCTGCCTAGAGAGGGAAGTTTGTATCCAGACCAGCAGAGTTTGCCATGTTGCAGGAGGGAGGAGAGGGCTTCTTATCCATGGGAGGTCCCGTGTTGGGACTGACCTGGCAGCTGTGGTACTGTAAGGGTCAATGCCATAGCCTTGGGGCTGTGCCAGCTTCTGGTTCTGGTGTCAGAACCAAAGATCCACTCAGCGGGAATATTGAAGAGCTCCAGTTAGCTTGTTCTCTCTTTTTCTTCTGTCTGATAAATCTGTCCTCAGACTGAGGTCCATGTTCATAGAGTGAGGAGTATATCAGGGTTGAGCCTTATCGGTATTCTAAAGGTTTCTTTTCTGAAACAGTTCTAGGAGGAAAGAAAGGATGAGAGGGGATGAAAAGAGGAAGACCAAGTATATCTGGTTGAGAGTGGCCATTGGGATCTCACCAATAAGTCCTCTGGGAGTCTTAGAATCTCCGTACCACTGGGAGTGGATTTTAGGCTTGATAAAGATGGGAGTTACTGCAAAAGAGGGGAGTTCGGGCCCTGGAAACCAAGATAGGCTGCAGTAAGGACAAGAAGGGAAAATAAATGCCCCATCATAGGATTTCTGTAATGTTGCTTTCCCTGAAGCTCTTTTTTTTTTTTTTTTTTGGTGGGTACCAGGGGTTGACCTCAGGACCTGGCGCGCCAGCAGGCGCCCGTGCCGCTGAGCAGTATCGCCGGCCCTTTTTTCGCATGTGGGTTCTGGGAGTCGAACTCGGGCCCTCACGCTTGCTAGGCAGGTGCTTACGCCGCTGAGCCATCTCACTGGCCCTCCCTGAAGCTTCTTAAATGGTTGTAAACAAGAGCCAAAGCCCTGAGCTGGAGACAGGGGAGTAAAATAGGTCTCAGAGACCAGAGGAGAACATAGCTATTGTGGCTATTGGAAAATCACAGTGCTAGAAGTCAGTCGTGAAGGAGTACCAAGAGAGTTTAAGTAAATGTAGCCAAGAACTTAAAAAGGAAACCTAGAGAAAGCTTCTAAATCTTCATCATTGTTTCAATATTACTGTGAGCCAAGGAAACTTTGGCAAATGATTATGTAGTAGAGAAAGTCACTTTGTGAAACACAAGGAAATCCCCACGGGCATGACCTTAATTCAGAAAGCGCAGTCCTTCGCAGACTGGGGGGAATGAACTGAGCCTTCTAGTCACATTTCCCATGAGATATACCTGTCTTTTCACACCTTTGTGCCTCACACATTTCCACCAGACTCAGTAACTTTCCAAGGCTTACCTCGAAGGCACCACCTCCTCTAAAGCCTTTTTCAGGACTCGCAGTTGGAATTCATCCCTTTCTTTTTCTCTGGATTCCTATTGCCCTTTGTTTATAACTCTGTTGTAGCAAATTGCTTGAGAAACAAAACCAAACAACAGATACCTGTCTGCCTCCTGCACACGAATGCGAACTCTTAGAGGCAGGACTCCTGTTTATCATTGTGTTAACTCAGACCTGTTCTGAAGAGGGAAGGATTGATGCATCCATTGCCCACCCCCAGTCCTGTAGTGCCCAGCACGTAGAACCCCAGTGACTGTTGCTGGCTAGAATTGACTCTGGGTTAATCAGATGAATGGGTTACGCAGAAGGCTGACCTTATTCTTCTTTCCCTCCCTCTCTGGGCAGTGACCCGCTTTGTGGCTGGTACACTGTGCTCCTGGCTCAGTCGTACTTACAGCAGGGGACACTATTTTCTTGGCTCAGTCCTGATTCCAACCTTCTTCCTTTGATCTCTGTGCCGGCCCTTCTCCGCCCCCACCATTGTCCTGCCCTGGGAGCTAATGTTTCTCCTCTCAAGCTCAGGCCTCCCACCCCTCTTCCCTGTCACATTCTGAGATGTTGCCCAAGGAGTCAGTTGCACAGGGGACCAGCTGCAATGGGAGAAGGGTATGGCCTCTCAGCCCTGGAAAGTTTCCAGCCAGGACTAGCTGCCCACTTTTTACCTGCTCATTTTTTTTCTTGTCACCCTAGGGATGACAGATAAATTATGATATAAGAGATTGCAGGTTGTGATCCTAGAAGAGGATGGATTGTGATTTTGACTAAAATTCTGCTGTTCAGGAAAGTAAATATGATAGTCGTTTTATATGGGGGCACTGAAGCCAGACTGCGTGTATTCCAGTTCTGCTCCAACCACTTACTAGTTCTGATTAACTGCCTCAGCCACATGGGGTCATACCAGTGCCTACCATGTTCACTCATTCATAATTTGCTAGCTCCTACCATGGACTAGGGGTTGTTCTAGGTGCCAGAAAAATAGTAGTGAAGACAAAAATGGGTTAATAGCTTTAAAGTACTTAGCACAATGCCTGGTACATAGTAAGTACTCAGTATAGCAATATTCTGTTCCTAGTAGTTTTCTGAGACTATTAACTTGGGAGGGATAACCTTTGGCAGTAGCTGTGGGACAGATAGAAGGGCTAAGGTTGAATTCTAGATTTGGACTTAGGTTCAGGACAGCACTGGCTTGAATGGCCTTTCATTTCTGGTATTCATTTTGAAGTTAAATACATGAGCTGGGTAAAGATCACCCTGGAAAATTCATGAGTCAGCATAGTTCCATGGAAAGGGCAGAAGGAGATGACTGTAGGCTGCCTACGGTCTACCTAGCGCATCTGTGCAGACAGCATGGGCCCATGAAGCCATGTGCAAATGGCCCTATGAGAGGCTGCATGTCTGGAGCAGTATGAAAGGAGGTCTTAGACACTCCAAGAAGAAGGGCATTGCTTGCTTCTTCACTACTCAGGCTCTCCGCCTATGAAGTAGAGGACTTTGGAGGAGGAGTTGGCTTAAGAGTTAGAGAGCTGAACCTAGAAGGAGAGTGAGGTGGATAGAGGAGGCATGGCCGGATAGTTTGCCTTCCAGGTCATTCCTCAGGGAGTGTTCCTAGAGATGACCAGTGTGATAACTCATGGTGTGATTACTACTAGAGGCAAAGTTTAGACTCACAGCTCTTGAATCATAGACTGTGGTTTCCAGTGGAAGTCCAGTCCTTACTGATACCTGATATTACATTGCAATAAAAAAAAAAAAGAAAAAAAAGAAAATTCAAGTCTGAGATAGTCTTTCTAGAGGTAAGATCAGGTTAGAAATAAGTATTCTATTTCATGGCAATTGACAAGTTCTTCAGCTACCCCTCAGGAGGAGATAACTGTGTGACCCCGACTACAGGTTAGTAGGCTCAGCACCTACTTCATGCTTGTCACACTCTCTCTCTTCCACCCGCCCACAGGGGTTTTTCAGAATTGAATGCCCTTACAGCACAGAAAAGGTACCCTTGACATAGGAGATACGGGCCAGCCTCATGGGCCAAAGGTTCTTGGGTTGGCTCCCTTGTGAGTTGTTGGCTTGGCTGTTCATGGGGACCTGCTGACTTGGCTGAGCACCATGATGACTGGCATGCATGAGGACAGATGAAGTAATTCTGGGCCCATTCCAAGATTTTGAAGTGCAACCAGGTTTGGATACCATGCTCTTTCATTTCATTTTTATTGCACGTTGTTCAGTCTTCTCCCATTACTTCAGCTGAGTTCAGCCAAGTACATGGAACTAGAATGAGGCAAAGTATTTTGCTGTGGGTATAAACCTACTCCATAGTGATGTAATTATAGCAGTGTTTCTTTTTTTCACTATCACCTCCCTAAGAAACTTTGAAAGACATTTTTTCCTAATCATTCCCCCTCAGGAGGTTATAATGGTACAAAAACACCAAAGTTTGTTTATTTATGATATGTATATCTATGTATTATACTTTAAAAGAGTAGCTTTTTTTTTTTTTTACCTTCAGAAACCAATTTTCACCCTTTGGGGGGAAATATACCCCACTTGGGTTACACTGATCACAGTAAAGCACAGTAGAATTACAGTAGGCAGGAAGACCTCAGAATCTTTGTCAACTTTCTTTCCCATCTGTGAAAGTTTAGGAGTAAAATTAGTTAAAAAATTAGTGATCTGTACAGCTCAGGGACACTTAGGGATGATAACTTTCTGAAAAAGGCCTCTGAAAGCCCATCCCTTTGGAAGAAAGAGCTGAGAGACCTGTAGAGCATTCATGGGAAAATGTAAGAGACCTAAGGGTTGGAGGACATAGAGGTGCACATCTGGAGCTGCTATTCAGAGGATTTCCAAGAGGTCTTTATGGTGGTCCTTGTGGGTTTGGCAGTGGCGTTAACTACTTTATATGAATGTGTTCAGGGTTGATGCCAGTTCTGCCCGTGAGTTATCAGATCCCTTTTCTCTGGCCAGACAGAATAACCAACGACAGTATTGCCTCTCCTCTGTAGAAACTGCCAGAGGCATGCAGTGTTGGCGATGGAAGGCCCTTTGTCACGAATCTGCAGAGTCTGTATGTGGCAGTCACCAAACAGGAGCTCCAAGTGGGACAGAAGCATCCAGGTGCTGGTGAGGAACTGCAGACATACCTGGTCTCTCTAGGGTTAAAATCTGTGTTTGTGTTGTCCTATATGGTAGCTCTAGCCACATGTGGCTATTTAAAACTTAAATTAATGAAAAATAATTTATTTCCAAAATTAGAAATCCGTTTCCTCATGTGCTCTAGTCACATTTCAAGGGCTCAGTAGTGCATGTGGCTGGTGGCTACCAAGTTGGATAGTGAAAATACAGGACACTTCCCTTGTTCCAGAAAGTTCTTGTAGATGGATGGCACAGGTCTAGGGGGCCCCAGAGTCTAGCTTCCTTGAATAGGGAGGACAAATGCCTGGCAAAAAGACTTTCCTCCCTACGGAATGAAGGAATGTGTGGAGAGGCTCTGAGTCAAGGGATCTTTCTGCTGAGAATGGGCCTGAGGTATCTACATAGAAACAAGGCTTTCTGAAAATCAGCTCAAAGTCGGATTTGCAGCTGCTTCTGTCTGTTCATTTATTAGTACCAAATTCTGGCCTGTATTGAATGCCTGGTAAATGCTAATGTCTTCCTGGTAAGAAGGCATTTCTCACAGTCTTCTCTTGATCTTTCCCGTCGCAGGAGATCCTCAGACCTCAAGCAGTGCCTCCCCTGGAGGAACTGATAACCAACTCCTGAGCCAGCCAGAACAGCTGGGCTCCTCCGAAGCATCCTCCTCAGCGCTTGAGAAAGAGCCTGCTGTGAGTCGTGAGCGGCTTCCTGGATGGAGAGCTGAGTGCAGGGGGAGTCGGCACCTGTAACCCCCCAGCCAGTGGTCCCTGCAGTCGCTGCTCAGTGGACGCTGCCTCAGCAATATTGAGGGATATTTGTGAACAAGCTTCCAAATTGTGGGGAGGCCTGGTCTTTCATGTATTTGGTTGCTGTCGCCTCTCTACCATTCTTATACTGAATGATGAGCCTTGAGTCCTTTTTCATCTTATCCCAGGTTCAGCGAAGGCGTGTGAGGTTGTTCCTCGGGGAGAAGTAGCGCGTCTGTGCACCTCGTGTTTCGGAGTCCTGTGTCGCACTTACTTCCTGTCATGGCCCGCAGAACACCTGTGTCAGATATTCATGGCCTCATCCTAGCCAAGAGGCACAAGAGGAAGAAAGTTCCTTTCCTACTTTAAGTAGCTCCATTTCAAAGCCTCTGTTAACTTGGCTTCCTTTTTTCCTAGGGTATTGCAGGCCTTACGCAGAGACCTCAGCTCTCAAAGGCCAAGCGGAAGAAGCCAAGGGGGCTCTTCAGCTAAGCTGTCCTGGCCTCAGCTGCTGGGATGGACCAGAATATCTTCCGAGCATCATCGGGAAGGGAGCTCCGTGGCAGAGCATCTCTCAGGCAGACTTATGGTCCAAGGCCCCTGTCGGGGGCAAGAGGACAAAGTTCAAGTCAACAGGCCACCTGAATGGGACTGTTAACCAAGCGAAGCTCGGTTCCAGCCAGTTTGGCCTTTCCTGTTTGAGTGGAAGCTTGTCTCTGGGAGTCCACACTTTCCTCTCTTTTGGTGGAGGTTCTTCAGACCCAGGACCCTACCTCAGACTTTGGTGTGTACAGCCAGTCTGCAAAAAGTACAACATGCTTGGGAAGCCTTGTCTGCCTTTCTCGAGTCCCTCAGACCCAGATGCTTCCCAGAGACCTACTTCTCTCTTTGGCACAGAATAAAACCACTTACAATGCCCTGCTTTTGAGATTATTTATCTGTGGAACTCATTGCCCGCCTCACCTCACTGAGTCTAGTTGTTATCCTGGGTGAGGTCTGAGCCCGCACTCCATCCAGTCTTTCAGGTGGTTCTTAACTTCTTTGCTGTGGCCTGAGCCACAGCTTCGGAAACTGTGATCTCAAGAACTCCGTGGTGGCACAAGACAGATGACTGCTCTTTTTTGCCAAACTCGGGTGTGTTTTCCGTTTGCTTCCAAGGCATAGACAACAGGATGGTTACAATATGGGATCAAAATGGCAAAGAGCTTCAAGCACTAGGGCCAAAGTGGTTCCCATGGTGGCAGAAAAGGAAATTTGACTTTCTCATTTTCTACTGCACTTCAGATAATGTAGTAAGTAGAAGAACTAGGGTGACAGGGAACAGGAAATGACCCTGTGAGTTCCTGGGACACAGAATTGGCCTATAGAACTAAATATTCATGCCTAGCAGGAAAAAAGAATAAAGGGTATGTGAAGAGGCAGAACTGGAGATGGTCACCTCTTGGGCACTCCCAGAACTGTCACAGTCCCTCAGTCTCAGCCAGAGCTCCCTCTGTAGTAAGACCATCAGGAACTTATCTTGGAGGGATAGGAGCGAAAGTAGAACTCAGGTGTTCATGGGAAACCAGTAGGTAGAGGAAGGGGTCAGGAGCAGAATGCAGAGGACGTTGTCCCTATATGTACTTTTTCTGGTCTCCTCATCACTGTATCCTCCCTGGCTGGGACTCGTGTTTCGGAACTGATGCTAAGCTATGGGGAGAGGACCATCTGAGAAATAAAAAAGTATACATTGTTATAATTAGAACTACAGTAGCTGGGTGCTGTGGCACACCTCTAATCCCAGCTACTCAGGAGGCTGAGAAGAAAGATGGCAAGGGCAGCCAGGGCAACTTGGTGAGAACTTGTCTCAAAAATTTTAACTAAAAAAGGGCTGAGGGTGCATCTCAGTGGGAGAGGCTTGCCTATCATGCATGTGGCCCTGGATTCAATCCCCAGTACTGAAAGGGGAAGGATGGGAGGGTAAAGAAGGGATGAGAAAATAAGAAAAAACAACACCAAAAACAGAACAGTGGTAATAAACCACTCTCATTAATGAACAATTTGTGTGTATCAGGTAGCCTGTCCAATAAGTGTCAAATATTGAATCCTCACAGCACTGTCTGAGGAAGTTGCTGCTAGCCCTCTAGGAAATTGGTTGTTCAAGTGTTCAAATGACTTATCAAAATTCACTCAGCTAGTAAGTGACAGCCAGAATTTGAACCCAGACAACTGACTTTTTTTTTTTTTTTGTGGGTACCAGGGGTTGACCTCAGGACCTCACGCGCCAGCAGGTGCCTGTGCCACTGAGCGATATCACCGGCCCTTTTTTTCGTATGTGGGTTACGGGAGTCGAACTCGGGCCCTCGCACTTGCCAGGCAGGCGCGTACGCCGCTGAGCCATCTCACTGGCCCAGACAACTGACTTCTTAACAGCGTGACTATACATACTGCCTAACTGCCAGGTCCTCTTCTAATCTTCGGTGGCATACGCCTTTAGCCTGTGACCCAGCTCCTTTTGGAGGCTGCTCTCCTCCCTGGAGGCTCTGCAAGGCAGGAGTACTCTGGGACTCCAGGACTCACTACCTTCCCTTTCCTGCCAGAGAAGCCTGCCAGGGCTTGTCCTTGCTGCTGACCATTCTTTACCTGCAGAGCACAGTGCCCTGAGTACACCTGGTGAGAGTGACTTCCGGGAGAACTGGGAACTGTGTGACAGTCCCCGCCGGGCTCACTTTGTCCTTCGGTTTCTTTCTGGCAGAATTTAGATAGCCACATTTCAAGGTCTACATGGCAAGGGACCACATAGAAAACAGAAAAGCTTCCCCATCTAGCTTGGAAAAAATGGGGTTCTTTACTCTGAGTAACCCCTCTGCCCTCAAGTAGGAACTTTTAATCAGAGAAACCAGGGGCCCGTGGATCCCCTAAAATGATAAGGAAAATCCTAAAAGCATAACTTTGTTCATGTTCTCGTAAGAGTATGTGATTTTCTCTAAAGGTTAATAATAAACTGGGTGTAGTAGCACACGCCTGTAGCCTGTAATTCTTGCACTCTGGGAGGCTGAGGTGGGAAGGTTGCAAATTCAAGCCCAGCCTGGGCAACTTAGTAACTTAGTTGAGACTCTGTCTCAAAATAATAAATATGGGGCCGGTGAGATGGCTCAGCGGCGTAAGCGCCTGCCTTGCAAGCACGAGGGCCCGAGTTCGACTCCCGGAACCCACATACGAAAAAGGGGCCGGTGATATCGCTCAGCGGCACGGGTGCCTGTTGGCGCGCGAGGTCCTGAGGTCGTCCCCCTGGTACCCACAAAAAAAAAAAAAATAAATAAAAAAAAAATAATAATAAATATGGAAAAGGGCTGGGGACATAGCTCAGTTTGAAGGCCCTGGGTTCAATCCTCAGTACCGGGTGGCGCGGGTGCAGGCTGGTGGAGGGGGTGGTATTAGGTAAGACTGTGACTAGTAACCTTCCTGTCCACCGCCGCCTGTATCCCCAAGGTTGCTCCCTCTGGGGTGTTGCTTAAATATATCCTAGGGAAACAGCACTGCCAGAGGCCCTGCCTCAGGCGTTCTTGCCCTGAAGCCTTCACCCCAAAGCTAGGGGTGGTGGTTGAGAATCATTCATCCCAGGGCAACTCCAGGGAAATCCCTGCTTTGACAAATTGGCTGAGCCAGGCTGTATTCCAGCCCTGCCCCCTGGCTTGGGCCCCTCCTGGAGGCCCCCAGCCCAGCCCAACCCCCACTCCGCATGCACATAAAAGGGTCGAATTCTCGTGGCTGCTCCATAAATTTTATTCCGTAAATATTAGTTTTCCCTGTGTTTAATAAAGCAGTGGCCCACCTCCCCGCCTACCCACCCGCTCCCCGGGGCCGGGGTTGGGGCCAGGGCTGGCTGGTGGGAGAAGGGACTCTTTCAATTGCTTTGGAGTATTTTTAGAAAAAAAAATATAAGGTGGTTTACACGAGCAAGCCAGCAAACCAGGAGCAGGACTTGGGACCTCGAGGAAGTCCCTGCAGTGACTTGACCAAAAAGTAGAGAAATAGCGCCACCTAGGTTGCAAGGCCTTCTTGGCCTTGCTGGCTGGTCCCCTGGCAGTCAGCTGAGACCGGGAAGGCAGCTAGGACCGGGGTTGGGTTGTTTGCTCGGAGAGAAAGCCTCACCTCTGCACTCCAGTTGGGTAGCACTTCCTTATCTCATGCCTCACCGGGTACTTTCCCGGAAGCGCATAAAAGCAGAGCCGAAGTGGGGTCCTGGAAAATCCCTCCAGAGCCATTCTTTTCCCCTGTCACCAGTGTCCCTTATCAAGGACTGTTTCCAAGTCATACACCGACTCCCAAGACGCTAGCTCTGGAATTCCTAGAGCATCCAGTGGTGAGGATGGAGGTCTGTGCTCCTGGGCCCTGGACTGGCAGAGCCTGGCTTGGTCAGACCAAGATCCTTCCAAGGCTGCTGCAGGTCACGGACAGCGGGCCCTGGGCACGGGAGAGATGCCACCCGTCCTGATACTCAGCCCTACTGCTTGTTTTCGTCCTGGGGCAATGTGGACTCCTTTCCTTGCAGTTCTTTTAAATCTCCCATTTCCAAACCATTTGCCTAGGCTGGGACTCTCGGGAGAGCTGCAGGAGCCCCTTTGGATGGTGTGAAGCTGTGTCTCTCCTCTAGTCCTGGATTTGCTCCCATTCCTGATTTTGTCACCAGGGTCAGTTTCTTCCCTCCACCCATTTTGTCCCTCACTATCTCCTACTTACAAAACTAGGAAGATCTGCTCCAAAGAGTAAGGGCACAGCTGCATCCTCGTAACAGCCCTTCTGCGCTTACTCGATCTGACTGCTTGCCTTTCATCATTGTGCTATTAACGTGGTCTCTGTTAAGATGCACTTCCTCTGCGCTTTCGTTTTCTTCCTTTCCTGAGATTGTACTCCATGAGAAGAGGGTCAGTTTTGTTTTTTTTAAAATTTTTGTGGGTACCAGGGGTCGACCTGAGGACCTCACGTGCCAGCAGGCACCTGTGCCGCTGAGCGATATCACCGGCCTTTTTTTTGTACGTGGGTTCCAGGAGTCGAACTCGGGCCCTCGTGCTTGCCAGGCAGGCGCATACACCGCTGAGCCACCTCACTGGCCCAGAGGGTCAGTTTTTAACCCTAACTTAGAAAATGTCACCGTTGTGATGTACAACTTTATGTTACCTCAAATATGTTTTTCTAAGCTTTGCCCTGGAGAAATTTGTGTTCTTGAAGAAACTTTCAAAAGGAGTGACATACTGCAAGGAAGCCAACAAACTGAGCTCAGGAATGGTGGTTGCTAATCCCTATTACCAACATCCATAAATGCATGGCCCAGCAAAGTATAGTAGATTATCCTAGGCGCTTAGATACTTGTACTGAGGTGATGCACAGGAGGAGGGAGCCCACATGTTGGGGGGGTCACTGGTAGCTGTGACCCTCAGGAAGCCCCTACTGCATATCCTAGTCCAGGGCTCCTTATTGCAAGGTCCCTTCCTTGTTCTCCTGTCCAGGGCCTCCAAAGACCACCCCCCTCAGGAGAAACATCCAGCGAGGGGAGGGTACTGGCAGCTTCTCTGTGTGAGGGACAGGGACTGCAGGGAACTCTATTTGAAAAGCTGGGAGCCCATCTATCCTTTCATCTTGGAACACTTGGGTGGGCTGTTTTTCCATCCTCTGAGACTTTATGGTGGTCCTTTGTGCATCCCCTAAGTTCTGAGCTCGCATTTCTCTACCCTGGCCATGGATGTCATTGGGTGGAACCAGAGTATTCTAGTAAATGCTCGTTGCTCTCCTGAGCTGGTAAGTCCCACCCCCTGTTTTTCTATCTGGAGCCCAACATATCTTTTGCCACCTTCCACACCCTTGGACCCCTTTGAATGAGCACTGGCCTCTGGGCACTCAACTCTCATAGATTCCTGACAATCTGGACCAGCCTACTAGGGGAACCCGGAAGAGGCATTGAAAGAACTCCAGGGTGTGGGGAGCACACTGCCATTGACTCACCTGGGAAGATTGTGCCAGGATTACTTGTCCTGCTGGGCCAAGGGCCAGTAGTTAAAAGAGCATGCAGTGCTACAGTCTTCCTTCTCTCACTTTGGGGCCCAAACAGTGGTGGGGCTGGAACTGGGGAGTAGAGCTTGGGGGCTGCTGGGAGTCCCTTCTGAAATCTAGGTGTTCTGTTTACTTTTTCATATTGGCAGCTGGAAGGGAAAGCCCATCCCAGCTCAGCATTGTTGTCTAACATGGTTAATCAGATCCTATAATCCTGCTGTGGAAATATTGGGCCTCACTCAAAACAATAGAGACCAAGAATATTGTGGTTAAATTTCAACCAACTGCCTCCCTGGCCTGTTTGCCTAACCCCTACCCCCCTCTCCCGGGCCAGAGTCCTCCCAGCTTTATGGACCCCTGATAGGATCGACGACCGGTCAGAAATCGGTGACAGGAGAGGGGAGAATGGAGTAGGGGGAGGACAGTCCTCTTGACTGCCCCTCCATTCTGCCCTTTCCCTCCCTTCCCAGGCCTTGAGGGGTGAACAGATGGTGGTAAGAGGGGCTGGAGCTGGTAGGAAGCCCCACACGTGTGGATCTTTGGTTAAGAATCATGGGTGGTAAAGAAGTCCCCTATTCAAGACAGAAAAAGACCACTGCATGTGATGAGAGCCTGCCAGTTTCATTTATTATTGCTGCCTGGTGCTTCTAGGGCAAAAAGCAATACCAGTTGTCCTCTGTCACACATGGGAGGGACGGGAAGGTACTGAATGGGGGAAGTGGAGCTGGTCGTAAAGATTTTCTCTTTTATTGGTAACCTAGTGTAACAGCAATATTAGTACTAATACTGCGACGGTATGTGAAGGTGAAGCTGACACCCAACTTGAGTGGCTTTCTGCTGCTGCATTCATTGTGTTACTCTCTTTAATAGCTACAATTTAATGTGGATATTTTGAATAATTAGAATAGCAGGACAAAAGGAAGAATACACTGTACAATTCTGAATCAACAAAGGAAAAGATGCAGTGTCTGGGCTGTGCTAAAGGGGACCTGTAATGTGGTGATGTGTTCAGCAAGAGGCAGAGAAGGTTCTTGCAGACACTGGGCCACCCAGATGGTGTAGTGGCCAACAACATCCAGTGTGTACCTGGCATCCCAGAGGCTCCAGGCACAGGTTGCAGCCACACTGCTTTGGGAGGTGTCACTGTCAATGAGGTGAAGTACAGTGAGGCCCCAGCTGCAGCCCCGTGGACTACTGAACGGTCAAAGTGCATGTACATTTCTAGGATTTGAAGAATGAAAATAGAAGAATGGTGCCAAGTGAAACTTTATCAACCTGGTCATATAGGATTGGGGTGGAACAATAGCAGAGAGCCCTCAGGGATGTTTCTCATTGAGGGTGATGATCCAGGGATGGTATGACACCTGTGGGCCAGTCTTCAAAGCCATCGTGAAGCCTGGACTGTGTGATAAAACTGGGCTTCCCACCAGAGGATATCCGAGAAGTAGTTCTTGCAAGTGAGAATCTGAGACAAACACACACTTCTGGGTGGCATTCCCCAAAATAATGACAGTCATCAACTGAAGCAGGCAGAGAAGCTGATGCTAAAAGGATCTTAAAATGATGGAAAGCATTTCAACACTTAAGCAATTTGGAGAACTAATGGGAAGAATTCAATACAAGAAAGATCCCCGCGGATGCTCTGGAGAACAGGGCTGTATTCCTGACCAGTAAGTGGGATGAGAAGCTCCTTTGGTTATACGCCTTACGTTCATAGACTTGAACTGCAAATTGGAAAATCCAACAGGAAAACACTCCAGATCACTAAAAAGAAATTCAAAGGAATGGTACAGGTTTGTGGGCAAGGTGTCAGGAATAGATAAAAAAACTTATATTCAACAAGAAACAGGAATAATTAAACATGCATTAACTCAAATTATATATTGAGTGCTTATTTGCTAGCATCCCCACCAACAGGGACATTGTGTTCCTTGCTGTATGGCCATAATGACATATTTCCTTGTTTCAACAAGTCTACAATCCAAAGTTGATATTTAATGAACGCATTTTTCCTCCCAAATTTTGTTCAAGTGTATGAAACAGAAAATAATCATAGCTAGGCCTGGTGGTACACAATCCTCTGAAGCAGAAGGATTGCAAAGTTGTGCCCAGCCTGGGAAATTTAGCAATTTTGTGGTCTCAAAATAAAAATATAAAGGTCTCAAAATAAAAAATATAAAGTCCTGGGGATATAGCTCAGTGTAAAGATCCTGGGTTCAATCATTAGTACCAGTGAAAGAGAGAGAGAGAGAGAGACAGAGACAGAGAGACAGAGAGAAAATGGCATTTTTTTTCCTCACCCATTTCCCCCTTAACTTTGTCTTGTTCAATAATGTTCCGACTGCCAGGATGTCCTTCCCTCCGTATCCACTGGGGCGGATCCCCCACCTCTGGCACATCTGTGCTGAAATTGCACTTCTCGGTGGTTACCTGAACAGCTCCACTCAAAGGAGCAAGCTCCTTGCTGCCCTTCCTGCCCCACAAACTGCCCCCAGTCCTTTCATCCTTTTCTTTCTTTCTTTTCTTTTTTTTCTTTTTTTAATGTGAGTACCGGGAGTCGACCTCAGGACCTCGCGCTTGCCAGGCAGGCGCTTATGCCACTGAGCTGTCTCACCGGCCCCCTTTCACCCTTTTCTGTGTGTCTTGCTCATAGTCCTCCTTTATTCCCTTCTAAAGTATTATATATTTTACTTATTTTTGTTTTTAATTGTCTGTCTCCCCAGTGACTCCCCTGTAGAATAAAGCAGGGATTTGTGTTTTTGTTTTTGTTTTTTTATAATTTTTTGTCACATCCCAAGCACCTAGAACAAAGTCTGGCATTTAGTAGGTACTCAAAAATTTTTTGTTGAGTGACTAGATCAAGAAATAGAGCCAGGCATGGTGGTGCATGCCTGTAATCCCAGCACTTCGGAGGCTGAGGCAGAAGGGTCGCCAGGAATTCAAGGCCAGCCTAGGCTACAGAGTGAGTTCAAGGCCAGCCTGAACTACGCAGCCTGTTTTAAAAAACACAAAAAAGGTGGGCATGGTGACACATGCCTGTAATTGCAGCACTCATGAGGCAGAGGCAGGAGGATCGCTGTGAGTTCAAGGCCAGCCTGGGCTATGGCTACATAAGTGAGTTCAAGGCCAGCCTGCACTACGATAGAGAGACCCTGTTTCAAAAAAAAATGAAAGAAAAGAAATATGAACATACACCCACACATACCCCTTTTCATATCAGCAGCATCTTAGGCAGATTTAGTTATAAATCTGACTCATCTGTGGATATAAGCCAATACAGTATAGCCTTTTTGTTTGTTTGGTTTCATTTGGGGCAACCTGTTGTAGGGTGAGAATGGGGGTTAGTACTATTTTGTTGGCTATAACCACAATGGAATGAACTTTTTGTTTTGTGGAAACTAAGAATACAAGTTATTAAAAAGCAAGTGATTAGCCAGGCATGGTGGTACACATCTGTAATCCCTGCACTCTGGGAAGCAGAGACAGGAAAACTGAAAGTTCAAGCCCAGCCTGAGAAACTCAGCAAATTAGCGAGATCCTGTCTCAAACTAGAAAATAGGAGAAAAATAAATAAATAAATAAATAAATAAAGGACTGGGGATATATCTCAGTGCAAAGGCCCTGAGAGCAATCCCCAGTAATACACAAGCAATGTAAGCGTACACACACACAGAGCAAGTGACCGCATACTTTTTGGGTTCTTTGATCCCCAGCATACATAAGGTGACATTTCTACCAGGAGGGACTTGGTGACAGTGTGGATGGACTCATACAAATCCAGTTATAGAAAACTAACCGTTGATTCCCTTGAGTATTAAAAGAACAATAGCTGCCTCCTTTTTGAACATTCATTGAACTATTTTCCAAGATTTTCTATTACGCAAATAGAAACACCAGTAGAGACACTGGGGTAGAAATAAAGCCCATTAGTAAACATGTTATAAGTGGTATACAGAAATACATTTATATATATATATCTTTTTTTCTGCAAATGTCTGTAAGATAAGAGTTTCCCACCATCTTTAGTTTCTAATTTGGGCAAACACTCCTTCTGTAACTAATTCTGTTGCCTTTTTCTACCTTTTCAAAGTCATCAAAGCAAGGTCTTTAATGCCTCACTCTCTCTCTCTCTGAAGTGCTGTGTAATGAGCTTATTGTTCGGGAAAGGTAACTTGACATTCCCATTTCTAATCAATAGCTAGCTTTCAAAGCATTGTTAGTTCTGAGTGGCTTTAATTGGATCTCTAACCATGTTCTGGACTGACCTGAGGCTTGAAAGACAAGCTTGCTTCCATACGGGCCAAATTTGTTGGAGCTGCTAACCTCTTCAAAAAGTCAGCAATAGAAGTCAAAGTGATCCAAGCAGGTGGGGAAATGGTCCGAGTCTGAGCATTCAAAAGCCCAAAAAAGTAACAACTCTTGTAGGGAAAAACAGTTCACCTAGATTTTGAAGAGAAAATGATTGATTTGAGCAGAGGTCAGCAACCTGCCATGCCTGCCCTAAGAGTCACTGAGAAAGCGTTGCATCACTCAGGCCTGGATTCCCAACTCCTTACTCCCTCCCATGCAAGCTCTGAGCTTTGCACCATTTTACAGATCGTAAAATTAAGTGAATGGTGTCAATTTTGGAAGGCTTGTGTGAAGGTTTGTGAAATGGCACTAACGTCCCCCTTTACAAGGTTGCCTCACCTGACTTCTCACCCTACTGGGGCTGTCATCCCGCTTTGTCCCACATGCCTTCCCGAGGAGCCTCATCATTCCTTTCCCTTCTTCAAAGCTGTTTTCATCCATAAGTTTTCTAACCCCATGCCAATCGCTTCTCAATTCCCTATTCTTCTTTTTTTTTTTTTTTTTTTTTGTGGGTACCGGGGGGACGACCTCAGGACCTCGCGCGCCAACAGGCACCCGTGCCGCTGAGCGATATCACCGGCCCCTTTTTCGTATGTGGGATCCGGGAGTCGAACTCGGGCCTTCGCGCTTGCAAGGCAGGTGCTTAAGCCGCTGAGCCGTCTCACCGGCCCCCTATTCTTCTTAATCGAGTCTATCTTATCTATTTATCTATTCTTCTGTACTCATTTATGAGTGGTGTTTGTGGCCTTGTAATTACCTTTTATTTAATGATTCATCTGTAAGGTTAAATAGTAAAATCCTTCTATTTTGCTTAAGGCATTCTCTTTCCCTGCGTGCTATTATGTTACCTTGTCAAGGAAGATGCTCCTGAATAGAAAGATGAGGGCCTCCTGCCCACCTCTGCTAGCTGGGTGTGCACACACCTGAACATCTGGATGTTTGCCCCCTAGACAGGTAATAGGAATCAGGACTGCTGCCACCCCTGGTGAACCTAGCAGAGACTAAAAAGTGACTTATCCGTAACATTGGTACTTGGCAGTTTGTGTTTTTTGCTCTCTCCACAACCCTATGACACTGTTTTCATTTTGTGGATGAGAAAACTGAAATTCAGACAGGTCATGTGATTTCCTAAAGTCCCACAGGTAGAAGGTAGCAAAGAGAGTGTTCAGGTACAGGTCTGCCACCTCCAGGTCCAGTGCAGTTTCTACTGACTTAGGGCTGCTGCGACTGAGTCACCGGAGGGCATTTAACCAACTGCATTCTTAAAACTTGTCTGGTCGTGGCTCAGAACCCTTGGGTTAAGAGCTGGATCCATCTGGTCAAATGACATGATTAGGAGAAAAAAGACTACCTGGCATAGAAGTATGGATCTCTGTGGGGTGTGTGTGTGTGTGTGTGTGTGCATATATACTCACATACATGAATATATCGGTTATCTTTTTGTTTTGACTATACTCAGTTATATACTATAAGTACATGCCATTGGTACTGTAGTGTTAAATTCAGATTGACTAAAAACACTAACATGGTAGTCTACTGAGCATGTTTAAATCATCGGATCCTACTGTGTATTTCTCTCCTTTTACAACCTATTTGTCCAACTTTCACTTCTGTAATAAAAAATGAATCATATTATGAAAGAAATAACTTTTCTTTGTTTGGGGGGTTTTTGTTTTGTTTTGTTTTGTTTTGTTTTGAGACAGGGTCCCACTGTGTAGTTCAGGTGGGCCTTCAACTCACCATGTAGCCCAGGCTGGCCTCAAACTCACAGGGATTCTCCTGCCTCAGCCTCCCAAGTGCTGGGATTACAGGCGTGCACCACCATACCCTGCCTTCTTTGTTCTTTTTAAAGCAGAGTTGATGGAAGAGATCTAAAAGCAAGAGAAAAAAATGATTTCACCAACAGGCTCGGGACCCAGATATGCGGTGACTTGACTGAGCTCTGTCACTTCCGCTCACTCCTGATGATAGGGTCAGGAGATGTCCCGCGCCATTTGTGCTTCTACAGAGGCTCAATTCAGTTCTAGTTTTACTGCTCGCAGAGCCTGGCAGTGATCAGAAGAGTCAGGCTTTGCAAAGCCTAAGGGACTGGCTGCATTCAAAAGCCACTCTACAGCTACCAAGAGGCTAGGAACACAGGCAGGCAAAGCTCTTAGGCCCTGACTTGGATTGAATGCTGCAGGTCACTGCTGTAGAAGTGATGATACTTCCAACCTCACCTTCCTTTCTCTCTTCTTCCACTGGAGAAGAGTGAACCGATGCTGATCTACCTTTGAGATACAGATCTCAAAGGACTGCTGTGTTTTAAGAAAAAGAACATTGCTTTAGAGTATAAAAGCAAAGTAGTGGATGCAGTTATTGTCCTCAAGGAATTTACTGTTTAACCTTCAGATGAATCATTAAAATAAAAGGCAATTACAAGGCCACAAACACCACTCATAAACAAGTATAGAAGAGTAGATAAGTAGATAAGATGGATTTGATCTAGGAGCATACGGAATTAAGACACGATTAGCCTGGAGTTTCAGGTGTTGGACCACAGGAAAAGTTACTTTATTCTAAAGCTTGGAAGTATAGATTTGTAAAAGGAGAATAATAATTGCAAGGCAAGGGGCTGGAGATGTAGTTTTGTGGTAGAGCTTAGCATGTGTGAAGCCCTGGGCCCATCACATGCACACACACACACATACACGCACACAAGCAGTGGCACACAGAGGGTAATTGTGGAGATGTACTAGTGGGTAAAGCACCTGGCCCAACACTTGGTACTTCTAAGCGCCCATGTGTTTCATCCCGTGCACACCTTGAACACTGCTCTGAAGTGATCAGCCTGGCAGAGAGGATCTAAGTGGAGCCCAATCTCAGCCATGGAGGTGGCACACTGCAGCTGCAGAAGCACACCTGATGCCCAGTTTAGCAACACTGCATGCTATGGTTTGTGTCTAGATGTCCTCCAAAGCCTCATGTGCTCCTAGGTGGGGAGGGAATCGGATCCTCGGGGCGTCATTAGATGAGTCCACTGATGATTTACAGCTAAATGTGATGTTGGAAGGAGGAGTTTGGTCCAAGGAGGGGATCCCTGGAGTCCTAGCCTGGAAGAGTTTAGCTCCCTCAACCTTGAATCTTTCTGCTTCCCCACCGCTATGCCTTGAGCAGCTCTCCTCGGCCACGCCCCACTGCCATGCTGCCCTGCCTTGGAGCCAGCTGACAGTGGAACAATACTTCTATAAAATGCAAGCCAAAAGAAACTTTTCCTCCTTTAAATTGTGGGTGTCAGGTGTTGTATCTCAGCAATGAAGAAAGTGACTAAGACACTGTGTGTATAATTCTTATTTGACACTAATCAGATCTTTACAGATTTGTTTCAGAAGGATAAGAATCACAGTTTAAGAGAGTAGAAATGAGAGGACAAATGGCAAAATTAATAAGTGGTTATAAATTAGAATCTCTGAGAGAATCTTAAAGAAATGGTCCTTCACTTGGAGAAAAGAAGATTGAAAGTGAATTCTAAGACCATGCTTTTGGGACACTACACAGGATAACGGCCCTAATCTCTAAGGTCAGAAAAAGAGGGAAAGAGTTTGCATTAGAGAGGGAGGGAGAATGATTGGATTTAAGGCCAAACTTCTCTAGAAAATTATTAAAACTGAGATAGGTGATCTCGGAAGCCTATGGGGTTTTCTTTTTGGAGCTCCATCAAAACAGAGAGCCCCTGTTTGGTTTGGGAGGTACTGACCTGTTAAGTACTGGGCCACAGAAATCTAAGGGGAGCAAAGGGGAAGGGGATGAGAATAATGCAAGGGTGGTCCTTTAACCCTGGAAATTACAAGTTAAAACACTTGGAACATTTTCAAGGGAAAGGAGCAACATTCACTGATGACTAGGAAACACAGAATAGGAACGCTGATGTGGGAAAAGACATGGTGTGTGGGGGGTGGCTTAGGGAAGGAGAAGAAGCTCTCTGTTCACTTTCCAAGTTACAGGTACCACTCCACTCCTGATGGAGCCATCTGAAATTTCCTTCTGTGGCCCTCAAGTTTCCTTTTCTGTAATATCAAGTGCTTGGATTTTAAATTCCTTCCAATCTTGAATTGGTGTCCACAAAATGGATCCAGAAAATGTGAGTAAATCTGTGAAAAGCTATGGCAGCCCAAAATCAAGGGTGTGCTTGAGGGAGAAAGGGGGCGAATGTCTGCCTTGGTTCCAGGGAGTCCCAAGCCTGTTCCCCAGGACTTCAATATCCTTCCTAAAACAGGGATAATAGTTTATTTGGCTGTTGTAAACTTGAGTTAGATAACAGAAGCAGAGCACACTATAATAATATCTAATAGCTCCCATGTTGTAGGCTCATATGTACCAGTAAAATGCATTAACATTGGAATAATAAGAATTTTAAACCTTTTTATTTCTCATCCTTTAATTTCTATCTTTATTGAATATGTAGACTATATTGCAATCAAATCATATAGTTTGGTATTGTGGTGATGGTGGGTTTTGCTTGTTTTTAACACTTGCCTTTTCTTGTTTTGGCAGAACGGATCCTAATTCATTCAGCTTTCCTGGATGTCCTACTAAAATATACAACCCACTTCACTTCTATAGCTGCCTCTCCATTTTCTCTGTCCTTTTTTATTTGTAAAGTGAAGCTAAGGGAGTAATTATTTCTCGTGCAGAGCCTTGTGCGGGTGCCTTTGGATCCGCAGCGAGCTGGCGCTGCTGAGACTTCCGCTGCCCCTCGTGAACAGCGGCCGTCTGGTCCGGGCTCCCGCGTGCTCTGTGGATGTCCGCACTTCAGATGCTCTTCTCTTGGCCTCTCTTTTGCAACTCCGTCTTGCTTGTTCTAAAGGTTTCCAACTCAGAAACCCCACTCTTCAAAAGGCTGAGCTGCCCACCCCGTTTCATACCGGCAGGCCGTGGGATGTGCGCCGGGTTGATACAGAGCCCAGCTCCAGGGTGGGGCACCAGGTTAGGAGCAGCCTCCTGCCTTTTGGGTTTGCTTCCCCGCAGGGGACACCGTAGGCGGCTGTGCGGTTCGGCCACTGCCCCCTCCCCCGCCCCTTGCGTCCGGCCGCGCCGTGGGTTGCGGTCTCCGTGGGGGTGGCAGCTGCTGTCCAGGAGGTTTGCGCCTGGCAGGGCACCCCGGAGCCACGAGGAACCAGAAGGCGAGGCCAGGGCGGGGTGGGGCGCGTCGGGGCGGGGAGGGCAAACGCAGGCAGTGCAGGGGGCGCAGAGGGCAGCGGGCGGGTGGACGCGCGTCCGAGGAGCGCGTGGGACCAGGGCCGGCTGGTGTCGCCCCCCCCAGGGGGAGGAGGCTGTGTCGCCCTTACTGCAGGTTCGCTGTCGGGCGCGCAGGAGGCAGGGACATGGGTAGGGTGCGGTCTGCGCGGGGTCCTGAGCCCGGATCTCTTCCATTTCCCCTTTCACTCGACCCTGGGCTGCGCTGCAGACGGCAGCAGCTCCCGCTCCGCCCGAGCTGCCTGACCGCCGGGCCGGGGTGCTAACCGCGGGTCCCTCCAGCCCGCCGGCCCGGCCAGCCCAGCCCAGCCCGGCGGCCCGCAGCCCCGCCGCCCGCCGCCCCCCGCCGCCGCCGCGTTGCCAAAACAAACGGGCCGGCCTATTTATTGGCGGCGGGCGAGCCGGGCAGCTCAGAGTCGAGGCGCCGAGGGGGACAGCGCACCGCCACCAGCCAGGGCCCCGGGCCCCCGCCCCGCACCTGAGTCCCGCCGGCCTTGAGCCGCGCCGCGCCGCCCATGGCGCCCCCGCCTGGAGCCCCCAGGAGCCACCCGGACGCCTGAGTCCCCGCAGCGCTCCCGCCGATCCGCCCACCCATCAGCCCATCAGGCGCCCTCGCCCGTCGCTCTCTCGGGCTCCCGGCCATGTCTCCCGCCCGGCTCCGGCCCCGACTGCGGTTCTGCCTACTCCTGCTACTGCTACTGGTGCCCGCGGCGCGGGGCTGCGGGCCGGGCCGGGTGGTGGGCGGCCGCCGGCGGCCGCCGCGCAAACTCGTGCCGCTCGCCTACAAGCAGTTCAGCCCCAACGTGCCTGAGAAGACCCTCGGCGCCAGCGGGCGCTATGAAGGCAAGATCGCGCGCAGCTCCGAGCGCTTCAAGGAGCTCACCCCCAACTACAACCCCGACATCATCTTCAAGGACGAGGAGAACACGGGTGCCGACCGCCTCATGACCCAGGTGAGCGCGATCCACCCTCTCAGCGCGCCGCCGAAGCAAAGCCACCTGCCCCCCGGCACCTTTGCTCGACTGCCTGGCACGCCCCCTGGCACCTGCCCCTGTCACCAAGCCCAGCTGCCTTCTGCCCAACACGGGCCGGCCAGGGGTCCGGGCGGGCACATCGGCATCCCTGAGCCCGAGCCCGGAGTCTGTGAGAAAAGCTTCCCATTGCCAAGCCCCACAGCCTGGCAGGCAGCGTGGCGGTGCCCCCTCTGCCCGGGAGCGCTGGCAGCTCACGCCAGCTGCGGTACCCGGAGGTACCTCAACCCTATTGCCGCCTGCGCCTCTGGGGCCCACGCAGTCCCTCTCGACCTATCTTCCTCTCGAGTGGCGCCCTTTTCATTTCGCAGCCATTTGGCACCCTCGAGGAGAAGCAGCTCCCGGCGCGAGGGGCTCCATGGCCTTTCCTCCCCGCGCGCCCTAGGTTCGCTGCAGCTCCTCCTGCAGCAGTGTCCCGACCGGGTCTGGGGTTAAGGGAAGAGTTGAGCAGAGAGGCGGAGGTGGGAAAGGGAACCACCGGGCAAGCCCACGTGTCTGTCCCCAGAGCTAAGCGGCTGGCTGTGGTTAAAGGGCGGGGTTCCGGGCCTTTGGGCTCTAGGACCGAACTTGGGGGGGGTTGTCCCTGGGCTTGGTGGAGGGGACAGGGAGAATTGAAAGAGAGGGGCAGGGATGCTCTGGGAGGCCGGAGGCAGAACTATAATCTGCGCGTGTGCAGCGCCGGGGCACAAACGTTCTTCCCTGCTGCCGCGTGCGCAAGGAGAGAGACCTACGCTGTCTTCCTGTAGGGTCTCCCGGCTCTTTCCCGCTAGCAGGCAGCTAACTTTGGGAAGAACAGCTAAACCACGGCCTTCAGCATGCGCCCTGGCGCCGAGGCCGGCCGGTCGCTGTCGGGGCCGAAGGTTGGCTGGTGGCCGGGCCGGGCCGGGCGCCGAGGAATGCAGATAAGGATCCGGGCCACGGGCTGGGCAATCATTGACAGCGAGCGCCCAGGCTCTGCACCCGAGGGAGGGGGTAGTAGGGGACAGAGGGGCGGGGAGCTGGGATCGCGGGGCGGACACCGGTTGGGGGCTAGAATCCGGGCATCCAGGACCTGGAGGAAGCACGTGGAGCTCCCTCTCTGGGCAGGGAGCGCCCTCAAGCACGGCTGTGCACCGGGTGGACCAGCCCGGCCTCAGGTTCTCAGCTCCTGGGAGGCCGAGTCCAAGGGTCTGTGGGGCCCAGACTCCGGGGATGGGGGTAGATTGAGACATGGGCTGGGAGCACTGGGCGGGGCCTCACACCTGGGACATAAGGACTGCTGTAAGGTCCCCTCCTGGGTTCCTGCGCCCACTTCCCTCAGCTGCATGGTCCTTTGGGCTCTGAGGACCCCTGCACGTGGTGAGGCAGCGACTACAGACTTCTCTCCCGTCTGTTCACTAGCATGCAGCTCTGCCCTTACCCCGTGAGAGAAGGCTGGCGAGGTTGTGGGGCCAGCTCCCTGAGATCAAAGACTCAGTTTCTCAGGTCTCTTTACAACCGGGGACTGCGCACAGGCTCAGAGATGCTGAGGGCTGCGGGACTGTCGACCGTGCACGCCCCTCGAACAGAAGACTCTACGCGTCGCCGCCCCCTGAGCTGGCGGGCACTAGCTAACCCGCCAGCTTCTGGTTTTCTGTCCGAGTATCCCCTGCTCCCAGGGCCGGAGGGCTTGGGGTCCTAAGAGAGTCCCAGCAAGAACGCTCTGTGGCACTGGAGGGATCCCTGGCCGGGCTGGGATTCCCCTCCAGTAACACACTCTCCGCCCGTGCTGCGGTGGCACTCGGCACCTGCCGCGCCTCCAGGGCCCGTCGTCCCCTAGCTTCAGGCCTGAGGCTGCGCTGACACCTACTGGGGACCTAGGGCCTTGCATGCCTAGCAGGCCAGCCGCAGGCAGTCGGCAGCGCTAACTGCCTCCTCCATCTCCGTCTTGGCCCGCCCTTGGGCCATGGCGAGTCACAGGTACCTGGAGTGGAAAAGTTTAGTCCCATCTGTGGAGGGACCAACCCGGAGCAGGGTGGTAGAACTCAGGAGGGAAAGGGCGCTCCGCCTACCAGAGGGTGTGTGCCTCCGCGCCCCCTCCAGATTCGTGGTGCCACCGTGCGGCCCAGTTCCCTGGGGCGTCTGGATACTAGAAAGGGAGGGAACACTTTCGGGCCCTCTGTTCCTAAGCGAGAAGGACAGAGACCCTCCTTGGTTTTCCGACTGGAATGGGTGCGGTGGCAGAGTCTGCGGCCAGCCGACCCCGCGCCGGCATCGGCTCCTCCAACTAACGCCGCCGCGCACGTTCCTCCCTCAGCGCTGCAAGGACCGCCTGAACTCGCTGGCCATCTCCGTCATGAATCAGTGGCCCGGCGTGAAGCTGAGGGTGACCGAAGGCTGGGATGAGGATGGCCACCACTCGGAGGAGTCCTTGCACTACGAGGGCCGCGCCGTGGACATCACCACCTCAGACCGTGACCGCAATAAGTACGGACTGCTGGCGCGCTTGGCAGTGGAGGCCGGCTTCGACTGGGTGTATTATGAGTCCAAGGCTCACGTGCATTGCTCCGTCAAGTCCGGTGAGCCGCTGCCGGGGGGCTGGGCCCGGGGCCGGGGCCGCAGGGAGTGGGCGGTCAGTACAGTGCCCGCCTGGGCCAAGAAGGTGAAGATGTCCGCTAGGGGATGGAGGCGGGGATCCTGGGGAAGAGGACGACGTCGGCGGCGCTCCCCGCAGCTGCTCACAACCTCCTGTGCCTCCCACACCTGGTAGTGTCATGATATGATTGGAGCCTAGGGAGACAGGGTCTGTCCCAGTGCCGCTTCGTGTTGACCTGGGGGTCCACAGTCCAGAGCCTGCCACAGGAGATGCAAGACACCAAGCTGGACAGATGGAGGAAGCCAGGCTGGCAGGCAGCACCTCCCCACCCAGCTGATGCACAACGTGGCTCTGGTGGGACCAGGGGCCTGCGTGTGCTCAGACACCAGTATGCCTGACCAGGAGCCCAGAGGTTCACAACCAGCACCCAGCTGCAGGTCAGGCCTCCCAGGGGGCGCAGGCGTCCCTAACCTTTCCCCCAGAGCCCTGAAGCTGGACATTTGGGGGCAGAGCTAGCCATGAGAGCCAAAATAAAGTGGACTCAATAAAGTGGATTTTCCCAGATTGCCCGCCTTGTTGATCAGAATTGACAAGCATGGGAGCCTCACCCCTTTCCTAAGGTCTCCCCGGGTCCTTGTTGCCCACACTGAACCCAGTCACAGTTGCTCTCCATGGTTCCTCTGTGGGTCCCCTCCAGCCCCGCCTGGCCACAGGCTTAGCCCTCCACACTGGTCCCGTGTAGAAGTTGCATTCACAGACCCAGCATGTGAGATCAGGCCTGCTTTTTTGGTAATCCTGATCTTGCCTGGGCTCACCGTGGTTGTCGCACACTGATCTCCAGCCACAGCCTGAACCTCCTGCTCCACACCTCCTCCACCAACAGTGCCACTTGGAGTCACAGCTACTCTTCACCTGCAAACACTGGCCCAGGCCAGTCCCCAAGTGGCCTTTTTCATTCATTACTCCTGACCCAAATACTGTTCTCTCCCACCTGCTGCCGCCACTATGTTCGGTCCCTGCACCACGACTGAGGACATGAACTGAAGACGGTGATTTTGTCCTTGTCCTTGACCCATCCCTGACCATTCACTCTGAAGATGCCCAGGAGCCTGTGTTTGCCCCCAAGCTGGCCTTCCTCTCCTTTCCATAGATTCTAAGGGCCAGCTCTGTCGCAGAGCTTGCTGTATCAGTCTAGGGGTGTGGTGTGCATTTTTTTTAAAGAAACATCTGAGCAAGGGGTGAGCAATAACAGGACATTTAGACCCCAGAGGAGCCAAATGACTTCCCTCTCTGTGAGGCTGCAGCCACAGCTGACCAATGCCTGGCTCAGCTGTCCTCTGGCCTCTGACAGCTTCACAGAATACGTGCAGATGTGAACAGATAGGGACATTACCTGGGCTTCAAGAGGGCCTCTCTCTCTCACCCACTGGGTCCTGGAGCCCCAGTGGGCATCTCTCATTGGCAAGTTGTTGGGTTGGGCAGCAGGCAGCCCATATTGTGGGTGCATTCAAACCTACATGGGAAACGGGGAGCAGGGGTTGGGATATGGTGATGGGGTGCCTTAGGAAGCAAGAGAAATTCTGGCTGGGCTAGGGTGGCCAGGGGAGGGGTGCTGTGCCTGGGAATCCCAGCTCCCCAGTAGTAATCCCTTCCTGTCCCTTCTTCCCACAGAGCACTCCGCCGCAGCCAAGACGGGGGGCTGCTTCCCTGCTGGAGCCCAAGTGCGCCTAGAGAGCGGGGCCCGCGTGGCCCTCTCAGCTGTGAGGCCAGGAGATCGGGTGCTGGCTATGGGGGAGGATGGGAACCCCACCTTCAGCGATGTGCTCATTTTCCTGGACCGTGAGCCAGACAGGCTGAGGGTCTTCCAGGTCATTGAGACCCTGGACCCCCCACGCCGCCTGGCACTCACTCCTGCCCACCTGCTCTTCACTGCTGACAATCACACAGAACCACCAGTCCACTTCCGGGCCACATTTGCCAGCCATGTGCAACCTGGCCAGTATGTGCTGGTGGCAGGGGTGCCAGGCCTGCAGCCTGCCCGAGTGGCAGCTGTCTCCACACATGTGGCCCTCGGGGCCTATGCTCCACTCACAAGGCATGGGACACTGGTGGTGGAGGATGTGGTAGCTTCCTGCTTTGCAGCCGTGGCTGACCACCACCTGGCTCAGATGGCCTTCTGGCCCCTGCGACTGTTTCCCAGCTTGGTGTGGGGCACCTGGAGCCTGGGAGAGGGTGTGCACTGGTACCCTCAGCTGCTCTACCGCCTGGGGCGTCTCTTGCTGGAAGAAAGCAGCTTCCACCCACTGGGCATGTCTGGGGCAGGGAGCTGAGAGGACCCAGTCACAGCCCTCCTGAAACTGCCATGCTGGATTCAGAGGCCTGCCCTCCAGAAGCGCTGTGGCTCTAGGAGAGACTTGAGCTGGGAGCACTGGGACCCACCATCTCCTCCACAGTGGTGACACATCACTGAGACTTGACTGGACAAGGCCAGCATCCCTGTTCCCATCTTGGTATAGTGAGCTGGCAGGGGGTAGGGTATCCTTCTATCCTAGAGACCTTGAGACCCAACTGTCACTACAGTTTTCACACCCTCCCTCCCACCATGAGGAGGGCCCACATCATCTGTCTTTGGACTGCTTACTCCAGTCTTTCTTTGGGCCTGGGTTTCTAACTTCACTGTTGGTAACAAACCACAGTAGCAAAAAATTCTGCCCATAGGTGGGCTTGCACCTCAGTTGATGCTGCTAGATTCCCTGGGAGCCAGCAGGGAGCTGGCTGGACTCATTGCTGCCAGGAATTGAGAAGGCCACAGGGTTGGGGCAGCCAGCCTGGCCATCCCGAGGCGTGTTCTTCCCTCTGGCCACACTCCTCCAGACGCATCCCAAGACTGTTGCCGTCAGTGGGCAGAGTCGTGTGTTCTGGCCAATGTGACCATAGCACCTGGGCCAGGGGAAGGGAGGCTGGATGTCCTTGCCACTCCTGCCTAGGATAAGCTCCATTTTCTGCTGAACCATGACCCCCACCCCCTCCTCCAGTCAGTCTCCCCCACCTTATTTATTGTCACGGAGGGGGAAGCCCATGGGAGAATTTTGGGGATGTTTTGGTTTTTTCTTCCTTTTGTAATAAAAATTATTTAAGTTGTTAGAGCCATGGAGTCCAGGCTAAACGGGCTGATACATAGATAGCTTGGAGAAAGGCACAGGGGCTTGCTTTTCTCCTTAGCATCTAGGAGCTTGCTTTCCTCCTCAGTGCCTTCCTCCAAGGACAAACCTCCAGCATTCCCACTCTGTCTGCAGGCCCTTTCTCACCCAGTAGCTCTGCAAAGTCCCAGCGGAAAGCTGTGCTCTGCACTGGGAGAGGCTTTGCACACAGATCCCAAAGTTTGCCCTAAACATGATTGGACCAGAGAGAGAACTGAGGTAGCTAATCCATGTCCTTCACATACCAAGAACCATGTCGGTGTGCCTTAATCAAGGTGGCTTTCCTGCTTACTCCAGTTCTTGGGGCCTGTCTTTTTGACTCCTCCCTGTTGGTAATGTAATGTAGTATGAAAAGACTCTAGAGAATTCACATTCATTATGTGGCACATTCTGACTTCTTGAATAAGTCAGAGATCCCTAACAGGGTGGTCAGTTGTCAAACCCCAGAATTACCTGGGCAGCTTGTTTAAAGCTGATTCCTGACTTCATTTCCAGGATACTGATCCAGTGTAAGACCCAGAAACTTATTTTATAAACACTCCAAACATAGCAGGTGGTGTTTGAACTACAGTTTAAGAAACGTTGCTTAGTCTAGAGAAGACCCAGTCTATTGCCAACACAGGATAACACCACTCTTCACTTTCTCTCGGTCCCTCGATCCCAAGGCAAATTTTCCTGTACCACCATGGATCATCTAAGAGCCTAGGTGAAGCCAGTTAAAATAGGCCAGAGCGACCATGGAATACTGTGGAAGTTGGCCAGTGCTACCAAGCAAGTTCCCCCACCCCACCTGCCATGAGAAGCCAATTGTTAAAGCATGCCACCATTGTTCAGGCTCTGTCTTTTTATAGAGAGCATTGTGATGGAAGTGACAGGGGATAAATCCACAGACTTTACCTGCCCTGCACCTCCACGGAGGAAAGTTCCATCGAAAACAGCATTGCCCAGGGTTTGTGCCATCTGAGGAAATAAATCCCCACCAGTTTTAATGCTAACTGCTACTACTTAATGAAGACTAGTCATTGCTGGGTATCATTCTAGATCTTTATGCTTAGTAGCCCATATAACTCTTATGATGACCTCATGTAGCATGCACTTCAATGTTACCATTTTCCATGTAGGAACATACCTAAGATTGTACAGCAAGTGACTGAGGCAGGACTGGAATCCTTCCAGTTGGGCTCTTGGATTCATAGTTTACCACAAAGTCGTTCCTCGGTGAGGCTGGGTCCTCTCTGGAAGGTCGCACTCAGCATTTCAGGTCTGGAAATTTGCTTTGTCAGCACATCTAGAGGGGACCCATCTCTCTACAGCAGATTCTCAGCGACCAGGCCAAAATGTCCATGAACTCTTTTGTTGGGAGAAATGAGATGAAGGTCAAGATGGTCTTGTCTATCCGTTTGCACATTCTCTCCCTGTAGACATTCTACCTGGGAGATCAGACTGTCATTGATGGGTGGTGAGCATGGTGGTATGGAGTGGAGTGGGTGACCCTCCAGGTCATGGAGGAAGGAGAGGGAGAAAGAGATTGAGAGAGACAGAGAGGCAGACAGATAGACAAACTGACTGATCCTCCTATGGAATGCAGCAGACACAAGGCCATTTGGTGTCCCTAGATCTTTCACCTCCTCAAGGAACACATTCAGACAGAAATGTCTGCAAAGATTCAGCAAAAACAAAACAAAAAAGTGTAAAAGTACTGAATTCAGACCCTCAAAGGACCAACCTTAGAAAAAATAAAGGGAAGCTGGGGCTGTAGCTCAGTGGTAGAGCACTTGCCTAGCACGCATAAAGCCCTAGATTTGATTCTTGACATTGAGGTAGGAGGGAGCAAAAAGAAAAAGGAAAAGACCATGGTGGAGGGGGCCCTACAGATTTTCCAGGGATCCTACCCACCCCTGTCTGATGGCACAGGGACAGGGACACGAGGAGAGACAGCCCAGAAAGCCATTCTTCACAGCTGCAGTGCAATGACCCCATTACCCCCGCCCTCTGAATGATGTGAGGCCCAGAGGAGGTTCCTCTGCAGCGCTCAGGTGCAGGCAGCTGCTGACCCAGCGGGTTAGCTCAGCCCCAGAGCTGCTGCATCTACCACTGTTTGTGGGACACCCCTTTGTCAGGCCCTGTGTCTGAGTGGAGGAAGAGGCATGGCTGCCCTTTGTGAACTCAGGTAAGGAAGGAGAAAGGTGAGAGACAGGAGGTCCATGTCACATGCTAAGTGCTGTGAGTGACACCCTCATGGCGGGGGGGGGCGCTTGAGGAGTACTAGGAAGTGGCTGGAAGCTAGAAAGCCTTCCTGAAGGTGAAGATGCCACAGCTAGGGCAAAAAAGGAGTTTGCCTGGCAGGTAGGAAGAAGGAGGGACATAGTGGTGCACACCTGTAATCCCAGCACTCTGGGAAGCTGAGGCAGGAAGACTGCAAGTTCAAGCCCAGCCTGAGAAACTTAGCAACTCAGGGAGACCCTGTCTCATAATAAAAGGTTTTTTAAAAGGAGGGTTTGGGGGCTGTGGATGTAGCTCAGTGGGAAGGTTCTGGGTTCAATCTACCAAAAGAAAAGGGGGTGGGCTGGGGATGTGGCCAGTGAGAGGGCTTGCTTAGCATATGTGAGGCCCTTCATTCAAACCAGTACTGAAAATAAATAAATAAATAAATAAATAAATAAATGGACATAGTCTGAGTTTGGAGGCCTGAGTGAATGAGCGTGGCAAAGCCATGAGCAGGCACGTGGCTTAGTGAAAACTGCAATGGAAAGGCGGCAGGACCAGGATGGCACAGAGCTTGGATTCCACAAATGTGGCCTCAATGCTGAGTGCTTGGGACAGTGATGGCGAACCTTTTAGAGACCCAGTGCCCAAACTGTGACCCAAAGCTCGTTTATTTATCAAAAAATGCCAACTCTGCAATTAAACCTGAATACTGAGGTTTTAGTTGAGAAAAAACAACTGTTATCTGATGCTGGGGAGGCTTGGCTCCCACATGTGCCAACCATAGTTCTGCCACCACTGGCCTGGGAGCACCTGGAGGGCTTGAAGAGGGGGAGGCTCATGACCTGATAGTTTCTGAAAGCTTCTGTGGCTACAGTATGGAGGCCATACCAGAGGAGGCAATAGGGAAGTAGGAGCCCATTAACTGGGAGAGAAGAAGGTGACCTGGACTGAGGAGGTGGCCATGGGGTCAGAAACAAAGTGGCAGATTGTAAGACATTTAGGCAACAGAATAGCCAGGATTGAAGGTTGGATGAGCAGTGGGGGTAGCAAAAGGCCCAAGTCAACTTTGGGGTTTCTAAGCAACGAGACCCAGATCTCTCACCCTCAGCAGCCTCGACCTCGGTTCTTCTTCAATGTTAGTGCCTGCCCCTGCAAGCATGCTGTCCAGAGCTTTCCTGTGTAGATAACCAGTCTCCTTGTTGCCAAAGGCTGTTCTGCCTGGGTTCAAGGGACCCTCCAGGCTCCTGCTTACTCTGCCTGCCTTGCCCCAACCCCTTCTTCACCCATTTAGCACTGCTAAAACAGAATACTGTAGACTGGATGGTTTATAAAGAAAAGACATGCATTGTATTTCTCACAGTTCTGGAGGCTGGGGTGTCGAATATCAAGGTACTAACATCTAGAGAGACTTTGTGCTGTGTCATCCTACAGAGGGAGAACAGCAAGAGAGTTCAAGAGAGCAAAAGGAAGGGGGAAACTCATCCTTCCATCAGGACCCCCATTCCTGTGATAACCAATCCACTCCCACCATACTGGTATGAATCCACTCCCAAGGGCAGAGCCTTCATGACCCAATCACCTCTTAAAGACCCCCCTCTAAACACCATTGCACTGAAGAGTAAGTTTCCAGCACATAACTTTGGGGGACATATTCAAACCATAACACCCTCGCAACATCTCGGAAGTACATGGGGAAGAACCCCAGAGTAGCGCCTTGACGGCCCAGTCCAGCAAAGTGAAGGCCTAGGCCAAAGTCCACAGATCCTGGGTGAGAACTGGAGAGTTGGTGTGCAGGAGACGAAGTGGAAGAACTTCCCAGCAGGGAGCTCTCCAGCTGCCTGGGAGGACTGCCCTCAACAGAGGGGCCCCTGCAGACTGTGTTCCCCCAAACTGTCCTTGCAGTCTCCTCTCTCTTGTTTTGAAAGCCTCAACCTCTGCACCCCTCGCCCCCCAACAGGTGCCTCAGGGCGCTGCCTGCAGGAGGGGTTTCTGACAGGGAGTGGCCCAGTGTTGAGCCGAACCCAAAGTAATAGTCTAGGCAGCAGCCTGCTGCGTGCACCCGAGGCCCCTGTGAGGGAACTGGAAATAGGTGCCTTCCATTGAAAAACTTTGGGCTGGGTCTTCAGGGGTGTGAGTACCGTGGGGAACAGAAGAGGAGAGGATCATTAGGAGCACATGTGCAGAGGGAACGTTCGGGGCACGTTTGAAAACTGGATCCAATATAGTTGGGGCTAGATGTATCAGAAGGGGCAACTAAGTCACCCAAGTGATGGGGAGGAGGAAAACTGTGCCCCATGTCAGGGGTGGGGCCAGGGTCCTGGAATGGCCCTTGGAGGAGGGAGCACAGGCCCCGCTTTCCACCTTGGAGGGTGCCTGCCCCTGGCCGGGGAAACTTTCCTAGTTGCCACAATTCTCTTACCCCGTGCCCTCTGACCCTGGGGTGGCTGCACCTCCCGGGGCTCTGCCCCATGTCCCACACCCACGCCTGGTTCTCAAAGCCTCTTTGTTCCCCAGGCCAAGTTTAGCCAGCCCGGCTCTGATAAGGCCAAGCAGAGTAGATAGCAGCCCCGCCCTGCACGCAGCCCTGCCCTCAGCCGCTCCTGCTGGCTTCACACGCACGCACTGCCCCAGCTAGGCACTGGCCAGGGGCCCTCCGCAGCAGGTGGGGACAGGGTTTGATCCTCTCCGCCACTCATTTATGACCTCTCTCATCCCCCAGGGAAGCAGGATAGAAGAATTATTATCCCCATTTCAGGGATGAATAAATCAAGCTCCAAAGGAAAACAACTTGCCCATGCTCACTTTTTCCACCTTCTGGAACATCTAGCATGGGCCAAGTGCACTGGATGTGTGCTATTTACATCATCTCTTTTAGTCCTAGAAGTCTGGGAGGTGAGGTTGTTCCTAATTTTTACTTTGCACATGCAGAAATTGAGGTCCAGAAATGTGAAGTCATTTTCCTAAAATCTTACATTAGTAGAAAACAGACCAGAGCCCAGGTTCCCTGCAGCAGCAAACCCAGGGAGGTAGGAACTGATGAGTCCCCATCCCGGGGGAATTGGAGGAAGACATTCCCACCCCTCAATCTAAAGGATCTCACAGGGCTGGGAATGGCCAGACCCTGTTAGAGAAGGTGGCCCTGGAGGAATAATGTTCCAGGCTCTTTGAGGGAACCCAGGATAGAGTGTGGGATGGTTCAGATATGTCCACAGATTCTTTGGCAGTGTCTGCCTTGAATCTGGTCTGAGGCCAGGTGGGACAGGGCCATACAGCTTTTGTCTGGTTCTACCCTGAGACTACGACCAGCTGACAGATAGGTGTTCTGGTCCATGGCCTAGCTGAACTCCCAGATAACAGCCAGCACCCACTGTCAGCCACAGAAGTGCACCTTCTGGACACCCAGCCCAGTCAAGCCTTCAGATGGCCAGCAATGGACTGCAGCAGTGCGAGGCACCTCGAAGCTAGAACTGCCTGACCAAGGCCTGACCTCCTGACACACAAAACCCTGAGAAAAATGAAACAGTTGTTTGGAAAGTTGGCCCTTTGGAGCAATTTCTCCATCACAAGTAACCAGACAGACAGCTAATAGAAAAAGTCATCTCCTCAGGCTTTCCAAAAGCCTTTAACAGAATTTGCTACAAAGGCTTTTTAGAAACAGAGGAGCTGTGAAGCTGGAGGAGATGTGATGTGCTCTCATCGTCTGAAGGGGCAGTATGAGAAGACATTGAAGTGGAACACAGTACATTCAGGGCAGATGGAGATGGAGGCAAAGGGAGGGTTTCATGAACACATTTCTCCACACTCAATACATGCGAGAAAATGTGTGTGTTCTTCTGGCAGGATGTCTGATGACAGCAAACTCTTGAGCAGACGTGAAGAGCCTTGAAGTGGTTCTGGAAAGAAGGAAGCTTGTGGATGTTGGTAGGAAGGAGTTATACCTAGAAAGTGGGAAGAAATATTATCAGATATTTAAGAAACCCATATGGTAAATGTTGAAGAAAGTGCTTAAAGGTTAGGCCAGACCTGGGAAAGGGGTTGGCCATTCCTGAGAACAGTTGCTGGCCACATTTGCCCAGAGTGCTCCTGCAGGGAGAATATGCAGGGCCTTGGCAAGAAGTTCTATAGAGATGAACCAGAAAGTACTTTTTGCCTTAACAAATCCAGATGTTTCTGCATCTGGCTTCTCCACAAACTTCTGAATGCTGGATTGAGGATCAGAGAAACTACCAGTAGGTCAATGATAGAGAATAAGTGTGGCTTGGGGGTGTGGTTGGGAGTACAAGGGGCAGGGAGGTTAGGGGACATGTTTCTTGGCTTCTGCTTCTTAATCCTAAAGAAGCAAAAGATGGGCACGATCAAAATCTAACAAATAGGGGAAATAGCAACTTTATAGTGGAGAATCCTGGCAGACACCACTTTAGCTAAGTGATCAAGGTTACAGTAATGCATGCTAACACCGTGTGCCCTCTGCTATGATATTCAGAAAAGGCCATATCACCTCTGTGTTGCAAACTTTAGTCACAAGAAACCATGAGGTAAATGCAGATTGAGAAAATGTTCTACAAAGTAACTGGCAGTATTCTTCAAGAGAATCAAGGTCATGAAAGGCAAAGAAAGATTCAAGAAATGCCCCAGAGTGGAGGATACCAAAGAGGCACAACAACTAAATGCCAGGTGAGATCCTGGATTAGACACTGGGAAGAAAAATGACATTCATGGACAAACCTGTGAAAGCTTAAATTCTGTACTTCTGTCAGTAGTGTTTAGTGCACTAAGATTAATTTCTTTATTTTGGTAAACATTCTCTGGTCATTGTAAGATGTTAATCCAAGGGGAAAGTGGGAGAAGTGTTTATGAGAACTCAGTTTTTGTGACTCTTTTGTACATCTAAAATTAAGTTGAAAAAAATTTTTTTTGCTTTTTGAGACAGGGTCTTGCTATGTGGTTCAGGCTGGCCTTGAACTTAGTTTGTAGTCCATGCCAGCCTAGAATTTGTGGCAATTCTCATACCTTAGCCTCCCAAGTGCTGGGGATGACAGATGTGTACCACCACACCTGGCTTTTGAAAATTTTTAAATGTTAAAAAAATCTAGTGAAGGGCCGGTGAGATGGCTCAGCGGCTTAAGCGCCTGCCTTGCAAGCGCGAGGGCCCGAGTTCGACTCCCGGAACCCACATACGAAAAAGGGGCCGGTGATATCGCTCAGCGGCACGGGTGCCAGCTGGCGCGCGAGATCCTGAGGTCGACCCCCCGGTACCCACAAAAAAAAAAAAAAAAATCTAGTGAAGCCGGGTGTGGTGGCGCATGCCTGTGATCCCAGCACTTGGGAGGCTGAGGCAGGAGGACCACTGTGAGTTCGAGGCCAGCCTGGGCTACATAGTGAGACCTTGTCTCAAAAAAAAAAAATCTAGTGATGATGGAATCTCATGGATCAGTCAAAGGTGGACTCCCTTACCATACCTGAGTCCAAGCAGTGGTCATGTTATGAAACCTTTACTCAACACCTGGTCAGAAATGGATTGAAAAAAGGGTTGGAGGAATTAAATAGGATGGGAAGTCACACGATAATGGTGTTTTTCATTTACTCAGAACTTATAATGAGCTAGGCACTATGCTAAGTTCATTAAATTTTTATCTACTTAAACCTCACAACCTTTGAGGGCGCTGTTTTCCCTGGGTCTAACAGAAGTGAAGGAGCAGGGTCATACAGCTGATAGGGGGTGGAACTGGAACTCAAACCCAGTTTGATGGCTCCAGAGTTCTTTTCCAACCACTCCATTGTGCTGCCTTCCCAGGGATGCCCTCATTCAATTTATACTGCAGGGTTTCTGAGCTGGGGTGATTGAGGGAAGAGGAAAAGAAGCCAGAGAAGAGGAAGGGGACGGGATGTGCTGGAGCTGTCCATGGTGCTGGTGCCTCTCCACACAGGCACAACAGAGGTGGAGGGTAGGAGATGGTAGGGGTGAGGACAGCAGGGAAAGCTACCACAGAGACAGAGCCCTGCTAGGACAGGAAGGAAATGAGCAGTTAGATATAGTGACAGGTTTTCCACTGATGACAAGCAATCAAGAGTCAGAGACTTCAAGTTTGGGAGACTTCATGTTGAAATAAATAACTGCCAGTACCGAATGAGGTAGGGATTTGTCCACACACCTGACTTGTAACTAGTATACTATAGCTATATTGGTTGTTAATATCTGGAAACAGATACCAGTTGGTGTCAATTGGTAAACAGTTACTGAGCTCCCCCACTGCCATCGTTGCTTTTCCAGGCCTGTCTCCGTACTCCAGAATTTCTCATGACCCAAGAACTACAGAGTTAAGGCCTCACACAGTGTGGACTTCAGGACAGTGTTCTAGCTCTAAGGATAGCTGATGTCCATTTTCATAGGTCAGCGCCCGGTACTTTATCAGTTGTTAAGTATTTTGAATACTATCCCCTTTAGTCTCCATTTTACGGATGAGGAAAGTGAGATTTGGGGAGGTTAACAATTTGCCTGGCATACATTTTAAAAGGTGGAACCAGGACTTGAACTTGAGTCTTCTGAGATCAAACTTCATCTCTTTTTCCCTCCATTCCCTTGCTATTGACCTGTGTGTTTTTCTACCCTGTGGTAGGGACAAGGAATATAGAGAGAAAGTTACCTAGGGAGCCTGGGGTTGCACAGGTGAGAAAATCCTATGGTGCTCCCAGACAGATTAGAATCATTTTCTTAGCCAGGCATAGTGATGCATGCCTGTAATCCCAGCACTCAGGAGGCTGAGGCAGGAGGATTGCTGTGAGTTTGAGACCAACCTGGGCTACATACTCAAGTTCAAGGCCAGCCTGTACTACATAGTGAGACCTTGTGTCAAAAATTTTTTTTCTTTGGATTCTATTGCTGTAGACCAATCTACCCTCAAACCCCTGCCAGTTTTGTGCCCTGGCATCCCTTTCAGGCTGAAAGTGCTACCAATCTCTTGACATCCTTGTACCTCAGCAGCTACAGAGGACCCTGGCCCTCTAATGCATGCTCTGAGTTCCAGGCCTGAGTACCCCAACGGCCCTCTTAGCTGCAACCTTCTCTCACTCTCCACTCCAGGCTGGATTGAGAAGACTATCCCCACCCATTTCTGAGGCCAGGAGCTTCTGTGGGAGGGCTCACCTCCTCACTTCCTTCCCCCAATACATTTTGGATGTAGACCTGGTTCCACAATCGACGATCAAAATGCAGCCAGAATCTCAGGGTGAAAGGAAGTGGGAGAAGATGCTACAAGTGCTGGAGCTGGGTGAACCCGTCAACCGGACAGCAGAGCATCACTGCAGCATCTCCTTTTATCTTTCTCCACCTCAGAGCAGCAAGGTAGCCTCCTTCCTGGGGAAACGAAGGAGGGTGTGGAGAGGAGGAAAACCTCTCCCCTCTCCAAGTATGCTTGGAGAAGCTGAGAGCCGGTAGGAAAGGAAGATGCTCAGAGACCTGAGTGGCTCATTTATGGCAACCTCACTTTTAAAGATTTAAGGAGCAGGGCCGGTGAGATGGCTCAGCGGCTTAAGCGCCTGCCCGGCAAGCGCGAGGGCCCGAGTTCGACTCCCGGAACCCACATACGAAAAAGGGGCCGGTGATATCGCTCAGCGGCACGGGCGCCTGCTGGCGCGCGAGGTCCTGAGGTCGACCCCCGGTACCCACAAAAAAAAAAAAAAAAAAAAAGATTTAAGGAGCAACCTTCTTTGGGGTGTGTGTGTGTGTGTGTGTGTGTGTACTCATTGACTCAGTTTTACTTAATCTTCATACGACTTTTGAAAATTACCCCCAAGAAACATATGAGACAACTGAGGCTCAAAAAGATTATGTGACTTTTCCAAGGCCATACAGCCAGCAATAGTCAGGATTAGTCCCAGGTCCCCATGATTTCCCTGGCTAGGGTCTTCTCTGCTACACAGAGGTCATGGGGCATGAGAAGGTACTTGAAAATAAAGCTCGGCAAAGATACTTTTACGTGTGCTGAAGCCCATATCCCTGGGTGTACTTTGTCTTTCTTCTCCCCCAGCCCCACCTTCTAGGTCAGGAGGGTCTGAGGACGTCTCCCACCCATCCTTCTTCCTTCCTCCCACATCCTGTTCCTCATCTATTTCATGAATCAGTATTCATCTTTGTTCACAGCCTTAAACCAAACAGCATCTCCCACTGTGGTCTTTTTTGAGTCCAAGGAAGACGTGATTATGAAGACCCAGGACTTGTTATCTCCCACAGGTTTTAGGCACCTAAAAAAGGGACTTACAATGCAAGTCCAACTTCTGCTTCCTCTTTCTCAGGCTCAACCCCCAGCTATGCCTAACGCTAACCCTAACCCTGAACCTGACCCTGACCCTAACCCTGACCCTAACCCATGTGTTTGCCTCCCTGGGCAAAGTCTAGAAGGCAGAGGCTACCCTGGGAGTCCCCACATCAGTTAAGGTCACTACCTGTAGAGCTACCCACAGGCAGTTAGAATCACATGGAAGCAGAGACCACAAGGGCCAACAGGAGGAGCCATTTCCTTTCATCACCCCAAGTCCAGAACCCATCAAGGTGTGTCAGGGGAGAACTCTGGAGGGAGACTCCCCCCCCCATATGGTGTAAGGGTGCAGCGCTCCTAGGGTGAGGTTTCCTTCCCTGTCAGGGTTTTCTTACTGGGATTCCTGCGGTCCTCACCAAACCCGGCTTCCAGGCTCAATGCTCCCTATTTCTTTTTGGCCTACAAATGGAAATGTCCCTTTCTACCCATAAGATCCATCTGAGTCAAGCTGTCCACTTCACAAAGAACAAGAGGCAATATGAAAAAGCAATCATTATAGAAACTATAAACCGCATAAAAGCCCTTGTGTCCAAAGTACAGGTTTCAGATTCTGAGAATCCCATTAAAAGCAGTGAACCACTCACTGAATTCCACATTCCTTAATCTCAGGAAAATTCCAGGCCTGACCATGCGGGTATAGCTCAACAAGGCCCCTGGCCTGCCCTGTTCTCTCGTCTTGCCTGCCTCTGTCCATGTGCTTTCCCAGGGCCAACTCAGGAAACTTGGTCATCACAGTCTATCTTCCCCTTTCACAAGTCAATCCCCACACTTCCAAAATGAGAATTTATTTTCTGGGGCTACCTCAACTCACTAAGCTGTATCCCCATAACCACACCCTCCCTCTTCACTCTGAGAGGAAACTGGATCATTGTTGGAAGCAGTGAAACATTTTTAATGAACTTTGAGATTTTCAGTTTCATCTCCTGTTATGACTCGTGTCTAGATGTCCCCCCAAAGCCTCATGTGGTCATAGGTGGGGATTTTTCAGAGGTGGCTGGATCTAGAGTGTGTGATTCCGGGATTAAGGGTGTGGGATTACTAATTCAGTCCACTGATTGGTTTGTCACCATCCTACGCTCAGTAGCCTAACAGAGTATAAAAAGGGGCAGAAAGAATCTTCTAAGGTCCTTTGTTGCTTTGCTACTTTCTACCCAACACAAACTGTGTCTCCTCTGTGATGCCTGTCTGCTGCGCCACCCTGCCTTGGAGTCAGCAGATTGTGGACTGAAACCTCTACAAACTATGAGCTAAATAAACTTTTCCCCTTTAACTTTGAGTGTTGGGTATTTTGTCTCAGCAAGGAGAAAAGTAACTAAGACGCTTACGTAAGAGTCTTCATCAGATGAGACCCTTCTTCCCCCAAAGCACACACGGACAAATGAACAAAGGGGCTTCTAAAAATCCTCTTTATGTGTAAGAATTTCTTTCTACACTGACCTTAGGATCCCTTCAAAACAGTTAATTTGTCTTGATGTTGGGCCAGAAGAATGCTGGGAGATGATACCAAGGACACCAGCAAGGAATCCATCTGCAAAGCAATATGCAAGTAAGAAATAACTAAGGACCGCTTTTAAGTTAACGATTGTAATCACAGGAATGAGGTTCTGATCCTGTGACAGCACCGCGTGTGGGAGAGGACAGGAATGACTCCCACCCGGGTGTCAAATTCAACAAGATGCCTCCTACGAATTTGGTCGTCAGTTAAATTCATGATTGCTGGGATGTTCTGGCAATTAAGGGAATGTATATAAATAATTCCAAGTCAAGACTAGTAAAAAGCTCGCAGACTAATGTAGCAGGGAAGGTCAGAGAAACAAAACTGAGCACTATGGGGATTAAACTTGAATGGCAGAGCCGGAAGTGTAGCTTAGTGGTAGGGCGCTTGCCTAAAATGAACGAGGCCTTGGGTTCGATCTCCCACACCGCAGATAGAACGCGCAAGAAAAAAGCGTTAGGCTGTGCACTCGCGCCTCTGGGGCTTGACTCACTGGAGTTGCCGTCGTTGCCTTGGGATACCAGAAGACGCCTCATCCTGCGCGTCCTGTATCTATGGAGACAGCAACATGGCGGCGCTGTGAGTTCCGAGCGTTGTTCAGAACCGCAGCAAGTGGCCAAGAAAGGTATTCGTCCTGGAAGACCGCCTTCTCTGGGAAGTCGTGGCCAGGGGTCTCCACCATTTTCTCACAGAGCCCTGTGGGACTGCGACTTGGATGTGGTTGATCGGATCGGAGATCCTGAAAACAAAGGAACAGCTCTAAGTATATTTTGTTTCCTTCATTTTACCTATTTCTGTTTTTTTTTTTTTTTTTTTTTTTTTTTTTTGGTGGGTACCGGGGGTCGACCTCAGGACCTCGCGCACCAGCAGGCGCCCGTGCCGCTGAGCGATATCACCGGCCCCTTTTTTCGTATGTGGGTTCCGGGAGTCGAACTCGGGCCCTCGCGCTTGCCAGGCAGGCGCTGACGCCGCTGAGCCATCTCACCGGCCCCATTTTACCTATTTCTTTCTCAACTCTACACGACGACCCGCCACTTTTTCACTAATTATCTTGGGAATTTTTAAGGTCGGAAGTTATGCAAATAAAGGAATCTAATGATATATTTTTCTAAATCTTTGAGATTAGAAAATTGGATTCACACACACTCACACACAATTACCTGGTCTCTTCACCACGGTTGCAGAAATGGAAGTCTTTTGGAAGTGTGAAAGTTATGATTATTAATTATAGTAACATAGGTTTGTTTAATGCTTCTTCAAACCTCCTATTTCATTCAACTTCAAGTAACTCAAGTAATAGGACGACCCTCATTTGATAGGGGAGGAAAGTGAGTCAACGAGCGATGAAGAAATGTGCCTATCCCGAGAGAGTCGGGAGAGAAACTCAAACTCTCCTTCCCTTGCCCTAGGGCGTGTATCGTCCCTCCCTAAGCCTGGGCTGGACTCCTACAGCAGGGGAAGTCAGAGAATCAAAACTAAGCAGTATGGGATTAAACGTGGAGCCTCCACTCCATCATCTCACATCTCTTCTATGCACTCTCTGGGATAATTTCATGTGTTGACTGGAGACTTTTTTCAGAACCCTAAGGTAGGGGCTTTCTGTAGAATCCCCTGAAGTCAAAGACGTCAGTGAGTAGGGACAGAACTGCAAAGCCTTGGGTGGGAGAAAACTAATAAGACTCTCCTCCCTGCCTCCCCAGCTTGTGTTTCTTGGACTCCATCTAAACTTGGATTCCATCCACTTTACAACTGAAGGTAAGAACTTTGCCTGTCTGGTCCTGTGTGTAACACAGTGCATCGTGCTACATGGTAGGCACTCGCTAAATGCTTTGTGCGTGCGTGAGTGAGTGAGTGAGGGGATCTAAGATAACCCCCCCCAGAGGGTTTGGAGAGCCCTATGGGAAGAACTGAGTCAGCAGAATCTTTTGTCCTGGTGGGGAGGGAGGAAATGGGAGTGTTTGCAGGAAGTGTATAAATTCCTACAGGTGATGATAAAATTGTTTACTAAAGCTGAATACGTTATAATAAGGAGTGGAATCACAAATTTGAAAAGGGGAAATTTTAGGATAAAAGAAAGACAAGTCACATACAATCACAAACTGTCGTAAGGATTAAAACACTTGTGAAGACCTTGCAACGCTGTGTGGTACATAAGTTGTCTGCAGATGTCGGTAGAATTTGATACTATTTTTGAGATTTTTATTTGAAGAAGAGAGAAAGGATACTGAGTAGTCTGAGTAGTACTGACTAGTCTGAAAAATATACATGAGTTCACAAAAGATTATCCAAAAAAAAAAAAAAGCTTGTCCAATGTGGTAGCCACTTGCCAAATGTAGCTACTGAGCATTTGAAATATGGACCGTTTCAACTGAGATGTGTTATATGTGTAAAAATGCACCCTAGATTTCAAAGATTTAGTACAAGAGAGAATGTAGTATATCCCAATAATCTTATGCCATTGCATATTAAAGGATAATATTTTATATAGTGGGTTAAATAAAATATACACTTATTTTCCATTTCTTTTTACTTTTTTTTTTTTTTTGTGGGTACGGGGGGTCGACCTCAGGACCTCGCACGCCAGCAGGCGCCTGTGCCGCTGAGCGATATCACCGGCCCCTTTTCTGTATGTGGGATCCGGGAGTCGAACTCGGGCCCTCGCGCTTGCAAGGCAGGCGCTTGCGCCGCTGAGCCATCTCTCCGGCCCTCTTTTTACTTTTTAAATGCAACTAGTAGCAAATGTTAGATTCCATATGTGACTCGCATTATATTTGTGGGGGGCAAAATCATGTTTGGTGATTTCATGGACTACGGCTCCATAACGAGGTTTTTTTTTGTTTTGTTTTGTTTTGTTTTACGTGGGTACCGGGAGTCGACCTCAGGACGTGGCACTTGCCAGCAAGGGCTTGTGCCACTGAGCGATATCACCAGCCCCTTTTTTCCTTTATGTGGGTTCTCGGAGTCGAACTCAGGACCTCACGCTTGCCGAGCAGGCCCTTATGCCGCTGAGCTAACTCACCGGCCCTCCATAATGAGTTTTGAGTGTAAAGGGAAATTAGAACTATTTTGAGGTAGTTATCCCAGAGGTCTGCAAATCATTTCCATGTGTGCCTGAGCAGAGCTGGCCACAGACTGACTGAGTATGGAAACTGCTATCCTCTTATATAAGATATAAATTCACACTTGGGTATGTGTGCTAAAGGAACAGGGGCCATCATGCTTTTGATGGAACTAGATACTTCAGTCATAGATACTTTTTTTTTTTTTTTTTTTTTTTTGTGGGTACCGGGGGGTCGACCTCAGGACCTCGCGCGCCAACAGGCGCCCATGCCACTGAGCGATATCACCGGCCCCTTTTCCGTATGTGGGATCCGGGAGTCGAACTCGGGCCCTCGCGCTTGCAAGGCAGGCGCTTACGCCACTGAGCCATCTCACCGGCCCAAGTCATAGATACTTGGTGTCCCTTATATATAAGTATTTTTAGACAGGGTCTCGCTGTGTAGTCCAGGGTGGCCTCAAACTTGTAGTGATCCTCCTGTCTCAGCCTTCCTAGTGCTGGGATTACAGGTGTGTGCCACTGTGCCTGGCTTTCGTGTCCCTTATAGCAAAGTCAGGCTTTGGTGCAAGCTGTAGATGCTGTTCCTGGAAAACAGCCACTGTATATGTACATGGTATCTTGCATATACTTTGCACGTAATACATATATGTCTGTGTATAATTTTCAACTGCGGTCCAACCAGGGACCTCTCTGCTCAAGGTTTGTCTGTTTGTTTGTTTGTTCATTTTTGCAGTACTGGGGATTGAACCTAGAACCTTCACACTAAGCTACATTCCCAGCCCTTTTCTGTATTTTTTATTTTGAGATAGGGTTTTGCTAAGTCACTTAGTTGTCCAGGTGGGCTTGAACTTAAGATCCTTCTGCCTCGGCCTCTCAGAGTACTGGGATTGCAGGCATGTGCCACCACACCCAGCTTCATTTATTTTTTAATCCATCCATTTTTTCAGTGAATGTTTATTTTAAATCTGGATTACAGGGTGTAGTTCTGGAAGAGGAAACCCAGAAGACTCAAGAAACTTAGTCTCATTTGTCCTTTATTCCTCTTCTCACAGCAGGCAAGACATATTCAGAGGAAGCTAGAGAGTAAAAGCTGGCTGAAGGTAATGGGTGTATTTCTGTGACCTCCATTGGGAGCTTGGTGAGTAATGTCAGGTGTGGTCCGGGAGGGGATAGGAAGTGGGCCTTCTCCCAAACCCTTGTTCTGAGTGCTTTGCCTGGGAGCCTCTTGACTCACCACTTAGGAAAACCCTAGATCTTGTATCCAGTCTCATTTTTCATCTGCCACCTTGTACTTCTTGCCAGACCCAAGACATAGGCCCTCTGCTCCATCTCAGTGATGGCTGAGGTGAGTCTCCCCAGTTGCCCTCTCTTTTTCATGTCCTCTGCTCCCCTGTGCACTCCCAGCTTGACTCACAGCTGGATGTGGCCAGAGCTCCTGGCTTAGCTGGAGTGCTCCTCTCAGATTCATGTTTCAGGTCCCCCACGCCCACCGAGGCAACCCTGACTCCATCATGAGGCCCACGGGCAGCGGGGACTATACTGTGAACTCCGGTGGATCGTGCCTGAGTGCCAGCACAGTGGCTGTTGCCACCATCCATGACAGCAGCATGGGCATGAGTGCTTGCAGCAGCAACCTCAGTAGCCGGGTGAGGACCTGGTTAGGGCACCGGATGTGGAACCGGATGTGGTGGGGAGAGGCAGGGCCTGGGTGTCGGGGCAGTGGGTTGGCAATCTGAGGGAGCTGCCTCTCCCACCCATACTCAGCACTAGATCCTGCGGAGACGGAGCCTCGGGGACACTGGAGTGCCAGCAGCAGCAAGTGGGCCGTGAGGGTCCTGGGAGGTAAAGGCTGGAGGCTGGCCTGGTGGCCAGTGTTTCCTCCTTCAGAAAGCTCTTTCGGCCTTGACCCCTACGGCTTTGTGTTTGACCAGTGTGTGGATGTTGTTTACTTTTTGCAGTTGCTGTGATTTTGTGTGACAGTGCAGCTGCCCAGGGTCTGACCATGGAGGGTGACTAGTGTTTGGAGCAGCGGGTGTCTGTGTTATGGGGGTGGCGTGTGCCTCTTCAGATGCGGTGGTCTTTGCGTTCATTTCCCTGCGGACTGGAGGTCATTGGAGGGCGACTCACCCTCCACCCGTGCCACCGGGCCCATTCAGCTTTAGATTCACTCTGCCTTTCCCCTCTGCTCCGAGCTGGCAGGTGATTGGAAGGTGAATGGAAGGGAGAAGCCAGGTGTTTCTTTTTCTCTCTCTGCTTTTGATGATGTCTGTATCAGCAGCTGCATCTTCCTTGTGGCTCTGGTTCCTGCCAGGCCCTAGGGCTCCAGTAACCCCATGGCCTCTCCTCTCCTGGGTGTGTTGGTTGATTCCCGATGGTGCTAACCCCTCGGTTACTGCTTGACTGATGCAGCAATGATGTATACTACAATAGTAAATTACCCACCCTCATCCGTGTCACCTTTGCTATGGACAAGCGAGAAAGAATATATCATATTGGCCAACCAGTGCTCTCTGTAAATATTGAAATTGAGACTGTAATGTCCAAGAGAGAAAGGATTTGCTGGTCTTGTTCATCACTGTAGTCCTAGCACCTAGCACAGTGTCTGGCACATACTAGTCAACAAATATTTGTTGAATGGATGACTGCATCCTTGTGTTCTGTAACAATAGACAAACAATACTTGGTTAAAGATGAAAGGGCAATGAGCTGAGTGCTCACAGCAGTGGCCATGGTAGGAAAAAGTTTCTGATTCATCCCTCCCCACCCACTGCCCCAGGGGGTTCCATCCCCTCCCTCCTTAGATACACAATGGGATAAAAAAAAATATGGTTACTATATAAATTGTAAAAAATTTATTACAATAAATGACACATTGCCATTAACCCCTCCCCCAAAACATTCCTCCTCACTTCAAGCACTTTCTGAAGCAGTTCTGGATGTCCTCTTTTGTGAGTATCTTTAGCTACACTATCATGGTTGCCTTGAGGTCCTGAATCAGTTTTTATTTTTTTTTTGTGGGTACCGGGGGTCGAACTCAGGACCTCGTGCGCCAGCAGGCGCCCGGGCCGCTGAGCAATATCACCAGCCCTTTTTTGTATGTGGGTTCAGGGAGTCGAACTCAGGACCTCACACTTGCCAGGCAGGCACTTATGCCGCTGAGCTATCTCACCGGCCCCCGAATCGGTTTAAAACATTTACCTTTCATGGTCATTTTGATTTTGAGGATGAACCAGAAATCGCATGATGCCAGATCATCTGAATAAGGTGGATGAGAACACATGGTAATGTTTTTATGAATCTGCTTTTCCTTTGGATGCCACTTGGCAGCAGCATTCACTGTATTTTTGATCATGGCTGGTAAAGATATTTGTGAAGGAGGACTTCCAGAACTGCTTCAGAAAGTCCCAAGATATTTTTCTTTTTGAAGTTTTATTTCAAAAAAGAAAGAAAAGAAAAAGTGACAAGAACAATGCAGTAAGTGTGTTGGAAGCAAGGGAGGTATTTTGAGAGGGACTTATAGCAATGTGTGTTTTTTTACTGTGATACATTTTTTTTTTGTGGGTACCGGGAGTCGAACTCAGGACCTCGCGCTTGCCAGGCAGGTGCTTATGCCGCTGAGCTATCTCACTGGGCCCGTATGTAATACATTTTTATTTTATTTTATTTTATTTTCATTACTTGAATTTATTTATTGTAATATTGTTTGTAATAATTCAATATAATACAGTAAATAATACAAATAGTTACTTGCAATGATATAAAAACTTAGCTCTACCAAATATTGGAGAATGGTTACATAAATTGTAACATATCAGTGCAAGGGAAAAATACAATCATTATATTGGTATTATATAATTGGTTTTCAATTTTTACATGTTATACGTACTTTGACATGCCAAACTGCTTTACGTATGTCATGTAACTCAGTGTTTCTTATACTTTTGTTATGTATATTTATTTATTTTTTATTTTATTTTATTTTTTAAATTTTTTTTATTTTGTTTTTTAAAGACAACAAGTAAACATTCTCATGCATTAACAAACTCAAGCATTAGAGAATGTACAAATACCTTTTGGAGAAAAACATTACTCAGTATAAGATTAAGCCATGTAAAAGCTAGGTAAAAATAGAAGACTAAAGAATGGAATAGTCACAGTGAAATTGCATTTTCATACTAGGGAGACAATACGATGTTTACAAATGTGCATCTGGTTTATTTTGCTTGTGAGTATTTTCTCGAGTTGCATCCATTTACCTGTAAAAGTTTCCAGTTTATCTTTCTTTATGGCTGAGTAGTACTCCATTGTATAGAAATACCACATCTTTTTTATCCATTCCTCGGTTAATGGGCATTTGGGTTGTTTCCACGATTTAGCTATTACAAATTGTGTTGCTATAAACATGGGTGCACATATATCGCTGTGGTACGATGTTTTTAATTCTTCTGGGAAGATAGCCAGAAGGGGAATAGCTGGATCAAATGGGACCTCCAATCCTAATTTTTTGAGGAATCTCCACACTGACTTCCACAGTGGCTGCACCAGTCGGCACTCCCACCAACAGTGGAGAAGGGTTCCTTTTTCCCCACAGCCCCTCCAGCATTTGTTATTAGTGGATTTCTTTGTTTTGTTTTGTTTTTTGTGGGTACCGGGAGTCGACCTCAGGACCTCGCGCGCCAGCAGGCGCCCGTGCCGCTGAGCGATATCACCGGCCCCTTTTTTCGTATGTGGGTTCCGGGAGTTGAACTTGGGCCCTCACGCTTGCCATGCAGGCGCTTACGCCACTGAGCCATCTCACCGGCCCTTGATTTCTTGATAATAGCCATTCTTTCTGGGGTGAGAAGGAATCTCAGTGTTGTTTTAATTTGCATCTCTCGAATGACTAGTGATGTTGAACATTTTTTCATATATTTATTTGCCATTTGTGCTTCTTCATCTGAGAAGTGTTTATTCATCTCAGATGCCCATTTTTGGATTGGGTCTTGAAATTTGGGAGGTCTGATTTTTTTTGAGTTCTTTGTATGTTCTCGATAGTAATCCTTTGTCTGAGGAATAGCTGGCAAACATTTTTTCCCACATTGTGGGTTGTCTCGTCACTCTGTTGGTGGTTTCTCTTGCTGTGCAAAAGCTTTTTAATAAGATGAGATCCCAGTTGTTAATTCTTTGTGATACTTCCTGTGCCATTGGGGTTTTATTCATAAAGTCTTTGCCTACACCAATGTCTTCAAGAGTTTTACCTATTCTATTTTCCAGGAGATTTAATGTTTCTGTTTTAATATTTAGATCTTTGATCCATTTTTTTTTTTTTTTTTTGTGGGTACCAGGGGGACGACCTCAGGACCTCGCGCGCCAACAGGCGCCCGTGCCGCTGAGCGATATCACCGGCCCCTTTTTCGTATGTGGGTTCCGGGAGTCGAACTCAGGCCCTCGCGCTTGCAAGGCAGGCGCTTACGCCGCTGAGCCATCTCACCGGCCCCTTTGATCCATTTTGAATTTAGTTTAGTGCATGGTGAAAGATATGGTTCTAATTTTAATCTTCAGCATGTGTAGAGCTAATTTTTCTAGCACCATTTATTAAAGAGGCTATCTTTCTTCCAGGGAATGTGTTTGGCACCTTTGTCAAAGATAAGGTGGCTTAGTATGTCTGGAGTTCTTTCTGCATCTTCTAATCTGTTCCATTGATCTTCAGGTCTGTTTTTTTTGCCAATACCATGCTGTTTTTTATCACAGTAGCTTTATAGTATAATTTCAAATCAGGGATAGTGATGCCCCCCTGCCTTGCTTTTGTTGCCCAGAATTGCCTTTGCTATTCTAGGTCTCTTCTGGTTCCAGATGAATTTTAGGATTGTTTCCTCTAATTCTGTGAGATATGTTGTTGGGATTTTGATCGGAATTGCATTAAATCTGTGTAACAGTTTTGAAAGTATGGCCATTTTCACTATGTTGGTTCTTCCGACCCAAGAGCAAGGGATATCTTTCCATTTTCTGATATCCTCTTCAATCTCCTTTTTCAGAGTACTGTAGTTTTCAGTGTAGAGGTCTTTTACCTCCTTTGTGAGATTGATTCCTAGGTATTTCATTTTTTTTTTGGATGTTATTGTGAAAAGTGTTGTTTCCCTAATTTCTCTCTCAGTGAGTTTGTTATTCATGTACAGGAAGGCTATTGATTTTTGAGTGTTGACTTTGTATCCAGCTACACTACTGAATTTGCTTATTAATTCGAGCAATTTTTTAGTGGAGTTTCTGGGGTCTTCTATGTAGAGTATCATGTCGTCTGCAAATAATGATAATTTAACTTCTTCCTTTCCAATGATTATTCCTTTTATTTCTTTCTCTTGTCTAATTGCTCTGGCTAAAGTTTCCAGGACTATGTTGAATAAGAGTGGGGACAGTGGACATCCTTGTCTTGTTCCTGATTTTAGAGAGAAGGCTTTCAGTTTTTGTCCATTTAGTATAATATTGGCTGTTGGTTTGTCATAGATAGCTTTTATCAGATTGAGATAAAGACCCTCTATTCCAATTTTCTGTAGGGTTTTTATCATGAATGGGTGCTGGACTTTGTCAAAAGCTTTTTCTAAAAAAAAAAAAAAAAGCTTTTTCTGCATCTATTGAGATGATCATATGATTTTTGTCCTTGGTTCTGTTAATATGGTGTATTACATTTATTGATTTACATATGTTGAACCATCCCTGCATCCCTGGGATGAATCCAACTTGGTCATGGTGTATAATCTTCTTGATTATTTGCTGCATTCTGTTTGCCAGTATCTTATTGAGGATTTTTGCATCTGTGTTCATTAGGGAGATTGGTCTGTAGTTCTCTTTCTTAGTTGGGTCCTTCTCTGGTTTTGGTATCAGGGTAATGCTTGCTTCCAGGAATGAATTTGGGAGTATTGCTTCCCTTTCAATTTCATTAAAGAGTTTGAGAAGTAGTGGTGTTAGGTCTTCTCTAAATTTCTTGTAGAATTCAGCAGTGAATTCATCAGGGCCTGGGCTTTTCTTTGTTGGGAGGTTTTTAATTACATCTTTGATTTCATTGATTGTTATTGGTTTATTTAGGATTTTTATATCTTCTTGGTTGAGCTTTGGTAATTCATATGTATCTAGGAATCTGCCCATTTCTTCTGCATTTTCCATCTTATTAGAATACAAGTTTTCAAAGTAGGTGTAGATGATCTTCTGGATTTCTGCAGGGTCTGTTGTGATATCACCCTTTTCATTCTTAATTGCATGGATTTGAGTACTTTCTTTCCTTTTTTTAATAAGGTTGGATAAGGGTTTGTTGATTTTGTTTAATCTTTCAAAGAACCAACTCTTTGATTCGTTGATTCTTTGTATTGTTTTTTTAGTCTCCAATACGTTAATTTCTGCTCTGATCTTTATAATTTCCACCCTTGTACGAGCTTTTGGCTTAGCCTGCTCTTCTTTTTCTAGAAGTTTGAGGTTCACCATTAAGTTGTTTATTTGTGCTTGCTCTGTTTTCCTGATATAGGTATTTAATGCTGTAAATTTCCCTCTTAGGACTGCTTTCATTGTATCCCATAAGTTCCGGTATGTTGTACTGTCATTAACATTCAGTTGCAGAAACTGTCTAATTGCTTCTTTAATTTCATCTGTGACCCATTGGTTGTTCAGTAGGGTGCTATTTAATTTCCATGTGTTTAGGAAGTTCTTGTGGTTTCTTTTGCCATTGATTTCCAATTTCATTGCACTATGGTCTGATAATATGGATGGGATAGTTTCATTTCCTTTGCATTTACTTAAGCATGTTTTATGGGGTAGAATGTGGTCTGTTTTGGAGAACGTCCCATGTGCAGCTGAGAAGAATGTGTATTCTGATGTTCTGGGGTGGAACACTCTGTAGATATCTACTAAGTCCATTTGTTCCAAAGTTTGGTTCAGTTCTAATATTTCATTGTTGATTTTTTGTCTAGTTGATCTGTCTTTTTGTGACAGTGGAGTATTAAGATCCCCCAATACAATTGTATTAGTGCTTATTTGATTTTTCATGTCCATTAATATTTGTTTTATATAGTTGGGTGCACTGGTATTTGTTGCATATATATTTATGATTGTTATCTGTTCCTCTTGGATTGTTCCCTTTACAAGGATGTAGTGACCTTCTTTATCTCTCTGAATCATTCTTGGCTTGAAATTCACTTTGTCTGCAAAAAGAATTGCTACCCTGCTTTTTTTCTGGGTTCCTGTCGCATGGAGTATTGTTTTCCATCCTTTGACCTTCAGTCTATGAATTTCTTTTTGAATTAAATGTGTTTCTTGTATACAGCATATTGTTGGATCTTGCTTCTTGATCCAATTTGCCAGTCTGTGCCTTTTGGTTGGTGAATTGAGATCATTAACATTGATGGTTAAAACTGATATGTATTGACTTATCCTTGTCATGTTATTTTCCTGTTGTTGGCTAATACATTTTTAAAAAATTTAAATATTCACTGTACATTTTTATCACACCATGTAGATAGGTGTCATGGACCAGCCTATGAAGACCTTGTCCATTAGAGGCAGGAATACATTGGCACATTGTATCTCCAGCATCACCAGGATCAGCACTCAGAGATGCCCCAGAAGGGCATGGGTGGGGCTTGGTCATGGGCAAATCTGATCCTTCCTCAGTGAAGGATGGGAGAGGAAATGTGGCACATCCTATGGTCTGGAAAAGTCCTGGGATAGACCATTGAAGCTGGGAGAGGTTTCTGCGGTGAGGAGCAGGATAAGAAGGAGCAGGATAAGAAGGAGGAGCAGCAAGGGGGGAGGGGAGGAGCAGGAGGCTCACCTTCTGTCTCCAGGGGAAATCCCAAGGGTGAGGGGAGTTGTCATTCACTACTTGCTGGAGGCAGGGAGATCATGGTCATTCTCTGGGTCTCTATGTCCCGCCCTGCTCACAAAAACCTTCCTTTTCCTCTTTCCCTGCCGCCTCGACAGAGTGCTATCCCCATGGACACTCAAGTGTGCCCCTCTAAGAAGCAGGACAGAGTGAAGAAGAGGGTTTTCTGGGGCATCGAGGTGGCCGAGGAGCTGCAGTGGAAAGGCTGGGAGCTGGGGAAGGAGACCTCAAGGAACCTGGTCCTGAAAAATTGCACCTTGAAAATCCAGAAGATGAAGTACAGGTACCAGAATGAGGGGCCAAGGAACCCAGCCACTGAGCTCTCAAGCCCCAAACCAAACTCCCTTTAAAAACAACTTTTAAAATGTCACATAAAATCAGAAGAGTGTTCAAAACATGTACAGTTAGAAGAATTCTGTCAAGTGGGATTCGAGGGACCACATTAAGTCATAGAATAGTGACAGTGTCTTCCCCCATTATGGGGCACCCGCTGTGGGCACACCCTCCCCATCCACAAAGAGAACCACCATCCTTCCTCTTATGCGAATGATTTCCCTGCTTTTCTCAAGTGGGTGTGCCACCTGTGTAATTAATCTTAGTAGTGTCTGTAAGACTTATCCATGAGCAGCTACGGTTCATTCCTCGTCACCGTGGTAGGTATCCCAGTGTCTGCCTGTACCCTAGCATGTTCCTCTGTTCCTCTGCTGATGGATGTTTGGGTTGTTTCCAGTTTGAGACTGCTACCAACCAGTTTGGAACTGGTACCAATTGCACAAGTTCAAGTGTTTTTCTGGGGTATAGACATAGGAGTAGAATAGCTGAAGCTTAGAATATATACATGTTCACTTTTTGTAGACAAAGCTAAACTTTCCTGAAGTTTGAGCTGTTCGTATTCCCGCCACGAGAGTTTCCATTCTTCGTGTCTTTACCAATAAGTGCTATTGTTGTGGTTTTAAATTTTTGCCCGTGATGGTAACTTGTAGTTTTAACCTGCATTTCCTGATTATTGATTAATGAGGCCAAGTATCTTTTCAGAGGTTATTGACCACTTGCGTTTCTTCATTTGTGAAATTCATGTTGAGGTCTGTGCTCATTTTTTATTAGATTGTTCCTCTTCCTTCCCTGTTTCCTGTTCCTCCAAGTCTTCCACTTTTTTGATATGAACTCCTATCCTGGATACTAATCCTTTGTCAGTTACTTGTGAATATCTTCTCACTTCCTGACTTGTCTTTGCCTCTGTTGTCTCTTTTGCAAAATAGATGTTCTTAATTTCAAAGGAATCAGACTTATCAGGTTTTTTCTTTTATGGTTGTTGCTTTTTTTTTTTTTTTGAGACAGGGTCTCGCTATGTAGTTCAGGCTAGCCTCGAACTTGCAGTAATCCTCCTGCCTCAGCCTCCCAAGTGCTGGGATTACAGACATGAGCCACCATACCTGGCTGGTTGTTGCTTTTTAAAGAGGTCCTTCTTTAACTGTTGGCCCTGAAAATATTTTCCTATTACTATGTTTTCTAAAAACTTTATAGTTTTGCCTTTCATGTTCGTCTTTATGGAATTGATTTTTGTGAATGGAAGTAGGGACCCAGTGACATATTTTCCCTGAACTGAATGTCCAATTTATCTAAACACTATTTCCTGAAAAGTTTATACTTTCTATGTGGTCACCCATACCACTGACATGTATCAAATGTCCATTTATATCCAGGTCCGTATCTGGACTCCTTGTTTTGTTCCTTTGATCTACTACTTGTTCATCCCTGGGCCAGTTTTGGCCTGAATTAATTATTGGAATTTACAGTAAATATTGATATCTGGTAGTGTAAATCCTTCATCTTCCTTCAAGATTACATTGGCTGTTCTTGACCCTTTGAACTTTCATTTAATCTTCAAGTCAGCTCATCGTATATACACATAAAAACATTCTGTGACATTTTATCAGGATTTAGTTGAACTTTTGAGATAAGTTTGAGGAGTACAGACATCATTAAAATACTGAATCTTTCAATCCACGAATGCAATGGATCCCTACAGATCCTTAGATTTCTTTTATGTCTCTTGATAAAGTTTAAAGTTTCTCCATAAACATCACGCACGTTTTAAGTTAGCTTTATTCCCAAGTATTTAGTATTTTTGATGATAGTAGATGTGGTATATCTTAAAGTTGTTTTAATTTTCTGTTTGTTGCTAGTTTTTAAAAATGGTATTAACTTTGTGTATGGGTATTGTATCCAGCCGTCTTGCTAAAGTCTCTTATTAAGTCTATCAATTTATTTGTTAAATCTTTTTTTTTCTACCTGCATATTTGTATTTTATATGGAAAATGGCATTTTTCTTTACTCCTTTCCAATTTTTATATTTTTTTCTCTGTCTTTCCTTACTCTACTGTTAAACAAAAAAGTACTGAACAGAAGTGGTTTAAAAAGGCACTCTTACTTTGTTCATGATCTCAAAGTGAAAAATTGCAATGTGTCACCATAAAGCTGGGTGTTTCCTATAGGCTTTTTGTTTTCCTTTTCTTTTCTTTCTTTTTTTGGTAGGGAAGATAAGGATGTTCTCTTTTATCCATATTTTGTTATGAAAGTTTTTCTCATGAACATATTGAAGTTTATCTGATTTTTAAATCGAGATTACCATTTGATCCCCCTTATTAATATGGTAGATTATAGTAATTGATTTTCTGTGTTAAACCAACCATGTCTGTTTTGGAATAAGCCCAGTGGATGTGACTGAATATGCATTCTATACTTTGCTAAATTCTTCTTGGTAATATTTTGTTTCTAAGATTGGCCTATAATTTTTCTTTCTTTTCTTGCCTCTGTCAGGTTTTTGTAGCAACACTATGATGATTTCAAAGGATATGTTGAAGCATGTTTCTTCATTTTAAATTATCTGAAAGAGTTTAAGACTGAAATTTTTCTTCTTTTCTTTTCTTTTTTTTTTTTTTTTTCCCTTTTGCAATACTGGTGATTGAACCCAGGGCCTTTGCACTGAGTTACATTTCTGGCCCTTTTAAAATGTTTTTATGTTGAGACAGGGTATCTCTAAGTTGCTGAGTTGCTTAGGCTAGGCTTTAATTTGTGATCCTCCTGCCTCAACCTCCCAGAGTACTGGGATTTCAGGTGAGCACTCATGCTTGGCTTGGAATTGTTTTTCCTTAAATGCTTGATAAGATTTTCTATGAAGCCATCTGGCCTCTTACTTTCATTGTAGGAAGATTTTTGAACACATATTCCTTTTTTTTTTTTTTGATGGAATAGCCATAAAGTTTATTTTAAAATTCCTTTTTTTTTTTAATTTTATAATTCTTGAGTCAGTTTGGTGAGTTAGGTTTTCCTAGGCATGTGCTTATTTCATCTAAACTTAAACACTGGTTGGTACGGAGTTGTCGACAATATTTGACAAATTGACAAATGTCTTCATATTAATATTTGAAGAGTCTGCAGCATCTATAGTGTTGACCTTCGCTGGGGCTCTGCAGCTCTGTATCCCTGGCACCTCCCTTCCTGGCCTTGGTTTCCCGGTTCAGTGCTCAGGGGCCCTGTTAAACCAGGGTGACCTGTCACCAGCTCTGTCCTCACAGGCCATCCAGTGTCCCCATCAGAGGCACAAATGCTGCTCCTTTCCGTTCCGTGAAGGTCTGTGAGAACAGGAGGAGGTGGGGAGGTGGTTCCTGTGGTGATCGGCCCCATGTGTCCCTTGCAACACACTTGTCACCTTTTTCTATGTGGCCCCAAGGACTCCAGCTCCCTCAACTCTAGGGTCTTCTCCGGTCTTCCTGCCTCCTCTCATTGTTCTGAGCTCAGATCCGAAGTGCTCATGCTCTGGCTTCTTCCTGCAGGCCTCCCAAGACCAAGTTCTTCTTCACGGTCATCCCTCAGCCCATCTTCCTGAGCCCGGGCATAACCCTCACGCTCCCTATTGTCTTCCGGCCTCTGGAGGAGGTAAAGTCCACCAGACAAGCAGTGGGGTGTGGGAAGGGCACGGGAGCAGAGACCTCAGAGCAGGAAGCAGGAGCAGGCAGCAAGGAGCCTCCCCTCCTCCCCCGCCGTGCACACATCCTGCCAGTGACAACCAGATCCCCAGCTCCGGAAGTCCCCTGAGAGGCTCAGGCCCTGATCTCCTGAGACAGAAGGGTGCACCCCCCAGATACTGGGGCTAAAGTCTATAATACTGTGTTGCCATTAAAAAGCCCTAGGTTCCCCATAAATCTCCTCAAAATTATTTGCAAAAAAAATATGTCGAGACAGGGGTGGGATGGGGGGGGGTGAGTCTCACTGTATTGACCAGGCTTGCCTCAAATCCCTGGATTCAAGCGCTCTTCCTCCCTCAGCCTCCCAAGGAGCTGGATGTGATGGCATATAACTGTGTAAACCCAGCTCCTCCAAATTCTCCATTCCTCACCAAAGAGGCCCTAATCTCGAGACTAACTCAGTGCAGGATTACAGGAAGTGATGGTGGGCCTTGGCATAGGCCACCTGCCAGGGGATGTGTTGGAGGGATGGCTGAGGGCTGGTAGGATACCATCTGGGTACCACTGGCCACTGACTGCCTCTCCCTCTTCCTCTTCCTTGCAGAAGGAGTACACGGACCAGCTGTGGTTTGAGAAAGAAGAGGGGACGTTCAGTGTGGATCTGAGGGCCACCCTGCCCTACCACAAGCTAGTCTGCCCACCATGCCTGCAGCTGCCCACGTGTGCCGTTGGGGACACAGTCGAGGCCTGGTTCTGCCTGGACAATGTGGGGTGAGGGGGAGGTTGAGGCCCAGCGGTGGCAGCAACACACTTTGGGGAGAGGGTTCTGGGAGTGGAGAGATGAGCATCTGCTTTGGGAAGTGGAGATGGCTGCCCAGAGCCTCTGCCTGACCCATCCTACCTCCCCCCAGGGACCTGCCCACCTTCTTCACCTGGGAGTTCCCCAGCCCATTCCAGGTATTGCCTGCCACGGGACTACTGGAGCCAGGCCTGGCCTGTAAGGTCAAAGTGACCTTTCGGCCCCTCATAGCTGTCATCCATGAAGCTCAGGCCACATGCTGGTATGGGGAGGGCAGCAGGCAGAAGAGCAGCATTCAGCTGCAGGCTGTAGGTGAGGCCCAACACCCACCTGCCCCCAAAGCCCAGCCGCCGTCCCTCCCTGGGTCTCAAGGCCTACATGTGTCCCTACCTCCTGTCCTGGTGTGGCCCTGCAGGGCCTCCTCCAGCCTCTCACTCTTGCCTCAGCACCCAGGTCTTGCCTTTTTTTTTTTTTTTTTCCCGCCATCCTGTCTTGGACTAGTTTTTCCCCAGGACACATGCCTTCTAGGGGCTGCTCAGCTGGGGCCACAGAGGCCTAAGTAGGTTCCCTCCAAGACTCCCCCGTCTCTGCCCCAGCTAAATGTGCCCAGCTGTTGGTGAGCATAAGGCACAAGCAAGGAGGGGACCAGGATGCTGAGGGCTCTGAGAAGCTGTTGCACTTCGGCTCTGTTGCCGTGGGCTGCACCGCCGAGAGGCAGATCAAGCTGTATAACCCATCTGCGGTACGCACAGGGTCCAGGAGGGAGGAAGCAGGGCTCAGAGACCCTGTGACTGGCTGCCCTTCAAATCCATCCCCTTTACAGAATACCCCCCTTTCCTCCACACCTTTGACCTGAAGCCTTGCATAACCCACGTGTGCTGATGTGCACACTTGTCAACAGCTGTCAAACCCTGCATTTCTTTCTTCTCCTAGCTGGGGCTGGGCTCAGGTATCCTCTGCTCACTCCCACCCCCCAGTGGACCACCTAGAACAGCCCCATAGTGTCTTGACCCCAGGACCATAGCTGTGCCCCAAAGTATCTTTGGAAGAAGGAACAAGTGCTTCCCCCTGGATGGCCCAAGGCAGGCACGTGGCTTGGCCGCTGCTTCCTCCTGGTGGAGACAGCTTTACCCCACACTCACTCTGGCCAGTGGGCGTAGGCTGGATGCCAGCTGCCTCACCCCTCAGCTGGGCCCTTTGGTGCCATTCATAGACTGTCTGACCCTGTGATCTTGCCCTTTGCTCCCAACCTGGCCCTACAGGTGAATGCCCCCTTCAGGATTGAAATGACCCCAGACATGCTGGCCAAAGACCAGGCCTTCTCATGCTCCACTGGCTGTGGCATTGTGCCCCCAGGAGAAAAGAAATGCGTGTCAGTGTTCTTCCATCCCAAGACCTTGGACAGCAGAGCTACGGACTACTTCTCCATCATACCTTCTGGCGGTGCCTCCCAGACCCTGCTCCAAGTTGTTGGGTTCATTACAGGTACTGGCAACCTGAGGACACCATAATTCCCTGGGGCAGAGCAGCCCACACTGGATTCCCAAGAGCTCTAGGCCTGCTCCTAAGAGGCCTTCCTCCTGGCCCCTCAGCCTAGGTGTCTGGTGCCCCCTGGTGGCCCAGTGGGGAAGCATTTTGGACACTTGGCGATACCATCCTTCCATCACCCCTAGGAATTGTGGAGCTCCACTCACAGTACAGGGGCCCTGGGCCTATCTAGCCTGGCCATCTGTCTCCAGGCACCCTCCAGGCAGTGGTCTTCCCAACAGAGGGACCCTTTCTGAGACACCTAGGTGGCAGGGCACACTCACAGGGACCTGTGTCTTATGCCCAGGTCCTGCTGTGTCGCTGCAGCACTACTGTGTCAACTTTAGCTGGGTCAGCTTCAGGGAGCGCTCGGAGCAGACCCTGTGGATTGAGAACCAGTCGGACTGCACGGCCCACTTCCAGTTTGCCATCGACTGCAAGGAGAGCGTCTTCAGCATCAGGCCCCACTTTGGGACTCTGGTGGGCAAGGCCCGCATGACCCTGCACTGCACCTTCCAGCCCACTCACCCCATCATCTGCTTTCGGCGGGTGGCCTGCCTCATCCACCACCAGGTGAGTGGTGGGGAGGGGGCAGAGCTGAGAGGAGGCTCCGTGGTCTGATGGGGAACTAAGCAGTGATGAAGACAGGGTGTGCTGGGCACTCCTCTGTGCTCTGGAACTTATGTGGCTGCCTGCCTGGGTCATCTCTTTGAAGGCCCCAGCGTGGGCTTTTGGAAGCAGTGTGGCCAGGGGCACACAAGGGCTTACTTTCAGCCAGGTGGGTGTGGCAAGCTTGCCCTGACTGCTGCCAAGCCAGAGGCTTTGCTGCTGCTGGTGCCAGTGAGCTGAGGAGACGAGGTGTGGATATCATCCCACAAAATACACAGGACAGGGATTTCTGGAGTCAGAGCCTGAACCCAGGGCCCAGGGCAGGGTCATGCACACAGTGTACTGACCCCTGGGTGCTTAGCTAAGATAGCAAGGAGGGGCTGAAATCTAGCGCCGACAGAGCTGGTGCCTGGGCTCTGGGCTGTGTTGCTCTGGCAAGTGAATGAGTGCCCTTTTCCTGTTCTCATGCAGGTGCAGTATGGGATCGGGGAAGCCTTACAGCAGGAGGACAGAATTGGCCCAGTTTCTGTTCCCTGAGGGAGAGCCTGAATGCCGGGCCTGTGGGCTCCTGGCTGCTCCTGCCATAGGATGGGCAGTAGAATGCCCAGGTGCCACGTACAGAGGGAAGACGGGCAGGCAATGGCTGAGCATCCCACCCTGAAGGCTGCCTATTCTCCTGACTTGCCCTGAACTCCCGTAGCCAGCCAGGCGGCTGTGGAGAGGCTCCCTCTGGCCTCTGGCCTGCTCTCTGTGTCATCTTGTCTGTCAAGCATCTGTCCTTGGTTCAACCCCCAGCACCCGATAGCCCTACCCTTCCTCCTGCAGCTCACCACACATCAACAAATGTTGCAGGACCCACTGTTCCTGGACCTGATTGGGACCTGCCACTCGGACAGCACCAAGCCGGCCATCCTGACACCTCAGCACCTCACCTGGTATCGCACACACCTGGCTCGGGGCCTGGCGCTCTACCCTCCTGACATTCTGGCTACCATGTTGAAGGAGAGGAAACTACAGCGGGACAGTGATGGGACCCTCATGCTGCCCCCCGAGGTACCTGGATCCCTCTGGGCCCCAGTTGTTCCAGCCCCTGGGGTACAGGCCCTTCCCAGCTTCCTGCAATTCTTGGGTAGTCCTGTGTCCTCATAGCTCTGTGGACACCACTGTTGTTGGGGTGGCCGGTGTGGAGCTTCTGCAGCCTTGTCCAGAGAGGAGGGGCAGAAGGAGGGCAGTGGCGGGAAGAATGGCAGCTGGGCCCACCCGTTTCTCCCTATGCAGGACCTGGAGGAAACAAAAGCCCCGCAGCACCCTGACATCCCCCCCATGATGGAGTACTTCTTCGATGGCACCAGGGACATGGCCGTCTTCCCCCCACCCATCAGTGTAGAGCCAGCTGAGGTGGACTTTGGTGGCTGCCCTGGGCCTGAGGCCCCCACCCCTGTCCCACTGTGCCTGAGGAACCACACCAAGGGCAAGATCACAGTGGTCTGGACGCGAAGGTCTGGCTGTCCCTTCTGGGTGACCCCGGACACCTTCGAGGTACCCCCACTCAAGTCCATGGCCATGCGCTTGCACTTCCAGCCACCCAGCCCCAACTGCTTCTATGCTGTGGAGCTCGAGGCCTTCGCTGTTTACAAGGTGTGTGTGTACAGAGGCGTTGGGAAGGTGATGCTCTGCCTGGAGCCTGAAGGGCAGGGTGGGGGTGGAGGGGATAACAGAGGATGCTGCACAGCCCTACCTTCCATGCCAAGATTCTCCCACTTTCTCTTGGATTGGACAGCAACCCCCACTGTTTTGACCCTCCCAGGCACATGGCCCAGCTCTGTTCCTCTTATTATGTCTCATTCATGTGTGGCCTCCCTCTTCTCTGCAGAAGAACCAGGCCTGGATCAAGCCTTTGGGGAAAATTTGGTGTCCAGGAAGTAGCTCCCTGGGGCTCTTGGCTAGGGCTTTTCCGGCATCTCTTCTAGTTCTTGAAGTGGAAAGTGGCCCCTTTAAAGCAGGGATCTCCAAGCAGGAACCAGGTGGCACAGCAGCAGGCAAGCAAGGCTTCATCTGTATTTACAACCACTTTCCATCACTGGAATCGCCACCTGAGCTCCACCTCCTGCCGGATCAGTGGCAGCATTACATTCTCTTAGGAGCGTGAACCCAGATGTGAACTGTGCATGCAAGGGACCTAGGCTGTGTGCTCCTTATGGGAATCTAGTGCCTGATGATCTGAGCTGAGGCAGTGATGCGAGTGCTGGGGAGTGGCTGTAAATACAGACTAACATCAGCAGAGAGGTTTGACTGCACAGGGACCGTAATAAATCAACCGCTTGCAGACTCTTACCAAACCCTAACTGGTGGCAGGCGGTAAAGAGGCAAGTGAGTTGATGACTTCGGTTGTACAGTTGCTTATGGAGGCGGGTTTTAAGTCAGAACATAACACTTACTTTAGTCTACACATGACCTGCCCATTATTTTATTTACCACTTCCATCCCTGACTCTTTCCCTCACTGTGCACTTGTCTCAGTCATGGTTTTGGTAGCCCACAAGCTCGCCCTGGCCAAAATGAGTAAAATACAAACGTAACTGGAGAGCTTCTTTGAAAAGGAGGAAGACCCAATGATGAGGCAGCAGAAGGCTCTAAGATGGCCAACAAAAAGAAAGCTGCATTTAAAAGAAAATACCAAGAGTCTTACTTAAATTATGGGGTCTCCGCAACTGGTGATTCACCTTCTCCAAGCCCACGTTTTACTATATATAGTGACTGGTTAGCCAGCAAAGCTGGGAAACCTTCAAAGCTGCTTTGCTGCGTGGAGACCGTGCACCCTGGATTGAGAGACAAACCTTCGGAGTTTTTCAAAAGAAAAAAACACGAGGGCCTGTGAGATCACTCAGCAGCATAAGCACCTTCCTGGGAAGCGTGAGGTCCTGAGTTCGACTCCTGGTACCCGCATATAAAAAAAAAGAAAAGAGAAAGAAACACGAACATGAAGAATAGAAGTAGTTATTGAAAGCTACCACTTCATCAAATGTGTATGCACTGAGGACATCGTTCCTAGTGGCCGCATTGCTAAAGCTAAGGAGCCCTTTACTATTGGTGAAGAGTTGCCCCTACCTGCTGCTAAGGACATCTGCTGTGAACTTTTATGAGACACTGCAGTTCAAAAGGTGGCACCTGCTCCTCTTTCGGCCAACTGATGAAATAGCAGAGGATACTGAGGCACAGTTGTTAGAGAAAATGAGTACCATGGTGTGCAATCCAGGTTGGCGAGCCTACCAATATTTTCAAGGCAACGATGCTTATTCTTGTGCGATGCATTTTTCAGGAGGGTTGCGTGAAGATATGTTGTTGGCACCTTTTTTGCCAATCAACACCACAGCTGCAGAACAAGTCAGGTCTCTGAATGATTACACGTCAGGGAAAGCGAACTGGTCCTTTTGCATCAGCGTATGCGTGAGCAGAGTAGTTGCCGTGACTGGGGAGCTTTTTGGCTTCACTACTCAGGGCAAACACCGGAACCTTGGGCTTCTGGTTGTGAATCTAGCACTGTCATCCATAGAGAAATTCTGGATAGCTGAAAAATTTCACCTTAAATTAACAACATTTTGCAGGATATGATTAAAGCGATCGAGCATATTAAAGTGCATGCCCTTAACTCACGTCTGTTCGCTCAGCTCTGTGAGGAGAGGGACACAGAGCACAGTCTTCTCTTTTATTTTGTTTTTGTTTTTGCTTTTGTGTTTTTTGAGACAAGGTCTTGCTGTGTAGTTCAGGTTGGCCTTCAGTTCACTATGTAGCCCAGGCTGGCATTGAACTCACAGTGATCCTCCTGCCTCAGCCTCCCAAGTGCTGGGATTACAGGCGTGCGCCACCACACCTGATGCAGTCTTCTTTTATATACAGAAGTGAGATGGCTTTCTAAAGGTACATACTGGTCAGGATTTTTGAGCTGTGACAGCTGCTCCCAAGATTTCTTTTGGAAAAAATAGTCACCGCTAGCAGCACGTTTCAGTGACAAAGAATGGGTCACAAAACTTGCTTACTCATGTGACATATTCAGCCTGCTCAATGAACTCAATCTGTCACTTCAGGGGAGAATGACAACTGTGTTGAAGTCAGCACGTAAATCTCCATACGTTCAGGATTAAAGTCAAGGGAGAGTATCGTGATTGCCACCAAAGTGCTAATCATCAACCTGCTTCCATTTCCAACATCCTATCTTGGTGAAGCAGGGTTTTCTGCAGTGACAGCAACCACAATGAGATGATAGTGCAGACTGGACGTAAGCCACATGCTTTGGGTATCACCGTCTCCTGCCATCCACAGACGGAACCGTCTAGTTGCAGAAAAACAAGCTCAGGGCTCTCTCTGATCCTGCATTATGGCCAGTCATATAATTATTTCCCTATATACTATAATGTAATAATAATAGAAATAAAGTGCACAGTAAATGTAATGTGTTTGAATCATCAAAACCGTCCTCAACCCCATTCATGGAAAAATGAATCTTTCATGAAACCTGTGCTAAGAAGGTTGGGGACCACTGCATTAAAGGAGCTCTCAGCAGGCAGGAACCAGGCCTGCGGACAGAGGCCAGGGTGCGGAATAATGAGGCGCATCGGGAGGGTTTTTCTAGCACAGCTTCCCTTGGTCAGGACCTCAGCACACAGGCTGTCCCCAGACCTGCTGTGGCAGCCCCGACCTCTTAGTTCCTGTGTGTCCCCAGGCAGCCCTGTTTTCTCTTCTGGGAAGCAGCTTGGCCTGGTGCGGGGCCGGAGAAGAGTAGATAGAGCTGTGCAGTCAAGACCGGTCACTTACCGGTGACCTTGGGCAAGTTCCTAAACGTTCCTGGCCCTGGTGTTCTCACCTATAAAATTGGAGGCCACATCCACGCTTTTGAGAAGGCTTTCCAGAGCGGAGTCTTTGCTTGCCTCCGTTCTGGTCTTGGCAGCCAGCGGGGGGATGTGGAGGTTTTGTAGGAATAAAGCACAGACTCCGGCTGGGCCTAGGCTGAGCACGTCAGAGTTTTAGGTTATAACAGTGGACCTGTGCTGTCTGATAAGGCAGCCACCAGTCACATGTGGCCACTAGGCACCTGACATGTGGCTGGTCCAAATAGAGAGGTGCTGTAAAGTATAAAAGATACACAGATTTCAAAGACTCAGAATGAAAAGAACGTAAAATGTCTCCTTACTAATTTTATATCCATTATATGTTAAAGTGATAAGGTTTTGAATCTATTGGGTTAAATAAAAGATGATTGAAATTAATTTCACATGTTTTACTTTTTTCATGTGGCCACTGGAACATTTAAAATCGCATTTGCGGCCAGCTTTTGTGGCTCCTGTTCTATTTCCATTGGCCAGCGTCTCTGGGCTCGTTCCTTCAGAATGAATGCCGCTTTCACATCGCGCCCCACCCTCCTCCCAGGCAGCTGTGGGGATCCAGAGAGGGTTTGCAAGGGCTCAGTCCAGGCCCTGGCTAATGCAAGCGGGACTGCACAGCTGCGGCTCTCAGCTCTGTCTTCTCCTTTCTGTGCACCACTTAGGACGCCTGCAGCACAGGGGCAGGGGTAGGGACAGGCAGGGTGGCTGCCTTCTACCTTGGACTCAGGCCTGAGCTTCTTCACGGGGGTGGCCCCCTGCAGGTCCTGCAGAGCTACAACAATATCGAGGAGGATTGCACTGTGTGCCCATCCTGGTGTCTGATGGTGCGGGCACGAGGCCACAGCTACAGTGCTGCCTTGGAGCACCACGTCCCCCAGTATTTCCTGGATGTGCCCAAGGTGAGCATGGCCCCACCAGTAGTCGCTGAGGAGAACTCCTGGCTTCCGCTTGGCCTGCACAGCACTCTTCTCCTGATGGCCTCACATCAGATCCCTGCATCCTTACATCCCCACATCCTCGCTGGCCAGTGGAGCACTTGCTCCTGGATCATGGCTTTGGCATGGAGACAGTCTGCAAGTTGGACACCAGCCCTTGCTGCTCCATCTGAAATATTTGGTCCTCTCCCTCTCAGGTTTACAACTCTCCAGCGCCTTCATTTGTTGGTGCCTTGCTTATTGAGCACCCCCAGGCACCAAATCCTAGCCTAGGCTCTAGGGATACAGCAGCCCAAACCAGGAGGCCTTGGGGTGAACTACTCAGGAGTCAGAATTCCTAGGCCTTTCCCAAGGCCCTTGGAAGCCCTGTCTGGCTTGTGAAGCAGGATGATGTTGGGCTGAGAAGCTCAGAGCTGGGGACCAGGCTGCCAGCGCCCTGTTCTGGTTTAGCCTCTGTGCCTCCTCCCACGTTTCATTGCTATCCTCGGCTCTTTGATTGGTCTTATTGATAGAAATGTGCCACCTTGAGACAATGGTTTGGGTTGATTCCATTCCCCCCACCAGCTACACTTCTGCCCTTCAGTCCCCACCCCCTAATATCCAGCTCAGGGGCTGCCCTTTCCCAAAGTGCCCCCATTCAGGGTTCTCAGCATCGACTCCCTTGTCCCCTCTCCTGTGGTCTGCAGCCTTTCCCAAGATCCATCAGATTCCAGCCTGTTTTGCTTCCATGCCAACTCACACATATGCATTTGTTGCTCTAGATGGGTGCGAACTTGGATCAGGGACTGTGAGCCTCGTATTTTGTAGCCTGCCTAGCTCTTAGCCTAGGGCTGGGCACACCCTGGATTTCCAAGGAGAGCTGGGGATCTGGGACTCGGGGTGGGCTCCCTTTAGCCACTTGTATGAGAATCATCTAGAAGGGGCTGCCTACCCTTGAGCTACTGGACCCCGATCTCTGACAGCGGTTCTCCCAAGGGTGAAGGCACTCTGGACTGAAAGGACCTCTCCTCTAACCATAAGAGCAGACCTTGGAGGCTTATGTCGCTCTAGTACACAGGGTCACCCCATCTCCATGTCTGGAGGTCTCCGCAGGACAGAGCATTCTCTGAGCCAGGCTATGGTCTCTTTCGATTCCCTGCTCCCAGGGTGTCAGCTGGGCTCTAAGCAGGTATCTTGGATACCCTGGGAGACAACCCTTCCCAAGCCCACATACACCCCCAGTGTGTATCTGAAGGAAGGGGATCTGAACAGAGCTCCTGCTTTCTTCCTCTTCTCTCCAACCCCTAGCTATTTCCTGCAGTGGCCTCTGGCAAGCCCTCCTACCGCAGTCTGCTCCTGGTCAACCAAGGCTCCATGCTGCTGACCTTCAGCCTGACCAACAGCAGCTCAGACATCACCCTGCGGCCCACCTCGGGCCTTGTAGCCCCCGGCGCGCACCAGATCATCCTCATCAGCACCTACCCCAAGGGCACCTCCTGGAAGCAGCACATTTTCTACCTGGAGTTCAATTTTGGCTCCCAGTATCTCAAGGTAGGAGGCAGGGGTAGGAATCATCCATAGTCCAGAACTTCCCTATCTGGGGTTGGCTTTCAGGAGCCCACTCATCTTCCACAAAGTAGCATCCCAGGGAGAGACCCCTTGGCTCCATCTACGAACAACTCTGCCACCCCTCAGCGCCCTGCCTGTCCCTCTCATGGAGTATAGGACCAGCACAAAGGGTGCAGGGATCCCAGACTTGCTCCTGCAGGTGGGAGAGAGGTATCTGGAGCGAGACCAGGGGTAGGGTCTGGATGGTGGACCCATGTCTGACCTCATGAAATGGTCTGTCCATCCCTTCTCAGTCCCTGAGTTCTTTTCTGTCTGCTTGTGATAGAAGCTGCCATGCCCAGGCTGGTAGATGGCCTTTGCTGCCCCTTCCGAAAGGAAAAACTGCCCACCTATGGTCTTCTGGATGTGGAGGGAAGCAGGACCGCAAGGTGAGCTCAGGTACTGGCCTCCTTTCTTTGGCCCAGGAGGTGAGCATGCAGAGTCGAGAGGAGCCGCTGCAGCTGAAGTTGGTCACCTGCAAATGTGTCTTCTTTGAGCCCACCAGAGTGGGTTGCTCCTCTACCAGCCCCTTCACCTTCCGCAACCCCTCGCGTCTGCCCCTGGAGTTCGAATGGAGGGTCCCCCAGCAGCACCGACAGACTCTGGCTGTCCAGCCCTCCAAAGCACTGATTCAGCCCAGTGAGAGCCTTGTGAGTGCCCTGGCCCATTGCTGAGGGTGGGGGAGGGCGGATGCCTGTCTTCACCTCTGTCATCTCTCACTCATGGCTCTCACTGGCTGTGATGTACACCCAGCTCTTCAGTCCACAGTCACCTCCCCTGTGAGGAGGTGTTTTTATCACCACCTCCCTCACCCCATTCCACAGTGAACTGAGACTTGGGGGAAAAGCCCTTTGCTAACATCAAGGTAACAATGTACAGAGCTGAGAATGGAATCAGAGTTTCTTATGCCACAGCCCAGCGCATGTCCATGCTCTGTCATCCATGGTCTCCAAAGATGTAGATTGCTGGTAGGGTGGCTTGGAGCAGCTGGACTTGGGGTCAACTGGGTGGCTCTCAGTAAAGGGTGAGGAAGGGGATTCCCAGAGGTCCTAGCTGAAGCATGAAGAGGGACATAGTCTGGGACCCAGAATAGCAGATCTTCTCCCTAGTCTAGGGCCTTACAGGCTACAGGCTAGCTGGGGACAATAGACTTGGAGCAAGAGCCAATAACACATGGTGTCCTAAGAGCCCAAGGACAGTAATAGTGCTGGGAGGGACTGCAGCAACTCAGGAGTCAGCCTTGAGTATTCGCATCCTGCTCCTGCCCTCACCAGCTGTCTGACCCTGGGCCAGTTCCTGGACTTCTCTAGTTTCTCATCCCAAAACAAGCCTTGAAAATAATACCTGTCATGAGGATCAGGATTGAGGGGCTTAGGCAGATGACATGTATGACGTGCATGAAGTGCCTGGCACAGGGTAGATACTCAGGAAGCATTACTAAAGCTTGACACCCTGCAATGGGACCTTCACCAGCCAGGAGCCCCAGGACAGGGGCATTCTGGAGGCCCCCACGCAGCGACCATCTCTATGATCCCAGACGCTGACATGGACCTTCAGCCCTTTGGAGGAGATCAAGTACCTGTTCCGAGTGGGGATGTGGGTCTGGGAAGCCGGCCTGCCCCCAGATGCCAAGCCCCCTGCCACTATGCACTACATGATCCGACTGGTGGGCTTGGGCATCACCAGCAGCCTTGCTGTGAGTGGGAGGCCCCGGGGGGAGGAGGGAAGGCCCCAGGTGCCCGACTCCAAAGAACAAGGGAAGGAGTCCTCTGTCTCCCCTGCCTGCACCCCTGGGCCTGCCCTTGCTTGGGGAATGCTCTGAGGATGGGACCAGGCAGCAGGGCTGGGGGGCTGGGGAGCCCCCAGCAGCTTCTGGCTGTGGCCTCAGGCAGAGATGAAGGAGCTGGACTTTGGGAACGTGCTGGTGGACAGCAAGCAGTCTGGGAGTCTGGTGCTCCTGAACGATGGCAACTGCACCCTCTACTACCGCCTGTACCTGGAGCAGCACAGCCCCAAGGGCCTTGATCATGATCCCCCCGGTACTAGACCTGGGCTGAACTGGGACCAGGGGAGATATGTAAAGGGGGGGGACCAGGGATATTGCTTAAGACAGGTTACTACACCATGGTCTGGGTCAGATTGAGCAGAGCTAAAATCCTGATGCTTTCACTTCATAGCTGTGTGCCTTGGGCAAATAACTAGGACTCTGTGAGCCTCAGCTGCCTCAGCTGTGAAATGGGGCTATTATTGATACCCACCTACTTCACAGGGCTGCTAGGTGGAGAAAAGTACTTGGCAGGTGCCAATGACACGAAGAAGTGTGGTCTCCTCTGTCCCAGCCTGGGAGGAGGGTTCTGCTCCATCTCCTGACTAGGGCCCGTGTTCTGCTGGCCCAGGGAGGGTATGTGAGAAGGAACAGGTGAGGCCAGGCTGCCTCTGCCCGCTGACCCTATCTGTACCACCCTGGGCAGCTCTGCAGCTGGACTGTTCCGAGGGGAGCATGCCGCCTCACTCCCGGGACACCATCAGCCTGACTGCCTGCCCCAAGCACAGGTCCCAGTACTCCTGGACCATCAGCTACTCTCTCCTGTCCCACAGAGGTACCTGGGCACCCGGCATGGAGAAGTGAGGGCCAGGGAGGGCAGAAGGGAAGGGGAAGAGCTGTGTGAGGCAGGGCTGGGGGTGTGCTGAGGTCAGAACCGCTATACAGTGAGCAGGGCTGTGCCAGACTGTGCCTCTGGGGGTCTGCTGTGGATGCGGCACCTCTCTGCGTGAGTCCATACATATGTATACCTGAGCTGTGGAAAACTTAGCAGGAAAGGTTAGGGAAGGCGCTGATTTCTGGTGGGATCTTAGATCCTCAGCCTTGCTGGGCCTCAGCTTTCTCCACCATCAAATGGAATCGTTATTAACCTTGCCCTGTGGCAAGCAGGAAAGCGAGGAGGCACCAGAAGAATGCTGACTCGATGGGACTGTATTCTGGCTCCAGAACTTAGTAGTGGTGTAGTTTTAGCAAGTTGTTTCACCTCCCTGTGCTTCAATTTCCTCATGAGATGGGGATACCAATGGAACACAGGCCACAAAAAGGAATGAAATAGTGATGTGTGCGCTACATACAGGAAGTTTGAAAACACGATGCTAAGTAAAAGGGGCCAGTCACAAAAGCCACACATTGAACGGTTCCATTTGTATGAAACATCTAGAATAGGCAAAAACAGACAGGGTGAAAGTAGACGAGTGGCTGCCAGGAGAGGAAGAGGGGAGTGGGGGGATGGTTAATTAGTACTGGCTGTCCTCTGCAGGTGATGGAAACTTTCTAAAATTAGGTAGTGGTGAGGGTTGTGCAACTCTGTGAATATACGAAAATCCCTGAATTATATGTGTTAAAAGGGTAGATTTTACAGTAGATAAATTATGCCCCAATAAAGCTGCTACTGAAAATTAGTTTGAAAATAGCGGTACACACTAAATGCAAAGATGTGTGTCAAGTACTTAGGACAGTGCCTGGCACATAAAAATATCAGGCAAGGGTCAGCTGCTCTTGGGAATGTCCCAGAGCCTAAGGCAGAGCCTTGGGAGGGAGGTGAGCACTCTCCTCTCTCCCACACCTGCACCCCCAGATAACAAGGTTGGTGAGAAGCAGGAGCTGTGTCAAGTCTCCCTGGTGGCCGTGTACCCCTTACTCTCTATCCTGGACGCCTGCCCCCTGGGCGGGGCCAAGGGCATCACCCGGAAGCACCTGTGGCGCCTCTTCTCCCTGGACACCCTCAATAGTTACTTGGCGTGTGACCCCACCCCCCGTGAGCTCACCTACAGGGTGCCCACCCGGCACAGGTGAGCTGGAGCCAGAGGAAGTGGGACCTGCTGGGGATGTTTCTGCAGCTCTCTACCCACACTCCAGCACCAGGCTGTGTTCAAGAAGCTGCTTCCCATCTCTGGGGGGGGAGGGAACCCCAAGTTCTTACCCCTCCCTGGAGGAGACTGGAGAGGCAAGGCTTGGCTTGAGGTCTCAAGAGCGGACCCATCCCCGCTTCTGAGTCTCCGATTCTCTAACTCCCACCTTTGAGGGAGGGGAGGAGTGTCCATGCCCACCACCCCCGGGAGAGCCCCACCCTGTCCCCATGCCCAGCTCAATCCAGGGCTTTCTCTACTTTACACAGCATGAGCCAGATCCCGCCTGTCTTTACCCCTTTGAAACTTGACTTCAACTTTGGGGCAGCACCGCTCGAGGCCCCACCCTCTGTGGTGCTCCTGGCCATGAAGAACAGTGGAGTGGTGCCCTTGGACTGGTATGGCTGGCCTGGAGGGGCTGCTGGGGGTCTTGGGGTTCGCCCTAGAGGCTGGGAGGGTGGAAGAGCCACTTCCTCTTGTCAGTGGGAGACCTGGTCTGCAAGGATGGGGCCCCACACTGATAGAGTGTGGAGGCTCAGCTGGTCCTGGGGTCACCCAGAAGCATTCAGGACTTGCCGCTGGCTGACCCATGTGTCAATAGACTCAGGGCAGAGGGGACTTGCTCTGAAGAAGACTGGTGTAGCTGTCTAGTGACTGAGTGAATGAGAAGCATTTAATCAGCCCCCACTGCGCCAGGCTCTGTGCTTTACGAGCTTTCATCTGCAGATGCTCCCAGCACGGGGAGGGCTTAGGCTCAGTGGGCTCAGGACTCAGCCAAGGCCACTCTGCTGTTAGTAGGCAGAGCCAGGCTCAGACCCTTTTGCATCCAACTTGGGAGCCCCTGCCTTCGCGAGCTCCGAGGGGCTTCTGCATACCAGGAATATCTAGGTGCTGGCCACCTGGCAGATCCTACTTCAGTCACAGGGCCCAGGCCTGGAGCTCCATCTCCCCTGTGCCCTACCCTTGTCCCATGGGGGCCCGAACTGGTGCCCAGTCCACATCCTGTTCCCGTGCCAGGGCTTGTTCTTGTTCCTCCTCCCTGCCTTTGCCATGCATCTGGATTTCTTAGTAAATGTCCTTTAGATGACTTCTAATTTTGCTTGACTAGGGAGAGGTGAAAAAGGAGGGTCCCAAGCCTGGGCGTGACGGGAGGGTAGATGAAGTGGAAACACGCAGGTGGGGGCATCTTTGGCAGGAAACATGCCTGCTGGAGCAGAGGAAGTCCTGGGTGGGGGGATCCAGGCAGTGTGGGGGCTGTACTGTCAGGTGTGCTCTGCTTGCGCCCTTCCCACCCTCCACAGGGGAGTGAGACAGTGAAACTGGCTCACGCAGCAGGTCTGTCTGAGAAGGGCAGGGCTGTGAGTACCCGAGGGCTTCCGGCCCAGAGTCACTGTGGCAGCTTGGCAGGGCTTCTGGCCTGGGGCGTGAGGCCTGGCTCCATGAGCTCCACATCTGCCATTCACCAGGCTCTGAAGCAGGCCGGGAGCCAAGCCCCACAGGGCCGAGGGTGTGGGCCTGGCTCCTGGAGTGGCGGGGGGCGTTTGGGGGGCCGTGGGCACTGTGTGTTTGGGTAGGAGCAGCCCAGCTCACACTCTGTGGAGAGGGTCCAGGCTGCTGGAAGCCAAGGCAGGAGGAAGCCCAGGCAGCGTGCCTGCCGGCAGGAGATCATTTAAGGTACAGGAAGGCAGGCCGTGCTTCTTCCAGGGTTCCGAGGGGCCTGGCTCTGCTGCGCTTTCTGTGTTGTTGGGTTTCCTTTCAGTTTCTTAGAAGGCTATTTTTGCAAATTCTCGCCTGTCTCTGCTGAGCTCATAAAGAACAGACTGGCTTTATTCCTGCCAGAACCAGTCAGACAGGGGACTTGGCTGGGAGGTGGCAGCAGCAAGGACAGAGGGAGAACCCCAAGTGGAAAGGGGAGCCCCCACCTGGGGAGCAGGGAGCCATACAGCTCCTCCTGCTGACACCTGTGCTCTGCTTGAACCTGGGAAGCCTCGAATCTTGCATTTAAGGAGAAGATTTTTACAGATGTCAGATATGCTGGTCAACGTCATTTGTTCACCTGTGCACTTTCTATTTATTCCACTGGCCAAACCTCTAGTGGTGCTCCCAAGGTGCAGGCTCCGGGCTGATCCTCAGAATAGACATGTATGGCCTAGGAGCCAGTGGCCTGTGGCCAAGCAGCCTTCCTCTGCCAGGTAATGTGTGCTGCAAAGGGGGCTGTTTAGCCCTCAGAGCGTTACTGCACCTTTTCTGTTGGGGCCGGGGCACCAGAAAGTCTTCCTACAGAAAGGAAGGTAAGAAAAAGCTTTCTACCTATTTCCTCAAAAATAAGACTGGGTCTTACAGTAATTTTTGCTCCAGCCGGGTGTGGTGGCACATGCCTGTTATCCCAGCACTCAGGAGGCAGAGCCAGGAGGATCACTGTGAGTTCAAGGCCAGCCTGAACTGCATAGTGATACCCTGTCTCCAAAAACATTTTTTTGCTGTAAAAGAAGCAATAGGGCTTATTTTCAGGGGATGTCTTATTTTTTCATGTGCAACAATCTACATTTATTCATTTACTCATGTATAAAAAAAATCTACATTTATTCATCTAACAAAAATCTACATTTATTCAAATACAGTCTTGTCATCTTCTCTGGAATATCATCACAACTCTCTAAACCCCACATTCCTGCCTGAATTTCTTTTGAGTCCATTTCCTGTAGAAGCATTGGCCCCGATCTCTCACATCCAGCAATAGAGCTCTCCTTAAATGAGCGCTTCTTGTCCACATAGCTGCTTGCAATGCATTGGCCACACAGCTGCCAGTGACTGTATCCCAGGAATTCTCCACCCGAGTCACAACCTCCTGCAGGCTTCAAAAAGTTTACATTAAATCAAGCATTAGCTGAAGAGTTAGGAGACAGGAATGTCCACAAAAATGACGACAATTAAGAATGATGATCATGGGCCGGTGAGATGGCTCAGCGGCGTAAGCGCCTGCCTTGCAAGCGCAAGGGCCCGAGTTCGACTCCCGGATCCCACATACGAAAAAGGGGCCGGTGATATCGCTCAGCGGCACGGGCGCCTGCTGGCACGCGAGGTCCTGAGGTCGACCCCCCGGTACCCACAAAAAAAAAAAAAAAAAAAGAATGATGATCAGGAGGGCCGGTGAGATGGCTCAGCGGCGTAAGCACCTGCCTGGCAAGCGCGAGGGCCCAAGTTCGACTCCTGGTACCCACATACGAAAAAGGGGCCGGTGATATCGCTCAGCGGCACGGGCGCCTGCTGGCACGCGAGGTCCTGAGGTCAACCCCTGGTACCCACAAAAAAAAAAAAAAAAGAATGATGATCAAGGGCCGGTGAGATGGCTCAGTGGCATAAGCGCCTGCCGAGCAAGTGCGAGGTCCTGAGTTCGACTCCCGGAACCCACATACGAAAAAAGGGCCGGTGATATCGCTCAGCGGCAAGGGCGCCTGCCGGCGCAGGATGTCCTGAGGTCGACCCCCGGTACCCACACAAAAGTGATGAAAAATTGCAGGCACCAAAATTCAGAAAACATTTCTTTATTTCACATGAGTATGTTGTGTATCCATTACAATATATGCCTTATTGAACTATAAAGACTCACACTGGACGCAGCCACGTCACTTCATTATGAAGTGCGCACGTTAGTCACGCATCATGTCTGTACTCCAGTTGATCATTTGGCAGTAAGTCTCGAGTTCATCCATTTACATAGGAATTTAACGCTTATCCAAAGGTGCCCGCTCAGATATTTACAAATATTTAATTATAATTTATATTATCATTTATTTTAAGTATCAATGTCAATAATATGTATTTATATTCTCTCTGTATTTTGTATTTGTATTTTATTATATATTAATGTTATTATTTTATAATTCAATATGTCCATCATGTGGATATACTAAATGCATCCATCTAGCTCATGATCTCAACTGAGGCTTATTTTCAGGGTAGGGCTTATATTACGAGCATCCTGAAAATATCATGCTAGGGCTTCTTTTCCGGTCAGGTCTATTCACAGGGAAAGACAATAGAGAAAGCCACAGCTAAGCTAGACCTAGAGCCTGAAGGCAAAAGGCAGAAAGGCTGCAAAGCCTTCAGTGAAGTGTGAGGGGAGGGCAGTAGGGAGGGAGGGAGGAGGGACCTTGGGTGTGACTGGAGAGGAGGCAGGGCCTGGAGTCTTCCTTCGGGGAGTCTGGACTTCCTCCTGAGGGACAAAGGCTGCCATCGGTACCCACAACCTGTCACTGCTCTCAGGCCAGGATGGGTTAGCAGCTGCAGCTGAGGACAGGTGGGCGGTGTGGCAGTCGCCCACAAATTGGGGCAGAGCGCTCCCACGCTAGAGGACTTGCAGGGGAAAGGGGGGTGGATTATTTAACAGGGACAAGGGTGATGCTGGTACTATCCGGAAGACCCCCAAACAGCAAAATCTCCAATTTTTCTGCTGATCATTAGCCCCCAAATAAAATGACAAAGGGTAACTTATTCACCCATTGCAAGTCAAATGATACAGCGGTGATGGAAGAAAAGTAAGAAACCCCCTCTCCCTCTGGAAGTCCATTGCGGAGTGGTGAGGGCTTGGCGGGGGCTTGCTACTCTCAGCATTTGCATAACATGCAGACATGTGGACACATTTTCCCTTCAGATCAGTGCACAGAGATCTAGCTCATTCTTTTTAACAGTTGCATAGTGTTCCACACTATCGATGAGCATTAAGCTGTTAAATCTCTCTTTCGTTGGAAGATTGAGTTGTTCCCAGTTGCATTTTTTGCCACTGAAAAAAAAAACCCGTAATAAATACTTCGTGTATGTGTGTGTGTGTGTGTGTGTGTGTGTGCGCACGCGCACATGCATGCTTTTATTTCTGTAGGTTAATTCCCCAAAATGGGATTTTTAGGTCCAAGGGTATACACATTTTTCTTCTAACAGATGCTTCCAAAATTCCTTCCAAAATATTGAAGCATTTCCCTCCCTCCTGCCTATCTTTGCGTATTTCAGGGTTTCTGTTCTTTTAAAACTTAACAGCATTTGCTATAACTTATCTTTAACATTTACGACATGAAAAAATTTGAAGCTGATTCCTCAGGAGAGTTTTGGTTTGCATTTCCCTGTCTCTTATTGAAGTTTTCCTGAGATGTGTTCGCAGTGTTCCACCTACCCATTCCCTTATCCCCTTCCTCTTCCTCCTGGGCTGAATCTCTTTTCCTTTTCTGGATTGTTCTCTGCTTACATTGTTGGCCTAGTTTGCTGCTGGAGCCAGTTCCATGCCATCTCTCTGAGAGTGAAGGACTCCTGTCAGACTATGACCTCAGGGCCTGCCGTCACTACTTTTGTCAGCTCGAGGGCATTATCCACTTTCCTTTGGTATGAGTCCCTTCCAGGGAATTTACTCTGTATAGCCTTACTTGTTACCATAGTGTCAGCCCTAGCTGGACATGGTGGTGCATGCCCAGCATTCTGGGAGCCTGAGGCAGGAGGATTGCAACCTCAAGCCCAGCCTGGTCAAATTGGTGAGACTCTATCTCAAAATAAAGAAGGGCTGGGGATGTAGCTTAGTGTGAAGACCCTGAATTTAATCTCTAATACCACAAAAAACAAGCATGCCAGCCCTGTTGAGTACCTATCCTTTACCCAAGCTGGCGGTCCCCAATATGGCTTCCACTCTCTCCCTCTCAGGGGCCTCTGGGTGGGCTGCCACCATTCACAGGAACCTCAGCTGGCCCCTTCCTAAGAGCTGTAGCGAAGGGTTCGCATCCTGCTCTAAATGGCCAATCTATGCAAGTAGCCTGCTCAACTCCTGGCACCCACAACGGGACCCCCAATCTTGACTGCTCCTTTAGCCACTGTGACCCTGCTTCTGTTCCCAGGTTTGGGGGCCATTAGAAAATGAGAATCCCAGATGTGGGAGGGCCACATCTGCTCAGCCAGGCATGGGACAGCCTGCCAGATGAGGGGATGGCGTGCAGGAGGTGTGAGGGAGGTCTCCATCTGTCCTGCAGGGCTCAGAGCTCAGCACTCCCCCGACCCTCTGTCCAGACCTACCCATTCTTTGCACAACCCCTTCCTTCACACCCCTCTCCAGGGCCTTCCTCTTTCCAAGCGACCAGAAAATCGACTTGGAACTGTGGGCAGAGCAAATAGAGTTTGACTGCACTGAGCTCCACCAAATGCGCATAGAGGACAATCGCATCTTCTCCATCAGCCCCAAGGCTGGGAGCCTGAGCCCTGGGCAGGAGCAGATTGTGGAGTTCAAGTACAGGTGCCCCCCCCCCTCCCTACCCTGCACTTCTGCTCTGGGGGGCCCCTTTCCCTGGCCTTTCACTGCAGGACTCCTGAGCACTTGGAATGGCCACGCCCCCGGGAGAACCCCCTTCCCACCCTCCCAGGCATTCCTAATGTCCTCCTTGCCCTGTCCCAACTCGGGGGTGAGCTGCTCCCAGGGGCTACGTGGCTCAAAGCCCCAGGCGTGCCATGTCCATTTGTTCTCCCACTTGCACCAGGGCTCAAAAACTCACTTCTGGATGTGTCTCCTCCCTTCTAGCCACCTGTTCATTGGCACTGATCACCTCCCTGTGCTCTTCAAGGTGTCTCATGGCCGGGAGATCCTGGTGAGGCCCCAGCACTCTGGTCCTGCCCTCGGTCTCAGGCTGGGGGATGAGCTTGCTGGACAGCCAAGAGGAGCACAGAACAGTGCTCCCCCGGGAAAGTGGGGTCCAGATCTCTCTGCTGCGTAGACCACTTCCCCCACCGAAGGATGCTACCGGTGGACTTTTTATTTCCAGCTAAATTTCATAGGTGTGACAATAAAGCTGGAGCAGAAGTATGTGCACTTCACCTCCACTACCCACCAGTTCATCCCTGTCCCCATCGGAGACACACTACCCCCACGGCAGGTCAGTGGTCCAGATCATCCTGATTGCCAAGAGGGCTAAGTGCTGATTGCTGCATATCTGTGTCAGCCCTTGACAGGGTGACAAAGACACTGCCTCCTAAGAGGTGGGGTTGGCAGGTTGAACCCCCAGACTTGGCAACTGGGGAGACCCAAGGCAAGAGGCTTCAGTTTCCTGGTACCTGATATTAAGCTCTTTTGCCAGGCTCAGTTCTCATGCAAAAGTGGGTGATTTTTCTCCTCTAGTACATGGTTCTTCAAACCTCTTTGACCATGAGCCATACTAATACGTTTTATATTTATATATGCTTATATGGCACTATTTACACACATCTACAACCAAAATAGAAATATCACAAATACCTAGGCTACCACATGCAAAGAACGCTGATTTCTTTTTTATTTTATCCTGTTCCATTTTCTTAAATGCTGGATATGACCTACTAAACTGATGTAGAATGCTCAGTAATAAGTCCAAACCACAGTTTGGAGGTCATGGCTCCAAGGATACATGATGGACCCAGATGTGGATCCTGGGGAATTGTGGACTTTTCTTTATTGGTTGGAGGGAATCTGGTACCTTTGCTCTGAATGTATGTTGGAACTCTCCAAGAAGGGGACATAATATTTTTTGAAACATTTCACAGCTGTGAAATCTCTACCATGTAGAAGCCCCTGGTGTTCTGGGCAGGGGTCTTTAGCTGTTCAGCCCAGAGGCCAAGGAATGGGCTTCCTGCTCGTGGGAGGGAGTCTCCCAGCCCTGAGCTCTGTTCAGATAGATGCACCATCTGCCACCCTGCCAGCTTCCCAGCAGCCTCACTGGACACTGGGACAGAGACAGCTGGGTTTGAACTGCAGGGGACAGGTAGTGCCATTCGTAGAAAGGAGATAAACTGGGGGTTGGGAGGGTGGGGGATAGTAGGTTCCAAATGAAGAATTTTGGTTTGGGCCAAGTTTGTGATGCCTATGAGACAACCAAGAGCTCTTACCAGTAGTGGGTGGATCCAGTTGTCTCTTCATTCTGGCTGCTGTAACAAGTTACCATAGACCGAGTGGCTTCTAAAGAACAGAAATTCCTTTCTTACAGTTCTAAAGGCTGAGAGGTCTGAGAGGAGGGCCTAGGCAGCTGCAGTGTCTGGAGAGGGCTTGTCCTTCTGGCACATAGATGGCACTGTGTCCTCACGTGGTGGAAGAAACAGATGGGCTCCTTTGGGCTTTTTTTACAAGGGCACTAATTTCTTTCATGAGAGTTCCACCCTCATGACCTAATCACCTCCTAAAGACCTCACTTCTTACTACTGTCACACTGGGGATTAGGTTTTAACGTATGAATTTTTTTGAGGGGAGGGCAAACATTCAGCCCATAACACCAGGTGGGGAGACCGATGGGATGGGCCAGGCTGGAGAAATAGCCTATCCAGGAGTGAGTGCGGACAACGATGAAAAGGGTCCAGGACCAATCCAGGTGAACTCTTTACTTTCCCTGCCTTCAATTTTTCTCACTTCTAAAAAGAAGAATTGGACAGAAGAGCACTGGTTTCTCCCAGGACATTCTTTGGAGTCAGTTTTGAGGCCCTCAGACCTTTCTTCCATCCCATTACCTGCATCAAGCAGGACTTCCTCTAATGGCATAGAAAGAGACATAGAAAGTCCTCATGGGGGACTAGAATGAGAGCCCATAAAATGATGAAGGGCCTGGATGGTTCATCCATGGGCTTTGCCCTAAATCTAAATCCTAACACTAGGGACACTCACACTAGGGTCCCCTTATAACTTGACAAAGGAAAGTTGAAGGCAAATAAGGTAAGCTGCATCTTTACAAATAGGATTACAGATTAACCTAAAATGTCACAGCTGACTATACAGCTGCATCCTCTTTACATGATCAAGCCATAAGTTCTTTAGAGGAGCTCAGGGGCTCTCAGGGTGACATCATGGAGCTCAACCTGCCCTCCCGTAATGGACATAACATCTTGGGCTCTCTGGTCTGTAGTCCTGGGCTGGTGTGGAGATCTCTTTATTCTGCCCCCTCCCCTGCAGATTTATGAGCTGTATAATGGTGGCTCGGTGCCTGTGACATATGAGGTCCAGACCAGCATTCTGTCACACATTCAGGAAAAAAATTTTGATCACCCCATCTTCTGCTGCCTCAACCCCAAAGGGGAGATCCAGCCAGGCACCACTGCTCAGGTCTTATGGATCTTTTCACCCATCGAGGCCAAGACCTACACGGTGAGCAACAGCCTGGGTAATCAGGTTGAGGGTTGGAGCAATGGCTTCCTCACCAGGCCTTGCTCTAACCAGTCCCTACTCCACCATCCTGACTTCCCAGGTGGATGTGCCCATACACATCGTGGGATGGAACTCAGCCCTCATCCAGTTCCAGGGAGTGGGCTATGACCCCCATGTCATGGGGGACACAGCCCCATTCCACAACATCTCCTCGTGGGACAACAGCTCCATTTACTCAAGGAGGATGATTCCTGAACAGGTCAGGGGAAAGGGAACTGGAAAGGCCTGAGGCTTTGGATGAGGCTTTGGGACCCTGTGTAGCCAGTGCAGAGGGATAGGAAGGCTGGAGAGGAGATGAGATGGGGTTGAGGAAGGAGGGATGTAGGGGTGAGGCCTGGAACCAGCCTTCCTCCAGATTTAGGAGGGAGCACCAGCCCCATGAGAGGCTTATCCTGCCACCTAGTGCCCACATGTGTTCCTGCCGAAGGCGCTCCACCTGCTGCAGGCCCTCAGTCCAGCCTCTTCTGTGGGGCTAGAAATAGGGGTGTTGGAAGTTTGGAAAGAAGCCCTACTATTCTAGTTGTTATCTTCATACCTAGATGGATTTTGCTGAAAGATATCAAAGGTCAATAATACTACCTTTGGTTCACATGCTTCTTATTGTTGGGAAGTCTAATGCGTTCATTTGTCCACCCATTCATTCATCCACCCATTCACCAACTTACCCATCCTTGCATTATCCATCTTCCCATCTTCCCAGTTGCCACTTACTGATCTGTGTGTCCAGCCAACCAGCCACCCAGATATGGACCCATCCACCCAATCACTAACCACGTGCCCACCCTTCCATTCAGACCCTCCTTACTCCAGAATGAGCACAGTGGAAGCCCTGGGGACCAGAAAAGAGCCAGACAAAGTCTCTGCTCTGGAAGCGCTCAGCGGTCCTTCTGCATGGCCTTTCCATACTTCCCTACCCACAGCTCAGTGAAGATGCTGACTGGTCATCCACTTATTTACAACTCAAATTATGTTAGATGAGTTCTATCTCCTCTAAGCTAAGTTTGATTCAATCCTTCCAAACTTACATCAAGGGCTTTAGAGTGAGCCATCTGGGTTTATCCCAGCTTGGCATGTAAGAGGCATTTGGAAAACTCATTTATACTCTCTGAACCTCAGTAGCACATCTGTCAAAGGGAACATTAGTACCTATGTCATAGGGCCACTGTGAGGGTAAGATGCATGGGAAGCACCTAACACAGTACTTGGACCGTCCAAAGTGCTCAGTAACTGGTAGTGGATGTGTGGTTATTACTTCTTCACCTGCCATAATTGCTGTCTTGTTGTCTCCACTGGCAGAATGTCTTCCTGTCCCAGTCTCATATCTCCCTGGGAAACATCCCTGTGCAGAGCAAGTGCAGCCGCCTCCTCTTCCTCAACAACATCTCCAAGAACGAGACGGTCATCTTTGCTTGGCAGCCAAGGCCTCTAGACTTTGGGGAGGTGGGAGTCCTTGTGCCCACGAAATCAGAACCTCCAGCAGGGACCCTGGCCCATCTCGCTTCATACCATACTGTCCCACCTCATCTCATTCTGTTCCATCTTGTCCCATACTATCCCACCCCATCTCATCCCTGCAAAACTCCAGAAACTCCTTTCCCAAATTGACAGGTATCTGTGAGCCCCATGACAGGGGAGGTGGCTCCTGAAGAGACAGTCCCATTCGTGGTGACTCTGAAGGCCTCAGTGCATGCGAGCTTCTACAGCGTGGACCTGGTATGCAAGGTAGGAACCAGCCACAGAGAGAAAGGGGGTGGGTACAGCTTCCAGCCCTGGGAAGGGGAGGCTCTGAGACCCACAGACCCCCAGAGAGGCAGGAGCCAGCCATTGGGAGGGTGGGTGCCCACTGCACAGGCCCAGGTCAAGCCCTAGCTGAGACCCTCCAGACCTGGGCCTGCTCTCTCCTTGCACCGGGCCCAGGTGTACCGGCAGGAACTGATGAGACGGTACCACAAAGAGCTGCAGGAGTGGAAGGATGAGAAGGTGCGGCAGGAGGTGGAGTTCACCATCACAGACAGGAAAGTGGAGGTGAGCAAGGCTCAGTGGGCCTCACACACTTGGGGGACAGAGGCACTGGGCTGAGGTGGCCCTTCATGCAAAACTGCCCTAAGAGCTTAGATCCCATTCACTGGGCTCAAAGCACCTTCACAGCCATCCAAAGTGACTTCAGGTGGAGAAGTCTGCCTAGCATTTCCTGCTTCATGCAGCCAGGATTCCATGAGTGGGCATGGGAGACACAGGAAGCAACCCAGAGCTCACCTTCTGATGGCAGACACTTGGCATAGTTGCTTCAGGTGCAGGCTCTGGAAACAGATCACACTTTGCCCAGTTTTAGCGAGGTGAAATGAGGGTAACAGGGACCTGGTATTTGCTTCAGGATAGTCCAGAGGTGGAGGACAGACGGGACAAGTTGGCCATAGTTTCCTGGTTGTTAGAGCTGAGTGACCAGGCAGTGAAAGACTATAGCATTTGTTCCCCTTTTGTAAACAAAAGATTAAAAATATTTTTAATACAAGTGAAATAATCTGCTTTGTAGCACTGTCACGAGATGGGCTACAACAAAGCCCATCACTCTGTGAGAGTCCCCTAAACATGGGCTATGGGGGATCCAATAGTAAACACGAAATTCCCATCTCGGTGCCTCCCAATGTCACATCCTTTCCATACTGGGGTTCTTGCCCTCAGTCACCTCTCTGTCCACCACCCGGTGCTTCCAGAAGGGCTCTGCTCCCTCTGAGCTCTGGCCGGTATGAATACAAATCCCTTCCTGGGAGAATGAGGCAGGGATGCAGGAGGGATTTGTAGTCACTGCTTCCTTGTCTCATGTAACCCCAGCCTGCTCACATCTGGTGGCATTTTCTTCTCTTTCCTTCACTTGGGTAACAACATTGTCTCTCTCTACAGGAAGTGCTTCCCTAGGGAACATTCTGGAATAGGGTGTGACTGGGAGGCAGGCAAGAGGGCTTGGAACTAGGATGGGTTTCAGGCCCTTTGTGTACCAGGGAGAGGGGTTGGAAGGGCAGATGTGGGCCAGGCCTCCTGCATCTTCAGCAAGGGTCTCTCTGCTTCCACAGAGGAGAGCATATTGTACAGCCTGTGACCCTGCGAGGAGGTACAAGGTGAAGCCATGGCCCCAGGCCCATCTTCTTGAGATAACATGGGAGCATCCTTGCTTGTTCCTAGGGATACCTCCAACCCCTGGTCCCACCTCCTAGAAGGGAAGGGTGAAGGTGCCAATGGGTGGAACCATACTGCATTTACCCCAAAAGATCTGGTTAGGGACTAGGTCAAAGAACCCATCGGTGATGGGAGTGTGGTCCCCAATCCCCTGTCATCCATACCTCTCCCCTTTCCCAAAGACTCTGCCCCCTATCATGAACCAGCAGTCTCTCGGCCAGCCAGCCAACTGGAATCTTCGGATCACAAAGGAAGAGACATCCTGGCCATGCCCTCAGCCACCCATGCCAGACATGCTCAGCCTGGGCCTCACTGCCAGAGCCCATGCTACTGACTACTTTCTGGCCAACTTCTTCTCCGAGTTTCCCTGCCACTTCTTGCACTGGTGAAGTCTTGGGAAGTCAGGGGTCTCCATCCTCTAGTCTCAGTCCCCTCATTCCAGAGTAGGGGATGCCCAGAACCAACCTTTGTTGAGGGCTGGAGCAAGGGAAGGGGCAGGGGGACTCATTGAGCACTGCTTGGCCCAAGATGCTCAGATTACTGCTTAGGCCCTTGTAAGGCCAGTGTCCCCTGGGGACTCCCACCTAGGCCTCCTGCCACCCCCCTTGCCACCTCAGAGGCTCTTTAGGTTCTGCACTGACCTGGGGGCTGGGCATGGCTTCCTGCATGCAGTAGCACTGCAATTGCAATAAACTGGGTATGCCCCCAACACATCTATGTCCTCATGGCTGGACAGCCACCACCCACCATGGTGGCTTACCAGCCACTCAGAGTATCATGGCCTACCCCAGGGATCTGCCAAGGAGGAAGACCCCCAGGGAAGAGTCAGAGGCTTCTGAGGAAGACTCCCCTAACCATGAGGGGGGCCCAGTTTCCAAGCAGAAGAAGCAACTCCTGGTCGACTGCCTCACCACCATTATCAGGTGCCACCCACTCTCCCAGCTTCATCCTCGCACTCCTGTCTCTCCAGCTCAGTGGCCAAGGCCCTTAAGCCCCAGAACATTCTTTCTTGAGAAACAGAACTTCCTTGCAAAGCCCCTCTACTGGTGGGCCAGTATCCTCAAGATAGCACAGCTCTAATGGGGCCGGTGGAGAGATCCTTGGGCCTGAGACCTGAGTTCTGTCTGGTTCCTGGCTAATAGATGAGAACTGGACCCAGTCCCTGTCTCCCCCAGGGCCCCCGTCCTTATCTGTGTCATTTGGACCTGCTAGCTCTACCTTCTCCATACCCTGTTCACCTCTAAGAATCCATGGGGCCCAAAGATGTCTTTTTCCAAAGAAGGGAAGAAGGGGGCAACCGACTGGCAGCTCCCTACTTTTGAAAACAGTAGGCAAGGACTTTCCCTCGGAAGCCCCAAAGCCAGGGCTCCCCAGGGCCTGCAAGGCCCCTCATTGAGACCCATTTCCACCTCCCTGCCACCCAGGGGCCTGCTAGAAGACAAGAACTTCCACGAGGCTGTGGACCAAAGCCTGGCGGAGCAGGTGCCTTACTTCTGCCAGTTCTGGAACAAGCAGTCGGCCAGGTTCACAGCCCAGAGCAGTCTGTACTCACTGCCAGCTCTGTCTCTGCCCTCCAGCAGCTTGGAGGACAGGAAAGGCAAGGAGCTGGAGAAGGGCAGACAAAGATCGGGGAAGCAGGAAAGGGGGAAAGAGGAGAAGAGTGAGAAGGAAGAGGGGGAGCTGGAGGGGCTAAATGAGGAGGAAGAGAGTGAAGAGGAGGAAGAATTGACTGAGGAGGAAGAGGAGGAGGAGGCAGAGGGCAAGTACGTGAAGATGACCTGGTCGGGGACCGAGCCCGCACCACAGTCCTGGCCCAGTTCCCAGCAGTCCCAGCAGTGGCAATGGCAGCAGGACCTGAAAGTCATGGAGGAGGAGGAGCGACACCAGGATGAGAAGGAGGCCATTGGCAGGTGAGCAGTGTGGCCAGGAAGGCTCCTTAGGGAGGCTGCGTGCAGAAGGTTCCGAGCGTTCGGTAGTATTCGCGCCTGGTCCCTGCCTGCGTAATTCTTCCTAACTCCATCTCCGTGTGGTAGCTCCGGCCTGAGGGGTAGTATTTGTAGAATAATGAGCTTTGTTTTCTCCTGCAAGAGTCGGTGTGAGGTACCTGGTGACCGTCGGTAAAGTCTCTTCAAAGAAGTACCATTTCTGGCTCTGCCTCCCCCTGGGGATGCATTCTGTCCTTTCTGGGGACTCCTTAGACCCCACAAAGTCCCTTCTGCACCCTCTCATCACTGCCTTTCTCTAAACCCGTCTCTGCGATGCCACCTCCCTTGCCTGGGTGTGACGCTCACAGATTTCATCGGTCTCTTGCAGCCAGTCTCTTGCAATTTAGTCTCTTTCAGCCACTCACGGAGCATCTGTGTAATTGGAACAGGATGCCTCATAGTGTTGGGGGAGGGGCAGGGAGCTCCATGAATCCGCAGCGAGCCAGTTGGCACCCTGCGCCCACAGAGCAGGGGAGCGATAACCCACGGGCAGGGCTGTGGCCTCGCTCACGCTTGCGTCCCCCGCCCCTTGCAGGCTGCCCTCCTTCGCCAACCTGCGGGAGGCGCTGCTGGACAACATGATCCAGAACATCCTGGTGGAGGCGAGCCGCGGGGAGGTGGTGCTCACCTCTCGGCCCCGCATCATTGCCCTGCCGCCTCTCAGCACGCCCAGGTGGGGGACGTGGGCCCCACGGAAGAGGCTCGAGGGGCCGTAGGGGCGGGCAGCGCGGCAGGCAGCCTACCCCTACCTGGGCTTTCTGTCTTCCAGGACTCCGACCCCACTTCCGCTGCTGCGGATCCAGCAAGAGGCGGTGCCCGAACCGCTGGCTCCACGTAATACTTACCCTGTGCTGATGCCCCCACGCAGCCCCTCTGACCTGCTGCCCTAGATTCCACCTGACCCCTCTCCACCGCCCCCAGAGTAAAGCATCTAGCCCTTTTCTATATCTACCTGGTCTTTATTTCCCGCCACTCGGGGGCAACGCGCGCGCGCTGAGTCTCATGGAAAGCAGGGAAGCCAAGGTGGACGGCGGTGACCCCGCAGGCACTGGGGGCTGGGAGGATGCGCACCCCCCACACAAGCGTCTGAGTTGGGCGAGTTCTCCGCGCTCGCCGCGGGGCGCTGAGCCCGGTCTGGCCAGTAGAGAGCGCTCTGAGCGTAGCTTGGTGTATAGGAACCAAGTACCAGGCCTGGTGAGCGAAACAGGTGGCCAAGGGGCGGGGCGGGGCGGGCACCTCTTCTCATTGCCTCGTGCGTCTGCTCCGAGGCTCAGCACCCGACGAGGGCCAGCGTTTTACCATTTGCTGGGCTCCCGGAACTCTGCTAAGAGGCTGGAAAAGAAGGAAAACTGAGGCACGCCGCAGAGGGCGCGGAACTAGGCTCCCAAGCACTGGTCGAGGTCACCAGTAGGCAGCGAGCCACAGACCCTCCTAAGCCACTCTTAGTGTGACTCCATCCCCGACAAGGAGGTGTCTGCCTTCTCTAAGACACCTCTGAGTCCCCCCTTGCCCCCGCCCGCAGCCTCTGTCCTCTCCCCGCCCTGAGGCAGGTGGGTGGAAAAGTGACATCTGGTGTTGTTCCAGAGGCGCCCAGGTCCCCGGCACCCTCCCCTCCGCCCTCACCGCCAAGGCCTCCGAGGAGCTCCGGTCTCCGAGCCGGGCGGGGGAGGGAAGGGGGCGCTCCGCCTCCATGAGTCAATATTTGCCCCGAGCAAACGGGCGCCCGGACAGGTGTGAGTGTGTGTGTGTGAGCGTGTGCGTGTGTGTGCGCGTGTGTGTGTGTGTGTCTAGGGGCGGGGACTGAACAGGCGGTATAAGAGTGCGCTGAGCTCGGGCTCCGGCACTAGCTCCGGGGCGTGGGTTGGGGACGGAGCCAGGCAGGGCCGGGCTGGGCGCAGGGACCAGGAAAGCCAGGCGGAGGTGGCCGGGAGGGGGTGGGGCGGGCCGGGCGCGCACCTGTGGCGGCCTCCGCGCCGCGCCGCCGACGTGTCAGCCTCAGTGGCGCGCAGGTGAGGGCGGCGGCTGGCGGGTCGTAGAGCCGCACGGCGCGGGCCGAAGACCAGGACCAGGAGATCTCAAGGGCCACCGCCAGGCCCCGGGCCTCCGTTCCCGCCCCGCGACGAGCCCCTCGCACAAACCGGACCTGAGCGTTTTGTTCGTTCGGCTCGCGTGAGGCAGGGGCGGCCTCTCAGCACCAACCTCGGGGCCGGCCGGATCGCCACGCAGACACCTGCCTGCCGCCAGCGCCACCATATCCACCAGACGGGCCGCAGAGTCTGTGCGCCGCTCCTGGGGGGAGATCTGGCTCCCATGCGGCCCCGCGGTCCTGCCCGCAGATTCTGGGCTGCCCGGCCAGACTCCGGGTAATGCGGGCTCGGCAGGCTCCACCGGGCGGCGGGTGGCAGAGGGGGCCGTGGTCGGAACAGATGTCATTCTGGAGGTGGAAACCGAGCTTCTAGTCCAGCTCTGTTCCAGCGACTTCTTTGGCCCTGGGCAAGTCATTTCCCAACCTCTGGGATTTCCCATGTGTGTAGTGAGAGTGTTTGTCTGGTCTCCCACAGGGGTGAGGGCCACCCCTGCCTTCTGATCCTGGTTCCTGGGCTCCTAACCATACCTTTGAGCCTGCACATGAGAAGATGAATTCCTCCAAGTGTCGGAGTGAAATCCCCGAGGTGTGGAAAATCTGGGATGAGCTGACAGAGACTCACATCCCCACACCTGATCTCTTTGGGGCTGCTGATATCCTGAAATTTCACTTCTTGCCACCTCCCTGGTCCCTGTTTTAGTTCATCCATGTCTGAGACTGATCGAAAAGGACAAACACAGGGTCCCCAGACACAGCAGTCCCAGACTCCACAACCCACACCTTCTCTATTCAGTCAGCTGGGGCGTACTGGAGCTGAGTAACCCTCAGCAGAGCGGGGCCCATGGATCATTAGCCACAGTGCAAACTTAGGACAGGCCGACCCCTTCCGACCACCCAAAGTGCTGTGATCTGGCCTGTGGGAGGGGACAGAGATTGCCCCAGGCCCGGGCCTCCTGCTTGAAGAGCTCAGAACTCAGGGCTCCACACAAGGCCTGGGGTCAGGCTGAGCTAGAGCTGAGTCTTCATCCTGTGACTCCTGAAGTCCTCCACTCCCCCTCCCCAGAAGGTATGGTTATGCTGAGCCAGCCCCAGAGGACACAGGGCCAGTTGATTGTAGGTCGGAGGGGGCAGAAGGCTCCCTTGGACAGCAGTGAGGAGCCCCAGTCCTCCCTGAGGACTCAAGGATGCATCATGTACTCAGCCAGGCCGAGGCAACGCCCAGGGTCATAAGTCACTCCAAATGGAATGATCCTGGGGGTGCTGGCTTGTCCCCTCCACTACCACTTGCTCTACTGGTCCCCCTCACCCAGCTGTCCAGAGGCCCCCAAGGATCTGCTGAGTCCCTGTCCCAGGAGGAGGAGGGGAGGGCAGGTGAGATGGCTCTGACAGATCCCAGGCGGGTCTGGGGAGAGGGTGGACCGCAGGGGCTCTTACTGAGGTAGCCCCAGGGGCAGAGAAAGATGATGGTCCCCACTTGCTGTGCGTAGCCCCCTTCCTGGCCTCCCTGGACAGTCTTCTGTCCTTGGGCCCAGCCCTTCCTCCTTGCCTGGCACTGAATGATTTACCTGTCAGAGGCCTGGCCCAGCTGGACACACCTTTCCTACATCTTCAAGGGTATCCTCTCTCCTCCCCCAATGATGGCAGGGACTGGGATTTCAAATCCTGGGGCCACACCACAAAAGGTCCCCCTTGGAATCCCCCCAACACACATAGGCGCAGTCCTTGGAGGGAGAGTGGCAAGAAGAATAAGGCCATTCAGAGGGCTGGGGTCTGCCCTGATGGTGGAGACCACTGCCCCCACCAAGGCCTGATTTCCCCAGTCCTCCACCCCCTTCCCATCGCCGAGACCCACATTTCCTGGCCATTACCCAGGACAAGGCCTCTCCTCCAGGTCCCTCCTCCCCTGATGGACTGGGTGGAGTCTCCGGGCGCCTGGCAGGCCTGCAGGTGCTGGTCTGGGGGGAGCAGCAGCTGGCGCACAGGCGGCCCCTCCCCCTCCTGCTTTGAGCCAGAGCCTGCTTCCTGTCATCCCTGTCAGCACCCGCTGGAGAAGGGCACAGGTAGTGGGGAAGAGGAAAAGGGACTGAGCTGTTGGGATGCAGCAGCTTGGGGGGGGGAGTGGGAAAAGGCAGGAAAAATGGTGAGGGGGGAAGAGTGGAAAGAGGCCTGAGAACACAGCAGAAGGACAGGCAGGGTGCAAGCCAGAGCCACGTGAGAAGCACAAGGAGATGGAGATCCATTCCCCCCCGCTGCACGCACCGTCCAGTGAGGGCAGAGAGCGAACACAGAGAAGAGGAACAGAGAGGTGCACACAGGAGCAGTGAGAGAGAACAGGAGGTTAGAGGCTGGGCCACCAGCGGTGGAAGGCACCAGGTGTGCGTGTGGAGGCAGTGGGAGTGCAGAAATGACCCTCAACAGAGGATAGAAGTGAGCCACAAATGGGGACAGCCAGGGCTGGGGTAGGGGTGGTTGGTGATGTCCCTGCACTGGGAGTCCATTGCCCTCCCATGAGAAGGTCAGAAGGTGAAAAAGGACAAGGCCTATACCATAGCTGGACATGAAGGGCTGTGCATGGCAATGGTCTGACTCCATCTCTCTCCCTTCTGGGTCACAGCTGGACAGATCAACATCTGGGGCAGCTGCCCTGCCCCTACACACTCCCTAATTCTGGCCCAGCCTTGGAACTTCTGGGCTTGGAGGCTGCCCAGTGTTTGTGGGGCTGGGGGGGTGTACAGTTTATACCCAGGTGCTAATCCACATCCAGCCAAGGCAGTACCAGAGCCTCGATGACCTTCTTGGAGATTAGTCCCCATGGAGACTGCAGGCAAGCTGCCCCCTCCCTCTGGCTGGGCCAGGTGGGTGGCTGGGTGGGGCCAGCGGCTGGATGGGGAGGGGAGGGAGGCTTCCCCCAGGCATCGCAGGATCACAGCAGGCGGGCCTGGAGGCCCCTCCAGGATCAGCGGCCAGCTTAATTTACAGGCAAAAAACTGAGGCCCCAAGTGGGGGAGGTGACTGGCCAAAGGCCATGGATGGAGCCAAGAAAAGCAGCAGAAGCAGAAGCCAGGTCCCTGGCTCCACTCCCCAGAGTTCTTTCCTGGAGAGCAGAGGCCTGAGCGAGAACTAGGGAAATGGTGACCCTGCCCTGACCTTGCCAGACTTTGGTCGTGAGCAGAGTGGCTCACAGGGGTGAGGCACAATGCTGGCCCATGCTGAGTGCTCAGCTGGTTTGCACAGGGCCAGGTTAGGAAGGAAGATACAGACCCCAGAGCCTGCTTGCTGTACTGCCTGCCCCCACAACCCAGCCCTGAGATGGTGGCGGTGATGAGAACCATGTGACAAAAGCAGTTATAGCTGCGAATACAGCAGGGACTGCAAACACTTGTTGGCATTTGTTGAGTGCCTAATGCCAGGCAGTTTTGCGCTTTACGTGCATTTAAATCTTCATAAGTCTTTAATACAATTATTCTCATCTTGCAGAGAGGAAAACTGAGAAGTAGCGTGCAGGATCATCCAATTCATAAGCAGTGGAGCTGGGATTTGAGCCCAGGCATCAGCAAGGCTATGAAGCCCTCCCTCTTAGTCCTTCGGTGCCTGTATGATGGTGGCTGGGCATCTAAGATGGGATCTCTGTGGGTGACCATGGGATGGACATGCGTGCACATGAAAGCGCAAGAGGGCATGCTCGAGCGTGAGCCCAACACCACATACGGTGTCTGGCACATAGTACATCTTATTAAATATTTGAGGAATAAGTGGGTGAACAAACGTCTGCCCGTGTTGAATATGACACCGAGATGTCATATTCAGAATTCTAGAACTTGGCTGTTCACATGTGGAGTGCATGGGACGGCATCCATGTGGCTGTAACTGGATGACTCTGTCTCCATTTGACCATGAATGTGTGTGTCTCTCCCTGACTCACGGTGTACCAGCCCCGTGGCCTTGGATCCCGGAGAGGAGAGGAGGTGGCGGCGGAAGCTGCCTCCCATTTCCCTGGATGGTAGCCAGTTCCCCAACCTCACTGAGGGGCAGAGCAGAGGGGCTTTGTTTCTGGTGGGACGGGACAATGGGTCTCGGCGGGTGGGGCTCCCTCCTGAGCCTGCCTGAACCTGGCTGGTCTCTACTGGGAGTTATCTCTGTCTCCCGGGAGACCAGCCTTACACAGCCCCAGGGAAGGAGCTCATCTGCCTGTTCCAGACCCGGGGCTGGGCAGGGACGGCTGAGCAGAGTTGGAAAGGAGGGGCCGGCGATGGGATCAGGGTGGTAGAGGGCACCATTCACTGAATTTGCATCTTCAGTCTCCAAAGCCCTGGGTGATTTCCCAGTGAAATGAGGGGAAGGCAGGGCAGGCCACCTTGAGGATAGGACAATGGGCACCAGCACTTCTAAGCTGGCAGCAGGATGAGAAGTTGGGCTGTTCGTGGGGTGGGGCTCTCTGTGGGGGAGGTATCACTTCTCTGGGGATTCTCAGGGCCTTTATCTGGGACAGAGACCTGAATGGGGGCTTTCGATCGGGACTGAGGGTTTCTTTATAGAATCTTTATGTCCCCACGTGGGCGAGTCAGGCTGGGTTCTGGGACTCAAGCTCCGTAGGGCCTGGGGGCTTTCTCTGTACAGTCTGTGTGCAGTGGTTCGGGGGAAGGACTGAGTCCTGTTCCATCCGGAGGTTCCTGTCTGAGAAGAGGTGCTGGATGGCATCAGAGTGGGGGTTCTCTTGAGGACGACATCCCTGTGAGAGCTGCAGGTCTCCCTGAGGTATAGCTCTGAGGGTGCTGAGTTTTTCTAACTCCCGCTCTCCACATCATGCTTGTGGATGCGGAGGGGGTAAGGGCGACTGTGCTAAGCTGGCAAACAAAGCCACCTGGGCGTCCATCCTTCAGGAAGTTCGGGGCACAACTGATCTGGGAAAACAAACAGGAACAGCTGCTGGGGGTGAGGGGTCCAAGCGGGAGGCTGGGGGGTGCAGAGCAGACCGGCCTGCTGGAGAAAGGAGACTGGGAGGGGGCTCCAGCCACCCGAAGAGCCATTCCTGGCTTCTTCCCCGAAGTGGCTTTCTTCCCTTTCTTGGTGACTGTGAGACCTAAAGCCAAAGCGAGGCCCGGGGAGATGCGTGGCCCTGGGAGACAGCGGGTGGTGTGGGCCAGCGGACCATTTGTGAGCAAGCTGGCTGCAGACAGCTACTACTAAAAGCCATGTGGGGGATGGAGCTTCCATACCATCTTCCTGAGAAGGAAAATAAGGTACAGAGACCAGAGAGGCTGGCTGGTGTCAAGATTAGACCTTCATGGGGGGGGTTGGAACTCACCCCAAAACCCAGCTGGATGCCTTTGAGTGTGTGTGGGGGGGTGTTTGTGTGTTGTATTGGGGATCGAACTCTGGGTCTTCACACTGAGCTATATCCCTGGCCCTTTTTCATTTTTTACTTTGAGACGGGGGTTCCCTAAATTGCCTCGGATGAGCTCGAACATTCGATCCTCCAGCTTCAACCTTCCATAGTACTGGGATTACAGGTCTGCTACCAGGCCCGGCTGGGATGCCTAATTCCAACCCGGAGCTCAGCTACACGACCTTTCCCCCAGCCTTCTCCCTGAATACACAGCGCATGTCCCCCCCCCCCGTGGGATATTGTCCTGGGACCAACCCCACCCCCACCCATCTCCAGGCCGGAACCGCACAAACAGCCTTGGGACTGACAACCAGCCTCGTCACAGACAGGGCGCACGCACAGCCTGACGCATTTGCTGCCCGCTCCCTCCCGCCCCCCAACCTCCCACCAATTCTTGCTGTGCGGTCGCCAGCTTTGGGGCCAACGCAGTCTGGCTGCGCCCCCTGGTGGCCGAATCCACAATTGTCGGATGGAAATAGAGGAGGGGCAGAGTGGGTGTGAGATCTGATTCCTTGTGCTTCACACCTGCCAGACGCCAGGACTTGTGAAATTGACAGCAAGGGCTAAGACACCGAGGGTCCAGGACTGGCTCTTGCCCCACTCTGTATTTTGGGTCCCCTGTGGTTTGGTGGAAATCGTTCTGGTTTTTTTGAGACAGGGTCTCTGTGTATCCCAGGCTGGCCTTGAACTCTCGATGCTCCTCCTTGCCTCAGCCTCCTAAGTGCCGGGATTACAGGTGTGTGCCACCACGTTTAGCACAGCTGATGGAAATGATACCCAGCTGTTTTTGTCTAGCCCCTCTCCAGTAGCGAGGGTACCAGACTTCGTGCCACCTACATTCAAACCTAGCAGTGCTTGTCTCATCTCTGACCCATGTCCTTCGCACTTGGACTCTACCCCACGCCCAGCTCTGGAAACCCACCTTCATGAGTGTAAGCCCCAAAGGCAATTTCTCACCAGTGAAAAGAGAGGTCCGAGGGAGGCATTGCCTGTCCCAGTGCCTGTTCTCAGGAAGCCAAAACATCAAGAATGGGGGATTGGTAGTATGGGCAAACTGTCACTCCACTCACACTGAAGAATTTCCCCTCCGGCCCTTCTCTTGAACCACACTTGACCATCTTGTTCCATTTATTCTGCAAGTTTTATTGAGGGCCTAATATGTATCCATAACAGTGGAGAACAAGTCAGACATGGTCCCCATGCTTCTGAAAGGAATTCACACCCTAGTAATGGAGACCTTTATACACCTGTCAACACAAGATGGGAAGGTTTTACAGAGTGATAATTCTAGAGAGAGTCAGGGCGATGTGACAGATGGTAAGAGTGCCAGTGACAGCATCCCCCGGGAGGTGTCAAAGGAGCTCACCTAGCCCAGATCTTGTGACCGGGACATTCCAGGGGATGGAACCAGCATGTAGGAAGGCTCTGAGTGGGAACAAGCCCAGCAGGCTGGGAGAAATGATAGGCTAGGCTGTGTGGCTAGGCTTTCGGGGCTAGGGCAGCTGCATCTGTGAGCCCTTTCGGTCACAGGAGTTGGGACAGGTAGTGGTAGAGCTCTGGCTTTGGGTTCAAAAAGTCTGAGTTCTACTCTTACTTGGAAGAATAGCTGTGTAAGTTTGGCCAAGGGCCTGCACCTCCTCAGGCCTCCGTGTCTGCGTTTGTACTGCAAACCAACGTCCTTGGGTTCTTATGAGTCTATTAAGGAAGCACTTGACTCTCAAGAGCAGAAAATATTAGTTCCCTTACACTTACCCCTCACATTGCTGCCAGAATACCTCCCCCACCCACCACCCAGGAGGAACACTTGCTCACCATTTTGCAGGAAGGCTTGTGTCTCACCAGCAGTTACAGTGATTAGGGTACTCTGCCGCAGGTGGTGAGAAATCTCCTTCCTGGAGCTACTCTTTGGGGCTGCAAGCCTTTTCCTTTTTCTTGTCCTTGTCCCCCGTCCCCTCCCCCTCAGCACTGTGGCACTGGGGCAGTGGAGGCAGGAGCCTAGGACCCTCATCCCAGCTGGGCCATTCTCGGCTGTGACACCTTGACCACATCCCGGACCCCGTCTGGGCCTCCCTTCTTCCTCTGGCCATTGCAGGACAGTGACAGCGCCCATCTCACGCGGCCGTGTTCGAATTTAGCTGAGACCGCGCACAGGAAAGCCTGAACCAAGAATGGCTGGAACTGAGCACTCAGTAATAGCTGATAGCTCCCCAGCAGACGTCAGAACGGGGGGCCCCAGACCCTGGAGCTTCCTGGGGGACCTGGCACCGTCGCTGGTCTGGGGGAGGTACGGGTGAGAAACCCTTCCTACCACAGTTAGCCCCTCCCTTTGCTACTGTTACTGCTAAACGCATTGTAAACCGCGCGCTCACTCAGGCTGTTCATATTTCCTGCGTTTAGCGCCGCCTAGCGGCCGGTCCTGGTCACCGCTTCCCTTCCGCAGGGGAGAGAAAAAACTCGCCGAGAACCGAGCGCCATCTGGGAAGCCACGCTTGGAAGGAAGGAAGCGGCGATGGACCGATCCTGCAGGGGAAAGAGGACTTAGGGGCGCGAGGAGAGTCGTTTGCCGAGAGCCTTTTCTACCTCTGCCCTAGGTCCCCCAAAAGAGAGGCTTCGACCTCGGGCTGAGGAAGAGGTGGCGTTGAGAGCTTGGGAACTCCCGCGACGTGTCCCGCAAGGCGCGGTCTTATTCGAGGCGCCAGGGAGGCCTGGTTCCTCCGGGCCTGGCGGTCTGGGCCAGGGACGGTGCGTTCCGCCCCGACGCCGGGTGCGCCCTGCCCGGCTCAGGCCCCAAAGAAAGAAAGCGCGGAGTCAGCCCGGGCACCGCCGGCTCGCGATGTGCGCCTCAGCACTTTCCGTTGTGATCCCCGTGGGCTGGGGCCAGGCCGGCGGCTTCGGGAAAGGCCTCGGCCCCCCGGGGAGACCAGGGGGACTGGGGCCCTTCCGCTGACTCAGCTCCCCCCACCGCGACGGGGGAGGGAGCGGGGCGGGGGTGAGGCCCGGGTATAAAGCCCCGGGTGCCCGGCGCGCTCGCAGCCTCTCCATTTTCCTCGCGTGCGCGCTCACCCACCCGGTGAATACCCCGTGCCGGGGCGGGGAGGGCGAGATGTGGGAGAGCTCGGGGCAGCCGGGGCCAGAGCCAGGCGGGGCCCAGCCCCCGGGTCCTTCACACCGTACCCGAGTTGGGCGGGCTTAGCAAAGGGTCTCTCAGGGCCTGAGCGCGCGCTTCGCCCTTCCTGTTCTTAGCAGCATGAGCAGCGCCCCCGCGCCGGGCCCGGAGACCGCCTGCCTCACCCTCTGGGACGAGGAGGACTTCCACGGCCGTCACTGCCGGCTGCTGAGCGACTGCGCCAACGTCAGCGAGCGCGGAGGCCTGTGCAGGGTGCGCTCCGTCAAGGTGGAAACCGGCGCGTGAGTGATCACCCGCCTGTGGCTGGGTTGAGTTTCGTTGTGCCGGGCTCCCCCAGCCCAGGTTTGGAGACCTGGACCTCAGATCCAGGCCCTATAAGCTTCGAGGAAGACTCTTCAACATAGGAAAACCCTCGGCCTGGCCTCTCCAAAAGTCCCCGCCTGTCGCAAGGCAAATCGTGGGGAAGAGAATGTCTTCGTGCGAGCCAAAGGGACAAAGGCGAGAAACAACCTATGGCTCCAGTGTAAAGTCCTTCCCGAAGTTTTTCTCCGTGCGGTTAGATGGCTCTGCGCTTCATTCAAGGAAAGAAGCCAAATCCCTCCCGTTGGCCCCACTCTGGTCTCCTGGAGTCCAGCCTGGAGCCCCCGGCAGAGGGGCAGCTTCTTCCCTACAACGGGGGGAGGGGTTCGATGCTTCCATATGCCAGTGCCTTAAATCCGTAAGGTTCCCACCTTAGTCGGGTGACTGTAACCTGAAAAATTCCTTCCAACCTGGGATTCCTGACTGGGGAGCCTGGGTCCCTCGAACCCCGGATAGCAATCAATTTAGGGTCTTCAGCCTCTAGAAGGGCCAATTGCCATGCGATGAGTGTGTCAGGGAAAGGGCCTAGGGCTGGAGAAACAGATTGGGGTTTCCTGTCTTTTCAACCTCAACAAGGAAGGGGAAGGGGGAGGAAGGCGTGGGCTGGGCAGAGCCCTCCCAGCTCTCCTTCTTTTCCAGATGGGTGGCCTTTGAGTACCCCGACTTCCAGGGACAGCAGTTCATTCTGGAGAAGGGAGACTATCCTCGATGGAGCGCCTGGAGCGGCAGCAGCGGCCACCCCAGCACCCAGCTGCTGTCCTTCCGGCCAGTGCTGTGCGCGGTGAGCCTAGCACACTTCCCCTCCTCCTCTGCCTCGTGGCCCCGGGCCCTGGCCCTGCCATGGCGCCCCGGAAAAGTCATTGCCGGCGCACAGGAGCGTGTAAACAAACCTTAGACACGTGATCGTGGCACCAGCAGAGGCTGGGAAAAAGTGGTTTGGTGGGCGTAGGCCAGGAGCTTGGGTGTCAGCACCACGGACAGCGACAAGGGCGACCCTGCGGTGAGCGTCCAGGATCCTTCACATTCACGCCACCCCATCACACAGCCCTGGGAGGTCAGGGCCTCGCTGTTAGCTCCACACACAGGTGTGGAAATGGGGCCCTGCGGGGCAATGGGACTTCCGATGGTTACTGGGGTCAACATGAAGGTGAGACTAGAACTCAGTCCAGGGATCAAGGGTGAGAAGAGGGTCAGTTGGTTTCCGTGTGTGTGTGTGTGTGTGTGTGTGTGTGTGTGTGTGTGTGTGTGTGTGTGTGTTTGCATCAAAAACACTGAGAGGAAGATTTTTTACTTCCCATTTGTAGTCACTTAGTGCTGATGAGGCCTGGGGCTAGGGTGGAAGGCAGAAGATCCAGCCCGGTCTGTCCAGCTTTTCTGTTCCAAAAGGTTGAGGCCTACTTCAGGGGAAAAGCCCTGGCACTTGACAAGCCAGGCAACAACCACTAGTGGTGCTCTAGACTGTCTTTCTGACTTTGCCAACCCTTAGCCAGGCCACTCTGTGCAAGGCTGTGTCCAGGGTGCTGGGAAGGGGGATCCAGCAGCCAATGAGATCCTCAGGAAACTGTCTTGGTTAATGGACTATATGGTTCTCTTATTTTCCTCCAAATAACAGACCTACATCACAAGACACCCTCTAGCCTTGACTTGAAAGGGTCTCTGGGACCCTTCTATTCTTACTATATTAGCTCAAAGTCAAGGGAAGGGCCAGGTGGGCTCTTGAGCACCCCAGGTTGCAAGACTACTGGGGAGCTGATGGGGTGAATTCTGGGTGTGCTTGTGGGGCCTAAGAAGCTGCACAACTTGTGCTGAGGAAGGGGGGAGGTGAGTGAGGCTGAGGATGTATCCGTTAACACCCCTTTGGAGGCCTGGCCTCTCTGACCCCTCCCCTTCTTGTGCCTCAGAATCACAGTGACAGCCGTGTGACACTGTTTGAGGGGGAAAACTTCCAGGGTTGCAAGTTTGAACTCAGTGATGACTACCCATCCCTGCCCTCCATGGGCTGGGCCAGCAAGGATGTGGGTTCCCTCAAAGTCAGCTCTGGAGCGTGAGTCCTGGGACCAAGAGAGGGGAGATGACAAGAGAGGGAGGTGATGGGGAAGAGTGAAGGGAGGGTGCTGAGGAACATGGTAGAGAGGCTGGGGACTTGATAGCCAGAGGAAGTGAGAGGATGGAGAGAGGGAGGAGCTGATGAAGAATAGGAGCCAGGGGAACAATACGGGGATGGAAGGAGGGGTTGAAAACATGGGTGAGGAGGCAGTGGAAGGTGGGAATGGAAGACAGGACGAGGCAGGTAGTTGGAAAACCCAGAGCAGTAGGCAGGGCAGGGGGGAATCCAGGTAGGGAAAGTTGAAGCAATGGTTTTGGAGCTGGGGATTGGGAGCTGAGAAGGGGTCTGCTAAGGGGAGACACACGGGTGGGGTGGGAGCAGAACCTACTCATCACTCCTGCCTCCTCACTGGCCTAGGTGGGTGGCCTACCAGTACCCAGGCTACCGAGGCTACCAGTACGTACTGGAGCAAGACCGGCATAGCGGGGAGTTCCGTAACTACAGTGAGTTTGGGACGCAGGCCCACACTGGGCAGCTGCAGTCCATTCGGAGAGTCCAGCACTAGGCTTCAAGGCCCCACTAACCTCCCCTGAAGGCCCTCAATAAAGGATCCTGAATCTGCCTGCCCCTCTTGCCTCCTTCGTGTCTCACTCCGTGATATCCATTCTCATCCTTCTGAAGATTGCAACCTGACCCTCCCTTCAGGACCCAGGACGCTTGACTATAAAGCATAAAAGAACTTAGGATGGATGTGGTTAGGCTCTGGTGGAAATGAGCAGAAACTACCGGTAGGGATCTCATGGGAATCCTATTAAATGCAACCAATCTCTCCTCCGCTACCAATGTGGGCCAGGTGTACCACGAGCCCAGACAGCACACAGTGGACACACATCCACAGCAGGGCTCATTGCTGGATGTCAACCTCCACACACCCTGTGGGCCAGGTACCACCGTGCAGGGCAGACCTTTCCCAACCCTATGCAGAAGCTCTGTCAGGTTCCTCTCTAATGTCCAGAGCATCTTCAGCTGTTATCTTCATCCTGGTTCCCTGCCCAACTAGGGAATCTGCCAGCCTTTTTCAATATTCCCCCTCCTCTCTTCCCAGGAGAGGAGCTAATGGGAGGTCTCACTAAGGGGGAGACTTCCCAGGCCCTTCTAAGGAGGAGACTTCCTCTCTGAACCTGGCCTCAAGGCCCTTTGTCAAAATAACAGTCCCTCACATGATATTTAGCTCTAGTATTTACAAATGATGTTCATTCATACCCTTTTCATTTCTGCTACTCCAAACCACCCCCTTTCATTCTTCCTTTCTCTCCCTACCCTCCTAAGGACAGGTGAGTAGAAGCCCAAACCATGGCAGCGCTGAGTATGGTAGCAGCTATCAGAGCCCTTGGCACAAGTGTGTTCCCCCTTTGGCACAGTTAATGATACCCTTACCCCCATATAGGCAGAGCCTCCTCATGTCCTTTGGAGTCCCCTCATCCTGTCCTTTAGGAATTCTTGTGTTGGCAAGACCCCAGTGGGGATGGATGGCCCAGATCACTGCCCTACCCCAGGTGAGGCAGGGTGACATTGAAAGAATTTAGACTTGAAGCTGGGCAGCTGCCCCTTTGGGAAGAGACCAGGGCCATAAGTCAAAACACCTGGAACCCAGACACCTGGAAACTGGGGCTATTGATCCCTGCCTTGTGTGTCTCAAGGGGTGCTGTGAGGATTCAGTGGGAAACCCTTGAAACTGTTTGTGGTGTTATGGAAGAGCATTGGGGGAGCAGTCAGTGTAGGGCCCTTGTTTCCCCTTCCTCCCCATGGGTCTTGGGTTGGGTTGGGGGACCAAGGACAGAGTTCTATGTGGAGGATGAATTCTGCTTCACATTTGAATGCATTGTACAGTCCAAAGCCTGTGTTGCTCTTGAGCCTCCTAATACCTTCTATTCTTCATTTATTTCACTAATGAAGAAACTGGGGCTCGATGATGTCACCAAATGTCAAGCCAAGATCTGAACACAGGGATCTTGGTGTAAAACCCAGGCTAGCCAGGTGTAGTGGCACACACTATAATCCCAGCACTTGGGAGACTGAGGCAAGAGGATTATCGAGAGTTCAAGGCTGCCCAGGGCTACATAGTGAGTTCAGGACCAGCCTGGACTACATAGCAAGACCCTGTCTCAAACAAAACAAAACAAAACAAAACATCAAAAAACCCAGGCTAAGAAGAGGCTTGACCTGAGCTGTTTCTAAAAGCCTCAGAGTTCACCACCACCCAAAACTTCTGTTGGCCCCAGAGAAATGTGGGTTTCCTGGGTGGTCACAGGCCTCTCCATCCCACTGGGAAACAGTAATGTTAACAATGGCTAAGTGTGGCCAGGCATGGTGGTGCACACCTGTAATCCCAGCACTTAGGAGGCTGAGGCAGGAGGATCGCCACAAGTTCGAGGCCAGCCTGGACTACATAGTAAGCTCAAGGCCAGCCTGAACTACATAGTGAGACCCTGTCTCAAAAAACAAAAACAGGGCCGGTGAGATGGCTCAGCGGCTTAAGCGCCTGCCCGGCAAACGCGAGGGCCCGAGTTCGACTCCCGGAACCCACATACGAAAAAGGGGCCGGTGATATCGCTCAGCGGCATGGGCGCCCACTGGCGCGCAAGGTCCTGAGGTCGACCCCCGGTACCCACAAAAAAAAAAAAAAAAAAAAAAAAAAAAAAAAAAAAGCAAAAACAAAAACAAAAAACCAATAGCTAAGTGTGGCACCAGGCTTGCTGGCTGGAAGCTGAGGCAGGAGGATAAGATCGCTGTGAGTCGGAGGCCAGCCTAGGCTATATAGTGAGTTCAAGGCCAGCCTGGACTACATAGTGAGACCTTGTCTCAAAACAAACAAACAAACAAAAAGAAACATGGCTAAGTATGTATAACCTGTCCTAAGCACTTCACATGTATTATATAAACTTCATAATTCTGGTCTCAGGTATGACAATCCCTGTTTTACAGATAAGGAGACTAAAGGATACCACAGAGGTTATGTGACTTCTCTCAGAGTCACACAAGTCACACAAGGGAGCTAGGAGTTGAACCCAGAAACCAGACAAACTGGGCTGTTCGGAGTCCAGCAGCTCATCTTCCCCCACCTCTTCTGGAAGTAGGCAGTGGACAAAGGGAGATCATTATCTGCCCTCTGCTGAGCTGTCCGACCTCCAGGAGCATCTGGTCACTGGGAAGAACCAACAAAATGGCTTCACGAACCTGCAGTGGGACCCCAAACAGGGCACCAGCCTCTGGGTCTCAGTTTCCCCCAATACAGTGAAGGGCTTGGGGATGGTAATATTTGCTAAGATGGATCTTATAGGTTTTCCCGGACCCAGGGGTCAGGCTCTTCACCCCCACATGCATAGGCAGCTAGGAATGGGAGTCCTAGAGGCCAGTCAGGCCTGAGTGTTTTCACCCTCCACTCTCCCTCCCATTCTGGGCAGGCTGAGGGTTTGTAGAGCCGGGTAGGAGAGGGGGGAGGGGAAACTGGTAAGGACTCTCATTGGCTTCTACCCTGGCTGCCCTGAGGGTAGGAGGGGATGGAAGAGAGGTCATGGTCCCTGTAGAATGAGGAGACCACACACACACACACACACACGCACACGCACACACACGCACACACGCTTTGGCCAGCACCCCTCCCCTTCAGCACCTGAGTCCTCAGTCAGACTGGGCACCAAACCCAGGCTGTTGATCCTTGTCCTGCTCTGGGGAGGGCTCTTCTCCTCTCTGAGCGCCTCTCCTTTTGGCTTCAGCCGTCTGCTGAGACCAATATTCCGTAGACCTCGATGTCTCTGGGATCCCCCAGCTCCCAGCCTCTTGCCGCTTGTCTGTCAGAGGCTGTGTGAAGCCATCAGAGGGCGCACGATTGAGGCTTGTTCCCACCCTCAAGACCCTCTTCTGTGGAGATTCCAAGTCAAAGCCTGAAGCTCCCGTATCTGTCTTTCTAGGACCCTCTGGGGTCCTGGGATTTCCATATCCTCCTACCAGACTCCACCAGCTACTGTCCTTTCTGGCTTCTCTGAACCCTTCACCAGCAAAGATGACCAGGCCAGCAGTGTAGCAAGTGAAGGTAGACAGAGGGTGGCAGAACTCCGGGAGGAGGACTAGCCAGCCAGCCCAGGCACCCCAGCCCTGCAGGAGACCTGCAGGAGACCTGCCCACTCTCAGGGCTCCTTGCCCTGGGCTCCAGCAGGAGAAGGGCCTTGAGATATCAGTTCTGACAGTAGCTCCCGACCCTGGGCCCCACTGTCAGTAACATCCTTCCTTAGCCCACCTCGGCAGTGTCAGGAAGTCCCACAAGTACCCGGAGACACCAGTCCAGCCTCTGCGCAGGCGAGCAAAAGCCGTGTGCAGTACACAACCCTAACTCAACCCTTGTACCTCTGGAGCTGGGCTTCGGGATAACCAGCATGGGAGTGGAGATGAGGGTGGGGCAGACTGGGACGGCGGGGAATGGGAAAAGGTGGAAGATAAATAGTTGAAGGGGGAAGTGGGAGGGCAGTCAGGAGCCTGCCAGGAAAAGCCAGCACATACTCTCTCCCAAGGGCTCTGGAGCTGGACAGTAGGCTGGGCCACAACCAGTTTGTGGGAACCGAATGAAGGAGACAAGAGAAGGGGGAAAAGACAGCAAGGGCGATGGGTGCAGGAAAAAAAAGAGATAGAGACTAGATGCCCCGAAGAGACCTAAAAAGGGGGTACAGAGGGGGAAAGAAGGGACACCCAGGAGAAGTTGCCAGGGGAGAAGCCCCGGCATCCGGCCTGAGGTTGTGGGGGCGGCAAAGAAAGTCAGGAAACCGGTAAAGCAAAGAGTGGGGAGACAGGGCAGGGGATCGAGTCTCCAGGAAAGGGCAGAGTGGGACAGGAGGAGGAGGGAGAAGGCGCGGGGCGGGGGGGTGGTGGAGGAGATAAAGGGAGCAACGGCTGCAGAGCCGGGAGCGCAGCGACAGGCGAGAGGGAGGGAAGCGGAAATTTAAAAGTGAAGATGCAGATAACGCAGCCTGGAGACGGGAACCCGGGAGGGGGTTGGGGGGAGAGTGAGCAGCGAGAAGGGAGGGGGCGGGCTGGGAGGAGGGCTCTGGGGAGGAGGATGTGGCCTCGGGGGTCCATAGTGGGGCCAGGTACCCCCGCCCCATCACTGTTTGCAGAGTCGAGGAGGCGGAAAAACAATGCGCTCCTGGCCCCCATCCGAGGGCGCGGCTGGGGCCCATCCCCCGCGCGTCTCCCGGGCTGCGGGGCGCAGGGGGCTGCCGGGTGCGCTTGGCTGTGGCACCGCGCGTTGGAGACTTTATTGCGATGGGAAGATAAGAGGGGCGGGGGCGGGGTCCGGGGGGCTGAGGCGGCCGCACTTTAATTAAAACGGAAATTGCGGCCCCTGCCCGCGCGGGGGCCAGAGGGTTCCAAGCGGCCCTGTAGCTGGGAGCGTCGCCCCAGGAACCCCCCCCCGTCCCCCGCCACACCCGAGCTGCCCCCTCCTGCCGGGGCCTGCTGGACCCAGCGCTGTCTTCTCCTCCCTGTCACCCGCGGTCGCCTCGGGCGGGGATCGGTGCCCCCGAAGCGCAAAGCCTGACGCACCCCCTCCCTGTCCCCCCCATCTCCCACCGCCCAGTCCCCGGCAGCGATGAGACAGAGCGGCGCCTCCCAGCCCCTGCTGATCAACATGTACCTGCCAGGTACCAGGGACCAGCCGGGGGCTGGAGGCACCAGGACCCTGGGCGGGAATCTAAACCAGGACATGGGGAAGGGGTCCTGCGGTCCACGGGAAGGGGACGCAGTCCGGACAGCTGGGTTGCGGGTGGAGGGATGATTGCAATTTGGGGCATGCAGGAAAAGGCAGATACAGAGCTCCGGGGTTTCAGTGTAGGGTCTAGAGAACTCGAGGTGAGCAGGCTGGGAGCCTGGGAGGCTGAGGCGGGGGCTCAGGGGCCCAGGTGAGCCCTGTCCGGGTCTTCACGTGATGGAGGACTCTACTCGGGTCAGGCGCGAGGAGACTGCGGTCCGCCGGGCGTCGCCCCTCTGCCCTTTCAGCTCCTCACCTTCGCGCTCGAGCGTTCGCACCGGCCAGGCCCTCCTCGCTCCCTCCTCTCCGCTGCGAGGGGCTCTGCTCGCTCAGGCTCGGCTGGCTCAAACCCCGCTCGGCTTTATAAGGCTCCAGCCGGCCCCTTCGGAAAGCGGATTTCCTTTTTCCTGGACGCGTTTCCTGACTCGGGCGCTACGGAGGGGCTCTGCGCAGCGCGCGCCGGGGCTGGGCTCCGGGAGGAGGAGCTGGGTGGCCCGGGCCCCCAGAACACAGCAGCCCCCTGGAGACTTGGCCTTTCGGTCAAACCCACAACTTCCGCCCGGGTCTACCTGACTATTTTTTTCTGCGCCGCAGATCCCGTTGGAGATGGTCTTTTCAAGGAAGGGAAAAGCCCGAGCTGGGGGCCGCTGAGCCCCGCGGTGCAGAAAGGTGAGCTGGGCGGTGCGCTGGGCAGGCGGAGGTGAGGGTAGTGGGTGGGGGCTGAGGCATGTACCTCAACAGGAGCCGAGCCACCGCCCCCTGACCGAGAGGGTAGCAGTAGGTTACTCTAGGGGTAAACCCCGAGAGGGTTTCCCTAGGTTCTGGAAAGAGGCCTGACTGTGGGGAGGCCTCTGGGGAAACATTTATTCTGCCTTTAGCGCTTGCGTTTTCTGAGTCCCAGGGCACTTTGAGTCCTAGGGAGAGGACTCCATCTCTAGACCTTTTTGTGCTGTGTGACCTGGCTTTGGGGCCAGGGTTGAGGTGCCTAGTGCCCTTCCCCTGCTGGCAGCAGGCACAGCACGCAGAGCAAGGGAACCGGGAGAGTTACTCCCCTTCCACAGGGGCTGCCCAGTCGGTAACACCATTGCCGAGCGCCCTGCTCTACCCTGGGAGCCGACTGACTCAGCACATCTCTGCTCTCGGTGTCCGAAGGTGATTGTTGTTGGTTCCCAGGTTGGCTGCTGCTACTCCGAAGGTCACTAAATTGCCCTGTGGTCGGCAGACCCTCTAGGCAACTGCTCCTCGTAGCCTCAACCCTAGTCAGTACCCTAGATCTCCCCAAGTCACAAGCCCCAAAAAGATGAGGTTGGCAGCTGCTTTTTCCAGAAGGAAGGGAACATGACCCCAAATGCAGACGGGTTCCCGAGCCTCTGATGTTGCCACAGTCGGTGGCAGGTGCACATTTTAGCGCAAGCCTTCCCTTGCCTCTCGTCTTAAGATTCAACTCAGGCAACCTGGGTCTGGCTTGGGGAGATTAGAGTTGAAATCATGGGATGAAGAAGCTTCTGGATTCTGAGCCAATGGTTGAATAGTAAAAGGGGTTCACCAGACTTGATTTGATCCAATAATTGGACAAACTAGATGAAAATCCATTTTATTCCAAAAGGAGTGGGGGTGATTGTATCAAGATGTTTCTCCCCTTGAGCTCCAAGACAAGGGAGCAAGAATTCCAGGGCCTTAACTCCTTCACCGACTGAATATCTGGGGAAGACCTTCTTGCCACCTCCAGGAATCCCAAAATCTGGAGGGAGACTGGGCAAGAGCAAGAGGAGCCAGAGTCCAGCACAGATGTTTCTCAGTTATCTCTCCCCTCCCCAGCGCTGTCCATCCGGCGCCAGGGGACGATGGCACCTTCCCTCACAGGGACTCCCGCCTGGTCCGAAAAGAGGCCTCGATAACTCTAGCAGGGAGCTGCGCCAGTGCAGAGCTCTGCGCACCTGAAAACCGCTAGGACAGGCAGACCCTGGGAGTTCTCTCCAGTATACAGGGCCTCCGCTCCTCGTTCCCGCCTGACAAGGTGTCTCGAGGACACTGGGCACCAGGGACTAGGTTGGCCTTTGTGCAGTAGTGACCGCCGTCATCCTATTTCATGCCTGACCCTTCCCTTTCGGATCTCTGGACAAGGTCCAACTGAGATGGGCAGTCCTACACCTTCGAGGGGCAGCCCAGTGCGCACTCTGTCCTAAATAGGGTCCTGGGCAAGGAAGGAAGTAGGGGCTGATATGGCCCTTGGTCACCTTGGAAAGCCAAGGGTCTTGGTTTACTGCTCCCTCCCCGTGGAGGAGAGGTAGCGCCTTCTATCCCCCCAGTTCCCATGAAACAATGCAACCGAACAGCTATGTCCTCCAAATTGGAGCTGTGTTTCCATTGTGCAAAAGTGGGGCTGGTGACTGCTTTACTGACCCGCCCCTTCCCGACCAGCTGCCCCAGCTGCCCGGACTGCACCGCTGGACGAGCCCTTTTCCTCCCAGACTGGATCCTCCTGGATTGGGTCTGTTTCCCGCCTCTCCTTTTCCCCCAGTTCTAGCCATTCCCATCCGGCCTGTGGCTGACCGTCCCCTTTCCTGCAGGCAGCGGTCAGATCCAGCTGTGGCAGTTTCTGCTCGAGCTGCTGGCGGACCGCGCCAACGCCGGTTGCATCGCGTGGGAGGGCGGCCACGGCGAGTTCAAGCTCACGGACCCGGACGAGGTGGCGCGGCGCTGGGGCGAGCGCAAGAGCAAGCCCAACATGAACTACGACAAGCTGAGCCGCGCGCTGCGCTACTACTACGACAAGAACATCATGAGCAAGGTGCACGGCAAGCGCTACGCTTACCGCTTCGACTTCCAAGGGCTGGCGCAGGCCTGCCAGCCGCCGCCCGCGCACGCCCACGCCGCCGCCGCCGCTGCCGCCGCCGCCGCCGCCGCCCAGGACGGCGCGCTCTACAAGCTGCCCGCCGGCCTCGCGCCGCTGCCCTTCCCGGGCCTCTCCAAACTCAACCTCATGGCGGCCTCGGCCGGCGTCGCGCCCGCCGGCTTCTCCTACTGGCCGGGCCCCAACCCCGCCGCCAGCGCCACCGCGGCGCTCTACCCCAGCCCGGGCTTGCAGCCCCCGCCCGGGCCCTTCGGCGCTGCGGCCGCCGCCTCGCACTTGGGGGGTCATTACCACTAGACGGGACGCCCGGCCGCGCGGCCTCCCCAGAGCCTTGCCGACTCCCTTCCCCATTCGGGGAAGGGACGAGTTTGCCCCACGTTCTGTAAGCCCAGATTTCACTCCACCTGCCGCCCCAGCCCTCCACGGGGGGCATCGGAGGCCTCCTCGATCTTCCTTAAACTCTGGATTTGCCCCACCTCACCCCCAGCCCCCCAAGGAGGGCGACTGTGTCCCCTCTTTATTTTATCTCTCTCCTTTTTTTCTTCGCCTGACCTCTCACTCCTAGAAGCCCTCTCCACTGTGACCCCTTGTTTCCCAATTCCAAATCTTTTTTCACCTTTTCTCTCCCCCACGGAGCTGCCCCAGATCCCGGCCCCTGGAGGCCTCCCACATCCACTCTTCCCGGGACTTGAGCAGGTTTGGTAAAGGCCACAGCCCCCCAAGACTCATGGTCCCGTCTCTCCCCTCCCCACATCCTGGCTGAAGAGCCCGGTGTGTTTCTATTTCCTCTCAGCCCCATTAAAGCTCCCCAGCTCCCCGCTGCCTCCTCTCTGATTCTTCGCTGCTCCAGGACCCTTCTGCGAGGGGGACGGAGGGAGAGGCGCAGCCCACGTCCGAGCAGAAAGGTTTTCAGGGACGAGCTCCAGAGAACGAGGGCACAGCAGGCCTGGGTGCTGCTGGGCAGAGCGAGGAGGCTGGGGCGTGGGCTCAGCCTGAGAGGGAGACGACCCGCTACCTCCCTAACCTCGCCCCACCGCATCGCACCCCACGCCACCTCATCTTCCAGCCCTCCTGTACCTCATCCCACCTGCTCGCATCTCACCCGTCCTGCCGCCTGCTCCTCGCCTCCCGGCCTCTGTCCCCCGTCCACCCTCTCTTCTTATCCAATTCTCATTCCCACCCCCTCTCGCTCGCTCACTCCCGCCGGCCGCCCCCGGTAGCTGTGGCCACCGCGCCTCCGGTTCTGCCCGCTCACTTTTACCGTGTTCTCCCTCCCGCCCTTCCCGAGCTCTCGGCTCCTTCTGGGGCGTGCGGCTGCACCTCCTTCTCGCGGGCAGTGCGCGCCCTCTGCTGGTGAGAGGAGGGTAGGGTAGGGCTACACTACGCCTCGGAAGGCTTGGGGCGCCGCGCCGCGGAAGCTCCGGGGCCTTGCCACACTGAGCCCCGGCAGGGCTCCAAACTTCCTTCAGACTCCAAGGGAAAGGGCAAAAGGAGCTCCCCGGCCCTTCATCCCAGATCCGGCCTTGGGAAGTCGCCTGGATCATCCCGGCTGTGTCCGTTTCCTCACCACGTACGATTGCGTCTGAATACTGCACCCGATGGTCCCTGCTCTTTGCTCTTTTCTCTCCTTTTCTAAAACTTGTTGGTTCAAAAGTAGCCTTAAACGCCTTCTTTAAACAAAAGCGAAAACAGCCCTGGAGAAGCCCCTGAAGTGCCCAAGCGAACCCTGGCTCTCATCTCGGTAGTGCTGGTGTTTCCTTCCCAAGTCCTATTGTGCTAAGCAAGGGCTGGTCTCTTCGGGGACCAAAGTGTGTAAGGCAGGAGGCGATGGCTGAGATGTCCCCGTGCCTCGTGGGCAGGAAGGGGAAATGCAGGTGGAAGGCTGGACATTAGGAGTGGGCGTGGCCCTAAATTCTGCTTCCCAAACAATGCTGGGGAATTATCCAGGTCCACTTTGGGAAAGAGCCTTTGCTTTGTTCATTTTTTTTTTCACTTTTTTTTCTTCTGATTTTCCAAATAATGCATGCTCAGTGTAGAAAATTTGAGAAACACACACGCGAGGCTTCTGTTAAGTGTTGGGTGACTGAAGAGTGTAATGAAGCACGGGGGGGTTGTCACCTATAGTCCTATTGCACAGAGGCCGTTACTGATAACTGTCGCATCTCCTTCCTTTTCTCTAGGCCTTAAAAGATCTGTGATACTCTGCTTTCCTCACCTAACATTCTGGCATGGCATGCTCCATGTCCTTAGGTCCTCTAGGCCCACAGGGCAGGAGAATGAGCTGGGGTAGGACACAGAGTAGATGAACCAGGGAGAGTCTGGCCACAGACTTACACATTGAGCTCAGTACTTGCTTTGGAGAGGAAAAGGGTTTTTTTTCCAGTCCTTTTGCAGGGAAGGAATGTGCCAGAGGAGAGACAGCCAGCCTCAGGAAACAGCCCTCTAAGAATTGTGGGCTGAACTCAACAAAGGAAAAGTTTTCTAGCAAGGAGCACAAGACCCTGCTCTTGGACCTTTAAATAAAACAACAGGCCAAGTGTGGATCACAGCAAGGGTGGGACTAGCAGAGTAGGTGTAAAGCAGTGACGTCTTAGGCAATGTAGGGTGAAATGCAAAACACGTCATTGTGATCTGAGGATGCGTGGGTGGAGGTGTGGCACCCAGGATGGAGGAAAGGCCCCAGCTGCTTTAATAAATTTGCCCCCAGCAATACTGTACACAGTGTTGGACAACACAGGAGAAGAACAAAGGGAAAACACACAGTGCAGTGGACCAGGAAGTAAAAAGAGAAAGAAGTCTGGAAAACCAAGAACAGTGCAAGATGTAGCCTGGAAAGTCACTGGGGGAAGGCAGCTAGGAGCTGTCCTTTATTCAAAAGGAAGACTCCACGCCAGCCACAACCTGAAACAGGTGTCCTCTCACCACACCCAGGCTCCTGGGAATCCAAGCCTGTCCTCACTGGTCTTTGGCCTTTGGAAGTGTTGATCTCACTACTGCTTCCCTCTCCCCACCCAGAGACCAGCCCCTCTCGCATTCCCTGAAGTGCTCAGCCTTTTCTCTAATGCCTGGTTCGTGTCCCTGGTGAAAATAAGGCTCACTCGCTTGCCAGCCCCCACCATGGGCTTGCACCACAGAGATTATTGGGTGCCTTCACCCCCACCGTTTTACCCATCCCCCCAAAGTTAGGCAGGAAGACAGGGCAAGTATGACTTTATCCGCTTGGAGGATGAATAAAACAAGGGCCAAGATGCTAATGAGCTGGCCAAAGTCTCAAGGCCCATTCTGGCACCTGTGCTTCCTCTGCCGGCTCTTTCCCCGTTCCTCTGCTTGACTTCTCTGTAGTCCCCAGCAGCCTGATTACCCTGTTTTAGGATCACTCCTGTGCAGGGTGATGTAGACCCATTTCCCTCCAGTAACATGTGCTCTGTGTCCCTAAGCTCCCTCTGACATCACTCAAAGATGGACTCTAAAGCCCTGTCAGCATGTGATGTGAGGACATCAGTGTCCACTCTGAGACTTGCATGGTCACAGAGCAGCCATGCCACCAAGGGCACCTAAGCTGACAGCATCTCTCACACATCAGCTCATGTGGCCGCTCCGCGTGGATTGCTGTGATATACTCTCTCAGAGCCTTCTGCTCTTCTGGGCTTCTTTCCTTCAATGTGTCTTTAAAAGACATCCAAGGCCACTTTAGCTTGTTCCTTGAGCTATAATTCATGTTAGGTGGACCTGTTGTTAATAAAAATAAGTCTTACTATGCATAGAGCCTCACCCTGTACCAGGCTCTGTCCTAAGCTAACGTTTTACAGGTGGTGTCTCCTTCAACCTGACCACAACTTGCCAGGGGCAAGTGGTTACTTCTATCTTCAGATGAGGAAACTGAGGCTTGGAGGGGTTAAGCGGCCCAGCCTGTGACCCTAGAACTCAAGTCCTCACCATCCTACTAGTTAGTTCTTTTGCTGGGCCTTCCAAATAGCTCCCTCATAAACAGCCCACCGCCGGCCCATTCTGCAATGCCCATTTTGTGCCTGGCCTAGTTGTCCATTCACAGCAGAACACTGGCTATAAAGGACAAGTTGACAGCTTGTCTTAAAAGTGTCTTGTTGGCCGGACATAGTGGTGCATGCCTGTAATCCCAGCACTTGGGAGGCTGAGGCAGGAGGATCGCCATGAGTCCAAGGCCAGCCTGGGCTACATAGTGAGTCCAAGGCCAGTCTGAACTACGTAGTGAGACCCTGTCTCAAAAAAAAAAAAAAAAAAGTGTCTTGTTGGGGCCCTAACTGATAAGGAACAAATTGTGTTCTGCCAGCCTTCCCTGCCCTACCTATGGTCCCACACACTCAGCATGGGTCACCGTGCTCAGAGGCGGGAGTGGGGCGTGACTGCGTCTGGCTTGGGTGGTGTGTCCGGCCTTGGCCTGGCCAGCAGGATTTCTCCATGGCTGTGCCGGGATGCTGTATCTCACAAGCTTCTCAATGTCCCATCAACTGTGACTTTTTCTATTTTCGAGAATTCTCTCTTTCTGGATCCTGTTTGCTGTTTCCTTCCTCACATGATGACCTTGTGATCAGAAAACAATGTAGCATGGCAGTTAAGAGCAAGGGCTCTGCGTTGGACTTCCTGGGCTTGAGCACGAGCTCTGTCATTTACAAGCCATGTGACCTCAAACAAGTCACTTTATTTCTCTGTGCCTCAATGACCTCATCTGTAAAATGGATATGATAGAAATAGAATCTACCTCAGAGGGTTGCAATGTAGATGAAACGGTTATGTAACTACCTTGTACATCTGTCGATGTTTTCTACTATTAGATAAGGAAAACCAACCCAAAGCAAGCACCTCTCTCCTCTTAGCCCAACCAGATGTCTTGGGAAGGAACCTGAATGACTGCACTTCCTTTTCCCTGCCAGTGCAGGCCTCAATCTGGGCCAAATGGTGGGCTTCTCCAAGACCAAGCTCTTGACTGGGTTTGGAGCCACAGCCGTATCATCACGTAGGTTGGATTCCGGTACTCAGAGTATCTTCCTTTTCTTTCTGGGGTAAGAAGGGAATCACTGAATTTGGAAAGATAAGATCTCAGCTAGGCACGAGCTCTGTGGCTTTGGGAAGATGTCTACAATGTCCTGAGAGTTAGTTTTCTCCTCTAAGATGTGGGCAGTAGTAACACTCCCGTGATTGCTGTGTGGGCTATCATGTGAAATTTGGAAGTGAGTGTTTTTACAGCAACTAGTATCACCATAACTAATGCCCAAATTGCATTTGACTTTACAACAATGCCCTGGTGACATTGTTATTCGCTCTCTTCCTCAGATCAGGAAAACTGAGGCACAAAGTATTAAATAACTTGCTTGGGATCACAGAGCTGCAAAGTGGTAGAGATGCAATTCAAATGCTGGTAGCCCAGGTTTTACTCCCTTCCCCACCCTTAATTTCCCTGATCATCATTTGTGGAGGAAGTTTCAATTCTGAGAGGCCCAGGATGTGGGAGGCTGATATGCCCCATCCTCAGGCCAGCTCCGGAACAGGCTCCCAATTCCAGCACTTGCCAAGGGTTCCAAACAAGTTACAAAGTGAGAAACACGGTTTAGAAATCTTGTGGCCCACTGCAGCCCTTGTACTTGTATTTATCTTTACCAACAGTAGAAGAAATCAGATGGACGTGGCTTCAAACGCCACCTCAGCCTATTTTTTGTGGGACCAAGAAGGCTACTTACTGTCTCTGAGCCTCAGTGGCCTCACTGTAAAGACCCTGATTAGACCCACCTTGAGGGACTGCTGTGGGGGCGGAGCACGTGCCTAAAAAGCCCAGCACAGAGGGCTGCGCCATGACTGTCCTCCTCCCCAGGACTGATCAGCCCACAAGCAGAGACCTGAGCTGCAAGCTCCTAACGTTTCCCGCCAGTTTAATCCTCAGACTCTGTGCCTCGGTTCTCCCTCCTTGAGTCAGAAAAGCTCCTTCCTCGAGGTTAGAGGAGAAGGAAGTCGCTAAAGAAGGCTGAAGGGCCAGGCCCTGAGTGTTGGGTTCCTCTTTCTGGAAGAGGCCAAGTTGCTTAGCAACACTGCAGCAGGCATCAGGGAAGCTCCAGGAAATGCTGTCCTTTTTTGTTCTGCAGCATGGAGATATCCAGGGCAACGCTGGATAGGAAGGTGAAAGAGGAAAGTGGGAAAAGGTCCCAGACTCTGACAGTAAATTCCCTATGACCACCTTCCCAGTCTTCTCATCCTTTCCTCCTTGGTTTTTCACATTTGACACACGGTTCTAGGGACCATCCTGCAGACACATCTGTGAAATAGTCACATCTGTCGTCGTGCACTGAAGGGACAGACTCTGGACCACCTCGTGCTTATTCTACACTTCACAGCCTACAAACCACGTCTGTATACATGATTTCACCTGATTCAATGGCCTCCTTAGCAGTGGGAATTTTTTTTGTGTGTGTGGGTACTGGGGTCGACCTCAGGACCTTGCGCGCCAGCAGGCGCCCGTGCCGCTGAGCGATATCACCGGCCCTTTTTTCATATGTGGGTTCTGGGAGTCGAACTCAGGACCTCGCGCTTGCCAGGCAGGTGCTTATGCCGCTGAACTATCTCACCGGCCCTAGCAGTGGGAATGTTATTACAGTCAGCCCTTTGTATCCATGGGCTTCACATCTGAGTATTTAACCAACCATGGAGAGAAAATATTTGAAAAAAAATTTGCACCCATTGCCAAGCATGGTGGCACACGCCTGTAGCTATATGGGCAGCTGAGGCAGGAGAATTGCAAGTTTGAGGTCTGGCCAAATTAGTGAAACCCTGCTTCAAAAAAAATGTTTTTAAAAGAGGTGAGGCTGTAGCTCAGTGGTAGAACACTTGCCTAGCACATGGGAGGCCTTATATTTGATTCCCAGAAGTAAAAATAAATAAATAAATAAATATTGCATCTGTACTGAACATATACAAATTTTTTTGTGTTTACTCTATAAGTAATAGCATTAAAACAACTATTTATATAGGATTTATATTGTATTAGATATTACAAATAATATAGAGATGATTTAAATTATATAGGATATGCGTAGGTCTACATAAGGGACTTGAGCATCCACTGATTTTGATATTCATGGAAGGTCCTGGAGCCAATCTCCCTCAGGCACCGAGGTCTGCATGGGTTCCTACATGACAGATGAGGGAAACAAAATCCTAAGTCCCACAGTGAGCCAATAGAAGAGCCCAGATTTGCTGCAAATCTCAGGTTACTTCCACCACTCCCTACTAGCATGGATGGTAGTTCAGGCAATAAGGCACACAGGTGTGCATGTCATTCTAATGGCTTAGGTGCCCCCAAGATGCACCCCTCCTCACCCTTGTCACCAGGTATGTGGGTTGTAGAGGCAGGGCTCAGCCCTCCTTCCCTGCTGGCCTCAACAAGCCTGGAGGGAGGTTCCTGGAGTGAGAAGTTTCGGTGCGGGTGTCTGTCGTGCTGGCCCAAAGGCCTAGGCTCAGGAATGCTGCTTCACTGGGGCCAGGCTGGCACAAATATCTACACGCCAGCAGCTGAGGCATGTCCTCTGGCTAGCATTCCAGAGAGAGGCACATGGGTCCCACTGGAACCCAGGCCTGGCATCAAGGAGTAAACACATGCCACCCAGGTCACAGGAGAGCTCAGGGGAGGCCCAGGCTTCCACCCCTGCCACTGTCTCACCAGCCAGCACAGCTGGTCAGAGCATCCCAGGGCCCCATTCTGGAGGGTGTCTCTGTTCATATTTATTAATAGTACTCACTATCATAGCATAGTTGTCACCCCAACAACAGTCATATTGTCACTCCTGTCATAGGCATTTGATCGACACAAGAAATCCAAGAGTCTTGTTTCCATCTGACAGATGAGCACGACCTGACCCCAGGGCCCGAGGGATCATGTATGGAGATACATTCCCAGCCCTTTTCTTAAGTTTTGTTTTGAGACAAGATCTTACTGAGTCTCTAAGTTGTCCAGACTGGGCTTGAACTTGTGATCCTCCTGCCTCCCACCATGGCACCATTTGTGATGGTTAGGGTTTTGTCAACTTGATTGGCCTGGGAGCCTTCCAGGGGATTGGTGGAGCACACACCTGGGTGTGTCTGGGTGGGTCATGGAGGCAGGACACTGGGTACTGTCTGGTCCCTGGCCCCTTCCTCCCCTGTGCTTTGCTTCCTGGCCACAGTGAACAGAGCGGCTTTGCTTCACTGCACTCTTCCGCCATGACACTCCCACCTTGAAGCCAGCCGACCATGGACGTGGTCAGTTTCCCCTGAAACTGTGGACGAAATTAAACCTCTCCTCCTTTAAGTAGTGGGTGTCAAGTATTATGTCCCAGCAACCATGAAGCTGACTAATACATGGAGAAAATTGAAGTTCACATAGATGGAATAACTGTTTTATATCACTAGCTAGCAAAGAATAGACAATATACTCAAACCTCTCATTCCTAGTCTTGTTCTGGGCACCACACTGTCTTTAATGTCATGGGAGAGAGAGGAATATTGGGGGAGAATTCATCTGCGCTTCCTATATTTCCCAAATTGCATATGCCAGCACTACATTGTCAAGCATGGTTCAGCTGGTGCTTCACATAGGATGAGTCATTGGAGTAAGTATCTTGATTTAAGTTTTATCAACTTCTAGAAAATGATTTGAGATAATTTACTAAATAGCAGTGTACCTGAAACAGAATATTCAAGTTTTAAAAACATTAAAAAGCAGTTAGTGAAATATGAGAAGCATTCCCATAAAAGTTAGGGACTAGGCAGGGATGTTGTTTTTATCCATTTTAACCTTGTTAAATTGCTGCAACTGAACATTGTACCAAAGATCTTACTCAATGCAATACGACAAGAAAAGATATAAGCTATGTGTAACTATCAGACAGAAAGGTATTAACTGTCCTTTTCTGCAAACAGCATGACTCCCTAGCTAGAAAATCCAACAAATTCAACTGGAAAACAATTAAAACTAATGCAATGAAATTTCAATAAGATACAAGATCAATTTGGTTAAATCTCTGGTTCTCCTATAGTTGTATGAAGAGAAAGAGCTGATAATAATAGATTTATAACAGCAATAAAAATATGCTCCCGGGTCAACCTAATGAAAAACATGGGGAACATACAAATGAAGGAAACTAAATCTTCACAAGAGAACATAAAAGGAGACCTGAATAAATGGGGAGACTAGCATGCTCCTGTGTGGAATGATTCAAATTGAAAAAATTTATCAAATCTCTCGAGATCGAGCTATAAAAGTGATGCAGTCCTAGTCCAACATTCAAAGGGATTTTATAGAATTTGACGGGCTTGGTTCTAAATCTCTTGTGGACTATATTTAGGAAAATACAAAACAATTTTAGCAAAAAAAAGCATATTGCAAATGCTTTACTAGCTTACAAGTTATTAAAGGTGTAATTTTAATAACTGAACAAAATAGAACCTTGAAGCAGATCCAAGTATGTGTGTGAGAATTTCATAAATAGTAGGATGGTATTTGCCGGGGAGAAGGAAAGACTGTTCAACATTGGCACAACTTGCTATTAATTTGAGAAAAACAGTTTTATCTGTACTTCCTACCACCTACAAAAATTCCAAAATAGAGTAAGAAACGAAATAAGTACACTATAAAAGTACCAGAATAAAAATTTTAAAAATTGAAATGCAAAAATAAATCAACCCCTAAGCCCAGCATACAACAAGAACTCTGAAAAGAAGAACTAGAAATCATTTTGGAGGAGTTATTATATTTGGCTGTGTACTGATTGGCAACCAAAGACAAACATGGAAACTGCTGCTTTTTTTAGTTCATTTATTCAGTGCATAAGGAGATAAATGAGAGAAGATCTGATACATGGATGGTTATCATAACATTGTTTATGGTAACATGAAGTTGGATACAATGTGACAATGTGAGGGAACACCAGCTCTCATTAACTGACAGAGTACTACATGCCAGGCACTGTGCTAGTTAGTACTACTTGTTTAAAGGGTGTGAACAACTTAAGGTGAAGGGAAATTTATCCTTAGCTTTATTATTTGAACAGTGATTCTTCTGTGGCACTTGTTAAAGACAGAGAAGGGTTCTTTAAATGGTCTTGGATGGATCCTGTGAGAGTGTGTGTTTATGTGCGCCCATGCTACACACACACACACACACGCATGCACGCACATGCATGCACATGCAAACACACACACAAGCAAATGTGCACACTTGCTGGGCTAGATAGGGTGCTCCCATATCCAGCAAGGGACATTCTTAAACCCTAGGGATTTGGAAACAGCTTAAGGAGAGAGAGAGCAAACTTTGGATGTTCAGTTGTAGCAATGATAATAAGGCGTGAGAGAGGAGGGGATGGTACTGTAGATGTGTGTTTCTCCTTTTCCAGACACTGCCTAGGCTCACTCTTTTCCTCTCCCTCTCCCTCTCTCTTCCCTCCTTCCCACTGCCTCCCTCCTTCCCTCCCTCTCTCCCTCTTTCTCCTTCTTTCCTTCCTTTCTCTTTCTCCCTCTCCCCCACCCCCATCTCTCTAAGTGTGTGCCCAGAACTATGCTAGGTACTGGGGAATCTAGCAGTGAACAAGGTAGATATTTTACTGAGAGGATGAAAAAATTTTTAAATTGTCCAGTGGCGTCAAATAGTCAGAAGAAAATTAGAAGTATATGATGAAGGGTGATTGTGGGCTAGGTAGATGTGAATTCATCAGAAAGGAGGTGGCTGTTAAGTCAAGTTCTAAATGCTATTTAAAGATTCTCTCTCTCTCTCTCTCTCTCTCTCTCACACACACACACACACACACACACAGAAATATGAGATCAGGTTGAGGATGTAGCTTAGTGGTAGAGCAGTGTCTAAGGCCCTGGGTTTGATTCCTAGCACTAAAAAAAAAAAAAGGAAGGAAGGAAGAAAAAAGAAATAGGACTATGTCATAATGTTTTTAATCTATTATTTTCATGACTTCATCATGGTAATTTGTTATATCATATATATATATATATATATATACACATATGCATAACTTTTATGATCCATAATGTTCCAATGAATAACAAGTTATCACAATTTAAATTTATTTAATTTCCTGTTGATGTTCATTCATATTTTATCTAGTTTTTTTATTATAAACAATCTTATAAGTTCTCATGTATTATATTTTTTCCCACTAACATATTTGTGGTATTTTTCTTTTCTGAGACAGGGTCTTGCTATGTAGTCCAGGTTGGCTTTGAACTCACTGTGTAGTCCAGTCTGGCCTTGAATTTGTGGTGATCCACCTGCCTCAGCCTCCTGGGTGCTGGGGTTCCAGGTGAATGTCACCTAATTGGCTCGCCAGTTAACTCTTTAGGGCACATTTCTGGAAGTCTGGTAACTGGGTCAAAGAGCACACTGCTTTCCACATTTTGATCGATAGCCAGTCTTCCCAAAAGACCAAATTAATCTTCATCAGTTATAAGAGCTGTGAACTCCTATAATTGTGTTGACTTAAATTCTTTGGCTAATAGTGAAAATAAGTATCTTATTACTTGTTTATCAATGACTTACATTTCTTCTTGTGAATTACCATATCTCTTCATAGTTTTAGTTATTTTTCTATTGAAAATATATTGTGTTGCAAAGGTATTCTCTCAGGTCATTGCTAGTCTTTCAACCTTTTTTTTATTGAGGGGATACAAAATAAATAAGTGACAAAAATCAGGTTGGGCCAAAAATGAAGAAAATAAATAGGGGTATGTGATAGAAGATAACTTTTTTCCTTCTCCTTCTCCTTCTCTTTCTTGACATTCAAAAGTTTAAGTGGAGTCAGATGAACCCACCTTTCCTTTAAGTCTTCTTACCCCTAAAAAGATATTCTCTACCTGCCTAAGATGCAATAACAGCAACAACAGTAACAAGCAACTTATATTTTCTTCGTTTTAAAATTTAATATTTACTGCCATACATTGTTAATTACCATCTTTTAAGTACACAAACAACATAAAATATATTTAAATGTAAAAATAAAGTGAAAGTCTTTCAGACAACATCAATCCCAATCCCGTCCCACAAGTTACTTCTTAAGGGTGATGTGACCTTCGGTTCAATCTCCACAGCCAAAACAAAGCACAACTCCCAAAACTCCTTCTCGTAACTCTTTGTGCACTTATTCAAGTATTTCTCTAGCATCGATACTATGAGCCGGGGTTCCTGAGTAGAAAGGTATGTACACGTAAAATGCTAATAAATATTTTCAAATTGTCTCCTATTCTAAGGCTTTTATAACGTTTTACTTTTTAATTTAAATGTCTGATCTTTGAATTTATTTTAAGGTAAAGAATGAGAGGAGACTGATCTTTTTTCTTCATGCAAAAGTCTACCCACCTGTACTAAAATCATTTACTATTTTTTCCCAATTAATTTCAAATGGTGCTTCTGTCCTATATTAAATTCCCATGTATGCCAGAGTTGAGCTTTGGATTATCTATTCTGCTCTATTAGTATATCTATTCCTGTATCAGTGGCATATATTTGAGCTACCTTAGCCCCTGATATATTTTAACATCTGAGAGTGCAGGCTCTCTATCACTGACTCTTCTTTCTTAGGGTTTTATGGTATTCCGTATTTTTCTAGGATAATATGTATGTTTTTTTCCCTGCTTGTTTTTGAGATGGGGTCTCACTATGTTGCCTAGGCTGCTTTGGAACTCCTGTGCTCAGGTGATCCTCCCTCCCCAAACTCCCAAGTAGCTGGGAATATAAGCACACACCACTGAGGTGCTACATGATTGTTTTAAGGAGTAGCATGTAGAAAATTTGTAAGGTAAAGAAATTTTGAGTTCCATGTGTACATTGTTCATTGTCATTCTTCCTTGCTTTTAGGTTGCCATATAAAAATACACAGATGGCCTAGATGTAGCTCAGTGGTAGTGCACAGGCCCTTTAGGAAAAAAAAAAAAGGCTTGTGTTCAATCCTTAGCACCAAAAAACAAAACAAAACAGAAATACATACATATATATATATGTGTGTATATATATATATATATATATATAATATATATGCAGGGATTAATTTTAAGATTTATGGGGCTTATAGCCAGGCATGGTGGCACACACTTGTAATCCCAGCACTTGGAAGGCTGAGTCAGAAAGATCACCAGCCTGGGTTACATAGTGCGTTCAAGGCCAATTTAAACTACATAGCAAGACTCTGTCTCTAAATAAATAAATAAATAAATAAATAAATAAATAAATAAATGATTTATGGGATTAAGTAGAAGAAACTTATGTAACTTGAGTCCTGAGATTTTTGCTCTGCAGTTTATCTACCTCATACCCAATCTTTCCTCACATTGGTCTAAACAATTTTTCTACTTGTCATCTGTACTCCTTTCCTGTGTGGGTATAAATAACCTTCTTTGTAGAATGTACAGCAAGGTGCTGAAAGAGAAGGTCATGGTCTTAAATAAAGGTCTTGAAGTGTTAATCCCTGCTGTATTGAGGCCACTCACAGCAAATGTTGTCCACGATTTATAAGGGGATCAGAATGCCACTTACAAGGCCAGGGGAGGGCACATGAAGAAGGTCATTGATCCCTTATACCTGGCTTCCAGCTGTTCTGGGTCATGGTGGCCTCACTGGAGGAGTTGCTTTCACAGGTTCAGTTGTAGAAATCATCCAGAGGTGGCCACTGGGTGCCTAAGGCAGGGTCCCCAGGGGCAGAGGCCATAGGTTGTCCTCCTGCATATTGCCAGATGCTCTGGCTGCTGCGCACACTGCCTGGCAGGCAAAGCAGTTACCATGACAACCCCCTCCATGTCTGTGAAGTTTTTGCATTTCTCCTTTTCCAGTAAGTAGCAAGGTATTCTAGGGACAGGGGAGCACAGTTCTCAGGACAGGATGTCCTCTGCTCCAGGAAAAGGGACAGGGAAGGGCGGGGTGAATATGTGTATGTATTATGATTGAATGAACTTTCGTCATATAAATGTATTCGTGCCTGTTTCTGGGTTAAAACGTGTGCCTTTGGTTATAGATCGATGCATGTATCCGCATGTATTATGCAAAGGGGCGGATCACTGGCTACCCACCCATTTGTTTTCCTGCTCCCTTCCACTTCCCTCTTTTATTGCCCCTCTACTGGAACAGTGGCCCAGGCCCTTTGCCAGGGGAAGTGCTGAGTCACGGCCCAGCTGGGTTTCTGTCTCTTATCCTTATCTCCATTCTTTCCTCAGTCTACCCCTTGGCCTGCCGGGCTCTCTCTTTCACCATCTCACCACTTCCTCCAGGTTCACTCCTGGGCAGTAAAGGGAAGGCACCTTACCCTGCTTCTGCATTTACTCTTCTCCCTCTGTCTTTTCAGAAGCCATTCCGGGCCCTTCTTCCTACTGTCCTCACCGAGTTTGACCTAGGAGGCTAATTCTTCCATGTATTCTCGCTGACCCTCCTCCAGTCCCGCCCTACCTAATCGGATTATAGCAGTGTCTCATGCTTCGGGGCCTGGCAAGGAAAGTGGGATTTAACTCGACACCACTCAGAGGCTTATTTTTCCCCCCATTTTAAGTCTCCAGGGTCAGACCGCAGGTTCCCGGAGGCCCGCGCCAGAGTGTGTAGAAATGGGAAAGTGCTCTATCTTTGGGTTTGGGGGCAAGATCTAGATGTTCTGGGATCTCTGAGTCTTTCCGGTCTCTTTCCACTCCCATTAGTCTTCTCTAACTCAGAAACTCGAATCAAGTAGCTAATCTCGCTAACTAGTCCCAAATAAAGCGAACCAGAATTGTTTCCCCAGCCAGAGCCCGGGAGAGCGGAGAAGCGGCTCCGCCCGCTCAGTCTGGTTACTATGGCGACAGCCGCGGAGTGACCCAAGTGATCCTTCCTCCCCCTCCCAAACCCAGAGAGATGACGGCACCGCGCTGACTGCGCCAAATTCCAGCCAATGGGCGACTGCTCCCGCCTTCCCTTCCGCTAGCTCTCCCCCTCCCCCTCGGGGACTCGATTCACAAATCTGAGCTGAGGATTTCCGGCTCCGGGACCCGGTGCCAAGGCTCTGGGCCCAGACCGAGTGAGAGCTGAGTCTTGCCTCCCAGAGGGCATGTGGGAAGCGAAATTCTTGGGTTCTTGGGCCAGACTTCTGTACCTCGCAGCCAAAACAGCTCACACCTTATCCCGAAATTATCCAAAAGACCTTGAAGCCGTGTCCCCAAGTCTTCCTGCCCGTTTAAGCGCCCCCCCTGCCTAAACATGTCCGTCAGCACCATGGACAGAGAACCCCAGACCTTGTCTTTGCCCGCCCCTCCCGCTTCTCTCTGGATCCTCAAGGCTACAGTGGCAACCAGCGTGGAACCCGCGAGTGCTCTGCAGAAGCAAGGCCACCTTAGGCCAGTGGAACAGTGAATGGGGTGCTTAGCTATGTAGCTAAGAAGGCAATGAGGACCGAGCAAGGGTCTCCTCTTTCAATCTCAAAGCATGGTTTTCCATCTCCCCCTTTCATCTTTGCCCGTGGCTGGACCTCTCTGGTCATTAAGGGCCAGAGTCTGATTCTCAAGCAGGGAAGGAGCTCCCAAGACTAATCTAGGTGGGCGTGTGACCTAGGCAGCCTCTAAGTAGCCCAGTAGTGGTGACGGTTGGGCACATGGCAGGGCTGAGTGTGGCAGTCAGGCCCCGCCTGAGGGTGGTGAACACAGACTTAGGCCTAGCTGGTAGGGAGAGATGGTAGGAAAAGAATAACAGCAATAGTGATTAGATAATTCTCCCTCAACGGAGGGAGGGAGGTCCCTCAACGGGTCACCTCATAGAAGGGGAATGACTTCTACTACCCTTACCCCATTCCTAAGTGGGCTGGACATTAGTGAAGAGCTAGGACAGACAAGATGGAGGTGGAATGGGGGGGTGTTCAATCTCAACCCTTGGTTACCTCATTTTACTCTCTGTAAAACGGAATCCGATTGGGAAAGGAGTAGCAGGTAGCTGCCATCAGGGACTTGACCGTCCTCACCTAGGCCCCTGTCTCTTGCCTTGCTGCCCTACTGGTGACAGTTTCATGCCGTCTCCCCTTCCCACCCTCTCCGGGGCCCAAAGAAAGGCCGGCGCAAAACCATCTGTAGGCGCTTCCAGCGCTTTATAGTTCTCCAGGACAGATGGACAGACAGACAGTGCGGCCCGCGCCGTCGGCCCGCATCATTGGCACCTTGGACACGGCCCCGGGCCCAACCCAGTCCCTGGTACTCTCCCGGGAGGATTCCAGTCCCGCTCCAGCTCAGCACCTCGGACAGTTCCCGGCCCAACCCCCCCCCCCGCCCTCCCCCTCCCTCCGGAAACAGCGAAATAAATTAAAAGGGGTGCGGGAACAACAAGAACTTAAGGATAAGGAAGAGAGACGCCCCTCCCCCTGAATAAGAAGAGTTTTCTTTCTCTTCCCACCCGTCCACTGAAGCGCCGCCGCCGCCGGGGTGGTCTCCCAGATTGATTCTGCCCCCCAAATCTCAGCCTCCAGAATGAAGCCGGCAGCCCCTTCCCTCCCCAACTCCCGGCATGCAACACGTTAGAAAAGGTAGGGAGAGGCAGTGGGGTGGGGCGAGGGACCATCCCGGTGCATGTCTGGGCCCCTAGGACTGCAGTTTCTAGTTGCACCTCACTAGATCCGAATTAAAAACAAACGGTCCCATTAATCTGGAGAGGGGCATATGGGGACTCAGTCAAGGGAAGAAATACAGGAAGACACTAGCAGAGGGAGAAGGCAGACAGGAGGAAGATGGTGACACATGGTAGAAGGGAAGCGAGAATGAAAGGGAAGATGGGGACACAGGTGCAGGAGGAGACACAGGGTACAGTAAGGCAAATGGAAAGGCAGAGGGAGGGATACAGACAGTAGGAAAGATGAAGATGCAGCGAGTGGGCGAGGAAATGGACAACCCCAGAGAACATGGACGTATAGACACACACAGCAGGGAAGGGGAGACCCGGGAAGAAACGGAGAGATGGGGACACCGACGGACGGAAAGGGTGAAGCTGGGAGTGTCCTTCCCGCACTCACCCCCCATCCCCACCCCACGCCCAGCAGATCAGAACGCCGCGGACTCCTCCGGTGTCCGGGCCTCCACCTTCCCCCGCTCCTCCTCGGTCCGGCCCGTGCTCGGGGCGGCGGTAACAGCGGCAGCGGTGGCCCGATGGTCCCGGGAGGTTCCGAGTGTGTGTCGGAGGCTGGGGCAGCGGGCGGGCGCGACCCCCGGGTTTCCCTAGCGGTCCAGGTTCATAGTCCAGTGCTTGGCTCCGGCCACGCAGCTGTCCCTGGCGGCCGAGGAGGCGGCGGCGGGCGCGCCCCCGCTGGGTGGACCCCCGGCGCCGGCGGCGGCGGCCTCGCCCTCGTTCTTGAGGTCTTGAAAGACTTGCGTGAAGAAGTGGGGGTCGGCGTTGAGACGCAGCATCTGCGGGCTGAGCCGCTGGATGAGGCGCAGGCAGCGCTGCCAGAAGCGCTCCTTGTCGGGCTCCACAAGGAAGGGCTTGAGTGGGTAGGAAATCTCGTTGCCCATGTAGGAGTAGGCGAGGTAGAGGCAGGTGAGGAAGGCGGCCTGCAGCTCGGCTGCCGACGCCAGCTCGTCCCCGCGCAGCGACTCGCGGCACAGCAGGTACACGAACACCAGGTTGGCGGGCGTGATGAAGGCCTGGTCTTGCCAGCCCTGCAGCAGCAGCGAGCGGTCCACGCCGCGGAACCAGCCCACCAGCTCGCCGGGGCTCAGCTCCTTGAGGCGGTAGCAGCGTCGGCACACGAAGTCGCCCAGGCAGCGCAGCAGCTCGCCGGTGGACGCCTGCACGATGACCCGGCGCGGAGACCCGCCGGGCACGGGAGGCACCGCCTGCGGGGCGGGAGGCGGTGGCGGCGGCGGCTTCCCCCCTCCGGAGCCGGGCGGCGGGGCGGCGGCGCTGCTCCCGGCCGGTGGCTCGCAGGTGGCAGCGGCCGCGGGCACGGTGGGCACCGGAACCGCCAGGGGCTTGGCCGCGCCGCCGCCGTCGGGGGCGTCTCGGCCCTTGCGAAGAAGGTTCTCGCGGTTGCGCTGCTGGACCAGAGGGTCGGGGCCGGTGGACGCCGGCTTGGGCGTCACCTTCTTGCTGCCTTTTTTCTTCTTGGCGGACGCCGCCACCAGGCGCTTCCAGGTGAGCGCGGAGATGAGCACAGACGGCCGCTTGAGCCGGCTCTCGCCTTTGCCGCCCTTGCCCGCTGGCGGGGCCCCGTAGCCCCCCAGCGCCTCGTCCCCCGCGGGCGGCGCCTTCTTCTTCTCCTCCTGCAGCCCGCCGGGCCTCCGGCCCTTGGCCGAGGAGGCAGGGGACAGCGACAGCACCGTGCCCATCCTGCAGAGCGGGGCCGGCGCCCGGGCCCCGGCGGGAACCCTGGGCGGCGCCGCTGCTGCTGCAGCCCCGGGGGACCCGGCGTGGGGGGCCTAGCCCCGGCCCGGGCGCGCTCACGGGCAGGGGAAGGAGCTGCTGGCGGCTCGGCGGCGGCGGCTCCCAGTCTGAGCTGCGCCAGCTGCAGCGTCAGCCCCACCCCTTGGGCCCCTTCTTTCGCCGCGCCGCGCCGCGCCCCGCCTCATACAGCCAATCCTCGCCCGAGCTGCTCTCCTGACCGGCAGCTCCTCTGACCAATAGAATCTCGCATACCAACCCCAAGTCCCGCCTTATATCCCACCCTCTGTCCTAGGTCTTTTCCCTTCACCCTGAGGGGAAAATGGGAAAGGGGGAGGAGGTGGCTGTCGTTTAGGGGTCTCCCAGGGTCAGAGCTGGGGAGGCGAGGAAGAAGGCTGCTCCCATCTCCTCCAGGTCTTAGGGCCGTGGGTCAGCTTGCTTTGATGCACTGGGTCGCCATAGCAGAGAAGCCAGGGAAACAGGCTTCCTTTCCTCCACCCCATCTTTGGGTGTGTGTATAGGGGGTGCCGCCTGGCAGCGAGCGCCCTCATTCCGACGCCCGGGTCCTACCTGGGTCGTGCTGCACTGGCTCCTGCAATCTTGACCGCAGGATGGGTTTCCTCCTCGCGCGCCCACCCTCACTCCCAGGCCACTAGGGAGGGGGCAGCAGGCACATTCTTGCTCTTCTTGTTGGCAGAGGGAGGTGGCAGCTAAGACTTCCTGCAAGTCAGAACCTGCTTCCTTGGGGGTCTTTGCTTAGCGAAGAGGGGCAGTAGGAGGAGCAAGACCCTCAGGATTTGTCTCCGGTGCCTCTGTTTGCCAGCCTGATTCTCTGTATTTGAGCTGTGGCTCTGGTCCCTAGGCAACTCCTCTTGGTTTGTTATCCCCCACGAACACACTGACACCAACATTCAGGGGAGTGATGGGCGATTAGTTCTTGGGAGAAGACTGGAAACTGGATCAGTTGGTATTCCCAGGTTTGGACGGTGTTTGGGGTCTTCTGAGTGGAAAAAGGCCCACGAAGTTGACCCAACCTCTAGCCCAGTCCTTGGTCCAGGTTGCGTCCTACCTATGTGTCTCTGGGTCTGTCTGTTCTCTCCTCAGTGCCCCTAGGGCCTTTGTCCTGCCTTTTGGACCCTAGTTCTGGGCCTGTTCTGTGTGCCTTGTAGACAGTGTACTTCCTGCTCTGTGTGGCTCCCCATCATAGGAGTCTTTGTTTCTTAAGTGGACTTTGGGCAGAGGTATGGATTTAATTGGGAGAGGAGGCTCTGCCTATGAATTCAGTAAAACCCTTTGATGTCTCTGGAGAGGCCTCCCTGTTCCTCATAGACCCAACACAGCTCCAGTGATCCACCGATCCTGTCAGGGCCAGTGCATGCATACACTGCAGGGTCCCCTCAGGCTGCAGCTCTAGCCACCAGAGGCCCCGGCTTTTCTCTGCAACCTCACAGCTCCAGCTCACTCACACCTTCCTAAAGCCCTGCAGCCTGGTTGTCTTGATTCCCCTCACCTTTACCATGGCCAGGGTCACACACAGACTTGTACCTTTTCCCTGGGAGGTCTTAATATGGTCTCTCCGGCTTCTTTGCATCCAATCTTCACTCTCCTGCAGCTCAAGCTGACCTGCTGAACCGCTTACTCCCCCCCAGAGTTGCAGGAAAATGTTCCTTCTTCTCAGCTCCTGTAATTGGCCCCAGTTCCTCCTGTAAGGCCTTCTGAGTCAGCCTTTATTTGACACCCAAGGAACCGGTAGTTAAGGAAAGGCCCCGCAGAGACTGAGTTGCTGGCGGAAACACTGGGCACGTGGCTCTGAACTGCGCGTGGATCCTCCCACCTCCGCTTTCAGGAGTCCCTTGCTGACATAAGGCCTAGTGCTCGTGTCATTTAGGACAAGATCGCTGCAGCACCCACAGATATCACCACTGTGCCACCCCTACTCCAGGCCCAGCTGTGACCTCCGTTGTCCTCTTGGTCAGAATCAAGGATTTCTTCCTCTGCTTTAGGGTCACCAAATCAGGTGTCTCATCAGAGGGTCTCATTCCCCCCTATTTGCTCTTCACCTTGCCCTGCCTCAGACCCTCTTTCTGGCTCATATGCCCCCCTCCCTCTTGCTCTAGTTATCACTCTTAAATCTCTGTGCCAGAACAGGCCAGAACTTTCCCTCAGATCACCACTGTACCTCTGTGGAGCTCTTGAAATCATGCTTCCTCCAGGAAGCCTTTCTGGACTGCCTAACAACTTAGTTAAGGGATAGCCCAAGATGTGCAAGATGAATATGGATAGAATTTTAAGAGACAAACTAATAAAAACATATCCATAAAGAGTGAGAGCATTGCTGTTATATATAAGCTGGAGGCACCGAGGGATGAAAGGGAAGGGGGTTATGTTTGTACAGGGTGAAAACTGAGTGGAATAAAAGTAGTAAAACCAGGAAGACTCCATGGAGCTGGTGGGCTTTACCAAGCAGCAATGACTTCACTGCCACATATGCAAGTGTGCTTTTCTGGTCGGGTTATGTTTAGGGTCTCTACTCTGTGATTCACTTGTCTATATTCGTATCTAGACAGTGCTTCTCTTCTGACCATTTCCAGTATGCTACTCTGCACAGTGCTGGCTGTGTCAGACTCCCCTAGATAGGAAATCCCCTGAGGCTAGGCTGCCTGTCTGTCCCCATCACTCTACAGCTTACACAGAACTGCGCTCTGTCCAAATAACATGTCATTGCCAGGTGTGGTGGCGTACACCTGTAATCCCAATACTTGAGAGGCTGAGGCAGGAGGATGGCAGGGAGTTCAAGGCCAGCCTGAACTGCATAGCAAGACCCTCTCTCAAAAAAACAAAAAACAAACAAACAAACAAACAACAACAACAACAAAAAAACATGTCATTCCCAAAGGCTCCTTAAGGAAAAACTGCAAGCCCAGACCAAGAACTGCAGGGCCCAGAGGTTTTAGCCCAAGCAGGACTGTGGTTTAGTAATGAGGATCAACACCAATTTCACCTGAGAAGAGCCCTCACTCACCTACCTGGGTAGGTGAGCCCCATCTTTAAGAGAGTTCTCCCAGCAATGCAGCCCAGACTTTTCCTCCCTTTGGCAGTTGCTACTTCCTCTCTGAGGGGCAATAGCCTAGGAGGCAGGAACTGGAAGTTCTAGTCCATTGTCAAGTAATTGTGTGACCTTGGGGAAGTCATTTCTGCTTTCTGAGTCTCTGTTTCTCCATATATGAAAGTGCAGAGATTCTGCATAGATTACTTTTATTATCAGATAAAAGTGAATATTAAAAGAATAAAATAGTGTTTTAGAAACTGTACTGAAAGAGTATTTCTAAAATCTCTTTCAATTCCACTGTTTTGATTCTAAATCTAACCTAGCTTACAAATCTGCTTCACTCTCTAGCTCCAGCCCTGTCTGGCTCTCCCTTATCTGTTTCTGTCTGACGGGTTCAGTCTTTGTGTGCACAGCATCCGAGTGAAGCCTGCACTTCTGCAGTTCAGCCTGAGAGACAAAAGAGAGGGGAGTTTGGGCTCTCAAAACGTAAATCTTCCTAGGTCCCCCTAAGCTTTAGAGGGCCTCTCCCAAAGGTGGAGAGGTGGAGAAGAAACCAAGACTGAGGTGCGGGGTCTTCCCAGTAAGTATGAAAGCTGGAGAGGCCCAGACCCTAAGGTCATTGCTCCACCATGTCTACAAGGGGCTCCTACGAAGAGGCTAGTGGCAACACAGGTTCTTAAAACAGCCAGGAGTGAGATCCATCTTGTGCATCTGGATGTCTGTATCCTGCCCCCCCCCAGCAAAGATCCTTCATGGATCTCACACCCCTACCCCAGGCTCTCAGCTCCTGAGGTGTGCAAAGGGGGAGGGTATGCACCAGCTCAGCCCCATCCCTCTCCCTTACTCAGGGAAGTTGGGTGGGGAGATAGTGGAGGGGAGCAGAACCCCTCCCCAGGTAACAGAGGAGAGTAGGGGGAGAGGAGATGAGTGAAGAGATGAGATGAAACTGACAATGGAGGTGCCACTAGCTGCAGAAAGGAGACGCCCCATTCTCACCTCTTTGCCCACTGCAGGCTCCTTGCTAGAAGTATTTAATTAAGGAGACCAAATACAAGTTTTTTAGGGTAGAGAAGAGGGTTGGAAGCACAGAGGAGAAATGTGATGCCCTGGGGTGGAGAGAAGGGACCGATTCTGAGATGGTGGAGGGCCCAAGATGAAGGGAAAGAAAGGATAGAGGTGAGCCAGGGCTTCTTTTCCCCAGCTTGAGCGCTGCTCCCTTCCCTGATGTCAGCCCTCTCCCACCCTCATCTCTGAGCTTCCTCCCTAGACACCTGGCTCCTGCTTTCACCCCGCTTTACTGCCCCTTGAGAATGACCCTCCTTGCCCAACCCTCCCAGCCCTCCCAGCACTGTTTCTCAGTTTACCTTCTCCCACATCCACCAAGCCCCTTTCTGGCCTCCTCCCCTTCACCCCACACCCCAAGCATCACCCCCATTTGTCTCCTTATTGGTGCCCAGGATAGCACTACAGATGTAGGAGCAGATCTAGAAGGGCGGGGGTGGTGGCTGTTGCTTGGCTGAGATATTCTTAGCCTGTCTGGGGGCTGGAGCTGGAATCAGTGTTTCCATCTCAACCAGGCAGGTGGCTGCTCAGAGCTGCCGCTGTGGCTGGGTCTTCGTCTAGTGCCACCTCCCTCACCCTGTCCTGATTTCACGATGTGAGTACAGACTCTGAGAAGCCTGCCTTCTCACCCCTGTGTCCTGGCTCAGGAGGTTCCCTCTGCACCTGGTCTATCCCAGCAAGGTCAGAAGCCCAGGTCTTGGAGGCTCTTGGGGAAAGAGGAGGACCTTTGAGAACTCCACTTACATGTGGCTGAGAGCTGCACACAGCCTGCTCCTCTCTGCTCCAAGGCCCACTTTCATCTGCACTCAACAATCCCTGCAGGGCACTTGGTCCCTAGCCAGGAACCATGAGAACCTTTCTTATCTCGATTTACAGGAATCATTCCTGAGAGGGGCTGACCCTTGCAGACCAGTTCTCCTTTGGAACTGAACAAGGGGCTCACTGGCCCAGATTCCTCTATGAGCAGAGGAAGGAGCCAGAAAGAAATCTGATTCCTTCACATGTAGCACAGAAAATGGTTACCACCTATACAGAGACCTACAGTGTGAGCGCTGCCATGTGGGTTCTGGAGGCATTCAGGTCTGAGTTCCAATCAAGTCCCTCCACTTAGGAGCTGGGGCCTCTGGGCAAATTTCTTAATTTCTCTGAGGTCTATAAGAGTGGCCCATCCTGACAGGGTTATTGTAAGATTTTACTGAACCTTAGAATGCTCAACAAAGCTTATAGATCCATGCACAAGCTGATTGATTACTGTTCAAAAATGTTAGTTGTTATAAGCATAACATTACTTTTATGGAGCAGGAAAAGTTTGCTTGACCTGCACAAGTTTTTGTTTTTCTTTTTTCATCTCATTAGAACATTCTTCACTGCGGAGCCTGGGTGCGACTTTCGCTTCTTTTTGTTTGGTTTCTGAGACCCAAATGTATAGCTGTTATTTTTTCTCAGCCACTGTGCTGGCAGTCACTGAGAAGTCAGAGGGCTCCTGGAGGGCTGTTTGATTTCATTCCCGAGGTCATGAAGCCCTCATGGTGTATCAGCACTGGACCCTTCTCTGGTCCCACTGCAGGGTCATTAGTCCTGTGAACGTGTTGTGTGCTGGCCCCAAGTTCTGACCGTTCTTCTCGGGAGCTGTTCTGTGGCTGTTAATCCCACACACTACATATCCCCAAAGCCACAGGGACTCTATGTATAGTCAATTCTGCTTTTCTAGTGTTTGAAGAAAAGTGTTTTGCAAAATTATAAAGTCCATGTGAACAAATGCTTTTGAGAAACTATAGCTTACGAGGTACTGGGCTAGGTGGTGGGAACACAAAAAAATATGAAATAGGGCTCCAGCCCCCAAAGAATATACAACATAGGCAACAGAGATGAAAAACTGATAACAAATAGTAGCAGAGTGATCAGCGCCTTAGGATCAGTTACAGGGGATGGGATTTGATGGCTCCACTAATCCTGCCCAACCCCCTCCAACTTCCATCATTGCAGCTAATCCATCTCCAGCTTGTCCTAAATTCTCATGAGCAGGGAGTTAAAATCAACTTTTAACAGAGGTCCACCTAGTACTAGGTCCTCTCCAGTACATGGCCTTCCTTGTCCAACCCCAAGCAGTTATGATAAACACTTTTCCCAAGATAGAGCCAGACCCCAGCAACTGCCTGTGCACAGTGACAAAAATTCTACCCCCGAACATGATAGGGGTTAATGAGTAACTCTTGTGAAGGGCCCTGGCAGGACTGCTTACTGCTCCAATATCTTTGTCAGATAGGAGCTACTTCTGTTTACCTCTTAGTTGTCCAGGAACAGGGGCAGGTGGGAGATGGGCTTTGAAACACATACGTTAATTTACACTTGGCTCTTCCTGGCTTCAAAATATATAGGCAACCCTTTATGTTGATCTCCTCCAAGTAAAAGGCTTTCCTATTTTCATAAGCTAGAGACCCACATAGCCTTGTTTTTTATTTTGAGTATGGAAGAGAAAGGAGTAAGATTGTCCACTAAATTAGTGGTTTCTAAACTAGCACCTGCAGGATTTTTCTGGGGGGGCAGTGGTGGTACTGGGGATCGAACCCAGGGCCTTCCATTGAACTACATCCCAGATATATATAAAATTTTGAGACAAGTTCTCACTAAGTTGCTGAGTTGCCCAGTCTGGGCTCAAGCTGCAGTCATCCTGCCTCAGTCTCCCAGAGGTCTCAGATCACAGGCATGCACCACCATACTTGGCCTTTGGGAATTTTGTAAACATATAATTTCTGGGCCACATCTCATATCCACAGAATCATAATATCATCAGTAAGCTCAACATGAAATCTATGTAAGAAAAAATTAAGAAGGAGATGGCTGAATCCCACCTGTCTTTCCAAAGAGCATCACTGTATTTGCTGGTCAGTAGCCAGCCCCCCAATTTTTGGAAAGAATATCCTAATTTGCCTTTAGGAAATCACCTCTTCTACAATTTCAATCTATGTGGTTTACCTGGTGTCAACACCTTCCTGAACCCCAGAGGTAGATGCAAGACACGGAGTTGACGAACTTCCATCTTGTTCTCAATGGTTCATGGACAGGCTGGTGACCCAAACCAGTTCAGTGAGACTGAATTCTTGGGGTTTTGCTAGGACTATTGGAAGAGAGAAGCTTTCCTTCCTCTGAGTTTGCTGCACTGATGGGATGAAAGACTTGGGCTTCTAGTGACTCTCTTGCCCCCACATGAAGAGAGGTTACCCAAAGTAACACATAGGAAAAGTAGAGTCAATACACAGAGGGACGGATTCCCAACACGACTTTATCCTGAGGTAGCTGGGCCTGATGTAGTTGCATGAGCCAATACAAACCCCCTTCAAATCTTTTTCTAATCGTAAGATAATTGAAGTCGCAAACCTAATACGTGCAAAGAAAAATATCCTGATACAGATTTCTGTCTAGAAACTTTCCTCGAAATGGATAAAAAAAGATGTGATATTTTTATACAATGGAGTACTACTCAGCCATAAAGAAAGATAAACTGGAAACTTTTATAGGTAAATGGATGTAACTCAAGAAAATACTCACGGGCAGGTGAGATGGCTCAGTGGCTTAAGCGCCTGCCCGGCAAGCGCGAGGGCCCGAGTTCGACTCCCGGATCCCACATACGAAAAAGGGGCCGGTGATATCGCTCAGCGGCACGGGTGCCTGTTGGCATGCGAGGTCCTGAGGTCGACCCCCCGGTACCCACAAAAACAAACAAACAAACAAACAAAAAAAAAGAAAATACTCACAAGCGAAATAAACCAGACGCACATTTGTAAACATCGTATTGTCTCCCTAGTGTGAAAATGCAATTTCACTGTGACTATTCCATTCCTTAGTCTTTTATTTTTACCTAGCTTTTACATGGCTTAATCTTATACTGAGTAATGTTTTTCTCCAAAAGGTATTTGTACATTCTGTAATTCTTGAGTTTGTTAATACATGAGAATGTTTACTTGTTGTCTTTAAAAAAATTAATTTAAAAAAACAAACAACAACAAAAAAAAATAGAAACTTTCCTCGGGCAATCTTTCTGTAACTTCAGGGAAATACCTGTTTCGTTTTAATGCTTGAGGTGTGCAGTCCCTTATATCCGATTGTCAGTGAATGACTGAATCTGGATAAGGCACTGTTGATCTCGACTTAGATTCTGATCCTAAGATCTCATTTCCTGCTGGATTCCTCCAACTTCCCTGTTCAAAACATAGCTAGTGTTCAGACCCCAGTGACCTTTCCTCAAAGTAAAACTTCGACACAGGAAAGCTATTTCCCTACAGCCTACACAAATGTCAAATCTTTCTTCTGAGCTGCTGCCATGTTGCATTCCATAGGTATCAGCTTCCTGCTCAAGTAAGAGCTGTGATTGTTCACCTTCCGTTTTGCTTCTGAATCGCATTTGCCTTCAACCATGTATGAGGCAGCTGTGGCCACACAGAACAGTTGTCATCCTCAGGGCTATTAGCACAGGCTCTCTGGGTGCAGGGAGAGGGATGGGCTGGAGCTTGAAGGTGCCCCAGAGTTCTTGTTCAAGATTCCTTTTCTGGCCTGCTTTAGGGCAGCTTTCTCAGGAGAGTGGCTGGAGCTTTGATCAAACCACAGTTACTCATTACAACAGATTTGCATCTGTCTTTTATTTTTTTTTTTTTTGACTCCAAGGCTTTCAAGTAGTTTGTGGATTATTCTGCAACAGAACAATATTTTCTTATCCCAACATGGGATTCTATGAGTATTTGAACATTGCTATAGCTTGGCTCTTAAATGTCTACCAAAGGCCCATGTGTTAAAGGCTTGATCCCCAGAACTGTATTGGGAAATGGTGAAACCTTGAAGGGGTAGGACCTAGTTCGAGGTCTTAGATCACTGGGTTTGTACCCTTGAAGGGAACAGTGGGACCTCAGTCTCTTCTCTTGCTCCCCCATCATGAGCTGATTGATTTTGCTCTTCCATGAGCACTTGCCATGACATGCCATCAGAGCCCTGAAGAAATGAGACCAGCTAATCAGGCCTAAATCACTAAAACGGTGAGCCAAAACAAACTTTTTAAAAATAACTTGATTATTTCAAGTATTTGTTACATTGCCAAAAAGATGACTGACATGGGTATCCACTTATAATTCATCTTTTCATTTTTCTACTCATTCATTTGGTTAATACAAATTTGAGTGTACAAGAAGTGTTCATTTAGTTAAGTCTGACTTCTAGACTGATTGTATTGGAGTGGAAGACCAGTCAGTCTTAGTGGTTGTGAGTTTCTGTCCTCCCAAATGTTACATGATGTTTTCAGAAAACAAAAAGTCTGGAGCTCTGTCCTTTGAAGGAAACCATGGCCCAAGCCCATAGGGTCCCCCAAAGTCTAGCCTCTCTAGTGTTTCTAGACTGTGACTAAGGGTCAGGAATCTTTAAAGTTGTTATGCAATATATAAGACATACAAAAAGACACATAATTAAAATAATATCTCTATCACCTAGTTTAAAAAGTAAAATATTTTCTATACAATTTAATCCCTCTTATCTTCTCCTCCCCAATAACCTGCTCTTCCTACTAACCCCAAAAGAAATTACAATGTTCTAAATCTGGTATTTATCCTCTCCATATATATATAGATATTCTGTTTTAGTAAATGTGTGCATGTTTTATTGTTACATAACGATGAACAAAAATTTATTAATTCACTTCTGCAGGTCAGAAATTCAGGTGGACTTGACTTAATTCTTTGCTTAGGATTTCACAAGGCCAAAATCAAGGGATGGGCTTTTATCTGGTGGTTCCAGAAAAAGTCAGCTTCCCAGCTCATTTAGGTTGTCACCCTTTCTTGTGGTTGTTGGACATTTCTTCCTCACTTTCAGAAGCTGGGGGCTGCTCTCAGCTCCTGGAAACTGCCTGCATCCTTCATCACTTAGCCCCCTCCATTGTGAAAGTCAGCAATTGTGCACGGATTCCTTCCCGTACTCGGAGTGTTTTATTTCCACTTCTGTGGACAGCTGAAGGAAACCTTGCTTTTAGAGGGCTCATATGAGTGGGAAAGTTAGGCCCTCCCAGATAATCTCCCTCTTTTAAGGCTAACTGATTAGTAACTTTAATTACATCTGAAAAATCTTTTTGCCATGAAATGTAATATAATCATGGGAGTAACATGGGGGAGATGGTGAAGTCCACGTTAGGATTCTATTACAAATCACCATGTCTGTATCTATCTGCATCTACCCATCTGCCTGGAGACAGTTGTTCATGTTTTAACTTTGTGTAAGTGAAAACGTACCGTAACTATATTCCTCTGAAACTTGCTTTTATTATCCTTTTAAATTAGGTTTGTAAGATTTATCTTTGTTGATAACTTTGTTGATATTAATTTTTCCTGCTGCATAACATTTCACTGTATGGATACAGAAAGTTTTATTTGTTTGTTCTCCTGTGACTGTTATTTAGGTTGTTTCCCATTTTTATTACTATGAATGATATTATTATAAATACTAATTTATATGTCTGTGGTGCACATGTTTAGTCATTTCTTTAGGACTATGCCTTAGCAATATATTGCTAGGTTATTGGGCATGCATAGCATCAACTTTGCTAATACTGCTCAATTGTTCTCCTAAGGGTTGTACCAGTCTACACCCCACTACCACCTGCAATGTATGGAAGGCCCTATTGCTCTGTCTCTTCTGCAACCTATGATATTGTCAGATATTTTATTTTGGTCCCTCTGACATATGTGAAATAATTTGTTGTAGTAACATGAATTTTATTCAACAAATAAATATTTATTAAGTGCTACTACGTGTCAGGCAGTAAACAAAATAGACAAAGCCTGTCCTATAGAGTTGGAAAGGCCAAATATACATATTTATACTGTCTGTATTGTGTGTGTGTGTGTGTGTGTGTGTGGACTTTACAAGACCCTGTATAATTGTCCCTCTGCCCCACCTCTTCAGTCTCACTCCTGACTCTGCCCCCACCATAATGGCCTCCCGTTTTGACTTTGCACTGGCTGCTTCCTCTTCTTGCAACACTCTCTTAGTTATATCTCAGATTACTTCCTCATCTCTCAAGTCTTGTTAAAAAACCGTCAGCTTGGGCTGGGGATATAGCTCAGCAGCACAGTGAGCACGAGGTTGTGAGTTCGATTCCCCGTGCCAAAAAAAAAAAAAAAAAAACCCACCAGCTTAATGAAATCTACCCTAATAGCCTGCTATGGACTAAGCTGTGTCCCCCAACATTCATATGCTAAGCCCTAATTGCCAAGGTGATGCGTATTTGCAGATGAGACCTCTGGAAGATAAGATTAGATGAGGTCCTGAGGGTGGGGCCCTCACAATGGCATCAGTGTTCTGATAAGAGGAGGCCCCAGAGTGCTCCTGCACTCACACATACGTGACCTCCCCCGCCTGTCGCCATTACCTGCAGGTCAGGCAGACAGCCCGCACCAGAACCTGACCATGCTGGCACCGGGATTTCAGACTTGCAGCTCCCAGAACTGTGAGAAGTCAATTTCTGTTGGTTAGGCCACCCAGCCTCTGTTTGGTATGGTAGCCTGAGCTGACTCAGATATAACCTATTTGAAATTGCAACCTGCCTCTGGCCCTCCTTCCCTGGTCCATCTTTAATTCTGATCTATCTTACCTTGTTGTATTGTTTTCCTCTGGATTTTGGGGGACATTCAGGATTCCAGCTAGCACTAACCTTGCCCCTTTCCACCATCCTTATAACCTCACTTGCTGCCTGTCCTCTCCATCCCTCCTCTCTAGTCATAACTGCTTCCTTGCAATTCCTCAGATCTCCAGGACCAGCGCAGGAGCTGTTCCCCTTGTGCCTTCTTCCAGGTGAGCACCGATGAAGTAGGATAAAAAAAAAAATCACTGTTTTCAACCTAATTTTTTCAGTTTATAATAAATAATATTCATCTTCCTGTTGGAATAAGTATTCTACAAAAAAACCATTTAAAATGAATGTCTAATGTTCAATTGTGTGGCTACTTAACTGTTTTACCAGTATTTCATTATGAAATTTTTCCACTATACAGAAGAGTTGAAAGAATTATACTGAGAAAACTCTTACATTTCCCACCTGGAGTCTATAATTAGCCTTTTATTATATTTTTATTGTATTTGTTTTATCAGGTATCTATCACTGTATACAACACCTATTTCTCTCTCTCTCTTTTTTGATACTGGGGATTGAACTCAGGGCCTTCCCCGGCTGGGATTGACCTTGTAATTTTCCTGTCTCAGCCTCTCACACTGATGAGATTACAGGTGTGCACCACCATTTCTGGCCCAACTTGTTTCTTAAAACCTATTTCTTTTTTTGTGTGTGGGTACCAGGAGTCGAACTCAGGACCTCATGCTTGTCAGGCAGGCGCTTATGCCGCTGAGCTATCTCACCAGCCCCCTTAAAACCTATTTCAAAATAAGTAAGATCAGAGCTTAGTGATGTTTGCTTATTATTATTATTATTTATTTTTTTTTTTGTGGGTACCGGGGGGTCGACCTCAGGACCTCGCGCGCCAGGAGGCGCCCGTGCTGCTGAGCGATATCACCGGCCCCTTTTTTGTATGTGGGTTCCGGGAGTCGAACTTGGGCCCTCGCGCTTGCAAGGCAGGCGCTTAAACCGCTGAGCCATCTCACCGGCCCGTTTGCTTATTATTTTATCTTCAATGCCTAGAACAATACCTGGCAAGCTGTGGCATTCCATAAATATTTGAATCGATGAATGAATTCAGAAAAATGAGATAAAAATTAATAGCTCAATAATCATCTTGTGGGCCGGTAAGATGGCTCTGCGGCATAAGCGCCTGCCTGGCAAGCGTGAGGGCCTGAGTTCGACTCCCGGAACCCACATACCAAAAAGGGCCAGTGATATTGCTCAGGCATGGGCGCCTGCTGGCACGTGAGGTCCTGAGGTCGATCCCCCGGTACCCACACACACAAAAAAATCATCTTGCCAGGCAAACATATTGAGACACTCAACTCAGATGTCACCCTCTATAAGAAACCTTCCTTGAATGTTCTCCATTCCCACCAAACTAAGTTGAGAATCCTCCTGTGCCCCCATAATGTCCAGCACTTAGCCTCCAGGCATGGCATTTGAAGTATTATAATCATTTTACACATTTATTTCCTCCATACATTGTGACCTTCTTGAAGACAAAGATGATTTCTCATTTGTCTTTATGCCTCCATGCCCAGGACAATGACTTGCCTAGTAGATCACAAAATGGCTAAAGTATATTGAATATTTACCATGGAGCACATATTCTTCTGTGTTGCACGTAACGTATGTTATATGTATCATGTCAGGTCAACAACCCTATGAGGCAGATATTGCTATTATCATTTATCTTTTACGCAGGAAGACACTGGGTCACAGAAAGAATGAGTAACTTATCTGAAGTCAACAACTAGATAGTTGTGAAGTCGGGATTTGAACCCTGGCTGTCTGGCTCCTGAGCTTGTCTTTGTAATACCACACTGATGCCTACACAAAACTCTTCAGCAAAAATTATGAAACCTAAGCTTCAGGGACTCACTTGGCCAGACCCCTTCTGAGGTCCTGGCCGGGACCCTGGTAGTGTGTTCAGAGGCCTATATACTTTTTGAAAAACCAATATTTTAGCCCAAACCGCTTAAGACTGCAGTCTTCACTCAGGCTTCCCCTCTGTCACACATTCTCCTATGCTAGATGGTGTTGAAACGCTATAGCCACTTCTGGGATCAAGCCGCGTTTGGGATAACAATGTATTTAATTAGAGCATAGTGTGGTGTATTAGTTTCCCAGGACTGCTATAACAAATTACCACAGTCTTGGTGGCTTCAAACAACAGAAATTTCCCTCTCATGGTTCAGAATCTCAGTGTTGGCAGCGCTGGTTCCTACTGGAGGCTGTGATGGAGACAGTGTTGCATGCTCTCTGCCAGCTTCCAGTAGCTGCAGCAATCCTCGGCATTCTCAGGCTCGTAACTGCACCACTCCAACGTCTGCCTCTGTCTTCACAGCATCTTCTCCTCTGGGCCTCAACTCTTCATCTGCCTTTCTCTTATAAGGATGCCTGTCCCTGGATTTTGGCTCACTACAAATCCAAGCTGACCTTATCTCAAGATACTTACTTACATCTGCAAAGACCCTGTGACCAAATAAGGTCATTTTTGTGGTATCCCCAGGTTAGGACACAGTTGTATCTATTTGGCAGGCACCACTTAACCCATGCAGTGGGCAATGGTTGTGGAATCAGCAGATGTTTTTACGTGTAGTTGATTATTGTTTGAGAGAGTCTTCCAGGAATACAACTAGCACCCACTCACTTTGCCAACTGGCCCAGCATCATGAAGCGCGTGAGATCTGAGGTTGTATCACAGAATGCAGCGGTCCTTCAGCACGGAACCAGAAGTGTATGAGTAAACATGATTTGACATGTGTAGAGCCAGAAGCCCATCTGTGAAGGATTCTTCCAATCTTCAGGCACATGAAATTTGTAAATGGAGAATCCGGTTCTCATTGACACAAAAATGGGACTTATCTGTTATCGGGAATATACACATATTTGGTTATATTCTGAAAACATACAGTTCATATATGAAAGAAACTTAGCAGTGTTTCCAAATTAGATAACAATCTTAAATTTTTACATGACATTATTAATAAGTTCTGAAGCCCAAACAAACTTTTTAAAGTTATGGAAGGAAAACAAAACAAAACAAAACAAAACAAGGCATGATGGGCATGATGGTGGTACACAACTGTAATCTCAGAACTCCAGGAGGCTGAGGCAGGAAGATTGCAAGTTCAAGCTCAGGTAGGCAATTTAGGGACTTAGCAAGATTCTGACTCAAAATAGAAAATAAAAAAGGTCCAGGGATGTAGCTCAGTGTGAAGGCTCTGGGCTCAATCCTCAGTACTAAAAAAATATAGACTGAATTATCTTAGACACTAATAATTACAAAACTATTGTCATAGGAAGATGTGATTGCAGCAGATACAGCCAAGAAATATGGTTTTTAAAAAGTATTATAGAGGGATGTGCCAAGCAGTTAACTGATTAAAAAAAAATGACTATGTCACCCTTAATACCAGTTACTCAGGAGGCTGAAGCAGGAGATTTGAAAGTTTGAGGCCAGGCTGGGCAACTTAGTGAGATTGTCTCAAAATACAGAATAGAAATAGGGCTGCAAATGTAGCTCAGCTCTCCCTAAGTTCAATCCCCAATACTGAAAAGAAAAGTTTTTTCCATATTTTGTGATGTTTGTGGGTTTTTTTAGAAAAAGAATTTATAATTTCTTGTGATTTCTTTACTCCTTTTTCTTCTTTCTTTTGCGACAGGGTCTCACTAGGTAGCCCAGACTGGCCTTGAATTTGCAGCAATCCTTCCTCAGTCTCCAGAATGCTAGAATTGTCTCATTCTAAATAAATATTCACTTTCCTGACTAATATACTTACAACTTTATAATCTCATTTATTTATTTATTTATTTATTTATTTATTTATTTATTTATGAGATAGGGTCTCGCTGTGTAGTTCAGGCTGGCCTTGAACTTGGAGTGATCCTCCTCCCTCAGCCTCCCCAGTGCTGAGATTACAGGCATGCACCACCACACCTGGATTTATAATCTCTTTTTTAAAAATATTTCATACGTTTATTACTGAACCAATCCACTAGTGCTGATCACAGAAAAAGAAAAACCAGGTTCCCAATTAAAAGTGCCCAACTATCGAGACAGCGCTGACATTTTCAGCTTCATATGGTTAGATAATTGTGACCTTGTTACAGAATAAATGTATGCCATCTTGTGACCTTTATACAGAGTAACCGTGCTACCCTCGTGTACAATCCTTTATAGTTGCAGCTTGGTCTTCCTCTAGTGTCTCCTCTTGGAGTTGTACTTGATTTTGTTACCAGTTTTCAGGCGAATCCACTGAGGCACGAGACATTTTTGCTTGTTTCTTGGATAGGAACTGTTTGATACTGAAAGTCTTGCGAGAAGACATGGCGAGGATCAGAGGAAAGTGTGTGTACCACAATGTCAGAAAAATCGGAAAAGAGTACTCTTTTTTTTTTTTTTTTTGTGGGTACCAGGGGTCGACCTCAGGACCTCGCGCGCCAGCAGGTGCCCGTGCCGCTGAGCGACATCACCGGCCCTTTTTTCCTATGTGGGATCCGGGAGTCAAACTCGGGCCCTCGCGCTTGCCAGACAGGCGCTTATGCCGCTGAGCCTTCTCACCGGCCCTCTCTTTTTTAAGAAGGGCCCTCAAGATTGCGTGACCTTCAGGTTCCTCAAAAACAACCTTCACTCCTTGGAGTAAGACACAGGCCCCCCTCACACCTCGTTTTCACCATTAGGACAAAGGAAGGTGTCATTGTGGGGAAGACTTCATTCCTCCTGGAATAGGGGTTGCCCTGCCTGCTCTGGGTATCCACACTCCAGTAATTTATTTCTTACTGTTCTGGAGGCTGAGAAGTCTCGTGGTTCTGGAAGATCCCATGTCTGGTGGGAGCTCCTTATAGGTAGCTTCACTGTAGCGTCACATGGCTGAAGGAACAAAGGAGCTCTCTGAGACCTCTCTTACAAGGATATTAATCCTTTTTTTCCAATTTTTATTTTTATTAGTACATATTTGCAGTACATGATGATTATATTCTTTGTAGGGAGTTGGTACATGTATGTAACATATCTCAGTTCTTTTTCATCTTCTCCCTCTCCCCTTCTTCCATCTCTCAGTCCCCTTCCCATTTGCAAAAGATCGATCTCGCTATTTCCTATTGTGTAAATTTTATTTTGCAAGAGCACTAATCCTATTCATGAGGACTCCAACCGGTGATCTATTCACCTCCTAAGGCCACTACCTCCTCATACAATGGCCTTGGGGGTTAGGATTTAAACAAGACAGTTGTAGGGAGGGACACAAGCATTCAGTCTATTGCAAGGACTTTCTCCTATACCCACAATGCAACCATTAGAAGTCAGGAAATTGGGGCTGGTGAGATGGCTCAGCAGCGTAAGCGCCTGCCTGGCAAGCGCGAGGGCCCGAGTTTGACTCCCGGAACCCACATACGAAAAAAGGGCCGGTGATATCGCTCAGCGGCACGGGCACCTGCTGGTGTGCGAGGTCCTGAGGTCGACCCCCCGGTACCCACACAAAAAAAAAAAAGAAGTCAGGAAATTAATGTCCATACATTACTACTAAATAATGTATACACTTATTCAAATTTCACCAGTTATCCCAATTAAGGCCCTTTTCCAGTTCCAGGAACCAGTCCAGAAGCCCACATCTGCTAGCTTCTCAACAGTAAGGTGTTTTTTTTTCCTTTGAGACTATGTGAATATTCCATTCCTCATAAAATTTTGAATTAATTAATTAATTTATGTCATACACATTTATGGACTCCTATTTTATACAATGTGTTATAGTCTGTTACTATCTTTATTTGATGCTCATACTGTCCCAGATTTGGCCAATGAGAGCTCCCACAAGCTAATTTCTTATGCCCCTTTGACAGAATGGATATAATTTTGTAAAATGTTTCATTCTAAGCCAATCCTCCAACATTCACACTAGTTTTATCTTTTTTCCACATTTGTTAACATTCTTCTCCAACAAGGAGAACCTGGCTTCCTTTCCCCCCCCCAATCTTTTTCCTCATTGCATCAATTTCTTTGTACGTTACCAGTCTTGTGTTATCACCATTTTGTCTCCTCCCCAAACCTCCCATGGATGCCCCTCTAACTCCACTAGGGATATGATACCCTGGGCCAGATCACCCTCAATGGGAAAGCTCTTCTCTCTTTACATAGCATCTGACACTTTTTGCCACATAAGCCCACATATGATATTCTCCTCCATCTTCCTGGTCCCTAATACTCTCTACTGGACTCTTGTCCCTGGGGATGCTTTCTGTACCCCGTTCAGGCTCCTACACCCTGGACCAGGCTCCCTGTGTGTGCAGCTGCTGTTTTCACCCACATTCAGGCTGAGACACCACGCAGGGCCATCTCCACATCAAGCTTCATAATAATAGCAAACTATTCTAAGATTTTCCCATGACGTTAGGACCCAGACAAGAATGTCACTATCATTACTTCTATTCAGCATTATAATGGAGAGCTGAGGTGAACAGAAAGAAAAGGAGAAAATAAAACTGTTCATTATTCAGGGACTACATGATTGTATATGAAGAAAGCAAAAATACTAGACAGAATTAGCAAATGAGTATAACAAGATCACTAATCACTAGATACAAGAGTCAACATTTTTAAATTTTACTATATTTCTATATGCAAACGATAACAATTAGGATTTAAAATTTTAATGACATCATTTATATAGCATCAAAAATGATATACCTAGGAATAAATCTAGTAAAAGATATTCAAGATTCTTCATGCAAAACCAGCAAATATGGGCCGGTGAGATGGCTCAGCAGCTTAAGCGCCTGCCCGGCAAGCGCGAGGGCCCGAGTTCGACTCCCGGAACCCACATACGAAAAAGGGGCCGGTGATATCGCTCAGCGGCACGGGCGCCTGCTGGCGTGCGAGGTCCTGAGGTCGACCCCCCGGTACCCACAAAAAAAAAAAAAAAAAACAGCAAATATTACTGAGAAAAACCAAAAAAAACCTAAACAGATGTAGTAGAAAACATATCAAAGGACTCTACGACTCAAGAGTGTTAATTTTTCCCAAATTCATCAATAGATTAAATGTAATCCCAGCTAAAATCTCTGTAGATGTTTCCATGGAAATTGACAGACTGATTCTAAAATTTGTCTGGAAATCAAAAAGCCAAAATAGCAAAGATCATATTGAAGAAAAAAGGCAAGGGCTTATCTATTTTATTTTTATTTATTTTTATTTATTTTTATTTTAAAGAGAAGAAAAAACAAATCGAAAAAGAACAAATTTTCAAAACAGCATAATAGGAGGGTAACAATGGTTAATGCATTATGTATTGTTATCTTTATTATTTTATCTTTATTATTCAGGATACCAGATATTAGCATTCAATTGTCCAAACATTATTGGCACAAACCTTACTCTTCAATGAACTAAGTAAAATTAGTAGTGTATCTATCTTAACCATCTTATATATATATACAATTTTTTTCCCTTTCCCTTCTTTCTTTTCCCTAATCCCCCATCCCAGTCTCTCTTTCCTTTTGACCAGTTTCTTTTTGATTCACCATGTCTATTGTACATTTTGGATCTTATTTACTCTTTCAGTTTCTCATACTAGAGAGACAATACTATGCTTACACATGTGTGTCCGGTTTATTTCACTTATGAGTATTTTCTCGAGTTGCCTCCATTTACCTATAAAAGTCTCCAGTTTATCCTTCTTTATGGCTGAATAGTACTCCATTGTATAAAACTACCACATCTTTCTTATCCATTCCTCAGTTGATGGGCATCTGGGTTGTTTCCAAGATCTGGCTATTACAAATTGTGCTGCTATAAACATGGGTGCACATATATCGCTGTGGTACGATGTTTTTAACTCTTCTGGGAAGATGCCCAGAAGGGGAATAGGGCTTATCTAATAGGTATCAAGATTTATGAATTGCGAGGTGCTTGTGGTGGGAAGCACCTATAATCTCAGCTACTGAGGCCGGGGGTGGGGGGACAGTACTTCAAAGCCAGCCGCGGAATGTAGTGAGGCTCCACCCCTCCCAAAAAGGAAGAAAGGACAGATCTAAAAAATAATAATTAAAACTGGTATTTAGTGGTGAAAAGATAAACAAATGAGGAAGAGAGTCCATGAATAGATCCCAAACTTCAGGGTCACTTACCATAAAGGTACTATTCCAATGCTCTAGAGAAGGATTATTTTCTAATTTAATTTAATATTTTGCAACAAATAGTGCTGAAATAATTACAAATTTTTATCTCTAAAAATTGTAAATTTTTTTAAATTATAAATTTTTGATTGACAAAAATCAATCCTATATACATCATAGACTGAATAAAACTTCTGGGGGTTTCATTTGTTTTGTTTTGTTTGCAATGCTGGCAATCCAACCCAGTACCTCATACTTGCTAGGCAAACACTCTGCCACTGAGCTACCCCTCCCACCCTGAGTAAAGCTTTTTTTTTATGTGGGTACTGGGAACCAAACTCAGGACCTCACGCTTGCCAGGCAGGCGCTTGTGCCACTGAGCTATATCACCGGCCCCTAAGTAAAGCTTTTTGAAGATGACATAGGAAAATATTTTCATGACTTGGGGTAAGCAAAGACTTCTTAAATAGTGTGTACAATTGCTATGGATAATAACTAATACATTGGACTACACTAAAATTAAAAACTTCTATTTATCCAAAGTCACAAATGAGAGAATGAAAGGAAACCCAAAGGAAAAGAAGAAATACTATATACCTACCAAAGGACTCACTCCACAATGTAAACAAGAATTCTAGAATTCTAAAAAGAACGAATCAGTCCACAGTTCTAAAAAGAACAACTCAACTTTTAAAATGAGTAGAAGACTTGAACAGGCGTTTAATAAATGCAGATGTCTAAATGGCCATTAAGCTTTCAAAAGGGTAGTAAACTTGATTAAACATCAGGAAAAATGTAAATTAAAACCACAATAAAGGATTGGGAATTTAGCTCAGTATTAGGGCATTGCCTAGTAAGTGTGAGACCCTGGTTTCAAGCCCCAGTACCAAAAAATAAAATAAACTGAAGAAAACTACAATGAGATTATATTACAACCTGTGGAGGACCACCTGGACGACTCTCCTTGAAAGAAGAGCAATTATCTCCATTTTGGCTGAATCTGGCCTTATTTCCATGTATTGATGTGTACAGAGCTGGCTAGGACTTTTCCTTATCTCTTTAATTGGCTTTAGGCAATGCAAATCGGCCCAGCCAAGGTCCTGATATGTAGTCTTTGAAGCAAGGCGGACAGGCCTGTGTTTCCCCGCCCCTTTGCTCCCAATACATGGTTGAGCCTGGCGGGATGGAGAGCCGTGCTCCACGCTGTCAGCTGGGATCGAGCCTCGAGAAAGAGGCTATGACTTCCCAGGGCATAAAAGATTACACATCAGGGCTGAAGCACCGACCCCAAAACATTAGATACTATCTTGAATTGTGTTATTCAGATTACTCCTTCTGGGCCGGTGAGATGGCTCAGCGGCATAAGCGCCTGCCTTGCAAGCGCGAGGGCCAGAGTTCAACTCCTGGATCCCACATATGAAAAAGGGGCCGGTGATATCGCTCAGCGGCACAGGTGCCTGTTGGCGCGTGAGGTCCTGAGGTCGACCCCCTGATACCCACAAAAAAAAAAAAAAAAAAGCTCAGATTACTCCTTCTGCATATCCTTCCCTCTGCATATTGCAAGGGTGATTTCAGGCCACCTACCTAGCCCAGCTCATGGTACTCACGTAGTTCCCACCACTCTCAGAGTCACTCATCCCCAAGCCACTCCCCTCCTTGAGAATGAATAAAACCCAGGTTCGGCCCTGGGTGGAGGCCTTTGTTCCAGTAGCCACCATTTCGGCTGGACTTAGGACCCCTTGGCTCCCCACAACTATAAATATGCCTTAGTGTCTTTATTCTTGCCATGGGTTGCACTGGAAGTGGTAGATTGGAATTAACTCTCTAGAATTCCAATAACTTTTCCATGGGATTACAAATATAAACTTCCCGGACCGCATCGAGGACTGGGAGGGCTCTCTAAAACAACCCATTAAAAATAGCTAGAATAAAAGCAATAGAGGACCAGGGATATAGCTCAGCGGCACAAGCACCGGCCTGGCAAGCTCAAAGTCCTGAGTTCGATTCCTGGTACCAAAAAAAAAAAAAAAAAGCAACAGAAAATAGCAGCCAGCAGGGTGGCAGACATCTGTAATCCCAGCATTCTGGGAGGCTGAGGCTGGAGAATGACAACTTCAAACCCAGCCTGGGCAATTTAGTGACATAGTGAAACCCTGTCTCAAAACAAAAAATAAAAAAAGGGCTGGGAATATAGCTAATATGAAGACTTTGGATTCAATCCCCAATGCAGCAAAAAACAAAAAACAAACAAACAAACAAAAAAGTGTTGGTGAGAATATAAGCAACAGAAACTTTTCTACACTTCAAGTGAGGGTGTAAATTGATTCCTGCACTGTGGAACTCTCTTGCAGTATTCACTAAAACTGAACATATGTATGTTCTATGACCCAGCATTTTCACTCTGAGGTCTACACCCAGCAGAAATGCACACATATTCACCAGAAAAAAAAATAATATGATACACTTAGCAAGGGTATTTGAATTAGCCAGTTACTCTGATGCCAGTTATATTAGTTATCTACTGCCACATTTTTTTCAAACTTTTTTTTTTTAAAGACAACAAGTAAACATTCTCATGTATTAACAAACTCAAGCATTAGAGAATGTACAAATACCTTTTGGAGAAAAATATTACTCAGTATAAGATTAAGCCATGTAAAAGCTAGGTAAAAATAGAAGACTAAAGAATGGAATAGTCACAGTGAAACTGCATTTTCATATTAGGGAGACAATACAATGTTTACAAATGTGCATCTGGTTTATTTTGCTTGTGAGTATTTTCTCGAGTTACATCCATTTACCTATAAAAGTTTCCAGTTTATCTTTCTTTATGGCTGAGTAGTACTCCATTGTATAGAAATACCACATCTTTTTTATCCATTCCTTGGTTAATGGGCATTTGGGTTGTTTCCACGATCTAGCTATTACAAATTGTGTTGCTATAAACATGGGTGCACATATATCACTGTGGTACGATGTTTTTAATTCTTCTGGGAAGATACCCAGAAGGGGAATAGCTGGGTCAAATGGGACCTCCAATCCTGGTTTTTCGAGGAGTCTCCACACGGATTTCCACAGTGGCTGCACCAGTCGGCACTCCCACCAACAGTGGAGAAGGGTTCCTTTTTCCCCACAGCCCCTCCAGCATTTATTAGTTGACTTCTTGATAACAGCCATTCTTTCTGGGGTGAGATGGAATCTCAGTGTTGTTTTCATCTGCATCTCTCGGATGACTAGTGATGTTGCACATTTTTTCATATATTTATTTGCCATTTGTATTTCTTCATCTGAGAAGTGTTTATTCATCTCAGATGCCCATTTTTGGAGTGGGTCTTTAAATTTGGGAGGTCTGATTTTTTTGAGTTCTTTGTATGTTCTCGATAGTAATCCTTTGTCTGAGGAACAGCTGGCAAACAGTTTTTCCCACGTTGTGGGTTGTCTCTTCACTCTGTTGGTGGTTTCTCTTGCTGTGCAAAAGTTTTTTAATAAGATGAGATCCCAGTTGTTGATTCTTCGTGATACTTCCTGTGCGATGGGGGTTTTATTCATAAAGTCTTTGCCTACACCAATGTCTTCAAGAGTTTTACCTATTCTATTTTCCAGGAGATTTAATGTTTCTGTTTTAATATTTAGTTCTTTGATCCATTTTGAATTTAGTTTAGTGCACAGTGAAAGATATGGGTCTAATTTTAATCTTCGGCATGTGTAGAGCCAATTTTTCCAGCACCATTTATTAAAGAGGCTATCTTTCTTCCAGGGAATGTGTTTGGCACCTTTGTCAAAGATAAGGTGGCTTAGTATGTCTGGAGTTGTTTCTGCATCTTCTATTCTATTCCATTGATCTTCAGGTCTGTTTTTTTGCCAATACCATGCTGTTTTTATCACAGTAGCTTTATAGTATAATTTCAAATCAGGGATTGTGATACCCCCTGCCTTGCTTTTGTTGCCCAGAATTGCCTTTGCTATTCTAGGTCTCTTCTGGTTCCAGATGAATTTTAGGATTGTTTTCTCTAATTCTGTGAGATATGTTGTTGGGATTTTGATCGGAATTGCATTAAATCTGTATAACAGTTTTGGAAGTATGGCCATTTTCACTATATTGGTTCTTCCGACCCAAGAGCAAGGGATATCTTTCCATTTTCTGATATCCTCTTCAATCTCCTTTTTCAGAGTACTGTAGTTTTCAGTGTAGAGGTCTTTTACTTCCTTTGTGAGGTTGATTCCTAGGTATTTCATTTTTTTAGATGTTATTGTGAAAAGTGTTTCCCTAATTTCTCTCTCCGTGAGTTTGTTATTCGTGTACAGCAAGGCTATTGATTTTTGAGTGTTGACTTTGTATCCAGCTACACTACTGAATTTGCTTATTAAATCGAGCAATTTTTTAGTGGAGTTTCTGGGGTCTTCTACGTAGAGTATCATGTCATCTGCAAATAATGATAATTTAACTTCTTCCTTTCCAATCATAATTCCTTTTATTTCTTTCTCTTGTCTAATTGCTCTGGCTAAAGTTTCCAGGACTATGTTGAATAAGAATGCGGACAGTGGACATCCTTGTCTTGTTCCTGATTTTAGAGAGAAGGCTTTCAGTTTTTGTCCATTTACTATGATATTGGCTGTTGGTTTGTCATAGATAGCTTTTATCAGATTGAGATAAAGACCATCTATTCCAATTTTCTGTAGGGTTTTTATCATGAATGGGTGCTGGACTTTGTCAAAAGCTTTTTCTGCTTCTATTGAGATGATCATATGATTTTTGTCCTTGGTTCTGTTAATATGGTGTATTACATTGATTTACGTATGTTGAACCATCCCTGCATCCCTGGGATGAATCCAACTTGGTCATGGTGTATAATCTTCTTGATGATTTGCTGCATTCTGTTTGCCAGTATCTTATTGAGGATTTTTGCATCTGTGTTCATTAGGGAGATTGGTCTGTAGTTCTCTTTCTTAGTTGGGTCCTTCTCTGGTTTTGGTATCAGGGTAATGCTTGCTTCCAGGAATGAATTTGGGAGTATTGCTTCCCTTTCAATTTCATTAAAGAGTTTGAGAAGTAGTGGTGTTAGGTCTTCTCTAAATTTCTTGTAGAATTCGGCAGTGAATCCATCAGGACCTGGGCTTTTCTTTGTTGGGAAGTTTTTAATTACATCTTTGATTTCATTGATTGTTATTGGTTTATTTAGGATTTTTATATCTTCTTGGTTGAGCTTTGGTAATTCATATGTATCTAGGAATCTGTCCATTTCTTCTGCATTTTCCATCTTATTAGAATACAGGTTTTCAAAGTAGGTATAGATGATCTTCTGGATTTCTGCAGGGTCTGTTGTGATATCACCCTTTTCATTCTTAATTGCGTAGATTTGAGTACTTTCTTTCCTTTTTTTAATAAGGTTGGATAAGGGTTTGTCAATTTTATTTAATCTTTCAAAGAACCAACTCTTTTTTTTTTTTTTTTTTTGTGGGTACCGGGGGAACGACCTCAGGACCTCGCGCGCCAACAGGCACCCGTGCCGCTGAGCGATATCACCGGCCCCTTTTTTCGTATGTGGGTTCCGGGAGTCGAACTCGGGCCTTCGCGCTTGCAAGGCAGGCGCTTACGCCGCTGAGCCATCTCACCAGCCCAGAACCAACTCTTTGATTCGTTGATTCTTTGTATTATTTTTTTAGTCTCCAATACGTTAATTTCTGCTCTGATCTTTATAATTTCCTCTCTTGTACAAGCTTTTGGCTTAGCCTGCTCTTCTTTTTCTAGAAGTTTGAGGTTCACCATTAGGTTGTTTATTTGTGCTTGCTCTGTTTTCCTGATATAGGAATTTAATGCTATAAATTTCCCTCTTAGGACTGATTTCATTGTATCCCATAAGTTCCGGTATGTTGTACTGTCATTATCATTCAGTTGCAGAAACTGTCTAATTGCTTCTTTAATTTCATCTGTGACCCATTGGTTGTTCAGTAGGGTGCTACTCAATTTCCATGTGTTTAGCAAATTCTTGTGGTTTCTTTTGCCATTGAGTTCCAATTTCATTGCACTATGGTCTGATAATATACATGGGATAATTTCATTTCCTTTGCATTTACTTAAGCAGGTTCTATGAGCTAGTATGTGGTCTATTTTGGTGAATGTCCCATGTGCAGCTGAGAAGTATGGGTATTCTGATGTTCTGGGGTGGAACACTCTGTAGATATCTACTAAGTCCATTTGTTCCAAAGTTTGGTTCAGTTGTAATATTTCATTGTTGATTTTTTGTCTAGTTGATCTGTCTTTTTGTGACAGTGGAGTATTGAGGTCCCCCAATACAATTGTATTAGTGGTTATTTGATTTTTCATGTCCATTAATATTTATTTTATATAGTTGGGTGCACTGGTGTTTGTTGCATATATATTTATGATTGTTATCTCTTCCTCTTGGATTGTTCCCTTTACAAGGATGTAGTGACCTTCTTTATCTCTCTGAATCATTCTTGGCTTGAAATTCACTTTGTCTGCGAAAAGAATAGCTACCCCTGCTTTTTTCTGGGTTCCTGTCGCATGGAATATTGTTTTCCATCCTTTGACCTTCAGTCTATGAATTTCTTTTTGAATTAAATGTGTTTCTTGTATACAGCATATTGTTGGATCTTGCTTCTTGATCCAATTCACCAGTCTGTGCCTTTTGATTGGTGAATTGAGACCATTAACATTAATGGTTAAAACTGATATGTATTGACTTATCCTTGTCATGTTATTTTCTTGTTGTTGGCTCTCCCTCTTTTAATTTTTGTTTTCCCTCCCTCTCTTTAATCATTTGCTCTGCCTGGTGGATTCTTTCTGTTGGGATTTCTGGAGTTGTAGTCCTTGTTATCCCTTTCTAGAATGTCCTTCAAAACATTTTGGAGTGCTGGTTTGGTGGTTATAAATTTTCTCAGATGTTCTTTGTCATGGAAGTATTTTACTTCTCCATCAGTTTTGAAAGATAGTTTTGTGGGGTACATCAATCTGGGTTGAAGATTATTTTCCTTTAGAACTTGAAATACATCATTCCAAGCTCTTCTTGACTTGAGGGTTTGTGCTGAAAAGTCCGCTGTGATTCTGATGGGCTTTCCTTTATAGGTGATTTGTTTCTTTTCTCTAACAGCTTTTAAGATTCTACTCTTATGTTGAATTTCTGGAATCTTGACTATGATATGCCTGGCTGAAGATTTTTTTTGATTGTGGCTAACTGGAGTTCTATAAGCCTCACTTATCTGAACGTCAAATTCTTTTTCTCTACCAGGGAAATTTTCTGTGATAATGTCTGTGAACAGTGTTCTGATGTCATTTATGCTATCTCCTGCTTTTTCATTGACTCCAATCAATCTTAAGTTATTCTTCTTTGCCTCATCTAGCAGCTGCTGGATTGATTTTTCATTGTCCCTTGCTGTTTTTAAGAACTCTTTCTTTTCATGATCACTAATTGCAAGCCTGTCTTCTATATCTGAGATCCTGTCCTCACATTGGCTTAATCTGCTACAAATATTTTCAATGGAATTTTTGTTCTCCTGGATATCTGCTTGAATCTGCTTTATGGAGTCCATTTCTTTCCTATGCTGAGCATTCATGGCTTCCATCATTTTCTTAAGCTCGTCTATTTTTTTTATCTGTGTCTGCTCTAGCGTCCTTAAGCATGGTCTTCGTTGTGGACATTATCTCTGCAGTTATCTGAGAAATTATTTCTGATTTAAATTTTTCCAGCGCCTCATTCAACTGCTTTGTTGTTACCACTTCAGAGATGTCAGGTGGGTGGCTTTCGGTTTGTCCCACCTCACTGCCCCCTGGGTTTGCCTTTGGTGAACTGGATGTGTGGGGTTGCATCTTGTTTAAGTGTTGTCTCATTTTCTTTTCTTTCTTTAGTTTAATTCCTGGGATGCTGTTTGTAAATTGCCTATGGTAGGTTGCTCTATTGCTAGTATTTCAAATTCTTAGGAGATTCTTGGAATACCAGGAAGAAAAGCGCCAGTCAGTGTGTCCCTCTCGGCTGGTGCTTCTCTGTACCGCGGCGACTCGCGTTCCTCCCTGGAGGTTCCCACTGGAGCCGTGGATGGAGTGGCGGCCGCCCTGAGTTCTCAGCTCAGCTGCTGCCCCCCCCACAATGGCGCCTGGCTAGTGGCTCTCTCGCGCCTGAAGGTTGGGCATCAGCGCTCACCGCCAGTCAGTGTGTCCTTCACAGCTGCTGCTTCTCTGTGCTGTGGCGTCTCGCGTTCCTCCGCAGAGGTCCTCGCTGGAACCGTGGATGGAGTGGCGGCGGCCCTGAGTTTCAAGTTCAGCTGCTGCCACCCCCCACAATGGCGCCTGGCTAGTCGCTCTCTCTCGCGGGACGGCTGGGTGTCAGCACTCACCGCCAGTCAGTGTGTCCTTCACGGCCGCTGCTTCTCTGCACCGCTGCGTCTCGCGTTCCTCCATGGAGGCCCCTGGGGGCGCCGGCAGTCACCGCGTGTCTGCAGATTTGGACCGCTTCAGTCGCGTCAGGATTCCCAACACAGGGAAATGGCACCGGAGGCCACCTCCTTCTTCTTTGTTGGAGTTTCTATCTTCACTTTCTCCGTGGGCCCCAAACTACGCTTCAGATCTTTCCTGGGTCCATGGGAGCCACTTCCCTCTTCCTTGTCCTCCTCCAGTCACTATATTCCAGTGTCCGGATGGCGACTTTTGGAGAGGTTCCCTGCCTGCTTCTTACAGATCCGCCATCTTTTTCCCTCCTCTCTACTGCCACATTTAAAAATCACTCCAAAACTTGGTGGCTTGAAATGATAAACATTTTGTCTAATAGCCTCTGGGATCAGGAATTTGAGAGTGGTTTAGCCGGATGCTTCTGGTTCCGGATCTCCTGTGAGTTTACAGTGGAAGTTGCAGTGAAGGGACTGCAGCTGTTTGAGGACCTGCCTGCACTGGAGGACACAGTGCAAAGTCATGCATTCTGCTGGGGGCAGGAGCCCTCAGTTCCTGTTGCTGGGTGGCCTGAGGTTCCTAACCATGTGGGCCTCCCCATAGCATCCATTCTGTCCCTTTGCCTCTTTCAGGTATGGCTACTTACTGTGTGGTGGCTCTTACTTGCACATCTTCAATATTTGTAATTTTATCTCTTTCTCTGAATCCCTTCCATCATTCAAAAATTTCACTTCAATACTTAATATTCTCCTCCTTTTCACCTTCTAGTTCTCTTGAGGTATTATCTGCTATATTCACTCACTCTTAATATTCTCCCAATTTAGCCCTCTCTTTTGAACTCACTTTTCCTTTCATTTTAATTCCTTTCTGATTTCTCTCACCACACTTCAGTTTTGCTTACTCTGATTTATGTTGTTCTTTCATGTCTTGCATTACTCCTAATGCCTTTTATCTTCTTTTCAAATAGTTCAGGTCACAGTTTTCGCCTGCTCTGTGAGTATGTCTTTCTGGCATGCTCTCTGTGCCTGGGGATATTTGTTCTGCTTTTTATTCTTTTATAATAACTATGTGTGATCTGGTCTCAATACCTTTCTGCTGCTTATTTTTACATGAAATTAATGTTACTGAACTTTTAGAGGGAGGTGTGGTTCTGGGTAGCTCTTCTAACATCACAGAATTCCCTTTTATTATCATGTAGTAATAAAAATATGACAGTTGCTTTCTGAGCTCTTCTGGCTTTGCTCCCCTTTCCATTTGCTCCTGGACCTCGTCTTTGTCTTTGGTGTCCCTATCATCCTCAATTTTGATTATCCTTCTCTGTGTTTCTTTTCAGTGTAGTCCTGTCCTGGAAGAGAGCCCTGATGGTTGGTGTTGAGAGCTCACAAGGCTAGAGAGGTCTGCTTTCTTCAGATTTTACTGCAAGCGGGCTGCTTGCACTCAGTCACTAGTGAATCAGGGCAAACCCCATTCAATTTCTGCAGCTTTCTCAACTTGTCTCATGAACGTGTTGGTTATTCTGACATTCTTGTCTCAGTTACATCAGAAACACCACTACTTCTCTCTGTTTTCTTCTACACAGACAATAGTATCATGCAGGTCTTCTTGCCTTAGGCTCCAGCCTCTCCCCTCACCACACTGCCCCTCACTCTCTGCCTTCCAAACACATTGGCTTTCTTTCAGTTCCTGCATATTTTATGCTGCCCCCCCACCCCAGGGCCTTTGCACAGCCTTCTGCCTAGAATCCTCTTCTCTCACAGCACCCAATTAACTCCCACTTACTCTTCAGACATAGTCATTCATTCAGGCTCAAATGTCATTTCTTCAGGCAGGCCTTCTCTGATTCCCACTCTAATACAGGTAGTTTTCTCAACCACTCCTATCCACCACGAACCTTTCTTCTATAACACTCAGATCAGTTGTAACTGTATACTTCTTTAATACTTAGCTAAGAGCCATCCCTCCTTTAGATAGACTACAGCTCAATAAAGGTTTTGCTTGCCATTGTGTCCCTAGCACCTAGCAAAGTGCCAGGAAACAAATATTTATTTCTCTTGAGTGAATGGACAAATGAATCTTGAAATTGGATAATACTAACAGGGTGATTTCTGCTGTGTAGATAGTCTGACACCACATTCTTGATTCAGAGAGTTCTCAGCTTTGCAGTCATAAAGCCAGTCTAGATTATCCGGGTTCCACTGTGGGGAGAGAGTGGGTCATGAGAATCCACATTACAAGGGCTGGGTCTCACACCAGTTGTATTACCCTCTTACCCCTGACTGCAAATAGAGTAAACCAGGTTTCTAGCTTGTTGTCTGATGAGGCTGTATTAAAAAGAAGCCAGACAGGTTGATCCTGCCAAGTGGCATCTCTACACAGCACCCCCACAAGCTGCAGCTGTGAATGGCTGGCTGCTCTGCAGTTCAGAGCTCGGAATACCTAAGGGAAGCACTCAGGGCACCCACTAGAGTTCATATAGGGCAAACCGGAGAATTTCTACGAGTCAGTTAATCCCTGTCTTAGTCACTTTCTCATCACTGAGACACAATACCTGACATCCACAGTTTAAAGGAGGAGAGGTTTATTGCTGGCTCACATTTACAGTCCATGACTGGTTGACTCCAAGGCAGAAACAGCATGGCCGAAGGGCCTGCCTGGAGGAAAGCTGCTCACATCATGGTGGCAGAAAACCAGAGGGAAGGGAGGAGTTAGGGAGGGAGATAACACCCTTCTGGTCACACCCCCCAGTGACCTGCCTCTTCCTACCAGCCCTCACCTCCCAACAGCACATCCAGCTCTGAACTCATTGTGGGGATTAATCCGCAGGAGAGTATAATGTTCCCATGATCCAACACTTCCCAGAAGCCCTGCCTCTGAGCGCTTGAGGTTTCTAGGGACATTCTAGATCCAAGCCACAACACTGCCATTGTTCTGGGTCCAAATACAGAGCCTGTCCCAGACCTTAGAGCTATGCATCTGGATGCCTTTGGCTACAAGTCACAGAAGATTTTTCGACTGGCTGAAAAAATGAGTTTTTTGTTGCACAACACCGGGAGTCTGGATATAAGGGGGCCCAAGTTTCTTCAATTCAGCAGTTTTAACTGCTGAGTGCCCCCTATGGAGGGCTTGAGTTCTTTCCATCCCCCTTTCATATGAATACTCTGCCCCTTTGCTTTTTTCAGTTTTTTATCCTGGAAGTCATTCCTAACAGGACAGAAAGAGTTATCTTATCCCTTATATTCTATTTTAAAGAGATATCAAAATTTATTTAGCCAAAAAGTTCCTGATGAGTGTTTAGCTTGCAGTCTTTTGCTATTACAGTGATGTGGTGAATACTTGTATAAAAGCTATTTCACACATAAATGCATTCATCTGGGGATAAATTTCTAGCAGTGAATTTGCTGGATCATGAACTATGTGCATTTGTAATTGTGATAGATGTTGCCGATTTGCCTTCTTCAGGGGTTGTACCAATTCACATACTTCTGTCCCCAGATTAGGGCAGTGCTTCTCTCCTTTTTGACAACTTAAACAAAGATTGGAAAAACTATGGTGGGTGTCTGGGTGCTCTCCGAAACAGAGGTGAGTTACTTATCCACTCACATGTAAACTGGTACCAACACAAGCCTCAATCCTCTGGTTTAACAAACCCTGACTCCCTGTGGATGCCCCCATCTTCACTATTGTCGGAGGGGCCAGACTGCCCATGCACAGCCCGGATTTCAGAACTTAGCATGTGAAACTTGGTCATCCTGTCCACAAACTACCCCTCCCTGAGTGGCTTCTCCCCATCTCGACCTGGCAATATCCTAGTCCTCCCTCAGGCCCCACTGAAGTGCTTTCTCCTCCATTAAACTTTATCAGACACCCCCAGGGAGAATGAGTTGCTCTTCACTGCAAGTTGCTCTTCACTCACAGGATTTTGTTCACACTTCAACGTAGCATGAGTCGCTGGTAATAAAATTATCCACTTACCTGTCCTTCTCCCACACTGCTTTCCCTAAGAACGGAAGCCTCACCTTCATCTTTGGGTCAGCACCTCTGTACCTGGTGCCTGGTCCATCAACCATTCACAGAAAAGAATGCTGAAAGGAAAGCAGGCAAGGATACAATTTTGCAGTACCTGGTGGCAAAATTAGACAGTATTTATCTTTTTCCTTTTCTGATAGATTAGATAGGGTCAAAAATATAAACTTTGGAATGCTTTTTGTTTCTTTCTTTGTTTCTGGACTTTCTCCTTTGCCTAGAATCTGTCCTGTTCAACCCTGTGTCTTCAGTGCCTAGAATGGTGCTCAGGAGACCTAAGTACATTCTGAATGAATTGATGTGTCTCACTGGGAGGAGCTTCTAAAGCACAGCCAAGAAATATTCTCTGCTTGATGTGGCACAGGGTATTTCTAAGTCTTTCCAAAGCCTCAAGCTTAGTCTCTCAGGTGCCCCTTTTGTGCATTTGGGTTTTATTTTATCTCATGTTAATGCATATGCAAGTGCTTAGAAGGGCTCCAGGCACTTAGTAAGTGTTCAGTAAACACTATTTTTTATTATTACTCCCACTGGCTCAAATGTGTCCTCATTAGTTCACCCCCCGTACTGAGCTCTTTATCTCTCTCTCCACTGGATAATGTGGATTCCATCCCTGGAAAGCATCCAGTTAAGAGCACCGGCTTCAATTTACCAACTGTGTGACCTTGGGCCTATTACTTAACCTCTCAGAGGCTCCATTTCTTCTCTTGGAAAGTGGACATTACCTTAATATCTGTCTCTAAAATTTTTTACACATAAAAACCTGTGCCTAGGGGCTGGTGAGATAGCTCAGCAGCATAAGTGCCTGTCTGGCAAGCACGAGGTCTTGAGTTCAACTCCTGGTACCCACATAAAGGAAAACAAGGGCCAGTGATACCTCTCAGCGGCATGAGCGCCTGCTTGCAAGCATGAGGTCCTGAGTTCAACTCCTGGTACCCACATTAAAAAAAAAACAAACCTGTGCCTATTGATGAGGAACCATGTGATGCTTTGACACATTTACACTGTGTAATTTTCTTATCAGGGTAAGGATATCTATCTCTTCCAACATGTATTGTTTCCTTGTGGTAAAAACTTTCAAAATCTGTGTTAATCAGCTTTTTATCACTGTCACCAAATACCTGAAAAAGACAATTTAAATAAGGAAAGATTTATTATGGCTCATGGTTTCAGAGGTTTCAGTCAATGGCCGGCTAGTTCTGTTATTTTTAGGCCTTGTGAAAATGCAGAAACATCATGGCAGTTAGGGCGACAGGACAAATCTGCTCATCTCATGGCAGCCAGGAAACAGAGCAGAAAAGAATGGAAGAGAAAGGGGTTGGGAACAGATATACCCTTTAAAGGCACACCCACAGTGACCTACTTCCTCCAATGGGACTCCACTTCCTAACGGCCCACTCAACTATGAACTCATCAGTAGATTAATCCATGATCCAATTCTCTCTTTATGCCCCACCTCTGAACATTCCTACACTTGGGATCAAGCCCTCAATACATGAGTCTTTAGGAGATGCTTCATACTTAAACATAAAAAAATCCTTTTGCTAGCTTTTCTGAAATATACAGTATATTATCACCTCTCTGGGTTATTACAAAGATTAAATGAGACAATCTGTGCGTAACTGAGCACCATGTGTGTGGCAGAGTAAATGCTCCGTCACCATCACCACCGCCATCGCAGATGCTAAAGGTCTTTCATCTTTTCTTCCTGAGAAGCTCCTCCCAACAGCCCTTCTGGTGGATGGTAAACATTTAGTTGGCTATGAAGTTTGGAGTATCCCCAAGAGGCTGCGTTGACCATGTGTTAATGAAGTTCCTACTCTTCTTTCCTTGACCTCCTGCCTGGACTATCAGAAGTTATTTATTTCACTCTCACACACAAAAAAAATCTTTTGTTCTAACCCATTCCTGAAAGCCAGAAGAGACTGTGGGATCTTTGACTCACATACAGGGCAGCCGATTCTCCCTGACCATATCCCTGACAGATATGAAACAGCCTACTTCATCAGCACCTTGCCGGGGGAAATGGCAACCATATTCTGTACCTTATCCCTACCAGGAGCCCCACTTTTAATGAGTCTTATTTCCCACAGGCTCACCTGTGACCTTACCCTAAAAACTTCCAGGGAAAATAAAGTCACTTCTGATCCAGAGACTCCTGTCACCTTACCTTCTCCTGGGGGCCTTTAGCTAACGTAATTACTGTTTTCCTTACTAACCAAGTTTTATGCATGTTACTCAATTTTATGAAACAAAATAATATATGGTAGACAAATTCAAAGGTTAGGAATTATAAAGATGATAAGAAAATAACTAAAATAGAAGACACATTCTTTGTAGAGGAGGGAAAATTATGGAAAGGCCCATAAGGGAACTATGAAACCCTCATAATTTTTATTTCCTTCCTTGAGTTGTAAGAATATGAATAGTCCCATGTAAGAACATTGAACTAGTAATCTTTAAACCACACATATATATTTAACACACATAAGTATACATGATGCCTTTCATAAGTTTTTTGCAATTCATAATTTTTTAAAAAGAGAAACATTGTGGGCCAGTGAGATAGCTCAGCAGCATAAGTGCCTGCCTGGCAAGCACGAGGTCCTGAGTTCAACTCCCGGAACCCACAGAAAGGAAAAAAAGGGACGGTGATATCACTCTGCAGCACGGGCACCTGCTGGCACACGAGGTCCTGAGTTCTACCCCTGGTACCCACAAAAAAAAAAAGAGAAACATTGTGAAAAGAAAGAAAAGAAGAAAAGGAAGAAGAAAGAAAAGAAAAAAAGAAGGAAGAGGTGAGGGGAAACTGGATTTGTTAACAGGAAAAAAATGTATCAATGTTAAATCCCCATTTTTACTAACATTATTCAGTATCAAGAAGGATAAGCTCAGCAGCTACTCAGTGATCAGTATATTTAATTTATGGAGTGTATGTCAATTCAGGTTTAAAATCAAACATTCTTAGTTTCTTTCCTATGAATGCCTTCCAGACCAAGATGACTTATCTCATGGTTTTAGGGGACAGAATTTCCTGGGGGGGAATCTCAGGCTTCTGGTAGGTATTCCTGCAGCAAAGGTGGGATAATCATACATCAGGTCAGAATGCAAATCAATTTAGTTTTCATCGTACTATGTATCACCTTCGGGACTCTGAGCAGTAACAAACTATTCCTCAACGCCCAGACTTTCAATTTTGAATTATTTTCAGACATTTCTGGCAAAATCCAGATACCCCCTGCACAGCTGGCTAAGGTTTAGAATTCATGTTGGTCCACGGCTCCTTCCTAAGACAGTTTCTTAAATATTGATCTCCATGCTGTGTGTGACCTTTCCCTCCACTTCACAGCTGTTAGACCCACATGGAACACCATCTAATAGACAGACGTTCTGGAAGTGGGCCAGTGACCTGTGCATAAATGAATGAATAGCTGAGAAGATGATTATGAGGTAGCCTGGCACAAGCACTCTGCCCAACAGAATCGATTGTGGCTGAATTGAACTAATTGGATTTGTTATCTTGTGCAGCTGAAATTGAGATGTGGAAGTTGGAAGTTGAAGCCCAGCATAATGGCACACACCTATAATCTCAGCGCTCAGGGAGGTTGAGACAAGATTGCAAATTGGAGAATAGCCTGGGCACCTTAGCAAGACCTTGTCTCAAAATAAAAAACTTAGGAAGGCCTGGAGATGTAGCTCAGTACAAAGATGCTGGGCTCAATTCCCAGTACCAAGAAAAAAAGTTGTAAACTGATGACAAATTGAGAAACTGAGTGACAACATAAAGAAAGAGCAGATTGCAGAGGTTTTGAGGCCAGAAGGAAGCAAAAGTTACGAGTGAGAAAAACCAGTGAACAAAAAATAAAGAGGTTAAAAGTGTTGGCTAGAAGCAGGAGGAGTAGGGAAAAAAACAAACAAACAAACAAACAACTGAGTGCTGAGTCGCCATGATGGCAAGGAATTGAAGCACCTCTAGAATTAAAGCACCTCTACAGCCCAATCACAAGTTTTACCTCAGGTCCTAAGCCACTTTCAGTTCTCAAATTACATCCCAGGCTATGCAAAGATTAGCTGTTATTAGTTCCTTATGAAATGTCTGTTGACTTTCCTGCTGTGGAACCTTAGAATAAACTGCTATCATCAGAATAAACCTATGGGGTGGTGAGATCTTCATCCCTCACAATCTGAGGAGGCTGCCCAACACAGGATTTTTAAAAGGCTCATTCTAAAGGATATGCTTGTCATTCATTCATTCATTCATTCATTCATTCACTAAACTTGCTGTACTGAATTAGGTATAGGAATCCCTAAGTGATCTCTGTAAATCTGACACTGACAATGGAAAACAGTGATTGTGAGGCAGGAGACTAGGGTGTGGCTAACTGGCTGGGGAAGTAGGTGAGACCTGTCCATCACAGACTTGCAGGACACATCACAGAACATCTCCCAAAGCCCTGCACTTGGAACCAATCAGAGAGTGCTATCTTCAATTCTTCTCACCAGAACTCAAGGAGGTTTTTGATACCACTGCTTAGACCTGGTGTCAGCCTGAAGAGTGGGGGATACAAAAGACAGCCACCATCAAGCTGGGCACCACTGTTAACTCTTTCAGTGGCCCACACTGTGGTTTGCAGGGTCTATCTCTTTTCTTACCTTTAATTGGACCAAATTTGCCCTACAGAACGTGTTTCCTTTCTTTTCATACCTTTAATAAATATAGGGCCAGTGAGATAGCTCAGCGGCGTAAGCGCCTGCCTGGCAAGCGCGAGGTCCTGAGTTTGACTCCTGGAACCCACATACGAAAAAAGGGCAGGTGATATCACTCAGTGGCATGGGCGCCTGCTGGCGCACGAGGTCCTGAGTTCGACCCCCGGTACCCACAATAAATAAATAAATAAATAAATAAATAAATAAATAAATAAATGTAAAAAAGCCTTTTGTACTTGTCTTGACCAATTCTTTGTTAAGTACAGAAAGAACCTCTCTAGCAGGAGACCCCAGAACCCCAGACTCCAGTAACAATACTGTATGATACACTACCTACAATGCAAGGGTGGAGGTGGGGTCCCAGAAAACTTTTCAGAGGAGTCAATATGAGATGAAACTTCCGGATCACTAAGCCTTAGCCATGAAAATAAGGGGGGCGAGAGTTGAGAACAGGCAGAAGGAACAGCATAAGCAAAGGCACAAAGGTCTGAAATAATAGGTTTAGTTTTTAGGGAACTGTGAATACAGGATTTTCATGCTAAGCAAAAAGAACTAAGTGAGAGCAAAATTAAAAAACCAGGAAAGAGCCAGGCATGGTGGTGCACACCTGTAACCCCAGGAGGCTAAAGCAGGAGGACCACCGTGAGTTTAAGGCCAGCCTGGACTACACAGAGAGACCCTGTCTCAAAAAAATTTTTTTGATTAAAAAAACAAAACAAAACAGGAAAGGAGCTCTGCTTCAGACTATGATAAGGTGGCAAGTTTCAGAATAACTATCCCATGGAAAACAAATATTAACACTAGAGAAAATGTAAACCATGGCTGTTTGACGACACTGAAGCGCAAGCAAAGCAACCAGGATCTTCGGGACCAAGTTCCCAGACAGAAGGGAAATACAAAAAGAATGGAAGTCACCAAAAAGGGTAAATTTGTAGCTAAATTTCATTAAGTAGTGACTTTTCAGAAAAAAAAGTGAACTACTATGAGTTTTGTGACATGTTAGAATAAAATATTTGATAAAAGTAGCATGAAAACCAGGAGTATTAAACTGAAGTATTGTAAGGTCCTTGAACTGTCTAGAAAAATATAAGAGTATTCATTTAAAGGAGATTTTATTAAGTTAAGGATGCATGCTATAATATCTAGGGTAACAAAATAATAATAAAACATATAACTAACAAGTTACAGAGAAGGGAAATGGAATAAGGAGACATACTGATTAATCCAAAAAGAAGTAAGAAAGAGTAAAGAGAAACAAGATACAGAAGGGACAAATAGTAAAATGATATATTTTAAACCCTAGAGTATCAGCAATTACAATAATGTATGACTGGGGATTGAACCCAGGGCCTTTCACATGCTAGGCCCAGGGCCACATCCCAGCCCTGATAATCATAGAAACATAAATCAAATAAAATAAATGTATCAAATAAACAGCAAATATTATCAGGCTGGACAAGAAACAAAATAACTATATGCTGCTTTTAGAGGACACACCTTAATATAAAGACCCAGAAAGGTGAAAAATAAAGGAATATTTTTAAAAACATCAAAAATCAGATGGTAGTAAGGCATAGTAGCACATGCCTATAATCCTAGCACTTGGGAGGCTGAGGCAGGAGGATTGCTACAAGTTCAATGTCAGCCTGGGTTACATATTGAAATTCTATCTCAAAACAAAAAAAAAAACAAAAACAAAAACAGATGGTTTATCTGTACTGATATAGACTTTAAAGAAAAGAGTATTGCTAGAGTTAAAAAGGAAATTTCATAATGAAAGGGGAATCTTTAAAAAATCTTAACCACACATACAACTAAAAACAGAGTCCCAAAACATGTATAGTAAAAACTGACACGGTTAAAAGAAAAAAGACAGAAATCCATAATCATAGTTGGAACTTTTTAATACATCTTTCTCAATAACAAAATAAGTAAAGAAAAAATCATCAGAACAAGGAGATTTTGAGCAATATGATTAACAAAACTTCCCTAAATAACATATAGTCATTACACCCAACAACTGCAAAATGCACATTCTTTTTTTTTTTTTTTTTTTTTTAATACAGGGTCTCGCTATGTAGTTCAGGCTGGCCTTGAACTCACTATGTAGCCCAGGCTGGCCTCAAGCTCACGCCGATCCTCCTGCCTCAGCCTCCTGAATGCCAGGATGACAGGCATGCACCACCACGCCTGGCAGACGCACATTCTTTTCAACTGAACATAGAGTAGTAATCAAAGCAGACTATTTTAGTTTTGCCCCATGGTTTTGATGTGCTGTATATTTATTATCTTTTATTTCAAAATACAATTTTATTTCCATTGTGATTTCTTTTTTGACTATAAGAATTTCTTTTTTACAAGTATGTTGCCTAATTTCCAAATATTTGGCAACTTTCTAGTTTTTGGGGGTTTTGTTGTTGTTGTTGCTGTTGTTGTTGTTGGTCTCTAGCTCAGTTTGTCAGATATTTCAGTCCCATAAAATGTGCTGAGATTTCCTTGATGGCCCAGCTTAAAACAAGATTAAAATGATCAAGCTGTTTGTAAGGAATTCAGTTGTATTCCATAACAAAGATCAAACATAATTAAAGGGCCAGTGAGATGGCTCAGCGGCATACGCGCCTGCCTGGCAAGCGCGAGGGCCCGAGTTCAACTCCTGGAACTCACATACGAAAAAGAGCCGGTGATATCGCTCAGCGGCACGGATGCCTGCTGGCGCACGAGGTCCTGAGGTCGACCCCAGGTACCCACCAAAATAATAATAATAATAATAATTAAAGTAATAAAGAAAATCCAGCACCAACAAAGTAAAACTCACAATGATTGAAACCAGATTTAAGGTGACCTGGTGTTATGGTTTGGTCCATGTGCAAGCTTGGTCACCAGCCTGTAGTGCTATGGGTAGATGCTAGAACCTTCAGGAGGTGCAGCCTAGGGGAAGGAAGTTAGGTCATGGGATGAGGGGAATGTGTCCTTGAGGTGGATATTGGGACCTGGCCCCCTCCTCTCTCTTTGCTTTCCAGCTGCCATAAGACAAGCAACTTTGCTCCTCCTCATGCTCCCCACCATGGTGTACTGCCTCACCACAGGCCCAAAAGCAATGGAGCCAACTGACTGTGAACTGAAATGTCAGAAATTGTAAGCCAAAACATATCTTTCCTCCATATAAGTTGATTATCTCAGGTATTTTGTCACAGCAACAGAAAGCTAACACATCTGTATTATAAAGAAGCAGAGAAATACCACCTATAAGAATAAAAATCAAGGGCCGGTGAGATGGCTCAGCGGCTTAAGCACCTGCCCGGCAAGTGCAAGGGCCCGAGTTCGACTCCCGGATCCCACATACGAAAAAGGGGCTGGTGATATCGCTCAGAGGCACGGGTGCCTGCTGGCGCGCGAGGTCCTGAGGTCGACCCCCCGGTACCCACAAAAAAAAAAAAAAAAAAAAAGAATAAAAATCAATCCATGGAAAACAATCCAGAAATGATAGCAAGCAAGAATATTAAAATAGTTATTATAACTGTATTCCATATGTCCAAAATTAAGTAGACACTTGGGAGATATATAAAATTAAAGACCTAAATCAATCATCCAGAGATGAAAACTACAATGTTTGAGATGAATTATACACTGAAAGGAATTAGCAGCAAATTAGACACTGCAGAAGAAAAGATTAGTGAACCTGACCAGGTGTGGCAGCACACGCTTAAAATCCCAGCACTCAGGAGGCTGAGGCAGAAGGATGGCCGCAAGTTTGAGGCCAACCTGAGATACATAGTGAGTTTAAGGCCAGCCTGAAATACATAGTGAGACCCTGTCTCAAAAAACAAAGAAAATAATAATAATACTAATAATAATGCGAATTTGAAGACATAGGCTGTGATAAATTTAAGAGATATACTATAAACACTACAGCAACTGCTGAAATGACAAAGCAGTTGTAGCTAATAAGCCAATAAAAGAAATAATGTAGAATAATAAAAATATACTCCATCCAAAAGAAGGCAGAAAGGGAGGAAAGGGGAAGAAAGAACAAGACAAACAGAAAAAAATAGCAAGTTGATGACAAAACTAATTATACTTTAATAATCACATTACATGTAACTTAATTAAACAGCAGAGATCACCCATTTCAATTTTTAGAAAAGACCCAACTATGTTGCCTCAAAGAAAAATACTTCAAATAAAGAAACAAATAGGTTAAAAGTAAAATGTTAAAAAATACCATACTAACACTAAAAGAAATAGAGTGGCAATGTTTTGTGTTTTGTTTTGTTTTGAGACAGGGCCTCACTATGCTGGGCTTAAACTCTCTGTGTAGCTCGGGCTAGCTTTGAACTCATGGCAATCCTCCTGCCTCAGCCTCCTGAGTGCTGGGATTACAAGTGTGTGCCACCCATGCCCAGTGGTAGTGGCAATGTTAATATTAGACAAAATAGATGTCGGGAAAGATGTAAGAAAAAAATAAGATGATTTTATAATGATAAAGGGGTCAATCAATCAAAAGAACACAACGGTCCCAAATGTTTGAGCATCTAAACCACTTTTAAGGCACACAGTGCAAAAACTGATAGGACTGTAAGGAGAATAGAAATACCCACGATTACATTTAAAGATATTCAGAGCTGTCAATAACTCTCTCTCAATAAGTGACAGAACAAGTAAACAGAAACTCATAAGGCTATCAAAGACATAAACACTACCATCAACCAACCTGACCTAATTGGCATTTATGGAACACTCAAAAACAGCAGCATAGGGGACGATGAGATAGCTCAGCGGCATAAGCGCCTGCCCGGCAAGCACAAGGTCCTGAGTTCGACTCCTGGAACCCACATAAAGGAAAAGAAAAGGGCTGGTGATATCGCTCAGCAGCACAAGCGCTTGCTGGCAAGCACGAGGTCCTGAAGTTGACTCCCGGTACCCACATTAAAAAAAAAAAAAAAAAAAAAAAAAAACCAGCAGCATACACATCCTTTTCAAGTGCACATGGAAGAATTACCAAAATGGACTCTATTTTGAGAATAAAACAAAATTATCCAAGTCATATAGTGTATATTCTTTGATCATAATAGAATTAAATTAGAACATTAACAGAAAGCTCTCTAGAAAATCCCCACATATTTAGAAATTAAATAACATTCTGCTAAATAGCTTATGGGTCAAATAAGAAATCACAAGGGAAGTTAGAAAGTATTTTGAGTTGAATAAAAATGAAAACATGAGTCAGGCATAGTGGCACACAACTCTAATACCAGCACCCTGGGAAGCTGAGGAAAGAGGACTGAAAGTTGAAGCCTGGTCTGGACAACTTAGTGATTTAGCAAGACACTGTCTCAAAAAAATAAAAAAGAAATTAAAAAGGCCTCTAGATGTAGCTCAGTGCAAAGGCCCTGGGTTCAATACCCAATACCACAAAAACAAGCAAATAAACAGAAAATCCAGAAATTATCAAAATGTGGGGGATGCTGCTATAAGCAATACTTAAAGTGAGATGTATAGCACATAGATAGAACCTGTATTAGAAAGGGAGATCTCAAATTGATGACCTTAGCTGCTAGCTTAAGAAATGAAAAAGAACAAGAAAGAAGAAGGAGAAGGAGAAGGGAAAATAATACATACCAAGTAGAAACAAATAAAATTTTAAAATAGAGAAATTTTTAAACTCTATTTCAAAATAAAATTTTAAAAATGGCTGAGGATGTAGCTCAGTACTCCCTGGATTCGACCTCCAATATAGCAAAAAAAAAAAAAATTAAAAATAAATAAATAAATAAATAAATAAATGCATTAAATGTGTAGCTAAACGGCCAGATGTGGTGGTGCATGCCTGTAACCCCACCACTTGGGAGGCTGAGACAGGAGAATTGCTGTGAGGTCAAGGCTAGCCTGTGCTACATAGTGAGTTCAAGGCTAGCACAAACTACATAGTGAGATGCTGTCTCAAAACAAACAAACAAAAAAGTGTAGCTAAAATTTGCCCATAAAGGAGATTCCAAACCTACATGTTGTCCCTATTGAACAGAGTTTTGCATTTTTATTTATTTTATTTTTATATGTTTTTTCCTAGATCTGTTTTTCTGTGGTGATGGGGAGATATGTTTTTTCCATCGTATTTTTTATTAGTGCATGTTTGCAGGTCATAATGATTACATTCATCATGGAGAGTTGGTACATGTACATAACATGTCTTAATTCTTTTTATGTCCCTTTCTCCTCCCTTCATTTTCTCCTTCTTCCTTTTCTTGTCCCCTTCTATCAACCTTTAAAGGAAGAAATGTTACCAATGCTATATAAACTCTTCTGGGCAAATGGAGAGGGGTTGGAGCAAACTCCAAATGCTCCCCTGAAGGATGAGGCTCAAGTACCTACATGAGATTAGTCTAAAATCCCACCCTGCTTGACTTTCTTCCCCATCCCTTGTCCAGCTTTCTCCACTTCCTGCTCTCCCCTGGGAGAACTCCCACTTGTATATTAACCCTCACTCAAGGTGTATTTCTGGGGAACCTGAGCTAAGACAGGTAATGCCCAGACTTCGGGTTTGCACAGTAGGTTGAGAAAGAATAATAACTAGGATTGGGGTTGTGGGTAGGGGAAGATAAGGTCATGGCCATATGCATCTTAGGTGCTGTGGACTCCTCTAATGGAGGTGTACAGTAGGCAGTTTGATGTGCAGGTATGCAGTTTAGGAGAGTCAACCAGGTAGGAAAGACACTTGAGATCATTAGCTTGCAAATGGCAATTAATGGAAGTGACGGGAAAGACAGTGTGAAGGGCAAGAGGAAAGGAGAGCCTGTGCCTATGGGATGGACCAAGGAAGAGAAAGCAGCAGAGTGGACTGAGAAGCAGCCAGAGGAGGAAAAGGAGCGGGAGATGGATATTCTCAAGACCACGTGAAGAGGGTTTCACAGACAGAACGGTCCGCAGGGTCCAGTCAGCACTCACTCATTCAGCCACACAGAGTAGGCACTGTGCTGGGGACCAGGGACACAACGGGAGGACAAAAAGCTGACCAGAACCCTACTGTATCCTGTAGTTTAGTCTGGAGGCCAGGACTACCAAGTAAATGTCATGCAAAAGTCTCAATTGCAAAGATGGGAGTTGTTTTGTTTTTGCAATGCTGGGGGTCAACTAAGTCCTCGTATAGGCTAAGCCAGCGGTCGTACCCCAGAGATAGCTCTGTGAGAGCATATATCAAAAGAATGCAGTCTCCCCGGTGACATCTGAACTGGACCAAGGCAGGAGAGGACTAGATGAACCCCAAACACGCAGGCAACAAAAGAATACACAAATTGGATTTCTTCAAAATTAAAAACTTTTGTGCTTTAAGGACCCCATCAAAGGCTGGGGGTGTGGCTCAGTGATAGCGCACTGGCTTGGTATGTATGAGGCTTTGGGTTTGATCCTTGGCCCTGTGGAGTCAGGAACCCCAGCTACTCGGGGAGCTGGAGTTCAAAGCCCACCTGGGCAACTTAGTGAGACCCTGTTCAAAATAAAATTTAAGGGCCAGAGATATAACTCAGTGGTATAGTGCCTGCCTGGCAAACACAAGGTCCTGAGTTCGATTCCTGTTACCAAAAGAAAAAAAAAATCCAACTGCAGAAAACTGATGGGGACTCCAGGGGGTAAGAGCTGAGGCCTGGAGAACTGGAAGTGTGTCTAGGGTCTGTGTGTGTCCCCCTTGGTCGCTCCTCTCTGTGGGTCCCTGGTGGCTCTTAAAATAAAATTTAGGGCCGGTGAGATGGCTCAGCGGTGTAAGTGCCTGCCTGGCAAGGGCCTGAGTTCGACTCCCGGAACCCACATATGAAAAAAGGGCCGGTGATATCACTCAGCGGCACAGGCGCCTGCTGGTGCACGAGGTCCTGAGGTCGACTCCCAGTACCCACACAAAAAATAAATAAATAAAAATAAAAAATAAATAAAAATAAAATAAAATAAAATTTAAAGGGAGGAGGCGCTTAGTGGCTTGGTTCAAGCCAGGGCAACACACATACACACACACACAGACAACCTGAGCAAAGGAAAAACGTTTAAATGTTTGCAAAACATATTATCTGATAAGGGACTTCTATATAGAATAAATGAAGAACAAAAATTCAATAATAAAAAGATAATCCAATTTTTAAAATGAGCAAAGGATTTAAACAGACAGCCACAGAAGCTATAAAAATGGCAAATAAGCATGTGAAAGGATGCTAGACATCATTTGCATTGGGGAAATGCAAATAAAAATCAAATGAGATACCATTTCACATCCAGTAGGATGTTTATAATAATTTTTAAATGGAAAAGAACAAGTGTCACAGGGTGTATTAATTTGCTAAAACACATAACAAAGAACCATACATTGAGTGGTTTAAGCAACAGAAATTTATTGTCGCACAGTTCTGGGTACTGGATGCCCACGATCAAGATGTCACTTGGGTGCGCTCTCTCGGAAGGTTGCTGTGGGAGGACTTCTTTCAGAACTGTTTCCTGCCTTCTGGTAGCCTCCCGGGCAGTAGCATTTGTTAAGCTCAGAAAATGATACCCCAAACTATGACACTTTGGCATACACAGTACTTTGAACCCAAAGAGACTAAAGGTCTGGGAAGCAGCTTCAAAAAACAAAACCTCTCTTTCATCTTCTGCCCTGCCCAGCTGCCTCCTGTCCTCACTTTCTCCCCCAAGGCAAGCCCTAGAAACTAGAATTCCTCTTCTTCATGGCAAGTCAGAGAAACTAGAATGCTTTTCCACCTAAGCAACCCATAACACCTATATTTCCTGGGCTAGGTGTGAAACATTACTCTAACTTATGCCTTCCCCACCTGTGTAACCACTGGCCATGCCGGTATTAGGATGCACATTCCAGAAAGGTCCTACCCAACACCAGAGAGGAAGAAATGCTACCACAGAGGGCAAGAAGAATTTGAGTAGCCTGGCCTTGCTGGGTTTCCTGGCTCCATCTATTACCATTAGCTCACATCCTTTTTGTCCAATCACATCTCTTCATGGCTGTCCCTGCTTCATCCAACCTAAGCATAAATTTAAACAATGTCTTCCCCTGTATCTTTGGGTCTTCATTCTGAAGTGAAATAAAAATTTGATTGAATAAATATGTTATGCTTTTCTCTTACTAGCCTGTCTTTTTGTTATATAAGGGTCAGCCATGACCTTTATAAGCAGGGAGGAAAGGGATCATCCCTTTCCTACTCCTACACAGTGTAATTTGTCTTCATGTGGTGTTGTTCCTGTGTGTGTGTGTGTGTGTGTGTGTGTGTGTGTGTGTGTCCAGATTTCCCCTCTTTACAAAGGACACTAGTTATGCTGGATTAGGAACCTACTCCAGTGTAACCTCATCTTAACTAATTACATCTGCAATGACTCTACTTCCAAATAAACTCCCATTTTGAAGTACTGGGGGTTAGAACTTCAACATATGAATTAGGGTGGGGAATGCAACTCAACCTATAACAGCAAGGATGTGGAGAAACTGGAGCCCTCATTATTGCTGATGGGAATGTAAACTAGTGCAGCTGCTTTGAAAAACAGAATGGCAACTTTGGAGAACACTGAACATAGAGTTACAATATGACTCAGCAATTCCACTCCTAAGAATATACCCAGGAAAACAGAAACATATGTTCATACCAAAACTTGTACCAGAAAATAGCCACATAATTCATAATAGCCAAAAAGCAGAAACCACCCAGATGACCTTCAACTGATGAAGTGGATAAATAAAACATGGTATATCATACAATGAAATATTATTTGGCAAAAAGTACTGGATACATGCAACGGCATGCTAAGTGAAAGAAGCAGTTACAAAAGACCACATAATGTAGGCTTCATTTATATGAAATATCCAGAACTGGCAAATCCATAGAGACAGAAAGTAGATCATTTGCCTACGGCTACACACATAGTGGGGCAAAGAGAGAGTGGCTATTAATGGATACAGGGCTTTTTTCTGGGGTGAAAAAGTTGTTCTAAAATTGATTGTGGAGATAGTTGCACAACTCTGAATATTCTAAATCGTGCACTTTAAGTGAATTTTATAAAACTTCTCTTCTTGTATAGGTGCGCGCACACTTGCGTGTGTGTGTATTAAATTGAGGACTGAACCCAGTGTCTTCCACTGAGCTACATCCTCAGCCCTTTTTATTTTTTATTTCGAGACAGGTTCTTGCTAAGTTATTAAGTTTCTTGGGGGTGGGTGTGAATTTGCCGTCCTCCTGCCTTAGCATCCCAGAGTGCTCCAATTACAAAGCATGAGCCACCATGCCAACAAACTGTATGTATTTTAAAGTACGCTGAACTATATCTCAATAAAGCTGTTACTTAAATATCAATAAATCAATAAAAAAAAAAGGAAGGGGAAGAACATTTCAGCAAAAAACAAAAACTAGGCCTGTAATCCCAGCATTAGCACAGGGGCAGGAGGATCCCAAATTCAAGGCCAGCCTGAGATATTACAGTGAGACCCTGTCCAAAAAACCAAAGAGGGAAAAAAAAAAAAAAATCAGTACAATCAGTGGGAGGTGAGCTCTAGAATGGCAGAAACGTGTGCCCGCTCTGTTCCCTGTTGTATCTCTAATACCGAAACAATGTCTGGCAAATAGCTCGTTTAAATAAAATAGCAACTGAAGGAACATATGCGAAAGCCTTGCATCAGGGAAGAGCAGGACTCACTGGAGAAAGGAAAGATCAGTGTACGTGGACTGGGACAACACTAGAGCCTGGGGCCAAATGTGTGAGTCTTAATCCTAAAGCAGTGAGGATCCACTGAAGGATTTTAAACGGAGGTGGATCAGAATGACATTTGAAAAGACCACTAGCAGCAGGGAAGAACAGATTTAGATAACAACTGAAAAGTTGGTTTTAGCAACAAAGTTGTTAGTGACCTTGGAAAAATCAGCCCAGGTGGAAAGATGAGGTGACTAATTTGGGGAATTGGAAAGGAAGTGGAACTGGCAAAATTATACTTATGCTTGGTAAGGCCTCTCCGAACTCCCTATCAGTCTCCAGGGAAACAGACCAAAAATACACTTGGCTTGAGAATTAACAAAAGACATGTTTCCATGCATATTCACACACAGCCGGCTCACCGGTCTATTCTGTTTTTGGTGTTTTTGTTGTTGTTGTTTTTGGAGAGGAAGGTGAGACAGGGTCTCACTATGTAGTTCAGGCTGGCCTTGAACACACTATGTAGCCTCGGCTGGCCTCAGACTCATACTGATCCTCCTGCCTCAGCCTCCTAAGTACTGGGAATACAGGCATACATCACCATACCCGGCAACCAGTTTATTCTGATTCTGTTCAAGGGCCACACACTTCTATCCCTAACAGAGGGAACATGCATGGCTGCAGTGGCTCAGTCCTAATCTACCACCAGGTGCTGGCTTTTCTTCATGGAGTGGGAGGACACAGGGAAGGCTGCTGTCATCTGAGCTCTGGGGCGCTTCAGAAACACAGCCTGTCCCTCCTGGCTTTACTAGGCCTCTCATGTGGACAACCTACAACCCAGAAGCCAAAGCAGGCTAAATGGGTGCACTCAGGCCCTATCCAATGAAGACGGTGGGAGGTTTTGAATAGGGCAATTGCCCCTGGTGTGAACTGAGAACCAAAAGACTTGGGTTCCAGTTCTAGTTCTAGTTCTGCCAGTCAAAGCCACAGGCGAGTGACTTAACCTGTCTGAGCTTCCATCTTCTCAACAATCATGAGAAGAAACACGCACCCTGCCCTAACCAGAGTAGTCAGTAGGGTGCAAAACTATTTAAGGGCAGATCTATATTTTGTGAGGCCAGAGCTTTATATAAATTCATCTTCGAAAATTGTGTTTCTGAGAAAGGGAATTGCTATGTTGCCTAGGCTGAACTCCAACTTCTGGGCAAAAGCAATTTCCCTGCTTCAGCCTCTAAAGTAGCTAGGACTAGAGGCACAGCCACTGCACAGGGCCTGGCTGCATATTCTGTGATGGTCTCTTTAACAATTTTCTGGAATTTCCTAGGGAGAGAAAAAGAAGCTCGTTGTTATGGTTTAGATCTAAAATGTCCCCCAAAATACTCATGTGTCTGGAAGGTGATTGGATCATGGGATTCATCCATCAGTGAGTTCAGTAACTGTTCAGAGGTGGGTCACTGGGGGCATGACCTGGAAGGGTATATTCTTGTCCTTAAGACTAACACACTCATTCAATCATTTAGTCTTTCTGCTCTCATGGCTGATCAAAATGTGTTGTTTATTACAGTGATCCCCCTTATCCTTTGAGGATATATTCTAAGACCTCCCCACCAAAGGGTGCCCAAAACTTCAGATAGTTCTAAGCCCTAGGTATACAATGTATTTTCTAACACATATATATCTATGATAAATCGGCCACAGTGAGAGATTAACACCGGTTGTGGTGGCGCACACCTGTAATCCCAGCATTTGGGAGGCTGCAGCAGGAGGATCGCCATGAGTTTGAAGCCAGCCTGAGCTACATAGTGAGTTCCAGGCCAGCCTGCACTACACAGCGAGAGACTCTGTCTCAAAAAACCAAAAAATAAATAAATAAATAAATAAATAAATAAAATAAGCGATTGACAAAAATAACTAATAATGAAATAGAATAATTATAAAAACATGCTATAATTAAAGTTATTTAAAACTTATGAATTAGTTCTGGAACGTTCCGTTTAATATTTTTGGACCAAAATTGGCCACAGGTAATTGAATCTGAGTGAAGTATAAAAAGTGAGGATTACTGTATTGCTACCTCAGAAAAGATTCTTTCAGCTTCCCAACTCCTTATTTTAGGATGGCTGTCAAATTTAGGGAAATCTCTATCAAATTTTTTTTGTAAGTTTTTTTTTTTTTTTTTCAGTACTAGGAATTGAACCAGGGCCTTCACACTGAGTTACATCCCCTGCCCCTTTATAAGTTTTGTTTTGTTTTGATTTTTTTTAGGCAGGGCCCTGCTAAATTGCTAAATTGCTCAAACTGGGCTCAAATTTGCCATAATCCTGCCTCAGCCTCCTACAATCTTGGGATTATAGGCTTGTGCCACCAAATCCCGCTTTCAAACTTCTTTTCTTCATGAGCTGTATCAAGGAATTTCACATTGTCCTGTGTAGCAGCTAATCTTTCCTAACTGTCCCAATTCTTTTGATCCTGGATACCCTAGGACCAAAAGACCTCTGGCATATTCAGGTCACATCTGCTATTCAGTGCACTGTGGGTTATGAGGTATTCCTACAAATTTCTATACAATGGGAAGGCTAGCGATAACTTAAGAATACACACGAGCCACATAAATATATCCCACTAAATTCTTCATCCGGAGCATTCCCTACTGCAAAATGCCTTTAAAAGAAAAAAAAAAAAAAAAAAAAAAAAACAGCCACTCCAAAGCCCCCAGATGGGAGAATTCTCAATAGGAAAAGACAGTGAGGTAAAATACCTTTGTTTTGCTAACTTTTACAAACGTGAGTGTGAACATGTTGCTAAGGTCCCCTCCACAGCCGCAGAAGGGCCCGGGCGAGTCGGAAAGGGAAACTTCCTCGGCGTCGCGGCAAATCCCCGTGTGGCCGCAAGGCCGGGGCGGGGCGACGTTATTCTGGAGAAGGCTCCGCTGAGCCGCCGGCTTCTCTCTGGTCACGGAGCTCCATGGAGGAAGAGCGGCCTCGCCAGCCTGGATGCCAGCGCGTGGCGGGGAAAAGGTGCTGCGACGCTCCCAGCCGAACCCCACGCGCAGACCCCGCAGGCCCAGCTCCGCCCTACTTCCCTCCCAGAAGACAACGGCCCCCAACCAAGCCCCGAGCTCCAGCGGCCTCCGACTTCAAAAGGAGCGCGCGGCCTCGGGCCCACCCCTCACTTCCGGCCTGCGCGGCGTCGGCGCGCTGAATCTCGCGATATCGCGCGTCTTCTTGCTTGCAGCCGGCAGTGCCCAGCGCCGGCGTGGGGTGTCTGGTGCTGGCTCCTCGGGATGCGTTTGGCGCCGGGGCTCATCGACTGACTCCTTTTGTAGCAACATGGGCAAGGTTTAAGGCTACTGGTTCGTTTTTAAGTGCACCTGGTCCTAAAGGTTCCGATCGGGAGGCGAGGAGCCGGAACCTCCGAGTGCGAGCGCAGCCCTCCTGGGGTTCTGGCTAGTGTGTGAGATCCAAGGACTCAGGTGCCAAATCTGCCTGTGCTCGACGCTCCCGGAGTGCCAGACCGGGCTCTACCCATGTCGTCTCGTGTCCCCACAATAACCCCTAGGGAATGGCATACTTTTTTACCCTTGTGATACAGCAGGGGAAACTGAGGCTCAGAAAGAGTGAAGGAACGTGCCAAGCATCACAGCAACCCATGTCGCCAAAACTCGAACTCAGACTCACTCAAGGCATCTCTCAGGCCTCATTTCTGTGAGGTCTACCGGTCAGTGGGCCCCTAGATCCCTAAGGAGCACTGCAGCTCCGGGCTATGGGCCCTCGCAGCCTGCGGGGTGCGTAGGAAAATCCAGGCACTTTCTTTACTGTGTAACCTTGAACAACTTGCTTAACATTTATGAGACTCCTATTTTTCAATTGATAGATGGGATTGTAATAATGTATCATAGGATTGTTGGGAGATATGTTTAGTGCCTACTCCAAAATAAGCTCTCAATGGAAACTACAGTTATTAATCTTTTTACACCCCTTTACATGTTTTACATTGTTCAATGTGTAGGAAGTACGTAATAAAGCATAAGTGAATGGGGAAGAAGTAAAATAAGCCTGGCCAGACACCAGGTGGTCCTCACCTCCAACCCCCTGGTCTCTTCCTGGGTGTGGTGCCATGTCAAAAGGCTCGAAGTGGGAAATGACTGTTCATACTTCTTTTCCCAACAGTTGTGTGTGCGTGCGTGTGTGCATGTGTTAATCTGTTATTGAAGCAACATGCATCAAAGTGTACAAATCTTAAGGATACTTAAGTTTTACAAAATGAACCCAGTGGTGTAACTATGCAGTGTGATCGAAAAGTGGCGAATATGGGGGCCGGTGAGATGGCTCAGCGGCTTAAGTGCCTGCCCGGCAAGCGTGAGGGCCCGAGTTCGACTCCCGGAACCCACATACGAAAAAGGGGCCGGTGATATCGCTCAGCGGCACGGGCGCCTGCTGGCGCGCGAGGTCCTGAGGTCGACCCCCCGGTACCCACAAAAAAAAAAAAAAAAAAAGAAAAGTGGCGAATATGTTAAAATTTAAAAAATATTTATTACAGTAAAAAAATAACATTGCTATTAATCCCTCTCATAATATTCCCCTTTATTTATCTCATCATTCTTGCCACTTTCTGAAGCAGCTCTGGAAGTCCTTTTCTGTAGCTGTCTCGATGCCTGAAATAGTTCAACATAATTATCTTTCATGGCCATTTTAGCTTTGGGGAAAAGCAAAGAATGTGGATGAGGACACATCATAATGTTTTTATTTGGAATTGACATTAACATTTTGAACTGATTCAGGACATCAGGGCAGCCACACAAAAAACACGAAAGAGGACTTCAGAACTGCTTCAGAAAGTGGCAAGAATGATGGGTAAGTGTGCTTGAAGCAAGGGGGAATGTTTTGAGGGGGATTTATGGCAAAGTGTCTTTTACTGTAATAATTTTTGTTAGTTTTTTTTTTCTTAACCATTCATAATTTTATCATACTTTGGAGGAGCTTGATGAAGAAACAAAACATTACCATCCTCAGAATCCTTTCCATGTTTCCTTCTAGTCACTTCTTTCTTTGCAAGGATAACCACTGTCCGGCTACTAACATCTATAAGTCAGTTTAGCCTGCTTTTGCATTAGATTTAACTCGAATCCTACAGTTGGCACTGTCCAGCAACTTCGCAGATCTCCATGTGTCATCATCTTCAGCAGGAGTCTCAGAAGAAGCCTGGTAGTTGCCCTCCACGTGGTCAGGGCTGCTGCCCAATGCTACCCATCTCACCACACCTGCCACTCCTCTGCCTGCCCACTGGTCATGGTCTGGCACACCTACGATGTCTGTCTTCCCCACACACACCAGGTGGAAAAGCACCTTGTGCTTCTTGTTCTTGGCTCTTTCATAAGAGGTGCCCACAGCAAAGATGTCTGTGCTCCCATGACCTTGTCCTTGTCATTATATCCCAGATCTTCCCTGCTCCACTAAGAAGGCCCTGAGAAGTGGGGAATGGGAATGCACTGATCCACAAGATGGTCAGGCTCAGCTTCGCATTATTCCAAATAAGATTCCTGTGCCTGCTGTGTTCCATGTGCCACTTAACCCTCCAGCAAAACCTCTTTTGCACTCAGGATGATGAGCTCGTGGGCCTCTGATGTCCTTGCCTGCAGTCCAGCATTCTCCCACAGTCCTCTAGCCCTCTAGACATGTCTGCAAATGTTGGAACCCCAACTGTGGCCATCCAGAGAATTCCTAATGCCGCACTGGTGCAGGGCAGGACTCAAGGGCCTGGGTTTTCTGCCTTGAGGGGGCAGTGTTGCCTAACCTTGCAAGCAGCCCAGTCAGAAGTCCCATTACACGGATATTATCATCAAACCCCTGTTTTGTATGAAGAAAGCAGGACTCAGAGAAGTTTAAGGGACTTGTCAGAATCATGGCATTCATAAGTGACAAGAATGAGGCCTCAGGGGTGCCTTGGGCATCACCATTCAGTAAGACTAACAGGACCAGACAAATAGATGCTTTACTTATATCTGGTCGTCAAAGCAATCCCAGAAGATAGTGTTTTTATTTCCATAAAGCAGATGCGGATGTGGAGGTCCAGAGAAATTAATTATTTTTCCCAAGGTCACAAGAATAGTCAGAGATGAAATAGGATTCAACCTCTCCTACCCCACAGGTTGACTGCAAACCCTGACTTTTTCCTCTGCCCTGTGCCAGGCTCATCTGAAGGATGTGTGTGTGTGTGTGTGTGTGTGTGTGTGTGTGTGTGTGTGTGTGTGTTTTCCTAGGGATTGAACCCAGGGTCTTTCACTGAGCTACATCCGTAGCCCTTTTATAATATTTTATTCTGAGACATGGTCTGGCTAAGTTGCCCAGACTGCACTGGAACTTTCAACCCTCCTGCCTCAGCCTCCCAGAATGCTGGAATTACAGGCATGCACCACCATGCCCAGCTTCAGCAGTGGAATTTGGACAAGTACAGATATGAGTGGGCACACGGCTAGAATAGAACAGTGGGGAGACACTCCCAAGGGAGCCAAACACGTACCACAAAGGGCCTTTTCAGTTCTCTGTTACCAACAAACCACCCCAACATGTAATGGCTTAAAATAGTTTGTTATTATCTCTTACAGTCCTGGGGTTGAATGCATTTAGCTGGGGGTTCTCAAGCAGTTGCTGGTGTTGGAGCCATCTGAAGGATCAGCTGGGCTGGATGTCAAGGTGGCTCTTTTTAATGACACATGTGGCCCCTCATCTGAAGTGGCTGGAACAGACAGAAAAGGCATCATTTTTTCTCCTCACAGCCTTCACATGAGGCTTGGTCTCACTTCATGGTGGTCTCTGGTAGACAGAACTCATACTTGCTGGCTGACTTGCCCCAAAGGGAACATTCCAAGATCCTGAGACAAAGGCTGCAAGGATTCTGGGACCTCTTCTCAGAAGTCATGCAGCGATACTTCCCCAGTGTGCTCTCAGTGAAAATGAGTCATGAGCCATCCCAGATTCAAGAGGTGGGACAATGCACACATGCGAAGCACGGTCCAGAGGGGACCATCTTTAGAGACCAGCTGTTACAGGGGCCAAGACAGGAAAGGCTAGGTCAGGGAGCTGCCTGCAGTCATGCTTCGGTGGAACACAGGTGCAAGGGAGAAAAACTGGGGATGGTGGGGGATGATGAGGGTCTCAGTGGAAGTCTGTTTGTGGATACACATTGGGGTCTTCAGCTTCAAAGCATCTGAGCCCCTGTTCTGTGCTGGTGGACCCTCTTTAGTGTGAGTCTTAGTGAGAAGTCAGATACTTCCTTCCTTGACCCTTCACAGGAAGCTCACAGCCAAATTGATGCTGCCACACAGGACTCTGGATCTTGAGTATGTGACCAGCGAGGCAGAGCGCTAGTCAGTTCATCCCACAGGCAGCAAGAGTCAGTGCTCAAATGGTGGGAGCTGGGTGAGGGCAGCCTCTGGGGACCTGGGGCTGCAGCCTCCTAATCAGGCTGTTCCTAGGGCAGGACAGTGCTGAAATTCTGGCTGCCCAGCTTCTCTTGGCCCCTGCCTCCTTCCCACGCTTCTTTCTTGAGGCTTCCTGTCAATTCTGTGAACTGCCTGATATCATCCCAGGGTATTCCTCTTCTGCTTAAGTGGACTAGAATCCTTTTCTGTTGTCTGCAATTAAGAACCTTAATAGGTACAAAGACCCACTGAAAGCTTCAGTCTGAGGAAATGACATGATGATTATGAGAGAGGAAAATAGAAAATGCTGATGGACGTGGATTGAAGAGGGAAAAAGGGAATGAGAGAGGCCAGTTGGGAGGCCACTGTGATCTTAGGGGTGTGGGGGACTGGGGTATTGACTGTGTGACTAGAATGGGAGAAAGGGCAGATCTTTTTTTTTTTTTTTTTTTTTTTGTGGGTACCAGGGGGACGACCTCAGGACCTCGCGCGCCAACAGGCACCCGTGCCACTGAGCGATATCACCGGCCCCTTTTTTGTATGTGGGTTCCGGGAGTCGAACTCGGGCCCTCGCGCTTGCAAGGCAGGCGCTTACGCCGCTGAGCCATCTCACCGGCCCGAAAGGGCAGATCTTGACCACTAACTGAATATGCAAATGAGAAGAGGGCAGACAGATAATATGCAAATGAGAAGAGATCCACAACGATAGCAGTTTCGAAACTTGGTAACTAGGAAAATTACCACGTTGCAAAGAGAGACAAGCAAGTCAGAGAGACCTAGCTTGCAGGGGAAGGTCATTCATCTATTCAACAAATATTCAATGTCTGCTCTATGCCGGGGGCTGGGAAGCACTGCGAAGATAGCAGCGAACAAAATGACGTCTCGATTTTTTAATTAACAAACACATACATAAGATAAGGAGACTGCATCAATAAAGCTTTGGTTAGTGGTGCCACAGACCCACAGCAAAGCATGTCTAGCTGGCAGCTGGAACTTCAAGAAAGGTTCTAGGACGGAAGGAAGGCTAGGGCTGAAAACAGGTTAGTGTTGTTTCCATAGGCACTCATGTATTCATCCATTTGTTCACATTTATTGAGTGTGTACTATGTGCTCTGTACCCCTCCTGGCACTATGAAGTATGGTTGAAAAATATGGTGAATGTTTAAATTTTTAAAAATTATTACAGTAAAAGACATGTTATGGGAAGGAGATCAAGAGATGGAGGGAGAGAAGTGGGGAAGGGAATGAAAAAAGGAATTGAGATGTGTACATGTACCAACTCCACCGAAGGAATGTAAACATTATGTACTGAAAATATGTACAAATAAATATAAATAATTTTAAAAGACACATTGCTGTTAATCCCCCTCAAGATGCTCTCACTTTGAACACATTTATTCCATCAGTCTGCAACTTTCTTTTTTTTCCACCTTTAGTTTTTTAAAACAGGGTCTCACCAGGTAGTTCAGGCTACATTGAACGCACTATGTAGCCCAAACTGGCCTCAAACTCGTAGCCATCCTCCTGCCTAAGCCTTCCAAGTGCTGAGATTATGGGTGTGTACCACCAGGCCTGGCTTCTTGCCACTTTCTGAAGCAGTTCTGAAAGTCCTCTTTCATGAGTGTCTTTAGTTTCTCTATCTTGGCTGCCTTGATGTCCTGAAGCAATTCAAAACATTTATCTTTCATAGTCATTTTGACTTTGGGGAAGAGCCAGAAGTCACACGATGCCAGAGCTGGTGAATGAGATGGATGAGGACACACTGATGTTTTTACAAGCCTGCCTGTCCTTTGGATGGCACTTAATGGCAGTATGCACCAAATTTTTTAAGACACCCACAAAAGAGACTTTCAGACCTGCTTCAGAAAGTTGCAAGAACAATGAAATAAGTGTGGCTGAAGTGAGGGGGAGTATTTTGAGGGGGACTAATGGCATAATGGCAATGTGTCTTTTACTGTAAAACATTTTTAAAATTTAAATATTCACTGTATATTTTGATCAGACCTTGTAGAAATGCAGCAAAAAGTAAAAGAATCTCAGCTTTCTTGGAGTTTCTAACATGAAGTATAGAGGCAGAAAGTAAAAATTAGTCAAATGTGTATACTAAGAAGAAAAATAAAGCAAAGTAAAGGTAAGAGGAAGTTTGCTATTTTATGTATCATGTTCTGTAACAGCTCTCTTATAAGAAGATATTTGAGCAAAGTCCTGAGTGAAGAGAGGCAACATCCATGTAGCTATCTGGGGTGACACCCACTTCATGCAGAAAGAGTAATAAGTGCAAAGGCCCTGAGGCAGGGCCATGTTTGGTTTGCTCAGAGAGCTTCCAGGAGGCCTGTGTGGCTAAAGCAAATGGATGAGGGAGACCAGTAAGAGATGAGTGAAGGGGGGTAGCAGGAATCCATATCCTTTGGGGCCTTGTAAGTCATTGTAAATGCTGTGCTTTGGCCGTCATTCTGAAACAGGAAGATTTCAGAGAATCTTGAACAAAGGAGACATTCATGACTGACACTTTAAAAAGGCCACTCAGGATGAGGCTTACAGAATAGACTGAAATAGACATGGCAGAAACAGGGAGACCAACTAGGAGACAACTGTACTCAATCAAGGGGGAGATGATGGTGGCTTAGACTAGGACGGTAATGATGGAGGAGATGACATATGGTCAGACTCTAGATATAAACTGCTAGGAAATCAAAGGAGCTACTCATAGAGTGGATGTGAAGTAGAAAAATAAAGGAGTCTGATGACTCCAGGGTCTTTACCTGGAAGAGCAGTTGTCACTGAAAAGCGGATTGAAAACTATCTAAACTCCAAGACTGAGTGGAATTGTTTCCAGCCTAACCTTCACACTGAGCTACACCACCGGCCCTTTTTTATTTTTTCACTGGGGTCTCAATAAGTCAGTAAGTTGCCCGGGCTGGGCTCGAAATTGTGATCCTCCTGCCTCAGCCTCTCAGAGCGCTAGGATTACAGCATGCGCCACCACACCCAGCTTGCCTGCCTTTTTTCTGAATAATTCCACTGTGCTTGGGACCAAGCACAGTGAGGCATCCATGTAGGTGAACAGGGGACATTGGGCTGGCAGAGGCTATCAGAGTCCAATGGGCAAGAACAGTGTGTCTGTGAGGAGAGTGAAGGTGGAAGCAGCAACAATGACAGGGAATTGGTTGCTTAAAAGGGATTAATCCATGAAGAGGAGAGGAAAAACCCAGAAAATGGAAGAGGAGAAAATGAAAATAAACCTGTGGTGTTTTAACTAAAGTTGAACTCATTGTTTTTTGGGATGGAGAAGTCAATAGATGATAGACAGATGGACAGACAGATAGATGATAGCAATAAAACATGTATCTTGCCGGGCATGGTGGTGCACACCTGTAATCCCAGCACTTGGGAGGCTGAGGCAGGAGGATCACTGTGAGTTCAAGGCCAGCCTAGGCTACATAATGAGTTCAAAACTCACTAAGCCTGAACTACACAGTGAGACCCTGTCTCAAAAAAAGAAAGAAAGAAAGAAAGAAAGAAAGAAAGAAAGAAAGAAAGAAAGAAAGAAAGAAAGAAAGAAAAAGAAAGGAAAGAAAAATGGGCCCGGGGAGCTTGTGCTGGCAAGCGCAAGGTCCTGAGTTTGATTCACAGTACTAAAAAAAAAAAAAAAAAAAAAAGGCACCTCCTAGCTCTGTCCACTGAGTGGTCTGAAAGTAGTTGACACCTCAAGAACATTGAGCAAATCTACCATCCAGATCTTAGCTTCTACATATTATTCTCTAATGAAAGAAAAAAGGGTTCCTTGGAGAAATCGCTGATGCCGGGCAGGGATAGGGGACAGAAAGTACAAGATGAGCCTGGATCATTTTGCCAGAAATTAAGGAAGTACTCAAAGTATTACAGTGATAAAGGCCAGCTTGGTAGCTGTACCAAAGCTGGGAAATTCTGAGCATCAGAATAAATAATGAGGCCACAGGGAAAATAAACATCTGTAATGTTGTGGCCAAAGATGCATAACCCTACAGGCATAGTGGCACACACAGGTAATCCTGGCTACTCTGGAGACTGAGGCAACAGGATGTAGCTCAGTGGTACCCCATGCAGAAGGCCCTGGGGCCTCTTCCCAATTGGCAGAGGGGAATTATGCATAACCCACATCTAATCAGTAGAGGAAACAACAGATAAAGCCAAATAAGGAACATTCTATAGTATAATGGGTGTGTAATCTAGATTGTCCCTGTCATGAAAATGAAGGAAAGGCTGGGGATATAACTCTGTGGAGTACCTGCTTAGCATGCACAAGGCCCAGGCTTTCAAGCCCCTGCATCCCCTAAAGAGGGAAAGGAAAGGCTTAGGAATTGTCTTGGATGGAAGGAAACTAAAAAAAAAAAAAACAAAACATAATTAGATGCAATGAGTAACTCTGGACTGGATCCTTTTGTTACAAAGGATATCATGGGCCAATTAATGAAAGTCTAATAAGGCCTGGGGGTTAAATAGTACTAATGCATCAGAGTTAATTTCCTGATTATGAGCATTGTATTAGGTTATGAAGGAAAATGTCTATTTGTAGGAAATATATCCTAAAGCATTAATGAATAATGGGTCATCACGTAGGCAACTTATTTTTATGGGGTTCAAGGAAGGGAGGAGTCCTTTGTACAGCTGTAACTTTTCCATACCTTTAAAATTATTTTTAAAAAGCTGGATGTGGTGGCACACACCTGTAATCCCAGCACTCCGGGAGGCTGAGGCATGAAGGTTGCCATGAGTTTGAGACCAGCCTGGGCTACATAGCGAGTTTGAAGCCCACCTGAACTGCATAGCAAGATCCTGTCTCAAGAAAAATGCAAAATAAGTAGATAAATAAATTGAAAAGAAATAGGCAAAGAGTGAAGGAAGTCGCCAATGCAGTAAAAAATGAAGAGGGTGGTCAATGGATCATTCAAGGACTCTGAAAGGTCTATGGAGAGAGTAGTTAATGTGTAGTGTTGCAAAGAGACCAGAGAGTGAGAAAGAAGTATTAAACGTTTGGCAAAGTTTCTATCTTGTTAATTATGGTAGCATCTTCATACATAAGTAGAAAGTACAACAGAAAATAAATCAGTTATTCCAGCCACAGACAGCGCTGGATGTGCACATGAATTTGAAGACTCTTCTAAGCCAGGCATGGTTGTGCACCCTTGTAATCCCAGCACTCTGGGAGGCTGAGGCAGAACCTGTCTCAAAATTAAAAACAAAACAAAACAAAACGCTTTTCTAATAACTTCTTGGCTTCCCTGGGCAGAGAGTCAGAAGTTGGAAGAAGCCTGCTTTGAACCACTATGATATTAAAAAGAAAACTCCAATGACATAATCATATTAGCTCTTGCCAGGAGGCTAGGTCTTCTAATTCCTAGTTTTAAAAGAATTCTTCCTTTTTTTAATTAATTGTTTATTGGTACATTTTAGGAATACATAATGATCACATACATCATAGGGCATTTGTAGCTGTACATGATACATCTTGATTCTTTTTTTTTTCCCATTCCTCTCCCCTCCCTTCAACTCCTCTTCCCCTCCCTATTTACAAAAGCTTTGTTTCCATGTTTTCCTTCTTTTCTCATTTTTTTCTTTTCCCTTCCTTCCTTTCCCTCTCCCCCCTCCCTAGTTCACCCCCTCTTTTGAACATTTTCTTCCTATTTCACAATATCTATAATACATTTTGGTCCTTATTTACACACTTGGTTTCTCACACCAGAGAAGCTATGTCATATTTACACGTGTGTCCAGTTTATTTCACTTAAAAGTATGTTCTCAAGGTGCATCCATTTACCTAGAAATGTCTCAAGCTTACCCTTCTTTATGGCAGAGTAGTACTCCATTGTATAAAAAATCCCACATCTTTATCCATTTATCGGTTGATGGGCATTTGGGCTGTTTCCAAGATTTAGCTATTACAAACTGTGCCGCTATAAGCATGGGTGTGCATATATCGCTGTGATACGATGCTTTTAATTTAAAGGGGTTCTTTCTAAAAGTTAGTGTATTCTAATATAATTTCATGCTCACATTTTGGGCCAAAATACCTTGTATATAGAATCATTGTTGTGCCCAAGTAATACGTTTATTATAGGCAAATAAAAATGCAGATAAACAGTAAAATTTTAACCACCTATACTTCCCCACCCAAAATAATTTGTTAGCATTTTGATGCCTTTAAGACATCTAAACATTTTTGTTGCAGTAAAAGAAGGGCGCTGCGCTATTTTGTGTCTCAAATTCCGTCTCCCCAAATGTAGAGCGAACGCCGTCTCGATCACTAAATATACTTCAACCAGCTCATTTTTAAGGACGCGGCGAGGAATTCCACTGAGCAAATGGGCGGTGATTTATGTAATCACGTTCCTATTTTAGGACTTTCACATTGGGCGGGGAGTGATCGCTGGGCTTGAAGTGATCATTAGCAGACCTGCGGATTGAATTCCGACCATTAAAGAAGATGGGAGATTCAGGGACAGCTAGGTCGCTGGACAGGGTTTTAAATCTACAGGAATGCAGGAAGAAGGGTCAGCAAGGTTTAGCCGGCGGAGAGCAAAGGGCCTGTGAAGTTGGATTTGGGGACGACACGGGGCAGAGGGTGGGTGGTTCCCAAGGCCAATGGGCACAGAATCGGTGGAAGCCAAGAGACCCTTGGAACTGGAGCGCGGGAGCCAGGCTCCGGGGCCGCGGCTGCTCCGTACCAACAGAGGGCGCCGTGTCCTCAGTAGTTTTCAGCGGGCTTTGTCCAGCTGCAGGCCAGATGTGGGAGGCGCGAAGCTCCAACCCGAGCCCCTGCAGAGTAACTGGCAGGGGACAGCGAAGAAGGGACGGCAGGGGGTAAGGGTGGTGGCTGTCGATGCTCACCGGATTCCCGGATTGACTTCCCTTCTAGGACAGAACGGGGGGGGGACTTCTTGCCCAGGAGGGGACACCGTTTTCTAATTCCAACAAAAGCAGTCTGGGCTGACAGCAGCCTTGGGGTGGGTGGTTCAGCGTCCACCGGGCTGGGCGTAGGGCCAAGAAACGCGCGCGGCTGTCGGCGGTGGGAAAGGGGACCGGCCTTGAGGGCCTTGAACTCTTTTGAGTACGCAGCCCTGGACGCCAGACTCTCCAACATCCACCCCGCACAGCTGACCCTCCCTGTGCTTTTCCTGATCGGAGCGCGGTGTGCAATCGAGGGGTATTAACGAGGCACAGCCTGTCCAAGCACTGAGTAGACCCCTCGTTCCCACATCGTCTGGAGCGGAGGAATTGGATTAAGAGGACTAAGTCTGAAGGTCCAGTTAAGAATCCCAAGGCGATGACAACCCCAGGGGCCCCGCCCCCTCGACCTGCAGCTCCCCAGCCTCTCCGCGGGCTCCAGGGTAATCAGTTGCTGCGCACTGCTGTAATTGGCGGTGTAGACCCAGGCCGGAGGAGGACGGACGGGCAGCGCAGGGGCAGGCGAGGGCTTAATTGCAGGGCTTCTGCCGGCAGTCTAGGCTGCATCTCCGCCGGGAAGGGAGCTGTTTCCTTAGCTCCTCAGGCTGGGCCTTGGAAGAACCCTAAAGGCCTTCGGGTCGGTGGTTAGGGGTCCCTCCCGTAGACATTAGATTGGGGCGCTGAACCCTAGCAAGGGTGCGAGGGGCGTAAAGAGCGGGGCGCTTTGGGAGAGCTACAGGAGGAGGTCAGATTCCAAACTCCCCACTCCAACCTCAGAAGCCCTGGTTGACGTTGCCCGAGACTCCTCCCTAGTTCTGACCATCCCCTTGCTCCCCTTTCAGCCGCCCTCCGCCCCCTCCCCAGGGTGCTCCCACCCTGGGGAAGAATGTGCCCTCCTAGCGCACCCTTGCCATGGTAACGGCACACCCCCACCCCCGCGCACCGCAGCGGCCGGGCCCGGCCTCGGGGCCGCAAGAAAAGGGGGAGGCGGGAGCCTCCCAGTGCCGCGGACACACCTCGGCTGCCCTGGTTGCCACAGCAACCGGGAGCGCTTCGAAGTACGCAGCCGCCGAGTGGCAAAGGGCTCTCTCCTTCCCGACCTTTTACCCATCTAAACCACAAAAGAGGACCCCCGCTCCAGAGAGACACACATCCCAATTTAAAAACACTAGGTCCAAAGATCATGGGTCGTTAGCTTCTACATACGGCGAGCCCAAGGGGGAAAAGCCATCTGGAGGGCCCCAGAGAGCCTGGGACGTGAGAAGGCATCCCCTTGTCGCCAACCTGTCCCTCTCCCCCAGCAGAACCCAAAGAGGGCGCTGGCAGCCGGAAGCCAGGGAAGGGCCCGGAGGCGCACGGGCCCCACAGCGGAGCCGAGATTACAGGGACCTGTCCCTCCCGCCCCCGGCTCCCACTCTCATTAAGTCATTTTTTCCCCTGTTGGAAAGTCCCCGTGCCTTGAGTGTAGGGGCTGGGGCGACCGCAGGCAGCTGCCGGCAACCACAGGAGAAGGGGGGCAGGGAAGGGAGGAGGGGGGCCCGCGACTAGGGTCTGGCCACTCTCCAGCGTGGAAGGCCCCCTGCCGGAGCTAGCTGGAAGCGCATTAATTGAGGGAAGGAGGGAAACTTGGATGACCCTAACCTTGCTTCTCACCGGTGCGATTCTAAGTGCAGACCCCCTTCCTTAGGCGACTGAAAGGCCAGATGCTGGGTTTTGATCCTGCTCCAGCCGCCTGCCTGACCTTGACCCTTAACCCCACCACTGCCTGCTGCTCTATCTACCACCCTCATTCTGTTAGTCCCTGAATTCCTCCTCTCCGGACAATCTGGGCTCCATTAGACCCTGCTACCACTTCCACTTACAAGGCAGTAACCTAGGGTCCATCAGCTGAAACCTGCAGAGGACAGGGGAGGTCCTCTCTTCTCCAAACGACCTCTGGTCACCTCCTGTTCCCATTTTCAAGTCTCACCTCTGGTGTTCCCCATCTCAGCTCCACCCTCCCACTTAATTTCAACCCGTTTCCACTCAACACGATTATTCCTGCCTCACCCTTTAGCCAGACTGCCTAAGCCCAGCACCTCTCTCGGGCCCCCTTTTCCCACTCTTTATCATTTGTACATCCCCCTTTAGGTCCCTTACCAAGTCCCACACCCTAACCTTTCTCCTGTGGGGTCCAGCCTTGGTCTCAGGACCCAACTTCTGGCTCAGGGAGAGAAAGGGGAGTGGGGCAACACCCTATTCATTCCTTTCCCAACTTTTCCTCCCCTTCTTTACAGGCCAGGCTAACGTATGTCAACTCACCATGACCTGACTCACTAGAATGTGTCCCCTACAACTCCTGCGCAGCCCCCTGCCATCCACCCTCCTCAGGGGTAGTTTGCTCCACAGTGTTACATCTTCTACCTTATTCCCTAGTTTGATGCTAGAGCTCTCATCTCCAGTCTCCCCCACCCCACCCCAATCCCCATCCTCTATAAGCCTAGAAGGCAGAGGAGGGTGTGGCCACATGTAGTGGACACTGCTAGGGGTGAGAGTACCCCACATACACCTCCCATTCCCCCAGCCACCAGTCTTTCCTCCTCCCTGGAATGGGAGGGAGGAAGGGGGTGGGAATCCAGCCCCCACAGCTCTTCCAGGGTGAACAAGAGGAAAGGAATGAGGCAGGTGTGTCTGGCTGCTCCTGCTTACCCCCTCTCCCTGGGGACTCTCACCCGCCTGCCCCGCCCATAGGGCCGTCTTTTGGGGGATGGGAAGAGAAACCCTGTATTCCACCAAAGCAGCAGAAGGGCCTGCTGCCTTAGGCACGCCTAGGAGCTGCTTCAATGCAGGCAGTTGAAGGGCTAGGAGCCGAAGGCAAATCTCCCACCTGGGGGGACCACAGGGGCACATCGTCATTGTGCTGAGAGCCTCCTTTCCTTTCATCCCCATCCAGGGTAGGGAAACATGGGACAGGGGCATGAAAATGGGCGATTTGGGAAAGCAGGCAATTGGGGAAAGGAACAAGACTTTGTCCTGTTCTCGTTCAAGAGAGATGCCATTCTGGGATAAACTGAGGCAGCCAGCACGGTCCCCAGCTGTGAGTAGCAGGAAGCCTCAATGATACAGGTGAAGTGTTCTTTTCCTGATAACCTGAGGGTCTGAAAATCATCAGATCTGAGTCAAGGAGGTGCAACCCAGGACCCAAACTGCCACCTCAGCAGTGTTCTGATAGGCATGAGCGCCGGGAGTGATTATGACCTGCCAAGGAGCACCCTGCGCAAGGGCTCCCAAGGCAAAAGATGCCAGTAAGCTGGGCCCCTGAGCCTTGCTCATACGCTGCCTTTCCCGCCCCGACTCCAAGAGCCCAGCTCCAGACAGTGAGTCTGTGGCCCTCCCCCTCCACCCTCTTCCCAGCCGCACCTCCTGGCCCCACCTGTTCCCCGGGGCGCTGGGCTGGGTTGAGCTGGGTCTTGCCCAGGATTACTCCTCTCAGAGTGCCTCCTGTCTCTACCGACGGTTGCTGCTGGGCACGGCCACTCGTCCTGGCTTGTGGCAGAGGGCTCAGGCACAAAGTGGGCGGTTGGAGCTCTGGCACTGAGGACTCTGGAGCCAGCCCCTTTTTGTCATTTCCATTGCCTCCATCCAGGCCTCATTTCTGGTTTGGAAGACAGCTGTAGCCCCCTAGTTGGCTTTCCAGCTGTTACCTTGTTCCCCTCAGCCAGTTCCCCATACAACAATCCATGTGGGAATCAGACCATGATACTCCTCAGTTTAAGACTCTGCATGTTTCTATTCCTCCCGAATAAAATCCCAACTCCTTACCTAGGCCTAGAAAGACACAGAACTTGACATTTGCCCACCCTTTAAGAACCTCTCCTGCCCATCAGCCCCCTGATTTCTTCACTCCAGTCACAAAGGCCTCTTTGTGGTTCCTCAAACAGGTGGAGGCCTTTCTCCCCCAGAGCTTTTGCATTCCCATGGCCTCTACCTGAAAGCCCTACCTCTGGATCTCAGCATGGCTCCCTGTCCCATTTTGCAGGTCACCACAGGAATATCACAAATCAGGCTTCCTCTTTTATCGGAAAGGGCCTCCACTCCCCACAAAGCACTGTACACTGGCACCCTGCTTTATTTTCTTTATTTTCTTCACAGCACACAACATTGTCTGAAATGACTGTGTTTGTGTGTTTACTGGTTTTGTCCAACTCCCTCTGCAAAATGTAAACTCCTAGAAGGCAGGTGCTGTGTCTCTCTCATTCACATCCTTGTCTCCAGAGCCTCTCCTCCCCCCAGGGAGTGCCACCAGGAGAGTGCAAAATAAATATCCGATACCTGAATGGTGAGGGGGACAAGGGGCACAGGCCAGTGGGCAGGGGGTCATGGAATCATTTATGGAATCATTTCGGCTCGTTATGTTCATTTCTTCTTTTCAGTCTTCCTCCCCCTGCTCATCAGGTCCCATCCCTCCCACACTAGGGGTAGAGGAGAAAGGAGACAGGCCTGAGGGCTGGGCTGCCTGGCTGACAATCGTGCTAAGACGTGGGGCCTTCTCCAGCCCCACCGGGCAGTCTGAGTTTGGGGCAGGAAGGGGTGGGCCAATCAATCCTAGACCCCACAGAAGTGAGCGGAGGCGTCAGACGGGCCTGGACCATCGTCCCCTGACTGCAGACCCTGTAAGATCCCGCGTTCCAACCTCCTGTGCAAGAGCCGAGGCAGTGGTGCCGGAGACCGCAAAGGCAGAGGATTCAGATGTAGGAGGGACAGCTTTCCCAGGGCCCGGGGAGCCTGGGCCGCTCACTTGCACACGCTGACCCACTCGGTGATGCGGCACTCTTCACACACCACGAAGCAGCACCAGTGGAAGCGGCAGTGGCAGCGCTCGCTGCGCGTCTGGCGCAGGATGTTGTGGCCACGGCCGCAGCACATACTGCCGCAGCCATCCGGGCCCGAGCTGCTCTTGTTGCACAGGCGGCCGACGGTGCCCGCCGAGTCCAGGCGCGGCTCCCGCTCGCAGAAGTCGGGCGACTTCTCGAAGTAGACCAGGTCGGCGGGGCTGGCCCGGCGGCGCGGGGCCGGGGTGCCTGGGGCTGGCGAGGGTGCCCCCACGGGGCCGGGCTCCAGCTGGCCGCCGTTGCGATTGTGCGGCCGGATGAGCGTGGCGCGGTGGAAGCGGCTGCGCAGCAGCGCCCCCACGGCGCGGAACTCCGGCGTCACCTGCCAGCATGTCTTGAGCTGGCAGCTGCCCGACGTGCCGTGGCACTTGCACTTTCGCCTCATGTTCTCCATCACCGCCTGCGGAGGGAGGCAGCGTGAGGGGTGACACCGGCCAGACCCCTGCCCTCTTCCCGCCACTGGGACTGGCCTGGGAGAATCTCCTAGGCTTTTGAAACCAGCTCCCACTGAACAGAAACAAACACTGAGGCTGGAAGCTCCTGAGCCAAGCAGCTAGCGCCCCTCTGCCCGCTGCAGTTCTGCTGCGCTACCATCCACCTCCCACCAGGCTAGGCCCTGGGGGAATTCCCTCCTTCCTGCTGGCCTTCCCAGCAGCTGCAGGGGGCTCTTGGGGGTGGAGGCTCTTGCTTCCTGAGGGGAGATCCCAGATCTTCAGGGAAATTCCCTCTCCTTCCATAGCGGGGGTAGGAACCAGGAGAGAAGGGGGCATCTCCACTACATCCACGGCCAAAGCCACTGGCCTCACTACAGGCTGTGAGTGTGAGAAAACCAGGTTCCACCACCTCGACCCAGAGCCCAGCCTTGCAGGGATCGGATCCAAAAGAGGGGATCCAGGGCCTAAGGAGACCACCCCCTCCCAATATGCTGTCTGGGGCTTATTCTGCCCTGAGCTGAGTGTCAACAGGTGCCAAAGCTCTACCTGAAGGCACAACAGAACCCAGAGAGAGCCAGGCTCTCTCTCCATGAAAGTGGACCAAGGTTCCCAGGCCTCCAAGGGAGGTGGTTATGGGAACACAATCTGCATCCCCTCCCAGCTCTCAACCTGCTCTACAATCTCCTCCCAAAGAACCCCTTGTTGTTATCCTCTGTAGACACCCCACAGGAAGTTGGCCATATCCACCTTGTCTCTACGCCATTCAGAAAAACACACTTTCAGGTAAGGATAGCAAGGATCTGGAGCCCTGAAGCCAAGCAGGAAAACCATAAGAGAGGGACTTTGCCCCTCTGGGTCTTACAGGGCTGTGGAGCTCGCTTGTGCAGCCCACAATGTCAGCATCACGTGGGAACCAGCCCAGTGCCTCCCCGGGCCAACAGCTCCAGAACATCTGCTTCCCACAGGCAGCAGCCATTAATTAACCAGTTTAATGAGGAGGGGAGGAGGCACTGTCGGTAAGGCTGAGATGGTATTGAAGCTTGGGAAAAGAGCTGTACACATATACAGGGCAGGGCTGGGTGGGAGCTGGTAGGGACCTGAGGGCAGGGCATGCCTCAGTTTACCCCACCTTTAAGTCAAAGTAGGAGTTGCTCAATCAGCTGGATTGTGAAGGAAGAAGATGAACTGGAGTGGGCTAAGAGCTCAAGAGGAGAAAGAGTAGAGGAAGCATGGACTTACGCCCGAGCAGGCTGGGCAGGGTCAAGAGAAGGGATGGGGTGGCATCAGTTGCCAGGAAAGAAGAGTGCTGAGCTACCACTAGGGCCCAGAGTGAAGACTCCATTATGTATATAGTATGCACAGAGTGTAGACTCCACTCTGTAGCACAAATGAGTACAGACTCAGAGCTCCACTGCCTGGGGATGGATTCCGCCTCTACGCTCTCTCACTAGTTGCACCATCTCCAGCAAGATTCTTAGTCATCTCTGCCTCAGTTTCCATAGCTGAATGCAAGGCTAATAATAGTGTTCACATCTTAGGTAGCTGTAAGGATTAAACAGGCTGATATGTAGTAAGGTACTCAGAACAGTACCTAACACGTTAAGCACTAAACAAATGCAGGCTCTCCCTTTCCTTCCTCTCCTTTCTCCTTTATACTTATTTATGTATTTAATGTTTTTTGAATGAATGTTGTGACCTTTGAGGTTCTGTGGACATTCAAGGGCAGGGGAGAAATGTCTGTGGTGGCCCCTGGGAACCTCACTTAGCCCCTTCACTTTGTAAGAATCTCTCCTTTTGGATGCGGACGGATGGGGGTACAGGAGATCACGGATGCATGGCGTCAGGGAACATTAGAGCTGGGGGCATCTGATGATGGTCTAGTTGCACCCTCTGACTCTATAAATGAGACAGGGTGACAACCTAGGCCTGGACCCCTCAGGTCCTGCCAGCCAGCCCAGTCCTTTCTCTAGGATCACTGAAGGAAGTAGGAGGAGCAGGCTGGGGGTGGAGGGAGTCCTTGGCAAGGCCTACTCCCAGCGCACAGTAGGTCTTCAAGTCGTGCTTATTGACTAGATTAGGAGAGGACAATGAAAAGTTTGCTGAGTTTGCTGAGCAGTTTGGGCCACTGAAGAGGTAGACTGGGGGAGGGGTGAGGCCGAGGGATTTGAAAGGGGCCTACAGGCCAGCCGGCGCTCTCACCTGCCTCCCAACTCGGTTGTTGTGGAGCCTCATGCGCGCGTGGATGTCTCTGTGAGGCTCCCGGGAGTCCAGAAAGTCCTTAGAGAAGCGCTCCCCGAAGCCCACGTCGGGGCTGCAGCCGCCCCACTCCCAGGAGTCCTGCAGGCCGGGGCTGGCAGGGGGCAGGGCGGGGTGTTCCGGAACCCCGTGGCTCAGGCCCTTACCGCGCTGAAGCGCGTCCAGCTGCAGGCGATGCAGTTTCCGACGGAAGGCCTCCTCATCCCCGCGCCGGGACTCGTCGCAGCCGCAGGCCCGCAGTTTGCCCAGGGCGCACGCATTGGATACCGCGTGCACCACCCCGGCGGCCGCAATGGCATAGGCGAAAGCGCTCTCTCGGAAACCTGCAGTTAGAGACCCAAAAATCATGGACTCTGGAGGGGGCTGGACATCCCATCCTCCTGCCCATCCTGCCCAACTTTGTCCTCAAACCAGTGTGGTGGAGGGTCTGGTACAAGGGCAGAGAACCAAAGAAGGGCAGGAATCACACCAGAAGCCAAGCATTCTGCAGGACATAGTGGGGAAGTCTCCCACCTCTCTTCATGGGACACTCCCTTCCCCATTTCATTAATGTCACCCTTAGCAAGTTTGGAATTTGTGTGTCTAGATCTCTCCTTTAGGGCAGAAAGCACCTGGCAAACACATTCTTTTTCAGATCGGGGATTTAATCTATTACCTTTCATGGTGATACCTGCGATTTTAAAATAGCCAAGATCACCTGCAGGTGTGTACCTACCTTAGGCTCAGCCCACAACACTCCCTGATGGTCCCTGTCCTCATCCATGGGACATACCTGAAAGTCACCCCGAAATGGCCACCACACAGCCACTCTGCCTGTGGCCTGTCAAGGTCAACTAGAGACACTTGAGGGATGACCACGGGGCCCCAGTGGGCCCAGCCTAAAGCAGTGCTGAAAACTGAGGAGGAAGACACCTTCCACTGTTGCTCAGAAGGTACAAGACTCTCTGACCCAGCCATTCTCAGGGCCAGCCTGGCTACTTACTTGTCCACACTACTTTCCTTCTCTGTGGTCCTGCCTGAGCCATCCTCTGGGAATGCCCTGGACCCGTGGCAGGGCGTGGCCTACTTGTAGAGGTGGGTTCAGCTCTGAGGCCTGCAGCCTACTTCTTGCTTGTTCTGAATCTGAGAAAGGACTGGCTAGGAGCAGTTTGTGGTACAAGTCTCTGCCAAGCCTCTGGACCCCAGAGAGAGGGCAGGCAGGGAGAAGCTGGGAGCAAGAATAATCCCCACACAGGGAGGAGAATCTACCTGTGCCATGGGCCCTTGTGGGAGAAGCCTAGAACCTGGCAGGAGGCTGATAGCTTTGAGGGAAGCTAGAGTTTCAGAGGAAATAAAAATCTGGGTCCTTCTACCCCAGCTTCAGAGACCTGGAGCATGCACAGACCCCAGAGAGCCAACCAGGCTGGGACAGAGAGCCTAGACCATTCTTACCTCAATCCTCACTCCTGCCCACAGAACTCTATCCTCGTCTTCCTGCCCACGTAAAGAACAACAGCACACAGCAATGATGACGACGATCAGACAAGGTGTTTGGCAGATAAGAACTGATCTGTGGAACCCGATTGCCTGGGTTCAAATCTTGGCTCTTCCAATTACTCGTTAATAGCTACGTGACATTGGCCAAATGATTTGACCTCACTGTGCCTCAGTTCCTCATCTTTAAAACAGAGTTATTATTATTGGCCTCCCTGTTGTTCCAAGAATTAAGTGAATTATTAAATGTAGTGTTTAGAATAGCATTTTAGGGCTGGTGAGATAGCTCAGCAGCATAAGCGCCTGCCTGGCAAGTGCGAGGTCCTGAGTTCGACTCCCGGTACCCACATATGAAAAAAGGGCCAGTGATATCGCTCAGCAGCACGGGCGCCTGCTGGCACGTGAGATCCTGAGTTCGAGCCCCGGTACCCACACACACACACTCACACAAAATAGAATAGCATTTTACTCATAGCACATACTACATAAATATTCACTTTTATTGAGAAGTTCTTCCTACTGCCTGACCCCACTCCTGCTGCATTTTCAGGTCATTGTTTTTTGTTTCACACTGATCAAGGACAGAGCCCAGGGGTTCATGATCCACTCTAAAATAAATCACTTAGGCTACTGGAAGCCCTGGAAGCAGACTCCCTTTGTGTATTCTCTTTCCAGCTCACAGTATCTCAGTATGCTTTTCTATAAGGGGCCCAGCCTCGAGCAGATGTGAGGGGATGGCGATTGGGCTGGAGCCTTCAAAGGGATGCCAGGAATTGGCAAGAGCTGCAGGGGAGCAGAAACTGCTCTGGGATGGTGGGGCCTAAGGGGAAGGAGGGTGGACCCAAGTCCCTGGGACGTGCACCCTGCATTTATCCCCTGCCTTTTATCTTTGGAACTCTGAGCACTTCTCTTACTGCTGGGGGAGTCGTTAGCCTGCTCTAGGACACATGGCAATACTCAGCCCTCTAGAGGCAGCCCAGACCTAGAGATCACCCTGCCACCATCCCCACAAATCACGCACTGTACTATGCAAATGGGGAAGCCCAAGGTCACGTGGGTTATAGACCCAGACCCACACCCAGCTCTCTCAGCTTCCTGGGGTCAGCAACTTCCTGCTGAGGGACACTGGTCCCAAGGGCACTTAGCTGCCAGGAAAGAAATCCAAGTAGCCCAGTTTCCAGTTCCTATAGCCCTACTTATACTTTGTATCAGGAAAAAGCAAGAGGCTGGTCCTGTGGGGTAGGGGTGTGCAGGGCCAACCACCATCTTCCAGACTCTGTCATGCTCAAGGCCAGGTCTGGAGGAATCTGGATGGATGTAACCCACAGCCTGCAGGGAACACCCCTACCCCATGCAGCTCAAGATGACTTCCCCTACACTGCCCCATGGCCTCTGACAGCTGTCACAGCCACCTGTAGAGGTGATCAGGCAGGGCCTGTATAGTCACCCTCTGCTCTATGCATCCAGCCTCAGAGAAGTCCAGCCTACTGATTCTGCCCCCCAGCTCCCATTCAGGGCCCCAGTTTCGGTTCTGGCCCCAACTGTCTGGGGCAGATGCAGGCACTGTGCCATCTGGCCAGCAGGAGAGGGGGGAGGGGTGGAGCCATGGCCAGCTGGTCTGCCCCGAGCAGAAGGGGGGGCTTGTTAAGACGCACAATTAGCCGCCCTGCCTTTGATCTGGGACAGGGACTGCCAGCATTTAAGTGGAGTCAGCTGCTGCTACAGGCTGCAGCCAAGGGCCAGGAAGGGGCTGGGATGGAGACTTGGAGGGCAGGAGAGTACTGAGGAAAAAGGATGAGAGGGGGCAGTGGGAACCAGGAAGGGCTAGAGAAGCTTGAGCCCTGCCCATTCAAGTCAGAGAAGAAGAGAAGAGAAGTCTGGTTTCCATTCTTCCATGCAAATAATCTGTGCATGCTCATGTGTAGGGAGTAGGGGGAGACAGAGAGAGAAATTGTGTGCATGCAACAATGTTTATGCGGGACACTGAATGGGGCTATGCATTCCCACAAGAATGGATGGGGTGTGTGTGTGTGTCTGTGTGTCTGTGTGTGTGTGTGTGTTGCATTTCTTGGAGTACACTCCCATTGCACCAGCTCACCTCTGGGCACATAGTGTAGTTCATACTGGTCTTGCAGCTTGTGAGGCAGTTGGGTGCAAGCTCTAAAATCAGCTGGCCTGCATAATCCCAGATTTACTGCTCACTTACAAACTGTGTGACCTCACTGGCAAGTTACCCAACCTCTCCTAGGTTCATTTGTAAAATAAGGATAATAACAGGACCTACCACATATGGACAGTTTGAGGACCCTAAAGCATAAAGTACTTTAGAACAACGCACAACACACAGCAAGTGCTTAATACATGTTGGCTAATTTATTGGGTATCATTAGAATAATAGGGCCTTCTGGGATGTGACTGTGCCTCAATTTTCCCACCTGAATGTCACCATGTATCCCAAGCTCTGGAGGCCTGGATGTAAAGCCAGTGTAAAAAAAATAGGTGGGTGCCAGGGATATAGCTCAGGGGCACAGCACCTGCTTGGCGAGTTCAAGGTCCTGAGTTCGATTCCCAGTACCAAAAAAAAAAAAAAAAGATAGGTGGGAAAAGAAAGAGCCAGACCTTGGAAAGTAGAGGCCAGTTACTTAAAACTGCTGGTTTCTCCTGGGGTGGGAGCCTGGCTTGCTGTGGGATCTGCTGCCCTTTTCCCATCCATTCTAAATGGGTTTGGAACTTAGGGAGGTCAGCAGCTGACCTGTGGGGAACTCTCAGGACCTGCTTGTGAATCTTTCACCTCCCAGGCACTCCATTGCCTGAGCTCAGCCCCCAGCAGCACCTCCCTCAAACCTCCTTCTTGTCCCTACCTTCTGAGTGAGAGACCAAGGGGCTCTCTATTCTTCACTAACAGACTTTCTGCCCAGTGCCCAAGCACCAACTTACCTGGGTCCTCAGTACCAAAAGTTGGGGATACCAGTGCCCTTTGGCACTTAGCTACCCTTGGGCTGGGATCTGCATGGGCTTAGGGCCCCCCACCATCCCCTGGAAGTCCCTATCCTCACCCCTTCCCAGGCCTCTAGCACCCCTCTTTGGCTGAGTAAAGCCCCATTATATTCCCAGTCTTGTCCACCGTTGGTGCCCAAGCAACTTTCTCCTCCCTCCTTCATCAGATGCAACCCTCCAGCCCAATTCAAGGTGACAGGACAATAGGATGACAGTAACAGCGTTGAGGAAAGCCCGAGGGACCACTCTCCCCCCCACGGAAGTTTCTGAAATGTAAAGAGCAGAAACCACTTTAAGGGAATCCCTTTGGCAACCTGGGTCAGAAGGAAGAGTCAGTCAGTCCCCTGATACTCCACTTGGACTCCACAGTAGACAATTCATAGCTTGAAAAGAAGGGAGATTGGGGGAAGGACCCAGAATGCCAAGGGCCGGTGCTGCCACCACAGTGGCCTCGTGCGATTTCAATTTAGCTAGTCCTAAGTGATACGGACCACGATGGACCAGGAAACGACCCTGAGGGAGGGCCGACCCAGATGTGGAGTGGGGCAGGAGAGCTGAGGTGGCCAGGCAGAGGTGGGAGGGGGAGGGCGGAGCGGCAGTTTTCTTTCCGGAAGTCCAGCGCCTCCCCTTTGAGGAGGGAGAGGTAGAAACAAGGGGTTACCACGGGGGAGCAGGAGCCACAGAGGTAGGGCGGTGTTCCGAGGCGCAGAGGAGGAGCCCAAGCCACGGTTGGCTGGGCCAGGAGCCGCCGTCCCGCCCCCTGCCCGCTCTAGGCACCGCCCCGCCCGACTAGCCCCGGCAAGTCTCCCCCTCCACCTCTAGCCTCTCCCCCCACCCGTCCCCCCAGCTCACCCCCTGCTTATTAAACTGCAGGTGAACCCGGGAACGCCTGGCGCCGCGCCAACCTCGCGCGGTTCCACCGCTCCGAACTCGCCCCCAAGCTTCAAAGACCCCGGGACTTTCACCGGGCCGCACGGGTCTGACCGGGAGACCGATCAAGACGCCTGGGTTTACTCAGTCTAGAGGGAATGGGGCCCCAGGGGGCCACCGAGGCTGGGGAGAGGGCTGCAGAACTTGCCCTGCCTCGCCTCACCCCAAGCGGCAGGGGCGCGGACCTCGGCGCTTGTCTGAGTCCCTAGGGAGCAGAAACCGAAGCAAGGGCTCTAGCAGCCGCCCCGTCGGTCTGAGAGCGCGCGGGTGATCTAGAAACCCAAGGGTGGGAGCCAGTGCGCAGCGACCGGAGCCCAGGCCTGGGCCGGCCGAACCGCGGTTCCGAGGCCTATCACTTGGTGTCAGCAGCGCGGGCGGCCAGGGATCTCGGGGTCCCGGCCGCGGCTCCTAGACAGCTAGAGGGCTCCGGCTGGCGGGGCTGGCGGGCGGGAGGGCGGAGCGCAGGGCAGGGGGCGCCCTCGTGGAGAGCCGCGCGGCTGGGGCCGGGAGCCGTCTGCGCGGCCCGCGGGGATTAGTTCGAGGATGCATGCCGCCACACGCGCCGGGCTGGGCTCGGCAGGGTAGAAACAGCGCCCCGGGCGCGCGGGGGAGGGAGGAAGGAGCGCGCGGGGGCGGGGCGGGTGGCCTGTGGCTGAGCTGGGGGAAGCCGGGGTGCCCCCTGACTTAGGGGCCCTAGGGACACAGGCACGGGTCCTGGTGAAAAGGGAAGGGTCCTGGCTTTCAGAGTTCTTCCTGAAGTTGGGTATACAGGAGCCTGATCCCCAGAAGCCTCAAGCCCCTGGGTACTTGGTTTATGAGTACCCCTCCTCCTCCAATGTCAACTCCAAGTGAACAAGTCCCAAGGAGCCAGGGCCACTGGGTCCCTACACTATCCTACCCAAGCAGCTGAAAAGAGAAGAGACAGATGCCCAGCTAGGCAACACAAGAGGCAGACCCCCCCCCCCATCTTGCTCTGAAGACCCGATTCAAGGTCTAAGATACCAGGCCTCTAAGTGGATGTGAGAGGCAGCCCCTGACTAAACCTCCTGCCAGTCTCCAGCTCAAGTCAGTCTAGGGTGGGCCCTGGGTCACCCAGAAGTCCAGAGAAAGGACAAGGAGTGGGCTGCAGCTCCTCTGACCTGTGAGGGGCGTAGGGGTTGGCAGGGCTGTCAGGCCTGCTGGGCCAGAGCCACCTCACACAAGCAGGCACACACCCAGTGTGCTCTGATTCAGAGAGGTTTTGGGGGCGGTGAGGATGACACAGAGGCTGGTGGTGTACCCCGCCAGCCAGCAGAGCTCCTGAAGAAGTGCAGACATTTACCTGCCCTAGCTTCCCTACCCGCAAGCATGACGTTTGGCAGGAAGTTCCACCTTCTCTTCTTCAAGCCCATGCTGGGTACCTTCTCACAGACTCTCCTAAGTCTGGTGTACTAAGTAAAGGGTAAACTGAGACTGGTGACACAGTATCTCCTGGGCCTGAGGTATGCCATGTCAGTGACAGAAGTCCAGTTTTCAGGTATGGAACCTGCCGTCTTCAGCCAGAGCCACATCTATCCCATTTGTTTGTCTCCCCACCCCCACCTTCATGGATTTTCTGAGATCAGAAAGAGGTAGGAGAGCAGTCTGCTTGGCAGATGTGAGGACTTGGGGGCTGCCAGCCTGAAAGTGGATTTTGGATGGCTGGCACGGAGGTTCTGGGGTGAGGGTGCTGGATATGATGGGGGAGGAACAGGCAAGGGGGACAGCTACCTCTGCTGAAGATAGGACTCTCATAGGGGATCTTGTTTCGAGTCTCCAGGCTCGAACAGTTCCAGCGCTGGTCCCGGAACTGGTGTTGACATTCGTGGATGGCGATCTGGATGCCTTGAATGGCTGAGGCGGCCACATCAGGGTGACGCACACACACCTCCATCTGCCGCCGGCTCAGGCCAGGCAATGTCAGGCACACCGTGTTAGCGTTGAGCACAGGCTCTGGGGGGAGGCGGAGGCCCAGGATATCGTTGGGTGCCGACCTACAGGCATGTGGGAAGGTGAGAAGGAGTAAGCATTTTTTGGGGGGGAGGCTATCACGGCCCCATTTAATAATATACACTCAGTCCCAAAGGCCATAATCACCCTCTGCTCCAACTCCTGCTTCTGAGGTTTGGGCTCATCAGCACCCTCCTAAATATTCTCCTTTCCTTGACCTGCTCTCCATCACTCCCTCTGGCACAACCCACCCAGCTGCACACCCACACAGGCAAACGTGCAAATGCACACACATCTGTTGTGTCTGTGCACACATTATTTCATAAGTATGTACCCAGGCACAGATGTGTGCATACACAGGCATGTTTTAGATGGCCACAATTGCAGTTACACAGGCACACTGCTGCATACGTTGTGCTGGATACAAGAGACCCAGGAACACTTATACACGTGCACATTTCATCAGACACAGGTACAGACATAGGTACAGGTGTCGGACAATCAAAGACGCATTGATGTGTGTGTTTGTCTTAACATAGGTTGACCTACAAGCTCTCACGTTCTCAGGCACATATCCACACAGACTGCTGTTTACCAACCCAGCTTGCTGGGCTCAGTCACATACAAACAGGATCTTTCCAGCTGTAGTGTCTCACTGACCCCACCTGGGATACCCCCTTCCAGCCCAGAATGCTCATGCTTGGAGGTGATCTGCAAGATGGAACAAGGCAGTTTCAAAGTACTCTTGGTGGCAGAGACTCAAACTCATGGTTGCTCCCTCCACATACACCTCTACTTCTAGTAACCATTACTCTCCCTGTCTCCCTGCACTGCCCGTATTCTGTTACCAGTCTAACCTCCTCCTAGGAGGGAGCTCACTTGTGACCCTGACCCTCCCGCATTCCGGTCCCGGCCCCAGCAAGAGCACTACAGGCCCCTGCCCCGGGGGTCCCAGCTATCCAGGAGGGCGGAGCATGAGGTGAGGGCTCACCTGGGGACAGCGGCAGCCAGCAGCAGTAGGAAGAGCAGGAGCGCCCAGAGCGCGGGCCGTGGCTGGGGCCGGGGTGGGAGCCGCAGCCAGGGGCGAGGGTGGGCGCTGCCCATGGCGCGCTGGCCGTGATGGGAAGGGCGTGGGGGGCTCACAGCCCGGTGGGACTGGCGAGCCAGGGGCGGCGACGCATGATCGGCAGGGGTCGGGGCGGCTGTGACACAGAACACACAGCTCCGACTCGGGTCATGGCTCCGGGAGCAGACGGCGCCCGCCTCCCCGCTCCATGGGGCAGCGCCCCCGGGCACCGCCCTCGGGGGTGGGGTGGGGAGCGGGCGAACCGGGCACCTCCTGGCACAGGGGTCCGGGGAATTTCCCGAGGGCCCCCGCGACTACTCCTGATGCCTCTTGAGGGTAAGGGGGGCCCGGAGGTGCAGAAAGCTGAGGACTTGAGGCTGGGGTGCTGGGGAGCCCCCCCAACGCTGCGCGGCGAGCCTGCGCTTCCAAGGGTGTATGAGGCGGGAAGGAGGGGGTTGGTGGGGGGCCGGCGCTGTCTGTGCCCGGCCCCACAGCCTGGAGAGTGAATGACTGTCCCGGCTCGGGGAGCTCTGCCGCCTCCCCCATCCCATGTAGTGTCTTAGGGCTCTACCCCAGGTGACGTCACACGGGGGTGGAGGCGTGTACATCCCGAGGCCACCGCGTCCTCTCTGGACTGGGGAAGGAGCCGGATTGCAGGGGGATGGACGAAGGAGAGGTGCTGGGGTCTGTGCGCCCTGCCCAGAGAGATGCTTGTGTGCGGGGCGCTGGTTTGTGTGGGGAAGGTGTGGGTTACTGCGAGGTATGTGTGCCTGGCTGGGACGCAGCTGCTGGGAGCGCCCCACCCCAGCCCAGCACACACCTGCGGGGGCTGGAGGGGAGGGTTTGCCCCCCATTTCCCTCTCATCCTGCAGGAGGGACTTCCCCGGAGCCTGCCTTGGGAGGCAGGTGTGGGGTCCTGCGAAGGGGTTTGGCAGCCTCTGGCTCTTCCTCTTCTTTCTGTGGGACCTTAAACAGGTGCCTCCTGCCAGTGGAGACACACTCTGCCCCTTTATGAAACGAGGTTAATGAGACCCGTCTCATTTGGTCAGTGAGACAATGAAGGCAAAAATGCCAGGACTCTAGTAATGCTTGTTTGGGAGCCCAGCACCCTGGGATGATATGAGCTGGGAGGAGGGATTAGAGAGCCTTTTAATTCTTCAGGTGGGCTTTGAGTTCATTTTATTTAACTCCCTTTTATTTCATAAGAAAATACTGAGGCTCAGAAAGGGTCATGACTTACTTAAGGCCTCACAGCAAATTCGTGAAAGCAGACATGGAATCCAGTTCTCCTGTCTCAGCACAGCAGCTCTGGCCCCAGCTGACTGCTGCTCGCCTGTGCCTTCCAATGGGATGCTCTGAGTCTCTCTCTGGCTGTGTCCGTCCATGGTCCTCTGGGACCCCTTCCTTCTCCCCCATCTCTTGAGGAACACTGGCTCCTCCACAATAGAGGGCAAGGGCCTGAGAACTGAGGGTCAAGGGGAAAGAGGTTCTAGCTGCTGATTCTGATCCTGATCTGGGCCCTGATAACGAATCCTATGCATGCTGTAGCCTCAGCATCTTACTTTGTGAAATGGGCAGAAGCCCCCCACTCTATATAGGCACGTCCCTCCCACCACCCCCCTGCCCCCTCTGTCTGAAGGGAACCCCTCCTGCCTTTGGGACAGAGCTGCTGGAGTCTTGGGCCCAGAGACAAAAGGGGCCCTTTTCTGGAAGTGCCCATCCTTGGGGAATTGGAAGAGAGGGGAGGGGCCTTCCTTGTCCCCATACTGTCAGGTGGTGGGGGTGGCCAGAGCAACAGCAGGCTGACAGACTCCCTCTCCTTCCCCCATCTCTGCCGGCAGCCACACCGCAGCTGTCAGGAATTAAGGGCTTGAGGCTGCTGGGGGTGGGGGTGGGGCAATGGAGGAGCAGTCTGGCTGGACAGCGGGAAAACAGCCGGGGGCAGGAAGCAGACTGCGTCAGCCAGAGCCTTGTTTGACCCCAGCCACCCCCTGCCCTCCCCATTCTCCCCCACCATGCTGCAGGGACAGGATAGAAACAGCTTGGAACTAGAGTTTGGGAAGGGGTTAGGGACAGGGTAAGACCAGACTCAACACGAGAAAGGCAGGAGCGCAGGGTGGGAGAAGGCATCAGCAGGCTGGGAAGTCGAGTTTCCACTGACTGCTGGGGAAACGGAAGCCCAGCAAGGATTAGGAACAGGCCCAATACCACACAGGAGGTCATACATAGGCTGCAGGCCTCCTTGCTCCCTGTCCAGTGCTCCACTAGTGTTTCCCATGCTGGGTGCATGGTTTGTGTCCCCTGGGGTAGGCCAGCATGGCAAATACTGATTCTGGACCCCAAGCAGCTGACTCAGGCTTTGCAGCACGAGGCCTGGGGGGGTCTGCATTTCTAATCCTGTTATCCCAAGTCTCTTCGTGGCACCCATCTTGGGGAAATGCTGCTGACCTGGTTGAGCAGCTAACACCCTTTCCCCACCCCCTGGCTTTGGCCTCCCTCTGATTAGAAAGGGTCTCTGCTTACCCACCTCCACTGCTCATGAAATGCAGAAGAGCAAAGGAGAGAGGACTTCTTTTTACCCCAGGAGGCAAGTAAGGGTTTCCACGGCTCATGCTGCTCCCCGTGTGGTTCTGGCCTGATGTCATGCAGGTCTAGAAGTGCCTAAGTCCGGGTCCCGGGAAGGGAGGTTGTGTGTAAGCACAGGGCCTTGGCATGTATGTAAATGAGGCCCAGAGAGAGTGTGCACCTGGGGCCCCGGCCGCATATGAGCCACACCATGGCCAAGCCCCTATCAGCAGCCCTCTGTCCCACTGTGGCTCTGCCCTGGGCCCTGGCCCTCAGCCCAGCCCCAGCCCCCGCAGCAGCCGCTGCCTGAGACCACAATTACAGGGGCCACTGGGGGTGGGGGAACACGGAGGATGAAAGGCAGCTTGGAGAATGGTTCCAGCTGTGGCTGCTCTGGAGGAGGTCAAGGAAAGAGGGCCCAGGAAGGGACAAGGGTGAGAACTGGTGGGACCCTCGAAGCCCTGGCCTAGCCCAGTCAAGCCCCCACTCAGTCTGAGGCTCAGCTGGAAAGAAGTTTATCTTGGTGAAGAAGAGAGGAAAGGAGCCGAAGATGGACAAGGAGGCTCTTTGTCCTACTGTCCAGGCCTCGGCAAGGTAAGGGGAAGTGACTTGCTGCTTCTGGCTCCCGGTATGCTTGGTCACTGTAGGGAAAGGGAGATGTTTCCTGAGCCCCTGGCCTTGGGCTGATTCTAGACCTTCTACCCAGCCTCCTCACCCATCTGCCTGGGCTCCGCCTTCCCTGTGTTCACTCGCACATCTGGGCTGCCCCGTGCTCTTCCCTGCTCTGCCCAGTTCCACATCCCCCCCCCACTCAGCCAGCAGGGGACCTTGACTGTGCCTGGGGTAGAGCAGCAGGGTGAGCAAGGAGCAGGGTGCAGGGCACCTCTGAGCTCTGCTTTTGATCCTCTTCCCAGGCAGCACTGCAAGAGCACAGAGCCATCTCTAAACCTAAAGGGTAATTGTTCCAGCGGTGTCCCTGGGCCATCGTTGTCATCCTTCACAGAAGGCCATTCATAGACTCCTGTGGGACTCGGTCACAGAAGGTGGATCACTGACATGTGACTGGCAGTTTGAAGACTGCAGTGTATGTTCCTGATGTGTGGAGAAGCTATCAGGAACCCCTTGTTTGTTGTGGGGAGACTAAGGTTCAGGTGTGTTAACTCCCCTGACCAAGGTCAAGCTCACAAACTAGGCCTTTTTCTCTGTACCATTAACATCCTCTGAATTCCTTTCAACCTGCCTGGGTGGTGTTGTTTCGTGCCACTATCCAGTTTTCTCCAGTGGCATGATCAGGAAGATACCTAGGATTACCCATCCCACCTTACCCCTCCCCAACACACCTGGACAGAGCAGTAGTAGAGACTGGGAGGCTGGCATCCCAGGCCCAGGTGTGGCCAGCCCAGAGGTCCCAGAAGTTTGGAACCTTGGCAGCTCACACCAAGCTGTCAGTAGGTCTCCCTGCTTCCTTCCAGTCCTACTCTCTCCAGCTCAACACTTTCTCAGTTCCTTTCCCCAGATGTCCTGCTTCCTGCTTCTCCCTGTTAATGGGGAAGCTGGACTCTGCAGCCCTCTGGTGGTCTCTGGGAGAAGTGCGGGATATTAAAAAGAGCAAGGCAGGGCTCCGGGGAAGGCAGAGCTGTGAATATAAAGCCTCCAGGCTGGGAGCTTCCTTTCTCCTCTGTGTGGCCCACGTGTCAGTTCCACACTCTCCCCTGGAAAGTTAACAAAGGAGAGAGGCTCTAAGTCCAAATTCTGCATGAGCTTTCCCTGAAGCCCAGGCATTTAATCCAACCTTAGATCAAACCCCAGATGCCCAACCCTTCCCACAGCAGCCCGCCCCACCCCTCCCGCCCAGGGTGGGCTTGAGGGCTGAACCTGGCTAGATCCCAGACAGGATGCAAGGGCATTATAGGGAAAGGACGATGTACTGGAAGCCATGGTTAGAATCTGTCACATCCAGGATGAAGTCCCTTTTCTTCTGCTCCATTTGAAGAACTCTGCTTCCCTCCCTGTGCCCTCACTCCCTGTTGCCCCAAGAGACTGCCAATCCTAGTTATGGTAGTATATCTCCCTGGACACTGTTATTGGTTCAGAGACAGGCAAATGATCTGGATGAACTAGTCAGGGTCTCTTTGGAACTGTTCAAAGTTGGTGCTGCTGCTTAGAAATTTACAACATAAACCAATCTGGCTTCAGTTTCCTTACCTATATAATGGGGAGATCACCTTACTTCAATGATCTACCAATGCATAACAAACAACCCCAAAGTAGTTACTTCTCAGGATTCTTAGGTCAAACGTATGTCAGATATCAGCTGGTGGTTTTGCTCCATATGGTGGACCCACTGACTGGCATCATTCACATGGATGCCTTCAGCTGGGGGTGGGGTTTGGCTGGGGCTGGACAGTCCAAAAGGTTTCATTTTCATGTCCGTCTGGGACCTCAGAACTTCTCCAGTGGTCTTGTTCTCCCTGTGTAGCTGGCTTGGGCTTCCTTACAACATGGTGGCCTTAGGGTCAGCCAGACTTCTGACTAGAGAGAGTGTGCCAGACTTGAAGGCAGAAGTTACATAGCATCACTGTCACTCTTTGTTAGTCCAATCAAAGCCAGCCAGAATTCAAAGGGAGGGGAAATAAACTCTACCTCTCCATGGGAGGAGCGGCAAAGAAGCTACAGCCATCATAATTCACCTCACAGTGTCAGACTTGTTCGTTGGGAGCTCTTTTTTTCATAAGACATGGAAAACACTTAGCACAGCATTTGACACATAGTTTATATCGAATTTATGTTCAATAAATGGTAGTTACTGTGAGAATAGGGGTAGAGAGCTGGTGCTTTGCAGGTATCGGGCAGGCCAATAGTGCAAAGAGAGATACCCAACTTTTAGATTAGGCAAAAAGAATTAAAGAATGGGAAGTCCATTCATTAAGTCTGAATCTAGCCCCATGGAGTCAAATGTCACAGGTCTCTCTCAACCCCTGTCCTAGTCCCCCACCTCCCATATCTATTGTTTCTGCTTATCTCTGCTTCTCTTTGAATACTTGTCTTCATTCTCTCCTCCTGCACACAATCTCTATAGACAACTCTATGCTTACATTCTTAGGAATTGTGATCCAAAACATTGTGGTCTCCTCATTGCATAGGTAGAGAAACTGAAGCCAGGTTGGTCTATCTTGTAAAATTCTAAGCAATAGCACCTGAATCCAAGCTCATGAGCTGCCCTACATCTTGATGGGCAGAGTCATTTCCTATTGGAGGATTTGGACAGGGGGCAATGGGGGCCCTGAATCCCCACAATTGGGCTATGGATAAAGATGGGGGCATCTGGAGAATCTAGAACTCCCTCTGTGTCCCTTTACCCACACCATCAGCTTCCAGAGAAGAATGAGAAGACAATGTGGATGGGTGTCAAAAGAAACCTTGGGATAACCTTGTTTCCTCTCCAAGTGTGACTAGAAATGCTGGCCAAGCAGTCTTTTCAGTACTAAGGAGGTGGGCTGGGGGCTGGGTGGGGTGAAGTTAGTTTTGGTGGTAACAAAACCTGGTGTTGCTAATCACCTAGTTTCATCATATTCATAAAGTGCTTTATCCCCATAAACATGGGCGGGGAAAAGTCTACCCCTTGAATTCCCTAGAGGTCACAGAAACAGACACAGTGCCCCCAAAATTAAGGGGAGGGCTGGACCAAGAGCTGAGCACACCACCAAAGGTGTCTGGTCCCTTTTTACTGGACCCTCTCCCTTGTTTGTATAAAGATCAACTGCTGGGCCAGGGATATAGCTCAGCAGCACAGCACCTGCTTGGGAAGTGCAAGGTCCTGAGTTCGATTCCTGGTGCAAAAAAAAAAAAAAAAAAAACCAACTGCTGATTCTTCCCTAGATCCAGGCCCTCTGTGCAAGACAAGAAGGACCAAGAGTGTCAAGGGAGAGTGCCCAGTCTGGTGGCTTAGGGGAGGTAGGGACTCAAGGTGATGATCCCTGAGGTCTGAGCTCTACGGAAAACACCTCCCTTTGCACAGCAGCCCGCAAGACACCAGCCTTCCTCCCAAGCTGTGGGTCCAGTCCCTATTGGTTTAAATATCTTTATTGATAAGAACCTCACCCACGCATCTCATGGCCAGCAGTTCTGAGGAGTCCGGTCTCCAGAGGCCTAGAGACTGGAGATTTTGTTTCCACTGGAGGGGCCAAAGGGAAGGATGGCCTGCATAATCGCCCCCAGAAACTCTCAGAGCGCCTTTCCAGGGGCCCTCTGGCGCCTTGAACCTTCGTAAGTCAGGCGCATACCCCAAATCCCCGACCTCACAGGCCTGGCAGATGGACTTGCGCAGAGAGCGAGTAGGGCAGGACAGCGCCCCTCTTCTGGAGCCCAGGGAGCCCCACAGGTGCCGAGAGGTGGCTCTGTGCAGTTTGGAGAGGCGGCGGCGGGTCAGAGGCAGAGGCTGAGCTCCTTGCGCACGCGGCAGCGGTGGCATTGCACTACGCAGCACCAGTGGAAGCGGCACAGGCAGTTCTCCTCGAGCTGCACGCTCTCTTGGCGGTGTCCGCGGCCGCAGCACAACAGGTCACAACCGCTGAGGTCCGGGGCGCTGCTATTGCAGGCGCGACCGCGCGTGCCCGGCGAGCCGGTGCGCCGGTTGGGGGCGCAGAAGTCCGGCGAGTCGGCGGCATAGAGGAGGTCGGCGCGGCCCGGCGGCTTGAGCGTGCGAACAGCTGGCAACAGGGCTTTGCCGTCGTTGGTGCCCATGACGCGCGAGGCGCCGTGGAAGCGCTCCAGCAGCCGCGCGCCCACCTCGCGGAATGGGGGCAGCTTCTGCCAGCAGGTGCGCAGTGCGCAGGAGCCGGACAGACCGTGGCACTTGCACTCAGTGCGCGTGTGGCTCCGCACGGCCTGAGGGAAGCAAAGGAGCGAGTGAATGGGGACAGTTGGGCGTGGGTGGGTGCAGGAAGGGAAAGGCCCAGAGGATGGACAGAAAATAAGATGGGGGCGGTGTGAATGGAGGGAAGAAAAAGATAAAAGGGAGGGCGTAAAGTAAGGAGGAGAAAAATCAAGGAAGCTCAGAGAGGAAGAATGACAACGGTGGTGCGTAGTGCAGATTCCAGGGTACAAAGCCAGGGACTGGGGGTAGAAAGCAAGATGGGTGGCAGGGGTGAAATTCGCCCTAGAGGGGGAGAGGTGGCAGCTGTCGCAGCCTAGCTCTTCTGCCAACCCAGCCTCCTCATTCCTGCCCCTCACAGCCCCAGGCTGGCTGAGTAGACACAGCCGCCTGAGCCTCTGTCTCCTCCACCCCTCCCCAAACCTCTCAACAGGTATGTGGGCCTGTCTGGACATTCCTCTCCCAGCCCCCTCCTCCCGACCTGCCCAAGGCCTCAGCCGGAACCCTGAAGGACACAAGATGTGTGTGACAGCGTCCCTAGAGCACTTTAGAACTAAGGTACAGCGTGAAGGAAGAAGGGTCCGCAGAAAGGTACCACTGAGAGCAAACCCAGGAGTCTGCCCTCAATGTATTTGCTGTTTGTGTCTGAAGCTGGGGTCAGAGATTGGCAATCTTACTTGAGATGTATGGGTCAGCTGACCCAGGAAAATCACCTCTGGAGACTCAGAGGTCATTGGCCAACTCGACTGCAGGTTTGTGTGACCATCGCCTCCTCCCTGACTCTCTCCCATCCCCCTCTAGAACCCACTGGACCCAGACGGGCAGGCTTCTTCCCCTAAACGAGAGTCCCGGGGCCTTCTCTTTGCAGATGGAGTGGGGAAGTCGCTATGGCCCCAGACAGTGAGACCTGGTCTGGGGCTGTTGTGCAGCAGGTTGGCAAGGATCTGGAATCAGCAGCAGCTTTCCTGGCCTTCACCTGACCCCCTCCTACCTCCAACAGGATTGGCTCCTGGTTCTTCCTCCTTTTCAAGATGGGTTGCCAAGTCTGTAGTCTAGCCCTTTCAAGGCCCCCCTCGCTTCCCCTGGCTGCCCTACTCTTACCCCAGCTTCTAGCATTTCTTCCTGCCCCAGTCTCTATCTCCCTCCCCTACCTCTGCCCTGGCATCTAGATGTGCACCCACCATCAAGCTTTGCCCACCTGTCATGTCTCAGAGGCAGTCATGTCTCCCAACTTTGGGTTCCTAAGGGCTCTCAGTTCTATTCTCTGCACATCTCCTCCCCTCTACCCACTGTAGCACTCAGCACTAGCCCCCCACCCCGCCCCCTGCCCCCCAACCTCCATGCCCCAACCACTTCTTGGCTGCACAGCTCACCTACTTCCCCTCCCAGAGTTTCCAAGCACCCCCTTTCCCTGCTCACTGTCACACACAACACACTCTACACCTGTGCACCCTCCCTCCTGCCCACACTCCACAAACACGTGGCCAATCCCATGCACCGAACACTCCCACTCACTCGCACCCTGCCCGCCCATGCGTACCAGCCGGCCAGCCTCGTTGTTGTGTAGTTGCACCAGAGCTCGGATGTCTCCGCGTCCACGCTTGTGCCGCGCGTCCATAAACAGCCTTGACTTCTCATCCCCGAAGTCCACGTCATCGCCGCAGCCTCCCCACTCCCAGGCGGCGCTGGCGTCCGAGGAACCTGCAGGCCCGGGAGGCCCGGGGGTGCCCGGTAGGCCAGGGGGCCGGGGCTGGGCCCGCCCGCGGGGTGCCTGGCAGCCGCACTGCAACAGCTCGCCCATGGAACAGGCCTGTGTGACCGCGTGGCTGGCGCCGGCCGCGGTAATTGCAAACACGAAGGCGGTCTCCCGAATGTCTGCGGATGCAGGGAGGGGCAGTCAGCGCGCGGGTTGTCCGGGGCTTGGGTGCTCCGCGGGGTGGGCTGGGGCGCTGTGGCAAGTGCAGCCTGGCGACCCGTGGGAGACAGGGTCTGCGCAGTGTGCAGGAGGCGGGACTCAGGCAACCTCCCCAAGCCCGCTCCCCTCTGCTGATCCCCCAGTGGGGAGGAAGCGCCTCTCCCCAGGTCCTCTCCCCACACTAACCCTGCTGTAGGATGCGCCCAAAAGCCTTGCTGTGGCTGGAGCAGTTCCAGCGTCGGAAGCGGAACTGAAACTGGCACTCTCGAACCCCAAGCCGGGCGCCCCGGGCTAGCTCTGCCACCACTTCTGGCTCTGCCTGGCACAATTCGGCCTGCCGCCCTGCCAGTCGCCGTGCCTTCCTGCAGATGCTGGTAGGGTCCATGACCAAGGGGCTGCCCACGGCCCTAGGTGACAAAGCATGGCAAGTCAGGGTGACGGACGGAAAGGCATTGGGTAGAGGAGAAATAATCCAGCCTTACTCAGCCATGGCCAGGAGCTGTGACATCTCTCCCCATCCTACACCGAAATAAGACTGGGATTGTCCTTTCTGGTTCTCTTACCACTCCATGTCTGTGTCCCCTCTTAACTAGACTCTAGACTGAAGAAAGCTAAAGAGCAAGGATTCAGCCTTACCCTTCTGTATACATCTTTATGAATAAATCGTTGTAGGACACACAACCTTGCTGGTAATAGAATCCAGCACAATTAGTTAAACACTCTACTGAGCCACATCCCCAGCCCCTTATAGGAACGTGAATCAGGCTGAAGGCAGCTGGAACGAGGTTAAAATTCAACAGGGCAGAGCCCAAAAGGGAGAGAAGGAAGCACTTAGCAGAAGAGAGATCAAGAAGGCTGTCAAAGCAAAGAAAGCATGTGCCATAGAGACACCAAGGAGAGCAGGCAGTGTCAAGGAAAGATCTGGTCTTAGTGGACCACAAGCTGGATGTGCTAGGCAGCCCTAATGAAAGGCAGGGACTGTCTCAGGGATATAGAAAAGCCATGAGGTACCAGAATGTCCAGGACAGAGCCTCTGAGGAAAGCCACACCCTTCTTAGCCAAGTTTCTCTATGTATAATGGGAGAGTTTGGGCCCTCCCAACCTGGTAGCCTGTTTGACATCTCTCCCCAACCGAGATGGGCAGCAGAAAGAAAGAGCTGGGGACTGAGCTTCTAGAGCACTGTTGGGGAGTAGGCGACACTGACCTTCTCCTGCCCCGAGGTCCATGGCTTTCCCAGGGCAGGATGGCAGCAACCAAAGGCCTGTGTACTGGGGTGACATTACCAATAGAGCAGTGGGGACCAGGGAGGTGAACTGGTGGGTGAAGACCTCCTGGGAAATTCCCTACATGCTTAGAAATCTCTTCAGTCCTGCCTTCATTCTGAGCAGAAAGCTGCCATTTGGATTCCGTAGGTTGTCAGCCAGGAATTCACACCTGGGAGGAAGCCGCTTTAATCAGATGGCTCTGATTTGAACACTCGGCTGGGATCCCTGTCTTGGAGGAGTACATGGGCAGAGTACTTGCTTGCTAGGGTAATTTGAGACCACTCCAGCAGAGGGCAGGGAAAGAACTCAGCGTGGTTGGGGGGGGGGGACTTGGGGAGAGAAACGCAGAGGAAGTAGCTGTGGATGGGTGTGAAAGGTCAGGGTGGACTATTTTTCAGTTTTGCTTCCGTGCATATTCACCCCACTGTCCCCATTTGCTCCACAAGAAAGCACAGGCTGCCCAGGCATGTTCTGAGATGTAATGGTCTTAAATAGCAGCAAGAGGAATTTAGGTCTTAAGGGAGAACTCTCAACACTCAGGTGCTTGGAGAGGTATTTGCAGGGAGATGTGGAAGTTCAAAGACAACACACACACACACACATGCACACATAGGATCAGGTCAGGTTGCTGTCCTTATCCATATCTGCAGAGTTCAGGAACAAGGCATCTTTTCTCAGTGGAGAGATTTACACACCAGAGCTCCCTCTCATTGAGCTGAGGACACACCCAGCACGAGTCCCACACTTTCACAACCCTAGAGAGGTGACAGATTAAAGAGTGGGCCAAGGCTAGGGCAGCCCAAACTGGTTCCAGTGATCTTAGAGAGTTGATCCGTCCTTACTGTCCATCCATTTATCTACTGCCTCCTCCATCTACCTGTGCCACCTCACTATACAAAGGATTTGAGTCAGGCGTAGTGGCATATGTCTATATTCTCAGCACTGGGGAGGGTGAGGCAGGAGGATCATGAATCCAGGCCAGTCTGAGTTACAGAGCATAACCCTATTTTAAAAAAAGGGTGCGGGAGATAGTGAGCAGCCTCTAGCCTGGGATACAGGGTTCATAGATAAGACTACAAGCTCCTTTGGAGTTAGGCTGTCTTATATTTCTTTATCTCCCCTGGCAGATTTTTAGGCACCTAATTCATGTCCCCCCACCATGTTTACTGTGAAAATTTGCATATTATGAATTCTACATTACATATGAATAAAAAGTGATATTGAATACCATGATGAACACCATTTAATACGTGTTCTAAATGAATGAAAGAGCTGTCTAAGGAGAAGGTGCTCCCTTGAGCCCAGGCCCCTGTCCATATACTATTTCATAACTCTCAATTTGCTTCCTCAAACATTTTCTTTGCTCCTGGGATCCTGAGGCCGAGAGGAGGCCTCTGCAGCTGTCCTGCTCCCCTGCTGCCACCCAAGTGTTAGGCCTCTTCCCCGAAGTCTCTGCAAATTCATCTTCCCATCCCCAGGCCTCTGCTAAGTTCCCGGCCTCCCCCACCCTTGCCCTCTGCGAACTCACTTTCCCAAGGTTGACTGCTTTATCTTCCCAAGGTCACCCTCCCATCTCCCTCACCTCTCCCTCCTCCTCCATGAGGAAAGCAGGAAGGAGTGAGGACTGATGAGCAAGGGAGAAAGGCAAACCCCTCTTGACCTTGTCTGCTTCCCAGGGCTAGAGATAGGAGAAGGCTCCTGGGGAGTATGAAGAGTGGGGCCCTTCAGGAGCTGGGGCTGGCCCTTCACAGGGTTGAGGGGCTGCCCCGGCCAGGGCCCAGTCTGGATCTGGCTCCCAGCCTGGCTGGCTTCCTGGGAACTAGAGTTGTTTACGAGCTGATCAGGAGGAGGGATGGGCAGTGGTAGCAGCTAGAATCCCAAGGGACTAGCTTGTTCCCTGCTCTGCTGTCCTTGCTCCCATTCTAAATACATAGGAAATGAAACTCCAGAAGGGGTACCACAGGGGGCATTGGGCAAAACCCCCAGCCATGCTTCTGCACCCTGGTTTCTATCAGCTCTAGGTGGGCTGAGCCACTCTGGACAAATTAGTTACCTCTTTGGGCTTCAGAAAAATGAGGAGTTAGCACAAGAGGCCCATACCCCAACTTTAACATTTGACTCTGCGTCCAGAACCAACTCCCAAGTGTCTTCTCCCTTTACCTTCCTTCTGCTTCCTTTGGGAATGAACTCGGCTTTTTGAGGGGCCTCTGGGTCAGCACTGACCTGGGACCGGCACATGGAAGATATGTTCCTTTGGGGGAATTTGCATGTATTAGGGTCTGGAGTGCAGTGGTGGTATGTGATATATAATATATAGGATTTGCAGTTGTGATCAAACTACCATTCCTGGGCATAGAAAAAAAAATGAGGCTAGTCCTAAAAGAACTCAGTATGCAGACAAGAAGGCACAAGCCTGCAGCTGGTCTTTCTAACTGGCTTGGTCTGCACAGAGAGCTCCCTCCCAAAGACTGTGGTTGACAGGATCAGTGGCTCAGTGAAGTGGTATCTAGAGCCAGCCCATTCTTACAGCTTCTGTCGACCTCAGCCTCAGAGGCCCCAAGGTCCTGACCCAACCTACCTTTTTACATCTGGATCAGAGGGCCAAAGGTGATGCCACAGCCATGTAGCGTAACCCTACCCACCTCACCCTGTTACAGATGAGTGATAGGAGAAGAAAGGAGACAGACCCTGGCCATGGGGTTAGGGGATCCCTGACTGCAAGAAAAATTATGTGATTTTTAAAAAATCAACAGGGCTGTAGGGAATGGGCTGTCTGAAATGTGGGAAGGCCTTGGGTGGCCCCTTCCTCCCAGCAGGGTTCTGCATCCTTCCTGGAACACAGCACTCAATTTCTAGACTTAGAGCATCCCCTCTTCACCCCTAAGTCATCACAGTCTTTGCCAAGATCTCTCCAAGCTCATCTCTAATCTCACTGACCCTAAGGAGCCCCAGTGCCCCCCCTTGTATCACCCAAATGTCACTCATTTGGGGGCCCTTGTTATCCTGCCAGCATGTTTACTCAGTGTATCTCCTCAATTAAGGAGCAAGTTCATTGAAGATAAAAATTTTACATGTGGGCATGATGTCATCAGAGCCCACTCAGGGCTTTTAGAATCCACCAGACGTGGGGTTGGATCTTGGTGCTGCCATTTGCTTGCTGCATGGTGTTGAGTCCTCAGCATGTGAAGTCGGCACTTGGTATTTGTTGAGTGTACGGTGAGGCTTCATCTGCTGAGCCTCTGTTTCCTCAACTGGAAAATGGGGATGAGAATACTTACCATCTTCCCTAGTTACATGTGCAAAGGACCTGTCCAGAAGGTGGGTTTCAACAAGTGCTTCTGCTCCTCCCATTCACACCCCATCCAGCTGGGGGCCTGCACAGTGCCAGGTAGGGCGCAGGCAGCACCTGGGGATTCCTGAGAACACTGTTTTGTTCAACTCTCTGCCCTCACTTCTCAGCCTAGATCCCTGTCTCCAAGTCCTTCAGCCCTGCCCAGGGACCCGAAGCACCTCAAGAACCACTCCCTGTCCAAAGCCGACTCTCCTGGTTGGTCACTGAGAGTGGAGGGGTCCCAGACCCTGTGGGTAACCAGCCTCCTCTGTAGGGTCTCTCGGGTGGCCTTCCTCTATTCCCCCCCACAAGGTCCCTACACTGACCCCACCTCCCAAAAGCCAGCAGAGGGAGCCCTGAGCCCTGGGGCTGTGGGTGGGGGCTGTATGGGGGTGGGGGAGGGTGGTGGTGGAGGGGGTGGTGGAGAGGGGGTAGAAAAATGTTGCCTGACGGCTGCTGAGGCTGCCGGGCCTGTGCCCGCCCGCCTGTCCTGTCCTGCTCTGTCTAACTCAGTAATTACTGCTCCCCTTCCCCCAGTCCCTACCCCCACCCCAACCACCACATCAAAGCCAGTGATGCCCCAGCTCCGTTAACCCCTGCCTCCCCACTGCCCACCAGCTGCCCCTATGCTGCCCCTCCCCCACCCAACCCAATTAGGTTTTGTCTGTCCTTCCTCACTCTTCTCATCATTTTGGGGAGAGCCAGGGGCTTTCCCTTCCTGAAGGACCTCACCATACAAAAGGGCTTCTTATTGGCTGGTGCTGCAAAGCAATGGGACACCTGGAGGAGAAGCTGTCACGGGGAGCATACATTTGAGGGCAGGACGAGGGAGCAGAAGGGGCCTTGGGAAGGGCTCCCACTCCTACTGCACCCAAGGAAGAGGAGCTGAGCAGGAAATGGACTCGGCCTTGGCTCTCAGCTACCAGCTTTGGGCAAGGCACCTCCTGTCACTGGACCTTCTGCTCTCACCATTTGAAAATATTAGACCAGATGATCTCACAGTCCTTTCTAGATCAAATTCTAGATTACACAGAGGGCTCAGAGCTGGTGGAACCAGCCAAAGCAGCCTCCTGGCATCATACCTTTCCCTCTACTCTGCCGCAGGTGGTTTCCAGCCTGGATGGGAAGGAGGTCCCAGACTAGGGGGCGCTCTCACCGGTTTGCAAAGGCAGCATCTGGTTCCCCCAGAGCCTCCAGCTTGGCCTGCCTCAGCCTGGCTGCCAGCCCTGTCCTGCCCTGCCCTGCCTCAGCCCCTCCACAGCCACACTCCCCCATCAAAGTCCTCATTCTGGAATCCCCCTCGCTAGGCCCTGGCGATTAAACCTCCCACTGACCTACCCCCACCAACTCCTAGCTTCCGATGAGAACCGGCCAGGAGAAGGCTGCACCCCCCAGGAAATGTCACAGTGCCAGGACTCTGGTGGGCCCAGGGCATGCTCTGGCCAAGATCGAGCCAGTCTCCTTTTGCCCCTGCCCTTTTCTGCTCACAGCCCCATTGTCTCCCTTGGGGGAAGCTGCCAAGGCGGGAGGCCTGGAGGGGGGAACGGATGGCCACCCCACCCTGAAGCTTGGCAGGGACCAACAACGAGACTGCCCATGAAGGGTCAGGGGCCCCAGATAGATACAGGATTGGAAAGGATGGCCAGGCCCAGCCTCGGGTGGGGTGGCAGCTGGGAAATCTGGGTTTCAGCAAGAGGCTTGTGTCCATTCCCTGCCCATCTACAGGGCCATTGTCGAGGCTGTCTTAGGCTCCTGTTTTCTTTCCATATATGAAGGGGGAAGGCAGAGTGAAGGCAAGATAGGATGGGGCAGGGGAGAGACTGTATGATGTTTTTCCTAGTAGAACAAGGACAGGGTTCGTTTCTTTATAGAAAATTTAAAATGGAAAGAGGAAGAGAGAAGAAGGGAACTGATTTGGCTCTTCTGTGAGAGTGAGCTACTTTCCACATCCACTGATTGAAGGTATAAATAAAGATGGGTCAGACATTGTGAAGAACTTCCTGGGGGAGGACAGAAGGAAAGCAGGGGTGGGCAGCAGAGCTGGTGACCAGGAAGCCAGAGCCTCTCCCTGTCTGCCCCACTCTCAGGGCTGGGAGGCCCGCTGGGGCCAGAGGATGGGCTGGATGGCCTGGAGGCAGTGGGCTGAATGAGAAGACCTCAAGACAGCCTGGCCAGTGCCCTGGAATCTGGAATTCTGTGATTCACAAAGATATGGTTACAGATGGAGAGAGATACTCTGAGTGGCTGGAGGCAGAGTTTAGAAAGCACAGATTACACTGGGCAGGGGCAGAAAGGAAGAGAAGGTGGAAGGGAAATTTCTCTGGTCTCAGAGGACATTTCATGGCCTCTCCAGGACCCTCCTTTCCTGACCAGGACAGTTAAGTCACCGAGAGGTCCTGGTGTCCTCTCTGCTCTCAGCCTGACTGCTGCCAGAATATCAGTGGCTGCTCTAGGTCCTGCTGCTTTCTTGTCCACCACTGGAGCTATGGCTTGGTCAGCATCCTTTAAGAAGCAGGGAGAATGGCACAAGCACTGCAGGTCCTAGACATCCAGGAATAGCCTGGAAGCTCCCAGCTGAAGGGAGGTTGGGCGTGGGGGCGGGAGTGGCAAGAGTCAAACCTGGAGTGTAAGCAGAGCCAAAGATCATGCCAAAGGGAGCTTGGGCTCAGACCAAAAGAATGAAGTATCAGAAATAGAGGACAGGGAAGGGGCTGAGGCAGGTGGGAGGGGCAGATTCTCTCTGAGACACATCTGAGTGAAGCATCTGCTGGCCACCTTATCACCCTGGCCCCTCACTCTTCACCCGGCTCACCCTGCAGCTGTGGCCATGAAGGCCTCTGTGTTCTCCCACACCTGCCCTCCTCACCTCCTCCCCCACTCCCTGCTTCCCAGCTTCAGGGTCAGCCTGCAAGGGACAAGGCCCCTCTCCCATTGTTGGCCTGGCTCCCACCCAGTGGTCCTTCCTGAACAAAGAAACCCCCACAGACACAAGACCCTGAAAGGTAAGTCCCCCCACTCAGCACTCCCACAAACCCATCTCCAGCACCTACCCTCTCCTGGGCCTCTGAGACCCTAGCGACAAAGGCCCTGCCTTCCAGGAGCAGAAAAAAGAGAGCCCAGAAGAGATGGTTGTCAGTAAAATGCAGTAACTGGCACAGCTGTCCAGTGCATGGGATACCATGGCGCACAGGGAAGGTAACGGAGGGAGGACAGAGAGACAGCTTCATGAAAGAAGTCATATTTTAATTGTAAGGACACATGAAGAGGGAGGAGAGGGACCCTGTCCCCACAACTTGAGAAAGAGCAAAGTGAGGAAAGGTGTGTTTGGGGAACAAAAGAGAGATACTTAAGTTTTGCTTGGGATTCTACATTTTAACTGAAATGACTCCCCTCTTTCACTCCTGGGGACCTCAGCCGGGAGAAGCCAGAAGGGTGAAGAGTATCACCTCGTGTCAGTCATTTTATAGGTATTCCCACCTAATCCTCCCAGCACGCCTGCCAAGTAGGGAGATGGTTTTCTCTACTTGACAACGGAGACCTTGTGGGGCAGGGCTTTGCCCATGACCACAGATTTAGTGGCTGAGATTAGATCTCAGGTCTGTCTGTGTCAAAGTTCCTACTTTATTATGCTAAACCAAGATTAAAGAATGCATCTTTCCTGAGATCTGATCTCCTGGATTTCTGCCCTCACTGACACCTATGACGAATGTCTCTCCCACTTCACCAAAGAGGGACAGCGGCCAGGAGCTCGCAGTGCGGCCATCTACTGTATTTCTCCAAAAAAGAGGGATCTGCCTGTCCCAACCTTCCTTCCAAATCCGGGGGTTAGGAGAGGACTGGAGGATAGGAATCCAGCCAATGACTGGTGATATGCAAATAGACAATTCCCTGCCTTTTTAGGATTGGCTGATCTATCAGCACTATTGTCCCAATCCCGCCTCTCCAAACACTGAGCTATTCCTGGCGGGTGTTTGCACTCTGGAAGACTGAGAACGGGAAAAATTCTTCGGGATTTGGATCTCTGAGCTGTCCCGGCCGGCCTTGCACCCACCTTTCCTAATCTCTGCCCCACTCCAAGGTTCAAAGCTCTGGGAACCTACGCAGCTTAGGTCTGCCTTAGCTAAGGCCAAGTCCAGAGGCCGAGTCTGGGAAGGTATCCCCATCCCTTGGCTGGCTGGGCCTCCCTCCCTTCTCCCAGGACCCTCCCGGGGTCCCGTGTATCCTGGGACGCGCGAGTTTTCATCCACGACGCCCTTGACTTTCTTCTTCTTCTTCTTTGCTAGGGAAAGAGGAGCTAGAGAAACTCAGGATCTTGACTCAGTTTCCCCTTTCCCGACACTACTTCCCACGCTGGAAGGTTCCGGAGAGAAGCGGGTGGGTTGGTGGGAAAAGTGGGTCGGAGAAGTGGTAGATGTCTGACCCTCTCCGCCTCACGGCTCTTACCTTGTTCCTCTCTTTTGCCCAATTCCAGTCCCTCACCCCTAATTCCAGGGCCCTCCTCACTCATTCTCTGCCACTCTCTGATTACAGATTTTCTGAAGTAGTTCTTTCCTACCCACCCGCCAATTCCCTGGTGAGCTGAATAGAACACACGATTTAGGGGGAGGGGAGGAGGAAACACAATAGAATGTGCCAGGGGTTGGAAACGTCAAAGTGGCACTTGAAAAGCTCTCCCTGCTGGGGCCAGGAGGAGAATCCCTGGACCTCTGGCCAGGGCCCCGAGCCGCTGCCTCGCGCGCAACTGGGATCCGAGACAGGTAGAGCCCCAAGGCGGCTGGAGTGCGGTGCGGAGACCCCCGATTGGGGCGGGGTCCCCACCCTCTAGCGTTGGGGCCACGCCGGGACACCCCACGCAGACTCACCACCACAGTCCGCCGACGTGCGCCGGACACAGGAGCAGCAGCAACAGCAGCCCGAGGCGGGAGGGCACCGGGGGCAGCATCGCGCCCGCTCTACAGCTGGGCAGGGGCGAGGCTGCGGGGTGACCCGGGCGGCGCGGCGGCCCGGGCTTCAAGGCGAGCGCGGCGACGGAGGCTGCGGCCGGGAGGCTACGGCTCCGGCGGCGGCGGGGGGGCCCATCCCGGGCGAGGAGGGCGCGGCGGAGGCGGAGAGCGGACGGGGCAGCCAGCGCCTGTGTCTCCTGCCGAGCTCGCTCGGGAGAAGAAATCAGAGCCGGGGGCGGGGGTGGGAGGGGAGCGGGGCCTGGGCGTGGGCGGGGGGCAGGGGGGCCGTGGGGGTGGCAGTTGCGACAGTCAGGCGGCGGGACTCTCGGGAGGGAGTCGTGCGCCCTGGGGCGGCGGGCGCGGAGCGCAGCGGAGGGCGGGCAGGGGGCGCGGGGCGCCGGGCGGGGCGGGGCAGAACGCGCTCCGGGCTGCGGGACCCGCGGGCCGCGCCCCGCACCTCTCCCCTCCGAGCTTGCCCCCCGCCGCCCCCGGCCTTCGGGAGTGGGGGGTGCCGGGGAGGGAGTAGAGAAGGGTAAGGTGGGGAGGGAGGAAGAAGAGCTGGTGAGGGGACTGGAAGGGAGACGTTTGACAGGTTTGTTGACTGTAAAGAGAGAAAACTTCCCAGGAATGAGGGAGTTGGGGGGGGATCGGAGGGAGATGCAGCGGGGGCCAGAAGAAGAAGTCGGCCCGGGGCGCAGGACGCTCCGGGACGGTTGTTGAGCAGGACTGCCCGCCCCGCGGACCCTGGAGGGTCACCCCTCTTACTCCTGCCGCCCCCGCGCCGCACGCACACACTTGCCTCAGCCTCTCCCGGAGCAAGGGAGGCAGCCCTAGGCCTCCGCTCCGCTCCCCTGCAGCCCTCCAGCCCCTTCAAGACGGCGCTCTGGGCGGGAGATGGGGGAGATGGCGCGGCAGAGGAGTCTTTCCGGGGCCTGAGCTCCAGCGCTCGCTCCTCCGCACGTGTAAGCGAGCGGGAGGGTGGAGGTTGCGGGCTTCCGAGGCCTGAGGGCTCAGAACTCGCTAGCAGCAGCCTTGCCTCGCATGTCCGCGGGCCCTTGCCTCGAGTTCTTCCCCCACTTGGCCCTGGCAGAAGGGGTGGGAGAGCCAGCTGCAGGTGAGATGGGGTTTATCTGATTCTCTAATGCCACAAAAATGTCTTTGATGCCCCTGGCCCCCTCCCCACGAGGGGGAGATCAAAGGCTTCGTGGGGAGGAGGGACAGCTCCATTCATCAAGCCCAGCGGCTGGCAGCGGGCCTCAGCCCCAGCCCCTGCGACCTGCCGCAGATCCCCCTACCATGTGCCCCAGGAGTGCCGAGGGACAGGTGGTGCAGACATTCCGGAGCAGGGGCCAGTTTCCCTACCTTCCACCACTGTCTAGAGTGACCATCAGCCTTTAAAGGTGTCCTCAAAGGGAGGACAGATGAGGACCTCAAACCCATGTGGCAGAAACTTCAGGCGCCAGGAAGAACATTTCTGGTCATTTGGGGTGGGGAGGAATCTAGAATTGGAGACTGAGGGATAAATCTCCCTAGTAAGCAGAGAGAAGATAAGATTCTAAGTTCCCCAGAAAGTGAATGACACTGGGGGAGCCAGAGGAGGTGACAAAAGACCACAGATGACTACCCCAGGAGAGGAGGCAGATGTGGAAAAGGAAGATTTGTAAGCAGAGAAGAAATAAGAAAGATTGACCTAGACACATGAGGGTGCCTCTGGGTTTTCTGGGAGCCTCACCCCAGGACCCTGGTGTCCAGGCTGTCAGTCCACTTCCTGGTACTGAATACAGAGAGCTGAAGGGGCTGGAGAACTCTAGAGAAGGGAAGGGGGGAGCTGAGAGAGAGAGAGTGGTCCATGTGCAGCCCCTCCCAACATCCCAGTGCATGCACCGGCCCCTGCACCAAGAAATTTTGTACAGTTGTCTCAAGGCAGTGCCAACCCTGGACTCTGCACGGTCAGATACACACACAAGTTGGGCACACACTCAAGCCAGAGGGAGCCAAACGGGCAGCGAAGAGGGTTTTGAGGGTCCCTAGGGGCTGCAGGTGGCCAATGACCGTCCCTCTGGGATCCTTAGCCTGGGCTCCGAACCCCCTGTCCACTCCTGCCCCCACCCTGCTACTGTTATTGCAGATTATGAAATGCTCTCCCGATCCTGCATTCTTCTCCAAGGCAAGAATTTTAATGTATTTGTCTTTGTCATCAGGGGACCTGGTCTCTGGGACCGCCCTGCCTCTGCCTGAGGAAGGAGCGCCCCAAACCTGGTCCTTGATGACTCCAGACCCCAGGCTCTCTCCATTACCCCCCCTCCTCCCCCATGCCCTAGCCCTGCCCCTCACCTCCCCCTCCTAAGACACAGTCTCTCTGTGGGGTGGATAAAAATGATGTTATTGAAACAACAGAATTGGGAGCAGTGGCAGGGAGCAGGGATCAGCTCAGGAAACTGGGGCGTTTGCCAAGAAGCTTTCTCCCCCGCAGGCGGCCTTTCTGCCCCCACCCCCCACCTTTCCAACAAACATACACAGCTTGCCCCACCCCTCCTGCAGTGCTTGCTCTGGCCAGATCTTGAAGAACCTTTAGCCATCCCAGGACTCCCCAAGCCTGGGTCCTTCCCCCAGGGAGTCCCATTCTAGAATCAAGTGGCACAGGAGTGGCTATGGAAGCCTCCAGGCAGGATCCAGATGGCCTGGAGTCTGTGATGGACAGGCCTCCTGAGGCCCCAATTCCCAGGGCTTCCAAGGGCAACCTTGCCTCTGCTCCTTCCCCTTTGCTCTCTCTGCACCCCATCTAGGGCTTGCTTGGCTGGCCTCATGGTGGAGCCAGAACAAAGACTCCTGTCCTTGTGCCCCTCAAACCTGGGTTCAGATGTTCCCGAGGCTTCAACTCACCACTGTCACCTTGGTAGACTTTCCAAGGAGCAGGCCTGGAGACCAGGAGATACAAACAGAGGCATAGAAAGACAGCACAACCACACACGGGGGCAGCTGGGCACAGGCAAGCCCATGAACCTAAGGAAACCACACCATCACCTCCCCCTGGAGAATATTGGGTAACTTTGACCCACAGGTACGGTGGGATAGAGATGGGCTGGCTTCCACTGAGACACATGCCTGCCTCCCTGGAGATAGCAGGCATGTCGGTGCCCCCCCAACTCTGCACAGATGTGCATGCAGGGAAATGTTCACCGGAGACTAGTTAGGAAGACAGCAGCCCGGGGGTGGGCAGCAGGCGCGGGGAGGTTCCAGCCGAGCCCCCTCTTACTCCATCTCTCTGCCCTAAACCCTAAGTGCCAAGGACCCATAAACTCCACTTCCAGGCCCTGACGCAAAAGAGACAGGGAAGGAGAGACTCGGGCATCTGGCTGTGGGGTTGAAGAGGAAGAAAGCGCAGAGGTGGGGACTGCAGAGAGGAGAGAGGCAGCTGGAGACAGATAACATCAGAATTGCTGCGGGCAAAAGCAGAGCCCTCTGTCTCTATGGGATTCTCTCGCTGCCTTTCTCTGTGTCTTTTCATTCTCTCCCAATTCCAGAATTTGGGCTCTATTTATGTCTGTCTCTAAATCACTTTCTCTGTTTTTTGGGGTTTTCTTTGTTTTGTTTTTTTGTTTTTGTTTCTCTGAGTGACTGAAGCTGCAGGAGCCCAGGAATCTGGGGCTGTGACCCTTCCCCTCCCAATAAGCTCTCTCCCTCTTCCTCCCTCTTTTGGTCCCCAGCAGTGAGATCCAACTCTCATTTTCTGGGAGGTAACAGTGCTTGAGAATTCCTAAGAGCCCTGGGTTCCAGAAGAACAGAGAACAAAGACCAGCCGCCTATATAGATGGAGGGAAGGAAAAAGACAGAAGAGAGACTCATTTCCTTTCTCTTCTATATCCGGACAGCTCTGCTGCAGCTGCCCAGCCCACCTCCAGTCCTGAGCTGCGCCTGCCCTGTCCCATCCTTGGCCAGTAGTACCCTGCCTTGTAGTCCACGCTCCCTTCAAGACTCCCTCTGGGCCTTTCTCCAAGGGGACCCCTTACACAGTTCCCACAGGGCCCACCTGCCTCACATCTTCCACATCTCTCAACCCTATGCATGCCTCCAACTCTCCAGTCACCCCCTTAGTTCAGAGAGAAAGGGGGAGCCAGGCATGGTAGCTCATGCTTATAATCCCAGCACTGTGGGAGGCTGAGGCAGGAGGATCACAATTTAGATAGAGCTCAACCTGGGCAATTTAGCAAGATCCTGTCTCAAAATAAAAAATAAACAGGCCTGGGGGTGTAGCTGAGTGTGGAGGCCCTGGGTTTTAATCCCAAGTAAGAGAGAGGGAGAGAGGGAGAGAGAGAGAGAGAGAGATTGAGATTCTTAGAGGCCTGCAAGGGAATTTTTTCCCCTTATTTTAAAAGCAGTGGGAGTCTGCGGTGAAATTTATTGCATGAGAGAAGAAAAGAGATGGAAAGTATCTCTAGTTTGAAGGAGACCTGCTGGGCATGGTGGTGAACACCTGTAATCCCAGCACTCAGGAGACTGAGGCATGAGGATCACCATGAGTTCGGGGCCAGCCTGGGCTACATAGTTCAAGGTCAGCCTGGAATATATAGTGAGACCCTGTCTCAAAAAAAAACTTAAAAAAAAAAAAAGACCTAACAGACATATAAATGAAGAACAGGAAGAAAGAAGAGAAAGAAAGAAAACTGGGGGGGAGGTGTTGAGAGAGGGGGCAGAGTGGGGGAGCAGGGGCGGGGGCGGGGCTGCTGCTGCCCACCAGGACTGGGCTGGGACATTGGCTTCCACTTGGCTCAGTCCCAGTGGATGAGTGGGAGTGGCTGGCCCACCCTGCAGGGACCCCCCCCACCCCGTCCTTGGGGTTGAATCTAGGGCTTCGCATATACTAAGCAGGTGCTCTACCACTGAGCCCCACCCCGCATCCAGTTCCTGTGGCTTTGGTTACAGAAGGGCCCTTAGCATGGCCCCCCCCAGCTGGGCAGGAGCCCCCACCCTCTGCTCTTCTCACCGCTCTCCCCACCCAGCTCTCACCTCTGAGCACTGGGCTCCTGAGCCCACTCTCCAGAGCCCGCCTCTTTCCTTGCTGGCCGTTGCTTCTCTCTTCCTGGCAGCAGTCAGCAAATTTGTGACTGAACACCTAGTATGTGCCAGCACTCAGCTGGACAGTGGGGAGACACCCCTATCCTCAAGGGGATAGGAAAAGGATGGAGCTGCCCGTCATTCATCATATCATCTTCCAAACACAAGGAAAACCACAGCTGGAGGGTGCTGGGAGGAGGGGAGGATACTGTGGGAGATGCAGGGGTGCGGGGAGGCCAGGTCAGGGAGTGGGGGGGACTTCTCAGAGGAGGGAATGCTAGAACAGAGATATAAGGGTTTAACTGGGAGACACAGGGAAGGAAGGGCATTTCAGGCAGATGAGCGGCCACTGTAAATGTCCTACCTGGGACAGGGAGGGTGTCAGACAGGGTGGGCGGGAAGTGGATTTTTGTTTAATTTTTTTTTTGGGAGACAGGGTCTCACTATGTATTCCGGGCTGGCCTTGAACTTACTACAAAGCCCAGGCTGGCCTGGAACTCATGCCTCAGCCTCACGAGTGCTAGAATTACAGGTGTGAGCTACCACACCCCACCTGGCAGGAAGTTGAAAGAGTATAAAGCAGAGCCTAGTGGGAGACTAGGCTGGAGGGATTTGGGGTAATCAGACCAAAAAAGGCCTTGCACGCCTGGAAGGGAATTGTTTTTTCTCATTTTAAAAGCAGTGGGAGCTCTGCAGGCAGAATTTATTGCAAGAGGGAAGAAAAGAGATGGAAGGGATCTCTAGATTAAAGGAGAACAAACAGACATATAAATAAAGAGCAAACAGGCAAAGTCAATCTACAGCATTTAGGGACGCATGTTCAGATAACAAAGAAAAATACAGATGCTCCTCAGTTATGATGGGGCCAGGGATAAAAATTTTAAGTCTAAATGCATTTAATCCACCCAACCTACTGAACATCAGAGCTTATAGCCTAGCCTACCTTGAACATGCTGAGAACATTTATAGTTGGGCAGAATCCTCTAACACAAAGCCTACTATTTAAAAAAGTGTCAAATATCCCATGTAATTTATACTATACCGAAAACAAAAAAATAGAATGGTCCTATGGGTACAGCAGACACAGACGGGCATCTTACTGACGTGAAGGGACGCGAAAGCACAAAACACAATATCCAAAAAATGTTGGCAACTTATACTGTACAGGGTACACTGTAAGGTGTGGGTTGTTTTCCTCAAGGAGGGGGCTGACTGGAAACTACAGCTCGCTGCCACACCCGGCATCTCACAAGAGTCTCTTACTGCAAAGCACTAGCCCAGGGAAAGATCAAAATTCAAAGTATGGTTTGTAATGTACGCGTGTTACTTTTGCACAATGGTGCAAAAGCTGGGTCGGGGAGTCCACAACACGAATTCCAAATGCTTCCGAAACATTCAGGAGGAGCTGTCAAGCCAGCAGTTGGATATATGGGTCTGGGGCTCAGAGGGCCGGCCGGGGCTGAGTCATCTTGGTGCAGGGTGTAATTAAGCCAGATCGCCCTGGGGACAGTACAGGCTGAGGAGCCCTGATGAAGGATGGTCTTTAATGGCTGGATGCAGGGGATAGGAGGGGCTGTGGAAGGGGAGCATTGGGACTCCGCAGAAGCCAGGGGAAGGGGTACTTTGGGAGAAGGGAAGAGGGCAGGCCTGGCGACCTCCCTGGGAGATCAGTCATGAGGGGGAAGCCTGTCCTGGAATGTGGGAGGAAAGCCACCAAATTAGCTTGAACTCTGGCCAATTTTGCCAAGACACAAACACCATCCCACCATTTTGTTGCGGGGAAACTTCCAGGGGCACACCTTGGCTTGCAAAATAAAGTCTGGACCTCTTAGCTTGGCCTTGAGTTCCTGCTAGTTTGGCTTTTTCTCGTCTTCCCCACCTCTCTTGGGTTTGTCTCCAGGAGAGTCTCAGGCACAGTGGCTCTTGGTCACACCTAACCCTGGTCCCCATCCATGCCCTCCACACTCTGTCCACCTTGCCCTACTCAGCCCCACATCCCCCAAGAGCTCAGATTCCTGCAGCTGGCGACAACCCCGCCAGCTCCCGGGGAAGCTGCTTTATAGGAAGAAGGCATCACAGTGGATTCTGTCTGTCTATTTCCCCTGCTGCCTCTGACTCTTTTGGAGGGTGTGAATTTCCTCTGGCCTGTGACAAACTTGGGCTCCTGTTAAACTTCAAGAGAGGGAAAGATACCCCTCAGGCAGGGGCAGGAGGACTCAAAAGACAGAGCGGCACCTCCTCACCCAACCCCCTGGCATCATGGCACACTGTTCCTCAAGAAGAAAACACTTCTGGAAAGCTCGTCTCCAAGACAGAGAAATGCAAATTAAAAACAAACTCCAGCTTTTAAAATTAAGAACAACATTTTAGAAGGTGCGCCGCTAAAAACTGGCAGAGATGTGGAGAAGCCCTTGTGTGTTGCTGGTGGAGCTGTGTATTTGACCATGCTTTCTGGAGAGCGTGCTGACCAAACTGATCCTACACCGTAAGATTGTACTTCTGAATCAGTATGCAAAGGGAGTTCGTCAAGAGGAGAAAACCCACTTATACATAGAAATATGACTGCAATTACATTTTCTGTAGTAGGAAAGAACAAGGAGCATCTGCAGTACCTCGCTGGCAGGGGAGTATGGTTAAAAGAGTTAAATAAGGGACGAGCAGATTAAGAAAATACTCAAAATTCTCAGGGCTGTAGACTTCCCTCACAGACAGTCAGGGTCAGTGGCCTGCAAGAAATCTCCAACTTCTTGGAGAACACAGGCCTAGCCTATAATATGTACCTGGTAGACGTCGCTGCAGCAGCTAGGTGGACCGCATGAAGTGCCTGTCATATACGTCATCTGCCTTATTGTCGCTCTTCTCTCCAGAAGCCTTCTTCCACTATCTCAGCCTTATGTCTTTAAGTTATTCGCTCTGGTTCTATGAGGCCTGATCAGGCAGGGAGGCTGTCGCGTAGCCCAGGGACTGAGCTTCCTGGCTGTCTACCTTCAGTGCCTCCACCAAAAATGAATATAGAGCCAGCCAGAAGGTGGCTCTGGGTGAGCAGAATAATTGTTTAATCAAAATCATTACCTCCTATGTCCTGGGTACCTAAAATTGATATATCCCAGGCTGGGTTCTCCAGAAGTAGATGCTGCAATGAGTTGGGCATTCAAGAGGCTTTCTGGGAGCCAATACCTGTGGAAAGAAAAGGAAGGAAGCAGGATTGGGCAGACAAAGCCTCTGCCAACCTCCAGCCCAGCAGCCTGGAGTGCTGAAGGGAGTTTGGCCACCAAAATGTCCTTTGCTGGATCCAAATGGCCAGGCCTTTGTCCCTCTCGCCCTTTCAGTCATCAGCTGTGTAGGCAGCCCCAGAAAGTGCAGGGGTATTCTCTGCCACTGAGGCCAGCCTGAAGGAGCCAATGGCTGGGAACTGTTGGCCACAGAGACCGTTTACATGGATAGGACATTGGATAGAGGAGGAATCTCAGGCCAAGATCATTACCACTAATGATATTATCATTCCAGCCTGTGCTTCTACCTATACCCCAACCCTGTCCTCCCCTGTCCTCCCTACAGCCATCCAGCATTACCCCTGGGAAGGTAAAGCCACAAGGTACCCAACAGGATTAATGATGTCAAAGGCAGCATCCAGAATCCTCCTTCTTACCTACCTCCCCATCTCCAGGAGTTAGGGCTCACATGTTCCCTGAGCCTCCTGCACACCTGGACCCGCACTTGCCTCCATCACGGCACACACCACCCGCTGTCTACCTCCCCCTGCCTAGCGAATCTTTCTGAGGTGCAGACACTGCCCCCTCATTTCTTAAGCATCATTTTGCATCGTTTTACTTTTCATTTTAGAAGGCGTATTAGTTTTCCCATTGCTGGGAATTCAATACCCACAATTTAAAGAAGTTAAATTTGGCTTATGGTTTCAGCCAATCAAGTCGATGCAGTTAAGCTTATCCACCACAGAAGGTAAGCAAGAGCATATCAGTCAGCTTTGCAAATATCCAGGGTGTGATCAAATTCAGCTCAACTACTTACCAACGTGGGGATTTAGGCAAATACTTAGCCTGTCTGTATCTCACGTTCCCATGGGGATGAGAATGCCATAGGGGACTAGCGAGCATTGTGAAGGCACAGAGCAAGGTCAGTACTGAAAGATACCAGGTTCTCCTTCACAAAGATTATTATTTAAAGTGAAGAAGTCGGGATGAGGATCATATCTTCTCGCACTGAAAGACAACAATGAGGACTCAAAAACAACCTCCATGCATCTGCGGAACAGGGTAAGGGTGACACGGTTTCTTGGAATTTCAAGTTTCAAATGAGATAATTTAAAGATAAATGCTAAGTAAATAATAATTGGGGTGGTACACGGATATGGGCAGTACAGGAAGGGGCCTGCGAAGATGGCACTTGGGGAAGAATGGCCTATGCGTAGGACATACTGAGCTCACCAGGGCTCTGAGGGGAGAAACAAGGCCAATCCAGGTGTCCCCTCCGTTACCGCAGTCCCTGAGAGCCCCTGGGGATATGTTGGCAGGCATCCACCTTCGCGATGGTGTGCTCGAAACAGGCTGGCAAAAGGATCCAAAGTCTCCCGTTCTGGTCCTAGGAGCTTAGGATTTGCTTGTGTTCTTGAGGAAGTCACTTCCCCGCTGGCTGCCTCCCCACGTGACAGGGATGAGTGGCCGTGGATGAGCCCTGAAATCAGTTGTTAGAGCTCACAGCCCTCTAAGGATTGTGGTGAATCCTACCAGCCAGCAGATGGCGCCAGACCCTAAGGAGCAGATGGGAGGCACTCCGCGGCCCACGCAGGGGAGAGGTGGAAGAGCCAAGCAAAGGAGTTAAGGAAGAGCAACAGAATGAGATCCGAGATCCCACGAGGCTGACTGGGGGTCAGCTGCTCCGGGGAAAGCTCGGAGGAGCGGCAGGGGGAGCCAGCGGGGTAGCAGGCCTGCTTCCAAGCAAGGCATTTTCTCTTTCCGGGCTGATAGTAATTAGAGACCAATACTCAGCTTGCAAAAGTAACATTCCACTCCAGCACCACCACGTCCACGTGGAGGATGTCAGCCTCCTTCCCCCCGAAAGATTTTAAAATGCTCTTTGGGGAAAAGAAATCTAGCAGCTCGGTAAACTGTTAAATTCTACATAAGACTCTAATTTCATTTTTACATCCAAGTTCAAAGTGAGTTTTAAAATTTCTAGATGTTTAAACAAAATAGGTTGTTGGAGGATTATTGCTAACAGCAAAACGAAACCAAAAGCAAAACAAAAGGTCTAAAAACAACCTGAATGCTCGTTAATGGGAAAAAATAAACATAGCAAATACCACAAAATATAGGCCAGAGAGAGAGATAGCGAGAGGGTCAAGACATACTTTTTTTTTTTTGTACTGAGAATTGAATCCAGGGCCTTCACACTGAGCTACACCCCCCACCCAGCCCTTTATATTTATTTATTTATTGGTATCGGGAGTCGAACTCACAACCTCGTGCTTGCCAGGCAGGTGCTGTGCCTCTGAGCTATATCCCCGGCTATTTATTTATTTTTATTTTGAGTCAGGGTTCACCAAGATGCTAAGTTACCCAGGCTAAGTTGGGCTTAAACTTACGATCCTCCTGCCTCAGCCTCCCAGGTACTGGCATGCACAACCACAGCTGGCTTGAAGGTCGACATTATTATTCCCGTTTTAGGAATGTGGAAATCAAGATTCAGTGAAGGTGATTTGCTGATGGTCACATGGCTAGTGTGGCCACATCTCTTGGCTGGGCAGAGCAAGTGCTGTGCTAAGTCCATGAAAGAATGAGACAGTACTCCTGCTGCAGGTTTTCTGTGGGCTCTCCCTGAGCCAGCATCATCAGAGCAGATGTCCACTCCAGTCTGCCTGCTATCCGGGGTTCTGTGGGACAGAACTTGAACCTGACCTACTATTGCCATTTAATTGTGTGCAGCTGGTGGACTGAGATTTTCTGAAGGTCAAAGAGAGAAGAGAGAGCGAGAAAGAGGGAGAAAATGAATGATAGCGATGATCATGGGCATCTGAGGCAAAGAAAAGCCAGTCTTCACCCTGATACCCTAGGAACCAATACATTTCAAATCACTTAAACCACGTTGAACTGAGCTGTCTGTTACATGTGTCTGAAATCATCCTGATGAATACATCTTGCAATCTGAGAAGTAGAATCTCAATTCAGGGTCTCCTCAACTCCCCTGGGACTGTGTCTAAGTCCCCAGTACTTCTATAAGGCTAAGTTTGGGGGCATGAGGAAGGGAATTCGATCCTCAGTGGTCACCAGCCCACACTGGCAGCATCCTTCACCCATCTGGTCCTTAGTTGATGAGCCACGCACATAGCTGTTGGCTGTTGGCTCTTATTCCCACCTGCTCTCTTTCTTTCTCCCTCTCCGCATCTCTTGCTCGTGAAGACACTATAGACATTCTGCTGCCTGGTGTTATGCTGAAGTCCTAGGAAACTTCAAAAGATTTTCAAAGGCTTGGTGTCTCCTGCATCACTCTTGGGCCCAGGGTCATTCTGCTGCTCTGTATCATATTGGGACTGGGAAATTTCTGTAAGGCTGCCTAAGGGCCTGTTATGGTTGGGATCCAATATGTCCCCCTGAACAATGCATGGCATTGAAGGCTTGGTTGCTGATGGGCTTGTGGGAAGTGCTTGGATCATGGGGTGCTAACTCCATCAGTGATGAGACCATGATTTGGGAAGAGATGGAGGCAGGAGGCAGGGGCTAGTCGAAGGGAGTGGATCATGAAGGTGTGGCTTTGGGACTATATCTAGTCCCCAGCCCCTTCCTCCCTGGCTCTCTCATCCTCTCCACTTGCTGGCTGCCGTGCAGAGAGCAGCTTTCCTCTGCCACACCCTTCCACCATGATGTTTCTGCCTCACCAAGGCCTAAAAGCAATAGAGCTGGTAAACCACGGACAAAAGCCCCTGAAAATGTGAGCCAAGGTAAATCTTTCCTCCTTTAGGTTGTTTTTCTCAGGTATTTGGTCACAGTGGCAAAAACTTAGTACCCAACCCATCTCTCCAGATTCACTGCATGGCCCCTTCTACTCTGCATTCTATCCAGGAAGTGAGGCGGAGACCACCTCTGCTCTTGGATTGGCCAAGCAGCTAGGGGAGCGAGTGGGCAGTTCCCTCAGGACACATCTGCTCCCAGCTGACTGTCCTTTCCCTGCCAAAGTGAGACTTTATCTCCTTTTGGGGCGAGGGAGGTCTTCCCCTTGTTCATGCTTATTCTCATAAATCTTTTGTGCTGTTTGTCCCACTGTTCTGTTGTTTCTCCCCTTTATTGCCTTCTTTTATTTACTAACTCTGTTTCTATTTTTTTTTTCCCTGAACTGGGGATTGAACCCAGGGCTTTTGTACTGAGCTACACCCCAAGCCCTTTTTAATTTTTTTTTTTTTTTTTTTTTTTTTGAGACAGGGTCTTACTAAATCACTAAGTTGCCTAGGCTGGGCTTGAACTTGCCATTCTCTTGCCTCAGCCTCCCAGAGTTCTGGGATTAAAGGTGGCATCATACTTAGCCCCATTCGTATTAGCCCCATGGTTTTACTAGGTATTATAACATGTATGATTAATGTACCAAAATTTCATATCATAACTAAAACCTTTTACTCTTTCCAGGAAACATTAGAATTTTCAAATATTTTAGTTCCAGTTTCCCCTACTCTTAATGTATAAATTACAGTTGGAAATGTTTTAATTCTTTAACCCCACAGGACTTTTTGAATGACTGACTGATTGTAGTACTGGGGATTGAACCCAGGGCCTCACATGTGCTAGGCAAGCACTTGTTGCTATTTTGAAATATTTTCTACCACATAGCTAAACTGCTTTAACCCATGTAGTTAGAGTTCAGTAAATAGTTGCCATTGCCATGATTATTATTCTATGTCCAAATTTACCTCTTTTTTTTTTTTTTTGTGCTGGGGATTGAACCAGATCTTTTCCACTGAGCTATCCCTGGTCTTTTCTTATTTTTTATTTTGAGATAGGACTTCATTAAGTTGCTAAGTTACCCATGCTGGGCTCGAACTTGAGATCCTCCTGCCACAACCTCGCAGAGTGCTGGGATTACAGGAGTGCACTACCACACCCAGCAAAACTCATCTTCTTTAGGAAACGTTCCTTCCATAATGTTGTCCCATTCCAACCTTTCTTTTACTCTCTTTTCTTCAAGTACTTTTTAACCCTACTGACATCCTGCTTATTTGCTGTCATTTTTCAAATATGCACTATTTGTTGGGGAAAGCCCAACAGAAGCCTTTGACGATGCCTAGGTCTTTTGGTTTTTTTTGTTAACTCCAGTATCAGGATTATTTCAGCTGCAGAAGACAGAAAATTCCATTAAAACAGCATTTAAGAAGTTCATTGCTTTGTGTAACCGAAAATCCAGTAGCAGGTCCTCAGGTACACTTTGATCCAGGGATACAAGGAATACAGGATACAGGTCAGAAGGACCTGGTCTTTTTCATTCTATCATGGTGCTATTATAATACCAGTTACTGGGATGCTGGTGGGTTCCAAAAGTCCAGATTCTTGTGTGTCACAAAGGATTGGGCACATTACACAGATACAAAAGAACCACCAGAAAAGTTTGTTGATAGTGTACTCAAAGAGGAGCTGGCTCATACCAGAAAGGGAGTTGGCATGAGCCCTGAGGGTGTGGGTCTAGGTGTCTTTTATTTCTGATCAAGAGTTCAAGTCCCTCCCTCCCCAGAGTCCTGTCCCGGGCCTGTTTGACAGCTTGCACTGAGTTATGTCCTCTGTCCTAACTGTGCATATCCTTTCTCACAATTTATTTTGTTATCATTGTGTCCATGAGATGTAGCCCACGTGGATGGTAGTGAATGAATTTGTCTGTGGCCACAGATTACTTCTAGACACTTTGAGATGTTCCTGAGCTTGCACTTGATTTCTGGGCTACTTGTTTGACTGAGTCTATACTCCAAATCTAGCAGAAAAGAGTTCTTGTTAGTTCCAGCGAAAGCCCCAGGATTCACCTCCAGTAGGCAAATTCTGCCAATGGCACACTCACTGTGGCCAGAGGTATTTGGTGTGTGGTTGGCTTAGTCTGAATCTGAGGTACTTTCCAGAATCATCCACAGTTCAACCCTCCAATAATCACGTGCTCTGAGATTGGGGGCATTGTGGTTTCCTGAAGGAAAACCTGGAGATTTGCTAAACGAAGGGCAGAGAGATTGGGTAAACATAGGCACCATTTGCCCACTACCATCCCCAACAGCTCACAGAAAAAGGCTCAGCAGCAGCGCCTGGGGGCCAACTGATTTGCATTGAGGAGTGCTGGTTCTGAGCTGCTCCTCCGGACGTTGGCACGCACCCTGCTCTGTCCAGCCTCACCGACAGAACAGGAGCTGACGTCTCCGGTGACTGGACAAAGGCTGTTCTCACAGAATCTCCACCGCTCCGACACGGGAGACCCCGTTTGCAATTTATCAGTAATAGCTCTCATCCAGGCTACTTCTTTGGCCTCCTCAAGCTGTTTTTCTTCCTCTGATATAAAAATAACACTTAAACTGGATCCCCAAGCCCATGTACTAAACAAATCAGCTCTCCAGATATGGTAGCCAAATTCACCCTACAGTCAGGGTGCAGGGTCCTTATTATACACCCAGTATGCCAGGGAGCTGAGAAGAAGAGTTTCAGGAAATATGATACCATGGCCAGAGGCTAAAATCAATCACCCAAGAAGTATGTATTACCCAACTGAGGCCAGCACCTTCTGCTGATTCACCTTGCCACAGGAGGTGGGGGCTGGGCAGACAGAAGAGCAAATGTGGGAACTCCGATGAGACAAGGGCCAGCGCAGAGCTCTCCTTTAAAACTGGAAGAAATTACTACAGTTTTGTGTTGAGCAGTGCTGGTGTCTGTCCCCAGCTGGGGTCCACCTCCCATCTGGAAGGCAGCAGGAGGTGATGACTGAAGAACGAGAGCACCGCAGTGCCTGCCTGCCTTGAGAACGCCCTAACTGGAGATCTGGGGGTGCAGGGAGCAGGTGGGGAGGCATAATAACAGTAACCACTTACTGAGCGTACATTACATGCCAGGCCTGTGCTCTCCGTAGTTTAGTGGTTAAGTTGTAAGCACTGGAGTCCCGAAACCCTGGGTTTTATATTTGGCTCCATCACTCTAGCTTTGATACTTTGATCAAGTTACTTAATCTATTTATGCCTCTGTTTTCTCATCTGTACAACTGCAATAATAAAAATATTTCTCTCATAAAGTTGCAAGGGGTGACATGGGATACTGCATATAATATATCATTATTTACATATGTAACTTCTCAGAGAGGAGGGAAGGGGGGTAAAAAGAATTAAGATGTGTTGTATACATGTGCCAGCTTCCCACAACGAATCTATTCATTAGATAATCCAAACACGTACAAATAACATTTTTAAAAAATGTAACTTGGGCCGGTGAGATAGTTCAGCGGTATAAGTGCCTGCCTGGCAAGCGCAAGGTCCTGAGTTCGACTCCCAGTACCCACATAAAGGAGAAAAGGGGCCGGTGATATCGCTCAGTGGCAGAAGCGCTTGCTGGCAAGCGCGAGGTCCTGAGGTCAACTCCCGGTACCCACATAAAAAAAAAAAAAATGTAACTTCTAGTCCTGTCTCGCCCTGGAATGTGGATGTATTAAGTGGAGAAAAGGACTGCTATGGCAAATGTCCAACTTGCCCACGGCTTTGGGACAGAAGTTACTTCTCTCTAGCACACCAGTCTGGAGGTAGGCTGACCAGGGTGGCACTAGGGGAGTGCCGTGGCTTGAATGTGTCCCCAAAAGTTCGTGTGTTAGAAATATCCTCAATGCTGCCAGGCATGGTGGCACACGCCTGTAATCCCAGCACTTGGGAGGCTGAACTCACAGGAGGATCTCTGTGAGTTCAAGGCGAGCCTGGGCTACAAAGTGAGTTCAAAGCCAGCCTGAACTGCAGAGCAAGATCCTGTCTCAAAAAGACCTAAATAAATAAATAAATAGAGACATTCCAATGCAAAAGTGTTAAGAGATGGGGCCTTAAGATAATTCAGCCATGAGGACTTTGTCCTCAGGAATAGATTAATGCTGTTATCATGTGACTGGGTTCCTTATCTCAAGAGTGGGTTTGTCATGAAAGCAAGTTTGCTCTCTCACTTTCACACTTGCCCTCTTGCCCTTCCATCTTCTGCTGTGGGATTATTCCACAAGAAAGCTCTGCCAGGTGCATGTTGGATTTCTTCAGCCTCCAGAATTGTGAGAAATAAATTTCTTTTCTTTATGAATTACCCATTCTGTGGCATTCCTCTATAGCAACCCAAAATGGATGAAGACAGGTGGGAAGACCAGGATGGAAATAGGGGAAGTTTTATCATTTTCAACCAGCATCTTCTGCCACTGGGGTCAACTGGCTATTCTAGCTGTCACCATCATATCGTAAGTCCAGACAGTGGCAAGAAGAAAATGTCCTCCTTATAAGTTGCAAACATTGCTGCTCAAATCTCATCAACCATGCTTAGTCACGTGGCCACACTATCTGCAAGGGAAGCTGGGAACTATAACCTTGCACTTAACATTGTAGGGATTGGCTAGCATAGGGTTTACTAGATTTACTAGTACAGGAAGAAGGGGAGAGGTCATCTATTCGGCCATCCTGTAGAAAGAGCCCCTTGAAGAGAGGCAAGTCTTTTCCATTTGAGTATAGCATCCAAAATGTCTGAGGGAAGGATAGTGCCCCCTACTATGTCCTCTTGCTCTTGTGACCTATAAACTAAAAGGCAGATGAGCCATGCCAGTTCATCCTGATTGTCAGTTTGACTGGATTAAGAGACTCCTGCAGAAGTAATTGGATTGTGAGAGTACTAACCTCATCAATGAGTTAGTAGCAGTTGATGAGTTCATAGCAGAATGGGCTATTAGGAGGTAGGGACTGGTTGAAGAAAGCAGGTCATGACCTTTGGGACTATATCTGGTCTCTTGCGCCTTCCTCTCTAGCTCTTCTCCTGCTCTCTGCTTCCTGTATGCCATGAGTTGAGAAGCTTTCCTTCTCTAGACCCTTCCTCTATGATGTTTCTGCCTTGTAGCCAGCCTACCATGGACTGAAACCTCAGAAACTGTGAGCCAAAATAAACCTCTCCTCCTTTAAGTTGCAGGTACCACGTGTTTTGTCCCAGCAATGGAAAAAGGGACCAATACACTGTCATTCACATTCCCCATATACACAGTGGGGGAAAAACAGAATAAACTAAATCAAAACCTCCACTTGTAATAGGAAAATAATGACAAACATCCAGTTGCTACTGGGTCTTTGCAATTACTAAATCCACCTGGACACATCTGGCTTCTTCTGGGACTGCTTTCTGGGAGGATCTCCCCTTCCCCTCTCCCATGTGGTCTCTGGCTCTGCCACCTGGAAGTTATTCCTTATCCATTATTGATGGGCCACATGGAAGAACACATCTTTCTCACAAAATTTACAGCTTTCGCAGCCCTCTTCCCACTGATGTAGATTTGAAGGGTGAGGATAATTGGAGAAGAGGGTCAAACCAGGCTTTGCTGACCAGGTTTATGGTTTCTTTTCCAGTACAATGCCCCCAGAATCTTAGATGGCTTCTGATTGGTTCCATGTTGAGTAGCTATAGCCAATAGTCTTATGCACACATCGTTTCTATGTCAAATTCTCTGGACTTGGTGTTCTTCCTGTTCTCTTCTCTCAAACAGGTGGTGACCTTCTTGAGGCTGACAAAGCATGCCTGGCTGTAAAGGGAGCTCCCTTATTCTACCGTCTGCTCTTTGAGCTGGCTCTCACTGTCTGCAGAAAAAACAGGGTGTGCTTGGGAAAGGATTGGGATCCTAGGCTGCCTCTTCCAAACCACCTTTTACAGCTGCCTGAGCACGTGTCTCTTGCATGACCTTCCTAATACCAGCAAACTGCGGCCAAGACACGACAATAGCCTGAGTCTGTCTGTCTTTCTTTCTTTCTTTCTTTCTTTCTTTCTTTCTTTCTTTCTTCCTTTCTTTCTTTTTTCTTGATACTGGGAATGGAACTCAGGACCTTGCACTTGCCAGGCAGGTGCTTGTGCCACTGAGCTATATCCCTGGCCCTAGCCTGAGTATTTTCAACCAGCCTCCATGAGTTACAGACTCTGTGGACGACACCCGCCCTGCAAAGACAAAGTACTAGACCTAGAGTACCCACATCCCCAACTCCCACCCCCAAGGCGATGTCCAGAGTCACTTTCACAGGTACAAAGCAGGCTGGGCTCCTACCACTGAGTTTTTTTTTTTTTTTTTTCAAACAATGCTCCATCCTCCATTTTCTACTCTGCAGGGCCTCCTCTTCAGCAAAGTCTTCCCTGACAGTATCACCAGACCATGTGGCTCTCCTGATAGCACACACCCTCTGTAACCATGTCAGAGAAGACTCACAGCTGTTTCCTGTGCAAACTTCATTCTTCTCTAGCTCAATGGTGGGCTCTTTCATGGACAAAATATGTCGGTTGGATATGATTAAAAAATTTGTCTTGGTATCAGATCTGATTAAGGCTCTGCTTGGTCCTGTGTTTATCAGATCTCCCTGGAAAGTGTTGCTTGTTTTCTCCGAGGCTGTTTCCAGGAGTATAAGATAGAGATGAAAACCTCTGTGACAGAGACTGCCCATTACCTCCTAAGTTCTATTTTTCTTTTTTCTTCTTCCACAGTAACTGAATGACTTAAATTTTACCTGGAGCAGCTGCCCAGAACAAAGACTTACATCCCCAACCTTCCTTAAACCAATACAGGGCTTTGTGACTAAATCTGGCCAGTGCGGTGTGCGTGGGAGTGAGAGAGGAACTTCCAGGTCTGGCCTTAAAGGAAAGAGGCATGAGTTCCCCTTTTCCGTTTTCCTTTCTGCTGGCTGGAATGCTAGTGTGATGGCAGGAGCGAGAGAAACAACCCAAGACAAGAGATGCTTCGAAGGGTTTCAGAATCACCCAGTCAGCTTTAGTCTGTTTACCAACTATTCTATGAGAGAGAAAGAAACTTTCTTGTTTAAGGAATTCTGAAATTTTGTCTTTGTTTTAGAAACCAAACATGTATCCTAACTAATGCAGAACTTGTTTTCTGGAAGTGGAGCTGCTTAAAAGCCTTAAACAAGTGGCAGTGATTTAGAGATTGAACAACAGACAGCAAGGAAAGAGGCTGCATACTGGTAAACTGTTGACCAGTCCAGTAAAACCCAGGGTACGTCTCTCCCCGTGGTGCTGTGGCCGTAGGTCACGTGCTGATGGTCTCACCACTGTCTGAGATGTTCCCATTGGCTGGGCCTTGCATGGTTCATCAACAAGACTTACACTGAGACAGGCCACAGGGATCCTGCATTACCTCACACACACACACACACACACACACACACACACGAGAAGGCCAAGTCCCCTTCCTACTCTCTTCACATCTGCCTTTGCTGCAGTCAGCGCAGACACTGAGGGATGACAGGAAGTATAGTCAATAAATTCAGCAAGAAATCCAGTAGTAATCCACCATGGATTGGTGCACACCAGTAATCCCAGCTACTTCAGGAGCCTGAGGCAAGAGAATCGTAAATTCAAGGCCAGCCTGGGCAGCTTAGCAAACTCTGTCCAAAATAAATAATGAAAAGGGCGGAGGATGTACTTGAGCATCCCTGGGTTCGATCCCCAATGCTGAAAGAAGAAAAGAAGGAAGGAGGAAAAGAGAAAAAGGAAAGAAGGAAAAGAGAGAAAGAGAAAGAGAAAGAAAGGAAGGAAGGAAGGAAGGAAGGAAGAAAGAAAGAAAGAAAGAAAGAAAGAAAGAAAGAAAGAGAAAGAGAGAGAAAGAAAGGCAAGACAGAAAAAGAAAACCAGTAATTTATTACTGAGTGTCCACTCCAGGGCTAGGGGCTGGGATGGAAGAGGTTGGTAGAGGAGAGGAAGGGAGGGGCATCAAGAGGGGAGCCAGGGCAGCTGGGTCAGCATTCCCGATTGGGACACTGACTCAGGCCCCAGGAATGCCAAGGAAGGGGGTGGGCAGCCACTGAGCCAGGCTGGGATCCCACTGGCACGGGGGGAGCGGGAGGGGGACATATAGGGACAGTATTCACAGAGGGATGGGGGCTGGGGCTCCTGCACACCCAGACATCGCCCATGCACAGGTAGATCTCTCCCTCTGCGGACAAGGATGGGCCACGAGCCCTCCAGGCCACCTGCACCTTCGAGGTGATGTGCACAGCTCCCCACCTGCCTGAGCTGCTCCCTCCATTCCCTGACCTGAGAGAGGGACAGGCTCGTGGGACTCACATGGGGACATCTGGACATACATTGGCTGCTCTCACAGGATCATTCACCAGCCCCTCGCCCTGTCCCCCGCCCCGAGCTGGCCACAATTTGTTCTTTCTAATTCCAGTGCCAATCCTTGCTGAAGTTTGTACAAGGAAGAAAGCTAAGCGTCACCACCTCCCCTTTCCCTCCTAGGGCGCCTGAGGAAGATGAGAGGCTCTAGGACTCTGTAAGCCGACGTCCCCCAAGCCCGTGCCCCCAAGGCTCCAGCCGCCTCGCCACAGCAGGGGCCTTCTAGCTCTTCCTCAGAGACCCCCCACACAGCGGAGGCGCAGGCACCAGCTTTCCCAGGTGCGCCCCTTCCCTTCCTTTCTCTGCCCAGACCGCCCCCAGGCTGCGGGGCCGGAGCAGCTGCACGGGCCGACCCCTCCTTCCGTCCCCGCCGCCTGACACCCAATCAGAGAGAAACCGATCCGGCCAGGCCGAGCGCCAGGGGCCGGCCCAGAATAGTGCCCCCGTCGCGCACTGGCTTGCGTAGGCTGAGGCTGGCTGCGTGGAGCCGGAGCTGGAGCGCGCTCTGCGCAGGGTACTGGGGTCCCAGGGGACCGGCGCCGGGGCAGCTGGGGCCTGGAGGGCGTGAGGATGTGTGTGCGCGCGTGTGTGAGTGCGTGTCTACTGGTGTATTTGTATTTTCTGTGTGTGAGCACGGGTGCCCGCGTATGTATACTGTACTCTGTGCGCCTGTGTGATTCTGTGTGTCTAGGAGTGGCTGAGTGTGTTTGGGTGTGTGTTTATGTACGTGTGTATGTGTGTATGACTGTGTCTGCATGTGTCTTTGTGTATGTGCATGTGTGTGCACACGTGTATGCAGTGACAAGGGGAGGCCCTGGGATTGGTGAGGTCTTCCCCAGCCTTCAGGCATTCCTGTCCTTGTAGACCCCGTCCTGGAGTAGCCTTGGGGGACCCCAACAGCAAGGTAGGTGAAATGCCCCCTCCCTGTGGGCCAGCTTCTTCTCTCACTTCCTTCATCCCCCGCCTTTCTGGAAACTCCAACTTCCAATCCCTAGCTGGGCTTTTATCAGGAAAGGTCTTTCTGCTTCTCTCTGCTTCACTGATTTTTTTTTTTTCCCCTTTCCCCATTCTGTGTCCCTCACATCCTCTTTTCTCTTTTCTGAAGACCTGATCCTCAGTACTAACTTTACAACTTCCTAGCTGTGTGATTTGTGGCAAATTGCTTAACCTCTCTGAATTTCTGGTCCCTCACTAGTAAAATAGGGATGATGATAATAATGCTTCCCTTATAATGCTGCTATGAGTATAGAATATGTTGGAGAAAAAGCCCTTTGGAAGTCTGCAAATATAATTATTAAGAATGTATTAATTGATTTTATTGTACTACTTCCTATTAACCAAGCAGGCCTTGTTCCCCCTTCCAGAGATGAGCTTTCTAGAGCAAGGTGATGGCCTCTTGTGGCCGTCACCAACCATGAGTGCCAGCTCAGAAAGAATCTGTGGGAAACCTGGGGCCAAAACGTCCTCGAGGACAAAGCAGGAAGCTGCAGAGGAGGGGGAGCTGCCAGGTCTGGGGGAAGGTGAGGCCAAGGCCAGTTCTGGGGAGGTGGGATCCGGGGCAAGGGCTCTGTCTTGATCCCTCCGTATGCAGAGTTGCATCCAGCCCTCCTCCGGCAGCCTCAGCCTCTCCATACAGGAGAGAGCAGCTGCTTTGCAGAGCCAGGGGCTTAGTGCGGTCACCTCCGGAAGATGGGACAGAGCTGCTGTCAAATATGACTCTGATCCTTGGCTTCTCCCCTGCGCAGCATCCAGGCTTCCCAAGGCTGCTGTGGAGTCACTGAGACAGCACATGAGAATGTGTTTTGGAAGATGAAGTTACTGTCATCTCTTCCTTTTCCCCCCAACAGGTGCCCAGTCCAGGCCAGCTGCTGAGTCCACTGGGCTAGAGGCCACATTCCCCAAGGCCACACCCTTGGCCCAAGCTGTTCCCTTGGCTGGGACAGGGACCCCCCCCGCAGGGTGGGACCTCCTCCCTGCTGACTGTGCAGCATCCACCGAGGGCTCCAGCACAGATGATCTGGGGCTCCCCACGGAGTTTTCAGCCCCAGAACCCTGGGACTGGGAACTCAGAGATCTGGGGGAAGACAGACCTGCCCCGAGCCCATCCCCACAAGCCCCTTTACTCAGCCTCAGCTGGGATGACGAGTTGCAGAAGCCAGGGGCACAGGTCTACATGCACTTCATGCAGGAGCACACCTGCTATGATGCCATGGCGACCAGCTCCAAGCTGGTCATCTTCGACACTGCGCTGGAGGTGAGGCCCCGGCTCCACCCAGCCTGAGTCCAGCCTCCACTCTAACAGCACTGCAGCCACCACGCATGTCTCCAGGATGCCTGCCAGGCCATGTCCCCCTGCAGGACCCCTTCAAAGATTCCTTCTTAGCACCACGGAGACCAGTGAGGAGAGGGAGGGATTCTATGCTCTGTGAAAATGCTCTAATTGTCATCACAGCTCTGCCACTTAGTATCTGCAAAACATTGAGTAGGTCACTTCCCCCCGTCATCTCTAAAACAGGGACCAGAATGCTTGCTTTTCCCCTCGTGTTTCAGAGGAAACTCAAAACAAGCCACCATAAAGCAGGAGAGCTTTGTAAACTGTGGGGTATGTGTAAGACACTGCAGAGCCACTCAGGACAAAGAGTAGGGAACTCTTGGTACTAACAAAAATAGGATGAGCTCTGGTACCTGCTCTTCCATTAGGCTAAGCTACCAAGTGTTTGCACTTTTATTCTTGTCATTGTTACAATTTAGCAGATGGTATGTGTCTGCCTGAAGCATGATGTGTATGTTATCTACAGTATACAATTTAGTTCATGAACAAGTGTATTTATTTCAGTAGCTTGGTATTAATTCTAATGCTTATTAGAAAAATACAAGGAACATGTATAGGTAGCATTGCTTAGGATGAGGCTCAAAATGAGTCAATATAAAATTTATTTGCAGGGGCCGGTGAGATGGCTCAGCGGCTTAAGCGCCTGCCCGGCAAGCGCGAGGGCCCGAGTTTGACTCCCGGAACCCACATACGAAAAAGGGGCTGGTGATATCGCTCAGCGGCACGGGCGCCTGCTGGCGCGCGAAGTCCTGAGGTCGACCCCCCGGTACCCACAAAAAAAAAAAATTTATTTGCAGAAAAATCTATGTAACTATTCAAATGCTATGTAAATAATTATACCTGTAATTTTTAGATTGGCAAACACTGTACTATGTTTATACACATGACTTCCAAGTGGAAACACTGAGTTAGTTTCTCACACACTGATGTGTCTGCTGAGGGTCCCTCAGTGCCTCTGGTCACAAGCAGCCAAAGATAGGCAAGGTCATGTCCAGGAGGACCTGGGAGAAAGTCCCCATGGAAGGACCCTTGTGGGGACACAGGGAAGCAGGGGTGTGCCCACTGAGGGGCTGTGACAGAGGAGGAGAGCCTCCTGGAACTCACCCCCCCCCCCGCACTACTCCTGCCTTTCAGATCAAGAAGGCCTTCTTTGCCCTGGTGGCCAATGGCGTTCGGGCAGCCCCTCTATGGGACAGCAAGAAGCAGAGTTTTGTGGGTAAGGAGAGGCTGGGAAGATGGGTGGTGGGAGTGGAAAGGGGACACCTCATATGGTACACAGGTAGGGGCATGGCAAGTGCCTTTGCCTGCCTACACCCCAAGGCCATCAGCCCGTGTTCCCCCTGTGCCTCGTCTGCCCCTCAGGGATGCTTACCATCACAGACTTCATCCTGGTGCTGCACCGATACTACAGATCCCCCCTGGTGAGGAGTGGGCTGGGGCTGCCAGTGGGCCAGGGTGGAGCAGAGGGCAGTCTTCAGGGAACCTGGTGCCTGTAGGGCCCACGTCTGACTTCCAGATCCAGTCCAACTTCTGTTGATGCTTCTAGGTCCAGATCTATGAGATTGAACAACATAAGATAGAGACCTGGAGGGGTGAGTGGAGAGAAGAGCTGCGGGGTGGAGGGTGGTGCCCAAAGCCTGAGTCTGAGAGTGGGCTGTGGGAGTTCCTGGGGGCACAAGGCAATAGAGAGCCTCAGGTGCCTGCAGGGAGGGGAAGAGTTGGGCTGCAGAGTGAGGCGGCTGCAGCGCCCTTGGCTTGACTGCTTTTTCTGTAGAGATCTATCTTCAAGGCTGCTTCAAGCCTCTGGTCTCCATCTCTCCCAATGACAGGTAAGCATCCCTACCTGCCTCTTCTTGCACAGTCTCCTTCCCCTATGCCGCTCAGCCCTGAACCCCGCTCCTCATCCTGGGAAGCAGATAGGCAGGCAGGCTTAGTTCCTGTCCTCCTATTTAGGAGGCAGGGATGGAGGGTGTCTCTTCCCAGGCTGCCTCAGGCTCACTGCTTTCACCTCCCCAGCCTGTTCGAAGCCGTCTATGCTCTCATCAAGAACCGGATCCATCGCCTGCCAGTCCTGGACCCAGTGTCAGGCACGGTGCTCTACATCCTCACACACAAGCGACTGCTCAAATTCCTGCACATCTTTGTGAGCCCAGGCCCAGTGGGGAGGAGAAAGGGGGAGCCACGGGGAGGCCACAGAGGAGCCAAGTCTCCAAGCCTCGGGGAGGGAGGAGCTGGGAGCCCTCTGCAGGCTGCTTGACCTCTGGTCACCACGCTGTCCCCACCCCAACCAGGGGGCCCTGCTGCCCCGGCCCTCCTTCCTCTACCGCACTATCCAAGATTTGGGCATCGGCACCTTCCGAGATTTGGCCGTGGTGCTGGAGACAGCGCCCATCCTGACCGCACTGGACATCTTTGTGGACCGACGAGTGTCAGCGCTGCCTGTAGTCAATGAATCTGGTACCGGCACCAGGGCAAGAGGCTCTGGCCAGGGCTGGGGGAGGAGGGGATGGTGGGGAGAACATGGCAGAAGATGGGGAGGAGTCCATGTGGCATCAGCTTGGAGACTCAGGGTGGAGGGTGTTAGAAGTCTCTGCCGTTGAACCTTGGACCAACTTCTGTGTGCCTCAGTTTCCTCATATGTGAAATGAGAATCTTAGCAACATCCATCCTGACTACACTGGAGGATTTACAACATTAAGTGCAATAAATTGAGTGTATGAGAGGAAACAGCTGGAGATCAGGTTTTTTGTTTAGTTCATTCCAACCAGACCTCAACTTCCTGTTCTGGAAAGGGTCAGAGGGACTGTAAGAATGCTTCTTTGGTTGGACTATGGCTATAAAATATTGCAAAATGAAATTCACCATAATAAGCTAGATATCAAGAAGTGCTTTGGATTTATTTTTATTTTATTCTTGTGGTACTGGAGATTAGACCTAAGCAGCACTGAACTAATATCCTCAGCACTTTATTTTTATTTTTTAATTTTGAGACAGGGTCTTGCTAAGTTACCTAGGCTGACCTCATACATACAATTCTCCTGCCTCAACCTGGATTTATTTTTTATTTTTTATATATTTTTTCGGTACCAGGGATTGAACTCACGACCTCACGCTCGCCAGGCAGGCACTGTGCCGCTGAGCTATATTCCCGGCCCAGGATTATTTTTTATTATAAAAATTCAGATGAATAAAAGTGGTAGAAAAATTTATATAATGAACCCCATATATCTGTTGCCTGGATTAACCACTGTTAACGTACCACCATACTCAGTTCATCTTTATTTCTGAAGAAATTTAAGTTACTTAACCACATCAGTCAGTGTCTCTTAAAATAAATATAATTTTCATTATATTTACGTTACCTAACAGAACTATGAATAATGTATTAATGCTGTCTAGTATTCTCACTTCTCCATTCCCCCAAGAATGTCTCTTTTTAACAGTTGATTTATTCAAACTTGGATCCAAGTTCATATTTTGCATTTCTGTCTTTTGTCCCTTAAATCTCATTAAATCCAGAGCTGTTCCCTTCCCCCTTCATTTCCATGACACACATGAATCAGTTGTCCTGCAGAATATGGTGCTTCCACACTTGTCCATTTGCTGCCTACAGGTGGTCTTTACCTTGTTCCTCTCTTCCTGATTCCTGTAAACTGGAAATGAGATCTAAAGGCTTAATGAGCTGAGACTGTACACCTGAGGCTAGAATATTTCATAGGATCTCATCAGTAGGCACAAGGTCAGGCTGTCTCCCTCTCTGTGATTCTAAGTGAATCTGTGGTTCAGGTAGGGGCAGCCTGATGCCTCATTAGAAAGCCAGCAGCCTAAAGGATATCAAGTTCATTACAAAAACCTGTCCCAGGCCCTTTGCACAGCATGCTGTTTCTGATGTGGGCCTCTTCCCTGTCTTTCTCCTTCTCCCTGCAGGTCAGGTCGTGGGCCTGTATTCCCGCTTCGATGTGATTGTAAGTGTCTGTGGGGGCTCTGGGGGTGCTGCAGGGAGGCTGCAGTATGAAGGATGGGGAGTATCTGTGGATAGGCTTTACAAGTGTGTAGAGGGCACTGCGTGTGGGGCTGGAGCCTGGATGAGGGGTGACTCAGAGCTCTCCTTCTCTCCCTGCCCCAGCATCTGGCTGCCCAGCAAACCTACAACCACCTAGACATGAGTGTAGGAGAAGCCCTGAGGCAGAGGACACTGTGTCTTGAGGGAGTCCTTTCCTGCCAGCCCCACGAGACCCTGGGGGAAGTGATTGACAGGATTGCTCGAGAGCAGGTACTCTGTGCCCTTCCACACACGTCTCCAACACAGACGGCCCCATTCTTCCACACACAGCTCTGGCTGTCCCGATCTTCAGGGACCTGGCCTGCCCTCCTATTTCATGACCAACTCTTGGCAGCCACATTGATATGCACCAGGACCTATCTGTTGGGCCCTTGTGCCAAGGGCCACAGCCGGCTGAGTGATCAGAGCCATCGCCAGCTCATTCCCTGGAGACACCCCCTAGCTCCTCTATTCCTTGGACCAGCCTTGGTGCCATAGCTGCCATATCCCTGAGGCTCTGCCCCTCACCAAGCCCTCTGAACCCACAGGTTCACCGGCTGGTGTTAGTGGATGAAACCCAGCATCTCCTGGGCGTGGTCTCCCTCTCGGACATCCTTCAGGCACTGGTGCTCAGCCCTGCTGGCATCGATGCCCTCAGCACCTGAGAATACCCAAGTCCTTGCTCCCACGCCGCCCTCCACACCTGGAAGTCAATGAAGGGAGCCGGGGGACTCAGCCTTCATCTTCCCTCACCCCTGTTTGTTGGTGCAGTTCTGGTTCAGGTAGGCTCGGCCCCAGGCCACTGAATCAACTCCTCTGTCCTTCTGGGCTCCCAGGTTTCACAGTGGGGCACCCTGAGGGTGGCAGTGGTCCTGCTCATAGCTGATTAGTCTCGTGAAAACTGCAAAGGCCACCACGTTGTCCCATTCCTAGCTGAGGTCACAGAGGCCTCCTAGGAAGGGTGGATGAAGACAGGGCTAAAGGCTCTCTGGGAATATTTAGGTGCTCTCTCACCATTCCGTCCCCCCAGGCTGGGAATTGCGTAGAAGGAAGCAAGCTAATAAACCTTGTTGAACGAAATTTCCATCTTCAGTAAGATCTAAGACTTAAATGGGGAGTTCCCACCTAGCACACGATCTCAGATATTTGCTGGGAGTTTGCAGAAGGACGAAGCACGGAGTCCACCTAGCTGGCAGTGGATGACAAGACTCCTTCACTGGGAAGACGACTCTCCCTCCCTCTTTGGTCACCCTCTTCCCTTCTCTTCCTCACAGGCTTCTCCAGCCCTCCCCAATCACCCTTGTCCAGCCTGTACTCCCAGAAGCCCTTGGATATGCCCAGTCCACCATGGGTCGATGACATTAAGGACAGTGGCTGAGTCAAGCCTGGAGGCACCCAACCCAGAGGCACTGGGATTACCCTGGGGCCACCCGTGCTCCACACCTCCTCGTGTCCCCTCCCCCAACCTGGGTTGAGACTGGTTGCGGGGGTGCAACGAGCCTCAAGCCCACAGGTACAGTCACGAGCTCTATATCTCTCCGCTTCTGGACTATGTTCAGCTCATCCCCCAGCCCTGGAGTCCCAGCAGTTCCTTCGCTATGGGAACCACCGTAGTGGCGTTGCCCTCCTACTCCCCTGGCATGGTCATTTCAGGGATGCTGGGGTCACTGTTTCCAGAGCTGCCTACTGGAGCAGGATCCTCTCTCCACAGTTGTCCAGGAAACCCCTTAGCGCTTGCCAGCAAGTAGTGTTTTTTGCCCAGTGACTGTGGCCTTGTACTCAGATCCCCAAGAATGAGCAGTCAACAAAACAAAACAAAACAAAACAAAACAAAACAAAACAAAACAATGAGCCACGAACTTGGCTTTGGCATCACTCAAAATGATAGACGTTTAACCTGAACTCGTGGCAAGACCCCTGTGCTTTCTGAATTCAGAGACATGAAGGAGAACCCGCAGTTGGCAAAACAGCATGTGGCTTTTCTTTGGCACATAGAACATTATTCCACTGACTTTTAAAATCTTTTATTTATAACAACACTGTAAAGAAAATATTTATTAACTACTTATAGAGTACATAAAGCCCAGTCTATGAACTCCAATCTGCAGAAAAACATAATTTTTCTAACACTGAATGAAATTTGTATTGTGAATCCTGTTGCACAAGGTGGTAGAAATTAACCTCAGTCCATCAGGGGTCTCTTCCTCATCCTTACCTAGGACTGTTTGTGGGGAGGCTTTAAGTAGTGTAAAGCTCTGTCCCTCGGTCATCAGCATCCATCCGTGCCAGCACCTGCTAAAACTCCCCGTTCTCACATGATTGTCAGGTGGTGGTCAGTGGAGTGCTGGGTCGCCACCATGTGCCCCTCACTCCCGGAACCTCTTTGGTCCTGCCTGTGCTCGGGAGGTGCAGTTCATTCTGGCTCCTGGTCCCACACCCCTCTGGGCGTCAGAAAGCTCCATCAGGCTGTTCCAGTGGGCAGCATATTCTACTCTGCGCCATACTGTTTTCCCAGGCTTTACCCAGGAACATGGGGCCCAGAGCTCTTCTACCCTGGACACTCCAAACCTGTATGGGGGAATTTGTCATGCATACCCCACCCTTCAGTCTGGGCTCCCTTCATAGAGGCCCAGAAGTGTCTACAGAAGTGTCTCTTTGTTCCCTGACCTACCCCAGCCCATGAAATCTTTACCAGTGGGGACGAGAGCCCTTTGTTCTCTGTCCCTGATGTATTCTTCCAAGTCTGCTAATGTGTCCTGAGCTCGTGCCACCCCACTTGAGGATTAGGCTTTTGAGGTTCCAAAGCCGAGACTGGGCTTCTGCTCTGTCACCCTCCCTGCATGGCAATGGGCACTGCAGGTCCATCTGTCCAGTGTGGGTAGGTTACTATTTCTAAAATGTGATCCTCACCCCATTACCTCCCTACACTTCAGTCAGACACTTGTGCTTGACTGTCAGGCAGCACATGAAGGTATTTTCTTACTGGCCACTTCACCAAAATCCAAGGGCCAGTGCAGGCCCTGCCCTGTCCTACCCAGGAAGGTGCCAGCTTTGGGGCTCAAATGGGAGGATGAGATGGGGTGATTACTCAGTCTGGGCCAAGGAGGATCTCTCAAGTGTTCTAAGGGAGACTGAGGCAGGCTGGCTCCAATGATGGCTGCCTTTGGACAAGCATAACAGGTCAATTCCTTGACTCTGTGCCTCTGGGTAGAGACCTGCAACGGTAACGGCAAGGCTAAGGACAGCACCTGGGTCTCCTTGCACCTTCCTGAGAGCACATGTGTCGCTGCATGTCTGGGCTCACTGTCCCCAGGACCCAGCTGTTCTCCCCCTTGGGCCTGTCTGTGAGGGACCAGCCCATCCCACTGCCTCGGACCCCAACCAGCCCAACCCTTCATGGATACCATGAAAGAAACAGCATGGGCTGCAATTGCTGCCCTAGCACAGAATAAAAGAAGTGTGCTTGTGTGCAGCCTGCCCTGCTGTCCCCTCTTTCCTGCACATGAACCTGGGGCTGGGCTGCCCCCAGCTCCTCCTCAGCCCCCGAGGCCTCCCCGAGTCTCTGTGGCCTCCAGGCTGGACTCCTGTGGCTCCTTTGCTTTCCTGTCTTCCTCACAACCCCCACCAGTGCTTCTTAACTCCGGATGTGCTCCAGGGTGACCAAGGAAGCCTTGTAAAAAGTGCAGAGCCCAAGGCTCATTCCTAGAGATACTCATTTCCTGATTTTGGGGTTGAATATGGACAACTTGTGTTTATTTTCTATAAAAACTGGATATTTATGATGAGCATGCGACTGTGCTGGGACATAAGGACAGGTGGTTTGTTCTCATAGTGAAATCATTTGTCACATAACTGGGTCTATTATTTAATTATGACTGAAGTCTACAAGAAACACTGACTAAGAGGAGCAGCATAATACAGAAGACATACGATTTATTAGCATCCTCAAAACTCTTCTCCCAAGCACCTTTAAATATAGAAGTGTTCATTACAAAGTTATGTATGTCCATTCCATGATGACAGCAAAGTTTGCACTTGACACACATATTAAAACTGGAATCAGAAATAATAACCTGGAAATAAACCATTACCATGCCAACAAGCATTCAGAGCTAAAACATCTGTCGGACAGAAGCAAGTAGCAGCCAGGGAACACTGGCACCCTATTTTTATTACTAAGAACACTGCCTACTTGTTTAAGAAAACAGGGTGTTTTCTTAAAAAACATATTCAAATATATTAATCCTAATTTGACTAACAAAGTCCAATTAGCTGGACAGAGAATAGCAAGATGTGCATTTTTTTTCAATTAAAGGTGTATCTGCTACGCTGAATCAATATCCACCTTTCTGCAGTTATCCAACAACTGCTGTTGTTCCTGTCTTACAGAGGAAGGTCAGGGTGGGCCATCAGGGAGCCTCATTGTAATGCCCCTTCACAGTGACTCTTGGGGACCTCAAAACTCTCAAACCCTGGATGGTGCCCCATCACCAGCCACAGAGGGGCTTTGTGCCAGCCTCATATGGGGCTGCTGCTTTTCACCTGCAGAGAGAAAGCTGTAAGGGAAAGAATCCATCCATGACATCACATCCATCCTGGAGCTCTTAGGTGTGTTTAACAAAATCACTGTCAAAGGAAGGAAGATTTTCATTTACAGTAAAGAAGTCTTGTCCAGGCATTGTGAGGCATATCCACAGGCAGGGTTTTCAATTCCCAAGGTAAATGAAAGAATTTGAGGCACACTTATGGTAGATGCATTTTTCTGCAGGTATATTATCTATCAATAAAAAAACCTTTCTAGAAAAGAAGAGAAAGAAAGAGAAAGAGGGCTGGTGAGGTGGCTCAGCGGCATAAGCACCTGCCTGGCAAGTGTGAGGTCCTGAGTTCGACTGCCGGTACCCACATACGAAAAAAGGGCCGGTGATATTGCTCAGTGGCACGGGCGCCTGCTGGCACACGAGGTCCTGAGTTCGACCCCTGGTACCCGCCCCCCAAAAAAAGAGAACGAATCTTGGTGACCATGCTGTATTTTATTTGGCAGGGGAGTCTTTGATTTTCTTCCTCTGCTGTGTCTATGGGATTTCTGGGTAGCAGCCTCTGTGGCCAAGGTTTCAGTTTTGTGTCATTAACTCCTCATTTCTTCTATCTTGTGCTCTGCACTTGCTATAGTTGGGATCTGGAATGTTCCCAGAGAGCCATGTGTTAAAGGTAGTTCCCAACTTGTTGCTATTGGGAGGTGGGGCCTAAGGAGAGGTCTTTAGGTCACTGGGGGCATGTCATTGAAGGGGATAGTGGGACCTTGCCTCTTGCTCTCTTTCTTTCTCTTTTGCTTCCAGGCCACCATGAGATGAACAGCTTTGCTGGAACTATGTGATCCCACCATAACATGCTGCCTTGCCACAGGCCACAAGGAAATGGGTCCAATCAATCATAGACTGAAACTTCCAAAACCTATGAACCAAAATTAAACTTTTTTCCTTATAAGGTGATTATCTCAGGTATTTTGTTACAGGACAGGAAAGCTGACTGTTATGGTGGATTCATTGTGTCAATTTGAGAAGTTTAACTAAGTGACTCAGCAGATCTACATCCTAGGGTGTAGAGGACCACCCTAAGGCAGGTAGCCTACTTACACTATAAGGAAGGAAAGGTTTATTTAGCTCACAGTTTGCAGAACTTTCAGTCCATACTCAGCTGGCTGCAAGGCAGGGTGGCATGGCAGAGAGGCAACAGTTCATGGTGGCAGAAGACAGCAAAAGCAACAAGAGAAAAAAGGGGAGGAGCAAGCCTTCTTTTCCTCCCTTATATTGTATGCAGGCTACCCACCCTAGGGCGGGTGTAGCACTCATTCCCCGAATCCCAGCACTAGATAATGAACCAATCACAAACTCTAGATTCAACCACCTCTGAAAAGCCTGCCCCTCATGGCCACATGAGGCTTTGGGGGGGTCATAAGACACAAACCATAGCATTCTGCCCCTGCACCCCCAAAGACTCATGCACAGCCCTTTATGCAAAAGGCATTTAGTCCCTCTCTAAGAGTTGCCAAAGTCCTATCAGTTTCAGCATTGCTGAAAAGCCCAGGTCCCAAGTCTCCTCCAAGATGTAAGGCAAACTCTTAGCTGTGAGCCCCTGTATGAATGAAAAGAAAATTAAATACTTCCAACATGCAATGGCACAAGATAAACATTTCCATTCCAAAAGTTACAAATGGGAATACAAGATTGGGACCAAAGCAAGTCCAAAGTCCAGCAGGGCAAACATTAAGTCCTGTAGTTCCATGTGCAGCATCTTAGGCAATCTGTGGCAAGTTGTGAGCTCCAAAGGGCTTGGGTGGCCCTGCCCCTATGGCACTTTCAGAGGTTGTAGCTTCCATGGCTTCTCCCTTAGGCCTGCTTTGCTCCCTCCTTGCAGGTTTCCTAAGACAATCCACGTTCCTGACTTCTTCAAACTTCTGGGGTCTCCACTGCACCTTTGGCTTCACACTCACAGCTTCACAGACTGCCCTCTCAGGGGCACACTGCCTGGCCTCCCAGGCTTTCTGAAACTGGGGCAGAAGCAGCCTTAACCCCACAACTCTTGCATTCTGCATGTGCTTAAAACCAGTGTCACATGGATGATGCCAAGGTCTGTTGCCAGCTGGAACAGTAGCCATGATTCCCTCTCTCTTGGCTGTAGGGGTTGAGTGCCTGGATCACTGAGGACTCTAAATCCAATTCTGAGGAACAAATTCTCTATGCTGCTGCCATTCTGGAACCCGGTGCTCTGGGGCTTTCTTCTCAAAGCAAAGTCTTTCACTTTTGCAGTTTTAAGGCTGCAGAGTGGAGTCCTGCTGCTTCTTGTGATACCCTCAGGCCATCTTTTATATTCTCCTGTTCCTTCTCAGCAATCAAGATCTCCTCTGCTCTATATCTGCAGTCCACAGCTTTATTGGAGCTTCCCTTCTGGCCAAACTCACAACATTGTAAATCATTCTGCTGGGCTCTCTGCTCTTGATTCTCAACATGAATCTGGCTAAAAGATCCCAACAATAGCCATGCCACTACTTCAACATTTGACTGCCTTGAAATTTCTTCTGCCAGATTAATTAGTCCACTGCCCTTAATCTCAGTCTCAGGCAAAATCTCTGGACATGAGCAAAATGAAGACAAACTTTCTGCCCAGCCATAATACACATCATCTGGACTCCAACAGCCAATGCAGTCCTTCTTCCCAGCAGAAACCTCCTGAGCCTGGTCCTTACCTACCAGATTTCTATCAGCCTTCTCGTCTTCTGAGCTCTGACCAGAATCTCCCACACAGAACAGCCTAAGACTTTCCAACTCTACTCTTTCATCTGGTATCTCCGAACCTTTCCAAATTCTTCACACAAGCCATTCCCAAAGGCCTGTGAACCACATGGTCATTGTAGTCACAGCAACAACCCCACTCCTGGTACCAAATTCTGTGACTAACACAGCACTGTTGGCAAAACTACTCAAGGGAGCCTCTAAAGTTGTGCCTACCCCCACTGAAGTGTGAGGAAATGTCACTTGGTCATTAATAAATCCTCCAAGGCTCCATTCATTCACCAGTCTGCTTAGCTCTTGTTTGTCCTCTGCATTTTTGATTTCCAGTTTGAGGTTGGATTAAGGCCCTGGAGATGAGCAAGCAGACAGCAAGCTGCCTCAGAACTTCCTGTTGGGCCTCCAGGGTGTTGGTAAGAATCTTCTGGAGGTACTGATTACATCAGAAGTTATATCTACAATAATCTTATGAAAATGATTTTTTTTGAGACAAGGTCTCATTATGTAGTTCAGGCTGGCCTTGAATTCTCTATGTACCCCAGGCTGGCCTCAATTTTGTGGTGATTCTCCTGCCTCAGCCTCCTGAATGCTTGGATTACTTGCATGCACCACCACCTCTAGCTGAAGATGATTTTGTAGATTTTTTAAAAAATCAAAATAAAGGGGGCCAGAGATGTAGCTCAGTGGCACATGTGCCTGCCTGGCAAAAGCAAGGTCCTGAGTTCGACTCCCGGTACCAAAAAAAAAAAAAAAAAAAGAAAGTTAAAAATCAAAATAAAATTCACATACATGAGATTTTACCCTTTCAAAGTATATGGTTTGGTGGTACTTGTGTAGTATATTCACAGAGTTATGCAACCATCACCACTATCTATTCATCACCCCCCAAAGAAATTCCGTATCATTAATAGTCATTTCCAATTTTCCCTTCCTATTTCCAGCCCCTGGCAACTACCAATCTACTTTCTGTCTCTGTAGATTTCCCTATTCTCCATATTCCATGTGCATGGAATCATATCATATGTGCTCTTTTGTGTTTGGTTTCTTTGACTTAGCATGTTTTCAGGATTTATCTGTAGTGTAGCATGAGTTAGTATTCATTCTTTTTATGGCTGAATAATATTCCATTGTACATATATATATATATATATATATACATATACACATGTATGTGTGTATGTATATATACACATACAATCCTCGTGGAATTTTTGTAAATATGGACTTGTTTTCTTCTTAAAATATTTTAATTGAAAAGTAAAATAAATGTTGTATATATGTATAGCATAATATATGTTTTGATATTTATACACATTGTGGAATGCCTAAATCAAGCTATTCAACATAAGCATCACTGCACAGGCTTATTGTGTGTGCGTGTGTGTGCGTGCGTGTGTGTGTGTAAAGAACACTTAAAAACTAGTTTCTTGGCCATTTCAAGTATACGCTATGTTGTTATTAACTATAGCTACCACAATGTATGATTCATTTCCTGAGGTCATTCTTCCTGTCTGAGATTTTGTGTCCTTTGACAGACATTTCTCAAATACTTCTACCTCTAATCCAGCCTCTGGTAAGTGCCGTTTTATTGCATTTCTATGAATTTGACATTTTCAGATGCCTCCCAATATCCACAGCTATAGGATACTGTGGTATTTTCCTTTCTGTGCCTAACTTATTTTGATTAACATAATGTTCTCCAGCTGGGTGTGGTGGTGCACACCTGTAACCCCAGCACTTGGGAGGCTAGGAAGGAGGATCACTGAGAGTTGAGGCCAGCCTGGGCTATGCAGTGAGTTCAAGACTATTCTGAACTACATACTGAGACCCTGTCTCAAAAAACCAACCAACCAAACAGATAAATAAACAAACAAACAAACAAAAAATAACAACATAACATCCTCCAGGTTCATCCATGTTGCCACAAATGATAGGATTTCCTTCTTTTAAAGGCTGACTACTGCCAGGTGTGGGGGCACAAACTTGTAATCCCAGCACTCAGGAGGCTGAGACAGGAGGATTGCCTCGAATTCAAGGCCAGCCTAGGCTACATAGTGAGTTCAAGTACAGCCTGGACTACACAGTGAGACCCTATCTCAAAAACAAAAAAGGCTGACTAGTATTCCGCTGTGTGTATAGAGCATGTTCTCCTGGCCCGCACATCGTCTGATGACATTTAGGTTGATTCCATGCCTTGGCTGGTTGTGAATGGTCTCTAATGAACACGGAATGCAGATGGCTCTTTGACGTATTGATTGCATAGCTTTGAATATGTACCGATTCACATGGGATCACATGGTGGCTCTGTTTTTAAGTTTTTGAGGAAATTTCATGCTGTTTTTCACAACAGCTGTAGCTTCGTGGATTTTGATGTGAGATTCCCCTATAGATTCATTGACTGGGCTGCAGACCATGAACACTGACACTACTGCCCAGATGCTACAAAATCCTTACCTCAAGTCACATCACACAGATGCCCCCAACCAAGCCCCACCAGTGGGGGAGTCAAGTATCTTCAGCAGCTGGGCCCTGCTGGTTTGAAGAATTGGCACACTGGGAAGGCAGAGGTCCCCCCGGGTGGCTTTGTGACACAGATCCTGGCACTGATTCCAGTCCCCATCCTCTGCATTTATAAAGCGCTCCCACAGATAAGCCCACTGCCATGTGGGGTTGAGGGCCAGGCTCTTACAATTGGAAACGCCTCCTAAACTTCTCTAGGTTTGCTTCTCAATGTAGATGTGTCCTTCACTCCCCCCTTCCTATTCTAGTTTCCTCCCCCTCAAGAAACTTTTTATTTACTGTCTCCTAGATGCTAGACAGAGTGGGGGATCCAAAGGGAAAGACACTGGACTTGTGCCCTCCAGGGGATTCACAGCTGGCCAGGGAGAAATTCAAGTCTACTGGAAGGAGGAAGTGAGGCAGCAGGCGATTTCCCTCTGCTTCAGGGGCGGTCACAGAAGTCCAGGTCCACTCAGGAGCACTGAGAGGCGAGGCGGGCCACATTTTTTTTTTTTTTAAACTGAGATGATGCACAGTAGCTCTAGAGCCCACAGTTGTAGCAGTAGCTTCTGAACTCTCCTGATTGTGCCTGACAGGGTGATTAGATCCTTAAGTGTGTCAGTGCCTACTAGAGGCCACCCCAGCCTGACCCAGAGCTCCCCCAACAAATTTTGTGGCAACCCATATCCTCTCTCTCAGCATTTTCTCTCAAAAGAAGGTGGCTTATTTCATTTTATTATTTTTGAAAGGGAGTCTTGCTGTGTTGCCCAGGCTGGTCCCAAACTCCTGTACTCAAGAGATCCTCCTGACTCACCCTCCTATGTAGCTAGGACTAGAGGTGTGTGCCACTGCACCCACCTGGTGGCAGGAAGAGTGGTACAGTGCCACTCTTGGGTGCCAGAATCACTGCTGCTGCCCCAACCACAGGAGGCTAAGGCCTCTGAGTGAGGTCTGGGGAAGAGTGTGATGCTCTCAGGCTCTAAGGAAGAAGGCAGCAGGGGCTCCCACCATTTCTAGGTGCAGAAAGGGTGCTCCTCAAACACAGAAAAGGGTTCAGACGCAGGTTGTAAAAAAGAACAACAAAGACCCTCATAATTAGTAGAAGACCTTTTACTTTGTGTCATACCCAAGAACAGCAAGGTGACAGGAGTGGCTTTATCTGCTGTTAAAATAATAAATGTGGCAAAACCTTAGGCGCTCTGGGAAGGGCACTGAGTTCCTCCAGCCTGTCCAGTCTTCCTTTCCTCCTCACCTGAGCCACGTCAATGACCAGCAACTGCCAAGCCAGGGCTGGGGACTCTGGGACAAGCGCCAGGAAAGCAGGGACCCAGCTCAGTACTGCCTCTGCAGGAAACGCAGGCCCACCTTCTTATTGGGAACCAGGACGATGCGGGCCACAGGCGTCAGCTCCTCTGTCTCAGGTGCCAGCACCACCTCGTAGTGCTGCATCAGCTGGCAGGGACAGAGCACAGAGGGGCCAGTGGGGGGTTGTTCTCCATCCACTGTCCCCCTCTTCACACTGCTACCCTGAACCTCCCTGCCTCTCCTTCCCACCAACCCCTTCACCCCTCCCTGACCTACAGCCTCTCCCCCTCTCCCCGCTCACCCTCGCCAGCAGCAGCTGCATCTCCAGCTCCGCAATCCTGCGGCCCAGGCAGCCCCGGACCCCATAACCAAAGGGCAGAGAGCCAAAAGGGTGTTGGGCTGTAGGACCATCCGCCTTGCTCTTCCTCAGCCAGCGGTGAGGCCGGAAGCTCTCAGGATCGGGAAAGGCGCTGGGGTCCCGGGACACCACATAATGGCACAAGGCAAACTGGGTCTACAGAGCAGGAACAGGCATCATGAATACACTGACGCGGGCCTGTGGGCCTGCCGGGCACTCAGGCTCTCCGGCCTCACTCACATTCTTGGGGAATATGTAGCCACCGACTTCAATTTCCTTTTCCATCTTGATCCGGGAGTTTGTGGGGACCACAGGGTAGAGGCTGCAGGGAAAAAGAAAGTCTAGGGTCTGCCTCTAGATCCAAGGAGGCAGAGTCCCACTCCTTCTCCCTTACCTCTCTGGTACCCCTGCCCCTTGCCCATCGCCCTTGTCCCTAGCCGAAGCCCACCAGCAGCCCTACCTCTCGTTCCTGACCCACACACAGACCCTGTGCTCTAGGAATCACATCCTACCGCAGGGTCTCCTTGATCACAGCTCTGAGCAGGGGCATGCTGGCGAAGTCCTTGTGTTGGGGCACCTTCCCCAGGGGTGTCACACCCACCACTTCCTTGTGCAAGGCTGCCTGGATCTCCGGGTTCTTTGAAAGGTGGTATAGGGTCCACACCAGCGTGTTGGATGTCTAGGAAGGAGGATGGGAGATAAAATGAAGGGAGATATCTAGGAGAAGAGGCCAGCTGGGTGGTAGGAAGGTATATGAGTGGGTGTGTGCAAAATTAGGGAGAGTCTTAATTAGTCACAAGTATGGCAGGAAAAGAGATGCAAGTTCATGGCAACATTCATGCTAAACATGAATCTACAGCAGAATGAGGACAGAGGAGACAGTAACAAGGAGAAGCTCCACATAACAAAAGGGCTGGAAAAGGGTCCCCTAGAGACAGGAGGTGCTCATGGGCAAGCTTCCAACTGTCCACTTCAATTGCGATAAGAGAAAGTTGGAATTGATATGAATGAAATGCCCCAGATATGCGAGAGCAAGGAGGCCCAGCAGGTGATGGTGGGATCCTCTTCATACTAAAGGACCAGCCCTAGCAGTGTCACAGTGGCATATGCCTGTAATCCTAGTATTCTGGGAGGTTGGGCAGAAGGATCACAAGTTCCAGCCCAGGCCGGGCAACTTAGTGACTTAGCAAGACCCTGTCTCAAAATAAAGCAAATTAAAAAGGCTGAGGATGTAGCTCAGTGTGAAGGCCCTGGGTTTGATTCCCAGTATGCTGGCTTCAGCTGGGCTGAACGACTATTTTCCCTTTAGCATTGCATCCAGGGTACAGAAAGAGATGAAGCTATACGGAGCAGTGAAGGTCAGGCCCAGGCAGGGTATCACAGGGAATCGGTTCAAACATGAGCTGGAAGCCCTTGGTCTCCTTGCTGGCCTGCTCACACACCGTGTCCACACCAGCCAAGAGCAGCTCAGGCAGGACGCCCAAGGCCTCACGAGGACTGAGCAGCCCTCTGGTCAGCAGGAAGTGCAGGTAGCCGGATATCTGGACCTCATCTGGTCCCGCTGCCTGAAGTTGGGCCTTCACCTCCTTGAATTTCTGATCAATCAACTTTTTCCCTGCAGGGGCAATGGAGAACAGGGGAGGATGAGGTCAGGCTGTTCTGACAGCTACTGGAATGAGGGAGAAGGTCCCAGCAGAGACTGGGAGAGGCACAGACCTGGGAGCCAGCCTCAGCTTTCTTCCCTGTCCCCTCAGGGACTCCTCACCAAAGAAGAAGATGGTGTCCCAGCCATCCAGGTATCGCTTCCAGAAGGGCAGCAGGGGACGGGTCCACTTGGGGAGGAAGGTGGCATAGACTGAGTTCTTGAACATGAGCCCGACAGATCTGATGAAGTTCACAGTGTCTTCAGGGATGGAGGGTTCCAGGCAACCAATTCGCTTCTCGAACAGGATGTAGCAAATAGCTAGGAAGTGCAGAGGCCAACACAGGAGGCAGAGCCAGGGAACACAGAATCCAAGGGACATTGAGGAGGAGGAGCACAGCCTACCCCAACCCTTTCCTGCTCCCAGCTCCTCTCTCAGCAAGAGTACCTTCCAAGGCGAAGTGGTAGAAGAGGTGAGCAGTGTCTGGCACATGATCACCCGAGGCACTCTCTGCCCGAATCTGGTTCAGTTGAGTAATGAAGTCATCAATCACCTCATTTAAAGCATCTGTGTAAAGTACAGCCTCAGCTGGCTTCAGCATTCGCTGGTTCAGAACCTGGCGCAACTGGTACCACTGGTGTCCTTCCCTGTGGGATGTGGAGGGGCAGCACAAACATTAGCTTCAATCAAATGGTCTCATCCCATCCTGAGGCCCCCACAGAGTTGAGGAAAATCTCATTCCTCCAGCATTTAGAATTATACAATCACCAAGCTTTAAATAATAGAATGTCAGAAATATAAAAGCTCAGAATCTCACTACAACACAGTGAAAGTGAGTAAGGTGGGCGTCTAGAATCAAATCACAGGTCTGATGATCACTACTGAGTGAACTTAGGCAGGTAACCTAACTCCAGTATGCTTCAGTTTCCCCATGTGTAAACTGGGCATAATAGGAATGCCTATCTTAGTAGGCTTGTTCAGGTTCTTAGGGTGCATAGATCAGTGCCTGGCATATGGTGAATTCTTAATGAATGTAGACTATCAGTATCTTAGAATTATACAACTCCAGAATCTTCCATATGTGAAATGAGAGAAAGCTCCAGTGTTCCACTTTCTCTGGGAGGAGAGAAAGTTAGGATTTTCGGGTTCCTTGGGTTCTGAGTCTTCAGGTTCTGCTTGGCTCAGTGGGTCAAGGGGACAAAGAGGCTGAGGCCACAAAGCCTTGTGCCACTTCCGTGCAGTAGATGGTTAGGCAAGGTTTCTCAGAGGGGTGGGAACATGCCCCCATGTGGGCTAATGTTGGGGGCCGCCCTACCCTCAGCTGCCCCCCAAACCTGTTAGCTTTCCTAATCAAGCTGGGTACACATCCATTTTTTAAAAGCTAGTTGCAAAGCAGTAAATGCAATGTGGTTCAATTTTAAGGAGAAATGAAACACTACATGTACATCTGCATGTTTCTAGGTGAAGCAGGGACGAGTACACATCACATTGTCAGCACTGGTACCTTAGGAAGGTGGCATGGGAGTGCAGGGGAGATTTAGTATTCTACTGTTGAATTTTTTATGATAAGTATTACTACTGAATTTTAATGAAGTTTTAAAAAGGAGAAAACAATTTTTATTTTAAAGAGTTATTTATTTGAACAAAACTGAACCCCTATCTCCACAGCCAGGAGCTTACTGTGTCAGGAAGGCTACAAGAAGATTAACTAAAAGTGTTGCTAAAGAAGAAATGACAATCAAAATAGACCTGTTTACTGGAACTTAGGGGTGCAGGAACTGTTTCAATAGTAAAACCCCCCAGCACAGCTGGGATCAGATTTACAGAGCTCTAAGGAAAGCGTTTCTGGAATTGTTAAGCCTTTTCTTGGGAAAACAATCCCCATAAAGAGAGATTTCAAAAATTTGCATATTAAAATAAAACGGAAAAGCCAAAGTGTTTTGTTTTTTTTTTTTGTTTTGTTTTGTTTTGTTTTGTTTTGTTTTTAGACAGGGTCTAACTACGCAGTCAGACTGGCTTCAAACTCGTAATCCTCCTGCCTCAACCTCCCAGAGTGCTGGGAATACAAGCATGTACCACCGTTCCCAGTTGCAAAATAGCTCTTAAATGCATACAAGTGATGTAATATATTTAGAAAATTGGCTTTAGAGTAAATATAAATATATAAATAGATCACAAAGGAATCTATATAATATTCAGCTCCTATTCTAAATCTGAGCTGTTAAGTTAGAGGTGGCCTGGCCTGACAAAAACATGAAACCCGAACCTTGCCTTCAGGGTCAGCTATGAAGTTAAAGAGAATTAAAGAACAGACATTCTATTCTGTTCTCAGAACTTTAAATATGGGCACCAGAATTGTTTTAGTTTTGAAACTATCCCTCTAAGGAACCAGGAAAAATGAAGGAAAACATGCAATGGGAGAATGAATATATGGACGTGAAAGACACGTGAAAAGCATCCTTTAACCAGTTAATTTTCTTTCCCAAAGTGTCAAGGTCATGAGTTCTTGAGTTCCAGAACTAGAGAGATCTACTGCATCACCGGCTACTTGTGTCATCTCTGACATGTAATGTAAAACCTTTATGGGCCTCAGTTTCTTCATCCAGTAATGCTATCCACTTACGGGCTTCTTGTGAGCATAAAAGGCAATAATAAACATAAAGAGACTATCCTGGTGCCTAGTGTGGCATGAAGATTTAGTTATTTTCATTACTGTAGTGGTGACTTCCACACCAGGATCAACTTGAATCCCTTGAGAAGGATTAAAACATGGTAGTCAAGTTGATCATGATCAATAAATTCATTTATTGGTTTTGGAGTTCTGTTAAGAAACCAAAAGAGGGCCGGTGAGATAGCTCAGCGGCATAAGCGCCTGCCTGGCAAGCGCGAGGTCCTGAGTTCGACTCCCAGAACCCACATATGAAAAAAGGGGGGCCGGTGAGATGGCTCAGCGGTGTAAGCGCCTGCCTTGCAAGCGCGAGGGCCCGAGTTCGACTCCCGGATCCCACATACGAAAAAGGGGCCGGTGATATCGCTCAGCGGCACGGGTGCCTGTTGGCGCGCGAGGTCCTGAGGTCGACCCCCCGGTACCCACAAAAAAAAAAAAAAAAAAAAAAAAAAAAGGGCCGGTGATATCACTCAGCAGCACGGGCGCCTCCTGGCAAGCGCGAGGTCCTGAGGTCAACCCCCGGTACCCACATAAAAAAAAAAAAAAAAAGAAAAAGAAAGAAACCAAAAGAAAGCCTGTGATATACCCACTTACAAGCAGTGGCGTAAGGAATGGTTTATCATGAATGATTCCCCTTTATCTACTTCAGTTTGCATGGGATAAATAACATACTCAATCTATCCTTCATTTTGCCACTGCCAAAATAATCTTAACTTTTTTTTTTTTTTTTTTTGTGGGTAACGGGGGTCAACTTCAGGACCTCGCACACCAACAGGCACCCGTGCCGCTGAGCGACATCACCAGCCCCTTTTTCGTATGTGGGATCCGGGAGTCGAACTCGGGCCCTCGCGCTTGCAAGGCAGGCGCTTACGCTGCTGAGCCATCTCACTGGCCCCTTAACTTTTTAAAGCATAACTGAAATCTACATCTATCTCCATGTGTGGAAAATGTCCATGAAAATTACAGTCAACAACGTATGTACAATACATAATTTTGGAAATATTTTTTAATTAAATGGAGTCCTCTCAACTAATATGGTAATGACATTTTCTCAATTGTAAATTGACTTCTTTGCAACCATAATGTAGAAAAATGGATCCGAAAAGCCTGTAGGGATACCTTGGAGACACTCTAGTGAGGCTGGATCTCTTATTTTACAGATCAGAAACATAAAGCCAAGGAAAGGAAAATCATTCACTTGTCCAAAGTGAATCATTCACTTAAACAAGTAAATGTATTAGTGGAAAAGCCAATGAATGGTCCCTGCATCTCAGCCCACCCCAAGGACTGCTTTCTAAGCCTGAGTATTGGGCTCTGAGGATACAGGGAGATCCCACTCTGCCCTTTACCCTACTGATGTCCTGTTCCTACTTCTTTTGATCCAGTCCTCTGGGGCCCTGTTCCAGTCCCTTCAGGCCCCTGCTCACGTGGTGAAGGGCCCGTATGCCAGGCTGTGATGATCCCGGTGCTCCTTCCATAGCTCCATAGTGTCCCTTGTCGGGTACTTGTCCTCCTGCCGCATTACTTGCTCCAAGAGTGGGGCACTGGCCAGGTTCACTAGGAGGTGAGAGCTGTGGGCGGATATCCACATTGGACCGTACTTGGCCTTGGTCAGCATCTGTGGGGTTCAACCAAAGCTGAATGACTGGAGCCCAGCTGGGCGGGCATTTCTGGGAGAGGGGATGGGGTAAAGGTGGGGATCTGATGGCCACACAAGAGCAAGTGGGCTGGGCAAAAGTGCATTGTGTGGGAGGTAAGCACTGGCATGGCCAGTGGTTCTAGAGGCAGAATACTGAAAAAATGGCCACACGAAGGGCAGGAATATTGAGAGGAATAAGTACCTGGTGGAACTGAGGTCCTTGGAGGATATCTGGGAGAATGTGATATTTGGAGGTGGATACTGGGACCCACCATATCAGGGAGACAGAGCCCTTTGGTGAAGTGAGCTAGAAAGCTCACAGTTTCTTCTTATCATTTAAATCTACTGCAGCTTGTAGCTTCATGGAGATAAAGATAAATGTCTTATGTAATCAGCCAGAAAAGTGAAATATGATGAGAAATTCCAAGAAAAAAAAAAAAAGAAGAAGAAGAAGCAGCAGATGACAAAGGCAGAGTCCAAATATGAACTAGGCCATGTGGTACATTTTTTTTTTTACAAAACAAAATAAAAGAAGCATTGGTTGGGTTATATAATTCTCAAATATTGTCTCTTAAGGGCTGAGGATGTAGTTCAATAGTAAAGTGCTTGCCTGGCAGGCACAAGGCCCTGGATTCCATCTCCAACACTGAAAAAAAGGTATCTTAGAATTTCTTAAGCACTTGGTGACCGATATTCATTACGTCTATAAATTGACACTCTACCATGTATTTACAGTTGAAAGTGAGAGACAAAATAAATATAGTTTTTTATTGGGAGGGTGGCTCTTAAAAAGAATCCACAGAGCTGAAAGAAAATTTACTGGTTACCCACAACTGAAAGAAAATAAAACACAGTGGTTTCTCAGGTACTTCCTCTTTCATAATCGTTACTGAAGAGATTTTAAGAGGATCACAGTCTCCTCCAGTACAAAAATTAGGCCTTGGAGCACAATTTGTTAACATTAAAATTCTGTTAAAAAGACACAAAAGTTACAGAAAAGAGATCTGTTGTTCAGATTACAAAAGAAAACATCACCCAATTTAGAGTCCAGAAAAACCCCAGTCACACCGGATCTCACTATTGGCCTTAAAAATGTGATTCTCAGCTGGGCGTGGTGGTACATGACTGTATCCCAGCACTCAAGAGGCTGAGGCAGGAGAACTGCCAAGAGTTTGAGGCCAGCCTGGGCTACATAGCAAGTTCAAGGTCAGCCTGAACTAAGTAGGGAGACCCCATCTCAAAAAAAAAAAGGATTCTCTTGGGACCACTGCAACCCAATTGCTCCCAATAGATCACTCCATTGCCCAGAATCCACCCCGACTAATTCTGCCAGTGGCCGGGAAGGCAGTCTTGACAAACCCCCAACATCTGTTTAGCTTTGTTTCCCACTTTGGCCTCTCAGTAACACCTGCCTGCGAACAGCTGAGTGTCTGTATACCACAGTGCATGGGCCTGTTTCCCTTCAGGAAAATAAACAGATGCATGCATGGCTGGTGGGAGTCTAAAATGATACATCCCTACTTGGAACACAATTTGTTAATATTTATAAAAATTACTAACAAATTTACAGAGTATGGGACAGCCACGTAACAGAATACTACTATCAGCTTTTAAAAAGGGACAAAGACGCTCCCGATACTAATGTGTATTAATATGGAAAGACACCTAAAACCGATTATCACGTAAAAAGTATAACACCTTTTGTCTAAAGGAGAGGGGTTAAATAAGAACGTTTGCCTTTGTAGAGAAATACTGGATGGATACACAAGAAACTACTAAAGTGATTTCCTACGGGGAGGAGAGGGCACAGTGGTAGGAATAAAACTGCTAAATATATACCACACTATATGGTTTTGAATTCTGAACAGTGGGAATGCATTACCTATTCAAATGTTTAAAATCTAAAGGGAAAAAAAGGAATAACGTTTCCTGGGACACTAATTCACCCACTGTTGATCAGAGAGCTCCTGAAAACAGGAAGCCCTGGATGAACTGCTGAATTTATCTGCATGCTCCCTAGATTTGTAAGTGGCCCCTGGCCAGATTCATTTTCCTATAAATGAGTTTTACTTACTTTTCTTAAAGTTTACATTTTAATTTATAAAATTTAATTAATCAGTAGCTCATTTTTTCCACCAAAATTATATAAGGCCTTAAAAGGAATTAACATTATTATATAAACTAACAGTTATTTATAAAGTATAGCTCTGTTGTACAATGATTTTTTAAATTTTTATTTTAAAGAGAAAAAATAGAACAAAATTTCAAAACAAGATAATAGGAGGGTAACAATGGTTAATACATTGCATATTGTTATCTTTAGATTAGTTACTCAGAGTACAAGATATCAGCATTCAATTGTCCAAACAATATTAGCACAAACCTTTCTTTTCAATGAACTAAGAGAAATTAGTGGTATATCTAACTTTATCACAATGATTATTTTTGAATTAAGTTTATTGGTACATTTTAGATATACATAATGACAGCACTTATCATAGGGAATTTGTATCTGTACATGATATATCTTGATTCTTTTTTTCCCATTCCCTTTCCCTCCCTTCAACCCCTCTTCCCCTCCTTATTTACAAAAGCTTTGTTTCCATTTTTTCCTTCTTTTCTCATTTTTTCTTTTCCCTTCCTCCCCCCTTCCCCTTCCCATTTGAATATTTTCTTCCTATTTCACAATATCTATTATACATTTTGGTCCTTATTTACACACTCAGGTTCTCACACCAGAAAAACTACGTGGTATTTACACATGTGTGTCTGATTTGTTTCACTTAAGAGTATGGACTCATGGTGCATCTATTTAGCTAGAAATGTCTCAAGTTTATCCTTCTTTATGGCAGAGTAGTACTCTGTTGTAAAAAAAAACAAAAAACACATCTTTATCCATTCATTAGTTGCTGGGCATTTGGGCTGTTTCCAAGATTTACCTATTATAAACTGTGCCACTATAAACATGGGTGTGCATATATCGCTCTAGTATGATGCTTTTAATTCTTTCAAGAAGATACCAAAAAGAGGAATAGCTAGGTCAAATGGAACCTCTAGTTTTAGCTTTTTGAGGAATCTCCACACTGATTTCCACAGTGGTTGCACCAGTCTACACTCCCACCAACAGTGGGGAAAGGTTCCTTTTCCCCCAAAACACTGCCAGCCTTTGTTATTTGTTGATTTCTTGATAATAGCTATTCTTTCTGGAGTGAGGTGAAATCTCAGTGTTCTTCTAATTTGCATCTCTCAAATGACCAGTGATGTTGGACATTTTTTCATATATTTATTTGCCGTTTGTACTTCTTAATCTGAGAAGTATGTATTCACCTCAGATGACCATTTTTGGATCGGGTCTTTAAATTTGGGGGGGTCTGATTTTTTTGTTTTTTATATATGCTAGATATTAGTCCTTTGTCTGAGGAACAGCTGGGAAAAATTTTTTCCCATATTGTGGGTTGTTTCTTCACTCTGTTGATAGTTTCTCTTGCTGTGCAAAAGCTTTTTAATAAGATGAGATCCCAGTTGTTGATTCTTTGTGATAGTTCCTGTGCAACTGGGGTTTTATTCATAAAGGCTTTGCCTGCAGCGATATCTTCAAGAGTTTTACCTATTCTATCTTGCAGCAGATTTAGTGTTTCTGTTTTAATATTTAGACCCTTGACACATTTCAATTTTAGTTCAGTGCATGGTGAAAGATATGGGTCCAATTTTAATCTTCAGCATGTGGAAAGTCAGTTTTTCCAGCACCATTTATCAAAGAGGCTATCTTTCTTCCAGTGAATGTGTTTGGCTCCTTTCTCAAAAGATAAGGTGGCTGAGTGTGTTTGGAGTTGTTTTTGCATCTTCTAATCTGCTCCACTGATCCTTGGGACTGTTTTTTTTTTGTTTTGTTTTTGTTTTTGTTTTACCAGTACCATGTTGTTTTATCACAGTAGCTTTGTAGTATAGTTTCAAGTCAGGAATTGTGATGCCCCCGCTTCGCCTTTGTTGCCCAGAATTGCCTTTGCTATTCTAGGTCTCTTCTGGTTCCAAATGAATTTTAGGATTGTTTTCTCTAATTCTGCTATATATGCTGTCGGTATTTTGATAGGAATTGCATTAAATCTGTATAACAGTTTTGGAAGTATGACCATTTTCACTATAATGGTTCTTCCTACCCAAGAGCAAGGGATATCTTTCCACTTTCTGATTTCCTCTTCAATCTCCTTTTTCGGAGTACCGTAGTTTTCAATGTAAAAATTTCCATTTAAAAAAATATATATCTTATATACAGGTCTTTTTCCCTATTAAATCTCTTGGGAGACTTATCCCCAAAATAGGCTTAATTTGTGTTTCCAGGTCAGTGTAAAATATTAACAAAAATAATTTCACATATTTCATAGAGCTGACCATAAACCATACACTGTTCCAAGAACTTTATTTATATCAGCTCACTTAGCCGTCACTAGAGTTAGATGAGGTAGGTTTAATATCATCACAATTTGAAGAAACTGAGGAACAAAGAAGTTGCCCAAATTCACTTTACAGGTAAGTGGCAGAGTCGGGGTTCAAATCCAGACTACCTAGCAGGACACCGCGCTCTTAACCACTTACTCCACTGATCCCTGACTTAATAGTCAGAAACCTCTCATAAACAGACTATGTCCTTTTAACTGGAAACAAACTTAAGCCCCTTAAAATTACATGCTATTTTAAAACCACAATAACTATGCAGTCCCCTAGCGTTCCCACTGCGTGTACATTCGGGGCTGGACCATTCTGTGCTCTGGCAGCCTGTCCTATCCAAGGCAAGCTGGTCAGCAGCACCTGGCCTATGTGCAGCAGTAGTCTCTAAATTGAGAAAATCAAAAATGCCTCTAGACACTACCAAGGTATTCCAGAGAGTGGAGGGTTGCTCCAAGTTGAGAAACACCAAAGCCAACCCCACCTCTTAATATATGTCTCTTAATTTGAGATAAACATTTTTTTAAAATTAATAACTCTTTTTGAGGAAATATTTATCTGAAAGTTTGCTTTCTTGTCCTTCTAAGATCAAGTAAAATTACGTGAAACATTTTTATAAAAATGTCAACAATTATGATTGCACTTGTGGCAAATAGCAGTTTACAGATAAGTTTACTTTCTTATTTATACTGTGATTCGTTTTTCAAATTTTCTACCATGATCTTGGAATCAGAATAAAAATGTCATATTTTCAAAGACGAGAAAAATAATCATGCATTTGGGTACTATCTTCTTTCCTGGAACACAGAGCCTCTGAGAACATTTCCTGCCTGTTAGTGAGAAGGTTTCTGAGACATTTCTTCCTGTGTTCAAGCCATGCTTCCTTTCTTTTTCCTTTGTACTTCTCTTCTCAGTTAGTTTACTTGGTGGAACTCAACAGGAATCTGCTTATGTAAGAAGTTATTTTAGAAAGACTTCAGGATACCTGCAGAGAGGTGTGTGCCGGGCCTGTAAGCCTTCCGTGACACGGTAACCTGAGCAGTGAGAAAGGCCCAGCCCTCTCCCATGGCTCCTGTCTAAGCCACTCTGCAGAACAGCGATCGTCTTTCAGGATGAATGAAAGAACTGGCCCTCACCTGGTGAGACTCCAGAGAGAAGAGTGCTGAGTTCATTCAACATTCACATTAAGCTCCTGTCCTGCTCCTCCTATACCATTTGAGGGGCTAGGACTATAGCAGTAATCACAGCGGAGAAGACCTACCCTTAGAGTTTGCCTCCCGAGGCATAAACTGGATGGTTGGGAACTGGATTACATATGCTCCCAGATTCTTTCTTTCTTTCTTTCTTTCTTTCTTTCTTTCTTTCTTTCTTTCTTTCTTTCTTTCCTTTTTTTGTTTGAGACAGGGTCTCACTATGTATTTCAGGCTGGCCTTAAACTCACTATGTAGCCCAGGCAGGCCTTGAGCTCACAGCAATCATCCTTGAACTCAAGGCAATCTTCCTGCCTCAGCCTCCCAAGTGCTGGGATTACAGGCATGCACCACCACATCTGGCTTATTTCCTAATTATTATGTGGATGTCTTGTTTCTTCAACTAGATTGAAAATCTCTGAAGATGGGAACCATGTCACACTTCTCTATGAATTCTCGTACTGCTTCACAGAATGCTAGGCACACTATAGACACTCAGTTAATATTTGTCACCTGTCAGTGAACCAAGTAGAAAAAAACAAGTTGCAGACAATGCAAAGAATAGGAGAGAGCCGGGCAGAGTGGCGCACTCCTGTAATCCCAGCACTTGGGAGGCTGAGGCAGGAGGATTACCATGAGCTTGAGGCCAGCCTGGGCTACATAGTGAGTTCAAGGCCAGCCTGAACTACATAGTGAGACCCTGTGTCAAAAAAAAAAAAAAAAAAAAAAAAAAAGAGTACAGGAGAGGCAGATACAGAGACAGACAGGAATTAGGGGAGAACACACAGGAAACTGGTAGCAATGGCTCTTGTAGGGTATTAGTTGTAAAAGCCTGGAAGAACAAGCCTCTGTTACGCACAGAATGTTTCTGCCCCTTCAAAGTTCGTATGTTGTGAGTCCAACCTCAAAGTTGGCTGCATTTGGAGACAGGGCCTCTAAAGAAGTAATTAAGGTTAAATGAGATCACAAAGGTAGGGACCCTGATCTAACAGGACTAATGTCCTTATGACAGGAGACAGCAGAGAGCTTGGTCCCTCTCCATACGTGAGCTCTGAGAAAAGATCATGTGAGGCCACGTGGAGAAGAGAGCTGTCCTCAAGCCAGGAAGCGTCCTCACCAGGGACCAACTGAGCTGGCATCCTGGGGTCTGACTTCTGACTGCAAATGACTAAATTTCTTTTTTCTTTCTTTTTAGAATTATTCATTTTTTCAGAGCTGGGGATTGAACCCAGGGCTACATCCCCAGCAAGAAAATAAATTTTTGTTTTTTTTTTTGGGTTTTTTTGTTTTTTGTAGGTACCGGGGGTCGACCTCAGGACCTTGCGTGCCAACAGGCGCCTGTGCCGCTGAGGGATATCACTGGCCCTTTTTTCATATATGGGTTCCAGGAGTCGAACTCGGGCCCTCGCGCTTGCCAGGCAGGCGCTTACGCCACTGAGCCATCTCACTGGCCCAAATTTTTGTTTTTTAAACCATCTGTTCTGTAGTATTTTGTTGTGACAGTCTTAGCAGTGTCAACCTAAACAACAGTAAGAGATTCTCTGAAGAATAACATTTATTTGGGAGTAGCAGAGCATAACAATGGAAATACACGTAATTTACTACGAGTGTAAACTATGTATATATTCCAAGAAAATGAAACAAGAAGTTTTTAGATGTGAAATGGGTAGGATTACACAGGATTACATGTTTCTGAAATAATATCCCTTGGCTACAAGGATCACTAACAAGGCATCACTGGTCCAAAATTAAATAGATAGTTGTTGGGCAAATGTCCTCAATGAAATATTTTTGAGGTAGGATTCTGGTGGCTTCTGTACAATATGGATCCAGCATTCTTTTGTGACTAGTTCTTATTATCAGGCATTCATGCAGGAGATCCCTGCCTTCATAATTTCTTGGCTGTATTTATTTATTTTGGTTAGAACTTGACAAAGGTCTCCATTTTAATTCTGACAACTTTAACAACAGCACCTGAATGAATAAAATACTTAGGAACAAATTTAACCAAAGATCTAAAACAGGGCCAGTGAGATGGCTCCACGGCGTAAGCATGAGGGCCCGAGTTCGACTCCCGGAACCCACATATGAGAAAAGGGCCCATGATATCGCTCAGCGGCACGGGCGCCTGCTGGTACGTGAGGTCCTGAGGTCAACCCCTGGTACCCACACACACACACACACAAAAAAAACAAAGATCTAAAACACCTGTACACTGAAAATTATGCAAGAAATTAAAAAGCTAAATAAATGGAAAGACACCCCATGTTCATGAACCAGGAGACTTAATATTCCAATGGCCTTTCTGCAGAAATGAAAAAGATGGTACTCAGATTCATATAGGACTACAAGAGACCCTAGAGAACCAAAACAATATTGAAAAAGAAAATGAAGTTGGAACACCCACACATTCAGATTTCAAAACTTACTACAAAGCTACAATAATCAAAACAGTGTGGTAGTGTTGTAAAGATAGACATACAGACCAATGGAATACAATGGAGAGTCCAGAAATAAAACCAAATATCTCTTGTCAATTAATTGATTTTTGACAAAGGTGCCAAGACCATTCGATAAGGAAAGAAAAGCCTCTTTAACAAGCAGTGCTGTTGCAATTGTATAACCAAATGCAAAAGAATGAAGTTGAATTCCTATCTCACTCCATATACAAAAATTAACAAATAGATCAACAACCTAAATGTAAGAGCTAAAACTATAAAACTCTTTGACAAAGCATATAGGTAAAACTTTACAATCTTGGATTTGGTAATGGATTCTTAGACTTCATAACAAAAGACATGAACCATAAGAGAAAGAAAAATAGATAAATAGGATGTGCTGGCCAACTTTCTGTCGCTGTGACAAATCCCTGTGATAAGCAACTTAAAAGGAGGAAAAATTCATATACTTTGACTCACAATTGCAGGTCACTTGGCTCCGTAGTTTCTAGGCAGAACATCGTGGTGGGGAGAGCGCAGTGGAACAAAGCAGCAGGGAAGGGGAGAGAGAGAGAGAGGGGCCAGCAACCTGCTGCAGAGAATCACTCAAAGCTCTGTAAGTGAGAAAGCAATAGAAAAGGACTTATGGTAAGTAAATAGTGAAAAATAAGTAAATAGCAAGTAATGACTGGAGAGAGGGACCGAGGGGGTCACAGAATATGTCATTTCTTGATATCTTAGCCTAGTTTTTTTAAAAGAGAGCAGATAAGTAAATGAACACATCAGTAAAGCAACTCGTTGATTGTTTTGGAAGACGTACAGTTAGAACCCATGTCCATGGTCACTGTTGGGCTAAAGATCGCCTTGATAGGGATAAGGAGAAAGTGCCAGGGCTGCGGTTGCAGCTCGGTGGTACAGCGGTTTTCTAGCACACTCAAGGCCCTGGGTCCCATCCCCAGCACTTCCCCCCACCAAAAAGAATAAAAAATGTGACTGCTCTGGGAGGGCAACATTAAAGCTTGGATCACAGGCAGGGCCTGGCGCGTCAAGTGCAGGCTCCTTTCCTGCAATCGATCACCTTGGTCAGCCACTGTCTCTCATGGCTCTCTGTCAACATCCAGAAATTAATCCCAGATGGGCTAAAGAGTTGAAAAAGAAACTGCAAAAAGACAAGAAGAAGGGGCCGGGGATATAGCTCAGCAGCACAAGCGCCCACCTGGTAAGCACAAGGTCCTGAGTTCGATTCCCCGTACAGAAAAAAAAAGACAAGAAGAAAATGTCCTACATAATCTTGCAGTGGGCGAGGACTTTATAACACCACACCCCAATTCAAAGAACACACTGCAAAGATACCTGATACAAGAAGACTAAAAGATCAACCCATAAATACAAATGCCACACAGGACGTTTTGATCGATGACAAACTGCATAAGATTATATTGCCTAGTGGCCTAGTAGCTGTCATAGCCGGTATCAGTAAGCTCTGTGATGTTCACATGAATGCAAAATCACCTAATGATGAATTCTCCGAATGTACCAGTGTCATTAGGTGACACAGGACTTATATTTGCATTCTATATGGCAAAGGGTTAATAAGCTTCCTATGTAAAGAGGGAGCTGAAATCCATGTAAAAATTAGAAAAACATGTTAGAAAAGTAGACATTAACTGGACATGGTGGCCCATGCCTGTAATTCTAGCTTCTTGGGAAGCTGAGGAAGGAGGATCACAAATTTGAGGTCAGCCTGAGAGAATTAGCAAAACCCTGTCTCAAAATTTAAAAATAAAAGAAAATAAAAAGGGCTGAGGGAATAGCTCAGAGGTAGAGTGCTGGGCAGAGCAACACCCTGGGTTCAATTCCCAGCACTAGAAAAAAAAAGTAAACATAAAAGCAAGAACAGGGAATTTATAAAAGAAGAAATATGAATAATAAATCTATATGGAAAATATGTTCATGTTCACAAATAAAGACATGCCATTTTCAACTATGACTTTTGCAGAGTTTATTTTTTAATGGCTATGGGCTCTCTCTTGCCTTTGTTACTTTTCTAGAGGACAGAAAACAGGCTACCCCCTCAGACCAGCTGTGGTGCTACCAGTCTGCAATCCCAACTACTCAGGAGGCTGAGGCAGGAGGATTGTGGATTCAAAGCTAGCCTAGGAGACATAGCAAGACTCCTGTCTCCAAAAAAAAAAGCTGTGAATGAGGAAGACAATTTGGCAGTCAATGAGTATCAAAGACCAGGCCAAAAGTTTTTATCACAGCAATTCCATTCAGGAATTTTATTCTTATTCTAAGGAATAATTGAAGATGTACACATATATTTAGTGATGGATATATTTATCACACTTTAGACATAAAGACTAAATGTGTAACAATAGGGTTCAGTAAATGCTGATACAACCATACAATGGAACACTACTCTGCCATGAAAAACGGTTATAGGCTGGGTGTGGTGGCCCACGCCTGTGATGCCAGCACTTGGAAAGCTGAGGCAGGAGGATCACCAGGACTTCGAGGCCAGCCTGGGCTACACAGTAAGTTCAAGACTGGCCTAAACTACGTAGCAAGACCCTGTCTCAAAAAACCAAACCAAACCAAACAACCCAGAAAACTGTGATGGAAGTGTGCTTATTAAAAAAGAAAGACATTTATATTTATTTTTCAGTAAAAATGGCAAGTTATAATGTGATGACAAACTTATAGAAATTTCATAGCGGAAATTAGAAATCAATTAGTAGCCTCTGCCTGAGCTCATGCTGCCTGTCACGTAGTTAGACTCAGCTGGCCTTGACCACCATGCCAGCCATAACTCGGAGACAGTTTGACTCAGCCTTATCTGACTGAATCCAGCTGCACTGCCCGTTCTTTCTAGCCTATAAATATATTCTTCAGGAACTTTCCACCTAGGACAGAATAACCCAGTCAAGGACATGCTTGCCTGATTTCACCCGCCCGCTCAGACAGCCCCCTCCCTAGCAAAGCTTGTCCAGAACAAATCTGCCTGACAACATATGCCTTAGCCTACGTAACCAATCATAATAACCTGCAACCAGCTTTGTATTTCTGGCTTACAAAATGCATTTAAGCTAAACTCTAAGCTGACTCTACGCTAATGATTTGAGATCTGGTTCTCATCAGCCCACCAGCGTAATAAAGCTTGCCTTCCAACTCCTCAGGTGCAAAGAGCCTTCCATTTGGTTTGATGTCAGATTTCTGTAACATTTCTTGGTGCATCGTTGGCCGGAAAGACTGTGCTGACTGCTTAGGTCACCGGTGGGGGGGCCTCCTGGCCACAGCGGGGACTCGTCTCTGACCTGCGGACAAGACGGCGCCCTCTGATCTTTTTCTCGGAGTCTCCTGGGCAGTCAGGGGGAGGGAGCCCCTGCGCAGCAACAGAGACCTCATCGGACCCAGAGGAGGAGACGGAGCGCAACAGGTCGGGCCCTTCGGATAAGGTAGGATTTCCCCCAGAATGTGCCTCAGTCAGCCTGTCAGTTTCTGTTCCAGTTTCAGCTTGTCAGTTCCGTCCCCTTTGTGGATGAAGCAAGGACCTGATCAACCCTGCTATGCTAGCAGCCTGTGTTAGCCAGGACAGTCGGTCAGTTTCTGTTTGTTTCAGTCGACTTCACCCCTGGGGATTGGGGGCTAAAATATATTAGCGTCTGTGTGCCTGTGTAAATGTGTAAACTGATTGTGAGCGGACGACATAAGCAATAGCTCGTTCACCCCCTTAAATGTATCTTCTATCTAGACAACTACAGGTTCTTAGAGGGGCCACTGCAAGCCGAGAATGCAAGGATGGCCCACTGTGAGAAAAACTCTCAGAGAGTCAAAAGTGTGGGAATAATCCACAGCAGAGGGACCAAAAATCCCACGCCAGGAGAGAAACTGGGAAAAGGAAAAAAATGTGTGCGTGTGTGTGTGTGTATACAAAATAAAGTGCATGAGTCCAAGGTCACCTGCACTCAGCTGGGAACTGGAAAAAAAAAAAAGCGGTCTAATCAGTCTTGAAGGAAAAATTAAAACTTTAAACAAAAGATGGCCCAGGATGTCTGCCAAGACCAAGCAGGACACATCCAGCAAGCCTGATAACAGAACACTTCTCCCTTTGGTGTAAACGCCTGTCTTTGCTGCCTTTGTAACCGGTGACCTTATAATGTAACTTTAGATATAACAGGACACTTCTTCCTTTGTTTTATTAATGTTCTTATAATATAACTTGAAAAATATAAACTCTCTTAGCAACCCATGCCAATCATATGTCCCAAATTAAACAAAACAGGGGATATTTTTTTCATTTCAAAACAAAACAAAAAAAAAAGACAGAGCCCAAGCTCCCCTCTTGGCTTTGGGAGCCCCAAGGCCAGCCCTGATGTCACCAGCCTGGTGCTGCCTGCAAGTATCTAAGGAAGTTTTACAGGAGAAATTAAATTACAAATTTTAATTAATTGGTAATTATACTTCTGGTTATCAGTTTGAATTGATGTGCATAAAATATTTCTTGTGCACTACAAACTCCTAAATGGCAATTGTAAGGTTAACTTGCTCTCTGCTCTGTTGTTTTAAAATCAAAACACTGATTCAAGCCTACTCAGAAGTCTATTGGCAGTTGACCAAGTTTACTATCTGAGAAAGAAAAAAAAGGGAACACTTAGGGCCAGTGAGATAGCTCAGCGGCATAAGCGCCTACCTGGCAAGTGCGAGGTCCTGATTTTGACTCCTGGAATCCACATAAAGGAAAAAAGGGGCCGGTGATATCACTTAGTGGCACAAGTGCTTGCTGGCAAGCGCGAGGTCCTGAGGCCGACTCCTGGTACCCACGTTAAAAAAAAATGGGGGGAGCTGGTGAGATGGCTCAGCGGCGTAAGTGCCTGCCTGGCAAGCGCGATGGCCCGAGTTCGACTCCCGGAACCCACATATGAAAAAAAGGGCCGGTGATATCGCTCAGCAGCATGGGCGCCTGCTAGCGCGTGAGGTCCTGAGGTCAACCCCCGGTACCCACAAAAAAAAACAGGGAACACTTTAAACTCCAAGCAGCTACAGTCAAGTTTGTTGTAAAAGGTTATAGTAAGTGGGAGAAGAAGAATATTAAGAACGCTATAAATGTAAGAGATATACTTTTGATATGAGAGGATTTTGTATGATAAAAGTCTTGTCCTGCTAAAGAGATAAAAGAGAGATAAAGACCAGGCTAGAAAGCTTACGTATGTCAAGGAAGGCTTATGAAAGTAATTTATTACAGAAAAAATATATGTGTCGTTACTTGTTAATTTGGTGGAGCTCAGGTTGTTCCTTCTAAAACTCCCATGAAAAAAAATGGTCAAATCAACATGAAATTGCCAGTCAAATAATAGCTCTTAAAAACTTATGTGATGTATACTGCTCTATTCTGTAATGTTACTGTATGTTACTCTATTCAATATTAAGATAGATATTTAAATGTGTTACAAAAATAATGTTATCATGATTGTCATGCTGAAATATTGTGTGTGGCTTTTGCTATCAAGTTTTCTTTGTAGAACTATATAACTGTTATCTGTTAACCTTCTATAAGGATTCAACTACTAGGACCACCATAATTGATAAAAATAACAGTTGTTTGCAGTACTTTGTATTTTAAAGTGCTTGATATTTAGATAAAATTATAATAATTAAGCCCACTACAATACTAATGCCACTAATCTTCCCTTCTGCGTGTTCAACAACTAAGGTTTAGAGGCCAAAACTAAAAGGGTGACTAAACTGAGAGGACAACCAATGTTTTGGCCCAGCCCTCCAAAGTCAACAATGACTCAAGACATAAGGATGTAACAAAAATGCCCCCAGCCAGGATACTTGTTTGTTAGTTGCCCAGGTAATAGTTCCTATTCCAGATCTGGTTGCTATCGTCTCTTAAAAATGGCTGATCACTGTGGTACATAGCTGGTCACTATGATGATAGACTGTCAAACTGCTAAAATATACCTCTCCTGCCTGTATAGCTGGTACAAGATCTCCATGCCATGGGTGTGACTACCATGACCTTACACCCAATGGTCCCGTACCTGTACACCCTCCTGGACTTGCTTCTTTCTGACGTTGCCTGGTTTACCTGTTTGGATTAAAAAGATGCTTTCTTTTGCCTATGAGTGGCCCCTGCCAGTCAACTCCTGTTTGCCTTATAAATGAGAAATCCCTAACACAGGGTGAAAGGTGCAACTTATATGGACCCTCCTGCCTTCAAGGCTTTAAGAATTATCCCACAGTGTTTGGGAAAGCCTTGGCTGCTGATCTCGCCAAATTCCCCCGTGGCAAGTCCAATTGCACCTCCTGTAGTATGTTGAAGATATCCTAATTGGAAGCCCCTCAAAAAAAGACTACTGGAGGAAGACTTGAGCCCTCCTCCACCACTTGTGTGATAATGGGTACAAAGTCTCCTAAAAAAAGGCTCAACTTGGTAAACAAAAAGTCAGATATTTAGGGTTTGACCTTAAAAAGGGGGCTTCAACACCTAGGCCCAAAAAGAAAGACAGCCATTTGCTCCATCTTACAGCCTGACTATAAAAGGGAAGTCAGAGAGTTTTTAGGGATAGCTGGTTTCTGCCAAGTTTGGATACCTGGGTATGCTGAAAAAGACAGGCTGCTTTATGACATGTTAAAAAAAAGGGAGCCCATGACCAAAAGAGATATAATAAATTGGACTTAAAAAAAAAACTGAGGCATTCAAGCGAATCAAAAGAGCTCTGGCCTCAGCTACAGCTTTAATAATCCCAGATGTGATTCGCCCCTTTGACCTGTTTGCGGATGAGAAACATGTTGCCTCAGGAGTCCTAACTCAGACAGTGGGACCCTGGGAAAGGCCAGTCGCCTACCTGTCTAAGACATTAGTCTCAGTATCTGAAGGATGGCCTCCCTGTTTGCAGGCACTTGCAGCAACAGCTCTCCTGATCAAGAAAGCAGACAAATTGACACTGGGACAAAACTTGACTCTCCAGGTGCCACATGCTGTTCTTGAGCTCCTCAATAGTCTGGGACATCGATGGCTCTCAAATAGCTGCATCACCCAATATCAAGGACTGCTTGTTGGAAATCCCTAACTCTACTTCCAGCCAGTTAAGGCTCTAAATCCAGTCACCTATCTGCCCACAGAGCTCGGACAGCCCTACCACAATTGCCTTGCATTGACAGATAAGCTCTTTGCCAGCCAGTCTGACGTCCAAATGGTGCCATTAACAGATGCTGAGCACACTCTGTTTATGGACGGAAGTAGCTCTGTTACAAATGGACAGCATAGGGCCAATTATGCTGCTGTAACCACCAAAGAGGTGCTCTTAGCTGGACTTCTTCCCCCAAAATTGGTCAGCTCAACAAGCCGAGCTCTGGACATTCATACAGGCCCTCAGTTGGGCAAAAGACAGAAAGATAAACATCTATATAGATTCCAGGTATGCCTTCACTACAGTGCATGTCCATGGGATGCTATACAAGGAACATGGACTCCTGATGGCAGAAGGAAAACCAATTAAAAACAAGGATGAAATCTCTCAACTTCTGACTGCAGTGTAGAAACCTAAAAAGGTTGCCATTATCCACTGCAAGGGACATCAAAAAGTAAAGGATACTGTTATTCTTGGCAGTCATAAAACAGATGAGGCTGCCAAGATGGCCACTAAAGCCTCAACTTAAAAAGACACTTATTTAGTCCAAAATTTGGAAACTCTCTATAAAATACCACCAAAAACTGTTCTTAGCTTGAACTGAGGTCCCCTCCATTATAAAAAATAAAATAAAATGGACAAGACAGGAAGGGGCTAATGTGAACCCAAATGGTGTCTGGGCTCTACCAGATGATCAAATGATCATTCCAAAGAAGCTAGCCTACACCTGGGTTAAATGTCACCATGACATCATCCATGGCGGAAAGACTGCTGTGGTTCAGCTTCTGGGTTGTTATTATTATATTCCAAAATTGATATCAATTTGTGCAGCCATCAACAAAGATGCCAAATCTGTGCAAAGACGAGGCTTCAACAGGCCCCCAACCACCACCTGGAATCCAACACATGGGACTCCCTCCTTTTGAAGACCTTCAAATAGACTACTGAAATTAAGCCATGCCAGTAATAAAAGTATTTGCTGGTTCTTGTTTGTACTTATTGTGGCTGGCCAGAGGCATTCCCTACTAACACTGAAAAGGCTTCTAAAGTATACAGAATATTATTGAAAAAATTATCCCCAGATATGGGCTGCCCCTGACTATAGGCAGTGACAATTGACCATCATCTGTAGCAGAAATTAATCAAAACTTAGCTAAAAACTAAAAATCAGAATCTCCACACTGCCTATAGGCCCCAGAGCTCTGGTAAAGTAAAACAAATAAACAAAACCCTAAAGTCAATACTGACAAAGTACTACCAAGATACCATGGGTAGACATTTTGGCTATGGCCCTCTTGAAAGTCAGGACTTCACTGGGACCCACTGGATACACCCCTTTCAAAGTCTTGTCTGGGAGACCCCCACCATTAATTAAGGGCCTCCAGGGGAATCTACACCAGCTTGGAAATATGACTTTGCAGGAACAATTTATTCAGTTAGGAAAAACTTTCTCCCAGATACAAAAAATATAGCAGAGAGATCTCCTATACCCACTGATACACCTGCACATACACACAATCCAGGTGATATGGCTTAAATTAAAGATTGGGAAAAAGATCCCCTGTCCCCAATGTGGGAGGCCCCTATTTAATTATCTTGACCACTCCCAACACAATAAAAATGGCAGAGATCCACCCCTGGATTCCTCACTCCAGAATCAAGTGGGCTCATCCTGATGACTGCTGAAAGGCCTATCCTGATGAGTCGGCCACCCCCTGAAGACCACCCTGAAGAGACAACGCACTCAAAGCCCTGCTGTCATCACTCAGGACGCTGACAAGTCAATGCACGGCTGAAGATTGAATGGTCGTCATACACAGGAGCACCGGCTCTGGTTGATGTAACCGTTGGACTGAGTACCCTTGACTGCCTCTCCAAGTTTTATTTTATTTTTTTTTGTGTGGGTACCAGAGGTCGACCTCAGGACCTCGTGCCCCAGCAGACGCCCGTGCTGCTGAGCGATATCACTGGCCCTTTTTTTTGTATGTGGGTACCGGGAGTCGAACTCAGGACCTCGCACTTGCCAGGCAGGCGCTTATGCCGCTGAGCTATCTCACCGGCCCTTTTTTCGTATGTGGGTTCCAGGAGTTGAACTTGGGCCCTTGCGCTTGCCAGGCAGGTGCTTACGCTGCTGAGCCATCTCACTGGCCCCTCTCCAAGTTTTAAAATGGCTGTTATTCTCCTCTTGTGTCCATCCCTGGCAGCTGCTTAGTTTAACACCTATTAAGTTACCATATAATGGCTTAACTATTAGTTTCAATGTATTGTTATTCTGTTAGGTTCCCAGTTCCTTTTCTCCTGTCAATTCCAGTGTTTGTTATCATTCTTTGGGCCACAACTCCAAAAGACTAAAACTCCACCAGAAGGCTGCTTTTGTTCTCTGTTACAAAAATATAATGGGTGACTTCCTGGTGAGGATCCCTGACTTTCTCTCCTCATGGACAGGAGCTTTACTTGGGCCCTTAATGGCCCTCCTAACAGTCCTTTTCTAAGCCCTTGTGTGATTCACATTCTGACTTGCTTCTTGACTGAACGCTTTAAAGCTATACACCACCGACTCCTTTTTAAAGTTGCTTCTCCTTACCAGCTCCTTAGTACTGAGGAACCTGAAAAAACTAAGGAAAATGAGGAAGAAGAATCTTCCCATAATAAACACAGGGGGGAATGTAATGGCAAACTTATAGAAATTTCATAGCAGAAATTAGAAATCAATTAGTAGCCTCTGCCTGAGCTCATGCTGCCTGTCACATAGTTAGACTCAGCTGGCCTTGACCACCATGCCAGCCATAACTCGGAGACAGTTTGACTCAGCCTTATCTGACTGAATCCAGCTGGAACTTTCTAGCCTATAAACAAATTCTGTTTTGCTTGCCTATTACAGGAACTTTCCACTTAGGACAGAATAACCCAGTCAAGGACATGCTTGCCTGATTTCACCTGCCCACTCAGACAGCCCCCTCCCTAGCAAAGCTTGTCCAGAACAAATCAGCCTGACAACATATGCCTTAGCCTATGTAACCAATTAAGTAATAACCTGCAATCAGTTTTGTATTTCTGGCTTGCAAATTGTATTTAAGCTAAACTCTAAGCAACTCTAGGCTGATGATTTGAGACCTGATTCTCCTGAGCCCACTAGTGTAATAAAAGTTGCCTTCCAACTCCTCAGTTGCAAAGAGTCTTCCATTTGGTTCGATATCAGATTTCTGTAACAAAAAGAGACAGCATATGCTATACTTTCATTTTTTAAAAAACACATATATGCCTTGGTGACACACAGGAAAGTGGGCAATGCCTACAGGTAGCAAGATCATTGGTGTATTTATGTATTCATCTCAGAAATGCTTATTACATCCCTGTGGATACAAGGCACTGTGCTTTGCAGTGGGTGTCAGGATTGTGAAAGATCTTAACTGTCTTCTTTTTGTTTCTTTATATTTTCTGGTTTCTCTACAAAAGACATGTTTTGCTTCTACAAAGTTATTTCAACTAAGTCTGAGGGAATTTTCTCCTAAACATGGTAGAGATCCATAATAATTAGCATATTATTCATATTTATGTGATTTTTTTTTTAAACACAAGGGTAATATCCAGCTTGTAGTGCTGTGGATCAAACTCAGGGCCTCTCACATGCTAGTCGAGTGCTCTACCACTGAGCTACACCCTCAGCCTAGGTAATTTTTATAGAAAAATAAATGCCTGTGCTATTACCCTCTGTTTTTCCTCAGGCCAGTCAACCACAGCTGGTACTATCAGTTGAAAGGTCAGAAACTGCTTGGCATGAGATTTTGTTCTAGTTACAGCTCAACACCTCCTGCATGTAACTTTGCCATGGCACCCTTGAAACCTTGCATGCATTCATGCCCACAGAGGCCTGAATAAGAGACAAGGATAGGGCCGGTGAGATGGCTCAGCGGCGTAAGCACCTGCCTGGCAAGCGCGAGGGCCCAAGTTCGACTCCCAGAACCCACATACAAAAAAAGGGCCAGTGATATTGCTCAGCGGCACGGGTGCCTGCTGGTGCGTGAGGTCCTGAGGGCGACCCCTGGTACCCACAAAAAAAAAAAAAAAGAGAGAGAGAGATAAGGATAGTGGGGAGCTAGAATGCTGGCTTTCCTTTGTGGTCTATGTAAATAATAAGCTCTGCATCTCAGAATGGCTGGCCTGTCCTTATCAGATGAACCCTCAGGGCTTGGCTTTGGCTATCTGCTATATGTGAATTTGACATCTATGGTCCCCAGTGTGGGATAGGTAAAGTTACAGTGATCTTTTTGAAGACACAAGTCCAGACAGTCCAGGTTAGAAGGTAAAATAGATGGCCAGGATCTAAGAGTGCATGCTCTGACTGAAGAAGGATGGGAGGTGAGGTGAGGTGAGTGGAGTCCTCTGTCTGAGGAGGAAGACCTTAGGTTGGAAGACAAGACTCCTAGAGGCCAGAAGGCCAGAAGAGTAGGGCATTTCCAACAGTCCTACTTACTCAGTCAATAAACATTTGAAAGCCAAGCAGCTGGAAGTGGCATTGAAACCAGTTGCACGACTGGCGCCTCAGGATGCTAGAAGTGTGTTTGGTGAAGCTTGAGCCTACAGCCACTTGAAACAGAAAGTAAATGCAAAGCTGGGCTCAAAACTAGAGTTGCTCCCTCTGCACTGCCCCTCCCTGGCACTGACCAGGGATTCCGGGATTCCCTGAGCTTCCAGCCACAGCATACCTCCCTGTGCTTGTGTTAAAGCCCTTGGTCTTTTTCTGGGACAACAAAGAAGCAAGAACAAAAGGAGAAGTGATTCTGTGAGTGACAGGCCTACGGGCCCCTCCCTCCTGTGTCCTGTTGCGAAGAGGTAAGGCAAGTTTGGAAATGTCTATGGGTGTTCATGAGCATTAGGAAAATATCGCCAACACAAGCTTGGTTTGGCTGGCAAGATGAAGGCCTGAGCGGGAAGGACTCTGAGCCTGCTCGCCAAGCCGGTTTTCTCCAAACAGCACTGGAGTCGCAACACTGAATCTCTGGCAGCCAAAGAAGCCTGCTGCCTATTAGCAGCCCCGCCGGCTCCTGAGTGTGTGTGCTTTTTGATCCCCTCCTTCCCAAAGCTAATAAAGTCACAATACCCCCATGGGAAAAAAGACAGCAAGAATGGAGAGGGACTGAGAGGCCAACCAGCAAGACAGGGAACAGGATTCTGGCTAGAAGTGGCAAAAATGGTTCTGATGTTTTCAGTGACCACAGGGACAAATGATCCTCGACCACTGCCCCTTGAGAGCCCTGATGAGTCCTATTGTTGTCTAGAGTTAAAGGGAGTGGTTCTGGAGGAGCATTCTGTGGTGCTCGCTCTTCTATGTCACCAGGAAGGCAACACTGCCTCGCTGGGACCCGTGGTCACAGCGATCCTCCTGCCTCAGCGTCCCAACTGCTGGGATTACAGGCATGGGCCATGATGTGCAGCTTGGAATGGTTTCTTAAAGGAGAAATTGAAGATTAACTGGGCATTCAAGTTAATTCAGGCCAGGTATGGTGGCACACACCTGTAGTGCCAGGTCTCAGGAGGCTGAGGCAGGAGGATTGCCATGAGAACGAGGCCAGCCTGGACTACACAGTAAGACCCAGTCTCAAAAATACTGAAAAAAAAAAAAAAAAAAAGTTAATTTGGACTTTGAATGTGGCAATTTGCCAGAAAGTAGCCTCACATTTAGCACAATTTTTAGAGATTAGAAAGGCTGAAAGACACCGAAACCACATACACTGGTTAACTTCTTTCATCCTGTTTTTCTTGCCACGCTTATTCACTGAAAAGCCAAGCTACTGGAATTTGTTAAGTAACAGTCAGAAAGTGAATGGCTCAAAATGAGGGCTTCTTTTGCCACCACCTGTACTTGCCAGTCTCGGGCAATCACGGTTAGTGATGACAATGATCATGAATATAAGGTGCCAACTCCTAAGGTGATCCTCGTGTGGTCCACATGTCAAGGGCTGGGAGATATTCTAGGACAGCAGAAGCCAAGCAAGGAAGGAACCTTGGGACAAACCAGGATGCACAGTTGGGTAAGACGTAGAAGCACTGGAGAAAGGGGTGAAGAGACAGCTGCTGTAGGGACTGACAATATGGAAGGAAAGCAAGACCTCTGCTTGGAGGACATCGAGGCCAATCTCAGGGGACTAGGGCTGGAGGGACTATTGATCCCTCTTTTAGCTGTTGTCCCCAGGGCATCTAACCCAGACTACTTCCACCACCGTCATCTTGACCGCAGGGTACTGAAGAAGGTGAATCTAAGAACTTGTAGAAACTTCTCAATAACCACTCACTTCAGAAAGGATCAGCCTCCACAAAAAATGACAGAATGGCTGGGTGTGGTGGTGCACACCTGTAATCACAGCACTCGGGAGCTGAGGCAGGAGGATCGCCACAAGTTCAAGGCCAGCCTGGGCTACATAGTAAGTTCAAGGCCAGCTTAAACTATGCAGCAAGACCCTGACTCAAAAAACCCAAACAAGCAAACAAACAAGCAAAAATTTAAAAAAAAGATCACAGAACAAAATTAACTTTCTAGGTTGGGGCTGTAACTCAGTGGTAAAATATTTGCCTAGCGTGCAGGAGGCTCAGGGTTCAATCTCTAACAGTAACCAAAAAAAAAAGATTAGCTTCCGACTTGGTCTCATCCCAGTACTGTTGGCCTCTTGTCTGTTTGTCACAAGTTGTTCCAAGGTTGTCAGCGGGCTCCTGAGGGAGGCAGATGTGCTTGACCACAGCTCTAGTCGCGCTCCAAACAGCGGCCAGGCAGCAGTGTGACCTCCAAGAGGCCTGGGCAACCCGCATGGAATCACAGCTGCACAAGTGTTTGTCCAGTGTTGTCACCAACAAACAGAAACTTGGTTAGGAGCCCTATCAGTAAAGTTAATCAGACCATCCCGTGGGTAGGGGATTGGCCACACGTTGTCAACCTTGAAAGTACTCATCCATGCAAAGTCTTGAACCATGGCCTGTGAGTTTTGGCAGAACACTCTGATCGTCCCACAACTGACAGACTGGGAGGCCTGAAAGGAGCCACTGGGAGGTCACCTCCTCCTCACCTCCTTATCTCAGCTGAGGCTGGTATGAAACAGCACATTGTTGCTTCCCTCCTGGGTTCCAGGGAGATTTAAGGCTTTTAGCTCTGCCTCCCTCAGAAAAGAAATGCAGGACATAAGATTCCTTAGCTGTGGTCTGGAAGGGGCTTCTCAGCACCTAGGACACCCCACACTCATAGTGCAGCCATCTATCCCCATGTTCAGGTGTTAACTTTTTTCTTTTTCAGTACTGGGATTGAACCTAGGGCCTTTGCACTAAGCTATCCCCAGCCCTTTGATTTATGTTTTTATTTTGAAACAGGATTTTGCTAAACCACTAAATTGCCTAGGCTGGGCTCTAATTTATAACCCTCCTGCCTCAGCCTCCTACAGTGCTGGGATTACAGATGTGTACCACCACACCCTTTTTATTTTTTGAGACAGTGTCTTGCTAAATTGCCCAGGCAGGACTTAAACTTGTGATCCTCCTGCCTCGGTCTCCCAAAGTGCTTCGCCTTGGCTTGGCTTGCATATGTGACCTTAATATTTATTTTCTCATCATATTAAAAAAAAGGAATTATATTACACAATCCCAAAGGTGCAAGGCCATTAGCCTATGTTAAGGGTAGATAACTCAAAGCAGCCCCCAGCAGCTGTTAACTGAATTATAGGTATGGTGTCCAGAAAGCACTAATCTGCCTCCTCCAAAGATAAGAGTCATAAACTGGGAGGTGCAGCAGCTAGGAATCAAGGGGAAGAGCTGGACTCTTATGCAATATGTATGTGATCCATAAACTTTTTTGTACATGATATTAGGAACTGAACCCCAGGCGTTCACACTGAGCAACATCCCTAGTCTTTTATTATTTGAGATATTGTCCTACTAAGTTGTCTAGGCTGCGTTCTAACTTGCAATCCTCCTGCCTCAGCCTCTCAGTGTGTGGGGATTACAGGCATATGCCACCAGGCCCAACTATGAACTATACTTTAGAGAAGCGCCATATAGCTTTCAGATTTTCAAAGCATTGGAAACTCTAAGAAACTCAGGTCTGAATTGTGTGTATTTCAAAAACTTAAGAAGTGAAACTGAGCCACAAAAATGTAAAAACAACCCAAATATCCATCAGTGGAGGAATAGACACAAGATTGTGTACCCCTACTGTAGAGCACTGTTCAGCTACCAAAAGGAATGAGGGATTGATACACGCTACAGTATGGATGAGCCTTGAAAGCATTCTGTGATGTGAAAGATACCTGACCCAAAAGACCACACACTGAATGACTGCATGTATATGCAGTGACCATAATGGGCAAATCCATCCAGACAGGAAGTTGCTTAATGGTCACCAGAGGCTGAGCAAGATGAGGAAATGAGTGACTACTAAAGTGTACTGAGCTTCCTTCCAGGGAAGCTTGATGATTGCACAAGTCTATGGATTATAAATATACTAAAAACCATTTAAGTGTTGGAGAATGAATTGCACAGTACGTGATCATATCTCAATGAAGCTGCTTCCAGGCTGGGGATGTGGTCCAGTGGTAGAGGGCTTGCCTAGCATGCATGGGGCTTTGGGTTCATCCCCAGAACCACAGAGAGAGAGAGAGAAGAGAGAGAAAAGAGAGAGAGAGAGAAGGAGGAGGAGGAGGAAGAGTAGGAGGAGAGAAGGAAGAAAGGGAGGAGGGAAGAGAGAAGGAAGGAAGGAAAATAAAAGCTGTTACCAAAAGGAGAAGTAAACATCAAAATTACCCGAAGCCCACCCCCTGCCTTCCCAAAATTGATAACTGCATTTTGATGTTCTGCCAGTAAGAGCCCTGCTTGATTAGCCAATCATAGGCTCCTCAGAACAGCAAACAGCCCTGACAATCAAAGTAAACTTTGCAAGTGCCACACTGCTTTGCCAGAATCAACTAACCAAGCCCTACGAGCTGGCAGCTATTTGGTGGGTAAACGGGAGCCACCTAATGTCAGGCACAGGCCATTCTGCAGCTGATAGATGGCAGAAAGAAGGGCAATTCTGAGTCACAGACAGGGTGGTGCAGCTGGGACAGCACTGTCCCGGTGCTGTCAAAGTGTCACCAGGAGTTCACCCCAACCCCTCACCAGAGCAGGCAGAATCCACATCTCTAAGTAACAGGAGGCGTGAAAGAATTAACAGCATTCCCAGCTTCTCCTTGCTCTGTACCTTGCCTTGAGTGACCTCCTCCAAGATCACACCAAGCCGGTGGCACTATGTGGACTCATGATGCACCCAATTACTTGCATTTTTTACTATGAATATTTTAGTGATGAAAATTCAAGCAAATACCATATAATACCCTTGTACTCACCCCTCCCAAATTAAAAAAAATTATTTCTCATATTTGCTTCAAATATTTTTGTAATATTTATTTTCAAATTACAAACACAAATTATATTTTATATATATAACATATTTGGATATGCAAATTAGACATATTTTAAAGATTTTATACATACATATCTAATAGCTTATTCCTTGATTTTTTTTTTAATACAGTGCTGGGGATTGAACCCAGGGGTTTGTGCATGCTAGGCAAGCACTCTCCCATTGAGATGCACCCCCATCCCTGCAAAAGATATCTTCATGCATGTGTACAGCCATCACTCCAATAATCAGAAAAATGTCTGCCTTCATGCAAGAAGACAGAAAAGATATGTACCAGAGAGTCGGATGGTAAGTGATGGGTTCTAGCCCATATGGAGGCTGCTTAGTCATCATGATGATGGTCCAACATGGAGGAGAGTTTAAAGCAACAACATATCACCCACTCCCTCCTTCTCCTTCTTGCTCCAGCAGGAAGTACCTCACCTCACCTCCTGCATGCGCCGAACATCCGCCAATCCCTCTTTGTAAAGTCACTTTGCCCGCCCCTCCACTCTCCGCCTTTAAACAAGCACCATAAATACTTTCACAGCCAGCCCCTCTGAGGGTCCTCTGCACTCTACTGCTGCCTTCCCAGGACCCCACATTAAAGGCTTCTCTCAACCTTTTCTTTGTCTTTACTCATGCCAGACCTAACAGTGAGAATTTCCCTCTAATTTTAGAGAAACAATGGGATGCAAGGGCATAAGGATGCAAGAGGAATCCAAGGCAAGGCTTTGTCTGGGCTGCCTTCAGGAGGCCCTCTGGAAACAGGAAGTACCGCCTACCTCCTACACCCAGCTCCAAGGCGAAGCTCCCTACACCCAAAGGACACAGCTTTGTCCACAAGCCCTGCTGGACTGGAACCAACAGTGAGTGCGATGAGAACAGGAGTGGATGACAAGCAACAGATGCAGAGCTGGCAAGAGGATGCTGGTGGACATCAAAATAAGGGACCCAGGCCAATGGGGGTAAGAATGGGACGGGATAGCCTAAGACCCCAGAGACTGTGACAGATAAAGATGCTTTTGGTCATCTGTCTTTTTATCTCCTGCTCTCATTTCGTTGTTTTTATTTTTATTTTTTTTGTGGGTACCGGGGGTCGACCTCAGGACCTCGCGCGCCAGCAGGCGCCTGTGCTGCTGAGCGATATCACTGGCCCTTTTTTCGTATGTGGGTACCGGGAGTTGAACTCAGGACCTCGCGCTTGCCAGGCAGGCACTTATGCTGCTGAGCCATCTCACAGGCCCCATCTTCTTGTTTTTAAAATCATAAAATGTGGTAAAAAAAAATGTGTACTGTTAAACCAAAGTACAGAAGGCTATGCAGTGACAAGAAAGTCTCCTTCCTGACTGACTTTGGCCTCAGAGCCTAAGACCCCTACACAGAAGCAACCATTGTTACCAGGTGTGTCCGCCTGTATATATTTTCCCTCTGTATGTGTGTGTGATACACTTACACACACATGCACATATATTTTTTTTATTGTGTGATTTTATTTTTTTAAGTGCTGAGGATTGAACCGAGGGCCTTGCACACACTAAGCTTTTTATGCACATACAAACACATCTATGTGTGTTTATACCTCACATTCTTCCTTTACCCACAAAGGATAACACATTAAATAGTTCTGTATCTTATTTTCTTTGCAACTCTTATCAAGCAATTTATGTTAGTGTAATAGATCACCCATATCCTTTTTAATGGTTGCCTAAAATTCCATCTTATGGATGTGCTTTAATTTAATTAGTCTCCTACGGGGGATATTTAAGTCATTCTAATATTTCCCAACCACAAATAATGCCACCTTGAAAAAAAAAATGAGGGGCCAGGGATATAGCTCAGGAGCACAGCACCTGCCTGGCAAGCACGAGTTCTTGAGTTCAATTCCTGGTACAAAAAAAAAAAAACATATATATATATATATATATATATATATATATATATATATATTTATATATTTTATTTATATATTTATATATTTTTTCAATTCTTTATACGTTCTAGATAGAAGTCCCTTGCCAGAGGGACAATTAGCTAAAAATTTTTCCCACTCTGTGGGTTCTCTTTTCACTTTGTTGGTGATTTCTTTTGCTGTGCAAAAGCTTTTTAATAAGATGAGATCCCCGTTTTTGATTCTTTGAAATACTTCCCATGCAGTCTGGGTTTGTTCATGAACTCTCTGCCTACTCCTATGTCTTCAAGATTTCTACCTACTTTCTCTTCCAGTAGATTCAGTGTTTCTGTTTTAATATTTAGATCCTTGATCCATTTTGACATTAGCTTAGTGCATGGTGATACACATGGGTCTAGTTTTAGTCTTTGGCATGTGGAAAGCCAGTTTTTCCAGCACCATTTATTAAACAGACTATCTTCCTTCCAGTGGACATGTTTAGCCCCTTTGTCAAAGATAAGGTGGCTGAGTGTGTTTGTAGTTGTGTCTGTATCTTCTAATCTGTTCCACTGGTCCTCAGGTCTGCTTTTTTGCCAGTACCATGCTGATTTTACCACAGTAGCTTTGTAGTATAATTTTGAGTGAGGGATTGTGATGCCTCCTGCCTTGCCTTTGTTGCCAAGGATTGCCTTTGCTATTCTAGGTCTCTTCTGGTTCCAGATGAATTTTAGTAATGTTTTCTCTAGTTCTGTGAGGTATGCTAATGGTATTTTGATCGGGATTGCATTAAATCTGTATAACAATTTGGGGAGTATGGCCAATTTCACTATGTTGGTTCTTCCTATCCATAAGCAAGGGATATCTTTCCATTTTCTGATATCCTCTTCGATCTCCTTTTTCAGAGTACTGCAATTTTCTTTTCTTTTTTTTTTTGTGGGTACCGGGGGTTGACCTCAGGACCTCGTGCACCAGCAGGCGCCCGTGCCACTGAGCGATATCGCCAGCCCTTTTTTCGTATGTGGGTACCGGGAGTCGAACTCAGGATCTCACGCTTGCCAGGCAGGCACTTATGCCGCTGAGCCATCTCACTGGCCTGTAATTTTCAATATATATGTCCTTTACTTCCTTTGTTAGATTGATTCTTAAGTATTTCATTTTTTTTGGATGTTATTGTGAAGGGTGTGGTTTCCCTAATTTCTCTCAGTGAGTTTGTTGTTTGTGTACAGGAATGCTATTGATTTTTGAGTGCTGACTTTGTATGCAGCTATGCTACTGAATTTGGTTATTAAATCTAGAAGTCTTTTGGTGGAGTTTTTGGGGTCTTCTATGTAGAGTATCATGTCATCTGCAAATACTGATAATTTAACTTCTTCCTTTCCTATCCTTATTCCTTTTATTTCTCTCTCTTGTCTAATTGCTCTGGCTAGTGTTTTCAGAACTATATTGAATAGGAGTGGTGGACATCCTTGTCTTGTTCCTGATTTTAGAGTGAAAGCTTTCAGTTTTTGTCCATTTAGCATGACGTTGGCTGTTGGTTTGTCATAGATGGTTTTTATTAGATTGAGATAAAGACCATCTATTCTGATTTCCTGTAGAGTTTTATCATGAATGAGTGTTGGACTTTGTCAGAAGCTTTTCTTGCATCTATTGAGATGATCATGTGATTTTTATCTTTGGCTCTATTGATATGGTGTATTACATTTATTGATTTGCGTATGTTGAACCATCCCTGCATCCCTGGGATGAATCCCACTTGGTCATGGTGTATAATCTTCTTGATGATTTGCTGCATTCTGTTTGCTAATATCTTTTTTTTTTTTTATATGCGGGTGCCAGGAGTCAAACTCAGGACCTCGCACTTGCCAGGCAGGTGCTTATACCACTGAGCTATATCATTGGCCCCCTGTTTGCTAATATCTTATTGAGGATTTTTGCATCTATGTTCATTAGGGAAATTGGCCCATAGTTGTCTTTTTTGGTTGGGTCTTTCTCTGGTTTTGGTATCAGGGTAATACTTGCCTCCAGAAATGAGTTAGGGAGTATTCCTTCCCTTTCTATTTCATTAAAGAGTTTGGAGAGTATTGGTATTAAATCTTCTCTAAATTTCTTGTAGAATTCAGTAGTGAATCCATCAGGAACTGGACTTTTCTTTGTTGGTAAGTTTTTAATTATATTTTTTTTAATGTGGGTACCAGGAGTCGATCTCAGGACCTCACGCTTGCCAGCAAGCACTTGTGCCGCTGAGCGATATCACCAGCCCTTTTTTTCCTTTATGTGGGTTCTGGGAGTCAAACTCAGGACCTCGTGCTTGCCAGGCAGGTGCTTATGCCGCTGAGCTATCTCACTGGCCCTACATTTTTAATTTCATTTACTGATTTTGGGTTATTCAGGATTTTTATATCTTCTTGATTTAGCTTTGGTAATTCATACATATCTAGGAATCTGTCCATTTCTTCTGTGTTTTCTGTCCTATGAGAGTAAAGATTTTCAAAGTAGGTATTGATGATCTTCTGAATTTCCACAGGATCTGTAGTGATTTCACCTTTTTCATTCCTCACTGCATGAATTTGAGTCTTTTCTTTCCTTTTTTGATAAGATTGGCTAAGGATTTATCAATTCTTTTTATTCTTTCAAAGTATCAACTCTTTGATTCATTAATTCTTTGTATTGTTTTCTTAGTCTCAATTGTGTTAATTTCTGCTCTGATCTTTATAATTTCTTTCCTTCTATGGGCTTTGGCTTGACTTGCTTTTCTTTTTCTAGAAGCTTGAGGTGCAACATTAGGTTGTTTATTTGTGCTTATTCTGTTTTCCTGATGTGAGAATTCACTGCTATAAATTTCCCTTTTAGGACTGCTCTCATTGTGTCCCACAGGTTCCGGTATGTTGTATCTGCATTTTCGTTTAATTGTAGATATTGTTTAATTTCTTCTTCAATTTCATCTGTGACCCATTGGTTGTTCAGGAGGTTATTATTTAATTTCCATGTGTTTATGTAGTTTTTGTGGTTTCTTTTGCCATGAATTTCCAATTTCATTGCACTATGGTCAAATAATATGCATGGGATAATTTCAATTCTTTTGCATTTACTTCAGCATGTTCTGTGGGCTAGTATATGGTCTATTTTAGAGAACATCCCATGTGCAGCTGAAAAGAATGTGTATTATGATGTTGTTGGGCAGAACACTCTGTAAACATCTACTAAGCCCATTTGTTCACAGGTTTGGTTCAGTTCTGATATTTCTTTGCTGATTTTTTGTCTGGTTGATCCATCTATTTGTGACAGTGGGGTATTAAGGTCCCCCATTACAACTGTGTTATTGCTTATTTGATTTTTCATGTCTATTAATATTTGTCTTATATGGTTGGGTGCTCCCATAGTTGGTGCATACATATTTATGATTGTTATCTCCTTCTCTCAAAGTTTTCCCCTGACAAGTATGTAGTGACCTTCTTTATCTCTTTTGATCATCCTTGGTTTGAAGTTCACATTGTTTGCAAACAGAATAGCTACCTCTGCTTTTTTCTGGGTTTCTGTTGCATGGAGTATTGTTGTCCATCCTTTGACTTTCAGTCTATGAATTTCTTTTTGAGTTAAATGTGTTTCTTGTATACAGCATATTGTTGGATTTTGTTTCTTGATCCACTCTGCCAGTCTGTTTCTTTTGATTGGTGAATTGAAGCCATTTACATTGATGGTTATAACTGATATGTATTGGCTTGTCTTTGTCATGTTATTTTCCTGCTGTTGGTTCCCTACTTTTCCCCTCTGTTTAATTGCTTTCCCTGCTTGGTGGTTTCTCTCTGTTGTTGTTCTTGGAATTGTGGTCATTTTTGTCTCTGTCTAGAATATCTTTCAGTACCCTTTATAGTGTTGGTTTGGTGGTCATGAATTTCTTCAGTTGTTCTTTGTCATGGAAGTATCTTATTTCTCTATTAATTTTAAAAGATAGTTTCACAGGGTACATCAATCTGGGTTTGAAGTTGTTTTCTCTCAGGACTTGAAATACTTCACTCCAAGTTCTTCTTGACTTGAGGGTTTGTGTTGAGAAGTCTGCCATGATTCTGATGGGCTTTCCTTTATAGGTGATCTGTTTCTTTTCTCTAAGAGCTTTTTTTTTTTTTTTTTGTGGGTACCGGGAGTCGACCTCAGGACCTCGTGCACCAGCAGGCGCCCATGCCGCTGAGCGATATCACCGGCCCTTTTTTGTATGTGGGTACTGGGAGTCGAACTCAGGACCTTGCGCTTGCCAGGCAGGTACTTATGCTGCTGAGCCATCTCACCGGTCCCCATCTAACAGCTTTTAATATTCTGTTCTTGTACCAAATTTCTGGGATCTTATTATATGTCTGGGTGTAAATTTATTTTGGTTATGGCTAATTGGAGTTCTATATGCCTCACTGATCTGTATGTCAGATTCTTTTCCCATGCTTGGGAAATTTTCTGCTATTACTTCTGCAAATAATTTTTTTATGTCATTTGTGTTGACTCCTGCTTCTTCATTGACACCAATTATTTTTATATTATTTTTCTTTGCATCATCTTGCAGCTGTTGAATTGTTATTTCCTGATCTTTTGTTATTTTCAAGGGATCTTTCTTTTCATGATCACTAGCCATGATCCTGTTTTCAAGGCCTGAAAGTCTGTCTTCAGTTTTGTTCAACCAGTTTTGCCAGCTTTCAATGGAATTTTTAATTTCCTGGATATCTGTTTGAATCCATTTCATGCATTCTATTTCTTTCTTATATTGATCATTCAGAGTTTCCATCCTCTTGCTATCGTCATCTATTTTTTATCTATCTCTACTCTAGATTTGCTGAGCAATTCCTTTATAAATGTTGACATTTCTTTGTTTACCTGAGAGATTATTTCTGATTTGATTTCCTCTATAGCCTCATGGATTTGTTTCTTTACTTTGGTTGCTATCATTTCAGAAATGTCAGGTGTGTGTCTTCCATTTTCCTCTATCTTGTTGTCTCCTGGACTTGTTCTGGGTGGGCTGGAGATCTGAGGTTGCATTTAGCTTCTGTGTCTTATCCTTTTCTATTTCAAACATTTTTATTTTCTTTTCTGTGTTGATCCTTGCAAGTTTTTGTAATAGGTAAATTTATCACTAGTATCAATGCCTCCCTAGGTAAGGTTTGTTCTTTAAAGATGTCTTCTGTGTGTAGGAGGTTCTTGGTTTGTGTCTGTCCCATGATCCTACCTTTCCAATTAATTAAGAGTGAGATGTTGGTATCTATTTGGCTCAGTCCCCAGTCCTTTGGTGCTGGGGTGTGGTGAGGTTATTACCTCAGAGCTTCCCAGTATTGTTACAGAAGTGAGAACAACTAATTAAAACAGATATGACATCCTAGCTAAAGTAGTATAATTAGCAATAACAATAGCATCAAGAACAGTTTAGAAACTGACAAACTGTGGTAGGTATTAATTTTGTACCTTTAACCATAGGAGCAAAATCTACAATTATATTACATAACCAATCATAAATTGAGAGCTTGTATGCAAAGTGTTTCACCTTGGTGGACTGGTTTAACCCTGTGGTAGGGAGATTTAAGAAGGATAGTGGATAAAACAAAGGTAACTGAAAAGAACATAGAAGCCAGGCTGGAGGACAAAGGATGATCATGCAGGCTTTGGGAAAGTAGACAAGAGGGCAGAAGAGAAAGAAGGAGTAAGCAAGGGATTATCTGAACTTGGTCTCTCGGTTTGGGGGATGGGATTAGTTTTCCATAGCTGGATTTCTCCCCAGCTGTTTAGAAAAGAGAAAAAAAAATAAGAAAAAAGAAAAGAAAAAGAGAAAAGAGAGAGAGAGAAAAGGGGGAAGCCTCACCCGCCTGCTTCTATTCTGCGTGTCTTTGTTCCCAAGCACAATGCTGGGTCACCAAACTTACCACCTGTTGGCTCATATTGTTACTGTTGCTTCTGACAGTTTCATGCTGCTAGTCCCACCTGTCCATCCTGTGAGCCCTGGCTGGGGGCTCTACTGTGTGGCTGACGTTCCCACCATTCTCTGTGTCTTCCCCGACAGTCCACCTGGATCCCAGCGGTGGGGAGGTGGTCTCTGTGCCATCCCATGCTGCTCGCCTGGATCCCAGCAGCCACGATGGGAGGGGCCGGTCCCTGGGCCTTCTCGCGGTGCTGTTCTCCTAGATCCTAGCAGCTGCCAGTCTCTCTCTGGGCCTTCCCGCACTCTTCACCTAGATACGGGCAGCCGCAATCCCTCTGAATATTTTGTAATACCTCTTTGGCCACAATACTTTATCTGTAAGATAAAACCCTGGCACTGCAATTGCTAAGGTGATACACACATTTTTTACCTTAAAACTTAGCTTCAAATTTCTATCCCAGACAGCTCTTTAGCCTCCAGCCAAGATGGTGGAGAGCAGCAAGGGGCTGGGCATGGTCCCAAGAACGAGTGGATTTTGCCAGAGATCAGAGCATCAACACCACCCACATGGGGTAAGCGCTCGGGGTTTCATAGCTGTGATTATAGAACACCTTAAATTAAGGAGCAATGCAGGAAATTTGAAGGTGCGAATTACTGATGGCAACCAAAAATTTCAAAATGTGAAAAAGAGGTGGTACCAGTAGTACAAACAGAAGATAATGTTCAATGTGGAACTCAGCAGAATATCCCAACTGTAGTAGGGAAATTGCAGTTATATCTTCCAGTGCTGGAAATGTACAGTAATCTAAAAGAACAGATGAGTGCAAAAAGGTATTATTCTACCTTAAAAACAATGCAACAACTAGAGAAAGTACACTTTCCCCAGGGAGGTCGATACTGGTTTTGTCAGCTAATGTTATAAAGTCTTCCTAAACTCTTCAAAGATATTAAAGAAATCCCCATGTCTTATCTCAAAGACTTTTGGGAGCATTTGAAAACATTCTGACAAGACAGGTGAAAGAGCAACAAAACTGCTCCAACAACAGAAAACCTTCAGTGTTGCTCTGCAAAAGCAAAATAATGTGAAATTTGGGAAGAATATGTATATAAATCATGATAGAATCCTAGAAGAAAGAAATGAAATTGTACTGAAACCTGTCCTTGAGGAAGAGGAGAAGGTCTTAAAAATTTAGGATCTTGTTGATTTTACTCCTGCTTACTGGTGTTTGCATATTTACTCTTTTTTTTTTTTTTTTTTTGGGTACCGGGGGTCGACCTCAGGACCTCACGCGCCAGCAGACGCCCATGCCGCTGAGCGATATCACCGGTCCTTTTTTTGTATGTGGGTTCCGGGAGTCGAACTCGGGCCCTCATGCTTGCCAGGCAGGCACTTATGCCGCTGAGCCATCTCACTGGCCCTTTTTTTTTTTTTTTCTGAGACGGTCTCATGATGCAGTTCAGGCTGGCCTTGAACTCACTTTGTAGTCCAGGCTGGCCTCGAACTCGCAGTGATCCTCCTGCCTCAGCCTCCCAAGTGCTGGGATTACAAGCGTGTGTCACCATGCCCAGCTCTGCATATTTATTCTTATTTCAGTACTGAAGAAACATTTGAAAACTCTTACCAGACACAAAGAAACACCCAAGACTAGTATTGCAACCCCAGTCAAGTATGCATGAAACAGTTGATGGCTATAAAAGATATTCCATTCAAAATGTGGGGTTCTTTGTGTGGATCACATCTGACATGTGGTACAAAAGTTAGTAACCAGGGCGTACCTTGATGAACTCTGGAATGTAATCCTCTCAAAGATAACTGCTGACCTTAGAGATCATTCATCTTATTACACGGATCCAGATCTTGTCTTAGAGCTAAAGAATAACATTGTAATTTGTGAGCTTATGGTTTTCCAATTAACTGACCTTTTTTTTTTTTTTTTGACCTTTTATTTGAAATAAGAGATCAATACCGCTTAAGAAATGGGCTGGTGCCAGGCATGGTGGTGCATGAGGCCAGCCTGGACTACATAGTGAGACCCTGTCTCAAAAAACCAATAAAAGTAAGTAAATTTAAAAAAAAAGCACAGAAAATATACTGATGAGGAATTAAGTAATAAATAGTAATAAATATCATTTGATTGGGTTTTAAATAATTGAACACTATTGTACATATGGAAAAATGTGGTAATTTTTTCAATATTGGGCAAAAGGCAAAACTATAATATATAAATCAATAAAAAAGTACATTAAACTGATTGTAAATATATTAGAAAAACATAAGCTTCTATTTATAAAGATTTTTTCTTTTTTTTTAGTATATGATTTTGGAGTACAATCTTGTCTGATATGTGAGATGTGAGTATTTCACTGTCATTTTCTCACTTAACTCTTATTTTCACCTTAATGTGATTTAAGTAGACTAAAAATTTTAATTCTGCTCATTCTGAGGGGGCAATATACAAATCTTTAAAGCTCCCTGAAATCAAACTAACTCGGTAAGAGTATGAATTATTTGTTCTGCTTGGTTTCACTTAATTGTTCTGAATCTGAAGAAAATGTTTTGGATTTTCTAAGGGTGCAATGTTGCTTCTGCTCATCGAAGTTGATGGTCTGTCAACACTGCTTGTAGCTGACCCCAAATTAGATTGGTTTGGTTGGGTTTGGTTTAAATTGAGAGAGGACAGTTAATGGGGGCTAATGGGTGTGGTAGATTGAAGATTGCTACATGTACAGCTGGTGCAAGAGCAGATGTGTTCTTCCTGCACACAGAACTTACCACAGGCTGGGCTTAGTGGCGCACACCTGTAATCCCAGCACTCAGGAAACTGAGGCAGGAGGATTGCCTCAAGTTTGAGGCCAGCCTGGGCTACATAGTGAGTTCAAGGCCAGCCTGGCTGGACTACACAGCAAGACCCTGTCTAAAAAAAAACCAAAAAACAAAAAAAAAAAGGAAAGAAAAAAATTACCACAGGACCCAGGCTACTTTCTTCAGACAGTGGATCTCACTGCTATATCACTGTGGAAACAGACCGAAGCAATTGAAGTCTGAGGACTCTAAAGCAAATGTATGTTTTCCTTTGTGTAAATCAAGGGAATCCAAATGACAATGTAAATCTGATCCTTATTTTCTCTTCGCTGTATTTATGTTACCTACTCCTTTTGCATCTTCAGGATTTATACCTATGAGAAAACTGTACCTAATTCCGTGAAGTAAGTGTTAAGAACATGTTTACATCCGGTGACTTGGTGATGAATTATTAAATGCTGAGCAAGTTGTTGAAAAAAAAATTTCCATCCTTGAGGCTTTAAGGTGAAGCAAGAAATTCTGCACAGCTGCATAAACAACCATAAATGACTGTCGGGCGATAACAAGCAGTGTTCATGTCCAAGGTACAGGATGATAATCCCTGGAAGGTATAACCATAACATGAGCTCTGGAGAAGAAAATGGATCTAATCAACCAAAGAAAGAAGGTGTCAACCAACTGCAGGTGGCCCTTCCAAATCTAGAACAGGGGCCTCAGAGAGCAAGACTTTGGCAGCATTCATCTCTCACTACCCAGGGGAGAGAGATACTTTACCTGATGGACAGGCATCAGAGAAGCACACTCAACCAGGTTTCTCCAAGGTGGAGGTGAAATTTCCTCCCATACAATTCCGCTCCTTTTAATTCTGGGTCCTTGCGCACCAAACGGTCACTACAGGAGATTAGGGCATGGCAAAACTGGCTGGGGCATTAGGCATGACCTGTATTCACAAGACCCCAGACAAATGCACAGAACAGTTCCCAAACCCTGCACATGGACCTCTTGTAAGAACTCGAGCAGGTTCTCAATAGGAAGGCCTAGACCTGACGTCAGTCCGAGGCGTGGGATCCTCTCAGGACCCTCATGTAGAAGTTCTCACAGGTTTCCTCGAGATTTGAACACCATAAAAGGACACAGACGCCAAGAAGCACTTGCTATCCTGGCTTTCCTCAGGACAGCCCACCCTGCTTCCTCCAAGATGTTCTTTTATCTTGCTTTTTCCTCTTTTACTCGGCCCATGCTCACTCTGTAGAGCCAGTTTCTCCCTCACTCTTCACTTTAACTTTTTCAAACAAACTTTGCCACTGTTTTTTGCTTGTTTCTTTCAACTTGAGATGAGGAAAACCTGCAATCTATCTCTAGAAGGAGTGGCGAGCAACCTAAAACCCGGTAACATTGATTTGGTGAGCCACTTTTAGCAGGAGACTACCCGGTAACAGTTACTGATTTCTCCTCTTGACACCTGGATCTTCGGGAGAGGATGTGGTGGGTTAGAGGTAGCTATAGATTGTCTGTCATCCCTCCCATTTAGAGGTGAAGGTCTCTGTCTTTAGAGACTTGGTGGGCATTGTAGCTGCTTTGATGCGTGGAATCCAGTGGAAATGCTGCTGGGCCCATCTCCAGGCCTAATCCTAACCCTAACCACTTCTACTTTCTGTCTCTGGAACATTTGCTCCTCAAAAAGCCAGAAGTGCTGGGTATGGCAATGCACACCTGTAATCCCAGCACTTGGGAGGCTGAGGCAAGAAGCTCGCCATGAGTTTGAGGCCAGCCTGGGCTACATAATGAGTTCGAGGCCACCCCGACCCACATAGCAAGACCCTGTCTAAAAAAAAAAAAAAAGCCAGAAGCATGCAGGTGTGGCTGTCCTAAAACCATCATGCTACAAGGAAGTCCAAGCTAGCCATGGGGTGTGGGATGGGGGAAGATAGGGAGAGAGACAGAGGCAGAAACAGAGACAAACAGACTCTGAGAGACTCAGCTGTTAGGGCCAAACCACCCAGGCACCAGTCATGCCACTAGAGAAGCTATCTTGGCCATTCCAGCAGATGTGACAATGGCAGCCAAAAGCCAGGCCTAAGGCCCAGACATATGACTGCCCTTAAGCAATCTGAATCATCTTCACCCATTTCAGCTGAAGCCACATTCTCCTTTTTTTTTTCTTTTTTTTTTTGAGACAGGGTCTAACTAGGTAATTCAGCCTGGCCTCAAACTCACAGTGATCCTCCTGCCTCAGCCTCCCGAGGGCTGGGACTACAGGCCTGTGCCACCACGCCTGGCTATGAAACTTCTCTGGTGAAACAGGGATAAGTCATTTTCATGGAGCCTGCTCAAATTCCTGACCTTCAAACTCATGACCCTAGCAAAATGTTTATTGTTTTAAGCCACCACATTTGGAGATGTGGTGCAGCAACAGGAAATTAGAACAGGGCATTTCTGTGATCCCTGGGAGGATTGATCTCCTCATTACAGAAACACATGGGCACGCCAGTCCACACGGCTGTTTCTGTCGGTCTGGCCGACGTGAGTCAGTCCCCAATAATTTGCCCACGCTGAATGTGCTGGCAAAATGTATTTTCTGCACTAGAGATGTTGAGGACCGAAGGGCCAGGCTTGACCAATCTGCCCACCTCCCTCACTGTCTCCTCTTCCCTTTATTTTAGGTCAAATAACCCACATCAGGAAGCTGGGAAGACAAGTGCCACAAAAATGTTTACCCCAGATGTAGCCACCGCTCATTACGACTCCTGGCACCAGCCCTGTGCCTGGCACTGGGGAACACAGGAGAGAGAGACGTGGACCCAGCCCTTGGAACTTCGTAGCCCAGTCACTACGCCACATAAACAGGTAATGATAAGAAAATGACACGTGAAGTGACAAATATGTGCATGGAACCACAGCAAGAGCACCCACCCCAGGTACTCCACATAAGAACGGCAGGATAGATACCGTCTCATCATTCTCCGGGCCCACATCTTTGGAAGACAGCAATCTTACATGCATTTACATATAAATTTAACATATGTTCATATTTCATTTTTCTATCACTTTTTTTGCATCGAACACAGTGCCACATGCATGCTAAGCAATTGCTGTGCCACTGAGCTACACCCCCAGACCCTCCAGCATTCTTTTTTTTTTTTTTTTGTGGGTACTGGGGGTCGAACTCAGGACCTCACGTGCCAGCAGGCGCCCGTGCCGCTGAGCGATATCACCGGCCCTTTTTTCGTATGTGGGTACCGGGAGTCGAACTCAGGACCTAGCACTTGCCAGGCAGGCGCTTATGCCGCTGAGCTATCTCACTGGCCCCCCTCCAGCATTCTTAACATTATTTTTGTTAGGAAAGAGAAAGATAACTGGCATTTCCCTTAAGTGTTACAATGTTCCCTAAGTTTTTTTTTTTTTAATGTGGGTACCGGGAGTCAAACTCAGGACCTCGTGTTTGCCAGCAGGCGCTTGTGCCGCTGAGCGATATCACCGGCCCTTTTTTTCCTTTATGTGGGTACCGGGAGTCGAACTCCGGACCTCGCACTTGCCAGGCAGGCGCTTATGCTGCTGAGCCATATCGCCGGCACCCCCCCAGTTGATTTTATTATTTTTATATATGATAACGCAGGAGGGCTTTGTGTGTGCATGTGATTTTTGTCATTGTTGTTGCTTGTTTTGTGTTTATTTGTGTCATGCTGGCGATCAAGCTCAGGGACTTGTGTGTGCTAGACAAGGCCTCTACCACTGAGCAACACCCCCTGGCTCCATGGGTTTTAGCAAATGAAGGTGCAGAGGACACTGTAATTGGCTGAGCCTACACCCATTCCATTCTTCCCCCATCTGGTAGCTGCCTGGTTTGGATGGAAGGGACCCCAACCCCAGCTTTAGGAGTGGATTAAGGATTGCTACAGACGGCGCAGAGGCTGCCTGAGGCTAAGCTCATTAAAGTGTGTCCGTCTTGCTCCTTGATATTATGATGTTGTGATGGGTTCAAGCAGAGGCAACTAAGCCAGGCCAAGCCGGTCAGTCCGCTTCAGCACAGGAGCCAAGAGAATTGCAGAAAAACAAAACTGTACCTTTGATAGCTTCATCAGTTTGGCTACAGTTCAAATGTGTTTTGTCCCCCAAAGGTTCCTGTGCTTGAAGCCTAGTCCCCAACATAATGGTAGAAGAGACCTTTAAGAGGCGGAACCTTGTGGGAAGGGACTGGGTCATGATCGCACCCGTGAAAGGCTTAATGCAAGTCTTGTGGGAATGGATTACATTTTTTTCTCTGAGATCAGGTTGTTATAAAAGAGGAAGCCTGGCCTCTTGCTTTGTCTCTGACCATGCGACCTCTCTCTTTGCACACACACCCTGTGCCTTCTGCTTCTCTGTCATGTGATGACATGGGCAAGAGGCCCTTGCCGGATACTGACACCATACAGTCTGGATGTCCACCCACCAGAATCACAAGCCGCTTTGCTCTTTAAGTTACCCAGTGTCAGATAATTGCATTGTAGCAACACAAAGTGGATTAAGATAGCAAACCATTACTGAGGCGTGGCGGTGTTGCAATTATGATACCTGAGGATGTGAAAGTAGCTTTGCAACTGGGTAATGGGCAGAGGGTGGAAGAGTTTGGAGGAACAGGTGAGGAAAGGTTTGTATTGTTGAAAATGAAGCATTGTGGGCAATTCACGTAAGGGCTCAGAAGACTAAGAAACTAGGAAGGAGCTTGAATGTGGCGGAAATGCAGACAGTACAGGCCATGCTGACTAAGTCTCAAATGGAAACGAGGAATATCTTATTGGAAACTGGAGAATAAGCCATGCTTATTATGAAATAGCAAAGAAAACAGTTTAATTGCAACCATGCCCTAGGTCTCTGTGGAAGGCCAAATTTAAGGGTGATGATTTGGGGTATCTGGTGAAATAAATTTCTAAGCAAAATACAGAAGTGGCTTGGGAGGTTTTTAAACTTCACACAGTAAGATTCAGGAGCAAAGGCAATGACCTAGAGGCAGAATTTACTTTCTAAAAATTTATTTGTTTATTGCAGTGCTAGAGAGCAACCCAGGGCCTTGCACATGTAATTAAGAAGAAAACAGTGTGAAAGTTTGGGAAAGTTTCATGTAAAGAGCCAAGGAAAAATGTTCAAGGGTACCGCAGAGCCACCACTTGCTAAGCAGCTTAGCACAGATAAAAGGGAGGTGGGTGCTGTGTATCCAGGCACTGGGAGAGGCCCAGAGCACATCCCAGAAATCTTCTAGGTTGTCCCTTCTATCCTAGGCCCAGAGACCTTGGAGGGCAGAATGGTTTCAAGGAACCAGCACCCCATGCCCCAAGCAGGAACTGCTGCACAGGGCCACCTGAGGCCCTTGCACTTGGCCACCCAGCTGCTGCTCAAATGGACCCAAGGGTGGTGGCATGTGGTCCTGCTCTAGAGGGTGCAAGCTGTAGGCCATGGCAGAATCCACATGGTGCCAAGCTGTAGGCACACAGAATCCAAGAGGTATGGGGCATGGCATATCCCACCAAGGTAAAAAAAAAAAAAAAAAGCCTAGGTAGCCAGACAGAAGTTTGGCATGGGGACAGAACCACCAGCAACTCTATGAAATGGCTAGCGGAGCTACAACCGGGACCCAGAAAGGCAGAGGAACCAGTGCACGCCACCCTTCTGAGAAAGCTGTGGATACCTGCATGCAACCAGAGGGAGCCGTCATACCGGCTGCATCAGCAAAGCCATGGGGACAGGGCTGCCCCAGGCCCTGGCACCCCACCCCCTGGTCCTGTGTCCACGGGGGCAGGACTTAGAGTGTTAAGATTTAACTTCTGTCCTGATGGGTTTCAGTCTTGCTGGGGGGGCCTATGACTCCTTTCATTTGGCCCATTCCTCCCTTTTGGAATAGGAATGTTTATCCTCTCTGTCTTGTCAATGTGTCTTGGAAACAGATCACTTGGTTTTTATTTTACAAGGTTACAGCTAGGAGGTTGCCTTGAGTCTCAGATGAAACTTTGGTTTTCAGACTTTCAAGTTGGTGTTCAAACTATTTAAGACTTTTGGGACTGCTGGCATGGAATTAATACACTGTGAGAAGGACATGAGCTTTGGGGTCACAGGTAGAATGCTGTGGTTTAGATAGGGCTTATCCCTTCAAAGCTTTATATGATGGAAGCTTGGTCCCCAGCTTAACAGTCTTGAAAGAGATGGGGCCTCGTAGAAGGAGTTTGAGTCAAGACTGCCCTAGTGAAGGGATTAACATTTGTCTCACAAAAAATAGATTAGTTCCCACCAAAGTGAGCTGTAATACAAGAGCAAGACTGGCCCCTTCCCAGTCTCTCGCGTCCTCTTGCACCATGTAACCTCTCTGGAACACATGCCTGCTGGATGATGCCATCAGTCATGGCATACATCGTGACACAGCCAGAAGACCTGCTCCAGAGGCTTCCAAAAAGGGCTGATAGTCTCAGACTTTTTGCTTCCAAAACTGCCAGCTAAATAAAGCTCTTTCCTTGTAAAGTATCCAGTCTCAGGCACAGTACTGTGTTACAGTAACCTAAAACTGATTAAGACAATCAAAGCAAATTAAGATAATTAGAGCAAATTACACCTGAAGGACACTCAACTATTGGCGTTCCTGTTCTATGAGCCAATAAAGCTGCTTTAGCTTTTAGGCCAGTTTGAATGACAACCAAACAAATTCTTTCTGGTGCTAAGTGGGTCACTAAAACACATCCTCTTCCTCGGTAGCGCTATTACCTAGGTTTTACAGATGTACAAGGTCTGCTTTTTATTAACTCACACCAGCCACACATAGTAGGGAAATTTAATGTGTTTCCCACGGGGCAGCTCAGGTTCCTGTGACCCATCATCTTAAATTGCTGCCCTGGGCTCTCCTTTAAAAGACCACACATTCCTGGCTTTCTCCTGCTTCCTCTTCCTCCTCCTAAGGCCATCTTGAATTTCTTCAGTGCTTCTGCTGTAGAGCTAGCTAATCCTGAGCAAATCTCCAGAGAAACCCTCAACCTGCCCCAGTGCATTCATGGTTCCAGAAGCTGAACCAAGTGGGGGACTCTACAGGACAGGTTTCTTGGTCTAGGGAAGCCTGGTCCATAGGAAGTGATTTCTTAACCATCTATCAGGTACCTTGTGATCCACTCCAACTCTTCAAAACCTGAGCCAATAGGACAGCAGGAGAGATGCAGCCACCAGGGCAAGCACAGAGGATGGAGCCCTGGCTGCTGTCGACTTTGTCCTCCAAACCTTCGGCGTCATTTTCTCCCTCATCCTCAGCGCCCAGCCAGGCTTTCTGCAGAGCGTGGCTGAGATCTGGCTCTCCATCCAGGCCTGCGCAGCGCAAGAGCAGCTCCTTCTGCTCATGGTCTATGATTTTGCTTTCACTTTCTGAGAAGCAGTATCTCCGCCCCCCAATACCCCCACACACCCCTGCAAGGGGAAATTTGCCTTGCAAATTGGTCAGAAGCCTCTGGGCTCATCCTGAAGTTATTTCCTTTGGAAGAAGTCACTGCAGACTTGAACAATGACTCCACATCCTTCTGCCGTCGTCTTCCCAAGACCGCTCCCTAGTTGCCCTCCTGATCCATACTCATGGGCTTGTTTATTTCCGTTTATTTCAGTTCCAAGGGCTCTGCACTTTGCACATTCTCCCACAAACTTCTAATTTATGAGCATAGCCTCGGTGGGTCCCCAGCTAAGTTCCAGAATCTTTTACTTTTCATCCTAACGTTCTGTGTGCCAGTGCCCACCTTCACCCCCCAGGTCACCGATGTCCTCCCACAGTTACCTGGAGCTCATGCAGACGCAGAGCATAACCTTGCGCGAAGAGCTTGAATAAGAAGCTCAGCCACGAGACCCTGGGAAGCTCCTTCCAGCTCCGCAGCCGCCGCCGGTCTCCGGAACCGGCTCCAGGTCCCTCGGCTGCCTCGTCGGCGGGGAGGGCGGCAGGGATCGCGGCCTTGGCTCTGGCCCCGAATGGGCAGAGGCCACGTACAGCCAGCCGGGTGCCCAGCAGCGCCCACCGCAGCCTCGCGCAGCCCAGCGCAGCCATGGATCGTGCTCAAGGGGCTGCACCTTGGGATCCCGAATTGGGGCGCTTGGACCGGCTCGGGAGTTAAACAGAGGGGCGGGACCAAAGGGGGGGAATGACTCATGGGACGGGCGGAGAAAAGGTCGGCCAGCCCCTTTGCTGCTCACTTTCAGCCACCGGCCACCAAAGTAGAACCTAGCAGACAGGCAGAAGCCACCCTCTGGGCCTAGAAGCGGGCCAAGGCGGCGGGGAGACCCAGGCGCAGCGGGTCCCCAACGCGCGCTCGCGCGGACTCAGAGGGAAACTGCACTGGCGCTGCACCCGGGCGGAAGCACAGGCATCGCCAACCAGGCCCCACAGGCCCCACCCAGTGAGCCCGGCCTCGCGTGGCCTACGGAGCGCGGTCGCCGAGGGGCCCTCACCTCCCCGAGGGGCCTGCAGCCTGCTGCCGAGGCTGAAGTCCGGGCGGGCTCTTCCTGGCGGTCTCCCAGAGTGATCCCAGAGTGACCGAGCTGGCGCCGAAACGGCCTGGCAGCCAGGGTCAGGAAGCGAACAAACTTAAATATTAGTGGAGTTTTAGCATGCTGACCTCCCCACCCCAAGTGGCTAAGGCAGGATCTTTCAAACTGCAAGTTGACGCCAGGTTTAATGGGTCGTGACCAGAATTTTTTTTTTTTTTTAAAGGAGAGGTTTGTTTTGACTCACAGTTTTGGAAATCGCAGTACTTCCATAGTCAGCTGGTCCACATAATAAAGTGAATAGAATGCTGCTCATCGCTGTGCACGCCTGTGATCTCAGCAGTCTGGGAGGCTGAAGCAGAAGGGTACAAGTTCAAGCCAAGCCTGGGCAACTCAGTGACTTAGAGACCCTATCTCAGGAAAGGGAGAGGAAGGCTGGGAATGTAGGTCAGTAGAACGCCCTGGATTCAATTCCCAGTCCCACAAAAACAAAACAACAATGAAAATAAAATGAATAGAATAGTATAGAAAACACATCACAAGAAGAAAAAAGTAGTTTCATGAATCCCTTGTTTTATATTTAACGGTTCCTCAAATTGGGTCGCAGATGCCCTACCTTTCTAATGAAAATATGTACTTTAGCATAATGTAGCCCTCTGTGCTTCTCAGTAGCTGCTCTAGGGGAATACAGGAAGCAATCTTTATGTTTATCCACGTGATACTACAAACGGCAAGGTGTATACACGTGTGTCAAAGTGTGAATTGGTGTGTATTACATATCTTATGTGCTGTGTTACATTTTTGTGTATTTAGAATTTGTTTCATTAAATGTTTTCTTTTGATTTTTCTTGTAGAATTGGCCCAGTTCAGCCAGGCGTAGTGGCACATGCCTGTAATTCCAGCACTCAGGAGGCTGAGGTAGGAAGATCACCAAGAATTTGAAGCTAGCCTGGGCCACATTAGGGAGTTCAAAGCCAGCCTGCACTACATAGCAAGACCCTGTCTCAAAACAAATAAACAAACAAAAAAAAGATTGATACTGAATCCTCAACACAAATGAAGCCAGAAATGGTCACATTTTACAACAAAATGAAAGGCAGAGTAGACATTGTTAACAAGTAATGCGGCAACTATGATGTCACTCAAAACACAAAGCGATGGCCAATGGTTGTGTTTTACTCGATCCTAAACATGTAAGGCATAGTTTCATAGTTTACAAAGAAAATAACAAGCACAAAATATCATGGGGAAATTTTCTTAGAGGATTGGAACTGGAATTGATAAAATATCAATCACAACAGAGAAAAAACAGTGTATGTCTGCCCCAAGAACTCCACAAAAGAATTCTGGAGCAGACTGGTGAACAGACAGGTGAAACATGAAAAGAACCTTGTAAGAAAACAGGAAGACCAGCAAGGTGCCAAGTATATCCTACCAAAGAAGACAGGGAAACAAAACACTTGTGCTAGCAGTGTAAGCGAACCTTGTGTATGGAACGTGCTGTTCCCATGTGTGAAGACTGCCTTAGGTGTGATAATTGAAGCAAAGATTATTTCCGTGGTAGAGTTTTGTTTGCACTTTCATTGAAGTTCACATAGGAATTTATTTCTGCTGTTATTCTTTAGATCTTGTGAGCAGGTAAACATTTGGTATTGAAAATGTTGATGCTTATTCTATACATACTAAAATTTTAATATTTTATTGGTATTTTATTTTCCTGTTAAGTATACATTGTTTAATCTAATAAAACTCATAAAATTAAAACTAATAATTCATCAATAGAAATACTCCTAAAAAATAAACATGGGTGTTACCCGCATAACGTGCCTTTTCTAAAATTTGCCACGATACCCCCAGGGCTACTGTATAGTTTTTGAGAAGTTAAAAAATGTAAAATAAACACAAGGTCAAAGATTATTTAACCTATAAATAAAAGAGCCAGCAGGATTGTAAAACACTTCTAAGAGCACTTGAAAAATTTATTTATAGCCAGCCAGAAGGGAAAGGGCTACTAAATTGGAACAAGTAGACTAACAGCCAATGTGGCCGGCTGTGGTTTCTTCTTCATCCTGGGATTCATAGAATCCATAATTCAATTCATTTCTTGGTATTTATATTTTTAAAGAATATTTTTTAAAAATTTCTGCGCACATTGGTACATGCCTGTAATCCTAGCTACTCAGGAAGCTGAGGCAGGAGGATTGCAAGTTTAAGCCCAGCCTAGGTAATTTACTGAGACCCTATCTCAAAATAAAATTTAAAAAACAGCCAGGAACCAGGCATGGTGATGCACACCTGTAATCTCAGTACCCTGGGAGGCTGAGCCAGGAGGATTGCAAGTTAGAGTCTAACCTGAGGAACTCAGTGACTTAGTGATACTCTGTCTCAAAATAAAAAATAAAAAGAGGCTACGGATGTAGTTCAGTGTGAAGGCCTTGGGTTCAATCCCTGGTATGGCAAACAAAAAAAGGGCCAGGGATATATCTCAGTGGCAAAATGCCCTTCGGTTCAATCCCCAGTACCTGAAGAAAAAAAAGTTCTTACTGATCCTTTCTTATTTTCTAATATGTGCATTGATAGCTATACCTTTTCATGTGGATATATCTAGCCATATTTAATCATCATTTCTCTTGTCATTCATTTCCAGTTTGTAATTTTCATTCTGGTTGAATCTAAGAGTCATATAGAAAGGTGATCTTATTTAAATAGAAATAGGTAGTTTGTCAAGTTAATGTTGAACCTCAAACTTCTAGAAAAAGAAGAGCAGGCCAAGCCCAAAGCTCATACAAGGGAGGAAATTATAAAGCAGAGCAGTGGGCTGGGGATCTACCTCAGTGGCACAGCACCTGCTTGGCAAGTGCAAGGTCCTGAGTTTGATTCCCAGTACCTCCCCCAAAAAAAACCAGAGCAGAAATAAATGCATTGGAGACTAAGAAAACAATACAAAGAATCAATGAATCAAAGAGTTGATTTGAAAGATTAAATAAAATCCACAGCTGAATTAAGAAGATATAAAAATCCTAAATAAACCAATATCAATCAATGAAATCAAAGAGGAAATTAAAAACCTACCAACAAAGAAAAGCCCAGGCCCTGATGGATTCACTGCTGAACTCTACAAGAAATTTAGAGAAGATTTAATACCAATGCTCCCCAAACTCTTTAATGCAATTGAAAGGGAAGCAATACTCCCAAATTCATTCCTGGAAGCAAGCATTACCTTGATACCAAAACCAGAGAAGGACCCAACTAAGAAAGAGAACTACAGGCCAATCTCCCTAATGAACATAGACGCAAAAATCCTCAATAAGATACTGGCAAACAGAATGCAGCAAATCATCAAGAAGATTATACACCATGACCAAGTTGGATTCATCAACCACCCCAAGTAGGGATGGTTCAACATATGTAAATCAGTAAATGTAATACACCATATTAACAGAGCCAAGGACAAAAACCATATGATCATCTCAATAGACGCAGAAAAAGCATTTGACAAAGTCCAGCACTCATTCATGGTAAAAACCTTACAGAAAATTGGAGTAGATGGTCTTTATCTCAATCTGATAAAAGCCATCTATGACAAACCAACAGCCAACATCATATGAAATGGACAAAAACTGAAAGCTTTCACTCTAAAATCAGAACAAGACAAGGATGTCCATTGTCTCCACTCTCCTTCAACATAGTGCTGGAAACATTAGCCAGAGCAATTAGACAAGAGAGAGAAATGAAAGGAATAACAATAGGAAAGGAAGAAGTTAAATTATCATTATTAGCAGATGGCATGATACTCTACATAGAAGATCCCAAAAACTCCACCAAAAGACTGCTAGATTTAATAAGCAAATTCAGTAGCAGAGCTGGATACGAAGTCAACACTCAAAAATCAATAGCATTCCTCTACACAAACAAAAAACTCACAGAGCAATTATGCTTTCACAATAGCATCGAAAAAAATGAAATACCTAGGAATCAATCTAACGAGTAAGTAAAAGACCTCTACATTGAAAACTACAGTACTCTACAAAAGGAGATTGAAGAAGATATCAGAAAATGGAAAGATAGCCCTTGCTCTTGGGTAGGAAGAACCAATATAGTGAAAATGGCTACACTTCCAAAACTGTTATGCAGATTTAATGCAATTCTGATCAAAATTCCAACAGCATATCTCACAGAATTAGAGAAAAGAACACTACAATTCATTTGGAACCAAAAGAGACCTAGAATAGCAAAGGCAATTTTGGGAAACAAAGGCAAGGCATGGGGCATCATGATCCCTGACTTGAAATTATACTATATAGCTACTGTGATAAGAACAACATGGTACTGGCAAAAAAAAAAAAAAAAAAAAAAAAGACCTGAGGATCAGTGGAACAGATTAGAAGATGCAGAAACAACTCCAGACATACTTAGCCACTTTATCTTTGACAAGGGTGCCAAACACATTCACTGGAAGGAAGATAGCCTCTTTCACAAATGGTGCTGGAAAACCTGGCTTTGCACATGCTGAAGATTAAAATTGGACCCATATCTTTCACCATGCACTAAACTAAATTTGAAATGGATCAAAGATCTAAATATTAAAACAGAAACATTAAATCTGCTGCAAGAAAAAATAGGTAAAACTCTTGAAGATGTTGGCATAGGCAAAGCCTTTATGAATAAAACTCCAATAGCACAGGAACTATCACAAAGAATCAACAACTGGGATCTCATCTTATTAAAAAGTTTTTGCACAGCAAGAGAAACCACCAACAGAGTGAAGAGACAACCCACAACGTGGGGAAAAATGTTTGCCATCTGTTCCTCAGACAAAGGACTAATATCTAGAGTATATAAAGAACTCAAAAAAATCCGACCCCCCAAATTTAAAGACCCAATCCAAAAATGGGCATCTGAGATGAACACACACTTCTCAGATGAAGAAATACAAATGGCAAATAAATATATGAAAAAATGGTCAACATCACTGGTCATTCGAGAGATGCAAATTAAAACAACACTGAGATTCCACTTCACACTAGAAAAAATGGCTATCATCAAGAAATCAACCAATAACAAATGCTTATGGGGCTGTGGGGAAAAAGGAACCCTTCTCCACTGTTGGTGGGAGTGTAGACTGGTGCAACCACTGTGGAAATATCAGTGTGGCGATTCCTCAAAAAACTAGGATTGGAGGTCCCATTTGACCCAGCCATTCCCTTCCTGGGTATCTTCCCAAAAGAATTAAAAACATCATACCACAGTGATATATGCACACCTATGTTCAGGCATAGTGGCACCGTTTGTAATAGCCAAATCTTGGAAACAGCCCAAGTGCCCATCAACTGGTGAATGGATAAAGATGTGGTTTTTTTGTACAATAGAGTACTACTCTGCCATAAAGAAGGATAAGCTCAAGACATTTCTAGGAAAATTGATGCACCTTAAGTCCATACTCTTAAGCAAAATAAGTCAGACGCACATGTGTAAATGCTGCATTGTTTCTCTGGTGTGAGAAAGCAAAAGTGTAAATATGGACCAAAATGTATAATAGGTATTGTGAAATAGGAAGAAAATGTGCAAATGGAGAGGGGAACAATAAAGAGGGGAGGGGGAAAGAAAAGAAGGGAAATGTAAAAAAAAATGAGAAAAGAAGGAAAACATGGAAACAAAACTTTTGTAAATGGGGAGGGGAGGAGGAGTTGAAGGGAGGGTAGGGGAATGGGGAAAAAAAACCAAGTTATATCATGTACAGATACAAATTCTCTATGATGAATGTGATCATTATGTATATCTAAAATGTACCAATAAAATCTGAGAAAAAAGAAATAGATTATTTGTTTTGAAGGGGGTCATTCCTTTGTTATTAATTTATAATGTTACTGTATTACATTGTGGTATGTACATAATGTGTTTTATAAAATTATTGAAATTCTTTTGATGGTCTAGAACTTTATTTTTCTGAATGTTCCAAGTATATCTTTTTAAAAATATGTAATCTCTACTTATTAATTTTGTTTTAAAATCCTCTATAACTTTACTTATGTTTGTCTATTTGATTTAGCTTCTGAAAGAGGCCTAGTCAAGGAGTCCCAAAATATTATGGGATTACAAGCATGCACCCACCATGCCTGGCTTGCTACAGAGCTTTCAAACTTTTAGATCATGTAGTTCTTGAACAAGCAATGCTATTTCTACAGATTTGTTGTACACATGTGCACATTTGTAAAGTCACAAATATAGACTGTGTATATATCCACTGTTTGTACACATCCATTATTTGTACATATCAAGAAAATTTTGGGGGCCAGTGATATAGCTCAGCGGCATAAGTGCCTGCCTGGCAAGTGCGAGGTCCTGAGTTCGACTCCCCGTATCTGCATGTAAAAAAAAAAAAAGAAAATTTTGGAAACAACGTAAATGCACACCAGTAGATGAATAATTAATCCATACATTGGAATCATTTATAGCTTTAAAAAAGAATACCAGGGCCGGTGAGACGGCTCAGCGGCTTAAGCGCCTGCCTTGCAAGCGCGAAGGCCCGAGTTCGACTCCCGGAACCCACATACGAAAAAGGGGCCGGTGATATCGCTCAGCGGCACGGGTGCCTGTTGGCACGCGAGGTCCTGAGGTCGTCCCCCCGGTACCCAAAAAAAAAAAAAAAAAAAAAAAAAAAGAATACCATTCAGCCCCGAACACGGTGATATAAAACAACTTTAAGACAAAGATTTTAAATAAAAAATATAAGATGCATAACATGGTGGCACACATCTATAATCCCAGCACTCGGAAGGCTGAGACAGGAGGATTGCTATGAGTTTGAGGCCAGGCTGGGTTCCATAGTGAGTTCATAGCTTGAACTATATAGCGAGACCCTGTCCCAAAAACAAAACAAAAAATCCCAGATGTAGAACAGTGTTTTGGTGGGCTACCAGTGCTTGCATATGTATAGAATATTTCTGCAAGGGTACATAAGAGCTGCTTCTGGGACAGAGGGGCCAGACACACGTCTTCACAGCATGACTTGTGAACTCCGAGTTTTGTGACAGGTGCATGTAATATCTGGGTTTTTTTAAGTGGCTTATTCAAAGTCCATGCTGTGAGGACATCTTTTGAACTTTATGAAAACTCACTTCCCAAAACGATGTCTGGTTTCTAGGTGAAGAACCTCCACTTGTTTTGTTCAGGAAAACCCTTCTTCTTCCCCCAAGGAGGCAGATCCTTTCCCCCTACGTCACATATGCCATTAACACAGACCGGGCACGTTCGTGTCTTTCCGCAATGTCAGGATTTACTGAATAACAATAAACTCACGAGCTCCGTCAATTTCATCAGCCTTATCTGGCTGAGTACTCAGGATTTCCCTCAGTAGCCAGTAAACTGGGCACTCTCAAGTTCTTTTTTTCTGTCTTTTAGTTACTAATATGCATAATACTCAAGTCACACCCCTCACTTCACAGAATAGTGTCAGATTCCAGAAAGGCTAAGAAAGGGTGAACAGTGGTATGGGATTCTAAGAGGCAGGACGGAAAGGAAAGACCCAGAGTGCACAGAGGAGATTGTGGAGCAGGCAGAGCTTCTCTGGGGCACGGGCTCGTTGAGACAGAGCTGGTTCACAGCCTGAGTCTGGACCGCAGGCAGTTGGAATGGACACGTCAAGCAGGGAGATCGAACTGAGCTGAAGCCAGTGGACAGCGAGCTGGAATTTGTCACCTATTCACCTCTTGACACACGATGTGGTGCCCTGATGGATCAATGTAAGCATCACTGCAGCGTCCCGGGTCTGGTGTCACTCCTTTTCTGTGATCCAGGTGAAGGCTTTGTGTCGCTCTTTGGTCTGATGGGTCCCAGGAGCTCATGCGCCTGGTTTTTCTGAAGATACATCACATGTCCATGCATGTCTCCCTGATTTAATTTTGATAAGTTTAAGTATGATTAATTTATTTACTATTTTGTGCCTTATGGTTGTGCTGTGTCACTGGGAGTTGTCATGTTTCTTAAAACATAAGTTTAATGTATCCAATATTTGCACAGACAAGTTATCAGATTATCTTGTCTTGGCATTTGCATTTAAAACAGAGCAAACTGCTGTCCTATAAAATGGAGTCACTTGGGCAAAGCATAGCCTGAAAGGAGTAAGTCACAGCAGGGTACAGCCCGCTGCACACAAGTAAGATTCGGAGTCTTACTGTCGTAGTCTAGCTGGACCTGAGTTTTGGCCTGTGGCCCCAGGTTGTGCTGGGGGTGGGCACTGGCTCCTGGAAGACTAAAGAAGCACCTCTGGCTCCGGTCTCATTTCCAGTACACACCCCTGCTCCTAACCCAGGAGGCTGGCGGCGAATCTGCTGGTGAGGAGCCCCTGCCAACTGACTTATAAAAATAAGCATCTCAGCTGAGTGTGGTGGTGCACACCTATAATCCCAGGACTGAGGAGGCTGAGGCAGGAGGATCGCAGAGAATTCAAGGCCAGCCTGGGTTACATAGTGAATTCAAGGCCAGCCAGAACTACACATCAAGACCTGTCTCAAAAAACAAAACAAAACTAAAAGCATCTCATCCTAAGTAAATTACTTATTTTTCCCTTCAAACTGTGTTGTCTAAACCCACATCCAAGCAAGAATATTTCCTCCCAAAACAGAATTGTGAACATTATTTTACTAAAGAGCGAGCAAAGCATTTGGTTTCTTCTCTGCTCTGCCTGGACAATGGAAGACCTGCTGACACTATAAAAAGTCTACACTAGCTTTTTTTTTTTTTTTTGAGAGAGGGTTTCACTACATAGTTCAGGCTGGCTGGCCTTGAACTCATGGCAATCCTCCTGCCTCAGCCTCCCAAGTACTGGGTTTACAGGTGTGTGCCACCACATCTAGCCACACTGGCTTTTAATGGCTGCATTTTCTGATAGGCAGGGAAAAGTGCTTGTCTTAGGGAAACTTTCAGGTCCTCCATTGTTCTCTAATTGGGGGAAGATGGCGAGGCCAATTCTTTACTGTGCTTCCCCAGAGACTTCCAAGGCCACCTAAGTTGTTTCTTCAATTCTTATATAGAAAATAAGAAATTTTAAAAGAATTTTTAAAATCCTAACATAGATTTAGATTTATTTCTGTACTGTCTATCCCTTGGGTCAAAAGCCCCACAGTTTAATTGAAGCGGGCAAGCCCAGGGGCCTCAGAGAGGCTGTGAGGGATTGGGCCAAGTGAAGGTTACAGCCACAGAACAGCTGTCACCCAGCCTCAGCCACTTGCTGCCACATGGGAATGCAGGCCTTGTGGCCCCTAGACCTTTAGGATTTCAAAGAGAAGCCAGAAATCAGAATTTTTATGCAAAAACAGCTGACAGTCTTTTAAAATAAAATTTTTAATCATCACAGAATTGGTGTGCGTCAGTTTTCAGGGTCTGCTTTATTCTGCTCCACTGGCTGGCTCTGCTCCTGTGTGGGCCGTACCGTCTGGATCCCTGCCCCGTGTGAAAGGAGTCCTTGTCACATGAACGCACGGCACTACATGATCTCCTGAACGGCTGCGCTTAAAAAACGAAGCTCACAGAGCAGCTAGAGGCAGGGCCTTCAGCTGCTGAGTTTAAAGCTCTTTCCACTGGAACTGAGATGGGAGGGGGAAGGAGGAGACGCTCTGAACATTTCTACTGCAGAAATGGGAAGTTGGGAGGAGACCATTGTTGCCCTGGTAGCCAGAGGCTGAATGAGCGTCCATAAGAAGGTAGAACTCACTGCCTGGCCCTATATAACAGCACCTGGCTGTATCAAAGCAGGATCTTCCAGGCCCAGTAACCACAGCATCTCTGGGGTGGTACCTTACTGTTACCTCAACCAGGGCTGCTGCATCACACTCAAGGAGTGACCTCAGGGGTATGTGCTAGCCAGGTATGGTGGCTGTCTTAGTTATTTTCTCTTATTGCTGAGACAAATTACTTGATGCCCAAAGTTATTATTTTTTTTAGCACAAACCTTTCTTTTCAATGAACTAAGAGAAATTAGTAGTATATCTATCTTTTTTTTTTTTTGTGGGTACCGGGGGTCGACCTCAGGACCTCGCGCACCAGCAGGTGCCCGTGCCACTGAGCGATATCACCGGCCCCTTTTTCGTATGTGGGTTCCGGGAGTCGAACTCGGGCCCTCGCGCTTGCCAGGCAGGCACTTAAGCCGCTGAGCCATCTCACCAGCCCATAGTATATCTATCTTAACTATCTTATATATACATATATATTTTTTGTTGTTGTTGTTGCTTTTCCCTTTATTCTCTTCTCCATTCCCCCATCCCAGTTTCTCTTTCCTTTTGAACAGTTCCTTCCTGTTTTACAATATCTATTGTACATTTTGGATCTTATTTACTCTTTCAGCTTCTCACACTAGGGAGACAATATGATGTTTACGCATGTGCGTCTGGTTTATTTCACTTACGAGTATGGTCTCAAATTGCATCCATTTACCTATAAAAATCTCCAGTTTATCCTTCTTTATGGCTGGGTAGTACTCCATTGTATAAAAATTCCACATCTTTTTAATCCATTCCTTGGCTGATGGGCATTTGGGTTGTTTCTAAGATTTAGCTATTACAAGCTGTGCTGCTGTAAACATGGGTATGCATATATCACTGTGGTATGATGTTTTTAATTGTTCTGGGAAGATACCCAGAAGGGGAATAGCTGGGTCAAATGGAACCTCCAATCTTAGTTTGTTTGTTTGTTTTGGTTTTTTTTGGTACCAGGAATTGAACTCATGACCTCACACTTGCCAGGCAGGCGCTGTGCTGCTGAGCTATATCCCCGGCTAATCCTAGTTTTTTGAGGAATCTCCACACTGATTTCCACAGTGGTTGCACCAGTCTACACTCCCACCAACAGTGGAGAAGTGTTCTTTTTTCTCCACAGCCCCACAAGCATTTGTTATTGGTCGATTTCTTCATAATAGCTATTCTTTCTGGGGTGAAATGGAATCTCAATGTTGTTTTAATTTGCATCTCTCAGATGACCAATGATGTTGACCATTTTTTCATATATTTGTCATTTGTATTTCTTCCTCTGAGAAGTGTGTGTTCATCTCAGATGCCCATTTTTGGATTGGGTCTTTAAATTTGGGAAGTCTGATTTTTTTGAGTTCTTTATATGTTCTCAATAGTAATCCTTTGTCTCAGGAACAGGTGGCAAACATTTTTTCCCACACTGTGGGTTGTCTCTTCACTCTGTTGGTGGTTTCCCTTGCTGTGCAAAAGCTTTTTAATAAGATGAGATCCCAGTTGTTGGTTCTTTGTGATAGTTCCTATGCAATTGGGATTTTATTCATAAAGGCTTTGCCTATGCCAATATCTTCAAGAGTTTTACCTATTCTATCTTGCAGCAGATTTAGTGTTTCTGTTTTAATATTTAGATCTTTGATGCATTTCAATTTTAGTTTAGTGCATGGTGAAAGATATGGGTGCAATTTTAATCTTCAGTATATGGAAAGTCAGTTTTTCCAGCACCATTTATCAGAGGCTATTTTTCTTCCCGTGAATGTTTTTGTCACCTTTCTCAAAGATAAGGTGACTGAGAGTGTCTGGAGTTGTTTCTGCATCTTCTAATCTGCTCCATTGATCCTTAGGACTTGTTTTTTGCCAGTACCATGCTGTTTTATCACAGTAGCTTTGTAGTATAGTTTCAAGTCAGGGATTGTGATGCCCTCTGTTTTGCCTTTGTTGCCCAGAATTGCCTTTGCTATTCTAGGTCTCTTCTGGTTCCAAATGAATTTTAGGATTGTTTTCTCTAATTCTGTAAGACATGCTGTTGGAATTTTGATCAGAATTGTATTAAGTCTGTACAACAGTTTTGGGAGTATAGCCATTTTCACTATATTGGTTCTTCCTACCCAATTGCAAGGGATATCTTTCCATTTTCTTGTATCCTCTTCAATCTCCTTTTGCAGAGTACTGTAGTTTTCAATGTAGAGGTCTTTTACTTCCTTTGTGAGATTGATTCCTAGGTATTTCTTTTTTTTCGATGCTATTGTGAAAGGTGTTGTTTCCCTAATTTCTCTGTGAGTTTGTTGTTTGTGTAGAGGAATGCTATTGATTTTTGAGTGTTGACTTCGTATCCAGCTCTGCTACTGAATTTGCTTATTAAATCTAGCAGTCTTTTGGTGGAGTTTTTGGGATCTTCTGTGTAGAGTGTCATGCCATCTGCTAATAATGATAATTTAACTTCTTCCTTTCCTATCATTATTCCTTTTATTTCTTGCTTGTATTATTGCTCTGGCTAATGTTTCCAGCACTATGTTGAACAAGAGCAGAGACAGTGGACATCCTTGTCTTGTTCTGATTTTAGAGTGAAAGCTTTCAGTTTTTGTCCATTTCATATGATGTTGGCTGTTGGTTTGTCATAGATGGCTTTTATCAGATTGAGATAAAGACTATTCCCATTTTCTGTAGGGTTTTTATCATGAACAACTTGGTCATGGTGTATAATCTTCCTGATGATTTGCTGCATTGTCTTTGCCAGTACCTTATTGAGGATTTTTGCAGCTATGTTCATTAGGGAGGACACCCAAAGTTATTTGGCTTACAGTTCATAGAGGCTTCAGTCCATAGTTGGCTGGCTCCAAGGCAGGGTGGAATGGCAGAGGGGTATCACAGAGGAGAAGCAGTTTATGGCAGGCAGAAGACAATAAAAGCAAGCAAGCAACAAGTGACAAGCCTCTTTCTGTCCTTTATATCTTATCCTGGCTACCCACCCTTAGGGCGAGTAGCATTTGTACCTTTAATCCTAGCACCCTTAGTCCTAGCATTGCACCGTGAATCAATCTCAGTGTCACACACAGTAGTTCCAGCCACCTCCGGAAAGCCCCATCTATGACAGTATGAGGATTTGGGGGATGTCTAGACACAAGCCACTATAGTGGCACACTCCAATAATCCAGCACTCAGGAAGCTGAGGCAGGAAGATCAAGAATTTGAGACCACCCTGGACTACATAGCAAGATCTTATCTCAAAATATAAAAACAAAAGTATGTGCTGGCCTTCTGAATCTGGCAGGCTCTTCCTCAGCATCCCATTTTATAACAGAAAGTGATTGGTACATCTGTACCTGTTGCTGTATAGAAAATACTTGTCTGGATCTCTGTCTTGAGTTCCTGAGATGGAACTCTAAACCCTAGGGTTTCCTGCCTCATGGGAGCGTCTTTCATACTCATAATGGGCCCACAGTAGTTTCAGCATGAAGATTTGTCAGGATGAAAAGATCTTCCACATCCATGAGATTTGAGGGTTGGGGCATCAAGCCAGGTGGTAACAGCCCAAGCACTGGGAATAAAAGGCAACTGGAGAGTGAGTTCAATCATAGCTACATAATGAAATCCCAATAAAGACTCTGGACACCAACATCCAAAATTTTCCTGCTTGTTGAACATATGGGAGTACTGAGAGGGTGATGAACTCTGATTCCATGGGGAGAGGACATGGCAGCTCTGTACTCTGGGCTCTCCCATGCCTCACCCCAAAGCTCACTTCATTTGGCTGGTCCTGACTTGTAGCCTTCATAAAACTATAATTATTATTTGTCATTGCCATCAGAAAATACCAGATGCTGGGTATTTTATAAAGAAAAGAGGTTTATTTTACTCACATGTTGAAAATCTAAGATTGGGAGGTCCCATCTGTTTGAGCCCTTGGCTTGCCACATGGTGGATGGCCTCATGGTGGGACTGCACATCACAGGCAGAGATCTCATGGGGAGACGAGAAGCCAAACAGCAACTCAAGCTCATGCTTGCTGTTCTGTAACAACTCTCTCTTGCGAGAACAGCTAAGACACTCCATGAGACCAGTGTCCATCTCTTCTGAGGGCAGCAACCCCAGTGACCTAATTACCTTGCACTATGTCCCACATCTTAAAGGTTCGGCCACCACTCACATCACCAACTGGGGACCACACTTCTAATACATGAGGCCTTGGGGGACAAACCACAGCAGTAATTACAGCTTGCTGTTTTGTGATTCATTCTAATATTATCAAACTTGAGGGTTTGTGAGTATTCCTAATTTGTAGCCAATCAGTTGAAGATAGGAGTGGCCACCACAAAATTTGGGACTGGTATAGGAAGTGAAGGCAGTGTTGTTAGAGCCTGTGCCCTTGACCTGTGGAGGCTCCACTAACTAGTAGGTAGTGTCAGAGTAGCATATTGTGCCTGCCCTTTCCTTTCCTAGTGGTTGGGTATAATTCTGACAGGTTACACTGTACCCAGTGGATGTGAGAGTCACAACCTGGTCCTGGGCTGCTATTGGCTTACATTGCCATTGATGAAAACATCCTTGTTTCTGCTCAGATGCACCCTGTACCCCTATTCCTGGCCACAGGGTTCTTAGATCTCTCTCTCCTCTCCTTCTCTGCCTCCTTGCTGCATGACTTCTGAGACCCTCTAGTAGAGAACTTCAAGGTCACCTCAGACATACCTGCTTAGATGTGTCATGCATGTTCCTACCCTGGGCATGAGGGAGCCTGTGAGGCTGTTCCCAGATCCCCAGAGATATGGAGGGAAGAGAAGTAGAGGATATAATCTCCTAACTCAGGCACACATCAGTCTGGAAGAAGGAAAAGAAGGAAGAAGGGGAGAAATAGAAGAAGGGGTTGCTGAGGATGTAGCTCAGTGGTAGAGGGCATATTCAGCAGGCCCAAGGTCCTGGGTTCAATCCCCAGCAGAGGGGGAGGAGGAGGGAATGGAGAAAGAAGAGAGGAGGGGGAAGAGAAAAGAGAGAAGGGGAAGACGATGAGGGAAGGGAATATAGGGAAAGGGGGAGGGGAGGGGAGAGGAGGGAAAGGGACAATTCTCGTATCAATTCTAAGGATTAATATTATCCTAATATTTTAGAATGGAATACATGGGACAGAGATTAAAAATAACTTGCCCTTGTCTATAGCTCATAAGGCCAGAGCCAGAAATGAATCACTGGTTGATTATGAGGGCCCCATGCTGATTTTGTGTCAGTGGACCTCAGCCCCACCACCTCCCTGTCCACTACCTCAGGTAGCTCTCTTACTCTTCAGAGTACAGAAAATTGTCTCTCAGAAATCAAATATCTTTTCCTAAATATTTCATCATATGTCCAAGCTTCAACTTTTAAAAAGCAAATATTTGGCTATTTTTGGTCTCTGCTGTGTCATCACCCTCCTGGTGGAAATGAAATGAAACCACTGCATGGTTCATGTGTCTGGACCACAGTGGAAGGGAGGAGCAGGGGTGTGTGTGATCCTGCGAACGCTTGCAGGGAGCTCCTGCGAAGAAGCAAAACACATCACTGGAACAAGAAGCGGTGATGTAATGGAAAACTTATAGAAATTTCATGGTAGAAATTAAAAATCAATTAGTAGCCTCTGTCTGAGCTCATGCTGCCTGTCACATAGTTAGACTCAGCTGGCCTTGACCACCACGCCAGCCATAACTCGGAGACAGTTTGACTCGGCCTTATCTGACTGAATCCAGCCGCATTGTCCGTACTTTCTAGCCTATAAACATATTCTGTTTTGCTTGCCTTTTCCAGGAACTTTCCACCTAGGACAGAATAACCCAGTTAAGGATGTATTTGCCTGATTTCACTCACCCTCTCAGAAAGCCCCCTCCCTGGAGCCTGCCCAGAACAAATCGGCCTGACAACATATGCCTTAGCCTATGTAACCAATCATAAAATAACCTGCAATTAGCTTTGTATTTCTGGCTTACAAAATGTATTTAAGCTAAACTCTAAGCTGACTCTACGCTAATGATTTGAGATCTGGTTCTCATCAGCCCACCAGCGTAATAAAGCTTGCCTTCCAACTCCTCAGGTGCAAAGAGCCTTCCATTTGGTTTGATGTCAGATTTCTGCAACATTTCTTGGTGCATTGGCTGGGAAGACACCGTGCTGACCGCTTAGGTCACCGGTGGGGGGGCCTCCTGGCCACAGCGGGGACTCGTCTCTGACCTGCGGACAAGACGGCGCCCTCTGATCTTTTTCTCGGAGTCTCCTGGGCAGTCAGGGGGAGGGAGCCCCTGTGCAGCAACAGAGACCTCATCGGACCCAGAGGAGGAGACGGAGCGCAACAGGTCGGGCCCTTCGGATAAGGTAGGATTTCCCCCAGAATGTACCTCAGTCAGCCTGTCAGTTTCTGTTCCAGTTTCAGCTTGTCAGTTCCGTCCCCTTTGTGGATGAAGCAAGGACCTGATCAACCCTGCTATGCTAGCAGCCTGTGTTAGCCAGGACAGTCGGTCAGTTTCTGTTTGTTTCAGTCGACTTCACCCCTGGGGATTGGGGGCTAAAATATATTAGTGTCTGTGTGCCTGTGTAAATGTGCAAACTGATTGTGAGCGGACGACATAAGCAATAGCCTGTTCACCCCCTTAAATGTATCTTCTATCTAGACAACTACAGGTTCTTAGAGGGGCCACTGCAAGCCGAGAATGCAAGGATGGCCCACTGTGAGAAAAACTCTCAGAGAGTCAAAAGTGTGGGAATAATCCACAGCAGAGGGACCAAAAATCCCACACCAGGATAGAAACTGGGAAAAGAAAAAAAATATGTGTGTGTGTGTGTGTGTGTGTGTGTGTGTGTGTGTGTGTGTGTGTATACAAAATAAAGTGCATGAGTCCAAGGTCACCTGCACTCAGCTGGGAACTGGAAAAAAAGCGGTCTAATCAGTCTTGAAGGAAAAATTAAAACTTTAAACAAAAGCCGGCCTAGGATATCTGCCAAGACCAAGCAGGACATATCCAGCAGGCCTGATAACAGAACACTTCTCCCTTTGGTGTAAACTCTTGTCTTTGATGCCTTTGTAACTGGTGATCTTATAGTGTAACTTCAGATATAACAGGACACTTCTTCCTTTGTTTTATTAATGGCCTTATAATATAACTTAAAAAATATAAATTCTCTTAGCATCCCATGATGGCACCCAACCCTCCAATCATATGCCCCCCCTAAAAAAAACAGGGGTTATTTTTTCATTTCAAAGCAAATAAAACAAGACAGAGCCCAAGCTCTCCTCCCAGCTTGGGGACCCCCAAGGCCAGCCCTGACATCACCAACCTGGCACTGCCTGCAAGCATCTAAGGAAATTTTGCAGGAGAAATTAAATTATAAATTTTAACTAATTGGTAATTATACTTTTGGTTTTCAGTTTGAATTGATGTGCATAAAACATTTCTCATGCACTACAAACTCCTAAATGGCAATTATAAGATTAACTTGCTTTCTGCTCTGTTGTTCTAAAATCAAAACACTGATTCAAGGTTACTCAGAAGTCTATTGGCAGTTGGCCAAGTGTACTATCTGAGAAAGAAAAAAAAAAAGGGAACACTTTAAAATCCAAGCAGCTTGGGCCGGTGAGATGACTCAGCAGCATAAGCGCCTGCCCAGCAATTGCGAGGTCCTGATTTCAACTCCTGGAACCCACATAAAGGAAAAAAAGGGCCAGTGATATCGCTCAGTAGCACAAGCACTTGCTGGCAAGCACGAGGTCCTGAGTTCGACTCCCAGTGCCCCCCCAAAAAATAATAAAATAAAATAAAATGAAATCCAAGTAGCTACAGTCAAGTTTGTTGTAGGGGCCAGTGAGATGGCTCAGTGGCATAAGCGCCTGCCTGGCAAGCGTGAGGGCCCGAGTTCGACTCCTGGAACCCACATACGAAAAAAGGGCCGGTGATATCACTCAGCAGCACAGGAACCTGCTGGCGCGTGAGGTCCTGAGGTCGACCCCTGGTACCCACAAAAAAAAAAAAAAGTTTGTTGTAAAAGGTTATAGTAAGTGGGAGAAGAAAAATATTAAGAAGGCTATAAATGTAAGAGATATACTTTTGATATGAGAGGATTTTGTATGATAAAAGTCTTGTCCTGCTAAAGAGATAAAAGAGAGATAATGACCAGGCTAGAAAGCTTACATATGTCGAGGAAAGCTTGTGAAAGTAATTTATTACAGAAAAAATATATGTGTCATTACTTGTTAATTTGGTGGAGCTCAGGTTGTTCCTTCTAAAACTCCCATGAAAAAAATGGTCAAATCAACATGAAATTGCCAGTCAAATAATAGCCCTTAAAAACTTATGTGATGTATACTACTCTATTCTCTAATGTTACTGAATGTTATTTTATTCAGTACTAAGATAGACATTTAAGTGTGTTACAAAAATAATGTTATCATGATTGTCATGCTGAAATATTGTGTGTGGCTTTTGCTATCAAGTTTTCTTTGTAGAACTATATAACTGTTATCTGTTAACCTTCTATAGGGATTCAACTACTAGGACCACCATAATTGATAAAAATAACAGTTGTTTGCAGTACTTTGTATTTCAAAGTGCTTGATATTTAGATAAAATTATAATAATTAAACCCACTACAATACTAATGCTACTGATCTTCCCTTCTGGGTGTTCAACAACTAAGGTTTAGAGGCCAAAACTAAAAGGGTGACTAAACTGAGAGGACAACAATGTTTTGGCCCAGCCCTCCAAGGTCAGTGAGGACCCAAGACATGAGGATGTGACAAAAACGCCCCCAGCCAGTATATTTCAGTTTGTTAGTTGCCCAGGTAATAGTTCCTGTTCCAGATCTGGTTGCTCTTGTCTCTTAAAAATGGCTGATCAGGGCCGGTGAGATGGCTCAGTGGCGTAAGCGCCTGCCTTGCAAGCGCGAGGGCCCGAGTTCGACTCCCGGATCCCACATACGGAAAAGGGGCCGGTGATATCGCTCAGTGGCATGGGAGCCTGTTGGCGTGCGAGGTCCTGAGGTCGACCCCCCGGTACCCACAAAAAAAAAAAAAAAATGGCTGATCACTGTGATACAAGGCCGGTCACTATGATGATAGACTGTCAAACTGCTAAAATATACCTCTCCTGCCTGTATAGCTGGTACAAGATCTCCATGCCATCAGTGTGACCACCATGACCTTACACCCAATGGTCCCGTACCTGTACACCCTCCTGGACTTGCTTTTCTCTGACATTGCCTGGTTTACCTGTTTGGATTAAAAAGATGCTTTCTTTTGCCTATGAATGGCCCCTGCCAGTCAACACCTGTTTGCCTTTAAATGAGAAATCCCTAGCACAGGGCAAAAGGGACAACTTACATGGACCCACTTTCAAGGTTTTAAGAATTATCCCACAGTGTTTGGGAAAGCCAAGGCTGCTGATCTGGCCAAGTTCCACCATGAAAAGTTCAACTGTACCTCTTGCAGTACGTCAATGATATCCTCATTGGAAGCCCCTCAAAAAAAGACTGTTGGAAAAAAACTTGAGCCCACCTCCAACACTTGTGTGATAATGGGTACAAAGTCTCCTAAAAAAAGGCTCAACTTTATAAACAAAAAGTCAGATATTTAGGGATTGACATAAAAAAGGGGCTCCAACACCTAGGCCCAAAAAGAAAGACAGCCACTTGCTCCATCCTGTGGCCTGACTATAAAAGGAAACTCAGAGAGTTTTTAGGGATAGCTGGTTTCTGCCAAATTTGGATACTGGGGTATGCTAAAAAAAGCCAGGCTGCTTTACGACATGTTAAAAAAAAAAGGGAGCCCATGACCAAAAGAGATATAATAAATTGGACTTTAAAAAAAAAAAAAAAAAAAAAAAAACAGGGCCGGTGAGATGGCTCAGCGGCTTAAGCGCCTGCCCGGCAAGCGCGAGGGCCCGAGTTCGACTCCTGGAACCCACATACGAAAAAGGGGCCGGTGATATCGCTCAGTGGCACAGGCGCGCAGGCGCCCGAGGTCCTGAGGTCAATCCCCTGGTACCCACAAAAAAAAAAAAAAAAAAAAAACTGAGGCATTCAAGCGAATCAAAAGAGCTCTGGCCTCAGCTACAGCTTTAATAATCCCAGATGTGATTAGCCCCTTTGACCTGTTTGCGGATGAGAAACAACATGTTGCCTCAGGAGTCCTAACTCAGACAGTGGGACCCTGGGAAAGGCCAGTCGCCTACCGGTCTAAGACATTAGTCTCGGTATCTGAAGGATGGCCTCCCTGTTTGCAGGCGCTTGCAGCAACAGCTCTCCTGATCAAGAATGTTAGGACTTCACTGGGACCCACTGGCTACACCCTTTTCAAAGTCTTGTCTGGGAGGCCCCCATCATTAATTAAGGGCCTCCAGGGGAATCTATGCCAGTTGGGAAATATCACTTTGCAGGAAAAACTTATTCAGTTAGAAAAAACTTTCTCCCAGATACATAAAAATATAGCAGAGAGATCTCATATACCCACTGATACACCTGCACATACACACAATCCAGGTGATATGGCTTAAATTAAAGATTAAAAAGAAGATCCTCTGTCTCCAATTTGGGAGGGCCCCTATTTAATTATCTTGACCACTCCCAACACAATAAAAATGGCAAAGATCCACCCCTGGATTCCTCACTCCAGAATCAAGTGGGCTCATCCTGATGACTGCTGAAAGGCCTATCCTGATGAGTCGGCCACCCCCTGAAGACCACCCTGAAGAGACAACACACTCAAAGCCCTGCTCTCATCACTCAGGATGCTGATGAGTCAATGCATGGCTGAAGATTGAACGGACATTGTACACGGGAGCACCTGCTCTGATTGGCTCATGATCCGTTACCCAGTTTGGTTCTTAGTCCTTTTTCTCTCATTGGTCTTGGTGCTTGCTACAGAACTCTGGGCTGTATCCCTGGAGGAATGGAAGGTTCCCCACAAAATTGCCTTTGTTCTTTTCTATGTTGGTGTAACTGTTGGGCTGAGTACCCTCGACTGCCTCTCCAAGTTTTAAAATGGCTATTATTCTCCTCTTGTGTCCATCCCTGGCAGCTGCTTAGTTTAACACCTATTAAGTTACCATATAATGGCTTAACTATTAGTTTCAATGTATTGTTATTCTGTTAGGTTCCCAGTTCCTTTTCTCCTGTCAATTCCAGTGTTTGTTATCATTCTTTGGGCCACAACTCCAAAAGACTAAAACCCCACCAGAAGGCTGCTTTTGTTCTCTGTTACAAAAATATAATGGGTGACTCTTCCTGGTGAGGATCCCTGACTTTATCCCCTCATGGACAGGAGCTTTACTTGGGCCCTTAATGGCCCTCCTAACAGTCCTTTTCTAAGCCCTTGTGTGATTCACATTCTGACTTGCTTCTTGACTGAACGCTTTAAAGCTACACACCACCGACTCCTTTTTAAAGTTGCTTCTCCTTACCAGCTCCTTAGTACTGAGGAACCTGAAAAAACTAAGGAAATTGAGGAAGAAGAATCTTCCCATAATAAACACAGGGGTCATGTAATGGCAAACTTATAAAAATTTCATAGCAGATATTAGAAATCAATTAGTAGCCTCTGTCTGAGCTCATGCTGCCTGTCACATAGTTAGACTCAGCTGGCCTTGACCACCATGCCAGCCATAACTTGGAGACAGTTTGACTCAGCCTTATCTGACTGAATCCAGCTGGTACTTTCTAGCCTATAAACAAATTCTGTTTTGCTTGCCTATTCCAAGAACTTTCCACCTAGGACAGAATAACCCAGTCAAGGACATGCTTGCCTGATTTCACCTGCCCACTCCGACAGCCCCCTCCCTAGCAAAGCTTGTCCAGAACAAATCAGCCTGACAACATATGCCTTGGCTTATGAATCCAATCATAAAATAACTGGCAATTAGCTTTGTATTTCCAGCTTGCAAAAATGTATTTAAGCTGAACTCTAAGCTGACTCTAGGCTGATGATTTGAGATCTGATTCTCCTCAGCCTGCTAGCATAATAAATGTTGGCTTCCAACACCTCAGTTGCAAAGAGCCTTCCATTTGGTTTGATATCAGATTTCTGTAAAGTATGATACAGAAGAAAGAGCAGGGTTTCATTAAAATGCTGATAATGTTTTCTTAAGTTTCAAAACAATTTCAAATCTCTCTTCCTAGTGGTTGATCTCTCGAACCACTAGGAAGATATATATCAAAATTAATAGGGGACGATGAGATGGCTCAGCAGTGTAAGCACCTGCCTGGCAAGTGCGAGGGCCCAAGTTAGACTCCCGGAACCCACATACAAAAAAAGGGCTGGTGATATCGCTCAGCGGCACAGGTGCCTGCTGGCACTCGAGGTCCTGAGGTCGACCCCTGGTACCCACACACAAAAAAATTAATAATGGTGACAAATTATATGTGAGTTTTACTTTCTTCTTTATACTTTCCTGTATGTTGTTAGCATTTTTTAAAATAAATTTCTTAGTCGGGTGTGGTGGTGGATGCCTGTAATCCCAGCACTTGTGAGCCTGAGGCAGGAGGATCACAAAAGCTCAAAGCCAGCCTGAATTATATAGCAAGAAGGGTCTCAAAAAACCAAAGGGAAAAAAAAGAACTTCTTTTGGAATGAGAAAAAAATGATGATAGGAGTAAAGAACATAGACTATATAATCATATGATATAGTTTCTAATCTTGGCTTTGTGAGTCTTGGGGCCAAGATATCTATATCATCAGCTTTCCAGATGCTAGGACAAGTACCTGATACCTGCAACTTAACTGAGGAAATGTTTTATTTTGGCTCACGGTGTCAGGGGTGTCAGTCTATTGCCACCTGGCTCCCTGAGAGGAACATCATGGCAGACAGGTGTGCTGAATGGAAACTCATGGTCCCTGGGAAGCAGAGAGCAGGGGAAGAGCCGGAGAAGAAGGAAGGGGTCAGGAACCAGATATGACCCAAGGTCACACCCCCATGACCCACTTCCTCCACCAGGCCCCACCTCCTCATAGGCCATTCAGCTGGGAACTCACCAGTGAATAACACATCCACCTATCGGGTTAGTGTCCTCTCAACCCAATCACCTCTCCAGCAATTGATCCATCTCTTAATCCAGTCAAGCTGACAATCAGTATTAATCAGTATGTACCAGTTAAATGCTTGATGAGCCTCAGTTCTCAATGATTATACAAGAATAACATAGACCAAACTGGGCCTGGTGGTGCACACCTGTAATCCCAGAGCTCGGGAGGCTGAGGCAGAAGGATCACCACCAGTTCGAGGCCAGCCTGGGGTACATAGTGAGTTCAAGGCCAGTCTGAACTACATAGCAAGAACCTGTCTCAAAACTGTATAGGGCTATTATGAGAATGAAAGATAATGTAGGGCCGGTGAGATAGCTCAGCAGCATAAGCATCTGCCTGGCAAGCGCAAGGTCCTGAGTTCGACTCCCGATACCCACATACGAAGAAAGGGCCGGTGATATCGCTCAGCGGCACGGGCACCTGCTGGTGTGTGAGGTCCTGAGTTCAACCCCCAGTACCCACAAAAAAAAAAAAAGAAAGATAAGTAAATAAAGAGGGCTAGAAAGATATAGCTCAATGTTTACCTAGCATGTGTGAGACCCTAAATTCAATCCCCAGCACTGAAAAAAAAAAAAGCCCAGAAGTTGTCAGAATTCTGGAGAACAAAGATTTACAGGAATCAAAGAAATGCTGAACTAGGAAAAAGGCAATTTTATAATTGTAGGAAAGCCTTGTGCCATTTTATTGTCTTTGTCCTATCTCCTCAACTGTGTGACAGTTTATTTATTTGTTGATTGATTGGTTAATTAATCAAGAAACAGAGTCACTAAGCTGCCCAGGCTGGTCTTGAACTCGAAATCCTCCTGCCCTAGCGTCCTGAGTACCTGGGTGTGGGAACACACACCAGTGCGCTTTTTTTGTTTTTGTTTTTGTTTTTTGTTTTCTGACCCTTGTTTGTTGCTATTTCTGGAGGGAACAGAACACAGCAGGCCTTAATTACAGAGCATCGTGTTGTCTGTCCTAGCCTGTCTGGAGCTACCAGAAGGACTGCTGTGCAAGGTGCACATCTCTGTTTTCCCCATCTCAGGCCTAACCCAGTGGGAAAGCAGCAGGCATTGCTCAAAAATACTGCAAGCGGCTGCTTTCTGCCTGCCTCACCATGGACTGTTTCTCCTCTGCCCTGCCTCTCTACCATGCTGCCCTGCCTTGGAGCCAGCTGACTATGGACTGAAACCTCTACAAACTGCGAGCTAAAATAAAGTTCTTCCTTTAAAAAAAAAATACTGCAAGCCAAAGATGCAGGATACGAAATCCACACCCCAAAATCTATTGTATTTCTATACATCAGCAATGAACCATCCACAAAGGAAATTAAGAAAACAATTCCATTACATAGCATCAAATAAATAAAATACTTAGAAATAAAGGAGGCACAAGATTTGTATACTATAAAATATTGCTGAAAGGAATTAAGACCTAAATAAATGGAAAGACATTCCATGTCATTAATATGCCAATATTACCCAAAGCTATGTTCAGATTAAAGGCAATTCCTATCAAATGGCTTTTTAAAAATCCCAAAATCCATACATATTTTAAGGAAATCAAAATAACAAAAAATCTGGGCCAGTGAGATGGCTCAGCGGCGTAAGCGCCTGCCTGGCACACACGAGGTCCTGAGTTCGACTCCCGGTACCCACATAAAGGAAAAAAAGGGCCGGTGATATCACTCAGTGGCATAAGTGCCTGCTGGCAAGCGCGAGGTCCTGAGTTCGACTCCCGGTACCCACATAAAAAAAAATCTGAAAAAGTAAAACAAAGTCAGAAGACTTACACTTCCTGATTTCAAAACTTGTGATATGGACATAAGTGTTCAGATGTTCAGATCCAGGGAATAGAATCGAGAGCCCAGAAAGCAACTTTCACATTGATGATCAATTGATTTCTTTTTGGTACTAGGGATTGAACTCAGGGAGGGCTGAGCTACATCCTCAGCCCTATTAATTTATTTCTTTAGACAGATTCTTATTAAGTTGCCCAGGTTGGTCTTAAACTTGCCATCCTCTTGCCTCTACTTCTGAGTAGCTGAGATTATAGTCATGCACCACCATGGCCAGCATCAGCTGGCTTTTGACAAGGGTGCCACAACCACTGAATGAGAAAAGGATGGTCACTTCAATAAATGATACTAAAAAACTGGATACCCACACACAGAAGAATGAAGTTGGACTCTTATACTACATAAAAAAAACTAATTCAAAGTGGACAAAGACCTGAATTTAAGAGCTATATCTATAAAACTCTTAGAAGAAACAAGGAGGCAATCCTTATGATTTAGATTTAGCAATGGCTTCTTAAATATGACACCAAAATTATAAGCAACAACAAAAATAACTGGACTTCATAAAAATTAAAACCTTTTGTTCATCAAAGGACAATATCAAGAGAGTGAAAAGACAACCTACAGAATTGGAGAAAATATTTGCAAATCATATATTTGATCAGGCTTTAATATCCAGAATATAGGAAGATCTATTACAACCCAAAAACAATAATTAAAAATTCAACTTAAAAATAGGCATAGAACTTGGATATAAATAAAGATAAATCTAAGGAAGATAGTCAATAAGCACATAAAAGATGTTCAACGTTTTTGATCATTAAGGAAATGTACTCAAAACCACAGCAATGGGCCGGTGAGATAGCGCAGCAGCATAAGCGCCTGCCTAGCAAGCACTAGGTCCTGAGTTCGACTCCCGGTACCCACATAAAGGAAAAAAAAAAGGTCTGGTGATATAGCTCAGCGGCACAAGTGCCTGATGGCAAGCGCGAGGTCCTGAGGTCAACTCCCGGTACCCACATAAAAAAAAAAAACAAAAAAAACAGCAAGACACCACTTCGTATCCACTAGAATGGCTTTAATTAAAAAAGAAAAGTGTTGGTGGGGATGTGAAGAAATTGGACATAGGGCGCACCTTCTACTATCCCGGGAGTTGCAGCGCCACGGAGGCTCAATTCTACGGACACACGGTGGCAGCTGGCACCCAGGGAGCCCCCACGGAGGATCCTGAGACAGCGGCGGGGCAGGGGAGCGGCGGAGAACGGTGCTGACCAGCGGTGAGTGTCTCTTAGCCACAGCTGCCCCGCGCCAGAGAGCGACAGGCTGGGCGCCATTGTGGGGGGTGTGGCGAAACTCAGAGCGGCTCGAAAACTGCTCTGGGAACTTGTGCTCCGGACAGGGCAGCACGGGGCCTCTCAGGCCCACGTAAGTGTGCTGAGGTCAGCAGGCAAACGAGACTGGACTCTCAGCCACACCTGTCCCGCGCCAGAGAGCGACTGGCCCGGCGCCATTGTGGGGGGCATGGTGAAAAACCAGAGCGGCGGGAACCAGTGCAGGGAACCCGCGCTCTGGACAGCGCGCTGAGCCTCTCAGGCCCAGGGATCGTGAAAGGGCGCTGAGAACGGAGGCGAGCTAGACTGGTCTCTGCCTGAAAGTACGGGCCTCTGCTCACCGCCCGCCAGAGGGCGCTCCTGGCTTACTGGGACGGACCTGCACAGAACAGGACTCTGTCACCACAGGGTACCTGCCTACAGGAGAGTTAACACCTGGAACTGATTCTTTTTATTTTTTTCTTTTTATTTTTATTTATTTTATTTTATTTTATTTTTTTCTTTTTCTCACTGATTTGTTTTTTGTTCTGGCGAAGGGTTTTTTTGTTTTTGTTTTGTTTTGTTTTGTTTTTTGGTGGGGCTTTATTTTTGATCTGTCTGTTTTATTCTTTTTATCTTCGTTTTTGTTTCTGTATGTGTATTTGCTCTTTCCTTCATTATTCTCTCTGGTTTTTTATATGAGTGTAAACAGCGCCTCTAACTTCTTTGTGATTGTGGTTGTGATCTGTTCTTCCTTTTATCCCTTCCTTCTCTTTTTACCACCTGTCCTCTGCACTAGTGTCCCAATTTTAGTGGGATCCCTCTTGGTCCTCTAACCTTACATCTAATTCCTTCCTCTTCTCCCAATACTCTATTTCCTCCTTAACTCGTTTTAAATTTAAACTCCTCAGGGAAAAATTGACATACATAGGACTTGTATACTGCATATAATTTTTCTGGTGTGTTTTAGATTTTGTTATATAACCGCAACTCTATACAGCTAAAAGTGGTAAATAACTGGTTAGCTCAGTCTGTCATTTTCTAGGCTGTGTTTGATGCTTTAGTTAACATTATAGCCAAATGTGAAATAATTGTTCTAAACATCTTTCCTTCCTGATATTTCATAATTGAGATTGACTAAGGGACACAGAAAATACAGTGGCACAGTACCAAAGAATCAAGGACTGGGCCAAACAGGTAGCAACTTCGCATACCCAACGAATTGAAGAGGTAGGATCTGGCAGAAAGCTCAAAACCTAAAAGCAAGCTCCACTTGGAAGATACTGCAGAGAAGTAGTCATCTTCTAAAGATCTTAAACACTAGCAATAAAGTAACCTACCATAGGTAATTTGCAAACATCACCCCAGGAATTAAAGAAAGAAAAAATGAGACGACACTTAAACAAGATGCAACCCCACACATCCAGTTCACCAAAGGCAAACCTAGGGAACAACGAGGTGGGACAATCCGAAAGCCACCCACCTGGCCTATCTGAAGTGGTAACAACAAAGCAACTGAATGAGGTTCTGGAAAAAATTAAAACAGAAATAATCTCACAGATAACTGCAGAGATAATGTCTACAATGAAGACCATGCTTAAGGACACTATAGCTGATACAGACAAAAAAATAGATGAACTTAAGAAAACTATAGAAACCATGAATGCTCAGCATAGGAAAGAAATGGAATCCATAAGGCAGATTCAAGCAGATATCCAAGAGATAAAAAATTCCATTGAAAGTATTTGTAGCAGAATAAGCCAATGCGAGGACAGGATCTCAGATATAGAAGACAGGCTTGCAATTAGTGATCATGAAATGGAAAAATTCTTAAAAATAGCAAGGGACCATGAAAAATCAATTCAGCAGCTGCTAGTTGACTCAAAGATAAACAACTTAAGAATAATTGGAATAAATGAAAAAGCAGGAGATAGCATCAACAACATTAAAACCTTGTTCAAAGACATAATCAGGGAGAACTTTCCTGGAAGAGAAAAGGAATTTGACACCCCTATAAGTGAAGCTTTTAGAACACCAACTAGACATGATAAAAAAAAAACTTCAGCCAGACATATTATAGTCAAGATCCCAGAAATTCAACAGAAGAGCAGAATCTTAAAAGCTGTTAGGGAGAAGAGACAAATCACCTATGAAGGAAAACCCATCAGAATCACAGCTGACTTTTCAGCACAAACCCTCAATTCAAGAAGAGCTTGGAATGATGTATTGCAAGCTCTAAAGGAAAATAATTTTCAGCCCAGATTGATGTACCCTGCAAAACTATCTTTCAAAATTGATAGAGAAATAAAATACTTTCATGACAAAGAACATCTGAGAAAATTTATGACCACCAAACCAGCACTCTAAAACGTTCTGAAGGACATTCTAGAAAGAGATAGGAACCCCAACAGAAGGAATCCACCAGGCAGGGCAAATAATTAAATAGCCGGAAAGCGGAAAAACAAAGAGTGGGAACCAACAACAGGAAAATATCATGACAAGTCAATACATATCAGTTTTAACCATCAATGTTAACGGTCTCAATTCACCAATCAAAAGGCACAGACTGGCGAAATGGATCAAGAAGCAAGATCCAACAATATGCTGTATACAAGAAACACATTTAATTCAGAAAGAAATTCATAGACTGAAAGTCAAAGGATGGAAAACAATACTCCATGCCACAGGAACCCAGAAAAAAGCAGGGGTAGCTATTCTTTTTGCAGACAAAGTGAACTTCAAGCCAAGAAGGATTCAGAGAGATAAAGACGGTCATTACATCCTTGTAAAGGGAACAATCCAAGAGGAAGAGATAACGATCATAAATATATATGCGTCAAATACCAATGCACCCAGCTATATAAAACAAGTACTAAAGGACATGAAAAATCAAATAAGCACTAATACAATTATATTGGGAGATCTCAATACTCCACTGTCACAAAAAGATAGATCAACTGGACAGAAAATCAATAATGAAATAGTAGAACTGAACCAAACTTTTGAACAAATGGACTTAGTAGATGTCTACAGAGTGTTCCATCCCACAACATCAGAATACACATTTTTCTCAGCTGCACATGGGACGTTCTCCAAAATAGACCACATACTAGCTCATAAAACCTGCTTAAGTAAATGCAAAGGAATTGAAATTATCCCATGCATATTATCAGACCATAGTGCAATGAAATTGGAAATCAATGGCAAAAGATCCCACAAAAACTCCCTAAACACATGGAAATTAAACAGCATCCTCCTGAACAACCAATGGGTCACAGATGAAATTAAAGAAGAAATTAGTCACTTTCTACAACTGAATGATAATGACAGTACAACATACCGGAACTTATGGGATACAATGAAAGCAGTCCTAAGAGGGAAATTTATAGCATTAAACACTTATATCAGGAAAATAGAGCAAGCGCAAATAAACAACTTAAGGGTGAACCTCGAGCTTCTAGAAAAAGAAGAGCAGGTTAAGCCAAAAGCCCGTACAAGGGAGGAAATTATAAAGATCAGAGCAGAAATTAACGTATTGGAGAATAAAAAAACAATACAAAGAATCAATGAAGCAAAAAGTTGGTTCTTTGAAAGAATAAATAAGATTGACAAACCCTTATCCAACCTTATTAAAAAAAGAAAAGAAAAGACTCAAATCCATGCAATTGAAAATGAAAAGGGTGATATCACGATGGACCCTGCAGAAATCCAGAAGATCATCTATACCTATTTTGAAAATTTATATTCTACTAAGATGGAAAATGCAGAAGAAATGGACAGATTCCTAGATTCGTATGAATTACCAAAGCTGAATCAAGAAGATTTAAAAATCCTAAATAAACCAATATCAGCCAATGAAATTGAAGATGTAATTAAAAACCTCCCAACAAAGAAAAGTCCAGGCCCTGATGGATTCACTGCCAAATTCTACAAGAAATTTAGAGAAGACCTAACGCCCCTACTTCTCAAACTTTTCAATGAAATTGAAAGAGAAGCAATACTCCCAAATTCATTCCTGGAAGCAAGCATTACCCTGATACCAAAACCAGAGAAGGACCCAACTAAGAAAGAGAACTACAGGCCAATCTCCCTAATGAACATAGATGCAAAAATCCTTAATAAGATACTGGCAAACAGAATCCAACAAATCATCAAGAAGATTATACACCATGACCAAGTTGGATTCATCCCAGGGATGCAGGGATGGTTCAACATACGTAAATCAATAAATGTAATACAGCATATTAACAGAACCAAAGACAAAAATCACATGATCATCTCAATAGATGCAGAAAAAGCTTTTGACAAAGTCCAGCACCTTTTCATGATTAAAAACCCTACAGAAAAATTGGAATAGAGGGTCTTTATCTCAATCTGGTAAAAGCTATCTATGACAAACCAACAGCCAATATTATACTAAATGGCCAAAAACTGAAAGCCTTCCCTCTAAAATCAGGAACAAGACAAGGATGTCCACTGTCCCCACTCTTATTCAACATAGTTCTGGAAACTTTAGCCAGAGCGATTAGACAAGAGAAAGAAATAAAAGGAATAATGATTGGAAAGGAAGAAGTTAAATTATCATTATTTGCAGATGACATGATACTCTACACAGAAGACCCCAAAAACTCCACTAAAAAACTGCTAGATTTAATAAGCAAATTCAGTAGTGTAGCTGGATACAAAGTCAATACTCAAAAGTCAATAGCCTTCCTGTACACAAATAACAAACTTACTGAAAGAGAAATTAGGGAAACAATACCTTTCACAATAACATCCAAAAAAATGAAATACCTAGGAATCAACCTCACGAAGGATGTAAAAGACCTCTATACTGAAAACTACAGTACTCTGAAAAAGGAGATTGAAGAGGATATCAGAAAATGGAAAGATATCCCTTGCTCCTGGATAGGAAGAACCAATATAGTGAAAATGGCCATACTTCCAAAATTGTTATACAGATTTAATGCAATTCCAATCAAAATTCCAACAGCATATCTCACAGAATTAGAGAAAACAATCCTAAAATTCATTTGGAATCAGAAGAGACCTAGAATAGCAAAGGCAATTCTGGGCAACAAAGGCAAGGCAGGGGGCATCACAATCCCCGACTTGAAATTATACTATAAAGCTACTGTGATAAAAACAGTGTGGTACTGGCAAAAAAACAGACCTGAAGATCAATGGAACAGATTAGAAGATGCTGAAACAACCCCAGACATACTAAGCCACCTTATCTTTGACAAAGGTGCCAAACACATTCGCTGGAAGAAAGATAGCCTCTTTAATAAATGGTGCTGGAAAAACTGGCTCTACACATGCCGAAGATTAAAACTAGATCCATATCTTTCACCATGCACTAAACTAAATTCAATGGATCAGAGATCTAAATATTAAAACAGAAACATTAAATCTGCTGGAAGGTAGGATAGGTAAAACCCTTGGAGACATTGGTGTAGGCAAAGACTTTATGAATAAAAACTCAACCGCATGGGAACTATCCCAAAGAATCAATAACTGGGATCTCATCTTATTAAAAAGCTTTTGCACAGCAAGAGAAACCACCAACAGAGTGAAGAGACAACCCACAATGTGGGAAAAAATGTTTGCCAGCTGTTCCTCAGACAAAGGATTACTATCGAGAACATATAAAGAACTCAAAAAAATCAGACCTCCCAAATTTAAAGACCCACTCCAAAAATGGGCATCTGAGATGAATACACATTTCTCAGATGAAGAAATACTAATGGCAAACAAATATACAAAAAAATGTGCAACATCACTAGTCATTCGAGAGATGCAAATTAAAACAACACTGAGATACCATCTCACCCCAGAAAGAATGGCTACTATTAAGAAATCAACTAATAACAAATGCTGGAGGGGCTGTGGGGAAAAAGGAACTCTTCTTCACTGTTGGTGGGAGTGTCGACTGGTACAGCCACTGTGGAAGTCAGTGTGGAGATTCCTCAGAAAACTAGGGTTAGAGGTCCCATTTGACCCAGCTATTCCCCTTCTGGGCATCTTCCCAGAAGAATTAAAAACATCGTACCACAGCAATATATGTGCACCCATGTTTATAGCAGCACAATTTGTAATAGCCAGATCTTGGAAACAACCCAAATGCCCATCAACTGAGGAATGGATAAGAAAGATGTGGTATTTTTATACAATGGAGTACTATTCAGCCATAAAGAAGGATAAACTGGAGACTTTTATAGGTAAATGGATGCAACTCGAGAAAATACTCATAAGTGAAATAAACCAGAAGCACATGTGTAAGCGTCGTATTATCTCTCTAGTATGAGAAACTGAAAGAGTAAATAAGATCCAAAATGTACAATAGACATGGTGAATCAAAAAGAAACTGGTCAAAAGGAAAGAGAGACTGGAATAGGGAAAAGAAAGAAGGGAAAGGGAAAAAAAATTGTATATATATATATATATATATAAGATGGTTAAGATAGATACACTACCATTTTTACTTAGTTCATTGAAGAGTAAGGTTTGTGCCAATAATGTTTGGACAATTGAATGCTAATGTCTGGTGTCCTGAATAACTAACTTAAAGATAGTAATACGTAATGTATTAACCATTGTTACCCTCCTATTATGTTGTTTTGAAAATTTGTTCTTCTTTTGATTTGTTTTGTTTTTTCTTCTCTTTAAAATAAAAAAAAAAAATAAAAAAGAAATTGGACATAGGACATTGCCAAGGGGAATGATGCGAAGAGGTATAGCCACTACGGGAAACAGTTTGGCAGATCCTCAAAAAGTTAAGTATTGAATTAACATGTGACACAGTGAGTTCCCTGTGCATGAGATGTAAAAAAAAAATACAGTGAATGTTTAAATTTTAAAAAATTGTATTGTAGTAAAAGATACAACAATTGACCTCCCTCAAAATACTCCCTCTCATTTCAAACACATTTATCCCATAGTTCTTGCCATTTTCTCAAGCAGTTCTGGAAGTCCTCTTCGTGAGTGTCTTTATGACTGCCTCAATGTCCTGAGTCAATCAAAAATGTATACCTTTCATGGTCATTTTGACTTTGGGGAAGAGCCGGAAGTCACAAGGTTCCAGATCTAGTGAATAAGGTGGGTGAGCACACACTGTAATTTTTTTACAAACCTGCTTTCCTGTTGGATGGCACTTGACAGCAATATTCACCATATTTCTTAATCGCACCTCCTAAAGACACTCATAAAAGGATTCCCAGAACTGCTGCAGAAAGTGGCAAGAATGATGGGATAAGTTAATTGAGTGCCATGTTTTTCAGCTTTTTAATATTCTTGCTTAATTTGGTTTCCTTCAGTCCAGGTCTTCCCACTGATTTCTGAAACTTGCAACCTCTACAAGTGCTAGAAAATAGGGTAGTACATGCATTCAGTAACTTTGAACAAATCATCTAACCTCTTTGAACCTTGTTTTTCTTATCTAAAAAATATCGATAATGGGCCGGTGAGATGGCTCAGCAGCATTAGCTCCTGCCTGGCAAGTGCGAAGTCCTGAGTTTGACTCCCAGAACCCACATATGAAAAAAGGGCCAGTGATATCGCTCAGCGGCACGGGCGCCTCCTGGTGCACGAGGTCCTGAGGTCAATTCCCTGTACCCACAAAAAAAAAATATATATATATCGATAATAATACTAGTAGTAATATTAAAGGAGTATTTTTGGAAGAATTGTCTATACTGAGAACAGTGCCTGAATTATAATAGAAATTTCTACAAGATAACTGCTATTTGCTTTGCTTGAGTACTTACTGTACAGAGCAAATTCTACTTATATTAATAAAATATGTATACCTCTTGCAGTGATAACCATTTCTCTTCTGAAACATATCATGATGAGGCTCTCAATGCCAAAGATCCTGATCCTTAATGTCATGGTTCATTAGAAAGGTCATTTGTCTCAGATAGAGATGGATTTTAGAAAAATGTTCTTTTGTCTCCTGGGATCTGAGTCTTTTCCCTTCGCGTAGAGGCATGCAGGCAAGAATAAGTAGTGATGTTGATCTCAGTGATACTCTCGGGTGATTGTTGATATCCCTGGCACCTACCAGGCCCATGGAACCTGATTCTGAGTTGGTTTCCCAACAACAGAGATGTGTCTTAAATTTTACTTTCCTCTGCCAAAGAGCATTTAGATTTGGGATATCAAATTGTCTTTCAGTTCTAACTATACCATGTACTCTGGTGGTTACCATGGTTGTGTCAGAGAGTTGCACACCAAGATTGTAATGCCATTGCCCCAGCATCATTAATAGCTGATCTCACCTAGGAACACCACTCCTACGTTTTCATCTATGATGGGATGAATTGTTTGTTCCCACCTCCCACCCCAGTTCCTACATTGAAGTGCTGGTCCTCCAGTACCTCAGAATGTGATTTTACTTGGGAATAAGTATATTGCAGATGTAATTTGTTAAGACGAGGTAATACTGGAGTAGGGTGGGCCCCTAATCCTCTGATTGTGCATTATGAAACAGGGAAATTTGGCTGGGTCTGGGGGCACATGGTGAGATCTTAGCTACTGAAACGGGTCGGGCAGGAGGAGTACCACGCGGAGGTAAGCCTGATCAATTTAGTGAGCTCCCATATCAAAACAAGAAGGGGGAGAAATTGTACAGAGACATACACACATAGACAAACCTTGTGACCATGAAGGCAGAAATCAGGGTGATATAACAATAAGCCAAGGGATGCCACAGATTGTCAGCAAAGCACCAGAAGCTTGGAAAGAGGAATGGAACAGCTTCTTCCTCACAACCCTTGGAAGGAACCAGTCCTAGCTGGGCGTGGTGGTGCATGCCTGTAATCTCAGCATTTGGGAGGCTGAAGCAGGAGGATCACTGTGAGTTCAAGGCCAGCCTGGGCCCCACAATGAGTTGTTCAAGGCCAGCCTGAACTACATAGTGAGACCTTATTTCAAAAAAACAAAAAAAATTTTTTAATAAAATTAATTAATTAAAAAATTAAAAAAAGAAGGATCCAATCCTTCTAGCCTCCAGAACTGTAAGATAATTTCTCCATTGTTTTAAGTGATTCAGTTTGCAGTACTTTTATGGGAGCCCTAGAAAACTAACAGAATACCCAGAAGAATTGAAGGCAGACATTCAACTACATGTATACACAGATTCACAGCAGCACCATTCACAACAGTCAAAGGATACAACCAGCCAGGTGCAGTGGTGTGCGCCTGTAGTACAGCTGCTCAGGAGGCTGAGGCAGGAGGATCCCTTGAGCCAGGAATTCAAGGCCAGCCTGGGCAACACAGTGAGTCCCCATCTAAAAAAACAAAGCAAAACAAAAAAAGAGCCAGGGATAGTGGCACATGCCCATAATCCCAGCATTCTGGGAAGCTGAGGCAAGGAGGATTGCCAGTCTGAGCCCAGTGTGGGCAACTCAGAGCACTTAGTGAGACCTTGTCTTAAATATAAAAAATAAACATAGGGCTGGGGGTGTAGCTCAGTGTGAAGGCCCTGGGTTCAGCCCCAAACACCACAAAAACAAACCCACAAACAGAAATGAGGGCTATCATGGTGGGAAAGGCTAAATGGGAGCCATTAGAGTTGCCTCTACCTGGGAAAGTAGTAAATCAAAAACAATATCACATCCCTGGAGGGCTACAGTTAGTGCCAACACTCGGGACTTGAAAGATGCAGGGGTGGTGGTTTCCCCCACATCTCCATTTAACTCTCCTATTTGGTCTGTGCAGAAGATGGATGGACCTTGGAGAATGATGGTGGATTTTTGCAATCAGATAATGACTCCAGGGCCGGTGAGATGGCTCAGCGGCATAAGCGCCTGCCTGGCAGGTGCGAGGGCCCGAGTTCGACTCCCGGAACCCACGTACAAAAAAAGGGCCGGTGATATTGCTCAGTGGCATGGGCTCCTGCAGGTGTGTGAGGTCCTGAGGTTGACCCCCAGTACCCACAAAAAAAAAAAAAAAAGTGACTCGAATTGCAGCTGCTGTACCATATGTGGTTTCCTTGCTTGAGCAGATTAACACACCTCCTGGTACTTGGTACCATTTGATTTGGAAAATGCCTTTTTCTCCATCTATACCAATAAGGTCCACCAGAGGTGATTTGCTTTCAGCTGGCAAGGCCAGAAATATTTACACTTTCAGTTTCTCACACCAGAGAAACAATGCAGTATTTAAACGTGTGTCCAATTTATTTCACTTAAGAGTGTGGTCTCGGCACTGCTCCTCCCTTTTTGCTGTTGTTGCTTTTGCTGTCTTCTGCCACCATGAACTGTTGCCCTCTGCCACGCCACCCTGCCTTCCAGCCAGCTGAGTATGGACTGAAACCTCCACGAATTGTGAGCTAAATAAAACTTTCCTCCTTTAACTTTGGGTGTTGGGTATTTTGTCTCAGCAATGAGAAAAGAAAAAAGTAACCAACACAGAATTTGGTACCAAGGAAGTGTGGTCGTTGCTGTGACTATACCTGACCATGTGGTTCAAAAGCCTTTGGGTATGGCTTGTGGGAAGAGTTTGTAAAGGTTCAGAGATGTCGCCTGAAAGAGTAGGGCTGGAACTCCCTAGGCTGTTCTGTATGGGAGATTCAAGTCAGAGCTCAGAAGACCAGAAAGCTGATAGAAATCCTGACAGTAAAGACCAGGCTCAGAAGGTTTCTCCTGGGAAGAAGGACTGCACTGGTTGTTGGAGTCCAGATGATGTGTGTCATGGCTTGGCAAAAAGTTTGTCTGCATTTTGCTCATGTCCAGAGACTTTGCCTGAGACTAATATTAAGGGTGGTGGACTAATTGAACTGGCAGAAAAAATTTCAAGGCAGTAGAATGTTGAGGTGGTGGCATGCCTTTTGTTGGGGGCTTTTAGCCAGATTTATATTGCTAATCAAGAGAAAAGAGCCCAGCAGGATGATTTAAAATGTTGTAAGTTTGGCCAGAAAGGAAGCTCCAGTAGAGCTGAGGAGATCTCCATTGTTGAGAAGGAACAGAATATAAAAAACGGCCTGAGGGCATCACAAGAAGTATCAAGTCTTAACCCTTTGCAGCCTCAAAACTGCAAAAGTGAAAGGTTTTCCTTTGAGGAGAAAGCCGCAGAACGCCACGTTCCAGAATGGCGGCAGCCACACTATATCCCAGAAAGGTGGCGGCAGCTGCACCAGGTTCCAAAATGGCAGTGGCCACACCTGGCTCCAGAATGGTGGCGGCATAGAGAATTTGTTCCTCAGAATCAGGTTCAGAGTGCTCAGCAATCCAGGCTCTCGACCCTTATAGCCAAGAGGGACGAAAGCCTGGCTACTGCTCCAGCTGGCAGTGGACCTTGGCATCATCCACATGGCGCTGATTTTAGGCGCATGCAGAATGCAAGAGTTCTGAGGTTAAAAAGGTTTCCACCCAGATTTCAGAAGAAGACGTGGGAGGCCAGGCAGTGTGCCCCTGAGCGGGCAATATGTGAAGCTGTGAGTGTGAAGCCAAAGGTGCAGTGGAGACCCCAGAAGTTTGGAGAAGCCAGGAACATGGATCATCTGAGAAAACCTGCAAGGAGGGAGCAAAGCGGACCTAAGACAGAAGCTGTGGGAACTACAACCACCAGCAGTACCACAGGGGCAGAGCAAGCCAAGCCCTTTGGAGCTCACAACTTGCCACAGGTTGCATTGGATGCTGCACGTGGAACTACAGGACTTAATGTTTGCCCTGCTGGATGTTGGACTTGCTTTGGTCCCATTCTTTTGTATCCCCTTGTTTGTAACTTTTGGAATGGAAATGTCTATCTTGTGCCATTGAATGTTGGAAGTGTTTAACTGTCTTTTCATTTGTACAGGGTCTCACAGCTAAGAGTTTGACATAGATCTTGGAGGAGACTTGGGAGTTGGACTTTTGAGCAGTGCTGAAACTGCTAGGACTTTGGCAACTCTTAGAGATGGACTAAAATACCTTTTGCATACAGGGATATGCATGAGTCTTTGGGGGGCCAGGTGTGGAATGTTATGGTTTGTGTCTAGATGTCCCCCCAAAGCCTCATGCAGTAGGGAGGCAGGCTCCTAGAGTTTGTGATTAATTCATTGTCTAGTGCTAGCATTATGGGCGTGAGTGCTACACCCACCCTAGGGTGGGTAGCCTACATACAATATAAGGGAGGGAAAGAGGCTTGCTCTCTCTTGCTCCTCCCTCTTTGCTCTTGCTGTTTTTGCTGTCTTTCGCCACCATGAACTGTTGCCCTCTGTCATGTGCCACTCTGCCTTGGAGCCAGCCGAGTGTGGACTGAAACCTCCACAAACTGTGAGCTAAATAAACTTTCCTTCCTTCATTTTGGGCGCCGGGTATTTTGTCTCAGCAACGAGAGAAAACTAACCTATACACACGAACCCTTTCCACGTAAGATGGGCTTGGAAGATATAGCTGTGGACTCGAGGAGCAGAGCGTGGGCTCAATAATGAGAGACATCTCTGGAGTTCCTGGAGCATAAGGACTCAGGAGACAAGTGACTGGGACATTCAAGTTGCAAAGTAGACTTGTGTAAAAACACTGGTGAATGGCCCTGACAGAAAACTTGAGTGTCTTCCCAACTTTTCTATCACAAAAGAGGCCTAATGCTTTGTGAAACCTGTAGCCTAAGACCAACCCCCCTTTCCCCTCAGTGGCCTAGAATGAATTTCCTGCTAGATTACAGGGCGGTGCATTGGAGCAGAGTGATCACGGGAAGAAAAATGAAAGGGACTTCTGGACTAAAACTACGACTTCATACATTTTGAATATCAAATGAGTTAAATTTCAAGATAAATTATACCAACAATGCAGTAGAGCAATCTCATTTGGCAACAAATAAAAACTATGCAGTTTAATTGACTTTTAACTTAACTATCTAGAAATTTAGATAGAAATACAGTACTCAATAAAAGTAATTACTTTAAAAAAAAAAAGAGTGTGGTCTCAAGGTGCGTCCATTTAGCTAGAAACGTCTCAAGCTTATCCTTCTTTATGGCAGAGTAGTACTCCACTGTATAAAATACTCATATCTTTATCCATTCATCAGTTTTTGGGCATTTGGGCGGTTTCCAAGATTTAGCTATTAGAAATTGTGCAGCTGTACACATGGGTGTGCATATATCACTATGGTAGGATGATTTTATTTTTATTTATTTATCTAGTTATTTATTTATTTTTGTCTTTTTGAAACAGGGTTTTGCTACCCAGTTCAGGCTGCCCTTGAACTCACTTTGTAGCCCAAGCTGGCCTCACACTCCCAGCCATCTTCCTGCCTCAGCCTCCCAAGTGCTGGGATTACAGGCATGTGCCACCACCCCCAGCTGGTGCTTTTAATTCTTTTGGGAGGATACCAACAAGGGGAATAGCAGAGTCAAATGGAATCTCTAGGTTTAGTTATTTGAGAAATTTCTGCACTGATATTCCACAGTGGTTGTACCAGTCTACACTCCCACCAATAATGGAGAAATGTTCCTTTTCCCCACAGCCCCTCCAGCATTTGTTATTGGTTGATTTCTTGATAATAGCCATTCTTCCTGGGCTGAGATGCAATCTCAGTGTTGTTTTAATTTACATCTCTCAAATGACCAGTGATGTTGAACATTTTTTCATATATTTATTTGTAATTTCTACTTCTTCATCTGAGAAATGTCTATTCATCTCAGATGCCCATTTTTGGATTGGGTCTTTAAATTTGGGAGGTCTGATTTTTCCAGTTTTTTATATATTCTAGATATTAGTCCTTTGAGGAACAGCTGGCAAACATTTTTTCCCACACTGTGGGTTGTCTCTTCACTCTGTTGATGGTTTCTCTTGCTGTGCAAAAGCTTTTTAATAAGATGAGATCCCAGTTGTTGATTCTTTGTGATATTTCCTGTGGGATCGGGGCTTTGTTCATAAAGTCTTTGCCTACACCACTGACTTCAAGAGTTCTACCTATTCTATCTTGCAGCAGATTTAGTTTTTCTGTTTTAATATTTAGATCTTTGATCCATTTTGATTTTAGTTTAGTACATGGTGAAAGATATGGATCTAGTTTTAATCTTCAGCATGTGGAAAAGAATCAACAACTGGGATCTCATCTTATTAAAAAGTTTTTGCACAGCAAGAGAAACCACCAACAGAGTGAAGAGACGACCCACAACGTGGGAAAAAATGTTTGCCAGCTGTTCCTCAGACAAAGGATTACTATCGAGAACATACAAAGAACTTAAGAAGATCAGACCTCCCAAATCTAAAGACCCAATCCAAAAATGGGCATCTGAGATGAATAAACACTTCTCAGATGAAGAAATACAAATGACAAATAAATATACAAAAAAATGTGCAACATCACTAGCCATGCGAGAGATGCAAATTAAAACAACACTGATCACCCCAGAAAGAATGGCTATTATCAAGAAATCAACTAATAACAAATGCTGGAGGGGCTGTGGGGAAAAAGGAACACTTCTCCACTGTTGGTGGGAGTGTCGACTGGTACAGCCACTGTGGAAATCAGTGTGGAGATTCCTCAAAAAACTAGGATTGGAGGTCCCATTTGAGCCAGCTATTCCCCTTCTGGGTATTTTCCCAGAAGAATTAAAAACATCGTATCAGAGTGATATATGTGCACCCATGTTTATAGCAGCACAATTTGTAATAGCCAGATCTTGGAAGCAACCCAAATGCCCATCAACCGAGGAATGGATAAAAAAGATGTGGTATTTTTATACAATGGAGTACTACTCAGCCATAAAGAAGGATAAATTGGATACTTTTATAGGTAAATGGATACAACTCAAGAAAATACTCATAAGTGAAATTAACCAGACCATGTGCAAACATTGTATTGTCTCCCTAGCGTGAGAAACTGAAAGAGTAAATAAGATCCAAAATGTACTATAGATATGATGAATCAGAAAGAAACTGGTCAAAAGGAAAGAGAGTCTGGGATGGGGGAATGGAGAAAAGAAAGAAAGGAAAAGAAAAATATTGTGTTTATATATAAGATGGTTAAGATAGATACACTAATTTTGCTTAGTTCATTGAAGAGAGAGGTTTATGCCAGTAATGTTTAGACAATTGAATGCTGATATCTTGTACCCTGAGTAACTAATTCAAAGATAACAATACATAATGTATTAACCATTGTTACCCTCCTATTACGTTGTTTTGAAATTTTGTTCTTGTTTTATTGGTTTTTGTTTTCTCTTTAAAATAAGAATAAATAAATAAATAAAATCTTCAACATGTGGAAAGCCAGTTTTTTCAGCACCATTTGTGAAAGAGGCTATCCTTCCAGTGAAGGTGTTTGGTCCCTTTGACAAAGATAAGGTGGCTGAGTATGTCTGGAGTTGTTTCTGCATCTTCTAATCTGTTCCACTGAGCCTCGGGTCTGTTTTTTTGTTTTGTTTTGTTTTTTGTGGGTTTTTTTTGCCAGTACCATTCTGTTTTTATCACAGTAGCTTTATAGTATAATTTCAAGTCAGGGATTGTGATGCCCTCTGCCTTGCCTTTGTTGCCCAGAACTGCTTTTACTATTCTAGGTCTTTTCTGGCTCCAAATAAATTTTAAGATTTTTTTTCTCTAATTCTGTGAGATATGCTATTGGTATTTTGATTGGGATGGCATTAAATCTGTATAACAATTTTGGAAGTATGGCCAGTTTCACTATATTTGTTCTTCCTACCCAAGAGCAAGGGATATCATTCCATTTTCTGATACCCCCTTCAATCTTCTTTTTCAGAGTACTGTAATTTTCAATATAAAGATCTTTTACTTCCTTTATTAGATTGATTCCTAGATATTTCATTTTTTTGGATGCTATTGTGAACGGTGTTGTTTCCCAAATTTTTCTCTCAGTAAGTTATTTGTGTATAGGAATGCTATTGATTTTTCAATGTTTACTTTGTATCCAGCTATGCTACTGAATTTGCTTATTAAATCTGGAAGTCTTTTGGTAGAGTTATTGGTATCTTTTATCTGCCAATAATGATATTTTTTGTGTGTGTGTGGGTACCAGGGGTTGACCTCAGGACCTCATGCACCAGCAGGCACCTGTGCCACTGAGCGATATCACTGGCCCTTTTTTCGTACGTGGGTAATCAGGAGTTGAACTCAGGACCTCGTGCTTGCCAGGCAGGCACTTATGCCACTGAGCCATCTCACCAGCCCCCAATAATGATAATTTAACTCCTCCAATTCTTATTCTTACTTCTTTCCTTTCTCTTGTCTAATTGCTCTGGCCAATGTTTCCAGAACTATGTTGAATAAGAATGGAGACAGTGGACATCCTTTTCTTGTTCCTGATTTTAGAGTGGAAGCTTTCAGTTTTTGTCCATTTAGTATGATGTTGGCTGTTGGTTTGTCATAGATGGCTCCAAATCAGCATCCCATATATGGTTCTGTTTCTCCCATAGCCAGGATACATGGGTATAGCAACCAAGGGGTAGAACTGGGAATGGTACCACTTACCATACCTCTTTAGTAAGTTTTTGCTTCCTGTTCCTATGAACGTATGTTCTGCTGGCCTTAAAGCCTTAGTTCCTGAGAGGGGAAGGCTTCTACTAAGAGGCACAAAAATGACTGACTTTTCCCTGGTCATTTTGGGCTCCTCGTGTCCCTGAGTCAACAAGCTAAAAAGAGAATTATGGTGTTGAGGGGGTTACCTAATGCAGACCAGCAAGGGGAACTTGGACTACTATTCCACAGAGGAGGTAAGAAAAAGTACATTTAGAGCGCAGGAGATCCCTCAGGGCATGTTATCAACCATACTCTGTAATTAAGGTCAATGGGAAAATAAACAACCCAATCCAGGGAAACAAATGGCAGAGAATCTTCAGGAAAGAAGGTATGAGTTACTCCACCAGGTAAAGAACCAAGACACGCCAAGGTGCTTGCTAAACACCAAAGGAATGCAGACAGAATAGGTAGTACAAGACAGTAATTATACAAACCAGCTACTACTGCATGGCCAGATACAGAAATGACGATTGTAGGAGTCATGAGTACCTATTTCACTCCTACTTTGTTAATGTGCCTGTGCATATAAACACATGCTAGGCAGATATCTTTGTAACACAACAATTATTGGCTTAACATCAGCACTTAAGTATTAAATCTACATTATAATATTCAAGTTATGGGATGTCAGGAGAAAAGCAAGCATGATCTAAAGGAAAACTTGCCCTTCTATTCTGGGGAGTGGATTAGTGATTTCTTTTTTTTTTTTTTTTTTTTTTTTTTTTTTTTTTATGAAACCATCACCCTACCTCCTGGTGTTCTTTTACCTATGTAAGAAATCTGCTAAGACCAACCGCTTCACTGATCCAAAGCTGCAGAAGAGCAAGTCAATGGAGCCTGTAGAGATCCCTGGATATTGATGAGTGTGCAAACTCGGCTATAGAGGGGATCTACAGGGCCGAAAAAGGCTGAGTCAGAATCTCAAGAGGCAAAAGATGGAGCTCTCTCTGCCACACACCTCAGAAAACCGTCACTATTTCCAAGTTCCAAAGCAGACGGGGCACTGGAACAGTAGTCAGAGGGGAAAATTAAAAGGACAAGTCAAGAAGCCAGGAGGGTAGATCTCCTGGCTGCCTTTGGTGACCATATGTTGGGTAACTAATTCAACTGAAAAGGGAGTTGGGGAAGTCTGTGTACCCAGATGATCAGGCTACCTTGTTGGCCCTCATGAGTGTTGGGCTGCCCCAGGCCATCAGGTATGTCCTTTGGCTAAGGTAAGGGGAAGCAAGTTACTCTCAACCCAATGGACTGACCCCAGGAGAATGTACCTGTAATGACCACTGTCCTTTGGTACAGCTGCTAGGCCCATGCATCAGTCCCTTGGCACCTGCTCCAGGCAAGGTCTGTCTTCTGTACCGTGCTTTTACCCTTTCCAGACACCAGCTACTCCCTTGCTCCCCTTTTCCAATAAAAGGAAATCAAATTATCTCACATCCACATTTCTAACTCTTAATGTGCTCCCTTCTCCAGAGAATCTGCATTCTGTGAAGTATTTAACCAAAGCCATAAATCCCCACTAGAGTGATAACGTAACAGAAGCATAATGAAGATCACGTTTCTGTGTGTACTGGGCTAAAGGTGGGGTGGAGAGACATCTGGACTCTGTTCTGGCCTCTTCACTTCTAAAATATCTCTGCAGCTGCTTGGCTTCCTTCAGTGTAAGAATTTTACATTTCTTACCCAGAACAGGGCAGGGACAGCAAACTGAGAAAGGAGCAACCTCTCTGTCCCTATTTTTGTTTGGCTTAAATGTTGTTCACAACCCCATAATGCATGTAGTTACTGTATTCATATTATAAACAAATGGAGCTGGGCTTTGGTGATACACAGCTGTAATCTCAGCACTTGAGAGGCTGAAGCAGGAGGATCACCAGTTTAAGGCCAGCTTGGGCTACACAGTAAATTTAAGGCCATCTTGGAGCACAGTGAGACCCTGTCTCAAAACAAAACAGAGTGGGGGAAGGGGAGGGACACAGACAGAGAGACAGAGAGAGGCTGAGAGACTTTAATATGTTGGCTGGCGTGTCCAAGGTCACAAAATAAGTGACAGAACTGGGATTTGAACCCAAGGTCAGCCTGACGCCCATTCTCAGAAACCGTTTCTGATCAATTTGAATAGACTCAAGGTAAAGAGAATAGTGTCTACCCTTTATTCACCTTCCCAGATCCTGACTCTGCCTCTCCAGAAATCATTTCTTGCCTCAGGAGCACTCACTCCTTTCCTCCAAACAGTGCCTGGCAATTAACTTAGAAATACAACTGACAGATTCTTACAAATACTTATTCTATTTCCCAAATTTAAACTCTCAAAAAAGAGTATCAGTTCTCAAAAATTGTTTAGCTGGGCGTGGTGGCACACACCTGTAATCCCAGCACTCAGGAGGCTGAGGTAGGAGGATCACCAAGTTTGAGGCCAGCCTGGGCTACATAATGAGTTTCAGGGCAGTATGAACTACATAGCAAGATCCCATCTCAAAAAAAAAAAAAGGGCCAGTGAGATAGCTCAGCAGCATAAGCGCCTGCCTGGGAGGCGTGAGGTCCCAAGTTCAACTCCCGGTACTCACATAAAGGAAAAAAAAAAAGGGCCGGTGATATCATTCAGCGGCACAAGTGCTTGCTGGCAAGCGTGAGATCCTGAGGTCGACTCCCAGTACCCACATTAAAAAAAGAAAAGTTCATTGTTTAGCCAAATACTGTATGTTGTACACTCAGTGCAGAAGTATGTATGTTGAATGCTTGACAAACAAGATAACTTTATCTCAAGAGTGAAAGGTAACTATCTCAGATAAGCCCCATTCCTTTTTCCTACTCAGCAAACACACTCTATCAGATACTGAAATGTGATGAAACTTAAAAACAGTATACACAGCCAGGTGTAGTGGCACATGCCTGTAATTCCAGCACTCTAGGAAGCTAAGGCAGGAGGGCCAAAAGTTCCAACCCCGCCTAGGCAACTTAGCAAGACCTGTGTCAAGATAAAAAATACAAAAGAGCTGGGGTTCAGTGCCAAGTCTCTGGATTAAATCTCCAGTACCACCAAAACAAAAAACAAAAATACAGGGCTGGTGTAAGCGCCTGCCTGGCAAGTGCAAGGGCCCGAGTTCGACTCCCGGAATCCACATACGAAAAAAGGGCCGGTGATATCGCTTAGCGGCACGGGCGCCTGCTGGCGCACGAGGTCCTGAGGTCGACCCCCGGTACCCACCAAAAGAAAAACAAAAAAACAAAAAAACAAAAATACAGTGTATGTTTAGACATTTTAAACTACTAGGAGCACATATATTTTCATTATTCGTTTCCTAAGTCCTCTCTTGGCCCCCAACCCCACACGCAATGCCAGTTCCTCTCCAGTCATGGGGATGGAAATGGACTGGCTGTGCTGTTCAGGATTCTCATAAGTCAGGTCAAAGAACTGAAGCTGGTTTCCAGGAAGTAACCCCGCACCAGGCTGCTGGGTAGGGCGAGGGTTCTTTCAGGGAGACGGCTTCCTCCCTTACCCACAGCTGCGCTAGACTGCTGCGCCGAGGAAGGACAAGAGGGTGCATGCTTTGATGATATCGAAACAGATTTACCAGACTGTCAAAGTCCTCTCCCACTATGGCCCAACTTCGATGCCCAGGACTTTGCCACCAACCTTTCTTCACCACTGTCAACACGGCCTTCAGACTGGGCAGCATTGAACCTATGCTGGCCTTGAACCCAGTCAGGCCTCTCCCATGCACAGAACCCCAGGAGCCACAAAGCGAGGGAGTCTCTTTCTGAAGCCCACAGGAACAAGGACAACTAGAGACCAGGGTGGGACTGCAGTTGAGCTTCCTGGCTGATGTGGAAAACATCCATGTAAGACAGGTACCAAGGACTTCTAGTATGTGCACTGCCAGAAAAACTAAAGGGACAGCAGAAACGAGGAGGAGGCAAACAGCCACTGGGAAGGAGGGAAGAGCATGGTGCGGGTGAAATCAGCCACTCTGATGCAAGCTCCCACACTGTGCGCTCCTCCTCGGGCTCCACCTTCCCCCAGAGAAGAGAAGCTGAGCTTGTGGTTCAGGCGCTCTTGTCCTTGAAGGTCTCTGTATGTAGAGTTCACCTGGTCAATATTTATTCAGCACTCATATTTACTTAAGTGAGCATGAGCTTGGTCAGAGATCTGACTGGCAGCTCGTATTACAAATGACTGTCCTGGAACGTGCTTGCCAGCTATAAAAGAGCGTGAGATTCCTCTGTGCTGAGAGGAAGCCACAGTCCTGCCCGAGCCCCCTGGATGTGTCCTTTGACATGTGGACCTACACCACAGCAACAGGGATCCCCCGGGCTCCTCCACCAAAGCCATGAGAAACTCATCAAGTTCACAGAGCCTCTCACAGGAAACCCAGCTGGACAGAGCTGAGAGAAGGCTTGGAAGGGTGGACAAGGAGGCCAGAAGAGCAAGACCTAGGGCTATTGGCTGGGTGAGTACATGAAAGGAGAAATGGTCTGGAGGACACGAGCTCCCCAAGACTAAGCTGTCAGGAAGTGGGCTCAGCACGTCATCACTCTTGCCTATCTACTGAGGACATCTGAAGGTTTTGAAATTGGCTCCTCAGGAAAGGATGTAGGCAGCCAGGGAGGGGAGACCTGAGAAAATGAGGACCTTCAGAGGAATCCCCTCAGAACACAGGACTTCCGGCCCAAACACAATCCAGCACTCTTTCTTCTCGAGCTGTAACTCAACCACTATATCAAGGCCTAAAACAAACACACGTGGCTCTGTGAAGGTAGAAACCGAATCCTGCTTTATAAGGCTGCTTGGCCATCACCAGCTTCTCTACTGAGATTCGAGGTGCACAGCCAGGCAGCAGGTGACAGAGGAGAGTGAACCTTCCTCACCTGCTCCCCATCACCCCAGCCCTCCAGCCCTCCAAATGCCCATCTCTGCAATACAACCATTTCAAAAATACTCTGAGGAGGGCAAGGGGAAGGGGGCAAGGGTTCAGGCTGGTCAGCAGGCGGTTCCCATGAGGTAGCTGATGCTGGTGCTCCGGGGTAGACCATGTGGTGGCAGGCAGTCATGGGTTAACAGCAGCTAGGAGGGAGTCGAAAGTCTCACAGTCTTCCCAGTGCACTTGATCACAGGTAATGTCTGGGTGGAGAAGATGGATTCTTTGCTGGTATCCTCGCTGTCCTTTGAGGAAGTGGGTTTCCTGGGGAAAGGGGAAGGAGAGAGGCCAGCTTAAATCTTCTGAAGTTGGCTGTGGTCCCTTCTTCAGAGGGCAGTAGGTTCCTTTTGGAGGAGCTGCGCTTTCTGAAGGGAACAGGTTGGAAAGATGACTTAGACACTGCACAGCTGAGACTAACCTGTCATTTGCCTTCGGAGTCTGAGCCACAAATCCATAACACTATGCTGATGTAGGCTACGATCATATGGATATATCAATACCCATTAAGTACACTAAATTTACTTGAAGGCTTACAGCTTAAGTGCGAGTGTGAATACGGTGAGGGTAAGGGGCCTAAGAACTCCCTACAGCAAATGGGTATGGCTCAATGTGGCAGCTGCAGTAGGTTCCGTGTTCCAGCTCAGCTTTGCCACCAAGAGCCACGAGGGAGAGGATACTGTGGCTGCACACTCTGGTGCTCCTACTAACCCCCGGATGGAGAATGCTCATTTCGTTGTCACAGTCTGGGAAGACAGAAAAAAAACTCCCACACTCAATAGCCCTTGCCTTGTCAAAGCAGCACTCACCCCAGCTTTCCAGTGTCCAGTTTGCTGAAGGCATTGAGCATCTCGTCATTCTTTGGGGCACTCAGAAGTGATGTTGGCAGAGACCACTAAAAACAAAGCAAGTGGTGAGACAAAAGGGCCAGGCAGAGGTCAGGCAGGATTACTTGGGGTCTGGGACTCTTTCCCGCTCTGAATGATCATGGGACTCTCCCCTTCCCCATTCATAAGGCAAGGCCCAGAGGCGAAAGTCTTCGTTCTCTCCTGAATCAGAAAGTTGAGCCCGACAGAGCATGTTTTGATTTTTATTTTTTGGTATCAGGAATCAAACTCTTGGCCTCGCGCTTGCCAGGCAGGCACTCTGCAGCTGAGCTACATCCTCAGCCCCACATTTTGATCCTTGAAAGAAAGGTACCCAGGCAATCCTGCCAGCAATCACTGCCTCAAAAGGAAAGGGTAAGGAAACAGATGCAGGGCCTAGGGGAGAAATAAGAGGCTCTGTACCTACTACCCAGGCCACGCTGTAGTCTTAAGGCAGAAGAGGGAGGGCTGAGAAGGAGCCGACCCCCTGCACCGGTGTCACTCACCAGTGGAGCAGAGTCACAGACGACCCCTGTGTGGAATCCTTTGTAGCACCAACTCCGAAGCAGATCCACTCCTAGGACAAGATGAGCAGCGGTTAGGACTTAATAGGGAGGAACCAACTGGCCCATTTTCCTTCCAGAGGCCCATTCCTTAGGCTAATGGGATTTAATCTCTCACTAAATATAGCCTCCTACAGACAGGGAGAGCACATCACCTTTGAGCTTGTTGCTATGATATTTCTGTTCCCACTGGGTGGTCAGAATGTTGAAATACCGTGGCTGCTCAAAAAAGCGGAGATAGCGAGAAGAAATTCGAGAAGGAAAAATTCGTTCAAATTGACCACGACGAGAAAACTCATCCTCCATCTCGACCAGAATCCGAACGTCATCTGGTGTCAGGACATCCAGCACAGATGCGTAGAAGTCCTATGGGCCGAGCAATAGGAAAGAAGCAGGTGTGACAGAGTATAAGCCATATGCAGAAAATCAAGAAACTGGGAGACAGGGAGCACAGCCCTGGGGTCCTAGGGCTCCAGGACTCTCATGGGACCACCAATACCACCTGGTGGGCCAGCTGTGTACACCATCTGTTCCTAAGTTCACTGAGCTTAACTCTTGGCTGGGGTCAGGGGCACCTGACCACTAAGATTAAGTGGTCTGTTGGACAGAACCAAGGTCAGGATCCAGCTACTTAGATTTGCGACCAGCCTTTGCCAGCTTCCCCCACCCCCCAGGATTGAACCTAGGACCTCTGCACTGAGCATTATATCCCGCCTTTAAGATAACTTTTTTTTTTTTTTTGTGGGCACCAGGGGTCGAACTGAGGACCTCACGCACCAGCAGGCGCCCGTGCCGCTGAGCAATATCACTGGCCCTTTTTTCGTATGTGGGTTCCGGGAGTCGAACTCAGGACCTCGCACTTGCCAGGCAGGCACTTATGCCGCTGAGCTATCTCACCGGCCCTAAGATAACTTTTTAAAAAGTATCATGAAGTTGAATAGGCTGGACTCAAATTTACCATTCTCCTGCCTCAGCCTCCCAGAGTGCTGAGTTTACAGGCATGCACCACCATATACTTGGCTGCCTGCCATTCTTATATCTGGCTCCCATATCTGCTTCTGAGGCAAAGCCTCCCAGAGTCACTCTGCACCTCTCAGGGAAACTACTCTGAGGAATAAAGGCCTACAGCTCTGACAACAGAGGGCCACTGCAGCATTGTGCCAAGGGCAGTGGCTCTTGAAAATGTAATAAAGAGCTTTAATTCTCCCCCAGGATGAGGTACATGGCAAAAAATAAACCCTGCTCTAGAGCCCTATGGTCTCAAATGGTTGAGCTTGGAAGCTTTTTGCTGGGGAAAAGACCAATCTCCTACCTGGTCAGGAATTTTCTGAGCCAGGTAATAGGCTTTCTTCATCTTCTGTGCAGTGAAATACTCGGGAGCCATCCGACATTTGTTCTTGGGAGAGCTAAGGTGGGGGTCAGGGGATAATTACGAGTGAGATGTGGAAAGCAAAGTGTAGAGTCAGCGGCTGCATCCTGAAGAAAGAGGGAGAGAGGGTCCAGCCCGGGAAGACTCCCTTCTCAGGAGAAGATGAAGATATCTGGAAGACATTTAGCCCTTGAATGGAATGCACTGAAATGTACTCCACTCAGGAAGCCTGTCCGAGGGTCAACCAACACCAGTACCACGGAAGAACTGCAAGAGTACAAGGCACCTTCTTTTGAATTTCACAAAACAAAACAAAACATGGATTTGGTTTAGTTTAATTTACTGAACACTCAATACACCCTCAGCCCTGCTCTACTATCTATGTACCACCCTGGGCCAATAACCACCTCCTGTATCTAAGTTTCACCATCCACTACTACAATCACTGCTGGGAGATACAGACATGACGGAAAAGCAGCCCCTGCCTCTGCTGGGCTTATGGTACAGCAAGCAGAATAAGTCACATGACGATAGGACAGAGCCGAACATGAATCCACAAGTTATACAGGAGGGAAAGTAAGTTTTGTTACCAGGCAAATCAGAATTTTAATTCCACTCTTTAGCTAAATGATGCTGGATGAGTTACTTAACAGTAGGCATCTTCGGTTTCACCTATAAACTTCGATGCTAGCATTTACCCTACAGAGTTGTTTCCCTACACATCATAGGTGCTTACTAAATTTAGCCACTCCTCTCAAGAGTGGTCCCAAGCATTTGGGGTATGGAGGAAAAACCCCATTCTGAGCTGGTGTCATGAAGATGTGGTCTTAAGCCAGCTGATGAACAGGAGGTCTGGGTGAGGGCCATTTCAGAAGGAAGAAACCCCAGGAGCAGAGGAAAGAACACGATGGGGGAATAGCAAGGAGCAAGGAACTTTTCAGAGAGGAGACTGAACTAACTGGCCCTTAAGGATCCTTCCTGCCTCGCTTCTGTGAGTGACCTTGTCCGTCAGCACAGCAGCCAGGAAGAGAAGCAAACAAAGATGCACTCAGGAAAGGGAGACGGGGCTTCAAATGCCCAGACAAGGAGTCTAAATCTGAGCCCCCAGCCCTGTGGAGATTCCTGAGCAGGGGAGGAAAAGAGCCAAACTTGCTCTTAGGGGTGATATTGTGGCACTGGCATGTGCATGGACAACAGGGACAGAGTGAGCGCAAGGGAGACCAAGCAGGAGAGAAGCCAAACAGGCGAGGAGCTGACCTGGTAAGGGAGCTGCTGGAGGCGCTGGGGCTGGAACTGATGTCCTCTGCGTTGGGCAGAACGAACCCCGCCAGATTCAGAAGGTCACGGATCATCTGGCCTTTGATACTGATGTCCAGGGGAGAGTTGGAGTGCAGGCTTCAGGGAGAAGATGCAAAGCACCGTCAAAGCAGCTCCCAAGTAGTTCCTGGTCCTATATCCAAGTCAGGCCTGGCCCCCTTGACTCCCTGGCTCCCCTAGAACGAAAAGGGCTCCAGTACCCAAATGTGAGAGCCTGTTGTACCAAAGACAGAGAATAACCTTACTTAGGCCGGCAAACCTGTCCATGACCTTGGTTTGCTAGGGGAAAGCAAGCAACAGGGACCAACACGAAAACAGTAACTTTTAACAACCTCTCACCATTTTCAAAGAAACTTACAGTAATGGCAAAGAATGCGGGAATGAGCAAATGAAGACCATGAAAACACAAATTCTAGCAAAGAAAAGATCTTCCCCAAATCAACAAAACTAGAGTGGAAATGGGATCCCGAGGACACAGGAAGGATTCTGCTCTGAATACACTGAAAATACCACCTACCTGGGGGAAATGTTGACTTCCAGGACCCAGGGCTTGAGGTTCTCATCCAGCATGATATCAAAACCAAAGAGCTCATGGCAGCTGTAGGGCCTCCGGACATACATCTTGAGCAGGCTGGTCACGTAGGGCTCTGACCTGGTCACAGAGACAAGAATGTTTTCAGCCCAGCTCTCTCACATTCCTACCCACAGCTGCCCTGCCAATTGGGTGCCCCAGAAAGACAGGCAGAAGCAATCTGGAAAAAGTGGTTCTTAAAGAGATGTGTCTCATATGGGGCCAGTTCTGCAATGAAGTTCAGGAAATGAGCAGAATTTAACTCCATCTACTCCTTCCTATTCCCTGTCCTCAACACTGAACCGTAACATGATCCAAAGCCTAGGGCACAGCAGCATGAGGCCAAGGAGAAGAGGCAGTTCAGCGGGAGACGCCCCCACCTAGCGTGGCAGCAGGACTCACGAGATGATGGTTTTAACGACGACATCCTTTATCTTCTCCCAGATGATGTCGCTATTGATTCCCTTCTGGCTCAGGTATTTCCACAAAGCCTTCAGTGCCCTGCAGGGGGAGAACAATGAAGTAAATTTGGCATTATATTCTAGAAATGAGAGATGAAAAAAGAGTAAGAACAGGAATAAGAGGCCTACAGGTATTTTCTTCATATCTCTTCCTTTGACATTCTGAATTAAGAGATAAACTGAGATGAAAATAGACCAATTCTGGATTGACAAGTAATCTTTGGGTGTGGCGTTAATCCTCCACCACTCTCTCTCTGAACTTCCAAAACCAAAACCCAAAGCAATCCTCTAAGCCTCCAGTGACTGAGACACTGTCCTCAGTACCATTTGTGGCCCTGGCAGGCTGTCTCATCTGCGTTGGCCTGGTACTCGGTATTCTTTTTATTGATGCTGTAGTTGGTCAGATGCATGAACTTGTTGCCAAGGCTCTTCATAGAAGGGGAATACCTGGACGTGAGACGAGGTAAGATGATGAGAGAACAGAAGGAGAATGGCAAACATTTCCCGAACTCCCGAGGAGGTAATGAACGAGTGCACTGATCTTTTCAGATCCACAAGGGCCCGAGAAGAGCATCTGTTGGCAAGGTTCTACAAAACCACAAGTAAGCCCATCTCTTTTGTCCCACCTCAGTCCTGCAGATCTGGTAAAGTAAAGAACAACCTTATCTCCTATTCCCTCCCGCCATCCCCCTTGCTAACAAAATCCACCAGAACATTAATTTTTCTGCTTAGAGCCCTCTACTTTCTCTCCCTCTGAGGAAAATAAATCCACAAACTGTCAGGGTGACACCTCATCACTGTCACATACTTGCAACTGGCAAAGCGGACAAGTCCATCTGAAAAGAGGTAAATCCGTAGAGGATCATAGGAAGTGACGTAAACATAGATCCGCAGATCAAACTTGCTGCCACTGATGAGGTAGGGTTTGTGTAGATACCTACAGAGAGGAAAGGCCAGCTTTGCGTCAGATGAGATGGGGCCCAGGAATAACAGCCGCACCAAAAGCCACTTAATAGTGCTGAAGATAAAGACCCTAAACAATCAACTGAAAACGCCCACTGCCTCTCAGGTGACTAAAGAAGCTCTTTGGCTGGGAGGACAAGGGGCAGAAGAATACTGTAAGAGGGGACCCTGGAGGCCAACAGGATGGGAAGATAGGGAGAGAGACGTGAGCTAGAGACAGGCTCACCTCTGTACCAGAAGGGGCCTGTGCTTGGGGAGCTGACTCCACTTGTGAATGACCTGGATGCCAATGCCTCGAGCTGATGCTGGCTACAAGGTGAGTAGAAAGGAGACAAGATTTGCTCTGGGCCCAACACTCTGTTGTTCCCTTTCTCAGACCACCATCTACTACCCGCCATGACCCACTCACTGGCTTCACAATCCACTTTTGGCGGCGGCTGCTCTCCCAAGCCTTGCGCAGAAGCTTGGCATCCTGGGGCAGGATGAAGGACTGGGGGAAGAAACTGAACTCCTTCTTGCCAAAGCGGCTCTGCATTCTAGACAGGTTCCGCCACAGCCGGTCCTTCCTCCCAATCTGGAATGAGCCTGGGAAGTGGTTTAACTATAGGAGGGGAGACAAAGGGTAAGAGCAAGGGGAAGGTGGAGGTGAGACCACAGAAAGATGACAAGCCCCGCTATGCCATTCCACCTTTCTTAGCAACAGTCCACGCTCCTGTTCCTTCTTACTGTCACCACCTAATGGTCCTTATGTATCCAACTGCTGAGCACTCACCAAAAGAGGATTAAAACAGCAATGAAGACGGACATGAGTGCATTCACCTTGTGTGCAAAGAAGTTGTTAAACCTTTTCCATGACAGCCCAGGGGACAAGGACAGGAAAGCATCTGGCTTTTATTAAGTTTGGGGGCAAGAGACTCATTTGTTCCAACACGAGACCAGACGTCCTCAATATACATACTTACCTTCAGGGAACAGCAGTAAGGCCCAATGGCTAGAGGGGAAACAATCAACTGAAAACAGCCAATGCCTCTCCTAACGTATTAGAGGAAAGAGTCCCCGAGAGGCAGCAACTGCCCAAGACACTACAGCAGAACTGGAGATGCGTGTGGCCTGCTAGGATCTGACACTGTTCTTCCTCCTGGACTTTCTCCTCTATAAACCCTGCTCACTTCTCTGTGAGAAGAAATCACTTTCTTCTTCCCACACCTGCCCCCACTGCCCCAATCCTACCCTCCTCCTGGCCTAGTTCAAAGTCCAGGGGAATGGGCTCCTCAGACAGGACCCCTACCTTCTGATGCTCTCGAATGGATCGGAAACTAGAAGACTTCATGTGGTGACCCCAGCAGCCCAGCCAGTCATCGTTTCCTACAGAAAGTAATCAGGGAGTCAGCCTGCTAGCAGCTCAGTTCCTGGGACAGAGTCCCATAGGCCCCAGAAACATCACTGGTTCTGGGCACAGCTCTCTGGCTTGGTTTCGAACGGTTACCATGGAGCTGTCCTACATGAGGCCTGAGGCCAGGGACAGAACAATGGCCTTCTGTCTCTCAATTTTGGGCAACAGGGTCAGCCCAGAGGGCTATCAGAGCTATGCTCCCCTATGAGGTTAGAAACCAAGACAGGGTCCCCAGAAGTGCCCATACAGCAGGGGATTAGGGCTCGCCTCCTACCCAAAGCCCAGCTGGTGGGCCAGGTAACAGGCTCACAGGCAGGCGAGTGACTCACTCTTGCTGATTTTGAAGTGGGACCGTCCAATGGTCTGCTTGACAATGTTGGGAGTCACTGTGCTCATCTTCCACCGGAGCAGCTTCCTCTGCTCCCAGGGAAGTTTCTCCACTGGGGGAGAGGCAGGGAATGGGAGGTGACAGGGCGGAGGGCAGGGGAGTCACAGTGAGGGGATGGAAAGACGACAGTGGTGCCCATCCTTCCCAGAGTAGGTTAAGTCACTAAAAACTGCTTTAGATCAGGGTTTCAGAGGAGCACACTCTGGGGAAGAAGGGGCAGTGCAGGAATGAGAGCGAAGAAAGGGGAGATTCAAATGGGAAAGAAACAAGGTTAGAGGGCATAAGCTAAAGCTGAGATTATGAAGCTGAAAAGGGACAGCTAAAGGACAGCCAAGGAAATGTCCCCATATTGCATCTATAACTAGGTGGGAACTAGGCAGTGAGGTAACAGTCAGAACAGCCATTCTGGAAGCCCTTCCCACCCCGTCACCACCTCCTCCCAACTTCATAGCATCCTTCTCCTGGGGGCTCTCCTGGGCTTTGTCACTTGGCCACATTTACCTCTCTCATCTCGAGTACCAAAATAGATGGTAGGGGGAACATTGGGGAAGAGACTATAGATGAGGGCTGGTCGGATAACTTTCTCAGGATTGGAAAGGGATTTGGTCAGAATCTCCACGCAGCTCCTAAGATGAAAAACAAACATGTGGCAGAAAGAGGAAACGCAACGGCCCTGAGGTGCTGTCTTATGATACAGAATGATTCCAAAAAGACAAGTGCTCAATAATTGTTTTTGCAAATATGAATCCATAAGATGCTACAGCTAACCTACATACAGCCACACCACTGAATGCCACCTAGAGACAAGGTCCTATGATACTTCAATAATACATCCCCCAAATTTCCTGTGACAAGTCACAGGCTGGAGAAGTCCCTGGAAGAGAAGTTCTGAAAGAGAAATATGAGTTTGGGTGGACACTGCTACACTAAGACAAAAAACAGAGGACAGGAAAAAAGATGAAATAGATAACTAAATAACAGCAGAAAGATCTAAGAAGAGATAAAGACATTTTTAAAAAGAAAAAGGGGGGAAAAGCAACTGAAAGAAAGAATGATACTGCGAGCTCACTGTATATTAGGCTGGTGTGAGGGTGTGTGGGTGGCTCATGTCTTCTCCATTTTGGACAGGACTTGGAGCACAGGCTTTTCATGTCACAGAGTGGCGACACAGTCTGGATCTCCTGGGCACATGTGCCAGGACTTGGGGCAGTGGGCTGCGGGCTGTCTACTGTTGTTCCGGCAATGCTCAGCCAAGGCTACCATAAGGAGCATCAAAACAGTGAACACTTCAACCACCTGCAGGTACAAATCCTCAGACCACATTGAAAAAGGAAGAGTACAATTCACGAATGTTATGAGGTTAATTTTTAGTTTATAAAAACTCATTATGAGGGCTATTCATGTACTTCAGGGTATAAATGCTTCCCTGGCCTGGAACGCTCTGGATTCAATCCCAGCAACAACAACAAAAAATGTCACTATCTGCTGTTATTTTCAGTATAACAGAAATAGGCACTGTATATAAAATACTTCAGTGCTTCAAATCTTTGAGATTTTTAATGGATTTTCTTGGGTCAAATTAAGTACTAATTCCCAATTAAATAATTCCAATTATTGCAATTCTATCCTATTTTTTATTTCCCCAAATTTTTTCTTCAAAGGCTACTAGTTTACTGAGTATCAGAATTTAAGATTGTTGAAAATCAAGGAGAATGAGATAAGATACAAGAATAAAGACAAAATAGGAATATAAAATGACACAGTCACTCTCAGAACCAGTTCTGACAGTTCTTAAAAACTAAACATACAATTATCATATGACCTGCAACTGTACTCTCTGGCATTTATCTCAGAGAGACAAAGACTTACGTTCACATACAAGTATATAAAGGACTGCTTACACCAGCTTTATTTATAGTACCCAAAAGCTGGAAACAACCCACATATCCTTCTACAGGTGAATGGGTAAACAAACTGTGGTATATCCAGATCATAGAATACTACTAAGCAACAAAAAAGAACAAACTATTAATAAACACGGTAACCTGGATCGATCTCCACAGAATATGCTGAATGAAAACAAGCCAGTCCCAAAAGGTTACACACTGTTAATTCCACTGTATATCATTCTTTTTTCTTTTTTTTTTTTTAATTTGGGTACCGAGAGTCGACCTCAGGACCTCGCGCTTGCCAGCAAGCACTTGTGCCACTGAGCGATATGACCGGCCCTTTTTTCATATGTGGGTACCAGGAGTCGAACTCAAGACCTCACACTTGCCAGGCAGGCACTTATGCCGCTGAGCTATCTCACCGGCCCTGCATATCATTCTTGAAATGGCAATATTATAGAAATGGAGAACTAATAGTTGCCAGGGGGTTAAGGAAGGGACAGAAGGAGGACAGAAGTAGGTGTTGCAGTAAACACATAAGGTGGGATTCTTACAGGGAAGGAAATGTTCTGTATCTTGAGAAGCATCTATGTTAATATCCTTTAAGAATATATAACACTGTTATACCATACTGTACTATAGTTTTGTAACATGTTAATATTAAGGGAAACTATGTAGAAAGTACAGGGGATATCTCTGTTTTCTTTCCGTCTCTCTCTCCCTCCCTCCCTTTTGGTGGTGCCTGGGATCAAAACCTAGGACCTAGGGCCAGTGAGATAGCTCAGCGGCTTAAGTGCCTGTCCAGTAAGCACGAGGTCCTGAGTTCGACTCCCGGTACCCACATAAAGGAAAAAAAGGGCCGGTGATATCGCTCAGTGGCACAAGTGCCTACTGGCAAGTGCAAGGTCCTGAGGTCGACTCCTGGTACCCACATAAAAAAAACAAAACAAAAGCCTAGGACCTTGAGTGTACAAGGTAAGTGCTCTACCACTGAGCTATATCCCCAGCTTTTCTGTGTTACTTCCTACAACTTCATGTGAGTCTACAGTTATCTTCAAATCAAAAGTTTAATTAACAAAAGAAAAGGCAGACAGATCTGTTAGCTAACTCTCAAGAGTACTGGACTCGCCTAGCATGCCCAAGGCCCTGAATTCAATCCCCAGTACCAAAAAAGAAAAAAAAAAAAAAGGAGTACTGGACTCATTCGCATGAAACCTGGCTTGTAGTCTGGCAGGGCTATAAGGTATAACCTTGGAATACTTTCTTTATTTCTCTGGCCCTCAATTTTTTCACTGGACTCAGTGACTTCTATCTCTAACATTACATACTTCCAGAAAAAGAACACAGCAGCAGGAAATGCAATAGAGCTGTTTCTGGGAGGCAGGAGGATCACCTGAACCCAGGAAGTTAGGGCCAGCCCAGGAGACGTAGCAAGACCCCATCTCAAAAAAAATTTTTTTAAATAAAATAAAATGCTGGGTAGAGGAAAACCGGTAGTGTTTTTAATCATCTTTAGTTGCACACTTTTCTATAAACAAAAAAACATGTAGGGCCGGTGAGATGGCTCAGCGGCATAAGCGCCTGCCTGCCAAGCGCGAGGGCCTGAGTTCGACTCCCGGATCCCACATACGAAAAAGGGGCCGGTGATATCGCTCAGCGGCACGGGCACCTGCTGGCGCGCCAGGTCCTGAGGTCAACCCCTGGTACCCACAAAAAAAAAAAAAAAAAATGTAAACCTTTTGCTCAGAGACAAAGACTTACGTTCACATACAAGTATGTAAAGGACTGCTTACACCAGCTTTATTTATAGCACATGCCTGTAATCCCAGCACTCTGGGAGGCTAAAGCAGAAGGATCACCAGGTTTGAGCCCAGCCCCTGGGCAATGTATGGATTTAACAAGACCCTGTCTCACTTAACGTGAGGCTGGGTATACAGCTCAGTGTGAAGACCCTGGGTTCAATCACCAGTAAAACATATCCATACAGTGTGCATTTGTCACTTAAAAAAAATACTATTTCAATACAATATATAAACCTTTCGATAACAGGGAAAAATAGCCAGGCATGGCAGCTAGACCCTGTCCCAACACCCCACCAAAAAATAATAATAGGAAAAAATGGGAAATATAGGAAAAAAAAAAAAGATTACAGCAATCCAAAAGTATTTCTCATTTTAGCCATCTTTAAAATACAAAGTGGTTTGGAATTCATCATCTCCATCTTCTTGAAAACCATGTTTTAAGCCTCATAATGACAGAAAGGTGTGTACAATTTGTAGGAGTTAATAAATGAGCAAAATTCACAACTTTTGTGAATATTTTGTTTGTTTGTTCGTTTGAGACGGGTCTTGCTATGTAGTTCATGCTAGCCTTGAACTCACTATGGAGCCTAGACTGGCCTCGAACTCACAGCAATCCTCCTGCCTCAGCCTACCAAGTGCTGGGATTACAGACATGCACCACCTCACCCAGCCCCTTTTGTGAATTTTTGGTTTCTTGTTTTGATTTGTTTTGTGTGTGTGTATGTGTGTGTGTGTGTGTGTGTGTTTTAATACTAGAGACTGAACCCAAGGCTACATCTGGGATACATCTCCAGTCCTTTTTATTTATTTATTTATTTTTTTTTTTTTTTTGAGATAGGGTTTCAACTAAGTTGCTAAATTGCTCAAATTGAGCTTGAACTTGCAATCCTCCTGTCTCAGCCTCCCAGAGTGCTGCGATTACAAGTATGTGTCACCATGCCATTTTTTGTTTGTTTTCGTGGTACCGGGGATGGAATCCAGGGCGTGCCACATCCTACACAAGTTCTCTACCACTGAACTATATCCCCAAACCGTGATACCAGGCTTCTACATCAGAAAGGCTAAAGGGCTGAGCAGCTATAGCAATGCAGGGCCACAGATAAAACACAGAAAAGGTGGGACCCCAAATCGTAGATGTGGGCCAGTGAGATGGCTCAGCGGCATAAGCGCCTGCCCGGCAAGCGCGAGGGCCCAAGTTCGACTCCCAGAACCCACATATGAAAAAAGGGCTGGTGATATCGCTCAGCGGCACGGGCGCCTGCTGGCGCGCGAGGTCCTGAGGTTGACCCCCGGTACCCACAAAAATAAATAAATAAAACAAATCGTAGATGTGCAATGTATCTTTCTCTTATGGAAAATGGAGCTACTTAACATCTAATATCTACAACCAGAAAATCTGCTTTTCTGAAAGAAGGATGGGTTAAGCACTAAGTGACAATTTACACACCTGACTTAGTACCCACAAAAGGTGTCCATCTTAGGGCCAGTGAGATGTCTCAGCGGCATAAGCGCCTGCTGGCGCGCGAGGTCCTGAGGTTGACCCCCGGTACCCACAAAAATAAATAAATAAAACAAATCGTAGATGTGCAATGTATCTTTCTCTTATGGAAAATGGAGCTACTTAACATCTAATATCTACAACCAGAAAATCTGCTTTTCTGAAAGAAGGATGGGTTAAGCACTAAGTGACAATTTACACACCTGACTTAGTACCCACAAAAGGTGTCCATCTTAGGGCCAGTGAGATGTCTCAGCGGCATAAGCGCCTGCCTGGCAAGCACGAGGGCCCGAGTTCAACTCCCGGAATCCACACACGAGAAAAGGGCCGCTGATATCGCTCAGCGGCACGGGCGCCTGCTGGCGTGTGAGGTCCTGACTTCGACCTCCGGGACCCACCAAAAAAAAGGTGTCCATCTGCATAGAAAGTTCCAATTCTAAGTCTCCTACTTTCCTGACATCTCTGCCTCCACCTTGCTGCCTGGAGTCTGCAAGTTGGTTAGCTGCTGCCACACCATCACACTCTTGGAGATGAAGCCAGCTTTAAACATTCTAACCAAGGCATAGAAAAATCTTTTCCGGGCCGGTGAGATGGCTCAGCGGCGTACACACCTGCCTGGCAAGCGCAAGGGCCCGAGTTCGACTCCCGGAACCCACATACGAAAAAAGGGCCGGTGATATCGCTCAGCGGCACAGGTGCCTGCTGGCGCACGAGGTCCTGAGGTCGACCCCCGGTACCCACACACACACACACAAAAGAAAGATCTTTTCCTCTCAGCTTCATCTAAGACAAGCAACCAGAGTCTGGATGCTCCACGTGCTGAGCAAGCCTTGACATATGTGGCTGGATTTTAATAAAAAATCAGAATAGATTTCTCACTAAAACAAAACCTCAATTTGCTATACTTGTGTTTCTCTTGTATTTTTCAGAAGAAACTATTAAAAAGAAACACTTCAGTATTTAGTATTTGGGGGGGATTTATTTATTTATCTATTTATTTTTGAGACAAGTTCTTGCTATGTAGTGCAGGCTGGCCTTGAACTCACTTTATAGCCCAGGCTGATCTCAAACTTGTGTCAATCTTCCTGCCTCAGCCTCCCAAACGCTGGGATTACAGGCATGTGCCACCATTGGTGGCAGGGAGGTTCTTTTTAGTACTTAGCAAAAACACAATTAATGAAGACAGAGCCTCAATTTCTGAGGCAAGGCTGGAAGTAATAAGGGGAACAAAAGAGATTATTTTGGAAAATGTTATAAAGTGTTTTTTATAAAAGGCGGTTTAAATGATCATTTAGTGAGCTGGGCATGGTGGCACATGCCTGTAATCCCAGCACTTGGGAGGCTGAGGCAGGAGGATCACTGGGAGTTCAAGGCCAGCCAGGGCTACAAAGAGAATTCAAGGCCAGCCTGAACTGAATAGTGAAACCTTGTCTCAAAAAGACAAAAAATAAATAAGTAAAAATAAAAATAAACGATCATTTACCAAGTTCTGAAACTGATTCACGTGACATGATGACATACCCTGAGTGCCTTCCTTCCTCTCCCAACTCCGCAGCTCAGCTATGCAGCAACCTACAACTATGTGATCTACAAAAGGACTCACATTACAAGACGGCCTTAATGGGTTCCCTAGTTAAGGACGAACATCACTCAGACTCCACCAAAGGCAGTCGATACAATAATCTGGATGAAAGCTAGAGAATTTTACATAAATTTAATTTTTTTCTTTCTTTCTTTCTCTTTTTTGTCTTCCGATACTGAGGACTAAATCCAAAGAGTGCTAAGCTACATCCCAGCGCTTTTTTAAACTTTTTTTTCTTTTTTTTTTGAGACAGGGTCATGTTAAGTTGCCCAGGCTGGCCTTGAACTTTCCACTCTTCTGTCTCAGCCCTCCCGGGGGCCAAGATTAAAGGCATGTGCCACCACACCCAGCTTAAATATAATTTCTTACTACTAAGACACTAATGTTAATATCAATCTCTCTCTTTTTTTTTTTTGGAGACATGGTCTCACTATCTAGCCCAGGCTGGCCTCAAACTCACAGCAGTCCTCCTGCCTCAGCCTCCTGAGTGCTGGGATTACAGGCTTGTGCCACGATGCCTGCCTAGGTTAGTATCAATCTTAGTTCCCCACATAAAAGTAACTTCAGAGGGGAGCCAAAGAGCATTTTAACCACTTAACAGTTTACCTCAAGCGTCAGTCAGGCAGTGCGTCTTTTTTTTTTTTTATATGCAGGTACCAGGAGTCGAACTCAGGACCTCGCACTTGCCAGGCAGGCACTTATACCACTGAGCTACATCACCGGCCCCAGGGCATCTGTTTACGTACTGATGATTCCAAGGGTCACTGGAAGTGTTATTTCAACCAGCTGATTATTTACACAAGATACACTTGTATATCTGTTTATTTGTTTTTTATTGACTATTTTTTGGATACTTTTTAATTTAGGATCTATTCACCTTTGATACTTATTTCTTGTGAAATCTAATAATAAGTTCTGGTTCTTTTCTTTTACTAATTCATGTTTATTTGTGAAAAATAACCTATAATTCTGTGCCACAATCTATAAAACTCTCACTGTAAGTACATCATATGTAATTTTTATACTTCTCCAGAACTCAGTGCTATGCTTTTACAATACAAAACGGACACATTTGAGACACTGAGACTGAACAGGAAGGAAGTGCCAAATCTGCAAAACAAACAACTGAAAAAGGGAGAAATGTTAGCATCTCAGAGAGGAAAAAGTCTGTGTTACAAAATGGAAAGACAGGGCCGGTGAGATAGCTCAGCAGCATAAGCACCTGCCTGGCAAGCACGAGGTCCTGAGTTCAACTCCCAGTACCCACAAACGAAAAAAGGGCCGGTGATATTGCTCAGCAGCACGGGCACCTGCTGGTACACAAGGTCCTGAGTTCGACCCCTGGTACCCAAAAAAAAAAAAGGAAAGACAAAAAGGACATCTCGGGCCGGTGAGATAGCTCAGCAGCATAAGCACCTGCCCAGCAAGTGTGAGGTCCTGAGTTCGACTCCTGGTACCCACATAAAGGAAAAAAAGGGCTGGTGATATTGCTCAGCAGTGCTTGCTGTCAAGCGCGAGATCCTGAGGTCGACTCCCAGTACCCACATAAAAAAAAAAAAAAAAAAGACATCTCCTTATTGTCAACTATTCATAATAAAAAACTGACCGAACTTGAAAGAAGAAACGAACCAGGGGTGGTAGCGCATGTCTGTAATCCCAGCACCCACACTCGGGAGGCTGAGGCAGGAGGACTGCTGCAAATTTGAGGCCAGCGTGGGCTATGTAGTGAGTTCAAGGCCAGCCTGAACTACATAGTGAGACCGTCTCAAAAAAACCAAAACAAAAAGGAAAGAAACAAAACGAAAGAAATTTCAATAATGGTCAATGATTATAATAATTCTATGGGTAGTATGAGTTGACCAACATCTAACAAACTATCCTATAATCAAAAAGTGAGGAAAAAAATAGTTATAAAATATTTATGTACCTTCTAGACCAAACAACATGGAACTGATTTGTCATTTATTCAAAACAAGGGGGTTCAAAAAGTCATTTACAATTTAGATTAGGTCAATAGACCAAAGAATTGAAAAACAGGAGATAGAGAAACGCCAACCAGGATGTCCACCATCAACGTCTTCACCATCATGTTTAGCGGGGAGACATTTTATTGAAATTATACCACCCACAGAAAAAAAAGGTAAGGCCAACACAACAGTGTAAAGTGTGTTGTTCAAAGAAAGAATAATGCAAAAAGAATTCAGAAAGAGATTAGGTACTACTGTCCAGAGTGTAACATGGCATTATGTATTGAATATTTTAAGATATACCATCCACATAAAAATTAATGAATTTGATAAAATTGTCATTTTATATTTCCTGTTGTATTATTTTATAAAAATGAAAAGTATGCAATTTTTAGTCATCCTATATTTAAACAATGGGACTGGTAAGTGGTTAAAAGCTCCTATCTATCTTGGAAGTATTTATCAAAATAGGATGCACTTGATGGTACAGGTGACAATTACTGTCATGTTGGTGACCTAAATGACTAACAAATTGTCAATAAGTTAGTAAATGACTAACATATTGCTTCATTAATTGGCTATTCATTTTTTTTTTTTAAAGACAACAAGTAAACATTCTCATGCATTAACAAACTCAAGCATTAGAGAATGTACAAATACCTTTTGGAGAAAAATATTACTCAGTATAAGATTAAGCCATGTGAAAACTAGGTAAAAATAGAAGACTAAGGAATGGAATAGTCACAGTGAAATTGCATTTTCATACTAGGGAGACAATATGATGTTTACAAATGTGCATCTGGTTCATTTTGCTTGTGAGTATTTTCTCGAGTTGCATCCATTTACCTATAAAAGTTTCCAGTTTATCTTTCTTTATGGCTGAGTAGTACTCCATTGTGTAGAAATACCACATCTTTTTTATCCATTCCTTGGTTAATGGGCATTTGGGTTGTTTCCACGATCTAGCTATTACAAATTGTGTTGCTATAAACATGGGTGCACATATGTCGCTGTGGTACGATGTTTTTAATTCTTCTGGGAATTAAAAAGGGAATAGAAGGGGAATAGCTGGCTCAAATGGGACCTCCAATCCTAGTTTTTTGAGGAGTCTCCACATTGATTTCCATAGTGACTGCACCAGTCAACACTCCCACCAACAGTGGAGAAGGGTTCCTTTTTCCCCACAGCCCCTCCAGCATTTGTTATTAGTTGACTTCTTGATAGGCTATTCATTTTTTAAAACACTTCTTGAAATTATTTTTCTAGCTGAACAATTTCTCGGCACCTCAAGATCGACTTGCATCCTCAAAAAGTACAGTGCTATTTTTAAGCCCAATTGACCAGTATGTGTCTGGTCCCCGGTTCAAACACTAAATTTACAATCATAAAACTTTGGTGAAAATGAGTTAGGGTTATCTCTTCATAATCTTGAAGTGACAAAATGAGCATCTACCAGTAATCCACACAACACTCACCGAGAGATCTCAGCCACTGACTCGCCGGGGGGCACAGCACTTGAGGAGCACTCGGGGTCCCCTGGAGGAGGAAGCGCAGAGAAGGCCAGTCTGGAAGAGGCTACCACACACACTCACCAAGCCCACGCAGCTTTCCTCAACACTCTGGACTCAGCTCTTCTTGGGAAGCTACAAGTACCACCCAGCTACCTTGTACTCCCTTCCTTGAGCTCAACAGCAGCACAGAGAAGGCAAGACCAGTGGGACAGGAGGACCAAAGATCCAACTCCCCCAGGTTCCCCCTGGAGGGCCCCAGAGGAATTGATCCACTTGAGTGATAATGTGAGCCAAACCTAGCATACGTTATTGGCCTTCTTCCATAGCAGGTTGTGACAACAGTTGGAGGTGAAAGAGTTCCCTACTCACCCTCTTCATCCTCATCATGGCTGGAGCAGTCTTCCACACCATCTACTAGTTCTTCTGTATCTTCAGCCTCTGCCTGGTTTGGCTGGAGGTCAGTAGCTGAACTAAAAGAAAGAATCATGACCCCAATCCAGCCCACTCCATGAGAGAAGTCACAGTTAGAGTCTTATTCCTCATCTTCTCCCAGTATTTGTCCCTTCCCTGTCACCAATCTGGTTGGTTTCTCTTCCCTGGAGCTCAAAACTCATTCCTCTCAGCATCAAAGTTCACAACCAACCATAGTTCCTTACATCCCCCATCCACAACAGAAGCACTGTATTTCCATGTTTTTAAATGCTTCATAGTATACAAGCACAAAATTCTGCACGCAAAAACTCAGCAGTGAATATCTGGTAACTGACTTCAAATGTCCCTTGACCACCTGCTAAGAACTCAGAAGAAGGCTTGGTGGACCAAAGTTCCAGAACAGTAACAAGGCACAAAAGAAGGAACCAACCATGTCTATGCCCCAACTCTGAATGGCTGTCATACTAGGAACGGTCTGGTTTAGAGAAAGTAGGAAAGTCACAGAACCCCAATTTGACCCCCACAGACATCTGGAATTATTTCTCTCCTGGTTAAAACCTAAAATGGGTTAACAAACTTTTTCTATAAAGGACCAGACAGTAAACATTTCCAGTCTGTCACAACTATTTGACCCTATCATTCTAACAAGAAAGCAACCACAATCACTAGTAAATAAATAGGCAAGGCTGCACGCCAATAAAATTTTATTTATAAAAGCAGGCAACCCGCAAGAATTGGCCTGCAAGCTATTGTTTCCCAATCCCTGCCCATAAGTGAAAACCAAAAATTCTAAGACATCTAAAAAATAAAACCAGCCTTTGCAAGAAAAAGGCCAGTGTCACTGGATTATGGAGTATCCACTGTACTTCTCTAAACGAACCAGAAATGTTCTCCAACTTACCCGACAGCAGGTGAGTCCAGCTCCCTGGCTTCCTTAGGCTCCTCCTTCCCAGACTGGCCTAGATGGATGGAAGAGAAGCGGGTGGCCACTTCAGCTACGCCAAGGGACTGAAGGGGAGAAAGGGGAATGGGAGCTCTGTCTTCTCCAACTGGAAGGGAGTCAGTTACAGACCCACAGGCAGGGCTGGGGTTCAGCCCATTGGCATGTGAGGCAAGGAGGTGAATGCGGATCCTTTTGGTACAGAAGACTCTACTGTCCAACCCCACAGCATCCGAGGCTCCAGGGAAGATCTTCCTGTCTGATCTAGCATCCTCCTGAGGAAACTGCTGGCCTACCACGGGAGGTTTCCACCGCCTGCTCCTGTTGAGGAGGCTCCACTGGAAGTTAGGGTTCACAAAACAAGACTGGTCGAGCTGGTAGCCTTGCTGTGGCTTCTTCTCAAAGCCCTTTGCAGACAATCTCCTCATAGCCTCAGTGAACCGAACCTCTTTAGCCAGAGCCTGGGAATCGGAGTTATCGTTCAGGCCATAGGGGTGTGGCTCTGCCCTCATGGCTAAGCTATTCCAGCTGTACTGGGAAGAGGCAACACTGGTGGTTGATGTGTTGAGGGACTTAGGGGTAGATGGGGTAATATGGACAGTGGCATCATCTAGGACAGTGCCAATGCTTTTGGGCACCTTATGATCAACATGCTGGGGTGCACAGTCTCCAGTATCCCCTGAATGATGCCAGGAGACAGGCTGAATCTTGGGTGAGGATACTGGTTTCAGGCCCTCTGTGGCCTGGAAGAAAGGCACTTTAGTGCTGTTTGGCCGCATGAAAGAGTTGTTGTTCAACCTGGGCTTATAGGAGGAAGACAGTGGAGATGTCATCTTCCCTGAGATGGCAGAGGCCAGGCTTGTCCTTGAAGGGTTTTCCCCAGCTGCTGCCAGTGAGAGGTATGGTTCTGTAGATGAGGACGCCATGGGCTGAGCCATGGGGAAGACTGTGGAAGAGGTGGCTTTATTGGCAGTGAGACTGAAAGGGAGCCTCTTCTGAGGAAGAGAAAAAAGTCTTTTTTCTGATGGGCATGAATGCAACCAAAAAGATTCCAGCTGCTGGTATGGCTTGTGCCTACTGTTGGAGCGGTGGTACAGCAGGGTACTGCTGGATGAGTCTGAGGGATGGTGCAGGTAACAGGAGTTGCTATGGCCTGCAATGACAGCCGTGGTGCCAGAGCTACATAAAGTGCTGGGGCAAAAGAAATAGGCTGGCTGGAGTGGGACCCCCAAGATGCCTGGACGCAGCCCTGCTGACAGTGTGCCTGTGTACTTCTCCTCAGGCTTCCAGACTGGCTTCACCTGCTGATGGGCCTGAGCCCAGCCTTCACCCTCTGAGGGCTTCTCAGGTGGTGGGGCAGGCACTGTGCCTGAGGGACTGCTCTGCTTGTGGCTGTTTCTGTGGCAGAGGCCAACACTGTGCTGCTCTGCTCCCGTTGAGGCCATGAGGGGCCCACATCACGGCCACGTGGCCTCATGGCCTGGCTCAGGAAAGGTGCCACACACGTTTAGTAGCACCAGCTGCATCCTTAAGAGTCTGTCAGCCTGCAGAGGAGAGAAATAACTGGGAATATTGCTGCCCTGGGAGGATGGACACTATGGACACGATGGTCCTCAGGTAAGCAACAGAGTCCCACACCAGGATTTCTTGGGCAACTGCTCTTGGTCATCATTTGGGTCCCTGGGAGAATGCCACTAGATTCCAGGGAGTTTTCAGGGTCTCCCTGCAAAACTAATTCAATTTAAGATGGCTTCCTCAAGGACTAAGACTTTTAAGACTCCACCACTGTGAGGAAGGTTGTGTGTGTACATTCTCACTGAGAAAGCTTGCCTCCCTCTCCAAAGAAAAGCATCTCTGTTACACCACCACGACTCCACCAGAGGGTCCAGCTCCCCGCACCTAAAGCCAGGGCAGGACTAAGGCAAGACTGGAAGTGGCAGACAATACCACCATCTTCCTCCTCTCCAGGCAATTCTGGAAGGTCAAAGATTATGAGAATGCATTTGACCCATACTGCTCCATAATCCAACTCTCAGCCGCCTCTGGTTTAGTCTGCTTTTCATAATTAAGGCTGACAGGTTCAGACAGGAGCAGAGAATTCCTCTGCTAACCCTAGAGTTTATTATGGAGGTGAATAGCAATTTTATTTCTTCAAGAATCTTTTTTTTTTTTTTTTTTTTGTGGGTACCAGGGGGACGACCTCAGTACCTCGCGCGCCAACAGGCACCCGTGCCACTGAGCGATATCACCGGCCCCTTTTTCGTATGTGGGTTCTGGGAGTTGAACTCGGGCCCTCGCGCTTGCAAGGCAGGCGCTTACGCTGCTGAGCCATCTCACCGGCCCTCTTCAAGAATCTTGCCCACTCTTCCAATTCAAATTCTAACCCATGTTTTGGTGGGGAAAAGAAAGAAAATGGAACGAAATACCGACATTACAGTGACTATTCCTGACAGCCAGAATGGGACAGGAGAGTTCAGGCAGCAGGAGGAATAGAGAGGAGAGAAGCTTTCTTTACTTCATAGCCCATACTTCAGTTTGGGTTGCTCTCAGGGATGGAGAGCTTGTCACACATGTCTTCTCATTCAACATCTCCTCTAATGCAGAATCTTTGAACAAGCCTTGTAGTTCTGCGTCTCAAACAATTTCTTCAGCATGGTCATTTCCTAAACCAAATTCACAATATACTCTCCAGTTCTCACCACTGCAGGGAAATGTGGGTCTGCTTTCAGAACGGCAGTAAGGGGAAGAGGTGGGAAATAAAACCTGTCTATAAAAAGTCATTCATCTGAGATAATTCTGAGTGGAATCCTAATATCCTCATCAAGTGTTTTCAGAGTAGTTAGACAGGAAAGAATAACACCAACAAATAGCTTGCAGAAGCCACGTGACATTGCCCTCTTTTCCAGTAAAGGCTGACCTACATGGATTCTTTCTCAGGAGAGTACAAAAATTCACATGACTCCCAATATTCAAAATGATAGCAGGCTAAAAACAGCAAAAATGCTAAAACTGGATTTTGAGGCCAATAACCTCAAAATGAGGTGACACCAAGTCCAAACTATGGAAATACTGTGCAGGGGACAATTACCCTGTGCAGGTACGCTACAGAAGCATACAGAACAGGAAGAGTCAAATACTGCCAATCACTTAACAAGACTGTGAGTGTGCAGGCGTGTGTGTGTGTGTGTGTGCATGCTCTGTGTACACACAACAGATGCACGGTCCCAGCTCAGTCCTCTTTCAGGAACCCACATCTTGCCCCACCAACACAACACAATGGATGCACCAAAGTGATGGGAGAAAAGGACTAAGGAAATGACAACTCAGGCTGGTAGCCCCTGAAACCACCCCCCTAGTGGCTCTCCATGTGCATCACATGATCTCAGACTCTCATGCCTTTGTTGTGCTGCTCCAGCCTTCGTGAGTGGGTTATGTAAGAGCACACCTTGGCCTTCTCATCAACAACTGACAATCCCACTCTCCCTCATAGCTATCAGCACCCACCGCACAATCTCTCGGGCTGGATAAAGACAATCCCTTCTGCACACACTGCATTGCCACACTGCCAGTTCTGCCTCTCTGCAACCCACCACGTGAATCCTCATGGCAGAAGCACTGAACACAAGTAGCCCAACACCAGCTGGCTTGCCTTTTAGTCCAAATGAGGAAGAGGGAAGCTAACTTAGGACAGACCCCACCCTCCTCAGAACTGCAGGTGGACTCCTCCCAGACAGTGTGAAGCAGCCAGCTAAGCAAGCACCAGAGTGGGGTGAACTCTGACTGGTAGGATTTCAGAGCTCATGTCTCCGCAATGGTCATTTCCACTCTTTGTCTCCTGCCATAGTCCCCATGATGTGTGGAATGGCAACCTAAAGAAGAGCTACCTGTCTTCCTAAAGAAAGATGTCTGCATTTAAGAGCCAAGCAGGTGAGAAGATGTTTCTGTGAGTCCCTTTTTGTGGAGGAGCTCCACGGCTGGTCGGAGATTCCCAGGGCTGGCTAAAATGGCAGTGTGATGAAACACGAAGCAAAGACAAATTTGTCTTGTCAGATACTCTGCAGAGAGTAGCTTCAAGAACGTGAAGTATAGTAAAACTATACAATAGGATTACATACAAGTGCTCCAACCTGGTTTTAGGGTGTTTGGTTCAGAAGTAGTATCTGGCCGAGACAAAGAAATGATCAGATTGTTCGACATAACTTCTTTGTTCTTATAGAGATTCCTAATGAAACCAAAATTCCATGTGATGGGAAGCTAAGACCCAGCTAGAACATTCAAGTAGGCAGTATTCTAGGCCCCCTGAGTACTTGGTGTCACAGTACCTGCAGGAATGTGAGGAGCAAACTTAAAAGAGCTTTAAGCCAGGCACAGTGGAACATGCCTGTAATCCCAGCACTCTGGGAGGCTGAGGCAAGAGGACTGTAAATTCGAGCCCAGCCTGGGCAACATAGTAACTTACTGAGACCCTAATTCAAGATTAGGGGGAGGGGGCCGGTGAGATGGCTCAGCGGTTTAAGCGCCTGCCTTGCAAGCGCGAGGGCCCGAGTTCGACTCCCGGAACCCACATACAAAAAAGGGGCCGGTGATATCGCTCAGCAGCACGGGCGCCTCCTGGCGCGCGAGGTCCTGAGGTCGACCCCCCGGTACCCACAAAAAAAAAAAAAAAAAGATTGGGGGGAGGGTGTAGACATGTAGGTCAGTGCAAAGGCCTTGGGTCCAATCCCCCAGTGAGAGAGAATGAGAATACTTTAGAAGGTCTAAAATAAAATCTGAGAAGCTGAGAAAGCAAGAAAATAGTTTCAAATGCTATTACAGCAAGAACACAACATTCTTGTAGTTCTAAACTCATAGTTCTGACTCCAGATAGCCAAATAATGTCTGACACCCAGCCCCCACAGACAGCACACACTCACAGGGCAGTTTTTAGCAAGGATCAAACCCATCCCCCATGGTACAGTCTGGGCAACAATGTCTAGAAGACCTTTCTCCAAGATTCCTTAAGCTTCTAAGTGCACTGTGATGATATACTTTGTGCACCTGTGTGCCTTTAGGATTCAAGAGACAAACTGCCCTTCTCCTAGGCAGTATTTTAAGATGAGACATCAAAGGAAAGAGAACAAAGAGAAAATATATTTATACATGTAGAAGGTCATTCCTAGGCCACTGATGAAAGCTTCAAAACACCGAACTTAGCCAGACAAGGTGGCACACACCTGCCCTCCCAGCTACTTAGGAGGCTGAGGCAGGAGGATCACAATTTCAAGGCCAATCTAAACAACTTAGTGAGACCCTGTCTTGAAATAAAATAAATAAATAAATAGAACGGGGGATGTAGCTCAGCACTCCCTGGGTTCAACCCCCAGTTCTTTAAAAACCCTCAAACAAACCTACACTCATAAAGAGCAAATGGCAAGTAAATTACAAATTCCACCATTTTCATTCAATTTATATACATTTTAAGTCACTTATTTATACTGCTTAAAAGATAGGCAAAGGCTAATCCTAGCACTTGGGAGGCTGTGGCAAGAGGATCGTTGTGAGCTGAAGGTCAGCCTGGCTACCTATGGAGCTCAAGGCCAGCCTGAACTACACAGAGACCCTGTCTCAAAAGAAAAAAAAGAAAAAAAAAAAAAAAATAGGAAAAGCCGTTCATACTTACTGCCTCTGATGTTCAAAGGGTCCACCATCAGCTGACTCTCCAATCAGCAGCTCACAAGGAACTTACTGTAGGAGCCAATAAACCGCCCTTCACCTGGAAAATAACGTTTTGAATAATCTAATATTTTACAGAACTGATAACCTAACATGTTTCTTGTTCCTACACATGATCCCTGGGGAACAGGAGGGCTTAAGGGTCAAACAGGGTACAAACACAGAGCTAGTGCCTGCAGAATTCAAGCTTAGAAGAAAACAGATCTGTTTCTGTGGCTAAATTCTTCAATCTGGTTCCAAATGGGAAACTGCCCAGCTGAAAAGCAAGTAAAGGTTAACTGAGAGCAGAGTAGAGGAGCAGAGAATTCTTGGGAAGAAAAGTCCCTCTAAACAGCTCTCAGGACATCTGAATAGTCTGTGCAAAAACAAAGGTCTGGGAAAATACACACACCACTGTTAATGGTGTCATGTTGGGGAGAAGGGTGGGATGAAGGGGAGGGCAGGAGAAGGTGAGGGAGCTGACAGTTCACTTCAAGGCATCTGTATTGTTTGATCTTTGAACAAAAAACACATATTACTTATGTGAAGTTTCCCAAGAGCCTCCAGGGCATGCCTCCTCCGCCCAGCCATGCTGCATCAGCAGCTACCACCTCCTGGTGACTCCTACCATGCAAAGCGCTGGTCAGCAATGACTCCCATTCAATGCTGAACCCACACAGCTGGAATGTTCCAGGAAAGACAGGAGAGAGGAAGAGCTACTGAGTAGCTGTTAAAAAGCCACGTAAAGCATAAACAAGCATAGTACCTGCCCCAAATAAACATTCCTGGCATGGTAGTTACTGCTCTCATTCTTACTGGCCACCCAGTGATCTCATCTTCTCCCCTCAGCCCTTTCATAAGCTAGCACGAAGGGGGGAAAATACAAGCAGAAGGCAATGATTATTCCACCACAAAATTTCAGCTAGGACAATCCATTCTCTTTTACAAAAGACATAACTGTCTTGTTATTTGGGAGCTTTAATGAAATGTATCACTAGATTCTTCAGCTGCAAGTGTGACTTGGCAACAAAGGGCAACCGAAGTGCTTTGGGATATACCAGAAAAAGAAGGTATGTGGTAGGTAAAACCTTTCTATTCCCTTGTTTCTGGGTGTTTTTATGGTTTTTATACATAGATGGTTGGGGTTACCTGAAAACATTGAGTGAAAAGAGTTAAAACATAAAACAGCTACTCAACTAGTACCCAGACCCTCATTTCTAAATACCATCTGTCAATAATACAAGGAGCCAGAGCTCCCTAAAATATGGCTGATTCCAGGGCTGGGTTGGAAAAGCAGACAAGCCCAGAACATCTTGTGCTGCCAAAAAGTAAGGCAGTGTTCAAAATTTGACAGGGCATTAAAAGACCACAGGAACAGCTACTACCACACTTGATAGTAAAACAATAAATGCATTTCCTCTAAGACTGGGAACAAGACAGAACATTTACTCTTCCCGTTCCTATTCACTCCTGTACTGGCGAGCCTAACCAGAGCTACAAAGCAAGAAAAAGAAACCCAAGATATATAGGTAGCAAATAGAGAAGTAAACCTATTTATGGTACACAAGATCTCATACATAGAAAATCCTGGGGCTGGGGGGCCGGTGAGATGGCTCAGCGGCGTAAGCGCCTGCCTTGCAAGCGCGAAGGCCCGAGTTCGACTCCCGGAACCCACATACGAAAAAAGGGCCGGTGATATCGCTCAGCGGCACGGGTGCCTGTTGGCGCGCGAGGTCCTGAGGTCGTCCCCCCGGTACCCACAAAAAAAAAAAAAAAAAAGAAAATCCTGGGGCTGGGGATATAGCTCAGCAGCATGGCACCTGCCTGGCAAACACGAGGTCCTAAGTTCGATTCTCAGTTCAAAAAAGAAAAAAAAAATTCTAAGAAATCTACAAAAATTCTTAGAACTAATAAGCAAGTTTAGTAAGGTTGTGAGATATAAAATCATTATGCAAAAGAAAAAGTTGTTTTTTTTTTTATGTCTATACAATAGGAACAAACAAGTAAAAATAAAATGGGGCTAGGGGTGTAGCTCAGTGGTAGGGCACTTGGTTAGCATGCCAAGGCCCTGTGTCCAATCCCCAGCACCACAAAAAATACATAAATAAACCAATTAATCTATTCAAAATAGTATAAAAAAGAATTAAATTACTTAGAAATAATTCTTTACTTTTTTTTTTTAGGCTTTAGGTTCAATCCCTAGTACTGAGAAGGAGAAGGAGAAGGAGGAGAAGGAGAAGAAGAAGAAGAAAAAAAAGAAGAAACTCCTTCTAACCAAATCTGGGACAAAGTGAACAGCAAAAATATCAGACTAGGGCTGGGGATATAGCTCAGTGACACGGTGCCTGCCTGGCAAGCGCAAGGTCCTGAGTTCAATTTCCGGTTCCAAAAAAGGAAAAAAAAAAAAATCAGATTAAATACAAGAATCCATGAATCCAAACTGATATGAACAAATAAAAGAATAAAGGAAGCTAGGACTCAAGAGGCTGAGGCAGAAGGGTCACAAGTTCTAGGCCAGCCTGGACAACTTAGCAAGACCCTGTCTCAAAATTAAAAAGGGATGAAAAAAAATTAAAAAGCTATGGAAGAGTAGCAGTATGCTGACCTGGCTTTTGTGAGGCCTGGGGTTCAATCCTGAGTATTTAAAAAAGAAAAGAAAAGAATAAATGAAAGAGAAGGAACAACTCTTCTAACTAATAAATGTAGAATATCGCCACTGGCAACCACCACAATAATAATTGTTTCAGGCAAGATTAATCAGGAAATCCTGAAATAGGTAAAAGACTATTAAATTAAATAATCCATTGTCTCAAAATATCTCCCTATAAAATATTTATTAACTACAGTGGGAAAAAGCATAACTGTAATGGTAGAATAATCAGGTAAATACCACTTTAATCAAGTGATCAAAGTTATCATTACTAACATTTTGTGCCTCATGATGATTCACCAAAAGGCACATCAATTCTGCAATTTCCAGGCAAAAATACATCATCCTGAATGGATAAGTATTAAACACAGTCAAACTGAAGGTCATTCTAGAGAATAACTGGTCTGTATTCTTCAACAATGTCGAACCCATTAAAGACAAAGAAAGGCTAAGGAACTCTTCTAGATTAAAGGAGACTAAAAAGACATGACTAGGAATACAATGTATGATCTCAGGCTAGATAAAGGACACTGTTGGAAAACTGGCAGGTTGGTAGATTAGGTAATACTAATATAGTATGTGGTATCGAAGTAGGAGACTAGAGCTAGGGCAAAGCAGATCAAACAAGTGAGTGTAATCTGTCGAAGTCATGAGAACCGGACACATGCGTGGAACACAGAATCCAAGATGACCCTGCAGTTCCCGCACATTACACACAGAACCAATCCGAAAGTGCTATCTGTGATTCTTCATTTACATCTGGCTCCTAAATCTGAAGCCAGACCAAGTGAGTTTCTGATAGGACAACCACCCCAAATGCCTTAGTTGCAAGAGGGAGAAGCCAATTCCAGATAGAAAAGACTCCCCCCCATTATTTTCGTGGCTGCCATGAGTCTGTTCACCAGCTGACTCTCACTCTGCAGAGCGTACTTCTTTTCCTCCTTCAATAAATGTAAATTCTGTGTGTCTCGTACAATTCTTTGTTCAGGACACCAAGAACCTGGCAAGAATCTCTTTGTGACCCGAAAGCCAGTACAGTATCTTACCAATGTTAATTTTCTGATTTTGATCATTATACTGTGGCAAGTTAAGAGACTCTCCTGGTTTTATAAACACTTAGGAAGTTTTTAAGAAATATTTCAAAATAAAGGGGCAATCTGCAACTTCAATTTCAAAAACTTCATAAAACAAGTGTGATAAAATATTAACATTTGATGAATCTGAGTAAAGGGTAAATAAGAATTCTTTGTACTCTCTCCACCCCCATACCAGAGATTGAACCCAAGGCCTCTAGGGCCTCAAGTACGCTAGGCAAGTGCTCTTCCACTGAACTGCATTCCAGCCCTTTTTTAAAATTTTAATTTTGACAGTTTCCTTACGGCTGTGCTGATTAGAGATGGGACTGGATCTAGAGCACCAGCTCATTTTGTGTCACCATGCTTGTGATTCATGAGGCTGTGATGCTCATGCTAAAATTTAAAATGCCTAATTTTGCCAACATTTTTCAACTGAGAAAATTACCAGCGTTTAAATGTTAGATTTATTTTTATATGAATCACTGTGTACTGAACTACAGAGCAGCATATTTAATCTAATCTAAGAAGCCATAGATTGTAAAATACACCATTATGTTGTGTACTGCTAAGAAGGGGGGGTGGGGGAGTTGTCAGTTAACTTGTGACAGTTCATTCATGGCCAAGCCTACTTGAATTTGAGATGGAAAAGTGAAAAAAGGATGCTAGAATCAATGAAATATGGTATTTTGAGTATTCCTCAAGAGAATTTCAGAGTTCCAAAGGCCATCTTCAATCCTGGACCTTCACTGGAATCTTTTGTTTTCTGGACCCTGGAATCTTTAAAGAGTCAGTTGTAACCCTCTTGCAGATATCTGGGTCTTGCTTTGTTACCCACAAACAGCATGGAGGTTATTGCCTTTTGCACAACATGTGTGGATTGAGAAGATTATGCATTTTAATGAATGACAAGTTAAAATAGCACTGTTACTTACTTGTATGTTGTGCTCTACGTGACTACAAAAAGCAAATATTTTCTTTTCCTGCTTGGTGCAATAGCTTTCCCAGAACTATGGATAAATTAATTAAAAGATTGATTCTTTCCTCTCCTTTAATATGAAGTGCTACTGAATGTGGCAGCTTCTCATGATGACAGGAAACTTGCATCAGTTGATATCCTTTTGTGAAATTCAAGTTTGCAAAGGGCCGTTGACTTCCCCAAGATGAACAGGCTCAGGAAGTTTTCATATGCACTCAGAATGGTCTAGTTTTAAGTATATTATTTATTGTTGGCAATTCCTCAGGGATTTCCCTTTTCTATCTATGAGTGTATTTGATGTAAGAGTGTTTCATAAATGGGAAATAATATTTTTATTGCTCTGTCAGTTTGATATGAAGTAAAATAAATAAAGTTTTCTCTTCAAAAAAAAAAAAAAAAAAAAATTTTAATTTTGACACAGGATCCTCTTAAACTGCCCAGGCTGAGCTTGAACTTGCAATCCTCCTGCCTCAACCTCTGAAGCAGCTGAGATGCGCCATGCACCACCATCCTCAGCCCTATACTACTTTTTGTAACTTTTTAGAAGCCTGAAAATTTTTAATAAAGTAATTGCTAAAAAGAAGTTTTGTTCTTTTCAGACCAGAAGGCAGGTACCACACAATGAACTTCAACTTTTCTTTGAAATTATACTGGCAGGAACAGTTTTTTTACTAGTGAACAACCCAAACCCATGGAGTTACATCTTGCTGAATTACCTGAAGCGGGATTCACTAATGGACCCACTTGTCATCCCTAAGGTACAAGAGCGAAGGTCACATGACTTTCATAAGAGCGCTCACCATTAGCAGAAAGAAGTCTTTTAAATGTAGCCACCTTCATATGAACTAGTCATCACAAACCACCCCAAACTGCCAGTGAATTTGTGAACTGTGGCTCAAACTAAGGTTGGGTGAAATACACCCAAATCAAAGTTTTATAATGAAAACACTTTTGCATTAGGAATGCTGGGTGTGCTTCTGAGTAGCTGCATGGGGTGATGGGGTGGGGGAAGTAATCTTTGTGTTCCTCAACTTGGTTGACAAACGGCAAGGTGTATGCACACATGTCAAATTAGTGAGTTTTACCCCACCTTATGCTCTGTGTTTAATTTTTGTGCATTTATAATTTCTTTTATTAAATGTTTTGTTTTGATTTTTCTTGTAGAATTGCTCCCAATTTAGTACAATGTCACCATGAAAAACTGCTTTTTCAACTTTGGGAGGAGGTTGAAAGTGATTCATCAGGTGATTTGGCTACCAATGATGACCTGGATCATATAAGGCAAAGAAGTTGGCTAAACATATATTAATAACTTAATATTTTATTTTATTGATATTTTCCTGTTAAGTATATTTATAATACAATAAAATTCATATAATTAAAATAAATAATTAATTGAAATACTCCTAAAAATAAATATGGGTGTTAGACACCCGCCTTATGCTCCTTGTCACGAAATTTAACCTTATTAAGGGAAAAGCCAAATGCCAGAACCTGCCAGATGAAGTTGAGCAGGAGCACTTCTCTGGGGCCCGTCGACACACAATAGAGCCAGGCATGGTGGCACACACCTGTAATCCCAGCACTAAGGAGTCTAAGGCAGGAGGATTGCTGCTGTGAGTTTGAGGCCAGCCTGGGCTACAAAGCGAGAGCTTGTCTCAAAAAACATAAACCAAAAACAAACAAATACCAAAAAACAAAAAACAAACGTAAGGGAGGAATGCTGTTTAAACTTGATTCTGTGTGAAAACCACACTGCCCAATAAGACCCAAGTCCTTGTCTTACCCTCAACAGAAAAACCAGGTGCTGTCAGCACCAAGCTAAGAAACAGAAACCAGCAAGGCTGAGAAAGACAAGGAAACAAGGGGGCACTGTGGGAAGCTCAAGGGTTTCTGTAACGACTATTATGCAAGTAGTTATCTCCTTGAAATTAGATGGCAATGTCAGATTTTACTAAAACCCTGCTAGAGAATGTGGGAGGAGGATTAACGAGACAAAAATGAATCAATCTGGGGCCGGGGATATAGTTCAGCGGCACGGTGCCTGCCTGGCAAGTGCAAAGTCCTGAGTTCAATTCCCGGTTCCCAAAAAAAAAGTATCAATCCTGTTCCTCCCACGCCCAATTAATCTTTTAGAGTCAGGAACAAGAAATAAGCTGCGGTAGCATAAAGACTTCAATTGGAAAAAAAAAAAAAAAATCCAGGCAGAAGAGAAGGCTGCAAGGCTCTGAGATAGATGACTATGTAACAAGAACACCTGACATGCCAGGGGGTAATGAGGATTTCACCCTGACATCCAACCCATTTCTATGACCTCATCCGAGCCACTCTTCCCTCCCCAGGGATATTCCCAACAGCCGAATTTCAGAATGGCTGGGTCAGTTCCCTTACTCAGTATTTAGCCTAAGAGGTCTCCCTGTCAATTCGATCTAACATTGTCCCACCCACAATCATTCCCTATGATATTACCTTGTCTTATTCCATGTTATTCCTCCACTACATAATACTATTACATATTAATACCTCTTTATACTTGAATAAAGAAACAGTGTAAGGATGTATAACTCCCCCTCCCCCCAGTACTGAGGAATGAAACCCAGGGCCTTTGCACTGAGCTACATTCCCAGCCATTCTTTTATTTTTTATTTTGAGACAGGGTGTCACTAAGTTGCCCAGGCTGGAACTGAACTTGTGATCCTCTTGCCTCAGCCTCCTAGAGGCTGGGACTGTAGGCATGCACAACCACACCCAGCTAGACACACCTGATTTTTGTTTTTTAAAGATTACCAGTGGGCCTGGAAACACACAGATGAGACTTGCCTGTGCATATCTTTTTTATAATTTTAACTTCTGAGCTATCTAAATTAATCACCTAGTCAAAAACCATTAGGGTTCCACTCCTCTAATCACATGGTTGGTACCCTGGCAACCAGCTTCCTATCCACAATCTATCCATCAGCCATCAGTTGTTTCATTAGTAAACAAAAAGATACTTATCATTTTAGGAGACTGAAGGGTATTAGGAGCTGTGTGCCAGAAACGAGGAGTAGGAGCCAAATATCTACTTCTTGTGGTACAGCACAGAAGCGCACCAGCAAGGCCACAGGTGGCCCTCTTCATATCGAACAGGTGCTCCTCTTACCTCCATCTCCTAGTTGCCATTTCTCTACTCGGCCACAGCTATACCTTTCTACAGTTACTGCCTTTTTCTCCTCCTGAGGCCCTCTCCAAAATCCTTCATACTTCCTCTCATCCTTTCTTCCACATCAAACAAATCTGCTCTCACAATTTCAACTATCATCTGCAGAACAGTCACTTGCAGACTTCAGTGCTTGCAAGCTCCTATCTGCATCACCAGCTCCCTGCTCTACTTTCCAAATGCATGTGCAACATTTTCAATCCAGTTTATCAAACCAGCTCTCCATTCCTGACCTTCCAATTTCCTTCAGTGGAACATTCTTTCCCCTAGATATCTAAGAAGAAAACCTAAGTCATTTCTGACTTCCTCCTTTCCTTTATTTCCCCAAAGCTAAACCAGTCATGAAAAATAAAAGTCTTTTTTCATAGCATTCTTCCTCCTTTTATTATTTCCACCACTACCCCAGATCTGAATTTACTGCATCAGCTTCCAAGGTCTGCCCTTCCTAATTCCATTCTGCAGGCAACCTCCAGATTAACTCTGCTTAAATACCGCTTGATCAGATCAATCAATCTCTTCAAAAACTACCCATGAGCCCTCACTACATATTATCATGGCTCATCAACCACCTACATCAAAATAACCTGGGGTGCAGATCCTGAGTCCCACCTTAAGAAGAATGACTTGGTCTGGAGTGGGGCTGAGACAGACAGAGACCACCAAAAGGACAGAGGACAAACTCCCAGGGCCTAAACACAAACTGTTACTCACTAAAAGCATGATTTGTGTATTTTTCTGAAGCAGTCTGGTGGAGTAGGGTCTTCTGTTTGTTTTTGAACAGGGTCTCATATGTGGCACAAGCTGGCCTCAACTCAGGATCTGCCTGCCTCAACCTCCTGAGTGGTAGGATTACCAGCAAGTGCTGGGATTACAGACATGTACCACCATGTCTGATTTAAAAGCTGTTTTTTTGGCTACATAACAACAAAAACACCCAGTGACTTCACTTGAGCCTACAGATGCCCAACAGGTAACTACAAGCAGAACAAAGTTTGACCTTCATTTTGTATCTGTCTCCCTTATTACCTTAAAACTCTGGATCAGATCCCTTCTCAGCTCTGCATATAGGCATGTTAACATTTAGGGAGTGTCTACCTAAAAGCTGGCAATACAAGATTGATTAGCCCTGAATTTATTTAACCTATCTCATTCCCCTTCAAAACTGAAAACATTGTGAAAAAAGATTTAAAAGGACATTCGGGCCGGTGAGATAGCTCAGCGGCATAAGCGCCTGCCTAACAAGCGCGAGGTCCTGAGTTCGACTCCCGTAACCCACATAAAGGAAAAAAAGGGCCGGTGATATCGTTCAGTGACACAAGCGCCTGCTGGCAAGCGCGAGGTCCTGAGTTCGACTCCCAGTACCCACAAAAAAAAAGACATTCAACTACCAGTGAGTTCCCAGGAGTCTCCAGTCATTGTCCTAGTCTTATGGTCACCTTGGATTCCAGCAGAGCCCCCCAAAACTGAGAGTGTCCCAAGCAAGAACAATCATCTCATGGTGACTGGACTAAGTGATAAGGTGCTTTTCCTCAGCCATCATGTAAAACTAAAACTGACATAATGATCAACCAGACTATAGCCCACTGCCAACAGTCCAATCCTCCCCATCAGAGCTGTACCCCCTAGCTCCTTGAGCTGAAGTCCCTCCTCTATTATCTCTTATTTTCCAACTCTGCCTAATAAATCAGCCTATGCCTCTCACTGACACCTCCTGAAATGCTTTTCTGCAACAATGTTAAGAACCTGCCAGGCTCAAGTGAGATCCCTATCTGCTCTCTGGGAAACCTCCTCAGACCCAGTTCAATGACAGAGCCAGAAATCTACATTTTTAATAAGCATTCCAGATGACTGCCATGTGCATCAATAAATAAAATCCATATTTCTCAGCTTGGGTTGAAATGCTCAATAGTCAGATAGAAAGACAGACAGAGAAACAGGGCTGGTGATATAGCTCAGCGGCATAGCGCCTGTCTGGTAAGCGCAAGATCCTGAGTTCAATTTCTGGTACCAAAAAAAAAAAAAGATAGGCAGGCAGACATATACATACCTAGTTTTTGCTTTTAGTTTTTTTCTTTTTCTTTTTTTTAGGTTTTTTTGAGACAGGGTTTCGCTATGTAGCTCAGGCTGGCCTTGAACTCACTATGTAGTCCAGGCTAGCCTCGAACTAGGTGATCCTCCTGCCTCAGCCTCCTGCGTGCTGGGACTACAGGCAAGCGCCACCACTGCCGGCTAAGGCTTAGTTTCATTTCTTCCCATCTTGAACTCTGCTATGTGAACTATACTGGTCTTACACTAAATGCCTGCAATAAACCCAACAAGTGCTACCTGCAGGGCTTTCCTCTCGGAAGCCTCCTTCCTTCCAAATCCTTACCACATTTTATCTACCTTTTTCAGACTCAGCTCAAGCCCTACCCTCTCTGGGTTCCTGTTATATATTCCTCCCATTAGATACTCTCTCAAGGGTATCTTATACCACTGTTCACTTTCCACATAGCTATGCCTCATAAACACCATGATGGTTTTTACAGGAAATCCCTGTGTCTCTACAACAGACAAATGCACAGCTATTCTGGTAAAAGGTGGGTGAAGGACCCCTCTCCAGTTTGCTCTCTTTCAGCAACGCTGCCCAAATCTCTTTCCCCAACAACTTCAAGGGACACTAAAGATTCCTAGAACAAAGTTGAAAAACAATTGACTTGGGGTAATGGCTAAATTCAATGTCAATTATACATTCGGGAAACTGTTAAAAATTTTAAAACTGCTAAAGGGATAAGAGTGAAAAGCAACAAACTGCAGAGTTTTTAAAGATAAACAAAATGGCTCCACCATCCCTTTCTTTTTGCATGGCTGGCTCAGCCCAGTCCCTAGCCCCCAATCATCAAGTACAGGATGGCTGAAGCAGCTTCCTGACCAAAGTCCCTGACTCCAGACTCTTCCCCTGGAAAGCTCTAGTCTCAAAACTCTGAACATCCACAGCTTCACAATCCGCCCACCCAGACCTGTCTAATCTCTGTGGGGTAATTTTGCACAGGTCAGTGCACAGGTCAATCTAGATTGTGAACTTGACTCGATTAAGGAACTCCCAGAAAAGTGACTGGATTTTAAGGGCATTAACATCATCAATGGGAGCCCACTGATGATTCATAGCCAAATGGTCTATCAGGAGGTGGGGCCTAGCTGCAGGATGTTAAGTCACGTGAGTGCGACCTTAGGGACTACAGCTGGTCCCTGGCCCCTTCCTCTCAAGCGCTTCCCCTGCTCTCTGCTTCCCAGATACCGTGAGGTGGCCAGCTTTCCTCTTGTCATGCCTTTCTGCTACGGTGCTTTTGCCTCGGAGCCAGATGACCATGGACTGAAACAATGATCCAAAACAAACCTCTCCTCTTCAAGTTGCAGGTGTCAGATAGTCCGTCCTAGCAAAGGGAAATTTCACTAATACAGCCAGAGAAACTACTGCTATTGTCTCAAACCTCAAGTCTCTAGGGTCCAGAACCTGATCAACTTAGGTCTCTATTTCTACAGAAATCAATTATTTATCAACCACTAATTGAATCACTCTCCTAGATTACCGGAGGGGGCATGGCATTTGAGATCTGCAGTTTTTTTCTCCTCTTCCAACTAGGTATTTCCCTCAGTCACCAGGGGGAATTCTGAACCATTTTAGGGCATCAGAAATGGTTCAGTCTACAATCCACAAGATTTTTTATGAGATTACTGCAACCGCCCAACAGTTATGTTAGAATATACAAGTGTCTCACCTGGTAACAGACAGGACAGAAGTGTAGGAAGCAGGCTCATTTTCTCTTACAAGATAAATCCTTATGCCAGGCATGGTGGCGCATGCCTGTAATCCGAGCACTCGGGAGACTGAGGCAGGAGGATTGCCACGAGTTCCAGACCAGCCTGGGCTACATAGTGAGTTCAAGGCCAACCTGAACTACATAGTGATACCCCGTCTCAAAAAAACAAAGACAAAACCAAAAAAAGATAAATCCTTATGTATATGTATCACTTCCCCATGATGAATGTAATCATTATGTACAGCAAATGTACTCATAAACATAATTTAAAAAAAACAAGATAAATCCTACACTATGTCTCTCTAAAGAAGGTTGGAGAAGCAATCGACTTCTGAAAGCCATACAGAGGAAGGTCAATACCCTCGCCATAATGAGAACAGAGTATCAGTATCACAAGTGAAGATAAGTAAAGTCACAGGTACCTTTGGCAGAATACAGTTCAGTGATGCAAAACGAGTGAGCAAACCTGAGAAAAAGATACAGGTAACAACAGCTAGAGCTGAGGGATATAAATCTACAAACTTCTGAAAAGTGAAACCAACTGAAGGCCTTATATAACCAGGTGACTAGCTTTCCTGAAACCTACACCTTCATCAGCTGCTAAAATAACCTCTTCTTTCCCTCCTCCTCTTAGCGCTGGAGCAGCAGTCCTCAAAGCCTGTTCTACAGACCCTGAGACCAGAGGTTCTGCTAGGTCAACACTATGATGACAGAACTAAGATGTTACTAGTTTTTTTTACTATGCTCCCCTTTCCACTGATGGGACAGCAAAAACAGTGATGAGTTAAACTGCTGGCACCTTAGCATAAATCAAGAAATGGCAAATTAAGATTCTTCATCACCGGGCCGGTGAGATGGCTCAGCGGCATAAGCACCTGCCTGGCAAGCGCGAGGGCCCGAGTTCGACTCCCGGAACCCACATATGAGAAAAGGGCCGGTGATATCGCTCAGCGGCACGGGCGCCTTCTGGCGCGCGAGGTCCTGAGGTCGACCCCCGGTACCCGCAAAAAAAAAAAAAAAGATTCTTCAGCACCATATACTTTTTTGTCACACAAGTAAAGATACTAGTTCTACTTGATGACAGTAAAAATCATTAAATCTCACCCCTTACGTACGCAACTTTTTATTATTCTGTATGATAAAATGAAAAGTAAGGCTGGGAGTATAGCTCAGAGGCAGACCACTTGCCCAGTTTGTGCAAGGTCCTGGGTTCAATCTCCAGAACACTCCCCCAAAAAGAAAGAGCACACACAAAACACTTAAACTGTGTATAGAAGATGATGACTGTTGCTAAGTAAAGCACTTGTGTGGTTGCTGGAATGGCAAGATCCTGTGAAACACCATGTTTACTTCAAAGAATGAATGACTTAAGCATAGTGCCTCAAAGGACTTTGGTATTTTTGTAGACGTGGAAAATGAAACAAAGTTAGCCTGTCACTGCAAGGAAAACAGCTGACAATATTTGTTGGCAATGAGAAATTTTGAGCTTCCAGGAGAAAAGTCAGAATTTTGGCAAAAGTGTATCTACCACTAGGAGCTTGACAGCTTCCCCAGTATTTGGCTGCTTTTCTGAAGTCTGTGGTGATAATACAAACTTTTTTTTTTTTTTTTGGTGTTGTATAATAAAATATTGCAACATTTGGAAGATCTGTATAACTCAATCTAACAGTACTGTCCACTATCACATGATGTTACATGGGTATAACGTGCAGTCCGAATGAGAGAAGGAATGATGGATTTTAATGACACAAAAAATGAAAAATTCAATGATATCATTTCAGATTCCACACTGCAACTAATCTTTACAAAATCAACCTTTGTTTTGTGTGGTACCAAAGAATACCATAATTCAATGACAAGACTAATGAAATACTCCTCCTTTCCCAACTATCTGTGTAAGGCTGGATTTTTCTCATAATTCAATCAAACAACATGTCACAATAGAAAAAATGCAGAAACAGATCTGAAAATCCAGCTGGCTTCTATTCAGTCAGACATTAGAGAGCTGCAAAAACAATGCCACTCTTACCGATCTTTCTGAAACAATAGGATTTTTCATTTAAAAAGTATGACTTATGTTAACCATAATTTACATTAAAAATGCTACTTAGGGCCGGTGATATAGCTCAGCGGCATAAGCACCTGCCTGGCAAGGACAAGGTCCTGAGTTCAACTCCCGGTACCCACATATTAAAAAAAAAAAAAATGCTACTTAAAGCAGGGCACAGTGATACACATCTGTAATCCCACCACTCTGGGAGGCTGAAGCAGAGGATCAGAAGTTCAAACCCAGCCTGCACAACTTAAAGACTTGGCAAGAGTCTGTCTCAAAATTTTAAAAATTTAAAACAGGCTGGGGAAGTAGTTGAATGCAAAGGCCCTGGGTTCAATCCTCAGTACCCCACAAAGTTACTTATGTGAAAAGTGAGCTTATTATTTCCTAATGAATATTATAGTTTTTAACATGGTAAACATTGGGTATATATCCTACATTTAAGAAAGGAAAAAAAAAAAAAAAGTGAAGCTCAAAAAAAGCTTTTTGAAGTGCAGAAGAGGCCTGGGCTGAAAAGGTCTGAGAACTACTGGTCTAGAACAGCCGGGACACCCATGAGTGCTCTGAAGGACAAGGTCCTTTGTATTTTGGAGCCCAAGAGAAATTAGTACTGTCAGTATTTGTTACCAGTTCTGCCAGAAGAGAGGGTGAGAAGTTCAGGACAATAAAGCAAGCCCTTTTCTCTGCATTTCCTGGCAGACCAAGGCACCCGATCCATGTGAAAATTCAGGGAGACTATGATGAGACAATTCCAAAGTCATAGAAAAAACGTGGTAGGAAACGAAACGCAATCCAGATTTATGAGTGTCATACAGATCCTGAAGATAAGGCTTCAGCTACACGGTTTTTTCACAAGTGACAACTCTTTATTCACGTACTCATTTTTGTATTTGGTTTTAAATTCTCTGGCCCCTTCTCCATCCTTTTTCCACTGCCCACCCTTTCAATGTTGGTGTCCTATAAGCTTGGTGTTCTCACTTTGCCTGGTACACAGTAAGCACTCAACAACGGTGGCTACAGTTACTGCCACACTCTCCCAGAGTAATGTCCTCCATCCCTTAACTCTCAACTCTCCATCATCACTCAGATTTCTGTAGTGAGTTCCAGACCTAGAGAATGACCTCCTGAGCCTTCCTGCAGCAACCTCAACTCAGCAGCTCTCTATAACTCTTTTATTGTCCCCCTTAAAGCTGTCCTCCTAGCTGAGCATGGCGCTAGATGCCTGTAATCCCAGCTAGACAAAAGGCTGAGGCAGGAGAATCACAAGTTAGAGGCCAGTCTGGGCAACTTGGTGAGACCCTGTCTCAAAATTTAAAAATTAAAAATAAAAAGAGCTGGGAATGTAGCTCAATATAGTACAGTGCCCCTGGGCTTAATCTCCGGTACAGAGGGGGAGGAGGGAGGGGAAAGGAGAGGGAGAGGAAGGAGAGCAAAGAAAGCTGCCCCTCCTAATAGTTCCTCCTGCCTCACCACCCACCTGATCACTAAGGTTAGAAATCTAGATCATTCTACACTAACCCTTGTTCTTTTTTTTTTTTTTTTTTTTTTAACGTGGGTACCGGGAGTCAAACTCAGGACCTTGCGCTTGCCAGGCAGGCACTTTCGCCGCTGAGCCATCTCACCGGCCCCACCAGCCCTTGTTCTAATCTCCTCACATCTACTCTGCTACCAAGTTTTGCCAATTCTACCAGATCTTTCTTGTTTTGTTTTTCCAGTACTGGGGGTTGAACCCAGGCTCTTCACACTCAGCTACATCCCTGGCCCTTAAAAAATTTTTTTTCAAGACAGGGTCTTACTATATAGTCCAGGCTGGCCTTGGACTCATGACAATCCTCCTGCCTCAGCCTCCTGAATGCTGGGATTACAAGTGTGCACCACCATACCTGGTTAATTTTTTTATTTTGAGAGAGTCTCACTAAAATCACTAAATTGCCCAGGCAGGGCTTCAATTTACAATCCTCCTACCTCAGCTCTGAGTGCTGGGATTATAAGCATGTGCGACCATGCCTCCTTTAACATCTTTCAAAGCCCTCTCCATCCCACTACAGCATAAAGAATGCATAAAACATTCATCATTCCTAGCTTGAATCACTATAATAGTTTTCTCACTGGCTCCCTGACTCCAGTCTAAAACCCTTCCTAGTCAATCCCCACACTGGCATTATAGTGATCTCAGACACAAACCCTACAAATTATCTTTTCAGCTTTCCTAACATACTCTTCAAATGATTTCACTCATTATCCCCAAAAGAAGTTTTTAAACCATGTATTCCTTACACTGTACTAAAGAGGACATCTAAAAAACTACCCCCATTGCTGAGCATCAAATGCTGAGCCTTGTGCATGCTAAATTACAACCTCAGACCTGAAATCTAGCTTTTCTCCAAAAATTTAAAGTTTACTTTTTTGTTAAAAGGAGGTAGAAAACATTAAACATTTTATAAAAAGAAATGAAGAATTGTAATTACAATAAACATTTTATCACTTGATTTGACTAAATCCAATATAGCTTTAAAAACCCATGGTCCCATAAAACAACCTAGTTACATTAAACTGTTGTATTCTTTTAAATTCAAAATCAGAAATGTTTACTCATTAAGAACCAGGATAGCTGGGTGTGGTGGCACATGCCTGTAATCCCAGCAATCTGGAAGGCTGAGGCAGGAGGATCAAAAATTCAAGCCCAGCCTGGGCAATTCAGGAAGACCCAGTCTCAAAATAAATTTAAAAAGGGGATGGGGATGTAGCTTAGTGCAAAGGCCACAGGTTCAATACCCAGTACTGTAATAATAATAATGATGATGATAATAATAAAAGAAAAAGGGGCTAAAGATGTAGCTCAATCCCTAGTACTGGGGGAAAAGTCAGAATCTCAGCAAGGAACAAGCTGAACTCAACAGCAATGTGTATTAGGGAAAGATAGGAAGCCTGCTGTGTTGGTAGTAATTTAGTAACTAAAGAAGGCTTCATGTTTCCAAAGTGTTCCTAGTTTGGCATGAGGAGGTTTTGATCTCCTCACAAAATTTGCTAAGTGTGAGGGATATGCCTCTTCACATACACAACCGCCCCCCCCCTCCACCCAGGGCACTTTTAGAAGAGTTGGTTTGGAAGCTCCTGCTCTGGAAATTTATTCATCTAGAGCAATGTGTGCTGGTGTGTCCATCCTTTGGAAGCCTTGGGCCCTAAAGACACCATCTTGAAAACCACTGCTCCAGAGGATACAGTAGTTCTAATCAAGCAAAACTCCCAAGGCCCTTTGTGATGTAAACCCTATTAACTTCCCTCTTCCTATGTCTCAGGTTGGCTTCCTAGCAAACCCAGCTCAGGAATGTCAAAATGTTTCAGGTCGGTATCTTTTCTAAAACCACTTTATACAGTGTCTGGAATAGTCTCCCACCTCTTTATTCCCAGCAAAAGACTTGATAATTTTTCAAAGCTAGGTTTAGTACAATCAATAAGTGGCTGATAACTTTGTGACCAACAACGGGGTACAACAATGAGGCCCTTAGGCAAAGAGCCTCTCAGTAGTAACCGCAAGAAACGAAGGATGGGATGGAACAGTCTCCCAAAGTTTCCTCCAGATGCTTGCTCATTGGCTGAATTAACAGGTGCTAAAATTAAGGAAAATGCGATTTGGTGTATATGAGATGACTCCATTAAAAAAAGGATTAAAACATTTCCTAGTCCAGAATGTGAATGTGAAGACCAGGGGGAACGAGAATAAGGTACTTTTCCAAGCAGGTCTAGTTTAAGCGCCTCTCCTCGCTTCTATCGCACCACACCACCACTGTCTGACAAATGCTTACTCGATTAAGTCTCTCCCACGCTATCAGCTCCGTTAAAATACACCTGTCTCTTTCGCCACTGTATCCCAGACCCCTGGCACCTGCCCTAGTAGGATGGTTCATTAAATACTTGTCCATGTTTATTAAAAATTGTTTAATGGATAAAGACGTCAAGTTCCACAGGATCTCAGATCCTGCTAGACTCTAGAATTTAGGAAAGTGTTTCCCTATACATTCTCTGAGTGGGGTAGAAAAAAAAGCAGGTATACATGCTAAATTCGGTCCTGAAGCCCAATAGTTTGGGCTCCCAACCAGATGAGGGGAATTTAAACCGCAGCACGGCGGGAAAGAGGAGGCACCCGCGCCAGGAAGAAGGGGTCGCTGCAAGCCTCCGGCACTCATGGGCGAGGCCAACTAAGTTCACCGGGCGTAGCAGCGGCGACCAAGGGCTCGGAAGAGGCCAGGTAGGAGGCCGCGGCCCCTTGGCCTCTGGGTGGATGGAGAAGGGCCGAGCAGGAAGCAGGCTGGGGCGGGAACGGCCGGAGGGCTGGGGACCGGCGCGAAGGTGCCGGGCAGAGGGAGGGGCTGGAGCGTCAGGCCGGCTGACTGTCCGCGGTCGTCCCCGGCCCCGCAGTCACACTCACCTACGACACCCGGCTTCGCCTCGGCTTGGCGCCGACTCCGCGCTGCTTCCTAGCTCGGCCTCCTGGGCAAGCAGGCGACCTTAGGGGCTCCTAGCAACCACGCACCGCCACGCGACCCGCTCTCTCAGCCGCCGCTACCGCCTGCCACGCACAGCGCGCGCCCCCAGCGGACAGACCGACGGCCTGAAGGGGCGGGCGGGAGGCCAGCGCGCGGAATCTCGGGCTTATGGTGTCTGGGGGGCAGGGCCGACGGCGGACTCGCGCACGCGCAGTCCCTTCAGTGCGACGGGAACCGACGAGCGGAATTCTGGGAGATGTAGTCCCGAAGTTGAACCCTGTTTTGGAAATCCAGAGCTCTTTTCTACCCTGATTCCACCTAACCTCTATGGACTCTTTCTTCGGCCATGCCTAAGTTCATTCCAATGAAATCAAAGCGCCTAGGCTCTACTGAAGAATTTCCACTGAAAGCCTTTAAGTTTGAGCCCAATAAAAGAGTAACCACCTAATCCACTCCGCTTCCCTCCAAGCCTAAACCCCCCTCTCACAGCAGAACAACAATCAGCTGCTTAATGGGCTTCAAGTGTGAACTCTAGCAACAGAAATCTGCTAAGCACATCTTAACCAAGTGATCAGAAGTAATTTCATAAAAATGGGGGAAAAAAAGCAATATATCGTTATCCTGAGATGACACATTGTTTTAGTTACTTTCCTCCTCACTGGGGTAAAATACCAGATGCCACAACTTAAAAGGAGTTTTATTTTGGCTCAAGTTTCAGTCCATAGTCTACTGGTTCCAAGGCAAGAGGCATGGTGGAGGAATAGCTGCTCACCTCACGGCAGCCAGGAGGCAGAGAAGGTAGGAAGGAGCTGGGGAAGGAGATGAACCCAGGCCAGACCCTCAGGGACCATCTCCTCCCATCAGACCCCATCTCGGAATAGCAAGGAAGTTATAATGCCCCATAATCCAGTCACCTTCCAAACATGAGGCTTTGGGGGCTATTTTAGATCTAAACCATAACACACATCATCACTTATGTAGTGTTTCTGAAAAAAAAAAATCAGTAACCTGAACCAAACTCAAAGACACATCAGATACACCCAGTTTGGCCTGTTCTTTCCAAAACTGTCAACCAATGTCATTGGGTTAGTTACTTGTTTGTTGCTGGACAAAATACCCAACACCCACAAGTTAAACGAGGAAAGGTTTATTTTAGCTCACAGTTTGTAGAGGTTTCAGTCCATAGTCAGCTGGCTCCAGGGCAGGGTGGCACGGCAGAGGGGCATAGCAAAGGAGAAGCAGTCTATGGAGGGGCAGGCAGGAAGCAGCAGCAGCAGCAGCAAGCCTCCCTTCCCCTTTTATCCCATCAAGGCTACAAGGGGTGGTGCCACCCACACCCGGGATGGGCCTTCCCATTATCCACACCCAGAACCATGCTAAATGAATCAATGGACTAATGTAGTACCACACACCCTTAATCCCAGTATCACCCATGCATCATCCAGCCTCCCAAAAGCCCCACCTATGAGCACTGGAGGCTTTGGGGGAAACATCTAGATACAAGCCAAAACAGTCATAAAAGACAAAGAAAAGCTGAGGAATGGTTTTAGACTAGAGACTAAAGAGATATGAAAAGAGACATGACAACCAAAGGCAATGCATGTTCTTGGGATGGATCCTGGAGGAGAAATAAAAATGTGTATAATGAACATTATTTAAGGGCTGGGGTGTGGTTCAGTGGTAGAATGCTTGCCTAGCATACACAAGGCCCTGGGCTCAATCCTCAACACTTAAAAAAATTATTTAAAACAATTGGCAATATTTGAATATGGGTGGAAGTTAATAGTATTGTGTTCATGTTACATTTCCTAATATTATTAATTATGCTGTATTTACATAAGGGAATATCTTAGAAACTCACAATTACATATTTAAAGATAAAAAGTCACAATATTTAAAACCCCTAAGGGCCAGTGAGATAGCTCAGCGGCATAAGTGCCTGCCTGGCAAGTGCGAGGTCCTGAGTTTGACTCCTGGTACCCACATAAGGGAAAAAAAGGGCCGGTGATATCGCTCAGCGGCACAAGCACCTGCTGGCAAGAGTGAGGTCCTGAGTTCGACTCCTGGTACCCACATTAAAAAAAAACTCTTAAAATATGTAGTTGGAAAAATATGATAAAACTAAATGCAGTATATAAGTCAACTTTCCCTTTGCTAGGACAAAATACTCAACACCTACAACTTAAAGAAGTTTATTTTGGAAGTTCCATTCCATGGTCAGTTGGCTCCAAGGCAGTGGCATGGCGGAAGGGCATGGTGGCTCAAAGCTGCTCAGTTCATGGCGATCAGAAAGCAAAGCACAGGGAAAGAACACCAGACAGGAAGGGGACAGGGACCAGATATAGTCCCCAAGCTTATACCCCCATGACCACCTAGACACACCAAAAAGTGTGTTTTATTAATCTCTCAAGCTGATCAGTTTGACAATCCGGATAATAGATCATATGTTGCAAAATGTTAACAATTAGTGAACCTGGGCAAAGGGCTCCTGGGAGTTCTTTGTACTATTCTTACAACTTTAAATTTTTTTTTTAATATGCAAGTACCGGGAGTCGAACTCAGGACCTCGTGCTTGCCAGGCAGGCACTTATGCCACTGAGCTATATCAGCGGCCCACAACTTTAAATTTTAAATCATTTCAAATAGCATTTTTTAAACCACAGCAATGACATTCTGTATGTGTATGTATGTGTGTGACTAGGGATTGAACTCAGGACCTTCACACTGAGCTACATCCCAGACCTTTTTTAACATTTTTGAGACAGGGTCTAAGTCACTCTGAGAGGTTGAGGCAGGAGGATCCCAAGTTCAAGCCCAGCATTGGCAATTTAGAGACTAAGCAAGACACTGACTCAAAATCATTTTTTTTTTTTGTTTAATGTGGGTACTGGGAGTCAACCTCAGGACCTCACACTTGCCAGCAAGTGCTTGTGCCACTGAGCAATATCAGCGGCACTTTTTTCCTTTATGTGGGTGCCGGGAGTCGAACTCAGGACCTCGCGCTTGCCAGGCAGGCACTTATACCGCTGAGCCATCTCACTGGCCCTCAAAAATGATCTTTTTTAAAGCGATGGGGTAGTAGCTCAGTGCAAAGGCCATAGGTTCAATCCCCAGTACTGAAAAAAACAAAATCAAAATCCATTACTACTTTTTACCACTCTATTGATGCCATCCCAGTCCAAGACACCATTCTCTCACCTGGATTATTACAATCCCCTCTTCACTGCTCACCTAGCTTCCCACCCCACTCCCATCAGCCATTTGCAACACCGAAGACTAAACATTTTGGAATGTAAGGGAGAGCATATCACCCCTCTGCAAAACCTCCAGTGGATGCTACATTCGGAGGAAAACCATGTCTTCACCGAGGTCTACAAAGCCTGTGAGTCTGGCCCCGCCATTACCTCCTGTCTTCGTTTCCTGCTCTTCTCCCCCTTTCCTCCATCCAAACTGGCTCCCTCATTGCTCCCCAAGTACGGCAGGCAGGCTTCCATCTCAGGACCTTTGACGTGACCATCCTCTGCCTAGGTATTTCTGTCAGATAGCTGCATTGCTTGCTTCTTACCTTCAAGTGTTTGCTCAGATTCACCTTCTACTGAGGTCCACCCTGACCACTCAACTCAGCACTCAACTCCCTTTCCCTGCTTTGTCTTCCTCCAGAGCTTTTATTACTGTTCTATTTAGTACATCTAATTGACTTATTAAGACAGAGTCTCACAGTGTTGCCCAGGCTGGTCTCAAACTCCTGGGCTACCATGATCCTTCTGCCTCAAAGTACTGAAACAATAGGCATGCACCATGTCCATCTTTAATTCACTTATTTTAGTAAATTCCCCATTTCCCCCACCAAAATGGAAACTCAAGGATAGACAGGTAGCGTCTATCTCCAGTAGCTCAAACAGAATCTGGCACATAGAAAGGACTCAATAAATATATGAACTGAAATAATCTGGATAGGAAATTAAGGTGGTCCTTAGAAAGATGTCATTTTTGTTAAAGTGTAAACAGAGTAGGTAATGAAAACAAGGGTGTTACGGCTTGTATCTAGATGTCTCCCCACACAAAGCCTCATGTGCTCATAGGTGAGGCTTTTTGAAGCTGCCGGGGTCTAGGGTGTGTAATACTGGGATTAAGGGTGTGTGGTACTAAATTAATCCACTGATTGGAATTAGCATAGTTCTGGATGGCACCACCCAAAGGCTGGTAGCCTGGATGGGATAAAAAGAAAAGGCAGGCTACTGGTTGCTGTTTGCTGGCTTCTACCAGCCATGCCATGGACTGTTTCTCCTCAGTGATGCCCCTCTGCTATGCTGCCCTGCCTTGAAGCCAGCCAACTATGGACTGAAACTTCTACAAACTGTGAACTGAAATAAACCCTTTCGCCTTTAACTTTGGGTGTCCAGTATTTTGTCTCAGCAACAAGAAAAGTAACAAAGACAAAGGGCTACATAAAATTGCTTATAAAACTATGGGCACCTTACTTATCTTCTTTCCTTCCTTTTCTTTTTTTTTTTTTTTTTGAGACAGTGTCTTGCTATGCAGTTCAGGCTGGCCTTGAGCTTGTGGGGATCCTCCTGCCTCAGCCTCCCGATGCTGGGATTATAGGCATGCACCACCATGCCCAGCTCATTTAAAAAAAAAAAAATCAGAGTTTAAGGAAGATATAGACAGAGAAATCGGGGCCCTGGAAGCTTGTCCTAAGCCATCCAATGAATCAAGGTTTAAGCTTCCTAGTATGTGCCCAATTAGATTACGATTCTAACATGTCTGCTAAACACCCCTTTCAAGTAAGCTACACAATTTCCATAAATAGCTGCCCTTCTAAAGCATCCAAGATCCCCTATACAGTACACTGAAACTCCACTAAATATTAAAAATAGTCCGAGAACTCAAAGAAACCCAATTTACTTCTGTTCAACCCTCTACTTCGCTATTTCAGTTCCACAGGCTGTGGCTTAGAAGTAGGTGACCACATTTGGCTGGAAGGAGGAGGATGGAGGAAGTTGGAAAGCAAGGTAAGATACAAGTGAGGCCCCAAAGCAGGATCCTGTGTGAACAGGACCCCAGGACTTCCAGGCCCCTATAGAAGCTAAAAGAAGGTCTGAGTCTCCCAACCCCTTACCCTGGGAGCTCCAAGTAGGGAAAGGCACATTTTTTTTTTTTATTAAAAAAGTTTACAAACAGAATTACCAAAAAAAAAAAAAAAAAGATATACTCCCCACCCATGAAAGAAATGTGAGCTAAGGGAACCCCTCAACAACAGGGGCTGATGACATTTATCCTCACAGCCTTCAGCTGAGACAGAGGCCAATGCACCTAAAGCAAAAATTGCCAGAGGATTATAGCAGCTCCAGAAAGGGAGAGACCTGTGAGGTGGCAATGTTTCCCTCAAGTCTGGGGGGGATGTTCCAGGGGTTAAAGGCACATTATTAGGAAAAAGACCCCTGTACATAGAGAAGAAAGGAATCTTCTCTGGCACTGACAGTAATAAAATTTACTGGTTGAAATGATCCTCAATCTTGGAAAAGGAAGGAGCGTTATATATAATTTCTTCTAGTTTCTCATTCTCAGGAGAGTTGGCAGCTTGTCACTCTTTTTCAGTCTCTCTCACCCTCAGGTGAGTTGGTGGCTTATGGAGGTACACAAGGAAGACTTGGCAATAGCAGGACAATGAAGGCTGGAGGCTGGACTCCAGGAACCTGGGATCATGTGCTGTGAGCTGGCTTTAGCAGACGGATGAGTTTCTTGCAATGTCTGGCAGAGGCAGGCCTGGAACTGCTCTGCGGCAGTAACTGATTCCCCAGTGCGAGCAAGGCTAATTTCTCACTGGCACCCAGGGACACCAGCACCTTTGGAAGAGAGCAGAAAATAGAACAGGAAGGTCACCACAGGTTCCAGGACAGCCTGGGCTATATAGTAAGTGCAAGGCCAGCCTAAACTACATAGCGCGATCCTGTCTCAGAAAAATAAAATAGACTGAATGGGAGAAGAGCAACCTTGGAGGCAGGAATCATGAGGACCAGAAGTTTACTTCCAGTATCTTTGGTTGCAGACCATAAAACCAAGGCATCAAGGGACCCATCCACTTGTCCCCAGGAAGAGGTAATGAATGCAATGAGCCAAAAAGTTTGAATTTCTAGCCTTGGGCCTAGTGAGTCCCAACCTGATCTTTCATCCTCAATCAAGAACCTCTTGTATTATTTTTCCACATGGATTGCTAGAAATTCCTACAATATCACTACCATCCTGCCAAATTTCTAGTCTGCAGGAACTACCCAGTGTTACCACATTGAACCATTATAATGTGTTATCACAGGCAGATATGTGATTTCCACTGGAAATTGAACTGGAATTGCACTGAAAATTGAACAGAAAAGGCAGAATAAAGCAGTGGTTAAGAGTATGGGCTCTGGACCCAGATTCCTGAGATTTGCTATATTTGTAACTTGGATAAGTAACTAAATTTTTTGTGCCTCAGTTCCCTCACCTGCAAAATGAGGGTAATAACAGTTTAAAATAGATAATAAAGGTAAGATGCTTAGCATGATACTAAAAAGATAGTTGGCACCTTCATGGCCTCAGCATCTTCTGGTCTTCCCTCATCTCCCTCCTGCCCAGCCTCTGGAAGACACAGCTGTGCTCTTTGAGGTCTCAGGCATATCCTAGCTCAATGGAGCCCTCTTCCAGCTCCTTTCTCTTCTCTAGGGTGGGAGATGGTAAATGGAAAACTCCTTGTGCCTGAGTTCCCTATACCTGGAAAGAACGCTTGGATTTCTAGATGTCCCAACTGCTTGCAGACTATCTCAGAGAAATGTGATAAAGTACAGGGCCCTGATCACAGTTCCCATGTCCCTTGGCCTGTACCTGATGGATGCAGGGCTCCTGTTGGAGGCTCCGGAGGGCAATGAGGGCGGCTTCCTTCACATTTGGCTGAGGGTCTCCACATGCCATCTCTAGGAGCCGCTGGGGTACTTTGCACTGGAGTAGCTCTTCCCCCAACCCCTCAGGCCCCAAGTTGCCCAGAGCTGATGCAGCATTTCGCCGTATACCAGCCTCAGCATCTCCAAGTAGTTGGGTCATATTGGGCACTGCCGCTGCCAGGGCAGGTCCCAGGGGACCAGCTTGGTAAGCTGCATTGCCCACAGCAAAGCTGGCACTGCGCCGCACAGCAGGGTCCTTGTCTCCGAGGCCCAGCAGCAGAAGTTTCAGCAGTCCAGCCTGGCTCTGCAGTGCCCCACGCAGAGCCATGCTATGTTGGAGCAAGTGTCCCAGGAGCCCATAAGTACGGGCCCGCACCGAGTTCTCCGGGTGACCTAGGAGGATGCGCAAGGGTCGATAGGATTCATCAGAGCCAGCCAGGAGTTCTTGGATGAAGAACAAGTGGGTGGAAGGTAGTACCCGGGCTGTGTGGGCCAGCAGGGAGAGGAGGTCAGAGGTCAGCAGTGGCTGGTCACTCAGAAGGGCAACGGAGAGGAATGAGGTGATGGTTTTAGGGGAGGCAGCCACTGTGTTCACAAACTGGTTGAGAGAGGTGGGATCCATAAGGGCCAAGCGTGTGAGGAGGCTGATGGGCAGCTCAACTTGTGACAGTGGAAGATGATGGCAGCAGACCTGGGAGAATGGAGTAGGGGGATGCAGGTAAAAAGAGTTTAGAAAAAGGGAGCGTTCACCACTTCCATGAAGGAGGAGCCCAAAAGCTGGAGAGAGAAAAGGCAAGCTAAGGAGAGCTAGAAGTCCTTCCCCAAAGCACATTACATAAAACACATGTGAAATCCATGACAGCAGCTTCTTCCAAGATCACTCTTTAGTCTGCAAGGGCTCATCTCTGCCTCCAAAGACCCCTGGCTTAATACCAAGAACTGCTAAGGAAGTGACTGAGCTGCACTTCTAGTGTTGGGACTAGGATGTTCTCCCCACTGAACCCCAACAGAACCAAGTAGGAGACTGAGGGAAAGAGGGAGACAACAGCCCAGCTCCAAATGCATGTTCTGTTCGGGCCTGCATGCTGTCTCCACTCCAACTCTTGGATCAAGCCAGATGTTTCACTCTTACAGGGAGAGCCCTGAAACTGTTGACAACTAAATTAGAGGACAAAAGACTTGGCCATCTGCCCCTCCCATTTCCATGCCCATGTAGCTTCCCAAGTACCTGCAGCAGGAGGGCTGCAACTTCTGCATCCCTGAGGTCAGCCAAGATTCCTACAAGGTGGTCGGCATCCACATCCAGGGAGAAGGGGAAGCAGAAGAGCTGGCAGACAGAGAGTGCCACGACAGGGAGAAACTCAGGCCCATGAGGCCTAAGGAAGGGGATGGAGAAGAAAACTTGGTCTTGTTCACCTTTTTTTTTTTTTTTGGTGGGTACCGGGGGGTCGACCTCAGGACCTTGCGCGCCAACAGGAACCCATGCCGCTGAGCGGTTTTCGTATGTGGGATCCGGGAGTCGAACTCGGGCCCTCGCGCTTGCAAGGCAGGCGCTTATGCCACTGAGCCATCTCACCGGCCCCTCACCTACCCTTTCTGATGTTTCCCTTCCTTTCAGATTTCCTTCCCCAGAACTCTTCCCCACTCTCAGCAACTCCTTAGGCTTCCAGCCTAATCTTTATCTCATTCCCGGGTTTCAAAGCCCAAGTTGTCAGCTACTTCTTTCCTGCCACCCTGTCCCCACCGATGCTCCTTCCTTCAGCTCAGACTCACGCCTGGCCCAGGTGATATAGGAAGCTGGAGGAAAGCAGGTACTTCAAGGTAGACATGAGGATACTTCCACGCTGGGACAGGTGGCTCAGGCATAACTGGGGCTCTTGGCTGAAGGTGGCCATGGCCAGGCTCAGCAGGGCTGCCATGCCTAAAAACACCAAGTAAAGCAGGCAAGTGGTCCAGATGCCCCTGCTTCTCTGTGGTTCCCAGAGCTACCACCTATCCAGTTCCTTCCCCATCCTTGAACAGCTCCTTTGTAGACTCTGCCATCCTCTCCCAAGCAGCACCAACAGACGCCTCTCAGTGGGTTAACCCAATTCGAGGCTGCCTCCTTTTGAGGTGAGATCCATATACCGGCCCCAAAGAGGAGGCTATGCTAGTAGAAAGATACCCTGGGGTGAGATCAGTGTCCAGTCTGGCTCTGGGCTGGGTGGACTAGACAGCGACAGGTCCTCTTCCTGTGTAGATGCCTTGTCAGGTAGCTTCAAGGTCATGGAGAAGCGGTGCCACAGAATGTTCCACATTTCTGAGCTAGCCACATCCCTGATCAGGCTAGCCTTCCCCTGCTGGAAACAAAAGTGAATGGGTAGGTGGGGAGGCAGAAGTCAGGAGTCCAAATGACTAAATGCCTGTTTTTTCCTTTTTTTTTTTTTTCTCCAGACAGAGTCTTGTCCTGTAGTTCCGACCAGCCTTCAACTCACTATGTAGCCCAGGGTGGCCTTGAACTCACAGTGATCCTCCTGCCTCAACCAATGTGAAGTCTATTCTTCATTTTACAGAATGAAACATGTACTGGGATCAGAGGCGTGCACCACCACACCTGGCAAATGCCTTTTTTCATTCCTGTCCCTGACCTATAAGGAAAGGGAGTCACAGAAATAACTCCTCTGTCTTCCTACCTAGTATTTCCATGCTGTCTTCTTTTCTTATCATATCTTAATTCCCTGAACCTCTCAAGCCATGTGAGTACCTGCTAAAAACCAGGGAATTGGCCTGTTGGAGTCAGCTTGTGCCAAGGCTGAGTTGTGCACAGGCCAATAAAAGAAAACTTTAAAAATATTTTTTAAAAGAAAAAAATTCCAAATAAGGTATTTCCTTGTTTCCCCATTGGATCCCCAGAAATGCAGCTTTAATTTAATTCAAAGGGCTCCTACTGAGGGCAGGTGGGGCAACAGCAATTCGGCTACTACAGGCACAGTAGTTAAGAGAGGAACACCAAGTGTGGTTGTTTCTTCTAGTGTCCAGCAACTCCAAAAAAGGCCTACTTTCTTCTCTTTTCTTCTCATGCATCTCAAGATACACCTGTACCTCGGTAAGGAGCTGCAACAGAAGGATGAGGAGGCCATCATAGAACCCACAGCTGCCTGGTGGAGTCAGCCGGACCTGTTGGAGAGAGGTAAGAATGCAGAGCCCTGAGAGGAATGACAGCTGTGCACCCAACTTCTAGACAGGTAGAAAAGCTCTTCTCTGGCCAAAGAGAGTAGGAAGAGTTGTTTTGGCCTTAGAAGTCTGGTTTCTGCCTATTCATTCAACGTGTGTCCTAAAGACATAGTCTGGAAGCATATGCAGACATAGAAGAAATCATAATTAGAAAGATACTTGCTAGGTAAGAGGTTAGGGGCACAGTTGAGTGCCTAATAATGGCTCCTGGAGGTAGAAAACTGATAAAAATTTTAAAGACAGAATAGAAAATGTGATGGTCAGAAGGGAGACCATTCCAAGGAGTCATAACATATACAAAGGCAGGTAGGCATGAAAGACCATGGTCAATTTGGAAATGGCAAGTGTGAGTATAGCAGGATTATACAGCCCACAGGCAACAGCTGAGCTTTCAGTAGCAGGCAACAGTCTGGGCTTTCTCCAAGAAGCAGTGGGTGGCCACAGAGATTTTCTCCAAGAAGCAGTGGGAAGCCACTGACCATGATATAAGCTCCGCATGGGCAATTTTGTTTGTTTGTTTCTCTTACTCACTGCTATAGTCTCAGAGCCTGGAATAGTGTTGGGCACTTAATGCATACTTATGTGTTCAATTAACATTGGTTGAGCAAATAACCATATTTTCCTTTAAGAAAGCTCAATGTGGTGCCACTAATGAGAATAGACTGGAGAGGTGAGGGATAAAAGGAGAGATCCTTACATAGACAAGCACCAAAGACCAGAAGAGGAAGTCATGTACATAAACTAAGGCAGGTCAGTAATGGTCCCATGGAAGGAAAAGGCCTGAGAAGCAACTGGAAGGTAGAATAAATGGGACCTGGGGGAACCATTTGGAGGCAGAATAATGGGGAAGAAGGAGCGGTCTCGGGTTACTCCCAGGGTCTGGACATGGGTTCCCAGATAAATGTTAGTGCTATCACTGATGATACGATCGTTCTGAAGGTCAATTTCATCGACGAGAAGGAGATGAGTCTTAATACATGCTGTGTCTATCTTCCATATATGCTGTGGAATAACAAATGTGAGAGTGCTTTATAAATTATAAAGAATCCACATATATATGACAATAATGTAAATGTGAAGTCTATTCTTCATTTTACAGAATGAAACACATACAAGTTCTAAAGGGACTGAAAAGGAAAAGGGAAAAACGTGGAGAGGGAGAAAGCAGAAAGAAGGCTACAAAATGGACTGGATTCCCGCTGAAGGTGCAGTGTCACCCCCTTCTCCATGTCGGTTAAGAAGAAAATGTGGGGAATTTAGAGTGGACTCTGCAGTAGGAGGGGAGAAGACCAGTATCAGAAAGACTTTAACCACAAGACCATGAGCTCCCAGAGGTGGACTGAAGCAGGCAGAGAAAGATAACACCTCAGAGAACTTTGATCAGTCTCCTGTCCTCCTTTTCCCTTTGCCTAGCTCCCTCCTTCAAACCCCTGCATAAGAAATCTGAAGTTCTGGGGCTGGGGATATAGCTCAGTGGCACAGCACCTGCCTGGGAAGTGTGAGGTCCTGAGTTCAATTCCCGGTACCAAAAAAAATAAGAAATCTGAAGTTCTGATCAGTCTGGGATCAGACAGGTCTAATATCTGGGGGCAAAAGGATAGGAGAGGAAGCAGTTCTTGATTCCTTTTCTATTCCTTGTTTTCCTCCAGGCTTGCTAGCAGTTCAGTCTTTCCCCTGGAATGCAGTTCTAGCATTTGACTTGGAGAAAACGTGTCTTTGCCTTCCCTGGTAGACCTCACCTCTGCGGGGGCAGACAAGGCATGTGTGGCTGCAGCGATCCACTCCCTGGGCTGGAGGTCAAAGGTCACCCCTTGCTGACCAAGCTGTCCCAGCAGACAGGCTGCCGCACTCTGTAGGGGAGGCAGTGGAGAAAGACCATCAGAATCTGAATGATGCTCAGGACAGGGTTTATGTCTCTGACCTGGTCCACAAAAACGCCCCCACTGACAGCTTCAAAAGGGAGAGGGATTGCCCCTCTCCCAAAGGGATGGATGATAGGGCGTAAAAGGGAGGAGAGGGAAGGCTGAAAACTCACCACAAGAGAGACGATGTGTGAGTGGGTAAAGAGTACAGCAACCTCGCCTCCTAGCTTCTCCATTCTGGAATCGGGAGATACATGGAGGGATGCAGCACGTTAGAGGAAGTTGGTAAGTGGCCTTCCCTCTCCCTTGGGCTTTGCTCTTCACCTAGGCTGCATGTCCATCTCCAAGGCTCCAAGTTTATGGGAATCCAGGTCTGTCTTTGTATAGAAACCCTCTCTCTCTACTCCCAGTCCCTCCTAAGTAGCCTAAAGGGTGCTACTTCCCATACTGTGTCCAGGTTAGCTATGTGGGAGAAACTTTAGTGGGGAGACCTGACTTTATAACTCACCTGGAAGGCAGATCTTGGAGCCGAAAGACAAGAAGGGAGAGGAGGTAGAGTGCCACTTCAGTGGACTCTTCCCAATCCACTACTTTCACCTACAAAGGAACTGAGCTATCAGAACAACCCCTGGCGAAGATGGTAAGGCTGCCATGAGGGGCCCACCTGTGTTGCTGGCCTACCTTGCCCTGGACCAGCATCAACAGTGACTCCAAGGCCAGGGACTCTTGCCCTAGAAGACGGCACAGGTGCTCGCTGACATGGCAGCAAGAGTAGAGAACCTAGGGGAGCAGGAAGGAGTCTATCAGGGGGCAGAGCAGCCCCAGGCCCTGGGATGGGAAGGTTCAGCTGAAAAGCAGGTGAGTCACTCAATGGAGCTGGTGCCCACCCTTGGGACTCCTGCCTCTTGCTTGAAATAGTGAGACAGGGACATTTCTCAGTTCTGGTGGGACTGGTTCCCATGGAGTCACCTGAGTTGACCAAATTTAAAAGCAGAATGGAGTCCTCCAAGGGATTCTCTTTTCTTTTCTTTCTTTTTTTTTTAAGACAGGGTCTTGCTATGTAGTCCAGGCTGGTCTCAAACTCATGACGATCCTCTTGCCTCAGCTTCCCAAGCACTGGAATTATGGTATGTCCCACCATGCCTGGCTCTCCAAGGGATTGTTAAATTCTTGTGTCTGTCTGTCTACCTCTCTGTCCTGGGATATTAAAAGAAAAAAAAAGCCAAGGTTCTGGGAGTTGTGAGAAGTACCTTAAGAAGGTGCAGACATAGGATGGGATGTCGCAGGCCGGAGATGAGGGATAGCCTGAGCTGGCTGCTGTCTTCGGTCAGCTGATTTGCCAAATGCCAAGAGACCTATGGAGACAAACTCGAGAGATTCGATCTGATCCTCTTTATTCTAAACCTAGTCCTCACACATCTCCTAGCGACCAGGGCTCTCAATCCCTTGCTGGTCTCTCTTCTCGGGGTCACCAGGAACTTCATATCCTATTCTATTCCCAGTCTTCATGGCCAAAAAAGAAGCAAAAGTCATGGCCTAGTTTGGCCCCAGTGTATGCAGGTACTGGGGGCAACATTACTGAGCCCTTCCAATCAGGTGTCCCACCACCTGGGTGGTTTATCATTGAGCCCTCTCCCTCACCAGCCGGCCACAGGCTCTGGGATTCTGGCTACATATTGTATAAATGGCCCAGGCCCAAAGTGACAGCATCTGTTTCTGGAAGTATCATGCAAGGAGAGGCATAAACATTTGTTTTTTTGTCCCTCTGAGAAACTGGGGCCAGCCACTCCTGCTCCCCAGGGGAGAAGGTTGAGAGTGAGAGGTTGCAGCTCAGACCTGCTCCTTGGCATCCCAGCAGCTGGGCAGTCCCACGGGAGCAGTGCACACGGCTGCCAGAGCACAGGAAATGGCTCCAGGAAGATCCTCACTCTGCTCCCACAGTGGCTGGTTCAAGTGTGGGGCCCCTATGAAGAAAGGCAGAGAATGCAGGTGAGGTCTGCTGGTTTCAGGTCTCCATTCTCTTCTTCAGTTCAGTGACTCACTGAGTACTTGTGACAGGCCAGGCACTGTTCTAGGTGATGGCTGCACGATGAACAGAGCAGGACCCACACAACAAAGAAGTCAAGAGAACCTCCCCTCCCCACTCTGGTCACCTGGAGGTGTGTGGAAGGGGAGCTGTGGAGCTGTGAGGCCACGAAGGAGCCCATCCAAGACTGCACGCTGTGTAGTCAACAGGCTGGAGTAAAAGGCTTTGGAGATAGCCCGGCTGTTTCCATCCATGGCTTCACAAAGGACAGCAAAGCACTAAAGACAAGGGCAGAGGCAGCATCAGGGCATCAGAAGACTGACTTGAGCTTAGCGTTAAGAACCAATGGGCAGGGGCCGGTGAGATGGCTCAGCAGCTTAAGCGCCTGCCTGGCAAGCGCGAGGGCCCGAGTTCGACTCCCGGATCCCACATACAAAAAAGGGGCCGGTGATATCGCTCAGCGGCACGGGCGCCTGCTGGCACACGAGGTCCTGAGGTCGAACCCCCGGTACCCACAAAAAAAAAAAAAAAAGAACCAATGGGCCAGTGAGATAGCTCAGCAGCATAAGAGCCTGCCTGGTGGGTGCGAGGTACTGAGTTCGATCCCCAGTACCCAAAAAAAAAAAAAAAAAAAAAAGAACCAAGAATATCAGGCTGGGGATATAGCTCAGCGGCACAAGCACCTGACTGGCAAGTGCAAGGTCCTGAGTTCAATTCCCAGTACCAAAAAAAAAACCAAAAAACAAAAAAAGAACCAAGACTATCCTGAGGAGCTCGGAATAGAGCATTTTGGGCATAGTGGTGCACATTTGTGATCCCAGGTACTTGGGAGGCTGAGGCAGAAGGATCAGGTCAGAGGCCAGCCTGGGCAACTTAGTAGGATCCTGTCTCAAAATAAAAAAGAATGAGGATACAGTTCAGTGGTAGAGTACTTCCCTAGCATGTATGCGGCCCCAAGGTCAATCCCCACTACAAAGGAGGAAGGGAAGGAGGAGGAGGAGAAGAAAATGGGACAGCTGTCTAATTCTAAGCATTCCTCGGACAAAAAAAAAAAAATGAATTATAACTACACTGCCTTCATGTTTGCAGGACAAGAATGTTGGTGTCAATCTTTCTTTTTCTTTTCTTTCTTCTTCTTCCTTCTCATCCATCTCTTCCTCTTCCTTTTTTCCTCTCTCTCCTCTCCTCTCCTCTCCCTTCTTCCCCTCCCTCTTCCTCCCCTCCCCTCCTCCCTCTACCTCTCCTCTCCTCTCTGCTGAGGATCAAACCTAGGGCCTTGCACATGTTATGCACATGCTCTAAAACTGAGCTACATGCCCAGCCAATCCTCCTGTCTTTTTTTTTTTTAATGCAGGTACCAGGAGTCGAACTCAGGACCTCACGCTTGCCAGGCAGGCGCTTATGCTGCTGAGCTATCTCACCAGCCCTCTCCTGTCTTCTTGATCAGCTCCTCCCTAGATGATGTTTCTCAAAATATTATCTGTGGACCATGAATATAAGAATTCCTGGGCTGGTCAGATGGCTCAGCGGCTTAAGCGCCTGCCTGGCAAGCGCGAGGGCCCCGAGTTTGACTCCCGGATCCCACATACGAAAAAGGGGCCGGTGATATCGCTCAGCGGCACGGGCGCCTGCTGGCGCGCGAGGTCCTGAGGTCGACCCCCGGTACCCACAAAAAAAAAAAAAAAGAATGCCTAGAGATTCCTGGGATCCCTCAACCTAATCCTCCTGATTTAGAACTTCAGGAAGAAGGGTAATTATTCCAAACTCCCTGTGCTACTACTCACTATAGAATGACATGAGAAGTACAGGTCAATACCACGATCTCTGCTGACTGGGAATTAGGATAGACATTCAAAGCTTCCTGACTTGAAAGAGTAAGGAATATAAAATTAGGACCTCAGACTAAAAATGTTGGAATAACTAGAGGCAGGAATGTTACCCCAATCTGTACTCTCAATTAGTGTGTGAACAATGACCAAGCAATCGTTTACTCCCTTGCACATGTTTCTCTCTGTCTCTTCTGAGAACCGTGAGAACTCAGCTGTTTTCTCATTCGACCCTCCATTCTCCTCTCATTTCCAGGGCCTAGGAAATAAATACACACGGTTCACTAGTCTTGGGACAAACAAGGTTGAGAAATGCTACATGATCTGCAGGAGTCAAGAAAAAAATACTTCTATTCGTGGTCCTCTGCAATATGCCAAACTGCTTCACGCCCATGGGCCGTAGATATGCTGCTCGTTCTGTCTGGAATGTCCTCCCTACTTTCCTGCCTCATCCAGCTGGCAAACCGCTATGTGTTCTTCAAATCCTAGCAGAGATGATTTCCTTCTTAAAGATTTCTTCCATGACCTCCAAATAGGAGTTAATGGCATCTTCTTCAGTGCATCTGAACTTTATACAAAGTTCTCATGTTCTTTCTTTCTATTTTTCTTGAGACAGGGTCTCACTATGTAGTCCAGGGTGGCCTTGAACTCACTATGTAGCCTAGGCTGGCCTCAAGCTCATGGCAGTCCTCCTGCCTCAGCCTCCAGAGTGCTTGGATTACAGGGATGCACCACTACACCCAGCCCTCATGTACTTCCTACTTTCCTCTACTTGACCATCCCTTGTCCCTTGAAGATGCGGACTTCCTCTTACTCACATGGCATATGGCACACTGTGGGATTTCAAAAATGTTTGCTGCATGAATTTCATCTGACCCTTTACAGTCATAAGAAAGGGATGGGAGAACACAGAGAAATATAGGAGAGACAGAAATCAGGAGGCGGGAGTAGGCTACCATAAGGCTATCCCTCTGCAGTGTATGCTCAGAGTCTTCCGGTAGCGCCAGCAGTTTCCCCAACAGGTCCAGGAAGAGGTTGGCAGCCTCCTGAAACACCTGTAGGCTGGGAAAAAAATGACCCATAGTTTCTTCTCATTCATCTAGTAAAAGCCCAGATGCGACAAATGGGTCAATTCTGGGAAAGCAGAAAAATTTCTGCCAAGGAACACATCAAAATGCTCCCTTCTTTCCTCCTTACTAAACACACGCACACGCAGTCTCACACACCCTCCAAGCCTGCTATTTTCTGCCGTTTTCTCTAGATTATTCACATCTTGACCCTTTGAGTTAGGACCATGGGTGACTACTGACTCTCAGAACCTGAAAGTCCTTGGATAAATCTAGAGATGTCTCAAGGTTCTTAAGAGAACCAGCTGAATTCTAAGGGCTGTTCAGCTAGTCTCTAACCCGGTCCCAAATCACAACTTCTCCTGACTTAGTTTCATCCTAATGAGGAAGGAAAGAGATGGGGTAGGAACTGAAGCCAAACTGGCTGACAGAGCAAAAGCTTCTCTGGTCCCACCTGTCACCTGTCTGGTTCCTCTCCAGATTGAAGGTGCAGGCAAAGTAGGCCTGAATCACAGCCACCAGGTCCCTCAAAAAGGTCCCACACCAAGGTTGCTGCCGGGAAGGAGGGAAGAGAGAGTAAGGGCAATGTGGGTGATAGAGACACAGAACAGAAATGTAGTTTAAAAAATGGTGTATAGAGATCTAGTCAAGCTGAGTAAACAGAAAGGGGCAGGAGGGAGAGAAATATGGGCAGAGAGTCAAGAGGTGACAAAGTGTCAGCCAATGGACTATAAAGAGCCGCTAAACATGTCTTGTTTGGCCAGAACAAGACTGTGAAATGTAGAAGGTTCTATTTTTCAAAAAACTATTTTTAAAAATTCCTTTAATGGGCCGGGGAGATAGCTCAGCAGCACGGGTGCCTGCTGGCACGCGAGGTCCTGAGTTCGACCCCCGGAACCCAAACACACAAAAAAAATTCTTTTAATGATGGGCGTGGTGGCACACGCCTATAATCCCAGCACTTGGGAGGCTGAGGCAGGAGGACTGTTGCGAGTTCGAGGCCAGGCTGGACTGCAGAGTGAGTTTGGGGCCAGCCTGAACTACATAATGAGATCCTCAAAAAAACAAAAACAAAATAAATAAATAAATAAATAAATAAATTCCTTTACAAATTCCTTAAAATCACCCGAGATTAATACTCATCAGCAGAGTGCAGCATTCCAGCTGCCTCAGCCTAGGTCCCATCGACTCTGATTCTGGGAGGGTCTCCCTGTCCTCAGCTCAGCTCTGGCAGGACACAGCATGACGATGTGGAGATTCAGCCCCAAATCCCAAATGCACAGAGTTTCAATCCTAGCTTTTCGTTGTCCTTGTGACCATTTATACGACGACTGGGTAGGAGTTAATCTCTGAACTTCAGCACCCTGCTCTGGCAAGTCAGTAAGACCTATGAGCCAACATTCCAAAGCAAAATATTTCAAATATCGGGAAATTATGCACAAAAACCTGGATTTCCACCTTCTTCTGGAAAACTGGAAGATCCGGCACACTGGCCCAAATTTCCACAAGGCCACAGTGGGCTGGCACCGACGAGGTGGGTAGGTGATCTCTAGTGTATCATATTCCCCACTGCTCATATACTGATGCGCACAGTCTACTTCACAGACACCACCCATTTCACCCCAGAAAGATAAAGGAAAGAAAATGAAGGGCTGTTGGGCCAAACAGAGACATTAGTTTGAGGGCGAGAGGGCCAAGGAAGAGGACCGTGTGTCAGTCTGCAGACGCCCCTGACCTGGCGCCTACCTGCTGGATAGTGTTGCTCTCCTGGCTGTGCCCGAGCAGGCTGAGCGGCAGCCCAGGCAGCCCCGCCTCCCGGCAGAAGGAATACAAGGGAACAGAGTCCCTGCAGCTGGACAGAAGACTGCTCAGGACCCGGAGCGCAGGGAGCATGTGGGTGGCGCTCTCCAGGACGCCCTTCAGGATCTGGGTGACACGAGGGAAGAGACAGTCATTGGTATTACCACAGGTAAAGGAAGGACAGCTACAGATGCCAAACACCCTCCAGGTGTTGGCAAAGCAGACCAAATGTCTGCGTTCCTTCCTGTAGGAATCTAAAACCCAGGGAAGAAGAGCAAGAAAACAAGAGAATTACACAGAGAGGACTACAGACACGCAAGTCACCTGACACAGAACATCAGTGACCGAGGGGACAGAAGAATGCAGGATCTCTCTGTCATTACTATCTGCTCCCTCCCTCCCTTCTCAGCCCTTCACCTTAAAATCAAAAACAAGGGGCCAGGGATACAGCTCAGCGGCACAGTGCCTGCCTGGCAAGTGCGAGGTCATGAGTTCGATTCCCGGTAACCACAACAAAAAAAAACCAAAAACAACACACACACACACACACGCCCCTGAAAATTAAAAACAATGAACATAAAACGATGTTTTCGCCAGGTGTAGTGATGCACACCTCTAATCCCAGCCCGCGGGAGGCTGAAGCAAGAGGATCACTGTGAGTTCAAGGATAGCCTGGGCTACATAGTGAGTTCAAGGGCAGCCTCAACTACATAGCAAGACCCTGTCTCAAAGAAACAAACAAACAAACAACAACAAAAACAAATGTTTTTTAACTCCTGAGAAACAAAACATTATTTAACTCTAAACATTATTTAAACCACAGTTTACAGGCCAAGTCCACTCTAACACTTATTTGCACACTAAGGACAACATTGTATTTTTAAATAGTTATTCTTTAAATGGTTATTCTTAAAAAAAAAAAAAATTATATTAACTGTTTACAATATGCCATTCAATGTTCTAAATTTTGACATTAATTTTCTCATTTAATCTTTCAATAACTAACATAAAAAGGATTATTCCTTTTAAAGATGAGGAGGCCAGGCGTGGTGGCACACGCCATAATCCTAGCACTCCAGAGGCTGAGGCAGGAGGATCAAGGTGAGTTCGAGGCCAGCCTGGGCTACATAGCGAGTTCAAGGCCAGCCTAAACTACACAGTGAGACCCTATCTCAAAAGCAAAAACAAAAAAACCTAAAGATGAGGAAACCAAAGTAATAATCTAATCAAATATCACATAGCTTGTTCCACTGGAATTCCCACTCAGGGAATCTTATTCCTGAAGACAGAGACTTTTTTCTTATAAAGACACTGGCTCTCACTATATTAAAGGATGGCCTCAAACTCCTGGGCCCAATAGCTGGGCATGGTGGTGCAAACCTATAATCCCAGCACTCAGGACGTAGTTCAGTGTGAAGACCCTGGGTTCAATAACCAGTAGTGCACATGCACACACACACACACACACACACACACACACACACAAAAGGTACTAGAGCAGGGTATGGTGGTACATGCCTATATTCCCAGCTACTCAAGTGGCTGAGGCAAGGGACTACCACATTCAAAGTCAGCTTCCACAATTTAGCAATTTAATGAGACTTTGTTTCACAATAAAAAGTAAAAATGGGCTGGGGATGTAGCAAAGACCTTAGGTTCAATCCCCAGTATGGCCAAAAAAAAAAGACAAAAAGCTCAACTTAAAAAAATGAGCAAAAGGGCCCGTGAGATGGCTCAGCGGCATAAGTGCCTTGCCTGGCAAGTGCGAGGGCCCGAGTTCGACTCCCAGAACCCACATACAAAAAAAGGGCCGGTGATATCACTCAGCGGCATGGGCGCCTGCTGGCGCGCGAGGTCCTGAGGTCGACCCCCGGTACCCACAAAAAAAAGAACAGGAAATAAATACGATATATTTTGGTAAGTGCCTAAGAGGGAAAAACACTGTTTCAGAGGCAAAGAAAGGCTTTGGAAGAGGGAAAACCTAACTTTTAATGCTAAATAAGCAAAATGTTATCCCATCAAAAAAAACAATTTCATTCTTCTTAGTATGCCTATTTTACAAAACATTATATACTCAATGGTTATATTTTCAATTTCATTAAGAAAATTTTTGTGGAAATGTATTTTCCTTCATTTTGTAAATACTTATATAAAATAGACTCCATTTTTGCCTCTTGGCCCACAATTCCTAAAATATTTACAATCAGAAAAATGTTTTTGACCCCCACTCTAGATAGATATTTTTCTGTATAAAGAGAAAACCGAAGCCTCTTCTTTCTGTGTTATTAGGATGTTAGTAAGCCTCCTTTAACTAAGCAAATACACTAAAGGGACTGAGAAGGGGGAAACTTTATGTCAGTGAATGTGTTTTGTATTTTTGGAGACAGGGTCTTGCTATGTAGTTCAGGCTGGCCTTGAACTCACTATGTAGCTCAGGCTGGCCTTGAACTTGGCGGCAGTCCTCCTGCCTCAGCCTCCCAAGTGCTGGGATTACAGGCGTGTACCACCACAGCTTAGTGAATGTGTTTTAATCTTTAACTCTGTAAAGTCCTGAATGTCACTCACAGCACCTTCTACCCATTACCTGTCCTCCAGTCTCACGAAGCTGACTCTGGATGCACTGGCAGAAGTCAGGATTGCACAGCAGGGTGAGAGGGGCCTTCAGCTGAATGGGAACGGGTTCAGTGGTCTCTAGTAGGTGCTGCCATTCACTGTCACTGTCTGGCTCCTAAGGCACAGTGGCAGAGGCAGGAAAACACAGGCGGTCAAAAGAAGCATGCAAGTCTCAGGATCACAGCTCCCAACCCGGGGTTAGAAACCAGGGGACTCATGAAGTGACTACAAACAATGCAGGTGTGTATCTTCAGTCACCAGGCCAAAAAAAGACGCTCTGGCAGTGCAAGGGGTCCTGGAGTGCAGAGATACCTAGGAGATGACCATCACAGCATGGTTGACAATAACAAAAAAGGGAAGCATCCTCAAGTCAGTTGGTCAGGGAATAATAAACCAAAATCCATCCCTAACAGGAAATACTATGAGGTTATTAAAGAGACTGTGGTACTAAGGATGCACTGCTTACCTGGTATTCCTACCAAAAAAGTATAGCTTGAATCTAACGATGAGGAAACAGCAGTTTGAGGAACAGGGCTTATGTCCTGCTCAGGTTTGGATGTGGTTTACGTGTTTCCCCAAAGGTTGATGTGTTGGAGGCTTGGTCACCGGTGAGGAGGTAATGGGAGACAGTGGAACCTTTTAGAGGTGGGGCCTAGTAGAAGGTCAGTGGGGGGCAGCCCCTGGAAGGGATGAGGTATTTCTCTTTTTCTTCTTTACTGTGGTACTGGGGATTGAATTGAGGGCCTCATGAACGGCTAGGTCAGCATTCTGCCACTGAGCTATATGCCCAGTTCGGGATTAGGCTGTCATAAAGCCCTACAACTGGCCCCACCTACTTTCTCTGGCTTCCTGTTGTGAGATGTGATCCTTCTTCCCACCTCCAACCCCACTGTCTTGACACCTTCAGCCTTGAGGTGAAGACACCTCGAGGTCTTCACTAGAGCCAAGCAAATGCCAATGCCCGGCCCTGGAATCTCCAAAACTATGACCTAAATAATAATCCTCTTTTTTCCTTTTATTTTCTTGATTTTTTATTTTTTATTTTTTTATTATTTTTTTTTTTTTTGTGGGTACCGGGGGGTCGACCTCAGGACCTCGCGCGCCAGCAGGCACCCGTGCCGCTGAGCGATATCACCGGCCCCTTTTTCGTATGTGGGTTCCGGGAGTCGAACTTGGGCCCTCGCGCTTGCCGGGCAGGCGCTTAAGCCGCTGAGCCATCTCGCCGGCCCAATTTTTTATTTTTTAAATAATTATTTTGATACTTAGGATTGAACCCAGGGCCTTTGCAATGAGTTAAATTCCCAATCCTTTTTTAAATTTTGAGACAAGGTCTCACTAAGTTGCCCAGGATGGGCTCAAATTTGCAATCCTCCTACCTCAGGCTCTCAGAGTACTAGGATTACAGGCATGCACTTCCATATCTGGCTTCCTCTTTTCTTTATAAAGTCAACCAGCCTCATATATTTAGTTATAATAATAAAAAAATGGACTAATACATGTATCTCAAAACTGTTAGTCATAAAAGGCAAAGAAGCCAGGCATGGTGGTACACACCTGTAATCCCAGCACTCAAGAGGCTGAGGCAGGAGGACTGCCTTGAGTTCAAGGCTAGCCTGGGTTACACAGTGAGTTCAAAGCCCAGCCAGAACTACATAGCAAGACCGTTACAAAAAAAAAACCCACAAAGAAAGACTAGGAACTATTCCAGCTTAAAGGAGACTAATGAGTTACAACAACATACAGTGTATGACACTGGGTTGAATCACACACTAGGAAAAATAATTTTTCATAAAGTACATTATTATAAGAATTTCAATGTGGATTACAGATTAGTTTTTTAATTTACTTACTATTATAATGGTATTATGTCAATGTTAAACTTCTGATGTTTATAATTGTACTACGACGGTACATGAGAATGACCTTATTCTTAGGAAATATGCATAAAATACTTAGGGCTAAAAGGAGCATATCTGCAACTTCCTCCAAAATGATTCAAGAAACAACACATCCACATTTCCTTGCATCCAGATACACGTATGTAAAAGTAGAGAAAGTCTGGAAGGAGATACTTCTTCACCTAGTAATAGAACTCATCCCTGGAACTGAGATATGGCCCAAAGCAGACCTTCAATTCTTTTTTTTCAATATGAGGTTTTACTATATTGCCCTGGCTGACCTTGAATGCCTAGGCTCAAGCCATCTTCCTGCCTCAGCCTTCTGAGTACTTGCAACTATAGGTGTGCCACTATACCTAACTTGGGACCTCAATTTTCACCTATGAATTCTAATTTTTCAGAATTATGTGTTCAGATACTGTGCAATTAAAGTCTATGAAATGATAATAAAGTACTTTTTTGATACAAAGGGAACTTGTACGTAGAGCTGATACTTACAGCATCCTTGTCCCAGAAAAACATTTAGCTAGACCCAACAACCCATGGCAGGGAAAGCCAAGAAGAACCCCAGGACTCACCTCGTCTTCTAGGTCCCCTGCATCTGTGCTCTGCTGGCTCGCCACCTCTGGCCCCAGCTCTGGGAATGCTTGTTCACAGTCGGGGGTGATGTGGTTTTCCCTGCCAGAGGAAGCCAGGGCATAAGATGAATTCTAGACCTGTGAGACTTAGGGTTCATTAACTTGTGTGTGTCCCTCCCCCTCCAGCCCAGGAAAAGAATGAGGAAAAAGCCATACAGGTAGACAGAGGAAATTTCCTTTTGAGATATGGGATAGGGCCAGTATAGGACATGTTGGTATTCACGCACATATCCTTAACTGTTCTCCCTCACTGGATCTTATTCTCAAGTCTACTTCATAGTTTTCATCTGTAGCTTTTAATTCAATCCTCTCTTTTGGATGCAGATGAGCTTTTCCCCTTCAAAGTGTAACTGACACATAAAAAAAGAGAAAGTCCTCAAGTTTCCCAGTCAATTAGGAAAGTACCTATATTAAGAACCCAGGACTCAAATCCCCAAGGCCCTATCTATGTTTAGGCAATAGCCAGTGAAAGGACCGTGTCATATATGCTTTGGCAAGAGCCAAAGATCTGTGAGACACCTTCCCCTACAAAGACCCCTAACCATACCCTCCTCACCGAGGTGCAGGGGGCACCTCTTCAGCCCGCCACTCGGCACAACTGCTCTTCATTTCTGAGGCCAAGATCCCAGCCAAGAGGCTTGATTTTTCAGGAGTGGCCCTTAGCTCCGGCTTAGGGGCTGTGCTAGGGGTCATCTTGTTGTCGTCTTGCTCAAAGGCAGGTCCTGCATTCTGCTGTTTCTGTGGGAGATGAGTAGGAGACAACTGGATGAGAACTATTTGGTTGCTGCCGGGCATGGTGGTGCATGCCTGTAATCCCAGCACTCCAGAGGCTGAGGCAGGATGATTGCCCTGAGTTTAAGGCCAGCCTGGGCTACAGAGTGAGTTTGAGGCCAACCTGGAATACATAACAAGACACTATCTCAAAAAAAAAAAAAAAAAAAAACAACTATTTGGTTGCCGTAGGGCAGTATGGATCCTACTTGTGGCCCTTTCCCGATTAACTAGAAAGTCATCCTTCTCCAACTCTCTTAGTCACTAGCCTGATCATACTAACATAGTTTCCTATGCCCCACACACCTTCTGCTTGGCCTCCTCAGCCATGCGTTTATAAGCCTGATGCAAGATGCGAGACTGACTGCCCTTGGGGGCCAGCCGATGGGCCTGTTCATCCTTTAGGACCTGAAGTTCTGGGGGTAGGCGACTGGTGAATGGGGTGCCCAAATCTGAGCCTGCTGGTTCTGTTATTACTGCAGGGGGGGAGGGAGGAAGACATGATTATTCTAGAGCTTTATCCACCATGTCCACTTAGCCAGGGACAACTTCAGTGCCTCCGGGCTTCCGTGGAGGAAGTCATTTAAACAAAGTGACAGAAAGGGAGCAAGAATGGCAAATGTTAGGCTAAGAAGAGCTAGGAACAAAGTTTGAGCTGGTGAGGGAAGGAAGATATGTTGGATTCAGATATTGAGGAATAGGGTTAGACTGCAGAAAATACTGGGAAGTGCTAGAGCCCTGGGGACTCTGATAACTCACTGGTGACACGACCAGCAATAAAGGGGTGATGCAAGAGGTCTGGCCAGGACAGACGCTGCCGGGGGTCCTTGGTGAGCAGCCCCTGCAGGAAGTTCTGTGGAGAGAAACAATGCTCCATGAGCCCTTCCTGCTCTCCCCCTCTAGGTTCTCTTTAACCTATCAGCAGAACTGACAAACCAGGATTCCTGCATCTGCTCTTACAGCAGGCTCTACCACACTCTCAACAACCCTTTCCGAGGGTCTCATTTTCCAGACAGACTGCAGCCTCATCTCCTCCAGAGACTCATAGACATTCTGTGATCCCAGAAGTAAAAGTAGAAATCTCAAGGTCAAAGGCTTTATAAAAAAAGAGAGAAAAAACTGGAAGAGGAGCTGTCACCTTTACAATCATCTTTAGAAACCAAACATTCAAAGGAGTCCCAAACTCTTCCCTTTGCCCTCCCTTTCATGGTTTCTTTGTGGCTGTGTAGGAACAGATGCATCTAGGTTTAAAAACACACTCACACACTCAAGTAATGGTGTAAAGATGTGTTTGAGAACACTCAAGACCAAAAATCTTTCAGCAGGTCTTCAGATGGTGGAGAGGTAGGAAGACTATCTCTCAAAAGGGTACATCTGTTATGAGGTATCCTTAGGAAAATCTTCAATTGGGCCTAAAACAAGAATAAAAGGCACTACTGGATTATGATCACTGTTCTAAAACAAGGTGATTTGTATAACTATGGCTCTTCCTAAAGATACCCGCAGATCTGCCCTAAAGAATGAACATCTTATGCACACTCCCTCAAATTAAGGATTCTTTCTTTAGATTCTTTTTGATAATCACTTGGGCCTAACAAAATAGGCTGGGAAGAAATCTTTCCTTTTTCACCTTAGATAAAGCAAAGAAAAGTTGTATTAAGATTTTATTCTGGGAGAAGATGGCACTTAAATTCCATTGATGGTCCACAATCTTGCCCTAGATGAGAAATTAAAAAAAGAGTACACACTCTTCCCCCTTCAACCCTCCTGTTTGCCAGCCTGCTGAGACTTAGCTATAATGGACCACCTCTATCATCTGCCCCTAATCACCGAGCCAGCCCCATCACTGGCCATTCTGATGTCTGAAGGGCAGTGAAAGTAGTGTGGACAACATCTAGATACCATCTAGATACTGCATCTGAGAGGAAATAAGTGGAATAGAGGACATATAAAATGACCAATATCTCTGGTATCTTAAAATTATCTTTCCATTGTGATACAGCAGTGATGGCAAACCTTTTAGAGCTTTCAACGATACAAAAGGCCCGCTGAGGCATGCGTGCCGTAGGTTCACCACCACTGTGATATAGCATAGCCTGACTCAAACAAAGGCTACCATTCCCAAGTTCAGCAGACCCTAGAACACCCTCTTGGGATAAATCCCTGCAGGAGAACAGCAAGACTGCTTGGCCCTTGCGAAGTCCTGCCCCAGCTCTGGAAAAGGATTTTGGAAAAGAAAACAGAGGTAGAGGGAGACAGGTTTCTGATGTAGAAAGTACTCTCCCTTTCTATTTTATTACCTTGAAGCAAGGACTGATGGTAGCGGGCCAGCGCACAGGGTCCTTGAGAATGAGAGTGACCAGCTGAAAGATGCTCGTGGTATAGAAGGGAGGGGTTCCCACAGCCAGCTCATACAGGATGCAGCCCACAGACCAGAGGTCTGCGGTGTGGTCATACGGTCGCTCTTCCACTAGCTCTGGAGACATATAGAGCGGTGTACCTTTGATAGATGTTAGCACCATTGTATTGGTGCTCATAGCCCGGGCGAATCTGCAGCAGATGATAGGATGGAAATGGAAAGGGAAAAGATATTCTGGACACGGTCACTCCTAGAAGTTAAATGTGGTCACTGTTATGGTTTGTATCTAGATGTCCCCGAAAGCCTCATGTGCTCACAGTGGGTCTCCTGGGAGGTGACTGGATGTTGGGAGTGGGATACTCACCAGTGGGTCAGTCCACTGAGGAGTTTACAGCTAAATGGGATGCTGGGAGGTGAACCCTGGTCAGAGGAAGTGTGTCACTGAGGACACGGCCTGGAAAGGTTTATTCCCCCTTCCTCCCCTTTGATTCCTCTCTGCTTCTCCATCACCATGCCAAGAGCAACTCTACTCTGCCATGCCCCTGTACCATGCGGTTCTGCCTGGGAGTCAGTGTACTCTGGAATGAAACTTCTATAAACTGCGAGCCAAAATAAAACTCTCCTTCCTTAAGCTGTAAATGTCAGGTATTATATCTCAGCAACAAAAAAGGAACTAAAACAGTCATTTACTAGCTGTCATTGTATGAGATAGCCCAAGCCAGAACAGAGAAAGTATCTTTGATTAGTTCTAAGGGACCCAGCATAAGGCCCAGTCTCCAGCTTCTAAAATGAAGCCCAAGTAAGCCATGCATATAGTCTAGGGCTCCCTGCAGAACTGGAAGCTCAGAAACCTTACCCAAAGTCACAGAGCTTGATGCCACCACCCTTGGCAAGGAGAATGTTCTGAGGCTTCATGTCTCGGTGTAGGATGCGATGGGAATGCAAATAGTACAGGGCTGACACTAACTGGGCAGCAATGGCCTGAACCTAGGGGTCAGACAGATGGGAGGGAGAAAGAAAAGGTGAGCAAAAGGAGCTGGCTGACAAGCCCAAAGACTTCTAATACTACAGCTAAGGTGATCTTTCCTATTACCCCAGAGCTCAGAATGGTGCCTGCCAGCTGGGCATGGTGGCACATGCCTGTAATTCTAACACTTGGGAGGCTGAGGCAAGATGATCCATGTGAATTTGAGGCCAGCCTGGACTACACGGTGGGTTCAAGGCCAGCCTAAACTACATAATGAGATCCTGTCTCAAACAAAAAAAAAAAAAAAAGAAAAAGTGCCTGGCATGCGGTCAACATTCAATACAAATGAGCTGTTAATAAATAAGACAGGGGCCGGTGAGATGGCTCAGCGGCGTAAGCGCCTGCCTTGCAAGCGCGAAGGCCCGAGTTCGACTCCCGGAACCCACATACGAAAAAGGGGCCAGTGATATCGCTCAGCGGCACGGGTGCCTGTTGGCGCGTGAGGTCCTGAGGTCGTCCCCCCGGTACCCACAAAAAAAATAAAAAATAAAAAAAAAAAATAAATAAGACAAAATCCCCTTTCTCAAGAGAAGTAATGATACAAACAAGACAAAATGACTACTCCATAATAGCCTTATGAGATAGACACTAGTATTATCTCCATTTTACAAATGAAAAAATTAAACACAAAGAGATTAATTTGTCCAAGGAAAAACAACTAGTGAGAGGCAGAACCAAGCTTCATACTCACATAGTATGGCTCCAGCATTCACATTCTCTAACACCACATTGCCTCTATATATCCTCAGACTCTTGCATTCTTGTCAGGAGTCTTCAAAAACGGAGACCCTCAAGGCTTTCAGCCTGCCCTACCCATCCTCCACCTGGAGAGGTCAGGTATGGGGAGCATACCTGGTCTTCTGGAAGTTTTCCGTCATCTTCCAGGATCTGAAAAAGCTCTCCCTCAGCATAGTCTGTCACTACCACCACCTGAAGGGAGAAGGTAGTGACAGTGATAGAAGATTCAAGCATTCTGCGGTTGGGAAATACCTGGGACCCTTGTGCTTGGGGAGAAGTGACCCCAAACCATCAAAACACACCTCTTTGTCAGTTTCAAAGCTGTCAAGCATATGCACAATGTTGGGATGACGAAGACCTTGCATGATTTCAATCTCTCGTTGCAGATTTCTCAGCTCCTTCTCTGAGCGCCCCAGTTTGGGGATGAACTTCAGCGCCACCACCTGTCAGTGGTGAAGTAAAAACTCAAGGTCTAACCACAACTACGGAAAAGGCTAGAATTTCAAGCTTAACCACAGAGCTCTAAAACTCAAGTTTAAACAATCTGAGTAACTCTTATTATACTTGCTTAGTTTCCCATTTCTGTTTTCCCCATGGTACTGTGGTCTTGCCCAGTACCCATACCCACCACCCCACCACCACCCAGCCAAGGAGGAAACAATATTTTCCAAACAGATCCCTTTGCCGGATTTTTTTTTTTTTTTCATTACTAGGGATTGAACCCAGCACCTTCACACTGAGCCATATCCCGACCTTTTTTATTTTAATTTTTTTGAGACAGGTACACATTAAATCACTAAGTTGCCCAAGCTGGGCTTGAACTGGGGATGCTCCTGCTATAGCCTCCCAGAGTACTGGGATTACTGGCACGCATCATGATGCCTGGCTCCCTTCGTTGGATCCTTAGAGAGGTGTTCTGATCTAACCAAAAAACTCAAGATGAGATTGAGGGAAAAAATGAAGAGGGAAGAATAGAGTTCCAAGTGGTTTATCTCTTCCTGCACGGTATGATAGACTAATAATAAGAATAATAATATTTGTTATTTACAGGAGTCAAGTATTGTACTAAGTGATTTAGTGTGACAAGATATTTAATCCTTGAGCCCCATAAGTTATTATCTCCATTCTATAGGTGAAGAAACAGACACAGAAAAGTAGTCCTTGGTCCTAAGGTTGTAAATTGGGATAACTGGAAGTTGAACCTAAGTAATCCAACTTCAGAGATCATACTCTGAAGTCAGTGCCTTCAGAATACAGGTTGGTATAAATGTAACCCTCTGGCTCCGTCTTCCACTAGAATTGGGGACACAGAATCCCCCTCAAAAGATATCCTTCTTGGGCCGGTGATATCGCTCAGCGGCACAAGCGCTTGCAAGCGCGAGGCCCTGAGGTCGACTCCCGGTACCCACATTAAAAAAAAAAAAAAAAAAAAAAAAAACACAGATATCCTTTGTTCACCACCTGAGCACTGTATTTTTTTCGACCCTTGTACACTCTCCCAAAAGAGCCTTCTCCAATCATCTCCAACACGTGGTACTTTTCCATGACAAAGGTTTCAGGATCTCTCAGAAGGAAGAAGGTAGAGACGGTGGCGAAGAGCTACACATCCAGGGACAGTTCCACACATCTGAGAAGCCTGGTGAGGACACAGAGGGGTAAACGTGAGCACCCTAATCTCTTTCACGGTAATCCAGGCCTCAAAAATATGGTAGAGTTGTGTGGATGGAAAGATGACGACATCTTTGAACGAAGAGACCGGCTCCTTGGACTTCCTTCCCTTTTTTCAGTCTCCTGTCCGCTCTCCCAACCAAGCCCTGCACCCACAAGATAACTTGTACCCCGCTCCCTCAAACTGGCGTCGCCCTTTCAGCCTCTCCCAAGTTCCTGCCACTCCCAACCTCAGCACTGCCCCCCAGACCCCTTGCTCTATCGCTTGGCCGGCCGGGGGTCCCTCTCTCACCCTAGACTAGGAGCTCCAAACTCCTCAGGCCGAGGGATACCTGCCTGGCCTCTACTCTAGTCCCTTCTGGCTGCCTTCATACTTTGCCTGACCTATCATTTTTCTCCACCCCCTTCTGCCGGTCTCTTTAGGCTCCCATTCTTACCGGTTTTACTCGTTAGAATTGTCAGAAGTTCGAGGACAAAGGCTGTCAGAAGCGTGGGAGAGACGAGGACCGCCCACAGACACTTCCCAGAGTACCGTAACACAGCGCTCCGCCATCAGGCCCGGCTAAGGACCCGGAGTCGGCGGTTGCCTAGAAACAGCGCGAGCTCCTCCCTCCCTCCGGTTTTCCGTCTCCAACTTTCCAAAGGGCATTTCCGGTTCCGGCTGCCGGCCGGAGAGAATATGGCGGCCTCTGCGTCGGCACCTGCAGGGGAGGAGGACTGGTAAGTTTGGGTCTCGGGCTTTTGCTGGTTGTCTGAATTTGGTGCGGGGAACTAGCGGCGGCTACAGACAGTCCGTACGGCGGTCATATGGGACACAGCAAGGGATGAAGGGTGGCAGAGACGCTGACACCTCTTCCTGCACGAGATTCTGGATTGGGAACCAAGGAGTGGAGGGGCGCAGATGTGAGAGGAGTGTGGGTCTGCACCTGCTTGGCCAGTTGGGGCCACGCCTTATTGGCTTGATTACTATACCTCCCCTTTGGCCCCACCTCCTCCCATTCTCTTATAAAGAGAATTTTCTCAAAGGCGTGAGGGATGCCTGCTCGCGGACCTCCCCAACTCCCAGAAACGTCCTCCAGCTCCTGCCCGTTTGCCCCTTAGTTCAGTCCATTTCCGCCTACTTTTTTCTCAAACTTCGGTCTCCGACAGCACTGATGAGGGCTATTGTCAGAGTAAAGCCGGGAAAGAACGAGCCCTCATAGTCCTTCACTCAAGCATTCTTTTTTTTTTTTTTTTTTTTTTGGTGGGTACCAGGGGGACGACCTCAGGACCTCGCGCGCCAACAGGCACCCGTGCCACTGAGCGATATCACCGGCCCCTTTTTCGTATGTGGGTTCCGGGAGTCGAACTCGGGCCCTCGCGCTTGCAAGGCAGGCGCTTACGCCGCTGAGCCATCTCACCGGCCCTCACTCAAGCATTCTTAAGAGACAAGAACCTGTAACGACTTTGGGATTTGGAAATAGGATAAATGTGGGCTTACTCCCCATTTTATTAGCTGTGTGATGCTGACCAGGCCACCTAGCTTCTGTGACTCATTGTTCTTAGCTGTGAAAAAGTGGGTGTGGCGTCTACCTCAGAGTACTTAAAAGGATCACTATGGGTTTGTAACATACCTAAGCCTTCTTTTTATTAAGAACTCTGAGGCCACCCTCGGAGTTATTAGAGTTATTATTGGAGTATTAGAGGAGACTAGAAAAGCCCCAAAGAAGTAAAATGATTTACCAAAAGATACACAGTTATTACTAGGAACCCTGGTCTGACTCCAGATCTTTTATTCTTAGTACTAGGATGCTCTATCATACACACCCTTTTTGTCACCACCTTACTACCATCCCATCCTGTACCTCACACCCAGGACTCAGGTCACAGGTAGGATGGGCAAAGTACTGAAAAGCCTCTTGACTGAAGCTCAGGTGTTATACTTCAGTGTTTAGTTCTGGGAGCGCAGCCAGTGCTGGCTTTTACTAAGACAGTCTAGACTAGCAGTTTTCACTGTTTGGGGAAATTTAAGATTCTGAGGGGACACTTTGAGCAATGAGAGGGCAGCAGTGACTGCTGTACTGCAAGCTGTAGTGCAGGGGTTCCATTCCTATTTCAACAGAACTACTACTTTCTTGTAAGTGTAAAGCTTTATATTTTATGTTTTGAGGTTTCTACCTAAGACTTAGAAATAATTTTTAAAAAAGAAACTATATATAGGTCATGCTACGGGAGACCTGCTCTTGGTGAACAGGGAGCTATGTATAAGAAAGCAAAGCATGCGTCTTTCCACTTGCCACCTGGATTGAACCATGACTCAAATTACTTATCTTCAGTATCGTTACAGTTGCTGTTTTTGTGCTTCCATCTATGTGTCCTCTGATTTACAACAGGATTGTGGATCCTAACCTGACAGGGTCATCTAGGCCAACCAGACAGCCAGGGTTATAAATACATGCAGAATACTCTAAATACATCCTTCTTTCCTTTTAAGTGGGAAGTTATATACAAACAGGAAAAAAGAGGACTTAAACTAGGTACTATGTCCCAGATACTATTAGGTACTGTACATAAACAAATCACCTTTAGTTCTCACAATAACCTTAGACAGTAGGTGAAATCTATATATAGTAGATATATGTAGAATCTGTATGTAGTGGAGTAACTCAGGCTTATAGAATTAACCCAGATTACATAGTAACTGGTAAGTGATTGGTACATATTACTGACTCCAAGGCTGATGGCTCTTCTGCTACAATGCAGCCTTTATGCCACTTAGACCTGTTCTGTTCAGGTCGTATCTCCTCTGAGAAGGCTTAGAATGATGGTGTTGGCAGTATGATTAGGCACTAGGCAAGGCACTGGGATCCATGCTTAAGTGTGCTGTAGGGCAAGGCAGTAGTAGTATTGGTAACCTTGTTAGTAATAAATAGATACCGTAGATTTGGGTTAGAGAGGTAGCCACTAAGAGATAGCCAGCTCTAGAATGAACCTGAAACATGGGGGTCAGGAAACCAGGCTTGGTCCCTGTTCTGCCTATGTTAATCCTTGGTTCGTCTTCATCTCTCTGGGAATCTGTTTCCTGACCTGTTGGCAGAAGTGATCTTTAGAATTCCTACCTGGCCACTTGGCAACTTTAGGAAAAATTTCCCTCCTTTTTAAGGAATTTAACAAGTTAATGCTTTAAGGCAGATTGCCATTTTTCTACATAGCCAGCTTTCATCAGCTCTAGCAGGCTTCTTGCAGGAAGATCTGTAATGGTGAGTCAGTTTCCTCCTGTGTCTTTAGGGTCCTTCCCTCTGAAGTTGAAGTGTTAGAGTCCATCTATCTGGATGAACTACAGGTGATTAAAGGAAATGGCAGGTATGTATTCAACTAGGGTATGCAGAGGTGTCCTTAATAATGAGAGGATTCTGTGCCTAATCTGGTTTTACAACACTGCGACCCTTGATTCAGAGATAATGTCTCTCTTGTGTACACAAAGGCTGTTCCTTTAATCCGTTCTAAAGAAAGAGGCCCATGCTCACTTCCTCTGCCTGCTCACCCCCTCCTCCCCGGCCCTCGAGCCCCTGTCCAGTCACATCTTGAGTCTCACTTCATCTACTTGCAGATCTTCACCATGGGAGATCTTCATCACTCTGCACCCTGCCACTGCAGAGGACCAGGATTCGCAGTATGTCTGCTTCACTCTGGTGCTTCAAGTCCCAGTGCAGGTGAGACTCCTGCTATACAGCAGCAAAGGGAAAAAGGAGTCCTGGGGTGGATCACTTTAGCAGTAACTTGTAAAGCAGTAACTTTTCCCCCACACTAGTATCCCCATGAGGTGCCACAGATCTCTATCCGGAATCCCCGAGGGCTCTCAGATGAACAGATCCACAAGTAAGTTGGGCTGTCAGAGCAGGGAAAATTTGGTATGCTACTCTGCCTGGCAAGGGAAGGGGCAGGCCCCATACTAGCTTTGCTCTCTTCTTCCAGGATCTCACAGACACTGGGCCACATGGCCAAGGCAGGGCTAGGTACTGCCATGCTCTATGAACTCATTGAGGTAAGGTGTGCTGGCATGGGAAAATGTCCTTCCCTTCAAGCTACAGCAGTTGTGTTGTGTTTTGTTTTATTTTGCTTTGTTTTCAAAGGAATCCTAACTATATCATATTTGGAGTCATTCCTTTAGTCCTTGTTTAGGTAAGGCCTAAATTAATTTCGAAAGATAACTGTTATGTTTCAGAAAATCTCCCCAAAAGACACGTCAGTAGCTTCATCAAGTTGCCTGTTAGACTATCTTGACAGAAAAGTATTTTTCCTCTTTAGCTTGCATTTTTCTTGCTGCAGTTTCATTGCTTTATTGTTTTCTTGGCACTGGCAACTTCAAATGGCCAAAGATAGTGATCTTGCCTAGGTGGCCTTAGCCATAAATGAACATTTGAAGGCTAGCCATTGGAGCTGACTAGAAAAAGGCATAGTTCTGTACTTAAGAGAGTTTCTACCATAGTTAAAGAAACAATCCACATGAAGCAACATGTAGAGCTATAAATTAATATACACAAATAACTTTTATTGTTTGAGATTAAAAACAAGTCTTATTTTCCTTGGCTTGGAATTATTTTTAAGAAAATAATCAGAGTAGAATGAAGATGAGTGGGCATATTAGAGCACTGTAACACTCCTAGGTCAGGTCTTCACAAAGTAGCTTTATTTTATTATTATTATTTTTTTATATGCGGATACCAGGAGTCGAACTCAGGACCTCACGCTTGCCAGGCAGGCACTTATGCCGCTGAGCTATGTCACCAGCCCACAAAGTAGCTTTAAACTCTGTGGAATTCCAGAGAATTAGGTATTCAGATAATATATTAAAAGTCACTATCGAGAGGAAAAACCTGAATTTTGAAGCCAGAAAGATCCAATTATGGGAGGGGGCGGACCGTGCAGGAGGATTGCTCACAAGCAGGTGGGGCAAGCAGGTGGGGCACCACCAGAACAGGAATGCACAGTTACTGGATAACAATCTGGCCTGGTGGGTCCCAGGTCCAGCCAGTCACTCTGCACACCTGGGAGGAGCAGACAGGCTTGGCTGATAGTTCCTGCCCTCGCCTCTATTTGAGCAGTGTTGTCTTCTCTTCTCAGAAAGGGAAGGAAATTCTCACGGATAACAACATCCCCCATGGCCAGTGTGTCATCTGCCTCTATGGTTTCCAGGTGGGTTTCTCAATTGGGACCTGGATGTGCTTGGGGCAGGCAGAGTAGAGCTTGCGAGTGACCACTGACAGAGCACCTTCCATCCATCCCTGCTGCAGGAGAAGGAAGCTTTTACCAAAACGCTGTGTTACCACTATTTCCACTGCCACTGCCTTGCTCGGTATATCCAGCACATGGAGCAAGAGCTGAAAGCTCAAGGACAAGAACAGGAACGGCACCATGCTGCCACCAAAGAGGTAGGCCTAGCCAGGCCCTGCTCTCACCTGACACTTTAAGACCTTCCTAGCCATTCTCATCCCTCCACTCCAGTGGCTTTTTATCTTTTTAGAGTCAGATATCTCTGAGATAGATGGAATCTCATCTCTGTCCCTAAAGAAAAGGGCATCCTTATGTACACGTACAAGGGGTGATCAAAATATATGGTGAATGTTTAAATTACGAACAGTTATTACAGTAAAAGATACATTGCCTTTAATCTCCCAAAAGTACTCCCCCTTACTTTGAACACATTTGTCCCATTGTTCTAGCCACTTTCTGAAGCTTTTCTGGGTCTTTTTGTGTCTTTAAAAGGAGTAAAAAAGAATATAGTGAATGTTCCAGCCATCTGCCATCCAACAGAAAGGCAGGCTCATAAAAAGATGATGTCTGGCTGGTGAGATGGCTCAGCGGCGTAAGCACCTGCCTGGCAAGTGCAAGGTCCTGATTTCAACTCCCGGTACCCACATAAAGGAAAAAAAGGGCCAGTGATATCACTCAGTAGCACGAGCACTTGCTGGCAAGCGCGAGGTCCTGAGGTCGACTCCCGATACCCACATTAAAAAAAAAAAAAAAAAAAAAGATGATGTCATCATCCACTTTATTTATTTATTTATTTTTGAGACAGGGTTTCACTTTATAGTTCAGGCTGGCCTCGAACTCATGAACTCACAGTGATCCTCCTGCCTCTGCCTCTCGAGTGCTGGAATTACAGGTGTGTGCCACCATGCCCAGCCTCATCTACTTTATTCATCATTGTCTGGCACTGTGTGACTTCTGGCTCTTCCCCAAAATAAAAATGACAATGAAAAGTAAACACTTTGAGTCAATTCAGGATATTGAGGCAGCCATGATAACATTTACAGACATTCATGAAAGAGGACTTCCAGAGCTGCTTCAGATAGTGGCAAGAGGATTTCCTGCTTCCGGTAATCCAGACCCAAGGGCTGAGGTCTGAAGCGATGACGAAGATCTCTGCCTTTCGAGTTGACTCAAGTTCATGCCAGTGCGACAGTGAGCTGTAGCACAGTGTGGCTCCTGGGCAGAATGAATTGGTTGCCTCTGTGAATGATCTGCAGCTCCAGCCCAATGAGCTTACTCTGGGCCACGCTGCGCTGTCTCCTTGACTGACTTCTTTGACTTCATTTGTCCTCTTTCTGTGGCATCCAGGTTCATGAACAATTAGGTA